>CM046958.1:25587802-28051382 GCA_025698475.1 Gossypium anomalum | reverse complement strand
TAAATTCATTTTTAATGTATATCCACAATTCTAAGTACAAAGCCATTCAAATATACGGCTTATGCTAAATTCCAAATAATCACTCCACACATAACATTTTCATATAATTCATAAGCAACCATATATAATTTATGTCTCAAATGCAAACATTTCATAATATCGAAATTTATCGAACTCCATCTTTGATGCTTAAAGATAAACTCGCACACTTAGTGCTCATTAACCGATCTCGTACATTTAGTACTTGATATAAATTCAATTTGCACACTTAGTGCCAAATGACCAATTTCGTACTCTTAGTACTCAGTACCAATTTCATTCCGCACACTTAGTGCTCATCTCAAGCTTACTACTCTTTTGATTATATATACACATACCTATACCACAATCGGCTAGATCAAATAAATGTATATATATATATATATATATATATATTCACCTTCGGTTATATCAAACCATACATATATATACACTTTCGATTATACCAAGCTATACATATATAATCACCTTCGATTATGCCAAGCCATACATATATATTTATGTACTTCCATTGAATTCATGAATTACATTATAATTAAGTTCAATCAACTCAATTGCTTAAAACTTACCTCGATTATCGACGGATTAAGTTTATAAGCTATTCAATTAATTTCGCGTTTCCCTTATCCACTTCTGATCTCCTCGTTTCTTGATCTAATTAAAATTTCAATTTCAACTCATTCAATTTAATTTATAAACAAATCAATTCTTAATGCATAGTTAATAAGTTTACTTATTCGCTCCTCATGGTATTCAACATTTGCTAAATAGTCCAAAGTATTTAATAATTAAAATACATCAATTCTTTATTTCAATGTACCATAACCGAATGCTCCATATGCCTATATGAATCCTTTGGTATCTTCATTTCACAATTAACTTCCCATTTAACAATTTATTTCAATTTCATACCATAAACACAAAATCACCTAACATCTAAATTTAAATCTCAATAATCAAACACCAACTTTTATTTTCTAACACATTCAACAAAGAACTAAAGCATTTCTTCATATCAACCTCATGACCGAACATTCAATGTTCAACAATTAGGAAAATAAATTCATGGGTTATGATCAAAAGACAACTAACATCTCAAAAATACAAACAATTTTCAAATTAAAGCTAAACGCATACCTAAATTTTGAATCAAGGAAGGTCGAATGTCTTGTTTCTTTTCTATTTTCTTCTTCTTTTTATTTTGACAAGAACAAAGCAAGTGGTTTTATTTTATTCCTTTTCTTTATTTTTATTACTTTCATTTCATATAATATAATAATACTAATAAGTGAAATGCATATATTCGTTATATAAAATTAATAACAATTAACAAGTGCCGTCCACTACACTTGGAACTGGCAAAATTTCCTATGAAATCCCTCCACTAATAATAATCCTCATAATTTGGTTATCACCAAATAATTCATTAAGTTTTAATGTTATGCATTTAGACCCTATTCAATAAATCGACATTCAAATGATACAAATTTTAAAACAAAATTTCACGCCAACCAAATTCATGCATTCAAAACATAGATAAATAATAAATAAATACTTTTTTTACTTAGATTTGTGGTCCCGAAACCACCGTTTCGACTAGGGTAAAAATCGAGTTGTTACAAAGCCAGCTCGGGGATCGAAGACTATCGAAGATCCATTCACACTATCAACTTAACATTTTGGGTACCAATGATTTTAATGTTTTGAGTTATGGCATGTATAGAGACTTGGTCTTGTGCTATGTGTCGTAATTGATTTGGCCAAATGTGTTGGCTTATGTTGGTTGATAATTCATTTTGTAAATGGCCATTGAAATTGGCTAATATTAGTTTAAGTATATACATATGATGATGTCTTCCATGGATGTGGAAATTTGCATGGTTTGAATTGAATAGCATGTAATGGTTATATGTGACAGATGATAGCATGTGAATGATGTGTGGATGCCTTATTTGTGGCTGAGTTGGTTGAATTTATGTACTTGGAATGGTGCTATGTTTTGTTGTGTATGTTTGTGCATGGAAGGGTGACAATATGGCTTGGAAAATAGCCTTATTTTTGTCCACACTGGTAGACACACGGGCATGTGTCTAGGCCATGTGTGACACGCGGCTTGCCCGATGGGCGTCTGATCTGGCCTTGTGTCCCCTGCACCTTAATTGCTGCAAAATAGAATGCTTAGTATCGAGCACACGTGCAGAGACAGGAGCGTATGCCTTAGTCATGTGGGTGACACGACCTCGAACATGGGCGTGTGTCATGGCCGTGTGAAGTCTGCACTTATTTTATGAAAAATTAGGAAAATTAAATCGACCACACGTCCTATTCCTTGGTCGATTCCCATAGCTCCACAAGGTATGGAATTTGTAAGAATGAACAAGCCTCCGGTTGATAAAATCCGAAAGCAAGGGGCTAAAGACTTCAGAGTTAATGTGGATGACAATCCTGAAAGAGCCGAGTTTGGGCTCAAAAACTCCATCAGGGTATTTGATGAGCTGTCTTGCACCCCGGATGAGTGTTTAAAGTGTGCTGTCTCGCTTTTGAGAGATTCTACATATCATTGGTGGAATACATTTGTAACACCCCAAACCCAGCCTGGACGTTATGGCCAAGTCTGACGTGTCACATTAACTTACGGTTGATTGTGTTCCTTTGTTTATGGTAATTAGGGTGATTTTGTAAAACGATGGTTAATTATTGACTAAGAAAGAAAAACACCAATTAATTAAATCTTTAGGTTATCCATTTTTTACGCTCGTGTGTTTTGAAATCGTTTGTTAATTTTGAGCAAAAACCCACACAGCCTGAATCTAACAGTTTAAATCGAGTATACGTGAAACAATAAATAAAACCATAAAATTTACGAGCAGCCTTATTACAACTTAAACCCCAAAACATTTAAAGTAAGTAAAGGTTGGTCAAATCACATGAAGAAAATCGAATTTACAGAACATGTGGCCATTCCGAATCCCTCATAGCTCCAAGTCCACTATGGTTGGGGTTTCCTACATGGATGAAATTAAGGGGTGAGTTTGGAAAACTCAGTGTGTAAAATAACCCAACCATAGTCCAAATCAGATCAAACCACAGAAATAGATTAAGTTGGGCCTTAGCCCTATACAGAATTCAGAATGAAGCCCATAGGCCCATAACAAAGACAGAATAGATATTTCATGTATGCAGAAAACCCAACCTATATCCATCCGTATACACCCCCGTACCAATCTTACACCATGTGGGAAGATAACTCGACCCACCCATCCGCTACACACCACAGAATTTGCAGCATGGCTGCCAGAACAGATATTGTGACAGAGTTACCAGATACAGAAATTGTGGCAAAGCCACCAGAATAAATATATGTGGCATAGCCACCAAAACGCTTCCTCCATCAATATAACCCATATCCCATGCAACGGATGTACATGTCATGGCATACAACATACAGAATCAGAATATCATGCATTTCAATCAAAGTTAACCCTAGGGGTATAACGGTCACTTTGCACCTAGGGGTATAATGGTAATTTTTGTACTTAGGGGTGTTTTAGTAAATTTACTATTATAGGGTTTTCACGCATATTACAGCCATTAATATATTAACAGAAACACTTACCAAGCGTTGTTACCGAATTGGGCCCATTGGCCCATTAACCCGATTTCGGCCCATTAAGCTCAAATATACCGAAGTGCACAAAATTGCGCACTCTGCAATCTTACCGCTTGAGATTACCAAGATTAACAAACAACTATCTCACGAGCGCTTGCACGCTCACATGTCAACAAAATGCCAGCTCTTCGGTATTTCATCTTTTCAGCTTTTGCCGATCTAGTCTATAAGTTGGTGTCATTTACACACCTGATCTGTAATGATACGTTGGCGAGATCCACACACGAGTTGCCTACAATTGAGTTACTAAAACATCATACTACATATCAAAAATGAAATACATACTAATCTCTTTACCATATTCGACCAACATTGCCTTAGTCCCTAAAGTTCTTACCTTCCTGTCAAAATATGGACTAGATCTAGGTGTCCAACTGTGTTAGCCTTTAAAGCCCTTTTTTGTACACCCCCTTGTCCACACTAGCACACAAAAAACCAAAATAAAGAGACCAATATGCCCTTAGTCCAAACATTAGCCACCCTTAAAGGGTTTCGGCTTTTCCTTTAAGTATAAGTAACTAATGAAAGTTGTTCAAATACTTACCAATCGTTGTTCTGCCCAAAAGAGTGTTCCTATCTTTGATATTAACCCCAATCTACTATAGTTATGAGAAGGAATAGGTTCAAGTAGCCAAAGATTGAACTTCCTATACCACAGGTATGAAGGTTTCGACTTTTTAAAGAAAAAGGGAAAGAGGTTCGGCTATTGTGAGATTCAGCCTCCTAGATGTGAGAGGAATAAATGAAGAGAAGAAGAGAAGGAAAGGGATGGTAGATTCGGCCAATTGAGGAACAATGGAGAAAAGAAAATGATGAAAGAGACAAAAGAGAGGAGAGTATAGGTTCGGCTATGGGGAAAAGGAAAAGATAAAAGAAAGAAAGGTGAGAAAGGAAAGTAGTATTTGGTTATGGCAAGGGAAAATGGCACAGAGAGTTATGAGGTGTTCCAAGTTTCAGATACTAGCAAAATGGAAGAGAAAAGAGAAAAACCCTAAGCACAATACCTTATTTCGATAAGCTAAAAGAAGACTAAACTAAAACCCAAAGGAAAAGCTACAAAGAAACGGCACAAAACTTCCCTAATGCTGAAATTGCTACTTCAGAGACCTAGCCAAATTTGCCTATACAAGAGACCCTTGTTCGGCCAACTCTTGCTCCTTAAGAGTCTAACATTCGGCCAACACCAAGCTCCTTGATCAGCTCCTTAATTTCCTCCCTTATCTTTCCCTTACCCAATCTCCTGAACAGCTCAAACTCTTCCTAACAGAGTTCCACCTATGTTCCAATACCTACCTTTCCTGTTCACAAAAAATAAATACCCTAATTAACTTACCTCGCGACTTGAACCTTGGCTCCCCCTAAACATCCACACGCCACTCCCTAAGCACCTATGTGACGTCACATGCCACTTTACCACAGATCTTCTTGTGGTTTATTTTACCACTTTTATTTTGAAAGCCTATAACGCTAGAACCCTCTCTCTCTAAAATTGAAAATTCTAAAATTGCTTCGGGTTAAATTTACTCTTGGGCCTTCTAAAGGCCCACTAACATACTCAGACCTACATTATATAGTCAAAACACAGTAATTCTAAAATTCATCAAAAATTACAAAAATCCCAAAAATCCCAAAAATTGGGGCATTACAACATTATTATCGGTGGTAACAAGAGAAAGGGTTACATGGGAATTCTTTCAAGAGGAGTTCCAAAAGAAACATATTAGCCAACGGTCCATCGATCAGAAGTGTAAGGAATTTCTTGAGCTGAAATAGGGTCATTTGACAGTGATCGAGTATGAGTGAGAATTCGTCAGACTTATTAAATATGCTCGAGAGTGTGTTTCCACCAAAGCTATTATGTGCAAGGGATTTGAGGATGGATTGAATGAGGATATTCGTGTGTTAGTTGGGATCTTAGAGCTGAAAGAATTTGTGGTATTGGTTGAACGGGCTTGTAAGGCTGAAGAGTTGAACAAAGAGAAGAGGAAAGCTGATCTTGAAGCTAGAGATCCGAGGAAAAGATCGATGAGAAAGTCATTTCCATCTCAATCCAAGAAATATAAAGAAATGTATTCATGTTTGAATGTTTCAGTGGGGTATTCACGCTGAGATCGTGAGAAGCAACATTCGAGTTTTAAATCTCAAACCACTTCCATGGCAAGTGTGGGTAATGTAAAGTCAAACAGACCCAAATGTCAGCATTGTGGGAGGAGACATCTCGGTGAGTGTAGGAAGAATGACTGGGCTTGCTTCAAGTCTGGCTCTCAAGAGCATTTTATCCAAGATTGCCCCGAAAGGGTTGAGAAAGAAAAGTTTCAGAGTGCGAGGCTGAATAATACTGCTAATATGGGTAGGCCACCGAGAAATACCATAAATGGAGCTAGTAGTAAAGGTGTGACGAAAGACACCACTGTGAGATCGAATGTCGAGCACCTGCTAGAGCCTATGCCATCCATGCTCACGAAGAAGCGACATCTCCCAGTGTTATCACTGGTACTTTTTCTCTCTATAATACAATGTAGTTGCATTGATCGATCCTAGATCGACTCATTCTTATGTTTGTCTGAAATTGGTAGTTAGTAAGAGCTTGTCTGTTGAGTTTACCAAGTTAGTTATTAGAGTGTCAAACCCTTTAGGTAAACATGTGTTAGTTGATAGAGTTTACCAGAATTGTCCCTTGATGATTCGAGGTCACTATTTTCCAGTTGATTTTATGTTGTTGCCATTTGATGAATTCGATGTTATTTTGGGTATGGATTGGTTGACACTGCATGATGTCATAGTGAATTGTAAAAGAAAGATTATTGAACTGAAATGTAAAAATGGTAAATTTCTTCAGATTGATTCAGATGAGTCGGGTGAGCTACCTGTTGTAATCTCCTCGATGACTACCCAAATATATGTAAGAAAAGGCTGTGAAGCTTACCTTGCTTATGTGTTGAATACAAAAGAATCTGAATTGAAAAATGAATCAGTGTTGATTATTTGTAAATATCTGGATGTGTTCCTGGAAGAGTTGACTGGGTTACCTCCAGTTAGAGAAGTTGAGTTTGGTATTGATTTAGTCCCTGGTACTTCACCGATATCTATTGCTCCATATAGAATGGCTCCAACTGAATTGAAAGAATTGAAAGCTCAGCACAAGGTACTATCAGTTGAAAGGAGTAACAGTATTCGCAAAGATTGATTTAAGGTTTGGCTACTATCAGTTGAGAGTTAAAGAGTCAGATGTACCGAAAATCATTTTCAGAACAAGGTACAGACACTATGAATTCCTTGTTATGCCTTTCGAATTAACTAATGCACCTGCTACTTTTAGGGATTTGATGAATAGAATTTTTCGACCGTATTTGGACAAGTTTGTGGTTGTGTTTATTGATGATATTTTAATTTATTCTCGAGATGAGTCCAAGCATGCCGAGCATTTGAGAACTGTTTTGCAAAATTTGAGAGAAGAAATTGTTCGTTAAATTCAATAAAAGTGAGTTTTGGCTCCGAAAGGTCAGATTTTTGGGACATATCATTTGGGTGATGGTATTCGGGTTGATCCGAGTAAAATTTCAGCAATTATTGATTAGAAGTCGCCGAGGAATGTATCTGAAGTTAGAAGCTTTTTGGGCTTAGCCGGTTATTACTAGCGATTTGTTAAAGGATTTTCAATGATCTCCTATGACCAAGTTGTTGCAAAAATATGTTAAGTTTGAATGGTTCGAAAAATGTCCACAAAGTTTTGAGAAGTTGAAGGCACTATTCACTGAGGCACCGGTTTTAGTACAACTTGAATCAAGAAAAGAGTTTGTGATTTACAGCGATGCGTCACTGAATGGATTAGGATGTGTGTTGATGTAAGAGGGGAAAGTGATAGCCTATGCCTCGAGACAGTTGAAACCGTACAAGAAATATTATCTGACGCATGATTTGGAGTTAGCCGCCATTGTGTTTGCTTTAAAAATTTGGAGACATCATTTTTACAGTGAGAAATGTCATGTATTTTCCGATCATAAGAGTTTAAAGTACTTGATGACTCAAAAAGATTTAAACTTGCGACAACGAAGATGGCTTGAGTTACTAAAGGATTATGATCTAGTGATTGACTATCAGCCGAGTAAGGCAAATGTAATCGCAAATGGGTTGAGTAGAAAGTCTTTATTTACTTTGAGAGCAATGAATACATGGTTGACCTTGACCGATAATGGTTCAATTCTAGCTGAGTTGAGAGCTAGACCGTTGTTTCTCCAACAAATTTGTGATACTGAGAAATGTGACAGTGATTTGCAAGCCAAGAGAGTTCATTGTGAATTGGTTAGTGATTAAAATTTTCATATCGGATCTGATGATTTTTTGATGTTATCGGATCTGACGATTGTTTGATGTTTTGAGGTAGAATTTGTGTGCCAAAAAATGATGAACTTATTCAGAAAATTCTTCATGAAGTGCATTAATGGTTGTCTATCTGTGCATTCGGGTAGTACGAAAATGTATAATGATTTGAAGAAATTGTATTGGTGGTCGGGTATGAAATGGGATATTTTAGAGTTTGTTTCGAAATGTTTGATTTTTCAACAAGTGAAAGAAGAACACCAAGTGCCTTCGGGTTTACTTCAGCCAGTGATGATACCCAAATGGAAATGGGATAGGATTACGATAGGCTTCGTAACTAGTTTGCCTTTGACTCCAAAAAAGAAAGATGTCGTATGGGTTGTGGTTGATAGATTGATGAAATCGACTCATTTTGTATCAGTACGTACTGCTTACTCGCTTGATAAACTAGCTGAGCTATACATTGCTGAGATTGTGAGATTGCACGGGGTGCCTATTTCTATTATTTCAGATAGAGATCCGAGGTTTACTTCATGATTTTGGGAGAAGTTGCAAGAAGCTTTGGGTACGAAGCTGAACTTTAGTACCGCTTTTCATCCGCAAACCGATGGTCAGTCCTAAAGAACAATTCAAGTACTTGAAGATATGCTCTGATTTTGTGTTCTGGAATTCGAGGGTAGTTGGGAAAAATATCTACCATTGGTCGAATTTGCCTATAACAACAGTTTTTAGTCGAGTATAAAAATGATACTATGGCTGCAAGTGCCGAACACCTTTGTATTGGATAGAGCTTAGTGAGAAACAGATTCACGGGGTTGATTTGGTCAAAGAAACTGAAGAAAAATTAAAGGTAATCCGTGATTACTTAAAAGCAACTTCAGATCGACAAAAGTTGTACGCAGATTTGAAAAGAAAAGAGATAGAATATCAGGTCAGTGACAAAGTGTTTTTGAAAGTATCTCTGTGGAAGAAAGTTCTCAAATTTGGTCGTAAAGGCAAGTTGAGTACACATTTCATTGGGCCGTATGAAGTTATTGAAAGAATAGGGCTAGTGGCATATCGGTTAGCTTTACCAACAGATTTTGAAAGGATTCATAATGTGTTTCATGTGTCGATGTTTTGACGATATTGTTCTAATCCTTCACATGTGATTTCTCTGACAGAGACTGAGATTCGACCGGATATAACGTACGGTGAAGAACCAATTAAGATATTAGCTCGAGAGGTTAAACAGTTGAGAAATAAAAGTATAACTCTAGTGAAAGTTTTATGGCAAAGACACGGTGTTGAAGAGGCTACGTGGGAACCTGAGGAGGCTATGACAAAACAACACTCGAACCTCTTTTCTGGTCAGATTTTCAGGGACGTTCATCCCTAAAGGGGGGAGAGTTGTAATAGCTCGATTTTGGGCCTAGTCAGAACAGTGATTTCAGGACCACAAATCTGACGTAGAAAAATTTGTTCTTATTATATTTTCATGGTATATAGTTTTATGGAATGATTTCGTGAAAATTTCGTTCGAAAACTTTGACATTTCAGCACTCAATTTAGTCAAAAGGACTAAATTGTAATAAGTGCAAAAGTTGAGTTCTACATGTTAAAGGTGTCCAATTGTTATGAGATTTTAAATTAGAGGTCCTTATATGATAATTAGACCATTTGTTAAGTTAATGGACAAAAATGGACATGAGGTAAGAGAATTTTAGTGATTTAGGAAAAGGGCATTTTGGTCATTTGGTTAATAAAAGAACTCAAAGGGAAAATAAAGCCAAAATTTGTTCATCTTTCTTCAACCTTGGCTGAAACTTGGATGAAACCATAGCTAGGGTTTTATCATCTTTTAAGCTTTATTGTAAGTACATCCTAGCCCAGTTTTTAATGCTATTTATGTTTTTGAAGTCATATTCACCTGATCTTTCTATTTCTACCATTGTTTTGAAGTAGGGTTCATGTTTAAAATTTTACCCATGCATGAGATGCATGTTTTTTGATATTTTATAGTAGAAAATGAAAGTTTGATGTGTAATAAACAACTTTTACTAAGTGATTTTTTATGGAAATACATAAAAGAACCTATTTGTAAAAAGTTATAAAATGTGTAGTAAAGATATGATTTAATGAAAAATGTGGGTTGTTATAAGCATGTATAGGGTTTGGCTAGGCTTGGGTCTAGATGAAAAGATTTCATTTTACGAGCCTAGGGACCAAAATGCAAATATGATAAAGTTTAGGGGCAAAAATGTATTTTTTTCATTATGTAATTTTTGGATTGAATTGAGTAATGTGGTTAATAAATGAGTAAAATTTGCTATTATAGATCAAGATAAATAAGGTTTAGACATCGATCGGGGGAAAAATAAAGTCGTTGTCGATTAGGTCCATTTCAACTATTTTTGTACCGGGGTAAGTTCGTATGTAAATAATGCATTATTATTTATGCTTTAATTGCTTTAATATTGTATGAATTATGATTGACTCCTTGGATGTAATCGACAAAGTTTGACAAGAGAGAAATCCCGGTTGAACCTTAGGAATAGATAGGATACAAATGTCATGACATTAAGGTTATTTGAGATTACGTGTAAGACTATATCTGGGATATGGCATCGATATGAGACTTCGTGTAAGACCATTGCTGGGCTATTGGCATCGATATGAGCTCCCATGTAAGACAATATCTAGGATATGGCATTAGTGTGGTGCTATAAGTGTGAGATTTCCTAAGTATCCTTTAGTATTCCAAGTGATTCAACGGGAATCATAACGGAAATGTTAATGTTACGAAAGACCATGGTATGTTGCAAGATGGTACAGGTATGTACGTAAAACTTATGCTTAATGAGCTCGATATGTAAGGAATCCCTCAGTAAGGTTATGATTGTACAAGTTATAATACTAAGGTTATAATAATATCCATGTGAAGTTGGACATGAGATTTATTATGACATATATGTTAATTCACTTCATGTTGATTGCATGATAAATATGTGTTTATGATGCTTATTATTTGCATAGGAACTTCCTAAGCTTTAAAGCTTACTCTCTTTCTTTTCCCTTATTCTATAGTGTCACCAAGCCAACTCGAGGATCGAAGACTGTCAGAGATCCATTCACACTATCAACTTAACATTTTGGGTACCAATGATTTTAATGTTTTGAGTTATGGCATTTATAAGGACTTGGTCTTGTGTTATGTGTCATAATTGATTTGGTCAAATGTGTTGGCTTATGTTGGTTGATAATTCATTTTGTAAATGGCCATTGAAATTGGCTAATATTGGTTTAAGTATATGCATATGATGATGTCTTTCATGGATGTGGAAATTTGTATGGATTGAGTTGAATAGCATGAGATGGTTGTATGTGATAGATGATAGCATGTAAATGATGTGTGGATGCCTTGTTTGTGGCTGATTTGGTTGAATGTATGTACTTGAAATGGTGCTATGTTTTGTTGTGTAGGTTTCTGCATGGAAGGGTGACAATAAGGCTTGGAAAATAGCCTTATTTTTGTCCACACGAGTAGACACACGGGTGTGTGTCTAGGCCGTGTGTGACACACGGCTTGCCCCATGGGCGTGTGATCTGGCCGTGTGTCCCCTGCACCTTAATTGCTGCAAAATAGAATTCTCAGTACCGAGCACACGGGTAGAGACACGGGCGTGTGTCTCAGCAGTGTGGGCGACACAGTCTCGAACATGGGCGTGTACCCTAGCCATGTGAAGTTTGCACCTATTTTATGAAAAATTAGGAATCGACCACACGCCTAAGCACATGGTGGTGTGCTTTGGCCGTGTGACTTCTATTTGTTCATGGATGACAAACAGAGAGTTATACGAGGTCTGGACATTGGCGTGTGTGACCACACGGCCTGCCCACATGGGCATGTCCCAAACCACACGTGCGTGTGACCCCTGTTTGATGAAAAATTTTCTAAGTGTTGTGAAATTTTTTGAAGTTTTCAGTTTAGTTCCGAACCACTTCCAAAGCATGTTTTGGGCCTCGAAGGCTTGTTATAAGGATGATTTGAATGTATGTGGAATGTTTTAAATTTGAATGGAGATTTATGTTTCAGTTTGTATGTTTGCTTACGTTTAAGTTCGGTAATGCCTCGAACCCTGTTTCAGCATCGGATACAGTAAGGGGTATTGCACTAACTCAGTATCAGAATTGCATGGTCATGCTTCAGAGGCTGAAAGCACACAGTGATGATTCAACCACTTCATAGAATCACTCAATCGATGTCCACTGGGCCTTAAGTCTTGTAAATAATATTGGAAAATGTTTCTATCTATAACGAGTTCCACCAAATCGACAATGAGCCATTTTCTTAACTGCTTATTTGACTCTTAGCAAGTTGAGAATCCATTTCCATTGGATGGCAGTGTTCGCAAATCTTTTTCTTAGGAAGGGACCATCTGGTGGGAAAACCAAACCCCGATTCAATTTTGAAAATGACCCTTATATATTTCTCTTTTCTTTGGTGAAGGTTGGAGATGCTATTTTGAATGATGGGCTCATGGTCTGTATGTACATTGAAGTGAGCCCCACCAGGAGATAACCCCAGTCTCTTCATCTTTAATTGATAGAACTTTTGGAAAACACCCAGCAAATGTGGCTCATTGTGTAGGCAAAATTCAATGTATAAAGCCACCGAAGTCCACCAAAAAAGGGTTAATAATTTTTTGAGTGCAATGTCGTATTCGGTTAAAATAGAGCAAAAGAAAGGGTCTAAGGGAAAGTGGAAGCTAGCTTCTAACAAAATCAAAGGTAAGATGACCCCTAGAGTGTTGTCACTTAAACGAGATTGCTCAGGTCGTTGAAAGTTATAAGCGAAGTTTAGATTTTGGATTCCCCGAACCCTTAAATATCAATCCATCTTATCTTGAGTATTATTGCAGTTAACCATTTCTACCTCTACCCGTGGTAGTGTATCCTTGAGTTCTTAAGGACAAAATGGAAGGGGATTACTAGGGCTAATGTTTTGCTTGGCCTAGCCTTGACCTCTTCCTCTAGTGGTAGTTTGAACCATTGTGTGTGATGGTAATGCAACAAAAGGAAATGAAATAAAGAAAAAAAGTTACCTTTGAGGAAAATTTGAACCGGAAGATGAAGAATGCAGAGCAAAAAGGTTAAAGAGAGGAAAACTTAGGGTTTCAATTGATTTTGCGTGTGACAACCCGAATTAGGGCCTAATCGAAATAGTGGTTTTGTGACCACAAATCCGAGATAGAAATAATTATTTTATAATTATTTTATATTTATTTTGAGGTTTATGATATGATTTTATGATTTCGTGAAAATTTCGTAATGAAATTCTATGCATTAAGCGCTTAAGTTGATATTAGGGACTAAACCGAATAAATTGCAAAACTTGCATTCTAGAAGTTTTTAGTATGAAATTGCATTGAAATATTAATTAGGAGGTCTTAAATAGCAATTTGACCAATTTTAGGTTCACGGACAAAATTTGGACATGGAAGGAATTTTTGAAAGTTTAGTAGTAAGGGCATTTTGGTCATTTGTATATTAAATGAAATAAAATGGGAAAAATAACACAAAATTTGGTCATCTTCATCACTAGTTGCTGCCGAAATTTACTCTCCTCCATAGCTAGGGTTTCTTCAACTTTCAAGCTTCATAGTAAGTGATTTCACACTGCTTTTAATGTTCTTTACATTTTTGAAATCCTCGTAGCTCTCGATTTACCTATTTCTACTATTATTTCGAGTTAGGGTTTATGTTTAAAAATTTACCCATGAATGATAGGCATGTATTTTGATGTTTGATGGTAGAATATGAATGTTTGTTAGGAGAACGATATTTTCTAAGCGATTTTTAGCGAAAACGAGCAAAACGGCATAATCGATAAAAATACCTATTGTTCATAATTATGTGTTAGAATGAGAATTTGATGATACCATAGAAGATAAAAATGATCAGCATGTCATTAAACATAAGAATAAGGGCTGAAATTAAATTTCCAAGCCTTGGGGCAAAATCGTAATTTTGTAAAAGTTAGGGGGCAAAAATGTAATTTTTCACATTTGGATTGAAATAAATAGTTCGAGTGTTAATTGAACTAAATGTGTTGTTATAGATCAAGAAAGGCGTGGAATCGACCTCGAACGGGGGAAAGAAAAAGCTTTGGACTAAACTGCAAAATTTCTATATTTTGCACCGAGGTAAGTTTGTACGTAAATAAATCATCGATTTCTTTTATGTTATTGTATTTTGATAACATGTGGAATATGGCTGCCTATCAAATGGTTATTTGATGTAAGTTATGAATTTAAATTGATTTCGGACAATTTAGTAAAATGTTGGAAAAGTGAGAAATTTCCTGTCGAACCTTTGGAATAAAAACGATACAAATGAACTATTGTGTGGTCACGTGTGTAGTACTAAGTGCAGGCTACTACGTGTACCAGATTATTGGTCGCATGTGTAGTACTAAGTGCAAAGCTACTATGCGCACCTAAAAGCGTGGTCACGTGTGTAGTACTAAATGCAAAGCTACTACGTGTACCGATTATTGGTCGCATGTGTAGTACTAAGTGCGAGCTACTATGCGTATCATATAGCTTCGGCTACACGTGTGGAAATGGGAAAATGTTCAAGTAGTGGTGTATCTGTTGTTATTCCGATGAGTTCAACGGGAAATTGATTTAAATGAAGATACATGTGAAAGTGATTATGTGATGAATAAGTGCAAGTATATGTTTATTTGAATTTATGAGCAATATGCTCGATAAGTGAGTGAACCTCAGTAAAATGGAAAGGGTTGAGCGAAATATGTAAGAGTGAATTTTTGTAGTAAAACAATGTTGGACAGCAGCAGTTGCATAATTTTGAAAATTCACCAAAAATCATGGAAGTATAATTAAATCTCAGATAAATTATGGAATTAAAGCTTAATGGGTCTAATTTCATATAAAATAAACAGGGCAAACAAAAGACTTCTATATTATGTGATAATTGAATTCTTGTGAAACAGGTTCTGAATGAAATTAAGATCCCCTGTTCTGATTTTAGAAATTCACCATAAATTGTACAAAAATTATTAAGAGTCATACCATACATGAATGGATTCCTTATTGAGTCTATTTTTAAGGGAAATAAACGGAATGGTCGTTGGAATCTTGTACAGGGAGAAATTTTGTTCGTAATGCACAGGTGTCAGAGTAGTCATACCCTGAAATAGGGGAGACTTTAACTAATAAACTGTACTAATTGGCCCAACCAAAAATTCTAGAAAAAAATTAGTAAATATACTTATGAGTATAGTTTCAAGGAAAATTTACAGAATTGAATTTCGAGATATGTAGCTCAAGATATGATTTTTCTTTTAACCGGGACTCTAGAAAACAGCCTGTCATCAATATATGTAACTATATACTAGTATGATTGTTTTACTTTGATAAATTATATATCAATTTAGTACTTACTTACTAAACTATATGCTTACTATCTTTTCTTTTTCTTGTTTTATAGAATTATTAAGCCAGCTCGGGATTTTGGAGATCGTCGGAGACTCATCTACACTATCAATACTTTTTGGTATTTTGTAATCACTACTTTGGAATTATGGCATGTATAGAGAGAGACTAATCATTTTGTTATATGTCATAATTAATTTGTTTTAAAGTATCACTTTTTTTTTAAATTTTAAAATCTACATGTATCTATGTATATCTGTTAATGCTATCAACTTTAGTCTAAGCTAAAGTAAGTAAATTGAGTAAGGTCAGGTTAATGTGTGAATTCATGTTTTCGTGAATGGTAATGCTCCGTACCTTATTTCGGTCTAGAATATGGGTATGGGGTGTTACATTGCGAAAGTGATTGAAGAAGTGTCATGTATCTGTTTTATAGAAACAAACTTGTACAAGAAGTTTATTTCAGAGAAACGGTTTAGGTTCTCTAATATAATTAGGACATCTGTCAAATTGGATGAGCTTGTAATGTTTAAATTTTGCACGAGTAATCACCAAATCCTAAATTCACCCAACTCTTGGTATGCACCTGGCGTGATCAGTTAATTACCAGTTACATGTAAACTCTTCAAAGTTAGAAATTTTGATGACGAAATTTTGTTAAAGGGAGGAGAGTTGTAACAACCTAGATCTGGCAAATCCAAAGTTTCAGTGTATAGCAATAAACAGTCTATTTGGCATCACGTTATCCTCCCAAAAGATTTTTTGGCGTATATGTGTGGGCATGTGGTAACCGCCACAAGAGTAAGTAAGAATTTGATTTCTTAATATTTTACCATGTATTAAGGAGACGTTTATGTTAAGGGATAAAATAGGAAAATGGGATGAGTATTCGTCAAAGGTATAGTACACCTGGATTGTATGGAATACTGTGCTAGTTAGATTATAAGTAATTTGTTTAGAAGCAAACTATATAGTTTAGCCTAATACGTTTGATGAAGGGAACTTATTTATATTTTTCTCAAAAATTATAGGCCAATAAAAAGGCAAGTTCTGATTACATGACACTTGTTAAATTCCACAAAAAAAAAACTCATCTTTATATGTCAGAATGTGTTCTGAAAGGGTTCTTCTTTCTTCTTCTTTCTCTTCCTTAACTGGCATATGATGAAACCTTCCTTAAATCTTAATGTATCCTACCTCGATGATCTAGAGGCTAAGGTTCCTTTATGATCAATAGTTAGTTCACATGAGTGTAAGTATTTCAGTTGTGCTTGTTAAGTACTGAATGAGTAAATTGTATTTGCTAAATGAACAGCAAGATTATAAATATAAGGTGTCTATACGGGATGGTCAATGTTCAAAATGATAAGTAATTTGTATATACATGAGTATTAATTGTGAAATTAAGTTTCAAAGTTGGGATGGATATCTAGATCTCGAGCTTTGAACTATAGTAGGTGAGAATCAGGTGAGTCTTTACACTGACTCTTTCATGCATACTGTTCATATCGAAGTATGTCTACAAGAAATTGATTGAACTATGGATCCAAAGTCATGAAGAGTATAGTATGTGATGATTGGTGTACAAGTATTAAAACATTGAAGTATGGCTAAGTATGTATATGTTTGAAATGTATGCTATGAGATGTGTATTCTGATTAGGTGTATGATAGTAAACTAAAAGGTTGAATTTAAATTGTGTCAATGCATGAAGAGTCTGTCAAAAGCATCTGTGTCTGTTCACCACGATGGTGCTTGATGGAGTCCGTCGGGACTTAAAACATAAACTCTGATATGAACTCTGAAGGAAAAGCCCATGGCCATGACACCCTCTAAAAAAGAACTAAGGAATGGTGATTACTCAGTAGGGTTTTCTACGTGTCTCAAGATAATGATGGGCAAGCCTCACCTAATGTGAGTTTAGGCAAATCCATATCGTAAACATGATAGCTAAGGATAGCCTTTGTGGTGAACTCTGAAAGGGATGCCTTTGTGGAAAATTCTAAATGGATTGCCTTAGTGGTGTGTTCTATCTGATTATTGCTACGGTCTATTATGCTAAGTCTATGTGGTGTGAACTATCAAGAAAATCTGGTAAGCTATGAATCTGAATATTTTCCACTATGGTATGATATGAGTAAGTTATTATAGTTCTGTAAAAAAGTATAACGAATATAAGGTCTTGATATGCTTTAGAATAAGAGTTGAATAAATCCTTAAGGGTTTTCCATGAAAAAGAGATGTGTATCTGTTTGTCAAGAAGGGTATCTCTTATGATGATCAGTAAGTATGAAAAGTAAGCGGTATCGCATCTTCTTCTAAATTTATTCTGAATTTAAGTCACTTTTTTTTTTGAATTATGAGATCCTATTATAACATGATATGGAGTTCATCTAGATGTTATACAGAATGAATTATCAGTATGGATATGTGAACAAAATTGGATAAGGGTAGGTTTGAGTGTGAACCACCCGTATGAAACTCTACGTAAGTATCTGCTAGTATATGTATCTGCGCAAGACAATATCAGTGAACAATTGTTTGAAATGAGAGTATGAGTTAAGATATGAATTGATTGGAAGTGGTTTCTAAAGTGATGTTCTGTTAAGTTAGTGTAAAACCCCAAACCCGACCTACATGTTATGAACGAATTTTGAAAGCTACATTGGCCAACGAAATGGCCCTGAAAATCTTTCATGTTTTTCAAACATACTTCTAAAACCATCTGCGTAAATAGTTCAAAACAAGTGAAATCGAGCATTTTAGAAATCAATGATTTCGATATTTTATATATTTGTAAAAGCTTTATCCCTATTCAAAACTTTCATAATTTCAATCATATTTCAAAACCATTTGCTTATTTAATCAAAACTAAAGAACTTGACTACTCATCACTATTTGGAAAAAAAATGTTAAATTCATAAAATCAAATGTCTTTAGAAATCTCCTTTGTAAACATTATAAATTTTGAAACTAAGTTTAATTTTATTAAGAACTCATTACTCAGATTTGCAGCAGAAAAATGTAATATTGACATTTTTTTACGAAAATCACAGCAAAACATTTTACTAAAATCATGTTTTTCTAAAAATCAATATTTCATGTAAATTCAATAAAACAACAATAGTGAATTGAAAACCTAAAAGACTAAGACATATCTTTGTCTTAAACTCGTTCTCATAGTCGAAGCGAAAAAGAATGATTTTGTTAAGTTTTAATAAAAACCAAATTTCATGCATAATCTTAACCAAGTACTAATTTATACAGTTTTTAAAACTTAATGTCATGCAAGCAATTCATGCAACTCAAAATAAAAAATCCCCAGAGTAAAGTCCCATGCCATAGTCCATACTCAAACTTATTACAATCCCAAAATAAATAAATTAAGATAAAATTTAATTACTTTAATTTAAAAAGAATTCTGAGAAACTCCTCCAAATTCTATCATCAAATCCTAACCTTAGGGTTATCTATAAAATCAAAAAACTAAGGAGGAGTGAGCTATAAAGCTCAATGTGAGTCTTAACTCAAGTAATAAGCAGGAATTTAGTATACAAATCAAGTAACAATGAGCACATACTTATCATACAAATTAATCAATTTTCTTTATGCACATGATCATGGCAATGTGATTTTTATAAAACAGTTATGCAAATTTCTTTTAAAGAATCCTACCCATCACCGCTACACTTCAAAAAAGAGTTCCCCAGAACTCATCCATCCAAACACTCCAACTTGTGGGCAAGCCACTAGTAATGCACGTAAGCTACCAGTAATGTGGTCAAACTATGAATAATGCAGAACTGCCAGTAGTGTAGAGCTGCTAGTAATGCAAATAAACCGCCAGTAATGCAGACAAGCTGCCAATAATATGGACAAGTGATAACTCTTGAAAAGAGTTATAATTCATACTTTTAGACATAATTAATTGCTTGTACTTAAGTAAAATTAGCTTCATTTTAGGTAATTTCATGATCATTTCTAGTCAATCGAGCAGTGCATCTAAGAACTTTATATGGTGATTACTTTATTGCATCTTTACTTTTAATTGCTTGTGGAAAGGTATTATTGTTGTTGAATAGAAAGTTTAAAAGAGAAGGATAGCAGAGGATAGAGGTCTACTGAGGCATTATGAGAGGTTCCCACGGCAATGCTGGTGAAGAAAACTACAAACACCCAATTAGCAATGAGAGCACTCAACATTTAGTCCCCCACATGCACTTGTAATACAGAATATTCACCTCTAAATTAGGGAAAAAAACAATCATTGGCTGACGGCTTTTGCCCTAGAGGACAACCCAAGTATACAAGGCAATAAAAAGAAGAGAAGAGACAACATATTTTTCTGAGCATGGACAAATGTCTTATTGTGGCAAGAAGGGCACGTTGAGCTGACTGTGAACTGTGGTGAAGACGACCAACAAGACGCCGAGTTAGGGGAATTGAGCTTTGAAACCTAGATTTCTTCCTCTTTATTTTGTTTCAATTCTTCTGTTCTAAAATGATATTTTGGGATATTGATGATATTTTGTAGCCCAGCCATGAGCTAACTTAATACAGTTAGGGTTTGCTTTGGATGATGTTTTAACTTTGATTAATGTTTATGGATTAATATGGTTCATGTTATTGCTTTAACCAATGGTTGTTTATGTTTAAATGCTTAAGAGAGTGTTGATGACTGCTCAATAAGTCTTAAGGTAGCTTGACACCAACAGAATTATGTTACCTGGACCGAAGTTGGGTAATATAAGTAAGTGTTGAGTGAAATACTTGTGTAAACTCAAGACATAGAGTCTTACCTTTTACGATTTAGAAGGTTCAGCTTTAGTAGTAGTTGCTAATCTCGAGCCTATAGACATATACTACTTAGGGGTGAGTAACCCTAGGTCTCTCTTTCAATAGAGGTAAACCACATTAGTACCCAATCGAGCAGTAAGTTCGCCATAGTTTTGCCACGGCATTGTTCACAGGTTAGAATAGATCCCTTAGGAATCCCAGCATTCACGACCAATATTCCAACCTTGCTAAAGTCCTTAGTACTCTTCTTTGATTTGTTTCAATGGTAATCTCTGCTAGTATACTTCATTACTCTCACTTCTAATGTGTTTATCCCATTTTAATTTCATTAAACATCATTCAATACATTTCTCTTTTCTGTTCAATTCTGATTACTTAGACAAAGAGAACTCATCCAATTGTCGTAGGAACGATACTCACTCATCACTTTATTACTTGATTCAACTTGTACACTTGCACAGTTCACACATCATATTCACATGCGATAAGGTTTTGGGGCCGCTGCCGAGGATTGGCAATTGGTAATTTTATTTTTTATTGCAATTTTTATAGTTTTAGTTGCTAATTTGTTTGTTTGTGATATCAACAGGTCTATTACTAGCTGTATGCGTAAAAGCACTCCTACTGAAGGACTGTATCCCTTAGATCCAGAAATTTAAAGGATCTTACTAAAAAGGAGAAGAGAACAAAGAGCAATGAATCAAGGCAATAACAATCCACCTACTGTGAACGAGCAACTTAATCCGGGAGCTCCGAATGTTAGTCCTCATGTTGCTTAGATGTTTGATGATTGAGATAGGCCAATTCGAGAGCATGGAGTGCGTATCTTCGACAACCTAAATCCTGGAATAGTGAGGCCACAAATTCAAGCTCCCTATTTTACACTAAAACATGTAATGTTTCAGATGCTTAAATCAAATTGGTCAGTTTGGTGGTTTGCCAACTGACGATCCCAGATTGCACTTGAGACTTTTCTTGGAGGTCTGCGATTCTTTCAGACAATAAGGTGTCCCTGAAGATGCCTTAAAACTTAAATTGTTTCCCTATTCTTTAAGAGATCGTGCTAGAACATGGCTCAACGCTTTACCATCCGTAACAGTAGAATCATGGAATGATCTCTACCAGATATTTCTCTTACGATATAACCCACCCAATATGAATGCCAAACTGAGAAATGACATAACATCCTTCAAGAAAATAGAGGATGGAACATTGCATGAAGCATGGGAAAGGTTCAAATGTAACGCCCCCTTACCCGAGACCGTCGTCGGAGTCGAGCATGAGACATTACTAAACTTATTTTAGCATTTAAACAAGTTCAAACAATTCTCGTAGTAAACTGTCCATCTGCGTCACAGTCGCTAAAAAAAATTATATCTCGAGTTATGAAACTCGAAATCCAATTCCATAAATTTTTCTTGAAACTAGACTCATATATCTACTTACTAATTTTTTTCTAGAATTTTTGGTCAGGCTAATTAGTACAGTTTATTAGTTAAAG
The DNA here is from genome assembly GCA_025698475.1 of Gossypium anomalum. Lineage (NCBI taxonomy): Eukaryota > Viridiplantae > Streptophyta > Magnoliopsida > Malvales > Malvaceae > Gossypium > Gossypium anomalum. Next base: position 28,029,616 of record CM046958.1, on the reverse strand, counting down.
TTTCCCCTGTTTCAGTGTTCGACTGGTCTTACCTCTGTTCACTACGAACCACTTTTCTCTCTTTACAGAATTTAGATGACTAGATCGTTTGTTTCTCTTAAAAATAGACTCAATAAGGAATCTATACATATAAAGTATGACTCCTAATTATTTTTGTACAATTTTTAGTGAATTTCTAAAGTCAAAACAGGGGATTCAGAAATCACTCTGACCCTGTTCCATCAAAACCCAAATATCTCATGAAATACATCTCATTTACCTTTTATATTTATTTCATATGAAAATAGACTTAATAAGCTTCAATTTCATATTTTACTCATCATCTAATTCTATCTCTAATATTTTTAGTGATTTTTCAAACTCACGTTATTGCTGCTGTATGATACTGTTTTATAGCAAATTTCACCTTATTATGAATTTCTATGGATTAAATAGCACAACAAGCATACATAACAGCAAATATGATTTTTTTTTTTGATTAGCCATTCCAATAGCTAATCTTTACCAAGCATTTCCTTATCATTCAATAGCCATATCATAAGATTATATATACAAAATGATTATAGTGCTATACATGCCATATTTCATAGTATACAAGCCACTATACCAAAATGGTCCTCGTATAGTGTGAACGAGCCTCCGACCGTTCCCGACTTCCAAGCTGGCTTGACAAAACTCGATACCAAAATGTTAGAACTCGAGCCTATTCTTCGGAAACCTTATTTTTTCCTCGATCACGACTCGAATCTCATTTCTCTTGATCTAAAATAACACATTTAGCTGATTTAATACTCACATTTATCAAAATAGTCCTTAACTCTAACTTTGGAAAAATTACAATTTTGCCCCTAAACTTTTGCATATTTCCACTTTTGCCCCAAAGTTCGGAAATTAATTTTTTTTCCAAAATACTTGTGTTTTATGACATGCTGATCATTTTTCCCTTCTATGGAAACATCAAATTCTCACTCTAACATGTAGTTATGAACATTAGGTATTTTTACCGATTATGTCGTTTTACTCGTTTTCACGTAAAATTGCTTAACAAAAGTTGTTTAACACAATTTCAAGCTTCATATTCTACCATAAAACATCAAAATAAACATATTTCACCTATGGGTATTTTTCCAAATATAAACCCTAGGTTAAATTATTGCTAGAATAAGCTAAATCAAGTTACCAGGACTCTAAAAACGTAAAGAACATTAAAAACGGGGCTTGGAATCACTTACTATGGAGCTTGGAAGCTTGAAACAAACCCTAGCTATGGAGAACCCTTGAAATTTCGTCCTAATGAAGAAGATGGACATATTTTGCCATCTTTTTCCTTTTTTTAATCTTTTAATTACCAAATGACTAAAATACCCTTCATTAAAAACTTTGGTTATTTCTACCTATGTATGTCCATTTTTGTCCATGAAAACCTAATGTTATAATTACCATTTAAGGACCTCTACTTCAATTATGCTCTTCAATAAAATCCTTTAACATCTAAAACTCATATTTATCAACTTTTATAATTAAGTCCTAATAGGCAAATTAGACATGCAATTCATGAAATTTTCTATCGATATTCTAACACATGCATCTAATCACTCAATAAATTATAAAAATTAATTGAAATAAATTTTTCTACTTCAGAATTGTGGTTTTGAAACCACTATTCCATTTAGGCCCTAATTCAGGATATCATATCAAAGATTTGCTTAGGAAATGTCCTATGCATGAATTTCAGCATTGGACCCAAAAGGAGATGTTCTACAATGGTTTGAATGTACAGACATGGATGGTGGTTGATGCTCCAGCTAATGGAACTTTGTTGGATAAGTCCTATAATGAAGCCTACGAGATTTTGGAGAGAATTGCCAATAATGACTATAATACCCCACAACAAGAGCTGGACCTAGTAGTAAAGTGGTTGGATCATCCAAACTTGATGCTATTACCTCACTTACTACTCCAGTATCTTCTTTAGCCAACATGATAAAGACCATGCAGAAGCCTAGTGAGGTGAAAGAGCTTAAAGCAGCTTGGTTATCTTGTGTTTACTATGGTGAGGATCACGTGTTTAAAGAGTGTCCCTCGAACCCAGTATCTGTCTACTATATGGGCAACTTCAATAGGAATAACAATCCTTCTTCCAACACATATAACTCTAGTTGGAAACAACACCCAATTTTGGGTGGAACAATCAAGGAGCTGGAAATTCCAACACAACTATTAGACCCAATACCATGAATGTTCCTCCTGGTTTCAATCGATCTATACTGACTTAAAAACGAGTTCAACAAGGACAGACATCATCTTCTTCCTCATCTGTTGAGTCTCTACTGATAAAGTATATGGCCAAGAACGATGTTGTAATTCAGAGCCAAGCATCATCATTACGAGCTTTAGAGAATCAAGTAGGACAAATAGTCGATGCTTTAAACTCAAGAACACAATGAACTTTGCCTATTAATACCAAGAATGCAAGACCACATGGGAAAAGAACATTGTAAAGAAATCACTCTTAGAAGTGGCACATAGCTAGATAGAGTTGTCAAGAATGTTGTTCCTGAATCAGCAGATTCAAAAACAATTACAAGCAAAACCCTTGAACAACCCAAGAAGAGCACCACAACTGAGAAAACTGGACCAAGCAATGCTGAAGTAAACTCAGATAGCACTACCGAAAACAATGGCCTGGTAAAACAATCATTACAACCTGAAGTTCACCTACCCCTACCATTTCCCCAGCGCTTTCAAAATCACAAACAAGACCAACATTTCAGTCGATTCTTGGATGTCCTTAAGCAACTTCACATCAATATACCTTCAGTGGAAGCCTTGGACAAAATGTCTAACTATGTCAATTTTATGAAAGACATACTTTTAAAGAAGAGATGATTGGGAGAATTTGAAATAGTCGCACTCACTAAAGGGTGCACTGCTATGTTGACAAATAAATTGCCTCCAAAGTTAAAGGACCCAAGAAGCATCACAATACCTTGCTCAATAAGCAACCAATATGTTGGGAAGGCATTGTGAGATTTAGGAACGAGCATGAATCTTATACCACTGTAACCTTGCAATTGGCAGATCAATCATATACATACATAGAAGGTAAAATCGAAGATATCCTAGTAAGGGTAGATAAATTCATTTTTCCTGCTGATTTCATTGTGTTAGACTGTAAATATGACAAAAATGTGCCTATTACTCTGGGTAGACCCTTCCTTACAATAAATAGGACTGTGATTGATGTTCAAAAGGGAGAATTAACTATGAGGGTGAACGATCAACAAACCATTTTTAATGTTTTCAAGGCTCTAAAATGTGTTGATGATATTTTGAAGAGTGACATGTTGTCAGTTTTTTAGATTCCATTGTGGAAGAGGAATTTGAGAAAGCATACCATGACAAAGAGCATAGTGAATCAAATTCAGATGATATTGATGATGAAGATCTATTAGGACACCACAATGAGTTGTTGGAATCCAAACTAATTCTTGACAGACCTGGAATGAGGTTTGACATATTAGATTTATCTGCTCGAACTTCCAGCCCTTCTAAATTGTCCATAGAAGAAGCACCCACCTTAGAGTTAAAACCTCTACCTTCAGAGTTAAAGTACCATATTTAGGAAAGGATAACACGCTACCCATGGTTGTGTCTACTGAGTTGATTGTGCTTAAGAAATTCAAAAAGGCATTAGGTTGGACAATCGTAGATATTAGAATTAGCCCCACACTCTGCATACAAAAAATTTTGGTGGAAGACTGCCATGGCAATTCTATTGAGCAGAAAAGGAGGTTGAACCCCATTATGGAAGAGGTGTTGAAGAAGGAGATAATCAAATGGTTTGATGCTAGCATTATCTACCTAATCTCTCACAGCTCTTGGGTAAGTCCAATCCAATGTGTGCCAAAGAAGGGAGGTGTCATCGTGGTCAGTAACGACAATAATGAGCTTATACCTACATGAACTGTCACGGGATGGCGAGTCTGCATGGACTATCGCAAGCTCAACAATGCCACAAGGAATGTCCATTTTCCACTGCCCTTCATTAATCAAATGTTTGATCGATTAGCTGGAAAGGACTTCTACTATTTTTTAGATGGATACTCTGGTTACAATCAGATTGCAATTGCCCCAGAGGATCAAGAAAGGATAACATTTACCTATCTGTATGGTACATTCACTTCAGAAGAATGCCCTTTGGTCTGTATAATGCACCAGCAACATTCCAATGATATGGTTGAGAATTTCCTCAAAGTTTTTATGGATGATTTCTCGGTATTTGGGAATGATTACGAAGGTTGTTTACACAACATAAAATTGGTGCTTCCATACTATGAGGAGACTAACCTCGTCTTAAACTTGGAGAAGTGTCATTTCATGGTAAGAGAAGGCATTGTCCTAGGGCATAAGGTTCCTTATAAAGGAATAGAAGTTGACAAGGAAAAAATCAAAGTGATTGAGAAGCTGCCACCTCCAATGAGTGTTATGGAAATTAGGAGTTTCTTAGGGCATGTTGGATTCTATAGGAGATTTATCAAAGAATTTTCCAAGATCTCTAAGCCCTTGTGTGCCTTTTTAGAAAAAAAGAAACCTTTCATCTTTGATGAACCTTGTCTGTTAGCTTTGGAGGAGTTAAAAAAGCAACTGGTAGCTGCACCGACTGTAATAGCTCCTGAGTGGACATTGCCATTCAAGCTCATGTGTAATGCCAGTGATTATGATGTGGGAGCAGCACTGGGGCAAAGGAAAGACAAAATATTTTATCCTAGCCAAACTCTAACTGATGCACAACTTAATTACACCAGCATCGAAAAGGAATTATTGGTTGTGGTATTTGCATTCGATAAATTCCGATCATATTTAGTTGTTACCAAAGTCACGATTTACACAGACCATTTTGCCATTAAGTATTTAGTGACTAAGAAAGATGCAAAGCCAAGACTGATTCGATGGATACTCTTGCTGTAAGAGTTTGATTTGGAGATTCAAGACAGAAAGGGAACTAAAAATTAAATGGCAAATCATCTATCAAGATTAGAAGCTCGAAATAAAGTCGGCAATATCATGCTTATTAAGGACAATTTCCCAGACAAGCAGTTGTTAATTACTATGGCATTGCCTTGGTATGCCAATATTGTAAACTTCTTAGTCAGTGGACTGTTGCTAGCTGATCTGAATAGCCAGGGCAAACGAAAATTCCTGAATGATGCAAAATTCTACTATTGGGATAAGTCTTATCTATATACGCAATGTGCTGATCAAATAATTTAAAGATGTTTTCTTGATGAAGAGATGAATAGTGTATTGCAACATTGTCATTCAGCTCCATATGAAAGTCATTTTAGAGGAGTAAGAATCGCAGGAAAGGTACTCCAATTTGGGTTCTATTGGCCGAATTTATTCAAAAATGCCCATGAATTTTATAAGACATGTGATAATTTTCAGAGAACATGCAACCTATCAATGAGACACAAAATTCCACTACAAAATATTCTAGAAATTGAGTTGTTCTATGTTTGGGAGATAGACTTTATAGGTCTATTTCCACCCTCGTTCGACAATTTATACATACTTGTGGTAATAGACTATGTCTCCAAATGGGTAGAAGCCATAGTTCTACTGACCAATGATGGTAGGTTAGTGATGAAGTTCTTACACAAGAACATCTTCACGAGATTTGGTACGTCTCAAGCCATTATTAAAGATGAGGATCTCACTTCGATTGCAAGTTAGTTGCCAATGCACTACAAAGGTACAGAGTAAAACAAAATATTGTCACGGCATATCATCTGGAAATGAACGGGTAAACTAAAATTTCCAATAGGGAAATTAAACAAATTTTGAAGAAAGTTGTTAATCCAAATCGTACAAATCGGTACTTAAGACCATATAAAGCTTTATGGGCATATCACACTACTTACAAGACCCCATTAGGAATGCCATCATTCAAGCTCGTCTACAGAAAACCTTGTCATTTGCCAGTTGAGTTAGAGCACAGGGCATACTGGGCTATAAAGCAATTGAACATGGATTGGAAAACTGCTGTCAATAGAAGATTGCTTGAATTAAATGAAATGGAAGAATTCATGGCACAAGTGTATGAGAATGCTAAACTTTATAAGGAGAAGACCAACCGCTGGCATGATAAGAGAATTATGCCTCGGCAATTTGAACCATGACAACAGGTGTTGTTATTCAACTCAAGGTTGAAAATGTTCCCTAGCAAATTGAAATCCCATTGATCAGGTCCCTTCAAAGTAGCCAAAATATAGCCTCATGGAGCAGTGGACGTCAACGATATGCAAACGAGGTTCACATTTAAATTTAATGGACAACGTTTAAAGCACTACTGGGTGTTAATGTAAATCGAGACAAACAATCTATCGACCTTAGAGATGTTTAAGCTCAACATCTCTTTACTGCCTTTACTGTCTTTATTTCCTTATTTGTTTTACTTTAATTTTGTTTTTAAAGTTTTCATCTTTAGTTACTTAATGTTCTTTTAAATTTTGGTTATATTTTTTTATTAGTGTACAGGTCTTGCAGGAATTACAGAGAAAGAATGAAAACGAAACCACCCCTACACCTACACCTACACCATAGAAGGACAGTACTGAAGCTGTCCCACCTCCGCCAACAGAAGCCAAGTCCGAATAAGAAAATGAAATCCATTGAATCATTAACAATATCACTGAGTCTGACAAGGAAGAGGAGGAACCACTCATTCAGTCACTTAAAACAAAGCTAAGATACAAGCGTATAGCAAGAAATTCGACCCACAGGTAGTAAAGTACCATCACCACAAGTCATTAGTGAGTTTCTTTTTACCCTCTATTAAATAAATATGTCACACTGCATTTTGTTAATTTTAAGTCTCATGCATTGAAGACAATACATCCCTTAGGTTTGGAAGTGCAGCATGCATTTTAGATTTTAGTTTAACATTGCATCATTCATTGTTATATGTTATCCTTATGGACATACTTAATTTCCATAGCATTTCATGCATTCTGGTAAGTACTAAAGCATTGTTTGTTATAGTACTATTGTGTTGATAGCATGATAGCTAATTTAGTGAGGTCCAATGATAAAAATAGTCCTTAAAGTTTTTTGCGAGATATAGAAATGAAATGAATAGAACTGACTCCTAAGGTTAGGATTCTCTATCATATCTATGACACTTAGATTGTATTCATTCAATCCATAATGACCTTTGAAATTTTTGGACTAAAATTGATAGTTTCTTATAGAAGTCATTGAGCTGAAATGCACAAATGTAACAAATGAAAAGCTAAATTTAAACTCTCAGAAGCATAAATTGCTAAGCTAAGTTTTGTAGTAAAGACTCCAACTTCTGTCTAATTGAGTAGCCCAAGAGTTTGGTGTTTGCTCCATCTTTACTTTTGGGCAGAAAAACATTTCAGATAATAGTACCTTAAAGTAATTTTGGGACACTCCGCTGTGCAAGACTTCTAAGTAGCTTAGGAGTTTGGTGTTTGCTCCATCTTCACTTTCAAGAGTAGAAAGGCATGTGTGATGAGATGAATTCCCAAAAACAAAGAGTGAAGTAATAAATGGGAGAAGTATTAGCTAAAGTCAAGTTGGAAGCCATAATAAGTGAGTTAGACCAGGAATTCCTAAGTTCTTTAAGAATTGACTAAATACAATCGAATGCACACAACTGCACTTAAGGAAATTCTGATTTTAAAGCAAGGTTCTTGCATTTCTGGATTTGATAAGTTTTTATTGGATAGATTGCACATATTCTTGAGTGCAGGGTATTTTGAAGACTGAAAATTAGCAATGTTTAATCAACTCAATAGTGTAAGTACAGGCAATGAAGTGCATTAGAGCATGCATTAGTTTTAGGTTGCATTGTATTGCTTGAGGACAAGAAATAATTCAGGTTTGAGGGTGTGATAACTCTTGAAAAGAGTTATAATTCATACTTTTAGACTTAATTAATTTCTTGTACTTAAGTAAAATTAGCTTCATTTTAGGTAATTGCATAATCATTTCTAGTCAATCAAGCAATGCATCTAAGAACTTGATATGGTGATTACTTTATTGTATCTTTACTTTTAATTGCTTGTAGAAAGTTCTTGTTGTGGCTAAATGGCAGGTTTAAGGGAGAAGGATAGTAGAGGACAGAGGCTTGCTGAGACATTATGATAGGTTCTCATGCCAATGCTAGTGAAGAAAATAACAAACACCCAATCAAAAATGAGAGCACTCAGCATTCGGTCCCCCACATATACATGTAATGGAGAATATTCACCTCAAAATTAGGGAAAAAAATCATTGGCTGACGGCTTTTACCCTAAAGGACAACCCAAGTATAAAAGGCAATAAAAAGAATATGAGAAACAGTAAATTTTTCTAAGCTTGGACAGGGGCCTCATTGTGGCAAGAAGAGCAAGTTGAGTTGACTGTGAACTTTGGTGAAGATGAACACAAGACGCCGAGTTAGGGGGAATTGATTTTTGAAACCTAGATTTCTTCCTCTATATTTTATTTCAATTCTTTTGTTCTAAACTGATATTTTAGGATATTGATGATATTTTGTAACCCAGCCATGAGCTAACTTAATACAGGTAGGGTTTTCTTTGGATGATGTTTTAACTTTGATTAAATTTTATGGATTAATATGGTTCATATTACTACTTTACCCAATGGTTGTTTTTCTTTAAATGCTCAATAAGTCTTAAGGTAGCTTGACACCAACAGAATTAGGTTACCTAGACCGAAGTTGGGTAATATAAGTGAGCCACTCATGTAAACTCTAGACATAGAGCCTTACCTTTTACGATTTAGAAAGTTCAGCTTTAGTAGTAGTTGCTAATCTCGAGCCTATAGGGGGTGAGTAACCCTAGGTCTCTCTTTCAACAGAGGTAAACCACATTAGTACCCAATCGAGCAGTAAGTTTGCCATAGTTTTGGCACGGCATTGTTCACAGGTTAGAACAAATCCCTTATTAATCCTAGCCTTCACGAGCAATATTCCAACCTTGCTAAAGTCCTTAGTATTCTTGTTTGATTTGTTGCAATGGTAATCTCTGCTAGTATACTCCATTTCTCTCACTTCTAATGTGTTAATCTCATTTTAATTTCATTAAACATCATTCAATACATTTCTCTTTTTCTGTTCAATTGTGATAACTTAGACAAAGAGCACTCATCTTGTAACAACCCTTACCCATATTCGACGCCGGAATAGGGTACGAGGCATTATCGGACTTATACACAAGCAATCATACAAAACCGAGATGTAAATTTCCATCCAAATTTAAAACTTTTCACATACATTCGTATCATCCCTAAAATAAACCTACGAGGCCCAAAACATGTATTGGAAGTGGTTCAAGACTAAACCGAGAACTTTAGAAAACTTTACGACACTTAGAGAATTTTTGCTAAAAGAGGGGTCACACACCCGTGTGGCTTGGGACATGCCCGTATGGGCAAGCCGTGTGGTCACACACGCTCGTGTCCCTAACTTGTATAACTCTCTGTTTGTCACCCAAGAAGAAATTGAAGTCACACGGCCAAGACACACACCCACGTCCCGAGGCCGTGTCCTTCACAAGCCTGAGACACACAGTCGTGTCTCATGCCTGTGTGCTCGATACTGAGCATTCTGTTTTCAACAAATTTAGGTGCAGGGGACACACGGCCGGATGACACGCCCATGGAGCTGACTGTGTGTCACACACGGCCTAGACACACACCTATGTGTCTACCCGTTTGGACAATTATAAGGCTATTTACCAAGCCATTTGCCACCCTTATTCACACATACACTTACCACAATTCAAAGGCACAAAACAATACATATTTAGGCAACCAAAACATCCATATTCATGGTTAAAACATATCAAATTTATATCTTTATCTAACATATTCACTACATTTATTAAGCCTTAAATCAAACATACAAATATCACATTCATTATTTAACTACTCTCTAGTTACCTTATTGTATACACAAATTTATCATCTCATCCATAGACCACATTACCAAACATTTCACATTCATGCCATAAATCACATTTCCAAACAATTCACATTCACCAAGCATGCCATGATCATATCACTAAAGGCATCGACATATATATGAATATACTCATAACCAACATTAGCCAACTTCCAAGACTATATACAAAATGAACCATGAATCTTTACAAATCAATACATATGACCAAAAGACGGAGTCCCTATACATGCCATAAACTTAAAATACTTGAATTCATCAATACCGAAAATGATAGCTTGATAGTGTGTTAGGATCTCCGGTGGTCTCCAACCCGAGCTAGGTTGACAACACTATAAAACATGGGAAAGGAAGGGGGTAAGCTATATAGCTTAGTAAGTCCGTATGAACATAATATGCAACTCTTACCAATCATTTACCAAGTCTAACAATATAAACACAAAACAAAATAATATAAATTGTTATAAACCTCATAGTTATAAATTATTCAGTCACATTGTTTGCTATATCAATTTGCAAGCATAATTCAACATGTCTTGACTTTAGCCTAACAACTGTAATCTCTCCATTACAATCGATTATCGCAATCAACCAATCATTTCAAACCTCATAATAAACATACACATTAATTATGAGTATTCACTTTTCAAGCATATATTTTAACATCTTTCAATTACTTAATGCTCATATCCTCCCATAAGCATTTAAATAGGCAATTATGCCAATCTTTCTTTTTTCTCATATCCAACAAATCACAATTTGTGTGAATAAAACATGCTATATAATAACTCAATTTGGCCCGAAAGCCAATTACACGATCGCCAACCAAATTTACCATGTATTTCGTACGTCACAAGTATGGACCAATAATCACAATGCTTTCACAAAAACATTCTCATGGAAACCATGAACTCACAATATCATGAAGTCAATACTTATAAACTTATGTACATACCTGTACTAATTCGTAATACTTACATACTTTTTCTCTTCTTTGACATACCCATTAAATTACTCGTTGAACCACTTGGAATACTAAAGGATACTCGGGAATCTTGTACACACAGTACCATACCAATGCCATATCCGAGATATGGTCTTACATGTAATCTCGTATCGATGCCAATAGCCCAACTATGGTCTTACACGAAGTCTCATATCGATGCCATATCCCAAATATGGTCTTACACGAAATCTCATATAGATGCCATATCCCAGATATGGTCTTACACATAATCTCAGTAACCCTAATGTCATGACATTTGTATCCTATCTATTCCTAAGGTTCAACCGGGACTTTCGCTGTACCGAACCTCTATCGGTCATTTTCGTAGTGTCGTACTCAATAACATTCACATTTTATTTCAATAATATAGCATTTACCACAATCATATCAATTAAGCAATTATACATATATAATTTAATGCTTATTAAACATACGAACTTACTTCGACATAAAAAAAATGGCGAATAGGACCTAACCGTCAAATACTCATTTCTCCCCCGTTCTAATTCTGAACCTTGTTTTCTTGATCTATAATATCACATTTAACTTATTTAATCATTATACTATTCAAATCAGCCTAAAATCACATTATGGAAAAAATTACATTTTTGCCCCTAAAGTTTGACATTTTTACAATTTAGTCCCTAGGCTCGTAATATGAAATTTACTCAATTTTTTCAATACCTATGCCTAGCGGAACCTTAAAAATGCTTATAGTAGCCCACATTTTTCTTTTATTTGCATTTTAACACCCATTTTACAACTTTTTACAAATAGGTCCTTTTAAGCATTTTCATCGAAAACCACTTAGCAAAAGTCATTTTTCAAACATCAAACTTGCATTTTCTACCATTAAACATCAAAATACACAAATATCCATCATGGTTAAAATTTTTAGACTGTGATTATGTCTTAAATTAGTGCTAGAAATAGATAGATCATGTTGCAAGGGTTTCAAAAACATAAAAATCATTAAAAATGGGGCTAGAATAGACTTACAATCGAGCTTGAAAGCTTGAAAAACCCTAGCCATGGTTTCTGCTTGGTACATTCGGCCATGGGTAGAAGATGAGCAAAAATTGGCTTTTAATTTGGCTTTTTAATTCATTTAATTACCAAATTACTAAAATACCCTTAATGAAAAACTTTAGAAACATACCTAACCATGTCCATTTTTGTCCACCAACTTAACCAATGGTATAATTACCATTTAAGGACCTCCAATTTAAACTTTCATAACAATTAGACACCTTTAGCTTATAGAACTCAAGTTTTGTACTTTTTGCAATTTAGTCCTTTTGACCAAATTGAATGCCCAAACGTCAAAATTTTTGAACTAAATTTTTACAAAATCATTCCATAAAACTGTAGACCATAAAAATATAATAAAAATAAATTTTTCTGCGTTGGATTTGTGGTCCCAAAACCACTATTCTGACTAGACCCAAAATCAGGCTGTTACACATCCAATCCTCGTGGGAACAATACTCACTCATCACTTCATTACTTGATTTGACGTGTACACTTGCACAATTCACACATCATATTCACACGCAACAATAAGCCACCAGTGATGTAGATAAACTATCAGTACTTCCTCCTAACATATGTCCCAACCCCATACATGTGATATGGCCACAATAAATATATTTTCACTTTGTTACAGAATAACACTTTAGGCATGTAAATCATGCTCATCGAATCATTTAACACATAGTATCACATAGGCATGTTTTGACATACAAATCACATATTATCATGATGTATCAAAACATCACATTTTAATAGTCATTAATAATCATATATATCATAATATCACATAACATGATAATTAGAACAACATGCTTTTAAAATGAGCAGTAAACTTAACCACAACATACTTTCAAAGGTTAACTAACTAAAGGAGGAAAGAATCTTCCTTTGTTTAGATATCATTTTTAAATTCTTCCAAAGCATTCTTCTATATCTAAACTTAGAACTGGCATATATGGCAGATAATAACCAAGTGACATTCAAGGAACATACTTTGACCAGGGCGTGTATTTCTTGCTCAATTGCACATAGCTCCTTGATAGTCAGTAAACCCAACCTCCAAAGTAGCCACAAACCCCCTTGATGTCCAATGGTATGAATATCAACCCAAGCATCAAAGGGGAGTTGGCCTATAGTGAAGCTAACATCCTCACACTCAACCTTTGTTTCAGTCACTTCAATCATCAATGGGTTGTGGACAAGGACAGATCCAGAATTTTACTCCAGAAGGAGGAAACTTTTAAATCTGAACATTTTTTTAACATAAAAAAGTGTCAATTCTTCTCGAATAATTTTTTTTCTTATCAAACAAATCAATTTAATATTTTTTTTAAAAACATAAGCGGTTTAACTATAAAAGAAATTTAAAGAAAAAAATCACACTAGATAAAATTAAATATTTCTTTTCAATATGAAAAAAAAATTAACTAATATTATACTAAAAATTTCATAAATATCATTATAATTTCAAAACTCAAATTAGAAAAACTTGACATTAATCCTATTTCACAATACTAGGCATCTTAAATTGCACCCTCAACTTTTTTATAAGATTGAACTCATTAATGATAGAATCTGTTGAAAATTCTCGAACTATCTCTTTTTTGATGTTTGCCACCAAGTTGAAAGAAAATCATCCTTCATTCTATCGCAAAGCTTTATCTTCACAATTTTCATGGCTAAAAATGCACGTTCGATTGTTACAGTAGACATGAGATAATTTATATTTTTACTGAGAAAACTTTTGCGTAAGGAGCTAAGAGGGAGATAATTTGTATTTTTTTTACTCCGTGCTCTTAGTCTTAACATCAAACTCCTTTCTTTTTCTCTCGACAATGTCTATACCTTACCAGAGTAAGATAATTAAGGCATACAAATAAAAATACCAGAAAATCACCTAATATGTATGGGTATGAGTCAAATCAATTAATTCTAGAATTTGACTTTAAAGTCCATATTGGACCTCTAAATTTAGTCTTTTCAGGTCCATCATACATTAATATTTGATTATTATTATTATTATTAAAGTTATATACTTAAAAACTAAGAAATACTTTGTTAATATAAAGTATAACCTTACGGCTTAAAAGGGGTAAATATATGAAATACAATTTGGCCAAAGAGGTGAATTATATGAAATACAATTTGGCCAAAGGGGCGAATGTTATATAATGTGTGTAACACCCCTAACTCATAACCGTCACGGGAACAAGGTTACGGAGCATTACCGAAGTTTACAGAACAAATACAAATAATTCATATCATTTACTATTCATATCCGAAACTAATTATATCGTCCCTTGAATGGACCCTCGAGGCCTAATTTAAGTGTTAGAAACAAGTAAGGACTAAAGCAAAATCTCAAAGAATTTTTCGCAAAATTTCAAAATTTTTCTTATATACAAGGGTCACACGCCCGTGTGAGTAGGCTGTGTGGGCATTCGATGTGAGGCACACGGCCGTGTCCCCGCCCATGTCCTTCCTCGTGTAACTCTCTGACTTGAGTCACACGGCCAGCCAGACGCCCGAGTGCTAGGCCATGTGGTCGATTTAATTTTTGAAAAATAGGTTCAGGATTCACACGGCCAAGACACATGCCCATGTTCTAGGCCATGTGTCACACACGGCTGAGACATACGCCCGTGTCTCTGCCCGTGTGCCTAATTCTGAGCATTTTGTTTCTAAATTTTAAGATGCATGGGACACACGGCCAAACCACATGCCCATGTGCCAGGCCGTGTGTCACTACGGTCAAGACACACGCCGTGTGCCTACCTGTGTGGACAATATAAAGCCATCTCTTATCTTTATTTCTCACCCAAAATTTGCCAACAACCTACACTAATACTTGAAAACATATACCAACTAATTCAAGCATTATAACCAAGCCAACACTAACATTTAACGATATATCTTCACATGCATTCATGTTTATAATCTTACCTTTTATAGACATAATTGTATAACATAACTCAATCAAACCATACTAAACACATATGTAATTACCATGATGTAACCTTATAAATATACCAAATCAAACAATCTCTAGCCACTCCAATGGCTAGATTACAAACAACCATTTACAAGCCAACAATTGGCCATGTTAACCTCTACATGCCATTATACCAAAATATGTTTATTATTTATACCAGAACGAGCTGGTGGATAGTGTGATGATGCTCTGACCAATCTCCAGCCTTTGCGAGCTTCCGAACACTATAAACCAGAGAAAAGAAAACCTAGTAAGCATTTAATGCTTAGTAAGTTCATATAACAAGAATTAAACTTACCAATCATATTCATTTAAATAAGCATAAGAATAACATGCTTCCCAACAAATTAACAAGCTTGCCTAATCACATATACTCAATTAAGCAAGTTAGTCACATATTTCACATGTACATCAAATAAATATGGATGAGCTCATCATGCTACAAACTTTTCAGGTATTTTAGAAGCATTCAAGACATAATACTTCTAATCTCTTAATTTCTCATCTCAAGAGATTTATCCGTTGAATTATTGAAATTTTGATGGATACTCAAGTAGTATACGCGAGGTATACAAATCAGTGATCCATCAATTCATGTTCAGGGGTACCCGATAGGGCACATAATTAGATAGCACATTCTCGAGCCACATATATCAGGATGCTCAGATGAGCCATGTAACAGGACGCTTATCCGGGATAAATAGGAAACTCATAAGAGTTTTAATTAGGAAGCTCATAGAGCTTAACAGGTAACTCCGAAGAGTTATTTTCAGGGAGCACCGGATAGCCATTTAATAGGGAGTTCAAGCGAGCCATGTCAGGAAGCTCATAAGAGCCTATATCAGGACGCTCACGTAGAGCTGCGTTTGTGTCCACTTTATATGCTGGATCACAACCGATCAAATCATGTAACAGGATGCTCACAAAGAGCTGCAGTAGTGTGCAACACATGCAAAATCAGTACTGATCAGGATACTCGCAGGAACTATGTAACAAGATGCTCAAGAAGGCTTTTAACAGGATGCTCATCCGAGCTATAATGTCCGAAACATATGCAGGAGTATAATCATTACAGGAAATTATGTATCCATCGAATTTCATTATTCAAACGGAACTTAACATCTTCCGGACATAATCGGATATGTGATTATTGCATATATTTTTAACATTTATATAATTCATGTAATCAAATACCACATTCAAATCAAGCATAAAAATAAACACAATTTAGTTACGTGAACTTACCTCAACACTTGTTCGTATACCGAAATCTACTAATCCGGCACTTTTTCTTTTCCTCGATCTAACTTCGTATTTGATTTTTCCGGATCTATATAAATGAATGCAACATCAATTTAATCTATTTCATACTCAATTTAATTCAATTCACATTCTAGGCAAAATTACCATTTTGTCCATATACTTTTCAAAAATGACAATTTCGTCCCTAGGCTCGGAAGATAAAATTCTTGAAATTTAATCCTTATTCCAAGCCTAACCGATTTTTTCATATAATATTTACAGCACATATATTTCATAAAAATAAAAAATTTTCTATGAATTTTACATTTTTACAATTTAGTCCCTAAATCACAATTTCATGAAAATTCACTTTACAAAAGTTGTTTATCTATCGACAACCTTTCATTTTGTACCATAAATTTCAAAATTTCAAAAATTTCTATGCTTTGATATATTTATAAATTAATCCCCAAAATAGATAGATTAAGCTATTCTAATCTCGAAAATATAAAAATTACTAAAAACGGGACAAGATTACTTACTCAATTAAACCAAGAAAGCTTGTTTTCCCTTTCCTAGGGTTTCCATGTATTTTTATGGAACAAGATGATGATGATGATAATAATAATAATAATAATAATATGATATTTTTATTTAATTATTTATCATCCATTAATTTTTCCACTTTCCAACTTAGTCCTTTTCTTTTTCTAATTTTCCATGGATGATTCATCATAAATATCTACTAACATTTTCTTAATGGTTTAATTACCATATAAGGACCTCAAGTTTTGAATTCCATAGCTATTTAATCCTTTTAGCTACTAGAATTCAACTTTTACATTTTTATGCAATTTGGTCCTTTCTATAATTAATCATGAAACCGATAAAATTTTATTATCAAAATTTTCATATAATATTCCTATCATAATGCAGACCATGCAATAATTTTAAAATAAATTTTCTTTATGAATCAGATTTGTGGTCCCAAAACCACCGTTCCGATTTCACTGAAAATGGGTTGTTACAATGTGTGTAACACCCCTAACCCGTATCCGTCGCTGAAACAGAGTTACAGAGCATTACCAGAACTTTCAAAACATTTACAGATAATTTATATCAATTACTATACATCCTTCTAAATTATTCATAACATCCCTTAAATGGACCTTCGAGGCCCAATATGAGCATTAGAATCAAGCCGGGACTTAATAGGAAACTCTAAAAATTTTTCACGACATTTCAAAAATTTTCTAAGTTACAGGGTTCACACCCCCGTGTGGTCCAAGGGACACGCCTGTGCTACAGGCCGTGTTCAACCCCGTTTAACTCTCTGACTTGTGCACACGGCCATGCCACACGCCCGTGTGCTAGGCCGTGTGGTTAATTAATTTTCTTCGAAATTAGGTGCAGGTTTCACACGGCCAAGACACACGCTAATGTTCTAGGCCGTGTAGCACACACGGCTAAGACCCACGCTCATGTCTCTACCTATTTGCTCAATTCTAAGCATTCTATTTCTCAAATTTAAGGTGCAAGAGACACACGGCTTAACCACACACCCATATACTAGGCTGTGTGTCAAACACGTTCTAGACACATGCCCATGTGTCTACCCGTGTGGACAAAATGAAGTGATTTCTAGCTTCATTTCTCACCCAAAATTACACCAATGACCTGCACTTAAACTCACAACCAAATACCAACCATTTCAAGCATTCAAATTAAGCCAACTCTATCGCTCAACATGGCATATCATTACATGCATACATGTTTATAATCTTTTTCTTACCTTAGCATATCATTGCATTCATACATGTTTATAATGACCTCCAATGACCTCCAACCTTCACGAGCTTCTGAGCACTATAAAAAAGGGGAAAATAAAACAGAGTAAGCATTACATGCTTAGTAAGTTCATATAACGGAAACTAAACTTACCAATCCCATTTATTAAATCTAAGCATATAATATCATGTTTTCCCAACCATTTGGCAAAATTGCCCAAACACATACATTCAATCAAACATGTTAGTCACAAAATTTTAATATACATCAAGTAAACATAGATGAGCTCATCATACTATATTATTTTAAAACATTATTCATCTCATCTCATAACTCTCATTTCATGTCAAGTATTTTATTCGTTGAATCATTGAAATTCCGATGGATACTCAAGTAGTACACTCGAGATGTACGATTCAATAACCCGTCAATTCTTATTCAAGAGTACCCATAGGGCACTTAATCAAGTACCACACTCTCGAGCCACATATCGCATTATAGGATTACCAGTCTAGGTTAAATCCTTCATGTAACGCATGCTCAGAAGAGCTCAATTAGGATTACCAGTCCAGGCTAAACCCTAATTGTAACATATGCTTGAGAGGGATTATATCAGGATTACCCGTCCGGGCTAAATCCTTCTCATAACGAGGTCAATAGGATTACTCGTCCAAGCTAAATCCCATCAGCAACAAATGCAAGACTTCATTCATTTAGGGAAAGCACATCTATTCATCAGAATTCAATATTCAAACGGAGCTTAACCCTTTTTCACCGTTTCAACCATGTATTCAATTTTTCATCATAGCATCCAAACAATTCACATCAATATAAATCACATTTCATACAAACGCAACATTCAATTTAACATATTTACATGCTCAATTAAGTTACACGAACTTACCTCGACACTGGTTCGCGTATAAAATCTACTAATCCGAAATCTTTTCTTTTCTTCGATCTAACCTCGAATTTGTGTTGTCTGGATCTATATAAATAACTTTAATCATCAATTTCACACATTTCATATTCATTTAGACTCAATTTAAATTCTAGGAAAAATTAACATTTTGCCCCCAACTTTTTCATAAATTCTAATTTCGTCCCTAGGCTCGGAAAATAAAATTTATGCAATTTACTCCCTAATCCAAGCCTAACCGAAATTTCAATATAGAATTTACAGCACTTATTTTCTATAAATTTTAGAATTTTTCATCAATTTTCACAAGTTTATATTTTACTCCCTAAATCATGTTTTCATCAAAAATCACTTTGTAAAAGTTGTTTATCTATCAACAACCTTTCATTTTCTACCATAAATTTCAAATTTTCAGCATATTCATCCATAACCTAATTTTCATACTATGATAACTTTTCAAATTGATCCCCCAAATAGATAGATTAAGCTATCCCGATTTTAAAAATATCAAAATTACTAAAAATGGGACAAGGAAACTTACCCTATTAAGCCATGAAAGTTTCTTCTCTCTTCTAGGGTTTCCATATATTTTTAGGGAAGATGATGAGAAAATAAGATGATATTTCTTTTATCATCTTTTAATTAATTAAATTAACTCAATTTTTAATTTAGTCCTTGCCCTTTTTCAAAATTTTCATGGATGAGTCACCAAAATATCTACATACTTTTCTTTAATGGTCTAATTACCATATAAGGTCCTCTAGTTTTGAATTCCTTAGCTATTTAATCCTTTTAGCTACTAGAATTCAACTTTTTCATTTTATGCGATTTAGTCCTTCTCGTAATTAAGCACATAATCAACAAAATTTTCTTATCAGAATTTTCACATGACATTTCTAATATATTACGGACCATGTAATAAATTAAAAATAAATTTTATTTTCGAATCGAATTTGTGATCCCGAAACCACTCTTTTGATTTCACTGAAAAATGGGTTGTTACAATGTGGACATCAAATTTAAAATACATGATAATTTATATATAAAATTCAAAAATCTAAAAATTCCAAGGAGGGCAACCGCCGCCCGCATCCTCCCCGGATCTATCCCTGATTGTAGACCACTACCATGTCTCTAATGATTCAAGGCAATTTAGGGTTCCTAGCCCCTCTACAATTCCATATTAATACTAACATCAAAAATATCAGTGGAGGGTTTGTCAAGTCCATCATCATTCTCGCCCGACCTGGACACATGATCCTTGTTGGTTTTATCCTTACTCCGTGCAGGATTGCTTCGAGGTCTTGTATCAACAAGGAATTTAATATTAAGTGAAACTCCTTTATCCTTTGACCAATCAATATTTCTAAATAAACTCATGACTACTTTCTAGGTGCACTTTCACAACCCCTTCTGTCACCCATTAGTTGTCACCACATTTCTAGGTGGATAATATAAGACTATGAGAAGGGGAGTCTTAGAGATGTTAATACAGTTGGGGTAAAATCAAGTATGGTACATTCTCCAGTTTTCCTCCCAACCTTGTCTGTAGCCTCGAATGACAACAATGTTGTCTGTCCCTAAGTGAAATGGACTGACGTATTCTCTCTCCCTCTTGGCTACTGCTCTCTTCTCTCTTAAAGAGTCATTGAACATTGGTGGGACAAAGGGTTACCATGTTTGAAGATTCCTTGTTTGAAAAAGAATGAGAGTGTTGATATTGGTTCATCCCCTACCTTATTTAACTTGCACACCCTCTTCATTTTCTGGGCTCCATTCATGTCTTTGATAGGGCCATTGATCATTCTCTTTTGGGTCCATTGTTGGTGGTTTCGACAGTACATCTTACCTAAACTGGTTCTTGGTATACTCAGAAATTTATTTTCAATTCTTTGATAAATTTTTATTGTTGCTGCTAACAAAGCCCTCTAATCCTTTCTCAAACCCTTGGAAAGGAAAATCTTCACCAAGATTTCCTTCATCTCCAACAAGATTGAAAATAGTGTTTTCCCAATATTATAGGTATATCTTTGCACTAGACCCCTAACTTGGTTCTTGATTTTCTTTTTTCATTTGTGCAAGACTAATTTTGGAGGCCAAGTTTTTTTATCTTCAATAAGGAAACTTTTTAGGTCATCAGAGTTTCTTTTTGGTTATTGTGGGGATTTCTCCTAAAAAGGCTCCGTTGACTTGTTGAAAAGTGTTCTTTGCAATTTTTTTGTTTACCTAGAGCAGAGAACCCTATTCAAAAATTTCATCTTTGGAGCTTTGACTATTCCTTTGTTTAGTCCTTTAGGTTCAACCTTATTTTGGACTTTTTTTTTTTTTTTGGTATAACATCTACAGCTTGGAAGCATTCTTTGTTGGTATCTTATCTGCCTTTGCCAGAGTCATAGGGTTGTATTCACCATGAGCTTCTGAGATATGCTTTCCCTTCTCTTTTTTTTTTTTTTTTTTTTTTTTTTTTTGTGTGTGTGTCTATGTAGCATTGCCCAAAGATTTTGTATGAACTAAAACACAAAATTAGATCTTATGCCCAATCATTCCTCATCTAAAGCACAAGGTATCAATCCCTTCATATTGTATTTATTGTCTTCTTCAATTCTAACAAAAAAATTCAATGGTTTGTAAAAACCACTTGAGTACATAACCTTGCAAACATACCTCGTTCACTTATCCACATATAGTAAACCTCCAAGACTCTTCCTAATTTTCATGAGAATTCATGTGTCGTAATAATTTAGGGGAAGCTCCAACAATCATATCTAGACTGCTACGAAGTCGAAAGAGGCTTCTGATGTCCTGAAATTTGGGGTCCATTTTTGAATTGTGAAAAAATGTCATCCTATGAACCATAGCCCTCTTTTAATCACATACTCATAAATATTCTCCAATTTTGAAAGAAAATAATCACACCCTAAATCGATTAACTCCCAATCACCTTAGGGTTTCCAATGCTGCTACAATTTGATGGACAGATAACTATACCTAGTGGTTTTCCCAAAGAAGAGAGCATTGTTCTGCCTACCTTGAATGAGCCTTTGCTCCTCGGATAGTATGATACAGAAATATCCTTTTTTTAAAATTTTTAAATACAATTTAAGACACTTGTCTTCATTTGCTTGTGAAATTTTTTTCTTCCCACTCGCAATGCACCAAAATATAATCCCATATACTATTAAAAAAAAAAATTACAGAAAATAAAACACAAATTGAAATAACTAAAATCTTTAAATTAAATCATTATAGCTTAAATAAAGTTGAAATAATTGTGAATTAACATACCAAAAGCTAATTGTAGAAAAGAATTGTAGTTATATTTTTTCGAAAAATCAAAATTTTTATAAATTTACGTTTTTTTTTCTTGCTTAAAACGTAAAATTTAAATAAATAAATAAAAAGGAAAGAAAGAAAGAAGCAAAAGTTCAATACATGACACGAAAGGGAAGTTCGATATGAAATGCTGAAAGATTATTGTAAACCCATAAAGTTCATAAATAAGTTTTTGAACATATTGAGAGACCAAAGATTTGTTGTCCAAAAAACCCCCGAAAATCAAAATGAATGCCATAGCTTAGCTCACTCCACAATTAGTTAGGGGGAGTTACAGATACATCCGCTGGGAAAATGTAATAACTATGGAATTAAAGAATTATTCTCTAAAAAACAAGAAGTATCCCAAATCCCAATCTTAAAAAGGTTGGAAAACAGTGGTCATTAATCATCCGACTCTAAACCAATACAAAATTACACCTACATTGTTCTTATATCCATTCCAAAGTGCCGCTAAAGGAATAAAAACAACACATGCAATATATATCAGAAAGACACATACACAAGTTTGATACTAAACGCCTCAATTAGCAGCAGCCATTATACCTCATTTCCTTCTCTTCTTCCTGCGCCTCTCACCCTCATCAGAACTTGACGAATCTGACTCTGGCTCTGACTCTGAACTAGCACTTTCTGAATCCGATGAACTAGAGCTCCCAGACTCATCACCCGGTTCTGATTCAGATGCCGGTTCTTGTTGTTGCATGATAAGCCGGGGCATGTTCTTCAAATACTCCCGCAAATTCTCAGTTATACCACCAAGCCCAATGGAAGTGAAAAAGTTGATCGAAAACCTCGTGTTCTTGGGATTATCCCTCGGGAAAATAGATTCAACCGAGTCCAGCATTGTAGGATCTGAGAGCCGTTCATTCAGTCTGCGGATTCCAAGATGCTCTGACAGCTCCTGTACCATTACCAAGTACGAAAATCAACATACAAGCTTTTACCAATAACAATTAAAAAGTATATATCAACTAGTTGACCTCAAAATCAACATAAAAGCTTACTCTTTTAACTTACCTGGAAGAGGATCTTGATAAATATACGAGAAGATGAGGTTGTGTCCTCCTCGGTTAAGCGTATGTAGGCTAGAACATGCCACGGCAGAGCATCAGTGCCGAGTAAATGTGCAAAAAACTTTGCCACATTACGTAATTTGTTTGTTTCAAGCCGATGGATCATAGAATACTGCTGAACAAAGCATTTATCAAAGTTTTCCTGATAGACTTTATTGATCATGCAAAACCGCTGCCCAAGAAGGCCATAATATCGAAGGTAAGTTCTCTCTTGACTGCAGCATTCCAAGAGCATAATGCATAACTCCATCTGAAAAACCAAAATCAAGGTAAAAGGTTTCTTAGAATGCAACATTATAAAATAAGAAAATTTATTCAGTTTAGTGAGGGATGTTAGAAAAGTTAGGCTACTCAGTTTAGCGATGATAGGGGGAAAACACAGATAATTGCAATGCCAGAAAGGTAACAGTGCATTTTTCAGGGAAAGAGAAACAGATTTGATTGACCTATTACATTACACAATCATTTCTATCACCTTACCTCTTGCCCTGGCTCAAGCTTAATTTTCAGCAGCTTGTGGCCAGCCTCCTCAAAATCTACACTGGACATGATTGTCAGGTAGATTGTCCTCCGGAGATTTATAAGATTTGTCTCTGTCTCATCTTGTATTTTCATCTGCTCTTCATCTTCCTCATCAGATTCATCGTCATCCTCATCATCATCCTCGTCACCTGAACCTGCATCTGAACCCTCTTCATCCTCGGAGTCCTCACCAAGGATGGTTTTCTTCAACTCTTCATAGCGCTTTTCATTCTCCAAGAATTGAGGATCTGGTTTAAAAATGTCTGCCAGGAGGACAATTACAGGTATTCACAATCACACCAGACGGAATTAATCAAACAGGTACAGTTCATCAATAGCTAGATGCATTTTGAGACATACCAAGGGTGATCTCCGGATCTATCTCATCTTGGAGAGAGATCTCATGAGTTAATTGGTCCTCCTGTTCAACAAGGTCTAGTTCTGGACGAACAGCAGGATAACCCTGCAAATGAATAAACGGAATACAAAATGATGAGCTGTTCCTTTGTTAGATAAAAAGATATGTGACCTTAAAATTGTCACAGGAACCTCAAAGAATTATTTAGGGGGAAATCATACCTGAAACTTTGCTTTCCTTATAGCAAATAAGCCCTCTATAAGAAATTGAACACGTTTATCTATCTCTCCCTCGTGAAGAATCCCCCGAAAACGCTCAAAAATACCTGTAAACACAACAGGAAACATTAACTGACAATGGAAACAAATATGTCGAAGAAGATACCACAAGACTAGAATCACCTAAGTAGAGAGAAGAAATAGCTAAAACTTTTTCCTCAATTTTGTTTCACAGAAAATTACATTCAGATTAAACAAAATTTCTATTATTGATTTGTAAAAAGCTTCTTGCAGCAGTCAATGCAAAATAAGTAAGCTTATGAAAAATGAAAAAAGAAACAAAAGAATCAGAATCACAGATATCGTTTTTCACGATTGGGGATGAAATATTTTTAAAACCAGTATACAGTGACTTTTTCAAACCTAACTCATACTACTTACCAGCATTGTAACCAGACTTAAGGATGTCAACCAAACGAAGTTCTTAGTATATTCCCAAAGCTGAAGCAAGAAAAAAGCACATCCCCAAGGAAAAATGATTTGTCATGCATTACATGTCTAATTAACAAAATGCAAGACAATACATCTCAGCATTCCAACACCATAATACTATGGAACATAAACCAGTATCAATCTTAGTAATATGGGTAAAAGTACTGCATTGGAAAATACATGATTCAAATGGTAAAACTAACCATGTAGGCCTTTTGGTGAAAGATCCTGAAGTAAGGAACCACATTCAGTAACAAAACCAACAGCTACCTCAACACTGTCATCAGTAGGGTTTTCCAGCAAAACAGTGAGTAGTTCCAAAGCAATAATCTCGTGAGCCACTTGTTGGTTCACAAGATGAGCTACAAATTTAACAGCTGCCAATAATTGAGGCTGTCCAATACAAGAAACAATCAGTTACACACAAAAGAAAAAAAAAGAAAAAAAAAAAAAACCTAAATCATCAGAATTAGTGAAGGGGCAATTAATCACCTTGTCATTCCGCTTATATGCTCTCTTAAGCTGCAAAACAATCCTTCTCAACAATAGCTCCCCCACCTCAGGAAACTTCGTGTTAACAACAGCCACCAGTGCAGCAAAAACATCAGTGAAACCTGGAGATGCCATCTGAGATTTCATGCACGAACGACAAAAGAGACCTCTTCCTCGAATAAGGTTCTCAGCAAAGAGTTCCGGAATAATATTCTTGATATTAGTAGCATTTACTTTGTTAACAAGACCATTGATACTTTTTCTGAGGGCATCCCATGTTAATCGCTGATACTCAACACTGCTCTTATCCTGTGTCTCTTTCATCATTCTAGCTAATTTAAATGGAGGAATGTAAACTCCTCCACTCCTACCTAAATTCGAGGTATCACCATTCAAGTTGGTTTGCTGAAAAGCTGGTTGTTTCTGCTTGATTTCTCCTTCCTCTTTCTCCTTAAAGCTATTATCATCTCTGTCTCTACGGCTTGGCTGATTATCATTGTCTCTCCTTTGACTTCTATTCTCACGTTCAGTATTTCTATGGGACCTTCTTCTGCGATCATCATCATCAGAACCATGCCGTGAATGACGCCACCGGTCCCTATTTCTATACCTATCTTCTTCCCGCTGCTTATCATTATGCCAATCCCTATGTCCAGTGTCGTGCCTATGACGTCTATCCCTTTTTCCACTCCTGTCCCTCTTGGTTCGCCTCTCTTCTTCTGACTTATCAGAAGATTCAGAACTTTCCTCCTGTGTATCTTTCCGCCTAGCCTTGGAATCATTTTCACCATCACGAATTCTATCTCTTTCATGCCTTCTATCCCTAAACGAAGGCTTGTCATCTTCTTCATCAGAAGATCTTGAACCTTCTTCTCTCCGCCTATCCTTACCATCATCATCACCGTCATGAATTCTCTCTCTTTCACCCCTTCTATCTCTATAGGAATGCTTGCCATCTTCTTCATCAGAGGATCTAGGACGTTTTTCTCTCTGCCTATCCTTACCATCATTATCAGCATGAATTCCTTCACTTTCTTCGCTCCTATCTCTATTAGCACGCTTGTCTTCTTCTTCACCAAAAGATCCAGAATTTTCCCTCTGCCGCTTCTCCCCATTCTTATCGCCATGTTCTCTTTCTCTTTCTCGTCTTCCCCTTTCCCTATCTGACCTAGAATACCTTTTGCGACGATTACCATGTTCCCCACTCTCATCTCTCGAATCATCGCTACTCGATTCATTGTATCTTCTAGCCATACTTTAAGAAGTTACAGAATCAATTATTAAAAAGAAAAGGCGCCTTCAATACCCCCTCCCTCGGCGAACCGTTCTTGAATATCGAAACAAATTGGATCTATAGAAAATCGAAACGCCTCGAAAGGAGAAACATGAACAAAGATGAAAAATAAGAGCGAGGTAAGGCTGACCTGACTCAGTGCGGCAACTTGCAAGAGCTCAAACTCAAATCCGAGAAGCAAAGAGAGGTCGATTAGACGCAATTTGTTCAATTAGAGTAACGTCGAATCAGTGCGCTTCAGCGAAGTCGAAGACATGGCAGTGAAGGTTTGATAGGTTTTTATGCCTAATCCAATAAATTTCTTTCAAAATATAAACCCTAATTTTGATAATCGTTCGGCCTTTTTAACAATTACAGCGTCGCTTAAAAATAGTAACAAGGTTAACCACCGGTATTATTATTACATTAAAAATTAAATTAAATTATAGATAAAATGAGATTAGAATTTGTGTGGTAAGGATAAAATTTAATTGTCATGAGTTTAATTTTAGAATATGTATATTTTTATTATTTTTTTAAATTAAAAGAATTAAAAATTATTTAAATAATATAACTTGTTTTGAATACCAAAGGTTATTTTTGTGATTTCTTAATTGAGTGTTCAGTTGTAACATCCCTTACTTGGAACACGTTTGGAACTAAAGCTAACTTAATTTAAACATAAATTTCAAGACTTCACTTTAACATAAATAAAAGAATTTATTAATTACAAAAATTACCGAAATTTAAAATCTTGTACGAGAATGACTTGTTTTTTATAGTGCACTCTGGTGTTGCTATACCCATTGACAACACCACCCCTAATAATGACCCAATGATTGGTTATTTTAAAATAATAATAAATTTTTGTGTTAAAATATGAGTATTCTGAGAGAAAAAGAAAAAGAAAAATATTTTAATGAGTGTCGTCGTTCTCTTTGACGATACCAAATGAATTTATAAAAAAAAAAATTAGTGTCGCCGTTCTTGTTGACGGCATCGATGTCAGTAAATATGAATTTTTTTTGGGTGTTGCTAGGCTGTGCAACAGCATCGATGTCTATATATACCCATACCCAATGGAAGATCAACATATGTTGAAGTATTTTTTTTTTTATGTTGAAGAGATGAAGTGTAACATATTGAAATAAGGCCTAAATGGAATAGTGGTTGCGAAACCACAAATCTGAGATAGAAAAGTCTATTTCGATTAATTTTTATGATTTACCGAGTGATTAGATACATGTGTTAGAGTATTGATAAGAAATTTTATAGATTGCATGTTTAATTTGCCTATTAGGGTTTATTTGCAGAAGTTGCTGTAACAGCCCGATCTAGGGCCTAAACAGAATGATGGTTTTAGAACCACAAATTCGAAGTCAAAAAATTTATTCCGATTAAGTTTTAAGGTTTATTTATTGATTAAAATATTGTGTAAAAATATCGTTAAGAAATTTTACTGATAAAGTGCTTAATTGGACTTTTAGGACTAAATTGCAAAAGTTGCAAAATATATGTTCTAATTCATAAGTACTGGATTGAAATGGGAGTTTAAAGAGGAGGTCCTTAAATGGAATTAGGCCATTATATTTCATTTGGACAAAAATGGGCATGAATATGACAAAATTTTAAAGAAAGGTCTTAAGGGCATTTTAGTCATTTGGTAATTAAAAGAAATAAAAAGGGAAAATAAAGCCAAAATTGACTCATCTTTTTCATGGAGGCCGAAATTAGCATGGGGGAAGCCATGGCTAGGGTTTTCAAGCTTTCCAAGCTCAATAGTAAGTCCGTTCTAGCCTCGTTTCTTAAGTTCTTTACATTTTTGGAATCTCGGTAACTTGATTAAGCTTATTCTAGCAATAATTTAAGCTAGGGTTCATATTTGGAAAAATACCCATAGGTGAAATATGTTTATTTTGATATTTTATGGTAGAATATGAAGGCTGAAATTATGTTAAACAACTTTTGCTAAGCGGTTTTAAGAAAAAATGAGTAAAACGGGTTAATCGGTAAAAGTTGTTATTGTTCATAATTATGTGTTAGAGTGAGAATTTGATGTTGCCATAGAAGGGAAAAATTATCAGCAGGTCATAAAGCATAAGAATAAGGGATGAAGTTTAATTCCCGAGCCTAGGGGCAAAAGTGTAAATATACAAAAGTTTAAGGGCAAAATTGTAATTTTTTAAAGTTTGAGTTAAGGACTGTTTTGACTAGTACATTAATTAAATAAGTAAAATATGATGTTTTAGATCCCGGAAAATGAGATTTTAACCTAGAATGGGAGAAAAATCAAAAATCGAGAAAGTTGGTGAAATGGCCGTTTTAGTATCGAGGTAAGTTCATATGTATAATAAGCATTAAGTTATGCATGTTTCAATGTAATATTGATATAATTACTATGATTGCCGAGGTGTTGAAAGTAAATATAATTATGATGAATTAAATGTTCAAAATTAATTCGACATGGAAATGAGAAAGTATGTAAGTTTGTATGTAAATATTACATTATTTTTATTTATGTTTTTATATTTTAGCATATTTTATGTATTGTAGCTGATTTTTGAATTATAATTGACTATTGGAAGAATGGAATAAAGTATTAGATAGTGAGATACTTCCCGTTTGAACCTTCAGAATCGAAAGATATGATTGGTATGTAGCTAGGTCACATGTGTAATACGGGATGCATACCATGTGTACAAGAGAGCTACGGGATATATGTAGCTAGGTCGCATGCGTGGTTCCAGGTGAAGGACACCATGTAGACAAGAGAGCTACGAGATAAACTGGCTAGGTCACATGGGTGGTACTAAGTGTTCACCATGTGTACAAGAGAGCCAAAATTATGTGTACAATCGAGCTAGGTCACATGAGTGGTGCTAAGTGAAGGCCACTATGTGTACAAGAGAGCTTCGATTTTAAAGGTGGGTTGTGTGCGATACCATCGCGTATCTATTATTATTTCGAAGCGTTCAACTGGGAAATTGATTAAATGAAATTGTGTATGACTTTGTGATGATAAGTGTAAGCATATATGTGTGTAACTTAGGAGCAATATGCTCGATATGTGATTGGAGATTAGAAAGATTGTTATGGGTAAGTGATGAATACAATTGAAGTGTGAAAGATCAAAATTGACAATAAAACTGTTCGGGATAGTTGCAGTGATGGAAATATAAAAATTTACCAAAAATAGTAAAAATTGAATTAGAGCCTGAATGAGATATCAAATTAGAGCTTAATGAATCTATTTTCATATAACGGAAACAGAGCAAGCAAAGGAATTCTATATTATGAGATATTTAAGTTTTTGAGAGACTGGTTCAGAATGACTATGTGATCCCCTGTTCTGACTTGGAAAAATCATTAAAAATTGTACAAAAATAATTATGGGATATAATTTATATTATTGAAATCCTTAATGAGTCTAGTTTCAAATGTAATAAATGAAAGCATCCTTTGAATTCTATACGAGGAGAAAATTGATTCGTAGTGAAGAATGGTCAGGGTAGCTGAGCAGTGAAATAGGGGTAACTTCAAATGAATTAACTGTACTAATTGGCTGGACCAAAAATTCTGAAAATTTTATGGTAAAAATATACGTGAATCTAATTTTAAGGAAAATTAACGGTTTGTAATTTGGAGTTCTTTAGCTCCAGAAATAAATAATTTAGCTGCTGGTACTCTGCTAGATAGCTTATTTTGAACCTGTTTATGATTGTAATAGTGAAAGTATGTGTGTTTGTGATGGTAATATTCCGAGAACATGTTGTGACTTTGTTTAAAGTATGATAATGTGTTGTTTATTAATATTTACATATTTACTTACTAAGCTATAATGCTTACTCCCTTCCTTTCCTTTTTCCTATAGTGTCACAGATGTTAGCTCGAGTTGGAGGTCGCCAGATGTTAAATCACACTATCAAATTATTGATCGATATATAAAGGTTTTAAAGTATTTTTTTTTAGTCTTTGGCATGTATGGGGACTCGTTTAATTGTTATTAAGTTGCCAGGAGTTGGCTTAAAATACTGACCTATGTTAATTGAAGGTCTCTATTGTATAAGTCATTAAATGAAGATTGATTATGTTATTAATTAAATGATGCAATTTATGAATGTGCATGCTTGCCTATGTGTGCGGTTGAATTAAAGCATGATATGGGCCATGTAAGCTCTTTTTAAGGGACAGCTTGAATGTGTTTGAAAAAGTTTTAAATTAGAGTGAAATTATGAATCGGTTTTTATACGGTGATCAGTGATTAAGTCCGGTAATGCCTCGTACCCTGTTCTGGCGTCGAACACGGGTAAGGGTTGTTACATGAAGGGAGAAATTGTTGGGATTAGTTGTAAGGGAGAGAACACGATAAAAAATTTAAGTGTTGAAAAAACGGGGAGGGAAGATTTTTTGTGTGTGTTTGTGTTTGTGTTTTAGTTAGAAATTTTGATAGTTTAAATGTACGTTTTGTTTAACAGTGATTCGGTGGAGCTCAGACACCGACATATTTCATTTGTCATTTGAGGACTGTATCATCACCTACAAAATTTATTTCCCAATTGAGAGTAATGAGAATTTTTTTGCTATGGTTATACGGCCACGGGTTCAAATTGGTTATGCTATCAAGGAAACCTTTTAGGGGAGAATGTGTTGATTATGGTGGGCACAAGTTTATGGTAGTATTCGTGCGGCAACAGTTCTAGTTATTAAGGTGATGCATTAAATGAAGGCTGACCGAACCTTATCTCACTAGAAGCACCCTTGGGTCACGGGATTCCTGATAGACTCAAATCAAGCAAAGTTGAATATCACAAGATTTTCGATAGACTTAATTCCAGCAGAAGATAATGAAATAGGAGAAAATACTTATTAAATTACATTAGCAACTGTGTAATGTGATTATTCTAATTGTAGTTAGTATTATTGAAATAGAAGTTAAGATGATAGTGGAGATGATCAAGTTTTCAATCCATTATTAATGTAAGTAGAAGTTTGATAAATAAATAAATAAAAGTTTTTTAGTTCATTAGAAAATGAATTATAGTTCTTAACCTTTAAAGATAATTTGTATCCGAACCGATATAAAATCAGGAATAATAAAAAAAGAAGAAGGAAAGAATAAAAAAAACCAAGAAAGAATGAAGAAAGAAAATGATAAAAAAATCGGTAAAAAAATGAAAAGAAAGAGAGGGAAAAAAAGCGTGAACACATGACGGTGTGGAAAAAATTGTAACGGAGATAAAAAAATAAAATCTAGAAGGAAGAAATTGAAATGAAGATGAATAAATGGTGTAGAAAAAAAATGGTGGGGTTGTTAAACAAACAAAAAAAATAAGGTGTCGTATGCCGTGAAAGAGAAAAAAAATTCTTTAAAGAGTTTGAAAAAAGAAAAGCGGAAAGAAAAATTTAGGATTTGAAAGAAAAAAAACTCAAGAAAAATATGAATAAAATAGAGAAAGAAAAAAAGGGAAAAAAAAGGCTTGACGCGCGTGACCGATCGGTCAAATCGGCGTTAGGTGGCAGGTCGGTGTCGCCTTAAGCACGTCAGGCCCTATTTATATATTTTTCCTTTTTGTTCTTCTTTTCTTTTCTCTGTTTTATTAGTTTGTCGTGATGGAGAAAAAAATCCTTTAAAAAGTTTGAAAAAGGAAAAGTGGGAAGAAATATGTAAGATCTAGAAGAAAAAGAACTGAGAAAAAATATGATAAAAGAAAAGGAAAAAAAAAAGGTTTGACACGTGTGACCGATCGGTCAAATCGCCGTCAGGTCGCAGGTCAGTGCCAACCACCAACTTGGCTGCACCGGCCTGCCACTTAACAGCGATTTGATTAATTAGTCACGCACGTCAAGCCTTTTGGTTCTTCTTCTCCCCCTCTCCCTATATAAACCCTAATGGTCCCCCCTCCACCGCGCCACCGATTTTAGGAAAAAAAAAAAAGAGAAATAAGAATTTTTTTGTGTTATTTGAAGTTTTGAGATTGTTGTGTTGGTATTTTATGGGGAAATTTTAATAGATTAAAGGTATGTGAATTTTTAATTGTAATACATTAAGCTTTTTATTTAAGTGATGAATATTTTTTTATTAATTATGCAAATATCATAATGAGTTCTCTTCTCCGAGCAACTGGTCACACTGCACTGATGATTAATGATCTAGTAAAAGATCCAAAAATTTAGCAAGAGACAATTAGTCACCTTTTCAGTAAAGTTACCTATCAAAAATTCAATTCACCTATAAAAAAACTCCGTAAATATTTAGTAAAAATATTTACGTGTTTGGTTTTTAGGAAACAAGGTCCCGAAATCGCTTTTTCCTTTACCCTTGATACTTTTAGGTTGTTACAATTCTCCCCTCCTTAAGAAATTTCGTCTCTGAAATTTAAATGAGAAAATATTTGAGTATTGAAATTTTATTTCTGAATAAAATTAATTCCTTTGTTATCCTTCCTTACTAGCCCCCAAATTCGTTTAACTATATCACATGGTCTTTCACATGCTATCGACATTTATATATCGCAATTTGTGTTCGAGTCATCTGATCCTGATATCCATCCAATTCATATTCCTTTTAACCCATACATATGTTATAACTTTATTAGTCGGGTTCAGACTCAACTAAATGCATAGATTAATATATTTGTATCCCAATCTAGAATCGAAATAATCATATTTGTAACACCCCTGACCTATATCCATTGTCGGAATAGGGTTACGAGCACTACTGGAGTTTACATTTCAAAACTATCAAAAATTTTAAACATTTAATATCGCAACATCAATCATAGCAAAGTCAATCAATAACAAACATATTGTCCCTTATACGAACCCTCGAGACCCTAAAAACACATTAGAAATAAGTCGGACTAAACCGGAAACATATAGAATTTTTTTCGGAACAAAATGAAAAATTTCAAACTGTAGGGGTCACACAGCCATGTGACTCACATGGCTAAAACACACGTTTCAGGCTGTGTGGACATTCGAAGTAGGGACACATGGCCGTGTCCCAGCCCATACCTGTGCCCATGTAACTCTCTGACTTGGGTCACATGGCCAAGCCACATGCCCGTGTGCCAGGCCGTGTACCTTTCAAAATGGCCTCACACGCCCATGTGCCAAGCCGTGTGCTAGGCCGTGTAACTGCCTATAACACCCCTAACCTGAATCCGTTGCCGGAACAGGGTTACGGAGCATTACCAGAATTTATAGAACAAATAACAGACATTTCATAATTCTTTATTATCCATATCAAGTTCCAATCAAATTTCATCATATAGTCCCTTACATGAGCCCTCGAGGCCCAAATCGTGCATTAGAATTAGATCGGGATTAAATCGGGTACTTAAATTTTTTTTGTGAAATTTCAAAAAGTTGCATAGGTGCAGGGGTCACATGCCCATGTGGACAGGCCGTGTGGCTCACACGGCCAGGGACACACTCGTGTCTTAGGCCGTGTAACTCTCTGACTTAGGTCACACAGCCAAGTCACAAGCCTATGTGCTAAGCCATGTGTAGGTGCAAGGGTCACACGGCCAAGCCACACGCCCGTGTGCCAAGCCGTGTGATCAATTCTAAGCATTTTGTTTTGACATTTTAAAGATGCAGGGGACACACAGCTAGATCATACACCCATGTGCTAGGCCGTGTGTCACACACGACTGAGACACACGCCCGTGTCTATGCTCGTGTGGACAAAAATAGGCTATTTTTCAAGCCACATATCTCACCCCAAATTGTCATCCACCTATGCCAACACTACAGGTCATTTAAACCAACTTAAAATCCAATCATATACATGATATTATACCTCATATAACCAAGTATACAGATTTACTTAAATTACCATGTTCACTTATATACATATTTTATCAAATATGCTAACTTAATTGGATCATCAATATGCCAATCTAATTTTTATCAATCAACCATTTCAAGCATATACCATACATGTTCGTGACTAGCCATTCCAATGGCTAGTTATAACCCAAGTATTTACATGCCAACGTTGGCTAATTAACTTATACATGCCATTATAACCATAATTGATTTACTATATATACCAAGATAGGCCGATGGTTAGTGTAAGTGATCTCCGCAAATGCTTCCAATCCAACGAGCTTTCGAATTATTATAGACCAAGGGAAAATAAAACAAAGTAAGCATATTATGATTAGTAAGTTCATACAACATGGTAATAAACTTACCATTCATTTAAATTCAATATAAACATACAAGACATATTCATTCAACTGAATCACAAGCCCTAACACATATCCTCATCACCCGTGTTAGTTATACATTCCACTATAACATCAAGAAACATATATGGGCTTAACAATAATCAGATTTCCATATTTATATGCTTTTCACATCATGTATTCATGTAACATGTACAAATCATATCCCTATATTTTAAGTTCAATTTCATAATAATTCGTCTCGAGTTTAGATTATTTCATGTCGGAACTTTATTCATTAAATCATTCGAAATATCAATGTCACACAAGTAGTACACTCAAGGAGTACAAATCTATAATCATGGATGAACGTATTCATCAAATAAATTCCATGTACAGATATCATCATCTCATATTTCCATATATCATGTATCATCATTTTCAAGAATTTCATGTAGATACGTGTAATAATTCATTTCCTCTTCATATCTTCTCATGTTAAATTTTTTTTTACCCGTTGAATTTATTCGAAATATCGATGGATACATAGGTAGTACACTCGAGGTGTACAAATCAGGATACATCAATTCATATTCAGGGGTACCCGTTAGGGCACATAACCAGGGAGCACACTCTCGAGCCACATATCAGGATGCTCAGATGAGCCATGTAACCATATAGTAGGACACTTATCCGGGCTAATCAGGAAACTCATAAGAGTTTTACTCAGGAAGCTCATAGAGCTTATCAGATATCTCTGAAAAGATACTATTAGGAAGCACCGGATAAGGTGGCAGAGAGTTCAAGCGAGCTTAACATGACGTTTATGAAGAGCTGAGTTCGTGTCCGCATTATATGCAGGATCACAACCAATACATATCAGGACGCTCACAAAAAGCTGCGGTAGTGCGCAACACATGCTAAATCACTACCAATTTGGATGCTCGCAGGAACTATATAACAGGAAGCTCGAGAGGGCTTTTATTAGGATTACTCGTCCGAGCTAAATCTTGTCCGCAACATATACAGGACCTTAATATTAATACGGGAAAATAATGTATCCATCGACTTTCATTTATTCAAATGGGATTTAACGATTTTTAGGCATTATCAGGCATGTGTTTATTTCATACATTTATAATATTCACAATACTCAAGTAAACACATTTCACATTCATTTCAAGCATAAAAGTAACATTTTTATCATTTATCATTTATCGGGCATTATCTTTTATCGGATTTTGTCGGATATGTTTTCAATGTCATACATATATGATATTTATACAATTCACATACACAACATCTAATTCAAGTATATAAATATACACAATTTAGTTACATGAACTTACCTTGACAAATGTTCGTGTACGTAAAATCTACTAATCCGACATTTTCCTCTTTTCCTCGTTCTAGCTCCGAATTTGGTCTATCTGGATCTATACGAGTAAATTTAACATCAATTTAATACAATTTAAACTCAATTCAGTGCAATTCACATCTTACGTAAATTTATCATTTTTCCCCTAAACTTTTAATTAATGACGATTTCGTCCTTAGGCTCGGAAAATGAAATTCATGCAATTTAATCCTTGTTCCAAGCCTAGCAGATTTTTACATGTAACATTTATAGCCCATGTATTTCATAAAATTTAGAATTTTTCCATGATTTTTACAGCTTTTCAATTTAGTCCTTAAATCATGTTTTCATTAAAATTCACTTTGTAAAAGTTATTTATGTATCAACAACCTTTCATATTCTACCATAAATTTCAAAAGCATATTCGTCCATGGAAAAATTTTCATACTTCGATAACTTTACAAATTAATCCCCAAACTAGCTAGATTAAGTTGTCTCGATCTTAAAAATATAAAAATTACTAAAAACGGGACTTGGATACTTACCTAATTTGGCCAAGAAAGCTTGCTTTCTCTTTCCTAGGGTTTCCATGCAAAATATTTGGGGAAGATGATGATAAATGATGATATTTTCATCTTTTTATTATTTATCATCTTTCCAATTTTGTCCTTTTTTTTAATTTTATTTTCCATGGATTAATCATCATCCTTAACAACTAAGTGTTTTTAATGGTCTAATTACCATATAAGGACCTCCAATTTAAAGTTCTATAGCTATTTAATCCCTTTAGCTATTAGAACTCAACTTTTGCACTTTGTGCAATTTGGTCATTTATCAAATTAAACATATAATTGATAAAATTTCTTTACGAAATTTTCACACAATATTATTATCATACTGTAGATTATAAAATAGTATTAAAATAATAATTTTTTTCCAGACTAAGATCTGTGGTCCCGAAACTACTATTCTGATTTTATCGAAAATGGACTATTATACTACCTGACTTGCAACCTTTAGTAAGCTACAGGTGTAACACCCCAAACCCAACCTGGACGTTATGACTGAAACTGGCAATGTCACATTGAAGTGTTTTTCGTAAAGTGTGATATCGTTGAAAAACCCAATCTCTATTTAACCTCTTTATGTGATCTTAAAGATAATTTTAAGATGTTCGTTCATTTTCAAAATGTGAGTCGTTTTTCAAAAAGTTAACCATATTAAAACGTCATTATTATTTTCACTAAAATGTTATTTCTTGCTGAGGCTCTTAAAATAGGTTGCGTATTTGTGGTATCTTTGAAAAATATTTATCTTTTTGAAAACTCGCGTCTTTTCCTACTGCTAGCAGTATTAAATCAAAGCGAATAAAAATCCCAAAAAGGCCTAATTACAACAATAAAAATACCCCAACTAATATTACTTATAATCAAAATCAAATGCGAAAATAATAATAGTTGTGTGGCCTCCTCTGAGTTCCCAGCTGCACCGATCCACCTAAGTCTAGGGATTACCTAAGCATATAAATAGAAAGGTGAGTTTACGAAAACTCAGTGTGTAATCCCATATCAAACAACTACACAGAGAGCAAATGCAGTCTGGGCCTAAGCCTATTTCAGTAGTGGTTCAGTTTCAGTTAGGGCCTTAGCCCAATACAATATCTGTAACACCCCTTACCCGTGTCCTACGCCGGGACAGGGTACGAGGCATTACCGGGCTTTAACACAAACAATCATGCAAACCGGGCCATAAAAATTCATCCAAATTAAAACTTTTCAAACACATGTATATCGTCCCTTATACGGGCCTTCGAGGCCTAAAACATACATCGGGGTGGTTCGGGACTAAACCAAGAACTTTAGAAAGCTCTGGGAAAAACTTAGAAACTTTTCTCATGAAACAGGGTCACACGCCCATGTGGACACAGGGGCACGCCCGTGTGCCATCAACACGCCCGTGTCCTCAGGCCGTGTATGTAACGCTCCAATTTTTGGGGCCTAGAAGAGTTGGGCTTTGAGTCTGGGATTCGGATAGAAGAAAACCTGAATAATTAAGAAGTTTTAAATATTATCGTTTAAGAAAAAAATTTTGAATTAAATTACTACTAGAAAATTTTTACTATAGTTATTATTATGGATATTTTAAATTTTTATGAAATTTTAATTAGTATTATGAGATAAAATTATTATTCTTAGAAAATATTACTGTATGTATATTTGAAAATTTTTATTATTATTTACTGCATTATTGATATTTGAAATTTTTATTATTAGATATATTTATAAAAAAATTATTATTATTATAATTATTATTTTTAGATAGGAATATATATATATATTTATAAAAGTATTGTTGTTTTGGTGTTAAACTCTAGGAAAAAAAGTTGTTTTAATTTGGGCTCTTAAGGGAATCTGGGC
This sequence comes from Gossypium anomalum, assembly GCA_025698475.1. Lineage (NCBI taxonomy): Eukaryota > Viridiplantae > Streptophyta > Magnoliopsida > Malvales > Malvaceae > Gossypium > Gossypium anomalum. The sequence continues at coordinate 27,990,931 of CM046958.1, read as the reverse complement.
AGTAGGCTTCATTAATAAATTAGGGCTATGTTTTAGCACAAGCAGGCATCTGGCCTAGTGGCTAAGGGCGCTAGGAGGGTGTGGGAGGAGCCTAGGTTCAAGGCACGGCGTGCGCAATTTTGGTGTTTTTTTTTAATATGCAGATCGCGGCTAGAATAAGGGTTAAGAGGAGTTGCGAGTATAATTTAACACAAAAAGAGCTTATGGCGCAGTGGCAGTAGGGTGCTTGGAGTTTCACAAGGGTACGGGTTCGAGTCTAGGCGAAGGTATGTTTTAATGTTATATTTTTAAAATGAACGGGACTTCAGCAGGTAACCTTTAAGATAAAATGTGACGGTATCTTATTGAAAACAAATGCGCGTCCCAGTGGCCAGGAACGTGCTGGGCAACCTGGAGGTCCCATGTTCGAGCGGCGTTACGCGCAAAAGGGCGCATCTTTTTGCTGCATGCGTGTAGGAGAGTAGTAGAGTTGGACTAAAACTCTTCCCAGGCAGCAGGCTGAAGCGGTCAAACGGTGGATAAGGCTGCTAGGTGGTTGGATGAATTTCAAATGCTTAATTCATGGAGCAAAGCAAGGGAATTTGAAATTAGAAAGAATTTTTAATAAGCATTAAGTACCGTATTTGTTCTTTTAATTTTGGCTTTTATGAATTATTCCCTTTTTGTTCATCTTTCCTTCATCGATAATAACCGAACCTATCTTCTTCTACTCTTCTTTTTTTTCTTTTCTTTTATCTCATCTCTTTCTTCTTTAATTTCCTTCAAAGCTGAATTTGTACTGTCATCTCCTCTTTTCTATTTTTCTATTTTCTCTTTTTCATTATACTAAAATCTGAAACATCCATACTTTAGTGATTCGGGAATTAACTTTTAGATCTACTTCCTACTTGCGATTAAGATAGATTCACAGTGGATCTAAGATTTGAAAAGTGTTGGAAACGTTTCTGACAAGAACGTCTTTGGTGGTTAGCGATCAAGATCTATTTGGAGGCTAGCAAGATCAACAGGTTCAAAGCGGTCGAGATCTAGATCTAATATAGTTAAAGATCAACAAGGTTAATCGTGGGGGAGATCTTGTTAGCGTTTCGTCGAAAAACAGGTGTGTAATTGACACCCTCCTATAGACTAGATCGGCAAAAGCCGAAAAGCCGAAATACCGAAAAACTGGTATTTTGGGAACTTATGAGTGTGCGAATGCTCGTAAGATAAATGGGTTAATAATTCTGGTAATCCGTGGGGGTAAGACTGCAAAGTGCACTATTTCGTGCGTTTCGACGTTTTTGGGCTTAGTGGGCCTAAATTGGGAAAATTGGGCTAATGGGCCCAATTCAGTAAGTACGCGTGGTAAGTATTTTTGATAGTACGTAATGGTAGAATATGCATAAAAACTTTAAGACAGTTAATTTACTAGAATACCCCTATGTATGAAAATTACCGTTATACCCTAGGTGTGAAATGACCATTATACCCCTAGTGTTAATTTTGTCTGAAAAGTATGATGATTTAAATCTGTATGATGTATGACATGAATGAATATCTGTTGCATGGGGACATGGGTTATATTATGGAGGAAGCGTCCTGGTGGCTATGCCACAAATTATCTGTTCTGGTGGCTCTACCACATATATATATACGATGCTCGGTGGCTCGGCCACAATAATCATGTTCGTGTGGTGGGTCACGTTATATCTGCTCAGCAGCCATGCTGCATATTTTTGTGGCGTGTAGCGGTTGGGTGGGTCAAGTAGTCTCCCCACATGGTGAAAGGAAGGTAATAGGGTGTTTGTAACATCCCGAAATAGGGCCTAAACGGAATAGTGGTTGCGAAACCACAAATTCGAGGTAGAAAAATTTATTTTATTATTATTTTGAGGTTCATGATATAATTGCATGATTGTGTGAAAATTTCGTGATGAAATTCTATGCATAAAGTGCTTAAGTTGAGATTAGGGACTAAATCGAATAATTTACAAAACTTGCATTCTAGAAGTTTTTAGTATGAAATTGCTTTGGAATATTAATTAGGAGGGTTTAAATAAAAATTTGACCAATTTTAAGTTCATGGAAAAAAAATTAGGACATGGAAGGAATTTTTGAAAGTTTAGTAAGGAGGGGCATTTTGGTCATTTGGTTATTAACATTAATAAAAAGGTAAAAAGATGACAAAATTGTATCATCTTCTTCAAGTACCAGCTGAATCTTACCTCTCTCCATAGCTAGGGTTTCTTCAACTTTCAAGCTTCATAGTAAGTGATTCTAATCCCGCTTTTAATGTTCTTTACGTTTTTTTGGAGTCCCGTGTAGCTCGATTAAGCTTATGCTAGTAATAAGTCAACCTAAGGTTCATATTTGGAAAAATACCCATAGGTGAAATTTGTGTATTTTGGTGTTTTATGATAGAATATGAGGTTTTAAATTATGTTAGACAATTTGTACTACTCGGTTTTAAGCAAAAACGAGTAAAAGGACTTCTTAGGTAAAAATACCTAATAGTCATAAGTGCATGTTAGAGTATGAATTTGATGCTGCCATAGAAGGGAAAAATGACCAGCATGCCATAAAACATAAGAAAATAGGCTGAAGTTTAATTTCTGAGCTTTGGGGCAAAAGTGTAAATATGCAAAAGTTTAGGGGCAAAAATGTAATTTTTGCAAAGTTTGAGTAAAGGACTGTTTTGATAAATTTTGATATTAAATAAGTTAAATTTGCTAATATAGATCAAGAAGAGCGAAATTCGGGAGTAGATCGGGAAAAGAAAAAGTAAAGGACTAAATTGTAAAGTTTAGTCACATTTTGTATCGAGGTAAGTTTACTGAAGAAATAAATGAAATATTATTTTATTTTACATTATTATTGTCAATTTCTAGCATTTATATACTTATTTTATGAGAATATTTAGAGTCGAATTAAAAGCGAGTAAGTGATGAGAGAAAAGGCATTAGGAAGTCCCGTTTGAACCTTAGGAATGTTAGGATATTAGGGTTGTTGTGAGACGGAGACAGGATAGAAATGAGCCGTGTAAGTCCATATCAGATATATGGCTTTGGAGACAGGAATGAGCCATGTAAGCCCATATTATATATATATGACATTGGAGACAGGAATAATTCATGTAAGTCCATGTCGAAGACATGGCATTGGCGAGATATTAATAGATCAAGAAAACGACCTAATATCCTTAGTATTCCGAATGGTTCAACGGGTCAGATACGAGTTAGATTACAGATGAATTAACAGCAAAGGAAAAGTAGATTATATTTATGAAAAGGAAAGGTCAGATAAGAAAGAAGGTAAAGGAATAAAGAAGAAGATAGAAATTGAGAAGTAAAGAAATTTATGATGTTAGATGATATTATGCATAATTATCCATTATGTTGAATGTTGTGATTTAATTGCTTGTAAGCTTACTAAGCCTAATGCTTATCCCTTTATTTTCTTCTTCTTATAGTACTTATCTAGCCACTCTGGGGATCGAAGGAAAGCGTCGGAGGCCGATCACACTATCAAAGAAATAACTCGGTATAATTAGACGTTTTGTTTTGTGTATGGCATGTATAGAAACTTAGCTACTTTTAGTATAATGTGAACAATGAATGATGTGTAAATACTTGCTAGAGATTAGCTAATGAAAATGACCGATGATATGCATGTTTATTAATATGTATGATTGAATGGTGGTTATCACATGGAAATTATGAAAAATGTGAAAGTAACCTAAAAACATATTCAAATAATGAAATGACGTGACTTTGAAAAATCACTAAAAATTGTATAAACATATTTTTAAGATGAATAATATATGAAATTAAATCTTATTATGTCTATTTTCTTATGGAATAAGCAAAGCAGTAAAGGTATATTTTATGAGATATTCGAGTTTTAGTGAAACAGGAATAGAGAAAATTTTAGATCCCCTGTTTCAACTTTGGAAATTAACCATAAATTGTAAAAAATAATTAGGTGGTGTAATTTATATGGTTATAATCCTTATTTAATCTAGTTTTAATAGAAACAAACGGTATAGTTATATAAATTTTTATAGGGAGAAAAGTGGTTCAGTAGTAAGTAGAGTCTGTGCAGTCAATTCAAACAGGGTAACTTTAACTAATAAACTGTACTAATTGGCTAAGTCAAAAATTCTAGAAAAAATTACTGGATAGATATATGAGTCTAGTTTCAGGAAAAATTTACGGATCTAAATTTTGAGTTTGGAACTCAAGATATGAATTTTTAGGCGACTACAATGCAGAATAATGACACATTAAGAAAAGTTTAAATAAAAATTTTAAAACTATTTAAGTGATAGATTAAGTTTAGTAATGCCTCGTGCTCGATTTTGGCAACAGTCTCGGGTAAGGGGTGTTACAGTGTACATGGTTGGATATGGGTTGGGTTTTTCCATCAGCATGTAATAATTGTTCTGATTTGTTATGGGCCTGTGGGCTTTATTCGACTTACATTGCAGGCTAAGGCCAATTTATTCTGTTTCTGTGGTTTGAGCTGATATAGGCTATGGTTGGGTTAATTTACACACTGAGTTTCCCCAAACTCATCCCTTTATTTTCATCCTCGCAGGTAATCCCCAACCATAGTGGGCTTGGAGCTGTGAGGGATTCGGAGTGGCCACATGTTTCTACGAACCTGGTTTCTTTCTGGTGAACTGGACGTCCTTTTATTTTCAATTACGGTTTTGGGTTTTTAAGTGTAATAAGGCCGCTTAATTATTTTTATGGTTTTGTTTTACTTTTATTATTATATTTTATTATGATAAAAATGAACTATGATAACTATTGAAATGGATTAGCTCTAAGACACGTTTTCAAAAACATTAAGTGATTTCAAAATAACACGATTACAAGTAAGGCTTCCGCTAAGCAAACGTTTTCAAACTTAATCATTTTCTTAAGATGGACTTAGCCAAATGGTTTTCTCACAATTATACGAGATGTTAGAGTGTGGCAATGGCGGTGTGCATGTCTAGGATTCGATCCGAAGGGAGCTTGGTACTTAAGCAGTCCGACGGACTCACCTCCTCTTTTTCGGTTTCCCACCTAGTGCACAGCTTCCATTCACTTTAAAGGAATCTTTACAACATCAACTACGTTTTCCAAATTAAGTAACACGGGATGTTTTGAACGCTACGATGTGGCGCGTCAGATCCGGTCGTAACGTCTAGGCCGGGTTTGGGGTGTTACAGTGTAACTCTTTGTTTATGACGTTAGCAAATAAATTGAACCACACGGCCAGACCACACGCCCGTGTCACCAGGCCATGTTCCTCACACGGTTGAGACACACGACTGTATCTCATCCCCTGTAGTTAACTCTTAGGCTATTTTCCAAGCCTTTTTGTCACCCTTACATGCACACACATATACATGGATCCAATGGCATTCAACATCCTCAATTATGATACAAACATATCATTTACCTATCAACATGCATGTGTTACACATTCTCACATTAAACCAAGACTAGTCATATATAGTTATCTTTGTGCCAATTTATTTCAACTTATCATCAAACTTCCATGTCCAAAGCATTATTATTTTATCTCCATATTACACATTTAATTAATGGTCATAAAACATGCATTCAACACACATGACATATTGCCAACCATGCATGACAAATATACATAATCATATCTTTACATCATAAGCAATAAATCATAACATGACTAGCTAGACTTACAAGCCATAATCAATATGAGCCACATCTCATGGCCATATAGAATAGCTCAAAATAGGCCAATACATTTGGCCAAATCATAATAACACATGTCATAAAACTAGGTCCCTATACATGCCACTTACTTGATAATTCTAACATATGTAAAAATATTCCAAAGGTATTGGCTTGATAGTGTGATGCTGCCTCCGACGATCTCCAACCACGAGCCGACCTGAGAACACTAGGGAAATGGAAAGGAGGGAGTAAGCTGTACGCTTAGTAAGCTCGTATGAAAATAATAAGCAATATATTAACATGCTATTTTTCAATTCCTTTCTATTTATTCAAAGTCTAGTTAAGTTGTTTTCTCGAGTTACAGTCACTAAATTATTTATATCTAGAGCTATGGGACTCCAAATTGAGAACTGTTAATTTTCCCAGAAACTAGACTCACATATCTTCTTACCATAAAATTTTTAGAGTTTTTGGTGTGGCCAATAAGTATAGTTTATTATTCAAAGTCTCCCCTATTTTGCTGTTTAATAGCTTTGACCTTTCTTCAATAAAATTTATTTATCTCATAGTACGAGACTCAGATGATGCTCTCGTCTATTTCCATTGAAAATAGACTCATTAAGGATTTTAAGAATGTAATTTATAACCCATGATTATTTTCATACAATTTTTAATGATTTTCCAAAGTTAAGACAGGGGAGTCAGAAATCACTCTGACCCTATCTCACAAAAATTCAAATATGTCATAATATGAGATTCTTTTGCTTACACCATTTCCTTTATGTAAAACTAAACTCAATAAGACTTAATTTCATATCTTATTCAGTCTCTAATTTGATTTCTACAATTTTTGGTGGATTTTCAAAGTAGGACTATTGATGTTGTCCAAACTATTTTAGTACAGTATAATGATACCATCACAAGGTTTTCATGAAATTACTCTCATAAGTATCATTCATTCATTTTCATTCTTATCACAAGTCCTTGAGTTTCGAATAATTACCTGTGCTATCATTTAGCACAACGCTCGTCCAAACATGACAATTCATATGCATCATAATAGTATCATATAACATAAATGAGTTTATCATGGCAAGAACCTTTTATTTCATTTCTCATATTAATCTCATTGAATTTCTCAGAATCTCGAAGGATATCCCATTCATCGTCAATTCATAAAAGTGATCATTTCAAGTACGCACCCCTGTGAACCTTGCTCTTATAGTGAGATTACCAGTCTACGCTTAATCCCTTGTAATATAAACTCATAGAGTATCGTCGGGATTGCCAGTTTAGGCTAAATCCCTTGCAACGACATATACTCTAATGAGCTCGGATCTGAATTACCAGTCCAAGCTAAATTTAGATCCTAATCGGATTACCCGTTCGGGCTAAATCCATTTCAGCATACATATTCTTCGGGAGGCTAGATCACTTTACAAGTTCATGTTCGTCAATTTGTATTTTCCCTTTTTAAAGAGCACACTCCCGTGAACCTCCTTTCTTACAACGGGATTACCAGTCCAAGCTAAATCCCCTGTAATGACATATACTCAAATGAGATCGGATCTGAATTACCAGTCCAGGCTAAATTCAGATCCTAATCGGATTACCTATCCGGGCTAAATCCGTTTACACATATTCTTCGGGAGAGCTATATAGGGATTGGATCACCCGTCCGGGCTAGATCCTTTTTACCATCATTTCCTTTTCGAGGAATCCATCGAATATCCTATTTCATTCAACCGAGATTTTTCTCCCTCTTATTATCAGTCATGTCAATGTTTCATAAATTTTCATACAATGAGCATTCAAATCATATTCTTATCAAGAGCATATATTTATCATCTAATCATCATTTAAGTAATTAACATACCTCACACATTGTATTTACTTGCAAATGGACTTACCTTCCTTTTCACTCTTTCACAAGTTAACCAACTTAATAAAACATCATGTTATATCAAATTCTCGATATATTCAGCTATTATATAGCAAGCAATCAATGATTGAACCATCAACCATTTCATGTGCTACTCGTCATATATCATTGTTTTCACAAATTTTATATACCTCTCTCATCACTTTTCAATATATTAAATCATGCCATTTGTGCAATAATAATATAGAATTTTTCAATTCAAATATAGCATTGTAATATTATTGACACATGAACTTACCTCGACACCAAAATAGCAAGAAGGAACCTAACTGTCGATTTTCCATTTTTCACCCGATCTAGGTCCAATCCTTGTTTTCCTTGATCTATAATATCACATTTAGTCCAATTATTAGTCACATTATTTAATGTGATCCAAAAGTCATATTTTTACAAAATTACTTTTTGCCCCTAAACTTTATCAAAATTACACTTTTACCCCTAGGCTCGTAAAGTGATTTTTATTCAATTTTCTCACTCTATAGGCCTAGCCAAACCATTTTCATAACTATAGAAAACTAAAATTCTCATTAAAACACCCTTTTATACCATTTTTACAACTTTTACAAAATGGTCATTTCGGGCGTTTTCATCAAAAATCACTTAGTAAAAGTCGTTTATTTAACACCCAACACTCATTTTCTACCAGTAGACATCAAAATTCTTTCATGTCACACATGGGTCAGTTCTTAAACATGAACCCTAACTCAAATTAATGGTAGAAATAGATAGATCTTGTTACGGGGATCAGAAAAACGTAAAAGTCATTAAAAACGGGGCTAGAATGGACTTACAATCGAGCTTGGAAGCTTGAAAAACCCTAGACATGGTTTCTCCATGCAAGTTTCCGCCAAGAGGTTGAAGATGGACAAAAATTGGCTTTTAATTTTGTTTTTAATTCATTTTAATAACTAAATGACCAAAATGCCCTTAATGAAAAACTTTGGAAACATGCCTAACCATGTCCATTTTTGTCCACCAACTTAACCAATGGTCTAATTAGCATATAAGGACCTCCAATTTAAAATTTTATAACAATTGGACACCTCTAGCATGTGGAACTCAACTTTTGCACTTTTTACGATTTAGTCCTTTTGACTAAATTGAGTGCCCAAACGTCAAAATTTTCGAACGAAATTTTCACGAAATCATTTTGTGAAATTGTAGACCATAAAAATATAATAAAAATAAAATTTTCCTCATCGAATTTGTGGTCTCGAAACCATTGTTTCGACTAGGCCCAAAATCAGGATGTTACAATATCAGTATCAGTTTGGGTTTGAGCCCATCTCAGTGGCTGTAACGGTACAGATATGCAAACAAGAAATCCTACCCAACCAGCCTCTACACTCCATCTCCGTCCAACCCTACACTCCATGTGGGGATATAATCAACCCACCCATCACTACACTCCAATTAGTACCGGTTACGGCACTAAACAGTATTTGCAGTAGAGCTATCAGTACAGTACACTTCCTCCAATCATAATAAACCCATCCCCATGCAACGCATCATGCAACATGTCATGTCATATCATAATATTACACATGTACTCAATGCCGTTAAAATATCATGCTAAAATATAGTTATACATCACATAGGGGCAAAACAGTCATTTTATCAAATAGGGGTCTAGGTAAACTTACTGACCCATTAGTAGGTCCACAGTCGTCTTGGGGGACCCGTGCAACCTAATAGCCAAACAGTGAAAATGGGCCCACGGCCCATATTGCAGGCCCATGTGGGCCCATATGCCCGTGTGGCCCACACGGCCCATAATGGCCTTGGCCATGTGTATTATACAGCCTGGCCCACTAATTTCCACACGTTCATGTGGTTTACCTGTGTGGGGCCCACACGACCCAGTTCGACCCAAAATGGCCCAATACCGCCTTAGCCCATGAAATCGCTCATGGCTGGCCATATTAACTATACGCCCATGTTTACTCACGTGGCCTACCTACACGGCCGCGAGCACGCCCGTGTGGCGACGACGTTCACTTATTTCGGCTTTTGCCGTTTTCTATAGTCGAAGTTGTGTTTGTACACACCTTGTTGCGAAAGTGCGCAAATAATCCACAAGCACTCCAAACCTATATTCAATCACAACATATGGTTAATCTCCTACCAATTGAATTAAAAAGAACCCTAGCCAAACACTTATCCAAAAGATCAATTATCACTTGCCTTGATCGATCGATTGAGGCTTGCACACTTAAACCATTGTAAAAGACTGATCACTTGCTCCTTAGTGATTACCTGCATTCCAACTGAATCCTATTAATATTTATTCACATGAACAGTTTAAACCAAATGAATATCCACTTATCGAAAATGCAACCCATGCCTAGGAGAAAGGAATTATCGGCCTACAACAAAAAAGAGGTCAACATAACGACACTTAGTCACTCAAAGCTGTGCTAGATCAAGCGCACAAACTGACACCAAATATTAAACTCACAAACGTTACCTTCACACACACCAACAGGGTTTCGAGCCCTCCACACGCTAATCAAAGATCACTAGCCTGCTGAGTAACTCCTACCAACAACAAAACTCTTCTTAAAAGGTATTCCCACAAAGAAAGAACAAAGTTAGCACTAATCGCAACTTACCAAACCAACATAAATTTGAAGTTGAGTGCAAGAGAAAGGAAGAATTGGCCAAAAGATGGAAAAAATATAATGGACAGATGAAGAAGCTTTGGCCACTAGAAAGAAGGAAGAGAATGTTTGCTAGAGGAGGAGAAGAATAAAAGAGAATCGACTAACAAGGGGAAAGAATGATAGCCTAAAGGGAGAACAAAGTCGAAAAGAACAGAAAAAGATGATACCTGTATGAACCCTAAACAATATTCGACCTCCAAGAAGTGAATAGAACCAAAAATGCTGATAGAAACAGTAAAGGGGAGCCAGTACCAACCAAAGCCGAATTCTTGAGTGCCCAGATTCAAATTCGGAACCAGCTCCCAACCTATCCCTAAAACTTCTCCACAATATCCTTCTACAATTCGGCCATAACAACAGCACACTCTTCAAACACTCCAACCGCCCTCTAGCATCAGAATTCCATTGTCATACAAACACTTACATGGCATCCAGCAAAATAAAACACTTTATTGCGCATACCGGGACTCGAACTTCAGACCTCAGGTAACCATAACACGCCACTTATCCCTTAGACTAGTAGGCCCTTTCTGTCATGTTCTACCCACATTTATTTAAAAGCCTACTGACTAGAGACAGATGTTTACTCATATTAAAAACAAAACTTTTGCACAAGCCAAGGCTTGAACCCAAGACTTCGCAGACTCTTCCTAGGATACTTAACCACTGAAGCAGACATGCATTTGTGCAACACAAATATACGAAAATAAACATTAAGGATTTTTGGGGGGTTACAACAGGGGACACACGGCTGTGTTGCCTGGCCGTGTGTCACACACAGTTGAGACACACGCCCGTGTCTCTGGCCGTGTAGACGAAAAATAGGCTATTTCCAAGTCATTTTTCTCACCCATTCATGCACTTACCTACAATCAATTTTCCACATATAAACAATCCTTCAAGTTGCACTTAAAACATGCATAAACAAGCTAAATCAATATGGCTTATATTCATACAACCAATATGCCCAAAGGGTACCTCAATCACAATAACTAACATGCATAACCAAATGCCTAGTTTAGCCAAGACTTACCATTTTGTATACATATCAAGTCCACACTTATATTTACCAAATTTACCATTTAATAATTAGCATCATAAGCCATAAATACTATCTATGTTTTTCATACCAAAATAACCATGTTCAACTTTCATCATTTTAAGCATCATAAAGACTATAAAGTCATCCATCATAAGGCCATAGACATATATCAACATATCAACCATTTCAATCATTCAAGATACCAAATTTACAAGCGAAAACATTATAGCTAAAACATCAACCAAAACACCCATACATGCCATTATAACCAAAACTTAGAAACACCAAAATCTACCGATTTAGCCGATGGATAGTGTGATAGATCTCCGACTAGCTTCCAAACTAATCGAGTTTCTGATAATCTAAAAAGTAAGAGAATGAAAATCGTATAAGTAATAAATGCTTAGTAAGCTAGTATAAGATTTAAAATACAATAATCCATTTCAATAAGAACTTTATAAGTAATAAATAACTCTATACCAATGCCTCAAGGTTTATCACCCATATAACTATTAACTAAAAAATGAATAGGTTCAATAACATCCCAAATACTTTCCATTTATAACATAATATGGTCTCATAAGTTAAACTACATAATCATTAGTCTTTTCCTAAAACGATGAACCGTTTCCTTTACTTACTTACCAATCCATTTACTTAACATAAATTTAATTATGTTATTAACTTACGAATTAGTGTATTTTTTCATGACATAAGTACACATATAGTATAAGTACTTTTCCTTCCTTATAAGTAAGTCTTTTAACTTGACAATTCTTTTATTTCATCACATTACATTATAACTATGCACTTATCATTTCATTACCTATTCTCTCCCATTTCATTTGCATACACATAAGACATAAACATAACATTAAACATAGCCACAAGCTAATGCAATGGAACATAACCCTTTTAGAATCAACTATATGATAAACCATTTCATAAGAAATTACATACTTTGATTCTTACCACTTTTTCATGAACTTAAGCATCTTTCCTTTTGGTCATTTACTATTTCAATGCATAACTTTAAAACTAACATAATATAATCCAACTACTAGCTTGACACAAGCCTAAGCATCATTAACAACATAAATTAGTGATTAAACACATAACTTAGCAATATCGTCACATGGTAAATAAGGTACATAAACATAGCATCACTTAAATCATACTTTTCATAATCATGAATATTCTTATTTTGATCATCAACAATTCATACCTTTTCATAGGTTCTTAACTTACTTTCGATACACTTACCATTCTTTCCCTTTTCATGCCCGTTGAACTAGTAACTTGACTTGGATACTCAGATAACTACACGATACAGGGGTATCATAGATGCATAACAAGGGCACCAAAGTGCAATCAGGAGCATGTATGTGCGATCAGAGGCATCAAAGTGTAAATAGGGGTACGTAAGTGCAATCAGGGGTACCGAAGTACAAACAGGGGCACGTAAGTGCAATTAGGGGTACCAAAGTACAAACAGGGGCTCGTAAGTGAAATCATTCAATAATTAACTATGAACATTTGATTAAAGAGCTATATTATAAAAATGCAGGTAGAAATTTATTTATGTATTGAAACAATATGAACTTACCTGGCTAAATTGCAGAAATAACTAAGTATAGGGGCTATTTGGTAATTTTCTCTTCTCCTCGATTTTTCACTCGTTCTTGATATAAAATAATAATTTTATTCAATTTATTAATTTGGATATAAAAACCAATTCATTTAATGCAATTTATTCCTTTTTGACATTTTTACAAAATTACCCCTAACTTTTCATTTTTATTCAATTTAGTCCCTATGTCCTAATCATGAAAATAAACCAATTTTATTGAATTTCACGCTAGCCGAATATTAATAGCTTCCAATGCAGCTCATTTTTGCAACAATTTCGCATCAAGTCATTGTATTTTTTATTATTTCAATAATTTAGTCCCTAATCGGTAAATTCATCAAAATCACTTAACAAAATACTTGTAAATAACAATCAATACCTCAAATTCATCATTTAACATCTAAAATCACAAATATTTGTCAATGACAACATTCAAAATGTTTTACAGTTTTAAAAACGAAGGTGCAAGCTAGCTGGATCTAGTTGCAACAATCTCAAAAATATAAAAATTACGAGAAAAAGATGTGAATTAGCTCATGTGCATAAGGATGAAGGAACTGAAGCTTGAAGTTCTCTCCAAAGATGGTTTCAGCAAGGTTGAAGAAAGTGAATAGGAAATTTCTAACTTTCCAATTTGTTTTTGTTTAATTTTAATTTATTTACCATTACGCCATTAACATGGAATTTTCTATCATTTTTAATTCTAAAACCTCTTGAACCCAATTGTTCTTCAATATAGTATAAATTACCAATTCAAAATTTATTTTAACACCATAACTGACTCGTGAATATTAAATAATAATATTTACGGACTCGCTTGTCGAATTTGTGGCCCCAAAATCACTATTTTTGACACCACTAAAAAATGAGTTGTTGCAATATTGGTACATGAGTGCATCACCGAGTAAACTGAAGCAACTATAGTGGCACATGCAGTGCATCATCGGATAAACCGAAGCAGCTATACTGGCACATTGGCACACACAGTGCATCATCGGATAAACTAAAGCAACTATACTGACACACACAGTACATCATCAGATAAATCGAAACAACTATACTGGCACACACGGTGCATCACTAGATAAACCGAAGCAACTATATTGGCACACATAGTGTATCATCGAATAAATCAAAGTAACTATACTGGAACACACAGTGCATCATCAGATAAACTGAAGCAACTATACTGGAACACATAGTGCATCATCATATAAACTAAAGCAACTATACTGGCATACATAATGCATCATCGAATAAACCAAAGTAACTATATTGGCACACATAATGCATCATCGGATAAATCGAAATAACTATACTAGTACACACAGTGCATAATTGGATAAACCGAAGCAACTATACTGGCACACACAGTGCATCATCGGATAAACTGAAGCAACTATACTGGCACACACAGTGCAACATTGGATAAACTGAAGTAACTATACTAGCACACTCAGTGCATCATTGAATATACCGAAGTATTATCTGTACATTTAACAGGTAACCAATTTCCAATTCCATTATAAATTCAATCCACTTTCTATCAATCTCAATTTCATCATGTATTCACCATTCTAGTACCGTATATAACATATATCAAATAATTTGTCATCAAGTACTACACATAAATTAAATCATACTACTTTCTACTTTATTCAATTCAGTCCAATTCTCAATATTCATAATCCATCATCACAATTCAATTCATACGATAATTATAAACTCATCTTAATCCACAATTATACGAACATCATAAATTCGTAAATAGGTAAATTGATATTAAATCATAAAAATATGTACCAAATCCTCGTGCTATTGATTCACCTATAATGGTTCCTTGACCATTTGCTGTTGGAATAGATCTCTGGGTAGCGGTAGGAATATCATTGATTTTTCTTGGACAATTTTGAGCGATATGATCTAAAGATCCACATCGAAAACATGCTCCCATTTCTTCCAACATATGCTTCTTTGTTTTCTGCCACAAAGTTAACAATTCAGAATAGTTATCTCCTTCTTTAACTTTTTAATATTGCCAATAAATTCTGATGGTTGCTTGACCGGATCTTTCTTAGATTTAATAATCAATGGAACCAATTTTTAAGAACTTTGAGACTCCCTAGCTCGCTTACGTAGGGGTTGCAAACTGATGATCTCAACTCTTTTTCCAAATGCTCGGAGAGGCTCATCTTTCTTGTCTAGGCCTAAGGCCTGTTCAAGCAATTTTTCTTGTTCAACTAGATCATCAAACTCTTTTATTTTGCGTGAGACCAATTGAACTCGAAGCTCATCTCGCATTCCCGGAAGGAATCACTTACAATTTTCTTCTTCAGTTTAAATAAGTTATAGCGTGTACTTATTGAGCCATAAAAATTTGCACTCATAATCAATAATTGTCATCTCGCCTTGCTTCAGCAATAGGAACTCTTTCTTTTTATCCTCTAAGTATAGTTCACCAACATACTTTTTCTAGAATTCAAACTGAAAGAAATCCCAATCAATCTGATTAGTAGGCACATGTCGAATAACAGTCTTCGACTAAGTATATGCTTTTCCTTACAGAAGAAAAATGCCACACATAACACATTTACGAGGCGTGCATTCTAACTATTAAAGTACTCGACTCGTTGCTTCTAGCCACATCTTGATTGTCGAAGGATCGACCTCTTTTACTCCCGTAAACTCTATGGCATCGTACTTTCGTAGTTTTTTTATTGGAGCTTGTCTCGTTGTAGTTGTTGAAGTAGTTTGTAGAGCAGGTCTCGTTATTCTCTAAAAGATTTTCACAATCTTGCAAGGTAATCCCACATTACTTCTATCTTCTTGTTGAGATCTCACAGTTTTATTTTGTTGAGCACTAACTAAATCTTCACTAGGAACTTTGACCCCAATCATATTTTCACTTTTAGCAGAGTGACCAGTATTTCTTATATCATTATTATGAACATTTCTTGGTTCCTCTGATATTTTAAATTATAAAAAAATAATTTAATAACCAACATCCAAATCCAAACCTAGACTTGCTTGAAAATGACATGTACCTTTAGACTCAATTTTGAGCTCAATTTAGTCTGAGAATCGGCTAAACCTATAACTCTAATACCACTAAATCTAACATCCCAATTACTCAACCCAATCGTTGGGTCCGAGCAATGAGATATCACATTCGTTGCTAGAGCAACTGGCATTATTTGTTCCATAATAAATTCAAATCATACCTTCAGACCTATAGCCATGTCATGATTAATATACCAATATCTCAACTATTAACTTGTTTATTTATTGCATTTCATGCATCTTCTATTCCAACTATGTATATACAAATTCACATCCCAAGTATTATAACCTCATCTAAAAACTCACATAGCAACATCAACACCAAACATATACATAGTAAAAACCATTATCACTTATCATGTATGCCAATTTATAAAACATCTTGAAGTATGAAATAATTCTCCAACTCAGCTTAATATAGCATAAAATCCTATAGGTACATACCAACCAAAATAGCTTAAGTTTCACCCATTTGATGTGTGGGGGATTTTCTGTTGAATGCTAAGAACAATGAGTGCACACAATTGAACCTAATCTGCACACAAAAAAACAAATTGAATTCTGAGTAATCAACTCAGTGGTTTTTCTATAACTAATATTATAACATAACAGAAATTATGTAGGGACATAAAAAAATAAAAATCAAATGTTTGTAAGCAGTTTAATAAGTTAAATTATAATATAAGAACATAATCCTTTCATATTGCATTTGTAGTCACACCGACTGGTTGTCACATATTCATCTTCAAATTCTTGACCTGTGAACTCCAAAATTCAATCAAACATTGAATAATCACTTACATTCATATAATCACAAACATACCAATTGCATACTGAACTCAACTTCTTTTACAGTTAATTCTTCCTAACATTACTCAATTTTATTCTACCAAGCATCTCAACCTATAACAATAAACCAGATTCCAACAACATAAATATACACATTCTAACTGTTCATACATCAATTCAGTCGACAACAAGCATATAATTGATTAACAATTTAACGCATTAATTCAATAGTTTCCTAGGTATGCACTTTCGAGCAACAACTTAATATTTAATCTTAAACAATAATTAAACATGCAATTTTGAACAACATTTTAATACATTTATTCAAATTGCCCCATTATGCACAAAATGGACTACCCTGTTTATACACATTTAACATCATTATTATGTTGAAAAAAGACAACATTAACACTACATATAACATCAAATTAGACAGCTTATTAACTCAATACATTAACATAAATAACAACACATTAGACAGTGAATTTAACCGATTCTAATAGCTTAATTAACTAAATAAAACAACATAAATGACAGAACATTTAAACAATCTTTTTATCTAATTCGGGACAACTTTATGATCTCCATTTGAATAGCGCAGCTAATCATTGAATCAAAATCATTATTCAACACAAAATAGACAACATGTAACTCCATTCGGACAACATTGAAAATGATTAAATAAATCTCTTATTTTAACGCAAAAATGGACAGCATAAATCTCCATTCGGACGACATTGTTAAGCCTTAAATGAATCCTTATAATTTAACATGGGAATGAACAACATGTAACACCCTTTAAACAATGTAGTTAAGAATTGGATCAACTTCAACCATTAATTCCAAAAATGGACAGCATGTAACACCCTTTAGACAACATTGCTAAGTATTAAATCAATCTCATTATTCAACCTAAAAATGGACAGCCTGTACACCATTCGAACAACATTTTAAATAGAAAATTTTCCAACTAAATACTATCATTTTCGATCAACCATAAATTATTTATAGAACACATTTAACAATTACGATAATAACATAACTCGAAACACTATTCCAACCTAATTTCCTATTAGTTTAACAATTAAAAAGGCATAAAAAGTTAAAGGAAACATTACTTCAAGGACTTACTCGGATAACTCTATTTAGAAATAATGTATAAAGCTAGATATATATAAAGTATACAATATTAATATACGAGTTTTGGACAACTTAACCACTAAAAATAAATAGCATGTATGCATCAAATGTTCAATCAATTTAAACGTTAGAAATCAGACAACATTAATATACAAGTTTTGACAAACATTAATTCTTCAATTTGGACAAGCATTTAAATATGGCAAAACATAGGTAACATGTCTTGTTTTAGACAGCTTTAATACTTCAATTAAATAAGCAATTAATTCAACCGAACAACATAAAAAAAGTGTCTAGCTTTGATCGATTAACATTCATACAACCAAAAGTGTAATGTTAAGCCATTCAATTGAAAAAGAGGCTACACTAAATCAAACAATAGTAAGGATTACTCAACTTAGGCAGCAATTGAGTTGAAAGATTTTTGGTCAGCAGCCAGAACTAAAGACATGCACAACCAATTAAGTTAAGGCTCAGTTTAAACTACCACCATGCAGCTTGTGCCATTTTTATTAGTAATTTATTTATGTACAAAGCTGAATGTATAAAGGTTCAAGGACCTTACCAGAAATTTTCCAAAGCCGGATCTGCCTACACCAATTTGCTATTCCTTTTAATGCTTTGACCGTCTTCTCCCTTCTTAGCTAACACAATTGGCCACAAGGTTACAAGACAATAAAATTGAAAGCATTCACAAGGTCAACAAATTTACTCAACACAAGAGATATATTTAGCAGCTAAAGAAAATTCTTTGTAATAGCCCGTTTTTAGGTCTAATCGGAATAGTGGTTTTGAGACCACAAATCTGAAGTAGAAATATTTATTTTATTATTTATTTAAGGTCTACAGTATGATTGGATGATTGTGTGAAAATTTTGTCAAGAAATTTTATCGATAGAGTGTCCAATTTGATTAATAGGACTAAATTGCAAGAGGTGCAAAATATGTGTTCTAAAAGCTAGAGGTGCCTAATTGCTATGAAATTTTAAATTGGAGGTCCTTAAATAGTAATTAGACCATTATATTTTAGTATGGACAAAAATGGACATGGTTAGATAAAATTTCAAAGTTTTAAGTGAAGGGCATTTTAGTTATTCGGTAAATAAAGACAAAATAACTAAAATAAAATTGTTCATCTACTCAAATTAGTCCTTCCATAGCCAAAAATTTCAAGGAGTCCATAGCTAGGGTTTTGGCCACTTTCAAGCTCGATTGTAAGTCCTTTCTTGCCCCGTTTTTGATGATTTTTATGTTTTTGAAATTGTCTCAACCTAATCTAGCTATTTTAAGGACCAATTTGAAAGAAAGATGAAGTCTAAACTTTTACCTATGTTGAATATGTGTATTAAATGCATGTTTGGTGTTAAATAAACAACATTTACCAAGTGATTTTTGATGAAAATGTCAAATAAGGACCTATTTGTAAAAGTTATAAAATATGTGTAAAAATGTGAATAAATGAAAAACGTGGGCTGTTATGAGCAAGGAATAGGTTTGGCTAGGCTTGGGTATGTTGAAATTGAATGAAAATCATTTTACGAGCCTAGGGACTAAAATGTAAAAAAATTGAAAAGTTAGGGGCAAAAATGTAAATTTTGCCATAAGGTATTTTTGGGATTAAATTGAATAATGTGATGATTGAATGAGTTAAATGTGGTATTATAGATCAGGAAAGATAAGGTTCTGACCTAGGCTAGGGAAAGAACATGGTTGTAGACTAAATCGAACTATTAGCCATTTTGTATCGAGGTAAGTTCGTATGTTAAAAATAAGCTTTAGAATAATTGTATTTAAATGCTTTAATATTGCATGAATTGTATGTTTGATTATGTAGTTAAGTACAATTCTACAAACAAGTTCGACCACGAATCAGCAAGTGAGAAGTCCCGTTGAACCTTAGGAAAAGATTAGGATACAAGTGCCATGTCACTAAGGTCAGTATGTGTTATGTGATTATGTGATCCAGGTGCTGGTCTTGTATGTCCTACCGGTGACTGAATATACCGGCATATGTTGCAGATATTTGATTGCTTGTGTGAGCAACATCGCGTAGCTACGTCTTGACTAACAGCTTGTGTGAGCAGGCCCATTGATAGCTCGAGAGCGAGCAACTATGTGATATGAGACTTGGGTAGCTTTGGCTATATATATGGCATTTAGTGTGCAAAATTTCCCGAGTATATGACATTATTATTCCAAGTGGTTCACGGGTATGTCAAAGATGAGAATATGTGTAAGTTCATTTCGAGATGGTTCAGGTATGTACATAAAGCTCATGTTTATTAAATCTTTGAAATGATGAAAATGAGGTAAGTTTAGTGATGGAATGAATTATGATCATGAGACTATGGTAAATTTACATTTAATTATGTTATATTATTTGAATGTAATATGCATGATAAGGTTGCTTATTTCTTGCATAATAGCTTACTAAGCTATATAGCTTACTCTGTTTATCTTTCATATTTTTATAGTGTCGCCAAGCTAGCTCGGATCAGAGATCGTCAAAGATTTGAATCACACTATCTAACTTTCATTTTGGGTATTGATGATTTTAGTATTTTGAAAATATGGCATGCATAGGGACTTGGTCATTTTGTTATATGTGTCATTTGATTTGGCTAAATGTATTGGCTTATATTTGTTTAAGGTGATTTAGGATTTAGCCATGTAATTGGCATATTTTGGCTAAAATGGTTGTAAGCCCATTTATATAAGTATTGTGCTAATGCCTTTTGTTTATGTGTTTTGCATTGGGTTGCTATATGTTTATTATGGTTAAATGATTTGTTGTGATATATGGATGAGATTAGTCCTTTGGTGTGCTAGGAAATCTGAGTAGAATTATGCATGACGAAAGTGTTCATGTCGACACTTGTGAATGTGAGTTTGGTATGAATTGATTTGGTAAAACATGCTATAGTAAATATGTTAAGTGTTGGTAATAAATGACATGATCTAGTTTTGATTATGGATATTTTGGTTGCTTAAACATGCCATGGTTTATGCCATTGAACTTGTTTGTGTGTAGGTGTAAATGAGGGTGACAAATGGCTTGGTAAATAGCCTTTATTTTGTCTACATGGGTAGACACACGGGTGAAAAACCATAATTTATACATATTTATACCCCATGCTTAACGCATTTTATGAATGATTTCTCCTTAGATTTGGTGAATTCGATGCTCCTAATGCCTTAATTTGATGTTTTATCCCTAGGTAAGCATAGGAGAGCGAAAGGAACGAGAAACGGGCCAAAAGCAGAGAAAATGGGCCAATGTACGGAATCAACACGGCCTGGACCTCCTCACACGGGCAGCTCACATGGCCGTGTCAATTTGGCAGAATTGAAGCACGACTCACACGGGTAGAACAAACGCCTGTGCCAATCTAACATGCTTGAACACGGCCTGAAGTTATCGCACACGGGCGTGTCCCTGCCGAGCCCAAGGTGAGTCCAATTCGAAAAAGGCCACTTTTAAAGGTTCTTAGGCATTCCAAAGCCTATAAATACACCCTAAAAGAGGAAGAAAAGGAGGAGGGAGAATAGGGAGTAAGGAATTACTCCAAGGAAGCCGATTGATCCATCTCAGAAGCTGGATCCACTATCAAGACTGAAGATCTCTCCTCAATTTCCCCTTCAGGAGTTTTGGGTTTTCTTTATGTTTTGTATTTATTATTATTCTGAGATGTTTTCTTGCTTAGTTATGAACTAAACCCCTAAATACCTAAGGGGGATGAAACCTATGATGAAACCTTGTTATTATTTTTGAATCGTATGATAAATATTTGAATTGTTCTTAATTATGTGTTCTTAATTCTTGTTTTGGTATTTCAGGATATCACTCCAAGTTACTACTCCTAGTTGGAGGAGGAATAGACCCTGACTAAGAGTAACTTTGTCATAATTAAGTGGAGTTGATTGCGCGCCTAGAGTTAGGGTGATAAGATTTTATCGGATTAGGGTGAAACCTAATAAGGGAATCCATAGATCGAGTTAATGCAACCCTAAGGTGTTAATTAGAGAAAAGTCTCGGTTATTCAACCCAGGGATTAGACGTTGTTAGTCTCGAGAGGGATAATAATATAACTTAGGGATTTCTATGGAACAAGTTAAATGAATAAATCGTCTGATTCGGAGCCAGAATAACAAGTACAAGTCTAGGTGGATTTTTCCTTAGGTATTGTCTCAATCAATCGTTTTCCCCAAAAGCAATTTCCCAATTCTATTTTCTGCAAGTTCTTAGTTTAATTAGTTAGTTAAAACAAACCCCTTTTCTTCGGCTAGATAATAAAAAAGCGGTCATTACTAGTACTCCTAGTCCTTTGGGTTCGACAAACTGGTCTTGCTAAAGCTATACTCTCGTTGTTCGATAGGTACACTTTTGCTCACGTCGTGATAATAGTTAGTTTCAAGAACGATTCATTATAAATTTATAAAACTTATCACGGAAAATCACGATCAAGGTTTTGGCGTCGTTGTCGGGGACTAAGATATTAGGAACGCTCAATTTTTATTACTTGAGCCATTTATTTTCTTGCAATTTAACTTAAATTTTTATTTTACTAATTTTCTTTCTCTTTCTCCTGGCAGGTTCTTGTAGTTTATGACTAGAAGAAACCCGTCGGGACCACTATTTTTTGACGAAGAAATTGATCGTATAGCTCGTAGAAACTGACGAGAAATCAGGCGCAGCTTAAGACACATAGAGGAAGAGCAAGAGGATGATATCTCAACTACAACTGAGGAGATGGCTGAAAATCAAGACAATCCGCTACCTCCAGCCATACCTGCTGAATTAGCAAATCAGAATCCTACTCCTCATACTATGTATGATTATGCTAAACCTAATTTTACAGGAACTGAGTCAAGTATAGTTAGGCCCGCTATTGCTACAAATAATTTTGAACTGAAACCTAACACAATTCAGATGATACAGCAATTTGTTCAGTTTGATGGTTTGCAGGATGAGAACCCTAACCCTCACTTGGTGAATTTCCTAGAGCTGTGCGATACTTTCAAAATTAATGGTGTTTCTGATGATGCCATTCACCTTCAGTTATTCCCTTTTTCACTGAGAAACAAAACTAAACAGTGGCTGAACTCATTACCACAAGGGTCCATTACCACTTAGGAACAAATGACCGAAAAAATTTTATTGAAGTATTTTTCGCTGGCTAAAACGGCCAAGTTGCGTAATGATATCTCTTCTTTTGTGCAGATGGACTTAGAAACACTTTACGATGCATGGGAGAGATACAAGGACCTTTTGCGAAGGTGCCCACACCATGGGTTACCTTTATGGCTTCAAGTTCAAACGTTCTACAATGGTGTGAACCCTTCGACAAGACAAATGATTGAAGCAGCTGCTGGTAAAACCATCAATTACAAAGCACCTGAAGAGGCTTCTGAATTTATTGAGGAGATGTCACTAAATAATTATCAGTGGCAAGTCATGAGGACTAAGCCAATGAAAATAGCAGGCGTTTATAATGTCGACTCGGTTACTATGTTGTCAAATCAAGTAGAACTTTCGAATAAAAAAATTGATGGTTTACTTGGTTCTACGCAGGTACATCCAGTAATGAGGTGTGATTCAAGTGGAAGAGGTGTGCATACAGAATATCAACCGTTCAATTCTACAATCGAAGAGGAACAAGTCAACTATATGGGTAACTATAATTTTAGATCTCAAAATAATCCATATAGTAATACCTATAATGCAGGTTGGAAGAACCACCCAAATTTCTCTTGGGGTGCTCGAGGAAATCAAAGGCCACAAAATCCTCAGGGTTTTCATCAGCCACCTTATCAATAGGAAAAGAAACCAAACCTTGAAGAGATGCTATCCAAATTCATCTCGGTGTCAGAAACTCATTTCCAGAATACTGAGACAACACTTAAAAATTAACAAGCATCGATCCAGGGGCTCGAGACCCAGATAGGTCAGCTTTCCAAGCTAATATCTGAACGACCACAAGGTAGCCTACTTAGCAATACTGAACTGAACCCAAGGGAACAGGTCAACGCAATTGATGTTTAAGAAGGATGCGTTGAGCCTGAGCCAGAACCAAGGCAAGAAAATGTGGAGAGCAAAAGTTATGGTAAGATGCTGAATGCAATGAAATTTTTAAGAGAGCTTTTAGTAAACAAGCAAAAGTTGGACGAAGCGTCGCATGTGGAGCTAAACGCAGTGTGCTCAGCTATTCTACAGGATAAGCTACCCAACAAATCGAAAGATCCAAGGAGTTTTACAATTCCTTGCTTAATTGGTAGTTTGGATTTGAATCATGCATTAGTGGATTTAGGGGCAAGTATTAACGTCATGCCTTACAAAATGTTTAAACAACTAGGTCTTGGGAAACCTAAATAAACTAGGATGAGCATTCAATTGGCAGATAAAACTATAAGATTTCTTAGGGGTATTATTGAAGATGTACTAGTAAAAATAGATAAGTTCATATTTCCCGTGGACTTCGTTCTTTTAGACATAGAGGAGGATAACAACACCCCTTTGATTTTAGGGAGGCCCTTTTTAGCAACTGCTAAAACAATTATCGATGTTGGCACAGGTGAGCTCATCCTTCGTGTAGGAGATGAGACGATCACTCTTCAAGCTCGCAATTCTGGCAACACATCGAATATTGGAGGTAATTGTCCACACCAATCTACTGAAACTGACAATATGACGCAACCTGCTTTGCAGAAATTAAGTTTGAAAGAAGTTCACAAGCCATGTTCCAGTAACAACATAGGACTCATTCATGATGAACGAAGGCTACAGATAGAGGAGCTAGATGAATGACGAGCCCATAGAACACACGATAAACCAAAACTACGCCGGAATGCGCTCGATACCTCCCCAAATTTACTTAAGGTTGGAGATAAAGTCTTACTAGATGTCGCAGACCCTCACATTATCACTACCAACCCGAATGAAGAAACCCCTCTTACAGTACTTTGTATTTTTCCATTTGAAACAGTAGAGGTCAGTCATCCCAAGTTCAGCACTTTTAAGGTAAACAACACCCGTCTAAAACCTTGTTTTGATAAGATTGATAGCAGGAATGAGGAGAACGAACTCCTTAAACCACCATGACCATTCAATGGAGAGGTAAGTCAAGCTTAGACTATAAATAAGCGCTTCTCGGGAGGTAACCCAAGCACTAACTGTACTAGCTTCTCTAAATTTTAGTGTTTAACACCTGACCTACTAACGGAGCTCTAGAAAACAGGTTCACCACAGGAACACGGCCAAGAACACGGGCGTGCTTAGGACCGTGTAGAAATAGGGCAAAGATTTTCCCACAACACGGGTGATGATAAAACGCCACGGCCATGGGCGAACCTACCAAATCAACACGAGCGTGTGACACGCCCATGCCTTAGGACCGTGGTCAAAATTGAGAAACTAGCATGGGCGCGCGACACGCCCGTGCCTAACACCCGTGGGTGAACCTGTCAAATTAACATGGGTGTGGGGATTGAAAACACGGGCATGGGAGAAGCAAACAAAGCAAGACACGGTCGTACGACACGGCTGTGTGCACCAACACGCCCGAGGTACATGGGCGTGTGTCGAATTTTAAACGCGCTAAAATAGGAAAAACGTGAAACACATGGCCTGAAAATTGGGATACACGGGCGTGTCCCTTGGCCGTGTGCCCCAAATTCTATAAATTGGCTGCACTATTCATTATCTTTCCCACTTAAAAACCCTAACCCTAGCCACTGCAAGTCCACACGGCCTCTTTGCCACGCTCGTGCGCTGCCTCTAACTTCATTTTTGACGCATTTTCTCCTCTTCCTAGCGTTTGTTTACTTCTTCCTTGTCTATTCTACTGATTTCTAGGGCTATTTATCATGATAGTATGCAAGTTTTTAATTTTATTTCTATATTTCTATCATTTAAATATTATAATCTAGAATATCCATCATCTTTTTCTTAGTCATTGCATGCATTCTCTAATCCATTTGTCAAGTTAGAAGTAAAATTTTCATGATAAGGGTAGTTGAAATTTTTCAAGCATTTTGTGTTGCCATTCTCTCATCTATTTAATTTATTGCCTCACATTCATTGTAATTTTTGATTCATACCACAATGCCACAAGAGTATGCTAATGAACACATTATTTTAGATTTTTATGGCTGAAATTATCTATGCCTCTTTCCTCTTACAATTTAGTTCCATTTTCCTATGTTTATTTTTCAAGACGATTCAATGATTTTTATTACAGGTTTACAATGTCGTTTTCATGAGGAAAGAAATCCACCACTCCTGCTTCCAAGAAAAGGAAAGGTGCATCATCTTCCTCGAGTCCTATCGCAGAAATTCGCCACCCGTTCCTACAGTTTCCCAATAGGCCCCAAGAGGAACTTTTTCAAATATTACAGGCCCGACCCTTAACAACAGGACGCTACATTGATTGGGCTACTGTCGAACAAGTACAATTGGCTGATGTGATCCGGGCTCTTCTTACCACCGACCCTTGGGAGCTATTCTTTGGGATCATCGAGTTGACATATTTAGAGCTGACAATGGAACTATGTTCCACATTTCATCTTCAAACGGTGATGATCCCGGCACAGTCCAGTTTCGCTTAGGCGGATTAGTCCGCCAACTAAGCGTTCTCAAGTTCAGCACTACATTGGGTCTTTATGCCGAGGAGTTTAGAGAGGAGAATGTCTTACACGCTCTCGACCGCCACATCCATCATTCTCTATCACGTTGCTGGGATGCCCTCATCCCACGTTCGGCCACGCACGACCCCAATCGCACCAAGGCATCATCTCTCCCTCTATCCCTAAGGTACCTTCATTCTATTTTATCTCACACTCTGATAGGATGGAGAGAGAGCACTGGCGTCGTCACTACCCACGACGTCTATCATTTATGGTGTATGTCAAATAGGCACGTCATCGACCTCGCCTACTTTATCACCCTTGCCATACGCCACTAGACGGAGCAACGTCGGAGGGGGGTCATTTCCATTGGCCCCTATGTGACTCGACTGGTGAGACACTTCGGACTCCTCAACACCGCGGCCCAAGAATCCTCCTTGACCCTTATTGGCCAGATGTCTCCACAAAGCATCTCGAGCATGCTTAACATGAGGATGATGAGAGGTACCGAGGAACTTACCCTCCCCAATATCATCTTGCTCAATCTACCGAGGAGGAGGTTCCCGAGGACATTACTGATGATGTCCCTACCCGACACGAAGACCCACCTTTCCAGCCGCCACCACCACCTTCTCGGCCAGTTCATGCGGTGGCTTCATATGCTGACATCTCTGAGCGCCTTAGCAGATTCGAGCAGTAATGTTTTCAAATATTTGACAACATTGATGCTACTCTACAGCAGATTTGTCAACACCTCCACATCTCATCGCCAGTCCCACCTCGCGAACCATCCAACGATGAAGATATTTAGAAATTTTTATTTATTATTTTATGTTTCTATTTTTAGTTACATTTAAGACCACTTTTTATTTTTATTTCATCTTATTTTTATTAGGATTTATAATTTTTATCTAATAATTTTTATTCTTGGCTCTTCCTTTATGAGTAATTATTCTTCCTAATATCCCTTAAACAGTTCCTGTTTTTATCAGAGTTATAAAGAGCTCCAAAGCTCACAATCACTTAGGAACTTCAAACTCCAATGGAAAAGGTTCCCCACGACTGCCATGCCCTGCTCAATGAGGAGATATAATATTCTTTTCGCACAGCACTTGTGGTACCCAAACTCTGCCACCACCGAAGTATCCTCCTCTACCTCCATACCTCTAAACTAGGACATTCATTCAACACTCAGGAAGTTTCAATTCTCTCCCTATCTTATGATATTATATTTTCTTATATATCTATCCTTGTACATTGAGGGCAATGTACATCTTATGTGTGGGGAGGAATCCTTTCATTATCTGAAAATCCCTGAATATTGCTTTGTTCTCTTGTAAATCTCTCATATCATGTTTAAGATGAATTTTGATTGACTGATAATTTTGATTGATATATCTTGAATTAAAACATAGGCATTTATGCATTTATTGTTAAACTTTAATATTTTAGAAAATCAAGCATGATAAGTTGATTTTTAAGAATTTAAAATTTTAGGTTGTTTCCCCAAATTTAGGTGTTATCTTGAATTGAATCCCACAGGTTTAAACATCAAAAAGCCATAATTTTTTGTGAGATTTTTGAGCCTTTTTGAGCATATATTAATTCTTTCATGCTCACTTTTATTATTGCTTTGAGTGTGCCAATATTGAATTGTTATTCTAGAACTTGCCTGATTATGCATGTCAAGACCACACCATTTGATTTGATATATCAAGATGATAGAGGCACCTAAGATTAACCCACTCATGCCATGAAAAGCCTACCTCCACGATTAACACTTAGTAAACCCTTTTGAGCCTAACAAGCCATTCCTTGTATTACCCTCAATATTAACCTTTAACCCATTATTGTTCAAATCCCCTAAATTAATTTGATCCCTATTTTTGTCGAGAGTTGATTTGAATAAATTGCTTAACTATGTCTTGTTCTTAATAGTAATCTATGTCATTCAACTTGTTCTTAAAAAAAAAAAAACATGTATACATATCAGTAGTTATCTTTTGTTTGTAAGTTTCATTATTCAAATTCCATAGTCAAAGAAGAAGCTTTGTTGTACACAAGTACACAAGTAATGATTAAATATTTTTCTAGTTAAGTAATTTTTCAAGTCAATCTCGATTCTAACCTTTTCTTTTAGCTTGTGACCACACCCCCTAACTAAGCCTTGTTACAACCCTTTAAAGACCTTTGGATTGATGTATCATCTCGATTTATAGTGGTGGAGATCTGATTTTTATGCAAGCCTATGGTAATAACTTTTCATATTGACTGATGAGTGCTAATTTCCTTGTCCTTAAACACTTCGAGTGATTTGAGTGAATCTTTAGTGAGGATGTTAAACTCTGTGAGGTTCCAAATCAATGATAACTGCTTAAAGGAAGGGAGATGCCTAAGTTTTTCACGATTAAAGTACTCAATTTGGAATGTTTGAAGCTCTAATGTTCTTTTAGTTGAATTCTCAATGTATGATTACTTATGAGATGGTTTGAGATAATATTGATAGGAATTATAAGTTAAGAAAAAGGAAATTTTAATTATGATTTGAGGATTTTGCTTGAGGACAAGCAAACGCTTAAGTGTTGGGGTATTTGATAAACCGTAATTTATACATATTTATACCCCATGCTTAATGCATTTTATGAATGATTTCTCCTTAAATTTGGTGAATTCGATGCTCCTAATGCCTTAATTTCATGTTTTATCCTTAGGTAACAATAGGACAGCGAAAGGAATGAGAAACGGGCTAAAAGCAAAGAAAATAGGCCAAGGTACGGAATCAGCACGGCCTGGACCTCCTCACACGAGTAACTCACACGACCGTGTCAATTTGGCAGAATTGAAGCACGACTCACACGGGTAGAACACACGCCCGTGCCAATCTAACATGCTTGAACACGGCCCGAAGTTATCACACACGGGTGTATCCCTGCCGAGCCTAAAGTGAGTCCAATTCAGAAAAGGCCACTTTTGAAGGTTCTTAGGCATTCCAAAGCCTATAAATACACCCTAGAAGAGAAAGAAAAGGAGGAGGGAGAATAGGGAGTAAGGAATTACCCCAAGGAAGCCGATTAATCCATCTCAGAAATCGGATCCACTATCAAGACTGAAGATCTCTAATCAATTTCCCCTTCAAGAGTTTTGGGTTTTCTTTATGTTTTGTATTTATTATTATTTTAAGATGTTTTCTTGTTTAGTTATGAGCTAAACCCCTAAATACCTAAGGGGGATGAAACCTATGACGAAACCTTGTTATTATTTCTGAATCGTATGATAAATATTTGACTTGCTCTTAATTATGTGTTCTTAATTCTTGTTTTGGTATTTCAGGATATCACTCAAAGTTACTACTCTTAGTTGGAGGAGGAATAGACCCTGACTAAGACTAACTTTGTCATAATTAAGCAGAGTTGATTGCGCGCCTAGAGATAGGGTGACAAGATTTTGCCAGATTAGGGTGAAACCTAATAAGGGAATCCATAGATCGAGTTAATACAATCCTAGAGTGTTAATTAGAGAAAAGTATCGATTATTCAACCTAGGGATTAGACGTTGCAGTCTCAAGAGGGATAATAATATAACTTAGGGATTTCTACGGGACAAGTTAAATGAATAAATCGTCCAGTTCGGAGCCAGAATAACAAGTACAAGTCTAGGTGGATTTTTCCTTAGGTATTGTCTCAATCAATCGTTTTCCCCAAAAGTAATTTCCAAATTCTATTTTCTGCAAGTTCTTAGTTTAATTAGTTAGTTAAAACAAACCTCTTTTCTTCGGCTAGATAATAAAAGACGGTCATTATTAGTACTCCTAGTCCTTTGGGTTCGGCAATCCGATCTTGCTAAAGCTATAATACTGTTCGATAGGTACACTTGCCTACGTCGTGATAATAGATAGTTTCAAGAACGATTCACTATAAATTTATAAAACTTATTACGGAAAATCACGATCAATGGGCATGTGTCTAAGCCGTGTGTGACACACGGTCTGCCCCATTGGCATGTGTTTTGGCATTATATCCCCTGCACCTTAATTTTGAGAAATAGAATGCTCAGAATTGAGCACACGGGTAGAGACACAAGCGTGTGTCTCAGCTGTATAGATGACACAGCCTTAGGCACGGGCGTGTAAAGTCTGCACCTATTTTATAAAAATTAAATTATCCACACGGCCTAGCACACGAGCGTGTGACTTTGGCTGTGTGGCCTCATTTTTTTCATGCATTGTAAAACATAGAGTTACACGGGGTAAGGACACAGGCGTGTGTAGCCACACGGCCTGCCCACATGGGTGTGTCCCATATCCACACGGGCATGTGACCCCTTTTTAGTGGAAAAACTATACATGCCATATATAAATTTTGATAGTGTGACAACTCCTGACAATTTAAACTGTGTTTTTTATAGTAAATGGATCACGATCGAGAAGTGACTAATGACGTTGAAAGTAATGCGCCGGCTCCCGGTCAAAAGACCGTGCCATCTGAAAGCATACTAGTGACAATTAGTCAAGGAGGAGAGGCTAGAGAAGCCTTCTTCCAAAGGATGAATGAGTGGTTTGTCGAGTTTATTCAAACAAATCTGGCTGCCCAACATCCTCCACCCCTCCTAACCCCCAATCGATTCCCGTAGCTCTCCAAGGTGTGGAATTGGTAAGATTGAACAAACCTCCAGTCGATAAGATTCAGAAATAAGGGGCTGAAGAATTAGAGAAAATGTCGATGATGATCCCGAGAGAGCAAAATTCTGGCTTGAGAACTCTATCTGGGTAACCCCGGATGAGTGCTTGAAATGCACTATATCACTTCTGGGGGATACGACATATCAGTGGTGGAACACTCTTACATCTGTAGTACCGAGGGAAAGGGTTACTTGGGATTTCTTCCAAGAGGAATTCAGAAAGAAGTACATCAGTCAATGGTTTATTGATCAGAAACGCAAAGAGTTCTTGGAGTTAAAACAAGGCTGAATGGCTGTGACTGAATACAAGCGGGAGTTTGTTAGACTCAGTAAGTATGCTCGGGAATATGTTTCAACAGAGGCTATTATGTGTAAGAGATTTGAAGATGGGCTGAATGAGGACATTAGACTGTTAGTTGGGATTTTAGAGTTGAAAGAATTTGTTGTACTAGTCGAACGAGCTTGCAAAGCCGAAGAGTTGAGTAAGGAAAAGAGAAAAGCTAAGTTTGAGTCTAGAGATTCGAGAATGAGGCCGATGAATAAGTCGTTTCAATCTTCGTCAAAGAAATCGAGAGATCTGTATGCTCACTCCAATGCTTCAGCCGGGTATCCCAACAGAGATCGTGGGAAGTAATATTTGGGTTCTAAGGCCCAAACTATATTCATAGCGAGCATAGGTAATGCTAGGTCTAATAAGCCTGAATGCTAACATTATGGTAGACGGCATCCCGGTGAATGTAGGATGAATAACTGCGCTTGTTTTAAATGTGGCTCCCAAGATTATTTTATTCGAGATTGCCCGAAAATGGTTGAAAAAGATCATTTTTAGAATGCAAGATTGAGTAACACTGCTGCTAAAGAGAGGCCAGCAAGAAATATGAGAAATGGGACTAGTAGCAGAGGAATATCCAAAAACTCAGCTATGAGATCAGAAGCTACAGCACCTGCGAGAGCTTATGCTATTCGTGCTCGCGAGGATGCGTCCTCCCCTGACGTGATCACTGGTACATTTTCTCTTTATGATTCTAATGTAGTTGCATTAATTGATCCTGGACCGATTCATTCCTATATTTGCATGAATTTGGTATCTAGTAAGAATTTGCCTGTTGAGTCTATCGAGTTTGTGATTAATGTGTCGAATCCCTTAGGCAAACATGTTTTGGTTGATAAAGTTTGCAAGATTTGTCCTTTAATGATTGGGGGTCATTATTTTTCGGCTGACTTAATGCTTCTGCCATTTGATGAGTTTGATGTGATACTTGGAATGGATTGGTTGACTTTGCATGATGTCGTAGTGAATTATACACAAAAGGTTATTGAATTGAAATGTTAAAACAATGAAACTCTTCGGGTTGAGTCAGATGAGTCAAGTGAATTGCCTATTGTGATTTCGTCGATGTCAGCTAAGAGGTATGTAAGAAAGGGTTATGAAGCATTTCCTGCGTATGTACTAAATACTAAGGTGTCTAACTTAAAGATTGAGTTTGTGCAGGTAGTTTGTGAATATCCAGATGTGTTCCTAGAAGAGTTGCCTGGATTACCCCCAATCAGGGAGGTCGAATTTGCTATTGATTTAGTATCAGGGACTACACCAATATCGATAGCTCCGTATAGCATGGCTCCGACCGAATTGAAAGAATTGAAGTCTTAGTTACAAGAGTTGACAGATAAGGGTTTTGCAAGATCAATTTTTCGCCCTAGGTTGCACCGGTATTATTCGTTAAGAATAAAGATGGATCCATGAGACTTTGTATTGATTATCGTCAACTCAACAAAGTTACGATAAAGAACAAGTATCCTTACTGAGGATTGATGATTTGTTTAACTAGTTGAAAGGGGCAACAGTATTTTCGAAGATAGATTTGAGATCTGGTTATTATCAGCTGAGAGTTAAAGACTCAGATGTGTCGAAAACTGCGTTCAAAACGAGGTATGGGCATTATGAATTACTTGTTATGCCTTTTGGATTAACTAATGCTCCTACTGTTTTTATGGATTTGATGAATCAGATCTTCCGACCATATTTAGACAAGTTTGTAGTTGTGCTCGTTGATGATATTTTGATTTATTCCCGAGATGAGGCTGAGCATGCCGAATATTTAAGAATTGTATTACAGATTTTAAGAGATAAGAAATTGTTTTCTAAGTTCAGCAAAAATGAGTTTTGGCTCCAAGAAGTCAAATTTTTAGGGCATATTGTCTTAACGAAAGGTATAAGGGTTGATCCGAGTAAGATTTAGGCAATTGTTGATTGGAAACCGTCGAGAAATGTATCCGAGATTAGAAGCTTTTTGGGCTTAGCCGGGTATTATCAATGTTTTGTTAAAGGATTTTCGATGATTGCTATACCTATGACAAAATTGTTACAGAAAGATGTTAAGTTCGAGTGATCTGAGAAATGTCAAAAGAGTTTTAAACAGTTGAAAGCATTGTTAACTAAAGCACCGGTATTAATGCAACCTGAATCAGGAAAAGAGTTTGTAATTTTCAGCAACGCATAATTGAACGATCTTGGATGTGTGTTGATGCAAGAGGGCAAAGTGATAGCTTATGCCTCGAGACAGTTGAAATCTCATGAAAAGAATTAACCGATGCTTGACTTGAAATTGGTGGCCATTGCGTTCGCTTTAAAGATTTGGTGACACCATTTATTCGGTGATAAGTGCCACATCTTTACCGACCACAAGAGTTTCAAGTACTTGATGACTCAAAAGGACTTGAATCTGTGACAACGGAGATGGCTTGAGCTATTAAAATATTATGAATTGGTAACCGATTATCATTCGGGAAAGGCGAATGTAGTTGCTGATGCTTTGAGTAGGAAATCTTTGTTTGCTTTGAGAGCAATGAATACGTGACTGGCTTTATTTGATGACGGTTCGATTCTAGCTAAGTTAAAAGCTAGACCAGTATTTCTTCAGCAAATTTGCGAAGCTTAGAAAAGTGACAAAGAACTTTAAGATAAAAGAGTTTAGTGCGAATCAACTAGTGATTCAGATTTTCAAATTGGGGCCAATGATTTTTTGATGTTTCGAGGTAGGATTTGTGTACCGAGAGATACCAAGTTTATTCAGAAAATCTTCACAAGGCACATAGTAGTTGTCTGTCTGTTCACCCAAGAAGTAAGAAGATGTATAATGATTTGAAGAAATTGTATTAGTGGTTAGGTATGAAACAAGATATTTCTGAATTCTTATTAAGATGTTTAATTTGTGAATAAGTAAAGGCCGAACATCAAGTAACTTTGGGTTTACTTCAGCTTGTGATGATTCTTGAATGGAAGTGGGACAAAATTGTAATGGATTTCGTAACTGGATTACCTCTAACTCTGAAGAAGAAAGATGTTGTTTGGGTCGTTGTTGATAGATTGACGAAATTGACTAATTTTATTTTGGTACGTACCGACTATTCACTTGATAAGCTAGCTGAATTGTACATTGCTGAAATTGTTAGATTGCACGGAGTGCATATTTCTATTATTTTGGATAGAAATATGAGGTTTACGTCTTGATTTTGGAAGAAGTTGTGATACGATCCCGGCCGCATCATGTTTCGATACAACTCGACGACCTCAGAATTGGCCTAAGCTCGAGGGGCCCAAGTGCAAAATGAAGCTTAATTTCAGCTCAATGAGCTCAATTCTAGCTTCTTCAAGCTCCTCTAGTTCAACTCGAGCTCATTTAGTTTAACTTCAATCCATTTTTAATTTGCTGGAATAAGTATTTATTTTGCTGGAATAAACTTAAATAATATTTAGTTTAAGTATTAAATGTGTTTAGTTAATTTAGTTTAATTAATTAAGTTACTGGAATAAATTACTCATCTTAGTTAATTGGGTTCATCTTAGTTAATTAAGTTGCTGGAACAATTTATTGTTGCATGTGTTTTTAAGTTTATTAAATTAAGTTAAGTTTAATATGTGTTTAAATATGTTTAATGTGTTTTTAATGTGTTTGTTTGTAGGTGACTAATCAGCTGGAAATAGTTATGTACAAGGGCTGTTACAAAGTATTAAATGTGACTATTCAGTTGAAATAAGTTATGTCAAAGGAGTACATTATAAAAGTGTTAATCATGTTTGTTACATTACTTAAAGAAGAGCATTATTCATCACTTAAAGGAGCTGTTACATCATTTAAAGGAGAGCATTATATATCATTTAAATTCAGCTTCCGTTTCTTCTTCTTCAAGTGGTCAAATATCAACAAGTTGCTGGTGTCTATTTGGCTACTCAATAATGAAACCTAAACATTCAAATTCATTTAATCAGCTGAATTGGAGCAATAACTCATATTGATGGTTGGAGTTGCTTAGGATTAGAGGAATTCAAGAGTTGTGTCTATTGAGTTGCCAAGAGTTGTGCTTATTGATTAAGCTTTATTTGACCATTATGACTCATTTAAGGCGATACTTGTGACTATTTGGCTAGCCTTTATCTAGCCCTATAAATATTTGTAATCAGCTCATTGTGATGAACTTTTGTTGAATTTATGCTAAATTTAAAACTTGTGAGATTTCCAATTCTCCTTGTTCTTTCGAGACTAAATTGACTTATCAAGTATTCTTATGGCGTCAATCTATTCTTTGTTAAACCGAACTTATCACCTTTGGTGTGGCGTTCATATACCTTTGGTTCCTGTCATTTTTTATAGTGGGTCAAGGTTCGTTAATACCTCTGGTTCCTATCTTGCATAGATAGCGGGTCAAGGAATCATAGTCTTTCAACAGCTCAAGCCATCTTCGTTGTCGCAAATTCAAATCTTTCTAAGTCATTATATACTTCAAGCTCTTGTGATCGGTAAAGATGTGGCACTTTTCACCGTATAAATGATGTCGCCAAATTTTTGAAGTGAAAACAATAGGAGCCAACTCTAAATCGTGCATCAGATAATTCTTTTCCTATGGTTTCAACTGTCTAGAGGCATAAGCTACCACTTTACCCTCTTGCATCAAAACACAACCCAAACCGTTTAGTGACACGTCGCTAAAAATCACAAACTCTTTACCTGACTCAGGTTGAACCAAAACTGGTGCCTCAGTTAACAATGCTTTCAACTGTTCAAAACTCTGTTGACATTTCTCAGACCACTCGAATTTCACATTTTTCTGTAGCAATCTAGTCATCGGTGTAGTAATCATCGAAATCCTTTTACGAAACACCGATAATAGCCAGCTAATATTAGAAAGCTCTGACTTCAGACACATTTCTTGGTGGTTTCTAGTTAGCAATATATCCCAAAAGTCTGACTCGTATGCTTTCACTGAAACAATATATCCCAAAATCTGACCTCTCGAAGCCTAAACTCACATTTGCTGAATTTAGCAAATAGTTGCTTATCTCTAAAAGTTTATAGTACAATCCTCAAATGCTTGGCATGCTCAGACTTATCTTGTGAATAGATCATAATTTCGTCAATGAATACAACAACAAATCTATCTAAATACGGTCTAAAGATTCGATTCATCAAATCCATAAAAACTATAGGAGCATTAGTTAATCCAAAAGGCATAATAGGAAATTCATAATGCCCGTACCTTGTTCTGAATGCAGTTTTCGGCACATCCAAATCTTTAACTCGCAACTGATAATAGCTAGATCTCAAATCAATCTTCGAGAACAGTGTTTCTCTTTTCAATTGATCAAACAAATCATCAATTCTTGGCAAAGGATACTTGTTCTTTATCGTAACCTTGTTGAGCTGAAGATAATCAATACAATGTCTCATTGATCCGTCTTTCTTCTTTATGAACAATACCTGTGCACCCCAGGGCGAAAGACTATGTCATGCAAAACCTCTATTTGTTAACTCCTACAACTGAGCTTTCAATTCTGTCAGAGCCATTCTGTACGAAGCTATAGATATCGATGACGTTCTCGATGGCAAACTCAACCTCTCTAATCGGTGGCAACCTCGGTAACTCTTCTGGAAACACATCCGAATACTCACGACTACTACCACTAATTCAATCTTCGATTCAGACACTTTAGTATCCAAAATATACGCTAGGTAAGCATCATAACCTTTTCTTACATATCTCTGAGCTGACATCGATGAAATCACAATAAGTAATCCACTCGACTCATCAGATTCAATTCGAAGAATTTTACTATCCTGACATTTCAGTTCAATAGTCTTTCATCTACAATTCATAACAGCATCATGTAGAGTCAACCAATCCATACCCAGAATTACATCAAATTCATCAAATGGTAATAGCATCAAATTAGCATGAAAACAATAACCCCGAGTTATTAAGGGATAGTTCTTGCAAACTTTATCAACTAGAACATACTTGCCTAAGGGGCTCGATAGTTTAATCACAAACTCAGTAGACTCAACAGGAAAACTCTTACTAGACACTAAGTTCATACAAATATATGAATGAGTCGATCTAGGATCAATCAAGGCAATTACATTAGTGTCATAGAGAGAAAATATACCGGTGATAACATCTGGTGATGACGCATCTTCGTGAGCGCAAATAGTGTAAGCTCTAGCAGGTGCTCTAGCCTCAGATCTCACAGCAGAGTCCTTTGTCATTCCTTTACTACCAGTCACATTTCTCGTATTTCTAGGTGATCTCCCTCTAGTAGCAGTGTTGTTAGGTCTTATATTCTGAAATTTATCTTTCTTGGCTAACTCAGGGCAATCTCGAATGAAATGATCTTGCGAGCCACATTTAAAACAACCTCTATTATTCATCCAACATTCCCCAAAATGTCATTGTCCACACTGTTGACACTTGGGTCTATTATTTCTCACACTACCCACACTTGACACTGAAGTAACTTGAGTTTTAGGACTTGAGTATTGCTTTCCATGATCTCTGTTTGGATATCTGGTTGAAGCATTCGAACGAGTGTATAAATCTCATGATTACTTTGACGAAGACTGGCATGGTTTACTCATCGATCTCTTTCTCGAATATCTTACCTCGAAATTCGCCTCTCTCTTTTCTTTGCAAAGTTCTTCAGATTTACAAGCTCTGTCAACTAGCACCACGAATTCTTTCAACTCTAGAATCCCAACTAGCAACCTAATATCTTCGTTCAACCCATCTTCAAATCTTTTACACATAATTGCCTCAGTTGAAACACATTCTCAAGCATATTTACTAAGTCTAACAAACTCTCGTTAATACTCTGTCACAGACATACTGCCATATTTTAGCTCCAGAAACTCTTTATACTTTTGGTCGATAAACCGCTAACTGATGTATTTCTTTCTGAACTCAGCTTGAAAGAATTCCCAGGTAACTCTTTCTCTCGGTACCATAGATACCAAAGTATTCCACCATTTATACGTTGTATCTCTCAAAAGTGATACAACACATTTTACACATTCAGCTGGTGTGCACGAGAGTTCATCAAATACCCGAATCGTATTTTCAAGCCAAAACTTGGCTCTCTCAGGATCGTCGTCAACTATAGCTCTAAAATATTTAGCCTCACATTTTCAGATCTTATCAACAGGCGGCTTATTCAATCGTAAAAGTTCCACACCTTGAGGACCTACGAGAACTGGTAGGGGATTAGGTGAGGGTGGAGGTTGTTGAGCAGTCAGATTAGTTCGAACATACTCAGTAAACCACTCATTCATCATCTAGAAGAAAGCTTTTTTGGCCTCTCCTCCCTGAATACCTGATATGTATCTCGACTCTGATTGCGCTACTCTATGAATGGAGGCTGGAGCATTACTTTTAACATCATTAGCTACAACTCGATTGAGATCCATTTACTATATAAAAACATGATCTAAAACTATCACACTATCATAGGTTAAATATGACATGTATAGCTAGACTCTCACATACGCTACGTTAGTCCCAGAATCGACTAAACCGTAGCTCTGATACCAATAAATGTAACACTCCTCACCTGTATTCAATGCTGGAATGTAATAGCCCAATTTTGGGTCTAGTCGAAATAGTGGTTTCGGGACCACAAATACGACTTAGTAAAGTTTATTTTTATTATATTTTTATGGTCTACAATTTTATGGAATTGTTTTGTGAAAATTTCATTCAAAAATTTTGACGTTTGGGCACTCAATTTAGTCAAAAGGACTATATTGAAAAAAGTGAAAAAGTTGAGTTCTACATGCTAGAGGAGTCCAATTGTTATGGAATTTTAAATTGGATCCTTATATGGTAATTAGACCATTGGTTAAGTTTGTGGACAAAAATGGACATGGTTAGGCATGTTTCCAAAGTTTTTCATTAAGGGCATTTTGGTCATTTAGTTATTAAAATGAATTAAAAACAAAATAAAAAGCCAATTTTTGTCCATCTTCAACCCCTTGGACAAAACTTGCATGGAGAAACCAAGGCTAGGGTTTTCCAAGCTTCCAAGCTCAATTATCAAGAAAAATAAGGTTCAAATATAGATAGGGAAAAATAAGTAATTGACGAATAAGTCATTTTCATCGATTTTGCTTCCAAGGTAAGTTTGTATGTAAATAATGCATCGTTTTTACTTACGTTATCACATTTTATTATGTTTTATGAAATGTGGCTGAACATTGAATGAAATTGACAAGTATCAAAAAGTGAGAAATTTCCCAGTTGAACATTAGGAATAGAATAGGATAAAAGTGACATGTCATTAGTGACTCAAGTGTGGTACTATGTGAAGGCCACTTTGAGAAGAGATAGCTTGGTCACAATGTGGTACTATATGAAGGCCACTTTGTGAAAAAAGATAGCTTTGGTCACAAGTGTGATACTATGTGAAGGTCACTTTGTGAAGAAGGTAGCTTTAACTACAAGGGTGGTACTATGTGCAGGCCACCGGGTATCCGTTATTTTTCTGATGTGTTCAACAGGAAATGACTAGGTGTAATTGAATATGGCTATGTGATGAATAAGTGCAGGTACTTGTGTGTAAACTTATGAGCAATGTACTCGATATGTGATCGAACTTTGGTAAGATTGATATGGAGTAAGTGTTACAATGAAAGTTACTACAAAGAAAACATGAAAGAGTGAAATTTAGTAATAAAACAGATTTGGACAGCCGCAGTTGTGTGACTTTGAAAATCACCAAAAATGGTGAAAATTAAATTAGAGGTTGAATAAGATATTAAATTAAAGCTTATTGAGTCTATTTTTATATAAATGAAACAGTGTGACTTTAAAGAATAAACTGTACTTATTGGCTAAACCAAAAATTTTAAAAATTTTATGGTAAGAATATATGCGAGTCTAGTTTCTAGAAAAATTAGCAGATCTTAATTTAGAGTTCCATAGCTCTAGAGATAAATAATTTAGTGACTACAACTCGAATGGACAACTTGATATAAACATAAGTAAATAGTTGAATAATGTGCAATTATGATTGTATTACCTTGAGAACATATTGTGAGAATTGGTGAAAACATGTTAATAAAATTCTTATTATTTTCATACGGGCTTACTAAGCTATATAGCTTACCCCCTCCCTTTTCCTCATTTTATAGGGTCACTAAGCTAGCTTGGGTTGGAGATCGTTAGAGATTGTATCACACTATCAAGCTATCATTTGGGTATAAGTGAATGCAAGTATTTTAAGTTTATGGCATGTATAGGGACTTAGTAATTTGGTATATGAGTCATTATGATTTGGCTAAATGTATTAGCTTGTGATGGCTAAAGGTTGGATGTAATTCGTAGCCATGCAAATTGGCTTATATTGGCTAAATGGTTGTAAGCTCATATAAGTATGTATGTGCATATATCAATGTTTTGCGATGTGGTTTATATTTGCTTGATATATGATGGTTATGAGTTTATTCATATGTTAATGCCCTTTGAGTGCAAACTTAGCATGGAATGATTTGGCAAGGCCTAATGTTATAATGCATGATAGTTGATGGTATGAAGATGATACGATATTGCTTAATTATAGTTGTTTTTTAAGGCATTTATATGCCATGATTTGTGCCATGTGATGTTGTGTGAATGTGTGTAACTAAGGGTGACAAAATGGCTTGGAAAATAGCCTTGTATTTGTCCACACGGGTAGATACACGGGCCTGTGTCTAGACTGTGTGTGACACACAGTCAGCCCCATGGGCGTGTGATCCGGCCATGTGTCCCCTGCACCTTAATTTAGGCAAAAAAATAACCAGAATTGAGCACATGGGCAGAGACACGGGCGTGTGTCTCAGTGGTGTGTGCTACACGACCTAGCACACGGGCGTGTGACTTGGCCGTGTGACCTAAATTTGATAATGACGTCATAAACAGAATGCACTCTAAGATGGACACGGCCTGAAGCACGGGCGTGTGATATGCCACACGGGCGTGTCCCTTCACCACACCGGCGTGTGGACCTGTTTAATTATGAAAATTTTTTATGTCTCCCGAGAGTTTTTAAAGCTCTCGATTTAGTCCCGAACCATTCCTATTGTATGTTTTGGGCCTCGTAGGCTTGTTTAAGGGACGATATGAATGTTTATGAAAAGTTTTAAATTTTAATGGAAATTCGTGTCTCGGTTTTGTATGAATGTTTGTGTTTAAGTCCAGTAATGCCTCATACCTTATTCCGGCGTCGAATACGGGTAAGGGGTGTTACATGGAATAGGGTTACGGAGCATTACCAAACTTATAACACAATTAAACATACATTTCACATACATTTTTCTACTTTATGTAATCATCATTCAACATTAATCACATTGTCCCTAATATGAGCCTACGATGCCCTAAACATGCATTTGGGAAGGTTAGGCACTAAACCGATAACTCAGAAAAATTTTACAAAATTTAGAAAATTTTTCAAATTGTAGGGGACACATGCCCGTGTGGCCTAACCGTGTGTCTCACACGGCCAAAGACACGCCCGTGTCATAGGTCGTGTGGACATTCGAAATGGAAATACATGGCCGTGTCCCAGCCTGTGTCTGACCCCGTGTAACTCTTTGACTTAGGCCACAAGGCCAATGTAACTGCCCGGTTTAGACCCTCGTCAGAATAGTGGTTTTGGGACCACAAAGCCGAGTCAAAAAGATATTTAAATATTATTTTTTATGTTTACAGTATGTGGTTAAGCATTTGTGAAAGTTTCGTATGAGAATTTGATTGTTTGTGTGTTTAATTTGATAAAAAAGACCTAATCGCAGAAATGTAAAAGTGGCCTACTATTTGAATAATGGCTTTATTGATGTGTCTTTATTATTAAGAGGTCCTTATGTTGATATTTAACCATTGCAAAGGTTAGTGGACATTTATATCCATGGTTTATATGTTATATGCTAATGATTTAGTAAGGTTAATATGGTAAATGATGTATAAATTAGAAATTAAATAAAAAAAGCCATATTTTCTATCAAATTCATCTTTCTTGCTGAAATTACAAAGAAAAAGAAGAGAAAATAATAGTTCTAGGGTTCGACAGTCATATTGAATAATTAAGGTATGGTTTTGACTCGATTTTTAATAATTTTTACGTTTTTGAGATCGTTGTAGTGTAATGTACAAAGCCCATGCTTGAATTTTTGATTTTGATGAATATTTTGAGCTATGCCATGGATGAATTCATGAGTTTTGTGTTTTTAAATGGTGAAATATGAAAGGTTGATGTTGGGTTAATATATTTTGTCTTTGGATTTTTTATGAATTTGAGTATAATAGGCTAAATTGTGAAATTTGTAAATTGAGGGACTAAAATGTGAAATAAATGAAATATATGGACTTACATGAACATTATGGAAATTCAGCTAAGCATATGCGTAAGGAAATTTTGTATATTTTGTGATTTTCGTGATTAAGGATTAAAGTGTCAAAATGTGAAAATGTGAGGGCTAATTTGTAAAATGCCCTAAATATGTGTTTATGGATTTAATTGAATGATTTATTGAATAAAAAAGTTAATTTTTAATACATATAGATCAAGAAAAGAGGAATTCAGATTTAGACCGAGAGAAGTCAAAAGTCATTGAGTAAACGGTCCGAATCGTCAATTCTGAGTACGAGGTAAGTTCGTATGTGATAAATGATGTTACAAGTATGTTTTAATGCTTTGATAATGCATAAATTATATATATAATTGACTATAGTTTGAGTAATATGATAAATCGACTATGTTCGACACTAAGTGTGCGATTTGAAATAGTTTTGGTTATATGTAGTACTAAGTGTGCGAAATGGAATAGCTTCGGCTATATGAGGCACTAAGTGTGCGATACCGAGATAGCTTTGGTTATCTATGATGGCACTAAGTGTGCGTAATTGTTCTAGCTTTGGCTAACCATTTAAACCACTAAGTGTGCGAATTCTTAAAGCATGGATAGACTTCGGGAAGCATTAATGTATTCGAACGAGAGGTGAGAATGAAAATGAATAAATACAGGAAGGTTCAGGTATGTACGATACCTATGTGGTAGATGATACCATGTGTATGAAGTTTGATGAATTAGTATGAACATGTTAATTGTGTTAGAATAGAATTGATAGATGATTTGAGAACTACTAAGTGTTTATTAGTTGATGTTTTATACTTTATAAACTGTTGATATTATTTGGTACGAGCTTACTAAGCTTTAAAAGCTTACAGTATGAAATGTTCTCTGTTTTACAGCGTTATAAAGCTAGCTCGAATTCAGGGATCGTCAGTGACTCACTCAGACTATCCGACATCTATTTTGGTACTATTTTGGGAGTTGTATATACGGTATATGGAATGTATAGGCTAGGAGTAATTGGATATGTTTTGTAATGTATATATCATGCCATGTGATATGGCTAGCTTGTGTTTGAACTTATGGTTGGTAATGATATATGATATGTGATGCAAATGTGCCATTGTGATGTGCTTTTGGTTGGCCAAAGGAAATGGTTAATTTGGTAAGGTGTTGGTATGAGATTTCATTGTATGTTTGAGATTATGAAATCATATGTTTAGGTATGTTTTTGGCTTATGGAAGGACATGATTTGGTATGAGTTACAAGCATGAATTTGTTGTTAATGATATGACATAAATGATGTATGTTTTGGTATTGAAATTGGCTAAAATTATAGTGTAAATATGCTTGGTTTGATGCTTTTAGGTTTGACCCAAATGGGGTGGCAAATTGGCTTTTCAAATGGCCTATTTTTGTCCACAAGGGCAGAGACACGGGCGTGTGTCTCAGCCGTGTGTGACACTCGGTCATGTTGCAAGGCCGTGTGTCCCCTAAAGTACCCTAAAATTATAAGTCAGGCTTGAGCACAACCAAGGCACATGGGCGTGTGGCTAGCCGTGTGACCCAAGTCAGTTTCGACCACGGCCAAGACACACGGGCGTGTCTTGTGGCCGTGTGAACAAGTT
The DNA here is from genome assembly GCA_025698475.1 of Gossypium anomalum. NCBI lineage: Eukaryota > Viridiplantae > Streptophyta > Magnoliopsida > Malvales > Malvaceae > Gossypium > Gossypium anomalum. Next base: position 27,946,390 of record CM046958.1, on the reverse strand, counting down.
AGTATGTATGCCCTGTTTTGACACGGCCTAGACACACGGGCGTGTGACTTGTACATCTTTGAAAAATGTTTAAGTTTCTAAAAATTTTTGTATGAGCTCGGTGTAGTCCCGAACCCTTACTAATGCATGTTTTAGGTCTCGATGACCTATATAAGGGACTATATGATAATGTTTGACCTTTGATGTTATGATGTTTGTGAAATGAATGCTAATTGTTTCGAACGTCCGGTAATGCCTTTAACCCTAATCTGGCGATAAATACGAGTTAGGGGTGTTACAACCAACCACACGCCTGTGTGACCAACCCGTGTGCCCTTTTGAAATGGCCTCACACGCCCGTGTGCCAGGGCATGTGTTAGGCTATGCCAATCCTGTAGGGTATACTGACTTATGCCACATGGCCAAGTCACACCCCCATGTGCTGGGCCGTGTGGAGCATACTGACTTGAATTCTAATTTAACACCAGGGGACACACGACCGTGTAACCTGACCGTGTGTCATACACGGTTGAGACACACGCTCGTGTCTCTGCTCGTGTAGAAGAAAATAGGCTATTTACCAAGCTATCTTGCCACCCAAATTTGCACATACATATACCAACCCAATTGGCATAAAAACAAGGCATAAATAGGCTTTCATCTAATCTCAAATATGCTTAAATCATACCATTTCCAGTACCAACAAATACAAGGCACACAATATCATAATATGCCATTCAATTTCATACCAAATTTCACTTTCTCAAATCATCAATATGGTCATTTTCCAAACATGCATTATTTTACCCAAATTCACAATATACCAAACTCAAGTCTCAATCATTTAGTATCCCTAATTACCAATTATCATCAAGCATCACATATCCATCATTAAACACATAACCAAAGCCACATGCACATATGTATACACAACCAAATCAACCAAATTAAGCCAACTCTCATGGCTATATATACAAAACCAAAACATTTAACATTTACAAGCCATTTCAAATAACTAAATTCATTACCAAATTATATATCAAAATAACCATAATCCTATACATGCCATATATCCAAAAATATAGATTCAAAAGTACCAAAGTGATAGTTTGATAATGTAATGAAGTCCCCGACAATTCCCAAACCCAAGCTAGCTTTGAAATCACTATAAAACACAGAAAAATAAACAATGTAAGCTATAAAGCTTACTAAGTTCGTATAGCATTTAAAATCTACTTATCATATCTGCACAATTTAAGTAAATAAAACATAACATAACATATCTCATATTGAATCACCAACGTACCACATTTACATTCACAAAGTTAGATATAACTTTCATAAATTTCCTCATTTCCAATGCTATATGGTTCATGTACATACCTGTATCACCTTGTATCAAATTTATACACAACCATATCTCTGATATACCCGTTGAACCATTCAGAATACTATCGGATACTTAGGAATCTCGCACCCTAAGTGCCACATACATAGCCGAAGCTATCTCAATCTCGTATCACATATAATGCTCACTCTCGAGCTATCAACGAGTCTACTCACACAAGCTTACAGTCATGACGAAGCTACACGGTGCTACTCACACAAGCTGACGAGAATCTGCAACACATGCTGGATAACTCAGCCATCGGTAGGACGTACGGACCAGCACCCAAATCACATAACCCCTAAGGACATGTCATTCGTATCCTAATCTATTCCTAAGGTTCAACCGGGATTTCTCATTGCTGAATCTTCGTCGGATATTTCCGTACAATCATATTCATCAACAATTCAATAATAAGCATTTAAAACACAATTACAATAATGCTTATTAACATATCAACTTACCTCGAATGTAAAAACAACGAAACAAGTCGATTAGTCCAAAATCTTGTTCTTTCCCTGATCTAAATCCGTATTTCACTTTTCTTGATCTAAATGTAATCAAAATTTACTTATTTCATTATCACTCTATTCAATTTAGTCCAAAATACACATTAAGGCAACTTTACACTTTTGCCTCTAATATTCAACATTTTTTTACAATTTAGTCCTTACCTCATAAAAATAAAAATTCATGAAATTCAGCCTATTCCCATGCAAGCTGAATTTCAATTAGGTCCCTAGAAGCCGATATTTTTTATTTATTTTAGAATTTAACCACAAAATTTCAACATTTCTCAATTAAATCCCTAATTTGCATTTTTACCAAAAATCCTTTTTCAAATGTTGTTTATCTAACAACAAGCATGCATTTTCTATCATTAAACATCAAAATACATCAACATTCATCAATGGAAAAACCCTAAACCTTTAACAGTTTTGCAAAATAGTCCCTGGGCTAGCTAGACTAAGTTGCAATGATCTCAAAAACATAGAAATCATTAAAAAACGGGACAAAAATGAACTTACAATTAAACCATGAAGTGGCCGAATGCTTCAAGCTATTTTAATGACTTTCTTCACCCTAATTTTCAGTTAGAAAGATGAGAATGAAATAAATGGCTTTTTTGTTTTATTCATTTACCATTTGATTATATAATTACTTAATTAACCTTATAAATTAACCTTATAAAACCATTTAAAAGATGTCTATCTTTGTCCATTATCATTAACAATGGGATAATTACTACATAAGGGCCTCCACAATTTAATTTCATAGCCATTTAATACTTGTAGCTAATAGAACATAAGTTTTACACTTTACGCGATTTAGTGCTCTTTATCAAATTAAACACTCAAACGATAAAATTTCTTAACAAATTTTTCACATAATCATTTTATCATATTGTAGACCTCAAAATAATAATAAAATAAATATTTTGACCTAAGATTTGTGGTCCCAAAACTTTGTGGTCCCAAAACCACTGTTCTGATTTGACTAAAAACGAGTTGTTATAGTAATCAACAACAACAGAATTATAATCAACACACTCAGATGCATGCACATCTGAATCAGACGCAGCCACATCTGAATCAGACGCAGCCATAGCATTCTTTAATGTAGAATCAGCATGCTCAAGAACATCGATGGCAACAGTACGCTCAAGCTTTTCCTTCTGACCCAGTAGTAGCTTTTGAAGCTTTAATGTGGGAGCATATGACTCACACAGAAGCTATTGTGCAAGGGGATTCATCTTCTATTCAGGCGTTGGAGGCACAATTAGTTCAACTTGCTTTGAATCTAAATACTCAACCACCGAGCACACTACCTAGTGACACGAAAAATCCCAATTTGAGAGGGAAAGAACACTATAAGGCTATCACTCTCAAGAGTGGTAAACAAACTAGCTAGCCGACTATAGACTCTACTGTAGCATCTCAAGATAGTGGTAAAGTGATCCTTAGTGAGAAGGTTGAATTTAAAGAGCTTGTCAATGTATTGGACAAAAAAGTTCCACAAATTTTCACTCATATGCCTAATGTCCGACCATTGAAATTGTTGATGCAATCAAAGGTGTCGGTGCAATCAGATGTATCTCCACCTTTACCTTTTCCACAAAGATTCAGGGAGAATGAGTGGATAAGCAGTACCAACAGTTCTTGAACACACTGAAGCAACTTCAGGTCAATATTCCTATAGTATACGTTCTTGTGCAAATTCTAAATTATGGGAAATTTATGAAGGATCTCTTGTCTAAGAAGAAGAAGCTCAGTGATATGGAAACTATTGCACTCACAGAAGGCTGTAGTGTTGTGTTGACAAATAAGTTGCCCTCTAAAATGAAACATCCTGGGAGCTTTACTATCCCATGTTTAATTAGAAACCATTATTTGGGCAAGGCTTTGTGCTGCTTGGGAGCTAGCATCAACCTAATGCCACTATCTACTTTTAGAAAGTTGGGAATTGATCACATCAAACCTACTGCAGTGACATTGCAACTAGCTGATTGACCCTTGGCTCAACCTTAAGGGCAAATTAAAGATATCTTAGTTTGTATGGATAAATTCATTTTTCCAGCTGATATTATCATACTGACTGCGAGGCAGACAATGAGGTTCCAATAATCTTGGGATGACCATTTTTAGCCACCGGACGAACTCTTATTGATGTTTACAAAGGTGAACAGACCATGCGACTTAATGATGAGCACATTACCTTTAGTGTTTTTGAATCTATCCAATGTAAGGACAAAGAAGAATGGCATACTATTAATGTGATAAATGATCTAATCGAGGAAGAATTCAATGACCAAAGCACAATACTTTCTGAGGAGTTTGTAGTGACATCTAATAATGAATTCTTAGATAATTGTGACAACATAGTTGAAGCTAATAATATTAAACTCAAGTATGGATGGCAGATTGAATCCTTAGACTTGGCCAGCATAACAACTCCAATTTTCAAGCCATGTATTGATGAAACTCCTGCTCTGGAATTGAAACCACTACCTACCTATCTCAAATACATCTTTGTTGGTGATAACAATACTCTCCCAGTTACTGTCTCCGCAACATTAGATGTAACTCAAGAAGAGAAATTGGTCCATATTCTTAAGCAACATAAATGAGCTATTGCTTGGAGTATTGTCGATATTCGAGGCATTAGTCCATCTTTTAGCATGCACAAGATCAAGTTAGAAGATGAAGGAAAGCAGTCGATTAAGCAACAAAAAAGATTAAATGAGAAGATGATGAAAGTTCTTAAGAAAGAAATTATAAAATGGCTTGATGTTGGAATTATTTACCCTATTTCTGATAGCAATTGGGTAAGTCCAGTGCAATGCGTTCCTAAAAAGAGTGGCATCACTGTAGTTAGCAATGACAAAAACAAATTAATTTCTACATGCATTCCTACAGGATGGCAAATTTGTATGGATTATCGCAAACTCAATGCTGCCACAAGGAAGGACCACTTCCTACTTCCTTTCATTGACCAAATGTTGGATAGGCTTGCTGGAAAAGCCTATTACTGCTTCTTAGATGGCTATTTTGGATACAATCAAATTACTATTGCACCAGAGGGTCAAAAGAAAACAACTTTCACCTGTCCTTAACAACTTTCACCTGTCCTTTTAGTACTTTTACTTTTCATTGTATGCCTTTTGGTCTTTGCAACACACCAGCCACATTTCAAAGGTGCATGATGGCAATATTTTCAGATATGATTGAAGATTCTTTAGAGGCTTTTATGGATGATTTCTCAGTCTATGGGAATGATTTTGATCACTGTGCTAACAATTTGGATAAAGTATTGCAGCGATGTGAAGACACACATCTTGTTCTAAATTGAGAAATATGCCATTTCATGGCAACTAAAGGCATTATGTTAGGCCATCGCATCTCTAGTCAAGGCATTGAAGTAGACAAAGCTAAAGTGGAAATCATTTAAAAATTACCTCCATCGACAAATCTGAAAGGTATTCGCAGTTTTCTTGGGCATGCAAGGTTTTACCAAAGATTTATTAAAGATTTCTCAAAAATTTCAAAACCTTTATGCTCATTATTGGAACAGAATCAAAAATTCATCTTTGACGATGCATGTCTGAATGCATTTATTCAATTAAAGATGTAGCTAGTAAATGCACCCATTGTCGTTGCACCTGATTGGTCTCAAGCTTTTGAATTTATGTGCAATGCCAGCAACTTTGCTATGGGTGTTGTTCTAGGACAATGCAAGGGAAAATATTTTACGCCATATATTATGCTAGCAAAACTCTTACAGAGGCTCAAATGAATTCTACCACTACAGAGAAAGAATTGTTGGCTGTAGTATTTGCTTTTGACAAGTTTCGTTCTTATCTTGTTGGCACAAAGGTTACTATATTTACTGATCATGTAACACCCTTCACCCGTATTCAATGCCAGAATAGGGTTTCAGAGTATTACTGAACTTACAACACATTTATACATACTTTTCACATACATTTAATCAATTCATACAATCATCATTCAATTTCAAAAGATTTGTCCCTATCACGAGCCTACTAGGCCCTCAACATGCTTTGAGAGTGGTTCAGGACTAAATCGATAACTTAAGAAACTTTCACAAAACTTTGAAAATTTTCCTTAAAATTAGGGACACACACCCGTGTGGCCAGGCCATGTGTCTCACACGGCCACCAGACACGCCCATGTCGCAGGCCATGTAGACATTCGAAATGGGAGCACATGGCCGTGTCTCAGCCTGTGTTTGACCTCGTGTAACTCTTTGACTTGGGTTACACGGCCAACACACACGCCCGTTTGGCTAGCCCGTGTGCCCTAAAAATGTCCCACACGCCCGTGTGCCAGGCCATGTGCTAGGCCGTGCCAAACTTGTAGGGTATACTGACTTATGTCACACGGCCAAGTTACACGCCCGTGTGTAAGGCCGTGTGGAGCATACTGACTTGATTTTAATTTCATCACCAGGGGACACACAGCCATGTAACTTAACCGTGTGTCACACATGGCCGAGACACACGCCCGTGTGGACAAAAATAGGCTATTTACAAAGCCATTTTGCCACCCTAAATTGCATACACCTACACAACCCAATTGGTACACATTCATAGCATATATAGATATCCAAATAAACCACAACCAAGACTAAAATGTACCATTTCAATATCAACAACAAAAATACTTTTAACCTCATACTTTTCCTACTCAAATCATCCCAATTCACATTTCCAAAGCATTCATTTATATATACCATATTAACTAAGCATTTCTTAGCCTAAAATCACAAGCACAAACATTATCAATTTTTTAACAATTAGCTGCCATGAAAGTTACATTCAACAAGCCATTCCCAATCAAACATGAAGCACATCACTAAGAGGCATTAATGCTTATATATATACATCACATAATTGCCAAAATAAGCTAACTTGCATGGCCAACACAAAACCAAACACTTGATATTTACAAGCTAACACAAATGGCCAAAATCATGCTACAAATACAAAAATCATTGTACATTTTGGTACTTCCTGGGTGAACAGATAAACTACTACCATGTGCCTCATGTAAAATATTTTGATTCAACTCTGGATTTTTTGGTACAAAAATTCGATCTCGGAACATCAAACAATCATCGGATCTAATTTGGTACTCTGAATCACTATTCGGCTCGTATTGCACTCTTTTAGCTTGTAACTCAGTATCACACTTTTGAGCTTCACAAATTTGTTGAAGAGAAACCAGTTCAGCCTTTATCTCAGCTAAAATCGAACCATCATCAGATAATGTCAACTGTGTATTCATTACTCTCAAAGCAAGCAATGATTTTTTGCTCAAAGCATCTGCGACTACATTCGCTTTTCCCGGATGATAATCAATTACTAACTCATAGTTTTTAAGTAGCTCGAGCCATCTCCGTTACTTTAAGCTCTTGTGATCAGTAAAGATGTGGAATTTTTCACCGTACAAATGATGTCACCAAATTTTTAATGGAAAACTATAGCTGCTAACTCTAAATCGTGCGTCGGATAGTTCTTTTCATGCGGTTTCAACTGTCTAAAGGCATAAGCTACAACTTTTCCCTCTTGCATCAACATGTAACCCAGACCATTCAATGACGCATCACTAAAAATCACAAATTCTTTACTCGACTCAGGTTTAACCAACACTGGTGCCTCATTTAACAATGCTTTCAATTGATCGAAACTCTATTGACATTTCTCGGGCCATTCAAACTTTGCATTTTTCTATAACAGTTTGGTCATCAGTGTAGCAATCATCGAGAACCCTTTAACGAAACGTTGATAGTAACCAGCTAATCCCAAAATTCTAACTTTAGATACATGTCTCGGTGGTTTCTAGTCAACAATTGCAGAAATCTTACTCAGATCAACTTGAATGCCATCTGCCAAAACAATATGTCCCAAAAATCAAACTTCATGGAGCCAAAACTCACATTTGCTGAATTTAGCAAACAATTGCTTATCTCTCAAGGTTTGCAACACAATCCTCAAATGCTCGACGTGCTCAGACTCATCTCGAGAATAGATCAGAATGTCGTCAATGAACACAACAACAAATCTGTCTAAATACGGTCTAAAGATACAATTTATCAAATCCATAAAAATGGTAGGAGCATTAGTTAGTCCAAAAGGCATAACAAGGAATTCATAATGTCCATATCTCGTTCTAAATGTATTTTTTGGCACATCTAAGTATTTGACTTGCAATTGATAATAACCAGATCTCAAATCAATCTTTGAAAACACTGTTGCACCTTTCAACTGATCAAACAAATTGTCTATTCTCGGCAACGGATATTTATTCTTTATTGTAACCTTGTTGAGCTAACAGTAGTCAATACACATTCTCATTATTCCATCTTTCTTTTTTACGAACAATACAGGCGCACCCCAAGGAAAAAAACTAGGTCGTGCAAAACCTCTATCTGTTAACTTTTGCAACTGAGCTCTCAACTTTTTCAACTCTGTTAGAGCCATTTTGTACAGAGCTATAGATATCCGTGAAGTTCCCGATACTAACTCAATAGCAAAACTCAACCTCTCTGACTAGTGGTAACCCAGGCAATTCTTCTAGAAATACATCTGGATATTCAAAAACTACAGGCACTGATTCAATCTTCATTTCAGACACTTTGGTATCTAAAACATATGCTAGGTACGCGTCACAACCTTTTCTCACATATTTCTGAGCTGACATCGATGAAATCACTATAGGCAATACCCGATTCATTAGATTCAATCTAAAGAATATCATTATTCTGACATCTCGATTCGATAGTCTTTCTTTTACAATTTACAATGGCATCGTGCAAAGTCAACCAATCCATACCCAGAATCACATCGAACTCACCAAATGGTAAAAGCATCAAGTTAGCTGGAAAATAGTAACCCCGAGTCATTAAAGGACAGTTCTTGCATACTTTGACAACTAGAACATACTTGCCTAATGGGTTCGATACTTTAATTACAAATTATGTAGACTCAACTAGAGCACACTAAATTCTCACAAACTACGAATGTGTTGATCCAGGACCAATTAAAGCAATCACATTAGTGTCTTAAAGAGAAAATGTACCAGTAATAACATTAGGTGATGACACTTCTTCGCGAGCGCGAATAGCGTAGGCTCTAGCAGGTGCTCTGGCCTTGGATCTCGCAGCTAAGTCTTTTATCACTCCTTTCCCACTAGACACATTTCCCACATTCCTCGAGGGTCTCCCTCTCACAGTCATATTGCTCGATCTTGCATTCTAAAATTTATCTTTCTCGGATAACTCTGGGCAATCTCAAATAAAGTGATCTGGCAACCTACATTTGAAACAAGCTTTACTACTCTTATTTCAGCAATCTCCAAAATGTTTCCTTCCACACTGTTGGCACTTATGTTTGTTATTTCTCACACTGCCAACACTCAAGACGGAAGTAGCTTGAGCTTTAGGATTCACATGTTGATTTCCACGATCTTTATTCTGGTATCCCACTGATGCATTTGATCGACTATACAAATCTTGAAATTTCTTTAATGAAGAATGGTAAGGTTTATTCATTGATTTCTTTCTCGAATCTCTTGCCTCTGAATCAGCTTTCCTCTTTTCTTGACTAAAGTCTTCAGCTTTACAAGCCCGATCGACTAACACAATAAATTCTTTCAAATCTAAAATCCCGACTAGAAGTTTAATGTCTTCGTTCAGTCTGTTAACAAACTGCTTACACATAATCTCTTTGTTAGAAACATACTCCTGAGCATATTTACTCAACCACACAAATTCTTTCGCGTACTCGATTATGGTCATACGACCTTGTTTTAGTTCTAAAAACTCTTTGTGCTTTTGATCCAAAAACCGTTGACTTTTGTATTTCTTCTGGAATTCGGTCTGGAAGAACTCTCAGGTGACCCTCTCTCTCGGCTCTACTGATACTAATGTATTCCAACACTGGTATGCGGTGTCCCTCAAAAGTGATATAACACATTTTAAACACTCAACTGGTGTGCAAGAAAGCTCGTCAAATACTCTGATAGTGTTTTCAAGCCAAAACTCGGCTCTCTTAGAATTATCGTCAACATTAGCTCTGAACTCTTTAGCCCCGTGTTTACGAATCTTATCAACTGGAGGGTTCTTCAATCTTAAATGTTTGACACCTTGATGAGCTATGGGAACTGGTTGGGGATTAGGAGGGGGTGGAGTTGTTAAGCAGCTGGATTTGTCCGTATATATTATGTGAACCACTCGTTCATCATTTGAAAGAAGGCTTCTCTAGCTTCCCCTTCTTTGCTACCTGATACGGGTCTCAAATTAAAAGGTACTGTTCCTTGAGTGGGAGCTGGAGCATTATTTTTAACCTCATCAGCTATAGCTCGATTGGGATCCATTTATTATATGAAAACGCAGTTTAAATTGCCAGAAGTCATTACACTATCACAGTTTATATATGGCATGTATAGCTAGACTCTCACATAAGCTACGTTAGTCCTAGAATTGACTAAATTGCAGCTCTAATACCAATAAATGTAACACCCCTCACCTGTATTCAACACCAAAATAGGGTTACAGAGAATTACCAGACTTACAACACATGTATACATACTTTTCACATACATTTAATTAATTCACACAATCATCATTCAATCTCAAAAGATTTATCCCTATTACGAGCCTATGATGCCCTAAACATGCTTTGGGAGTGGTTCAGGACTAAACTGATAATGTAACGCCCCAAAAATAGGGGGTTGTAATTTTGCGTTATCTGACAAATTACATGTTTGCTTTACTGGCTTAGTGATTTGGGTGTGTTTGGGAGTGTTAGAGAAGTCTGGGTTCAAGTCCTGGCTTTTGCAGAAATTTTAATTTTTACTCTCAAGTGAATCTGGTCATTGGTATGTAGGGCTTATATTTTATTACGACTGATTGATGTCACAGAAAGAGCCTATGGCTCAGTGGTAGTAGCGTGTGGACTGGTGTTCAAAGTCCGAGGTTCGAGCGTGGAGCAGCACAATTGGGGTATTTATTTTGCAGTTGGTTTCGACCAGTGTTTGTGTTACAGTAAAATTCTGATAGAGGAGTTTTGGAAAGTGATGAGGAGTGATTTAAGGAGTAAATCAAGGAGGGATAAGGGGAGAGATTTTAGGAGAAAGTTAAGGAGTTCAAATTAGAGAGAGTTGTAGCCGATTGGGAAATTTGGAGTATGCAAATTCGGCTAGAGGTCCTTTTGTGTGCATTTTTGGCAATTTGAGTGGTTGGGGTACTTTTCTTTGTGTGATTTCGGCTTTGGGCATTTTGTACCGAATTGGTATTTTGTTTCTAGTTTAGCCGAACTTTGTTCTTCGTCTCTCACAACCATAGTTGAACTACATTAGTCCTTCTTTCCCTCTTCAATCATTTTTCTTCTACTCTCGATATTCCTCTTGTTCTTGGCCGAACTTAACATCCCCTTCTACTTTTATTTCATTCTTGACCGAATACAGTTTCACTCCTCCCTCTCTATTTTATTTTCTCTTGGTTTCTTTTCTAGCCGAATCCTCTCTTCATCTAATTGCTCCATTCCCTTTTTTTGTTTCTTTCAATATACTAATTTTTTTAGGCCGAATCCCCTTCATCTTTGTGACTAACCATTTTTGGTTACTCTACTATTTAGGGATTGGCCGAATACTCTTCTATTTTACTATTGTTACACTATTTCAGTTTTCAGAAGATTCTCTAACAATCGATAAGGGTTGAGGTTATGCTTTCTTGCATTCATTTAAGCCGAATGCTTTTCCTTTTGTTCTTCGGGTATCTGATCGTGATTTTCTGTGATAAGTTTTATAAATTTATAATTAACTGCTCTTGAAACTAACTATTATCATGACGTAGGCAAGTGTACCTACTGAACAGTAGTATAGCTTTAGCAAGACCGGATTGTTGAACCCAAAGGACTAAAAGTACTAGTAATGACTGTCTTTTTATTATCTAGCCGAAAAATAAAGGGTTTTGTTTTAACTAATTAATTAAACTAAGAAATTGCAAAAAGTAGATTTGGGAAATTATTTCTGGGAAAATGATTGATTAAGGACAATACCTAAGGAAAAATCCACCTAGACTTTTACTTGTTATTCTAGCTCCGAATCGGATGATTTATTCATTTAACTTGTTCCGTAGAAATCCCTAAGTTATGTTATTATCCCTATTCAAGACTAATAACGTCTAATCCCTAGGTTGAATAACTTTTCGCTAATTAACACCCTAAGGTTGCATTAATTCGATCTATGGATTCCCTTATTAGGTTTTACCCAAATCCGACAAAATCTTGTCACCCTATCTCTAGGTGCGCAATCAACTCTGCTTAATTATGACAAAGTTACTCTTAGTCAGGGTCTATTCCTCCTCCAACTAAGAGTAGTAACTTGAAGTGATATCCTGAAATACCAAAACAAGAATTAAGAACACATAATTAAGAACAAGTCAGATATTTATCATATGATTCAGAAAATAATAACAAGATGCGTCTTAGGTTTCATCCCCCTTAGGTATTTAGGGGTTTAGTTCATAACTAAATAAGAAAACATCTCAGAATAATAAAGATTACAAAACATTAAGGAAACCCAAAACTCCTAAAAGGGAAGTTGAGGAGAAATTTCAATCTTGATGGTGAATCTAACTTCTGAGATGGATCAATCGGCTTCCTTGGAGTAATTCCTTACTCCCTATTCTTCGTCTCCCTTCTCTTCCTACTCTGGGGTGTATTTATAGGCTTTGGAATGCCTAAGAACCCTCAAAGGTGGCCTTTTTCGAATTGGACTCAACTTAGGCTCGGCAGGGACACGCCTGTGTGATACGCTCGTGTGCAATTACTTTAGGCCGTGTTCATGCCTGTTAGATTAGCACGGGTGTGTGTTCTACCCGTGTGAGTCGTGCTTCAATTCTGGCAAATTGACACGGCCGTGTGAGCTACTCGTGTGAGGAGGTCCAAGCCGTGTTGATTTTGTACTTTGGCCCATTTTCTCTATTTTTGGCCCGTTTCTCGTTCCTTTCGCTCTTCTATACTTACCTAAGTGTAAAACATGAAATTAAGGCATTAGGAGCATCGAATTCACTAATTCTAAGGAAAAATCATTTCTAAAATGCGTTAAGCATGGGGTAAAAATATGTATAAATTACGGTTTATCAAATACCCCCACACTTAAGCTTTTGCTTGTCCTTAAGCAAAATCCTCAAATCATAATTTAAAATTACTTTTTCTCAACTGATAATTCCTATCAATAATATCTCAAACCATCTCATAAGTAATCATACATTGAGAATTCAACTAAAAGAACATTAAAGCTTTAAACATTCCAAGTTGAGTATTTAATCAGGAAAAACTTAGGTATCTCCCTTCATCTAAGTAGTTATCATTGATTCGGAACCTCACAGAGTTTAAGATCCTCACTAAAGATTCACTCAAATCACTCGAAGTGTTTAAGGACTGTAACACCACAAACCCGGCCTAGACGTTATGGCCGAATTCGACGTGCCATATCGAAGCATTAAAAATATTTTTATATTTTTAATCTAAAAACTTTCTTAGTGTTTTAAAGGATAACTTCATTACGGGTTAAAGTGAATGGAAGTTGTGCACCAGGTAGGGCGCCAGAAAAGAGGAGGTGAGTCCATTAGACTGCTTAAGTACCAAGTTCCCTTCAGATCCAATCCTAGACATGCACACCACTATTGCCACACCTTAACTTAGTGAAAGTTCGTAGGAAACCAATTCATTTAAATCCATTTAAAAAGATTATTAATTTTGGAAACGTTTTCGTTGCGGAAGCTTTGCTTTGTTACCGTGATATTTTGAAGTCATGTAACTATTTTTGAAAACGCGCCCTAAAGCTATTCAATTTCAACGATTAAAATAATATCATATCTATTCTAACAAAACATACTAGAACAATTAAAAATAATTAAAGCGGCCTTATTACAACTTAAAACCCAAACCATTAAAGTAAATGAAAAGCTGTCCAAATCACCAGAAGAAAACCAACTTGCAGAACATGTGGCCACTCTGAATCCCTCGCATGGCACCAATCCCACTATGGTTGGGGATTACTGCGCAGGATGAAAATAGGGGTGAGTTTGGGAAACTCGGTGTGTAAAATAACCCAACCATAGTCTAAGTCAGCTCAAACCACAGAAACAGATTAAGTTGGGCCTTAGCCCAAAACAGATTTCAGAATGAGGCCCATAGGCCCATAACAGAAACAGAACAGATATTTCATATATATGTAGAAACCCAACCCATATCCAACCGTATACACCCCCGTACCAACCTTGCACCATGTGGGGAGACAACTCGACCCACCCATCTGCTACACGCACGCACGAGTAATTGCGGCATTTGCGAGCAGAATAATGTGACAGAGTCACTAGATACAGATATTTGTGTTAGAGCCACCAGAACAGATATTTGTGGCATAGCCACCAGGACGCTTCCTCCATCAACATAACCCATATCCCATGCAACAGTTAAACATGTCATGGCATACAACATACAGGATTAGATCATCATGCATTTCAATCAAGAATAACCCTAGGGGTATAATCGTTATTTGGAACCTAGGGGTAAAATGGTAATTTTCATACTTAGGGTATTCTAGTAATTTAACTACTTTAAGGTTTTCATGCATGTTACAGCCGTTTACCTATTAACAGAAATACTTACCGAGCATACTTACCGAATTGGGCCTATTGGCCCATTAACCAGATTTCGGCCCATTAAGCCCAACTATACTGAAGTGCATGAAATTGCGCACTCTGCAATCTCACCACTTGATATTACCAAAATTGTTAAACAACCTATCTCACAAGTGTTTGCATGCTCGCAAGTTCACGAAATGCTGGCCTTTCAGTATTTCGACTTTTCGGCTTTTATCGATCTAGTCTATGAATGTGCGTCGTTTACACACCTGTTTACAACGAAACGCTGATGAGTTCCACACACGAGTTGCCTACAGTCAATTATTAATACGTTAACTATGAATCCATAACAACTTATATACAAATCTCCTTACCAATAATCAGCCATTAACACTTTAGGCACTAGAGTTCTTACCTTTGCCGGAATATGGACTAGATCCAAATTCAGTCGTTCCAATTATCCAAGCCCTCGATCAGTAGCCTTTAATCCACGCTAAAGGAAAACAAATGAAATATCACCACTAAACCCTTTTAGTATAATCGACAGGCAACCTTTGCATATAGGGGTTTTCGGCTTTTACCTTAATTCATGAATAACGAAAGAAAGATTCGAGCGCTTACCTCTATCGTTATGACACTACTCCCAATCGATTGTAGATCCAACCACCGCACACGAAGGTAAAACTATTCAACCAAGGGTTCGGCCTTTGCCGTACCTCAATGTAGTAAGGTTTTGGTTTTGAAAGAAAAGATGAGAGGTTCGGCTTTAATGGAGTTTCGGCTAACCAGTTCCTGATAGGGGTTTAGTGGGAAAAGAAGAAGAGAAATATGAAGGATTTAAGTTCGGTTAAGGTGATTGAATGGGAGAGGTTTTTCTTTATGATTAGTGAAGTAAAGAAGATAGAAATATGACGATAAATGAAAGGAGAGGAAGGAGTTAATGGCCTCGGCTTGAAGACAAAGAGGGCCAGAGAATGAAAGAAGAGAACATGAGAAAAAAGAAAAAAAATATAAATTTTAAATAAAACCAAACAAGAACCGATTGGAAGGGAAACAAGATCGGCCAAATTAAAATACCCCAACTAACCCAAAAAGAAAAAAGAATCCTAAAGGCCAAAAATATACGACACTTATTAGCTATGGCCGAATGAGTGCATTTCGGCATAGGAATTCTTTCTAAATTCCAACTCCCTGAATTGCTCCTTGATTTTTGGCCAAATTCAATGTTTGAATTTCATTCAAACTCCTAACCGATCAGCCCACCTCTTGTACCGCTTCAGCACGCTGCCAAGAGTCCTGATCAGACCCTAACTCCTCCCCCACGCGTGCAGCAAAAACCTAACCTTTCGTGTACAACATGAGGCTCAAACCCCAGACCTCCGTCGGCCCTTGCGCCCTTATGCCTTCGCCCGAGCTGCTGGCCACTGCACCACGCTTCTTCTTTTACTAATATAGGGTCACAATTAATCTTAATCTATTTCTACCGAAGCCTCGGTTACTTGCGAAATAAAAATGAAATTTTGCCTGCTATACATCTCAAACCTGCGACCTTCTAAGCCCACACACATGCTACTTGCCACTGCACCAAAGTTCCTTTCATGACACAATCCTCTCACAATTAATTTTAACCTTTACCCGCTTCAGTTTTAGCTCGTTAAAAAATAAAACAGAATTCGCCTTCCCCTAGAATCGAACCCATATCCTCTAGGCATGCCTAGCACGCTACTGACACTGCGCCACAGGCACTCCTTGTGCTGGATTATGCTCGTAACTCCTCTTAACCCCCTTTTTAACCGCAACCAGAATACTAGAAAAAAATAATTATTTGCACGCGCCGTGCCTTGAACCCAGGCACTTCCCACGCCCTTCTAGCGTGCTTAGCCACTGGGCCAAATGCTCCTTTATGTCCAGTTTTTGGCCAACTTATTTTTAAGGCCTTATGCCCAGATTTCCTTAAGAGGCAAAATTTAAGAATTTTGCTAAAGCTATGGGCCGAACCCCAGACTTTTTCCCACAGTATAAGCCCTTCGTAATTTATTTAATTACTAAACTAAACATACTAAATAATAATAATATTAATAATAATCAATTAGAACATCTAAATTATTCGGGCCGTCTTCTACTCGAACCCAGACTCAAGGCCCAATACTTTTAGGCCGAAAAATTGGTAAAGAAACATTTACCAATCACGCATACAACTCGTAACACACACTTAAATAGAATAAGCTTGGTAATCCTGAGCTCGATGCTCCTTGGACCCACATCTAAAGCATGCTCCTGTCTTCCTATGGCATTCACTCGAATGATGCCCGTTGCAGTTCTTGCAGGTTGGGAAGTTTGGTCGTGTCTTAACATGTTTCACAGAATGAGGTTTGGTCGTCTGAGAACTAGAATCCTTCCTCTTCTTACACTCCAAGCACCCTGCTTGAAGCGTTTCCCTAATTTCCTTAACCTTGGTCTCCAATACTTCTTCTACCGCTTTCCTTACTAACTCGGCCAGTGCCTCAGTCCCAAGCTCTGAGTTACCGCTACTCGAAGTTGGTAGGCTTTGCTTACCCTCAGAATCCATATTAACACTCTACATTATCATTATGCATAACAATAACTACCAAGATCTCGATTCAAAAATTTTAGTACTTATACATATGTTTTATGCAGAGATAGTATTTTAAAGTTTCTATTTTCAGAGAATCATAGCCTAGCTACAATCTCAGTATTTTAGGGTTTTTAGTATTGCCCTAGCTATAATGTCATGATATGGTCTCAGTTTTATCTACAGTAATATCTTAATACAGTGTAGTATGAGTAACAGAAATACTTATAGACTTGGGCCAGAGATTCAGTGTGCCACTTCTTCGGTTATCAAATTTCAGAAACCCAGAAAAACTTAAACCATTTTAAGATTGAACCTTAAAACATGTACACCTTGTAAAATATCTTTGAAAAGAACTTTCCAAAACCATTTCCAAAATATCCTTCTTGGGCCTAAGTTTAGCAAAATTTTTTGAAAAGCTTTTTGGACTCGATCCACAGCCGAGTTGTTGCAATCAGGCTCTAATACCACTAAATGTAACACCCCAAACCCAACCTAGATGTTATGGCCGAATCCGACGTGCCACATCGAAGCGTTAAAAATATTTTTATATTTTTAATCTAAAAACTTTCTTAGTGTTTTAAAGGATAACTTCATTACGGGTTAAAGTGAATGGAAGCTGTGCACCAGGTAGGATGCCAGAAAAGAGGAGGTGACTCCATTAGACTGCTTAAGTACCAAGCTCCCTTCAGATCCAATCCTAGACATGCACACCACCATTTCCATACCTTAACTTAGTGAACGTTCGTACGAAACTAATTCGTTTAAATCCATTTAAAAAGATTATTAATTTTGGAAACGTTTTCGTTGCGGAAGCTTTGCTTTGTTACCGTGATATTTTGAAGTCAAGTAACTATTTTTAAAAACGCGCCCTAAAGCTATTCAATTTCAACGATTAAAATAATATCATATCTATTCTAACAAAACATACTAGAACAAATAAAAATAATTAAAGCGGCCTTATTACAATTTAAAACCCAAACCATTAAAGTAAATGAAAAGCTGTCCAAATCACCAGAAGAAAACCAACTTGCAGAACATGTGGCCACTCCGAATCCCTCGCAGCACCAAGCCTACTATGGTTAGGGATTACCTGCATGGATGAAAATAGGGGGTGAGTTTGGGAAACTCAGTGTGTAAAATAACCCAACTATAGTCTAAGACAGCTCAAACCACAGAAATAGATTAAGTTGGGCCTTAGCCCAAAACAGATTTTAGAATGAGGCCCATAGGCTTATAACAGAAACAGAACAGATATTTCATATATATGCAGAAACCCAACCCATATCCAACCGTATACACCCCCGTACCAACCTTGCACCGTGTGGGGAGACAACTAGACCCACCCATCTGCTACACGCCACAGAATTGCAGCATGGCTGCCAGACCAGATAATGTGATAGAGTCACAAGATACAGATATTTGTGTTAGAACCACCAGAACAGATATTTGTAGCATAGCCACCAGGACGCTTCCTCCATCAACATAACCCATATCCCATGCAACAGTTAAACATGTCATGGCATATAACATACAGGATCAGATCATCATGCATTTCAATCAAGATTAACCCTAGGGGTATAATAGTCATTTTACATCTAGGGGTAAAATGGTAATTTTTATACTTAAGGGTATTCTAGTAATTTAACTACTTTAGGGTTTTCATGCATGTTACAGCCGTCTACCTTTTAACAGAAATACTTACCGAGCATACTTACTAAATTGGGCCCGTTGGCCCATTAACCAGATTTCGGCCCATTAAGCCCAAATATACCGAAGTGCATGAAATTGTGCACTCTGCAATCTCACCACTTGATATTACCGAAATTGTTAAAAAACCTATCTCACGAGCGCTCGCATGCTCGTAAGTTCATGAAATGCTGGCCTTTCAGTATTTCGACTTTTCGGCTTTTGCCGATCTAATTTATAAATGGGCGTCGTTTACACACCTGTTTGCGACGAAACGCTGACGAGTTCCACATACGAGTTGCCTACAGTAAATTATTAATATGTTAACTATGAATCTAGAGCAACTTATATACAAATCTCCTTACCAATAATCGGCCATTAACACTTTAGGCACTAGAGTTCTTACCTTTGCCGGAATATGGACTAGATCCAAATTTAGTCGTTCCAATTATCCAAGCCCTCGATCAGTAGCCTTTAACCCACACTAAAGGAAAACAAATGAAATATCACCACTAAACCCTTTTAGTATAATCGACAGGCAACTTTTGCATATAGGGGTTTTCGGCTTTTACCTTAATTCATGAGTAACGAAAGAAAGATTCAAGCGCTTACCTATATCGTTATGACACTACTCCCAATCAATTGTAGATCCAACCACCGCACACGAAGGGAAAACTATTCAACCAAGGGTTCGGCCTTTGCAGTACCTCAATGTAGTAAGGTTTCAGTTTCGAAAGAAAAGATGAGAGGTTCAGCTTTAATGGTGTTTTGGCGAACCAGTTCCTGATAAGGGTTTATGTGGGAAAAGAAGAAGAGAAATAAGAAGGATTTAAGTTCGGCTAAGGTGATTGAATGGGAGAGGTTTTTCTTTATGATTGGTGAAGCAAAGAAGATGGGAAGATGACGATAAAAGAAAGAAGAGGAATGAGTTAATGGCCTCGGCTTAAAGAACAAAGAGGGCCAGCGAATGAAAGATGAGAACATGAGCAAAAAGAACAAAAATATAAATTTCAAATCAAACCAAACAAAAACCGATTGGAAGGGAAACAAGATTGGCCAAATTAAAATACCCCAACTAACCCAAAAAGAAAAATGAATCCTAAAGGCCAAAAATATACGGCAATTATTAGCTATGGCCGAATGAGTGCATTTCAGCATAGGAATTCTTCTTAAATTCCAACTCCCTGAATTGCTCCTTGATTTTTGGCTAAATTCAATGTCTGAATTTCATTCAAACTCCTAACCAATCAGCCCACCACTTGCACCGCTTCAGCACGCTGCCAAGAGTCCTGATCAGACCCCAATTCCTCTCCCACGCGTGCAGCAAAAACCCAACCTTTCGTGCACGAGATGGGGCTCGAACCCTAGACCTCTGTCCGCCCTTGCGCCTTTGCGCCTTCGCCCGAGCTGCTAGCCACTGCACCACGCTTCTTCTTTTACTAATATAGGGTCACAATTAATCTTAATCTATTCCTACCGAAGCCTTGGTTACTTGCGAAATAAAAATGAAATTTCGCCTACTATACATCTCGAACCTGCGACCTTCTAAGCCCACACACACGCTGCTTGCCACTGTACCAAAGTTCCTTTCATGACACAATCCTCTCACAATTAATTTTAACCTTTACCCGCTTTAGTTCTGGCCCGTTAAAAAATAAAACAGAATTCGCCTTCCCCTAGAATTGAACCCATATCCTCTTGGCATGCTTAGCACGCTGCTGCCACTGCGCCACAAGTGCTCCTTGTGCTGGATTATGCTCACAACTCCTCTTAACCCCTTTTTTAACCGCAATCAGAATACTAAAAAAAAATTATTCGTGAGCACCGAGCCTTGAACCCAGGCACTTCCCATGCCCTCCTAGCGTGCTTAGCCACTGGGCCAGATGCTCCTTTATGCCCAGTTTCTACCCAACTTATTTTTAAGGCCTTATGCCCAGGTTTCCTTAAGAGGCAAAATTTAAGAATTTTGCTAAAGCTATGGGCCGAACCCCAGACTTTTTCCCACACTATAAGCCCTTTGTTATTTATTTAATTACTAAACTAAACATACAAAATAATAATAATATTAATAATAATCAATTAGAACATCCAAATCATTCGGGCCGTCTTCTACTCGAACCCAGACTCAAGGCCCAATACTTTTAGACCCAAAAATTAGGGTGTTACAAGGACAATGAAATTGGCACTCATCAGTCAATATGAAAAGTTATTACCATAGGCTTGCATAAAAATCAAATCTCCATCCCTATAAATCGAGATGATACATCAATCAAAAGGTCTTTAAAGGGTTGTAGCGAGGCTTGGTTAGGGGGTGTGGTCACAAGCTGAAAGAAAAAGTTAGAATCGAGATTGAATTGAAAAACTACTTAACTAGAAAAATATTTAATCATCACTTGCATACAACATAGCTTCTTCTCTGACTATGGAATTTGAATAATGAAGCTTACAAACAAAAGATAACTACTAATATGTATACATGTTTTTTTTTAAGAACAAGTCAGATCATTATAAACTAACTATTAAGAATAAGACATAGCTAAGCAATTTATTCAAATCAAATCTCGACAAAAGTAGGGATCGAATTAATTTAAGGGGATTTCAACAATAATGGGTTAAGGGTTAATATTGAGGGTCATGCAAGGAATGGCTTGTTAGGCTCAAAGGGGTTTACTAAGGGCTAATCATGAAGGTAGGCTTTTCATGGCATGAGTGAGTTAATCCTAAGTGCCTTTATCATCTTGACATATCAAATCAAATAATGTGGGTTTGACATGCATAATCAAGCAAGTTCTAGAATAACAATTCAATACTGACACACTCAGAGCAATAATAAAAGTGAGCATGAAAGAATTAATAGATGTTCAAAAGGCTAAAAAATCTCACAAAAATTATGGCTTTTTGATGTTTAAACCTGTGGGATTCAATTCAAGATAATACTTAGACTTGGGGAAATAACCTAAATTTTTAAGTTCTTAAAAATCAACTTATCATGCTTGATTTTCTAATGTTTTAAAGTTTAAATAATCAATGCATGAATGCCTATGTTTTAGTTCAAGATATATCAATAGAAATTATTAGTCAATCAAAATTCATCCTAAACATGATATGAGACATTTGCAAGAGAACAAAGCAATATTCAGGGGTTTTTCAGATAATAAAATGATTACCCCCCACACTTAAGATGTACATTGCCCTTAATGTACAAAAATAGTAATATAGGAAAATATAAGATCATAAGATAGGGAGAGAATTGAAACTTCCTGAGTGTTGAATGAATGAATTTCCTTGTTTAGAGTTATGGAGGTGGATGAGGATACCCCGGTGGTGGTAGAGGTTAGGTACCACAAGTGCTGTGCCAAAAGAATATTATATCTCGTCATTGAGCAGGGCATGGCAGTCGTGGAGAACCTTTTCCAATGGAGTTTGAGGTTCCTTAGTGATTGTGAGCTTTGGAGCTCTTTATAACTGTGATAAAAGCAGAAATTGTTTAGGAGGTATTAGGAAGAACAATTAATTATAAAGAAATAGCCGAGATTAAAAGTAATTAATAAAACCTAATAAATAAGATAATAACAACAAAAAGAAATAATATTTAGATGTTAACAGTGAAACTAATAAAAACTTAAAATAAAAATAAAAATGAAAATAAAAATAAAAGTAGAAATAGAAAAAAATAAAGATAAAATTAAATTAAACATCATCATCGCCGGATGGTTCGCGAGGTGGTGGTGGCGATAAGATGTGGAAGTGCTGACAGATCTGCTGGAGGGTAGCATCAATGTTGTCAAATCTTTGAAAACACTGTTGCTCGAATCAGTTGAGGCACTCAGAGATGTCAGCTTATAAAGTTGCCGCATGAACTGGACGAAAAGGTGGTGGTGGCTGGGAAGGTGGGTCGTCGTGTTGGGTAGGGACATCATCAGTAATGTCCTTTGGAGCCTTTTCTTTGGTGGATTGGGCGAGACGATATTGGGAGGGTAGGTTCCTCGGTGCCTCTCGGTCATCCTCATGCTAAGCATGCTCGAGATGCCTTGTGGAGACATCTGGCCGATGAGGGTCAGGGATGATTCTTGGGCCGCGGTGTTGAGGAGTCCAAAGTGTCGGGCCAGTCGATTCACGTAGGGGCCAATGGAGATGACCCCCCTTCGATGTCGCTCTGTCTGGTGGCGTATGGCAAGGGCGATAAGATAGGCGAGGTCGATGACGTGCCCGTTTGACATACACCATAAGTAATAGACATTATGGGTAGTGATGACGCCGATGCTCTCTCTCCGCCCTGTCAAAGTGTGAGATAAAATAAAATGGAGGTACCTTATGGATGGAGGGAGAGATGATGCCTTGGTGCGACTGGGGTCGTAATTGGCCGAACGTGGGACGAGGGCATCCCAGCAACGTGAGGGAGAATGATGGATGTGGCGGTCGAGAGCATGTAAGTCATTCTCCTCTCTGAACTCCTCGGTATACAGACCCAATGTAGTGTCGAATTCTGGAACGCTCAGTTGGCGGACTAATCTACCTAAGCGAAACTGAACTGTGCCGGTATCATCGTAGTTTGTCATTACCATTTGAAGATGGAACGTGGAGCATAGTTCCATCGTTAGCTCTAAGTATGTCAGCTCGATGATCCCAAAGAATAGCTCCCAAGGATCGATGGTAAGAAGGGCCCAGATCGCATCATCCAGTTGTACTTGTTCCACCGCAGCCCAGTCGATGCAACGACCCGTAACTAGAGGTCGGGCTTGTAATATTTGGTAAAGTTCTTCTTACGGCCAGTTAGGGAACTGTAGGAAAGGATGGCAAATTTTTGCGGTTGGGCTCGAGGAAGATGATGCTCCTTTCCTTTTCTTGGTGGCGGGGATGGCGGCTTTCTTTCCTCGTGAAGATGACATTGTGAACCTGTAATTAGAATTATTGAATCGTCTTGATGAGTAGACATGGGAAAATGAAACTAAATTGTAAGAGACAAGAGGCATAAATATTTTCAGCCACAAAAATTAAAATAATAAGTTCATTAACACACTATTGTGGCATTAGCATTGTGGTATGAGTAAAAATGACAAACAATACAATGCAATATATTAAATAGATGAGAGAATGGCAACACAAAAAAAGGCATGAAAATTTCAACTACCCTAATCATGAAATTTACTTCTAACTAATCAAATGGAGTAAAGAATGCATGCAATGAATAAGAATTTGAATCATGAAAAATATGATAGTTATTCTAGATTATGACATTTAAGTTATAAAAATATAGAGATAAAATAAAAACTTGCATATTATCATGATAAATAGCCCTAGAAATCAGTAAAATAGACAAGGAAGAAGTAAACAAATGCTAGGAAGAGGAGAAAAAGCGTCAAAAATGAAGTTGGAGGCGGTGCACGGGCGTGGCAAAGAGGCCGTGTGGACCTGCAGCGGCTAGGGTTAGGGTTTTTGAGTAGGGAAGACAATGAATAGTGCAGCCTATTTATAGATTTTGGGGCACACGGCCAGGGGACACGCTTGTGTGCCCCAATTTTAGCCCGTGTGTTTCACGTTTTTCTTATTTTGGCGCATCTGAAATTCGTCACACGCCCATGTACCGTAGGGGTGTTAGTGCACACGACTATGTCACACGACCGTGTCTAACTTCGTTCACTTCTCCCACGCCCGTGTATGCAAGCCCTAAGCCCGTGTTAATTTGACAGGTTCAACCACGGTTGTTAGACACGAGCGTGTCGCACGCCCGTGCTAGTTTCTCAGTTTCAACCACGGTCCTAAGGAACAGGCATGTCGCGCGCCCGTGTTGTTTTGACAGGTTCGCCCACGGCCATGTCGCACGGCCGTGGTGATTTATCGCAGCCCGTATTTTGGGGAAATCTTTGCCCTGTTTCCATACGGTCCTAAGCACGCCCGTGTTCTTGGCCGTGTCTTTGTGGTGAACCTGTTTTCAAGAGCTCCGTTAGTAGGTCAGGTGTTAAGCATTGAAATTTAAAGTTTTTAATACAGTTACTGCTCGGGTTGCCTCCCGAGAAGCGCTTTTTTATAGTCTAAGCTCGACTTACCTGTCCGTTGGATGGTCATGCTAGTTTAAGGAGTTCATACTCCTCATTCTTGCTATCAATCTTATTAAAATAAGGTTTTAGACGGGTGTTGTTTACCTTAAAAGTGCCAAACTTGGGATGACTTACCTCCATTGTACTGAATGGGAAAATACTAAGTACGTAAGAGGGATTTCTTCATTCGGGTTGGTGGTGACAATGTGAGGATCTGCGGCATCTATTAAGACTTCATCTCCAACCTTAAGTTGATTTGGAGAGGTATCAAGCTCGTTCTAGCGTAGTTTTGGTTTATCGTGTGTTCTCGATTTATGTCTGCCATTCATCTAACTCCTCTATTTGCAGCCTTCGTTCTTTATGGATGGGTCCTCTGTTATTGCTTGAACATGACTCATGTACTTCTTTCAGACTCAAACCTGCAAAGTAGGTTGCGTCATATTATCAGTTTTAGTAGAATGGTGTGGACAATTACCTTCAATGTTCGATGTGATGCCAGAATTGTAGGCTTGAAGGGTGATTGTTTCGTCTGTGCCAACATCAATAATCATTTTAGCAGTTGCTAAAAAGGGCCTCCCTAAAATCAAAGGGGTGTTATTATCCTCCTCTATGTCTAGAACAACGAAATCAATGGGAAATATGAACTTATTTATTTTCACTAGTACATCTTCAATAATACCCCTAGGAAATCTTATAGTTTTATCTACCAATTGAATGCTCATCCTAGTTTGTTTAGGTTTCCCAAGACGTAGTTGCTTAACCATTTTGTAAGGCATGACGTTAATACTAGCCCCTAAATCAGCTAATGCATTATTCACATCTAAACTACCAATAAAGCAAGGAATTGTAAAACTCCCTGGATCTTTCAATTTGTGGGGTAGCTTATTCTGTAGAATAGCTGAGCAAATTGTGTTTAGCTCTACATGCGATGCCTCGTCCAACTTCCGCTTGTTTGCTAAAAGCTCTTTTAAAAATTTCATTGCATTTGGAATTTGTAACAGAGCTTTAATAAATGGTAAGTTAATATGTAATTTTTTTAGAAGTTTAAGGAATTTATCGAATTGTTCATTTGAGCGGTCTTTCCTTATCGCGTTAGGGTATGGGACACGAGGTTTATATTCTACATTCACCATTTTGTTTTCATTATGACTTACCTCACCTTTACCCTTGCTCACCATAGTTTCTTGTATCAATTCTAGCTCAGGCTCAACGAATCCTTCTTTAGCTTGAACATTAATTGCATGAAGCTGTTCCCGTGGGTTAGGTTCAGTATTACTTGGCAAGCTACCTTGTGGTCATTCGGAGATTAGTTTGGAAAGCTGGCCTATCTAAGTTTCGAGCCCTTGGATCGATGCTTGTTGATTTTTAAGTGCTGTCTCGGTATTTTGGAAACGGGTTTCTGACATCGAGATGAATTTGGATAGCATCTCCTCAAGGTTCGATTTCTTCTCTTATTGATAAAGTGGTTGTTGGAAGCCCGAGGATGGTGGTGGTCTCTGATAACCTTGGCCTCCCCATGAGAAGTTTGGGTGATTCCTCCAACCTGCATTATAAGTGTTACTGTAAGGATTATTTTGAGATTGAGGGTTATTACCCATATAATTTAATTGCTCGTTCTCCATGTTGTGGCCATAGGGTTGATATTCTGGAATACTCGATCCACCTCCACTTGCTTCACATTGCATTACTGGGTGAACCTGCGTAGAACCAAGTAAACCATCAATCTTTTTATTTAGAAGTTCTACCTAATTTGATAGCACAGTAACTGAGTCGACATTATAAATGCCTGCTATTTTTGTTGGCTTAGTCCTCATGACTTGCCACTGATAGTTATTCAGTGATATCTCCTCAATAAATTCGTAAGCCTTTTCAGGTGTTTTTTTGTTGATGGTTCCACCAGCAGCTGTGTCAATCATCTGTCTTGTCAAGGGATTCACACCATTGTAGAATGTTTGAACTTATAGCCATAGAGGTAACCCATGGTGAGGGCACCTTTGTAGCAGGTCTTTGTATCTCTCCCATACATCGTAAAGTGTTTCTAAGTCATCTGCACAAAAGAAGAGATATCATTACATAACTTAGTTGCAAAAAGGGAATAACTAAAGGTGAATGGCATCATCAGAAATGCCATTAATTTTAAAAGTGTCACAAAGTTCCAGAAAACTCGCTAAGTGAGTGTTGGGGTTCTCATCCTGCAAACCATCAAACCAAACAAATTGTTGTATCATTTGAATCGTGTTAGGTTTCAATTCAAAATTATTTACAGCAATAGCAGGCCTAACTATACTTGACTCAGTTCCTGTTTAATTAGGTTTAGCATAATCATACAAATGCGAGGAGAGCGGGATTCTCGATTTGCTAATTCGGTGGGTATTCTTTGGAGGTAGCTGATTGTCTTGATTTTCAGCCATCTCCTCGGTTGTAGTTGAGATATCGTCCTCTTGCTCTTCCTCTACGTATCTTAAGCTTCGCCTTATTTCTCGTCGGTTTCTACGAGCTGTGCGATCGATCTCTTCGTCAAAAAGTAGTGGTCCTGACGGGTTTCTTCTAGTCATAAACTATAAGAAACTGCCAAAAAAAAGAAATAGAAAATTAGTAAATTATCACAAAATAAAGTTAAATTGAAAGAAATATAAATGGCTAAAGTAATAAAAATTGAGTGTTCCTAATATCTTAGTTGTAATATCCCGAGTAAGGGCCTAATCAGAATAGTGGTTTTGTGACCACAAATATAAGATAGAAATAATTATTTTATGATTATTTTGAGGTCTATGACATGATTGCATGATTGTGTGAAAATTTCGTGAAGAAATTTTATGCATAAAGTGCTTAAATTGAAATTAGGGACTAAATCGAATAATTTGCAAAACTTGCATTCTAGAAGTTTTTAGTATGAAATTGCTTTGGAATATTAATGAGGAGGTCTTAAATAGCAATTTGACCAATTTCTTAGTCTATGGACAAAAATTGGACATGGATGGAATTTTTGGAAAGTTTAGTAGTAAGGGCATTTTAGTCATTTGGTAATTAAAAGAAATAAAAAGGGAAAATAAAGCCAAAATTGACTCATCTTTTTCATGGAGGCTGAAATTAGCATGGGGGAAGCCATGGCTAGAGTTTTCAAGCTTTCCAAGCTCAATAGTAAGTACATTTCTAACCCAGTTTTTCAAGTTCTTTACGTTTTGGAATCGAGTAACTTGATTAAGCTTATGCTAGCAATAATTCAACCTAGGGTTCGTATTTGGAAAAATACCCATAGGTGAAATTTGTGTATTTTGGTGTTTTATGATAGAATATGAGGTTTTAAATTATGTTAAACAACTTGTGCTACTCGGTTTTAAGTGAAAACAAGTAAAAGGGCTTAATCGGTAAAAATACCTAATAGTCATAAGTACATGTTAGAGTGAGAATTTGATGTTGCCATAGAAGGGAAAAATGATCAGCATGTCATAAAACATAAGAAAATAGGATGAAGTTTAATTTCTGAACCTTGGGGCAAAAGTGCAAATATGCAAAAGTTTAGGGGTCAAAATAAAAATTTGTAAAAATATGATTTTTGGAGCCGTATGAATAATGTGACTAATTATTAGGTTAAATGTGATATTATAGATGAAGGAAATCGAGATTCGGGCTTAAATCGGGAAAATACAAGGTTATGGACTAAAATAGTAAATTCTTAGTTTACGGATCGAGGTAAGTTGGTATGATAATAATACTGCAATAATGTTGTAATTTATATTTGAAAGTTAAATTTAGTGAATTAATTGAATTATGTTAAATTAAATGTTATGGTGCTAAATTTATGAATTGATTTAAAAATATGTCTATGGTACATGCACTGCATTGAATTATCATACATAAATGTGATTTCTATGATTATGGATATTATGAGCAATTGTAAGTTCATATGATTTTTAATAATGCAATGTGTAATTTAATGTTATTGCCCTGATATTAAATGAGATGTAAGTAATATATTAATTTTACTTGTATTATGATATTTTATAATAATATTGGAAATATGTTTGTTGATAATTACTTGATTGGTGAAATTGTTGGAAAAGAGAGAAATCCTGGTTGAACCTTCAGAAAGATTGGATGATACAGATGGTATGTAGCTAGGTCACAAGTATGGTGTTGAGTGCACATCATGTGTACAAGAGAGCTACGAGACATTATGATGTAGCTAGGTCGCATGGGTGATACTATGTGTACACCATGTAGACAAGAGAGCTACGGGATATATGTAGCTAGGTCGCATGCGTGGTTCCAAGTGAAGGACACCATGTAGACAAGAGAGCTACGAGATAAACTGGCTAGGTCACATGGGTGATACTAAGTGTTCACCATGTGTACAAGAGAGCCGAACTTTATGATGGGTGGAGCTATGTTCTGAAACCACCAAATATCGAGGATTGATCCGAAGTGTTCAACGGGAGACTTACTATGTACTGCTTTGTGAGTTTTGTGATGAATAAGTGCAGGAATTTGCTTATGTGAATGATGTGTTCATTAAGTTACCGTGATGTGGTAAGGTTATAAACAAGTAAGTTATACATGAGGATGATTTTATGGTGACCTTGTAATCATGGGCCTATACTTGTGATGTATGAAATGTGGTGAAAATGATTTGTGATATGTATGTTAAAATGAGGTTAATATAATGAAAGTGTGAAAGAGTGAATTAGCAATAAAATTGTTTTGGACAGCAGCAGTAACGTGAGTTTGAAAATTCACTAAAAATTGTGGAAGTTGAATAAACATGCAAATGATATATGAAAATACTTGTGATGTATGAAATGTGGTGAAAATGATTTGTGATATGTATGTTAAAAGGAGGTTAATATAAAGAAAGTGTGAAAGAGTGAATTAGCAATAAAATTGTTTTGGACAGTAGCAGTGACGTGAGTTTGAAAATTCACTAAAAATTGTGGAAGTTGAATAAAAATGCAAATGATATATTAAAATAAATCTTAATGAGTCTATTTTCACATAAAAGAAACAGGGGAAGCAAAAGAATTTTATATTGTATGATATTTGAATTCTTGTAAAAGAGGGTCTGAATGAATTCGAGATCCCCTATTCTGACTTTAGAAATTCACCATAAATTGTACAAAAATTATTAAGAGTCATATTTTAGATGAATGGATTCCTTATTGAGTCTATTTTTAAGCGAAACAAATGACATGGTCGTTGGAATTCTGTACAGGGATAAATTTGCTTCGTAGTGCACAGAGGTCAGAGTAGTCGTACTCTGAAGCAGGGGAGACTTTAACTAATAAACTGTACTAATTGGCTAAACCAAAAATTCTGGAAATTTTATGGGAGAACGATATATGAATCTAGTTTCAAGTAAAATTAACGAAACTAGATTTGGAATTTTGTATCTTTAGATATGAATGATTTAGTAACTGTAACTCGATACCACAGCTTAACCTGAATATGTGTAATTGTACAATTATAGTGTTTTATCTTGAAAAGCGTGGTAGTAATTGCTTATTATTTTCATGCGAGCTTACTAAGCGTAAAGCTTACTTCCTCCTTTCCATTTTTTTAGTTTGTCAGGTCAGGTCAGGGGTTGGAGATCGTCGGAGGCAGCATCACACTATCAAGCTATTATCCTTGGAGTATTGGCAAGTATATGTTAAATATTTTCATGTGAGTGGCATGTATAGGAAGTTTGTTTCATGTCAAGTATTATTATTATGATTTGGCTTATGTATTGGCCTACATCAAGCTGTTGTATATGGCCATGAGATGTGGCCTTTATTCATTGTGGTTTGTAAGTTTTAATTTTGGGCAAAAACTTGGTGACTCGATCTTATATGTTTGTGAATGTTTAAGTCCGGTAACGCCTCGAACCCTGTCCTGGAGTTGGATACGGGTGAAGGGTGTTACATTAGTCCCCAGTAACGGCACCAAAAACTTGATTGTGATTTTTCGTGTAAAGTTTTATAAATTTATAATTAATCGCTCTTGAAACTAACTATTATCACGACGAAGGCAAGTGTACCTATCGAACAGTAGTATAGCTTTAGCAAGACCGGATTGTCAAACCCAAAGGACTAAAAGTACTAGTAATGACTTTCTTTTTATTATCTAGCCTAAGAAATAAAGGGTTTTGTTTTAACTAATTAATTAAACTAAGAAATTGCAGAAAATAGATTTGGGGAATTATTTCTGGGAAAACGATTGATTAAGGACAATATCTAAGGAAAAATCCACCTACACTTTTACTTGTTATTCTGGCTCCGAACCGGATGATTTATTCATTTAACTTGTTCCGTAAAAATCCCTAAGTTATGTTATTATCCCTATTGAAGACTAATAACGTCTAATCCCTAGGTTGAATAACTGAGACTTTTCTCTAATTAACACCTTAGGGTTGCATTAACTTAATCTATGGATTCTCTTATTAGGTTTCACCCTAATCCAGCTAAATCTTGTCACCCTATCTCTAGGCGCGCAATCAACTCCGCTTAATTATGACAAAGTTACTCTTAGTCAGATTCTATTCCTTCTCCAACTAAGAGTAGTAACTTGAAGTGATATCCTGAAATACCAAAACAAGAATTAAGAACACATAATTAAGAACAAGTCAAATATTTATCATACGATTCAGAAAATAATAACAAGATGCGTCTTAGGTTTCATCCCCCTTAGGTATTTAGGGGTTTAGTTCATAAATAAATAAGAAAACATATCAGAATAATAAAGATTACAAAACATAAAGAAAACCCAAAACTCCTAAAAGGGAAGTTGAGGAGAAATCTTCAGTCTTGATGGTGAATCTGACTTTTGAGATGGATCAATCGGCTTCTTTGGAGTAATTCCTTACTCCCTATTCTCTATCTCCCTTCTCTTCCTCCTCTGGGGTGTATTTATAGGCTTTGGAATGCCTAAGAACCCTCAAAAGTGGCCTTTTCTGAATTGGACTCAACTTAGGCTCACCTGTGTGCGATTACTTTAGGCTGTGTTCGAGCCTGTTAGATTGGTACAGGCGTGTGTTCTACCCGTGTGAGTCATGCTTCAATTTTGTCAAATTGACACGGCCGTGTGAGCTGTCCGTGTGAGGATGTCCAGGCCGTGTTAATTTCGTACTTTGGCTCATTTTCTCCGTTTTTGGCCTGTTTCTCGTACCTTTCTCTCTCCTATGCTTACCTAAGTGTAAAACATGAAATTAAGGCATTAGGAGCATCGAATTCACTAATTATAAGGAAAAATCATTCATAAAATGCGTTAAGCATGGGGTAAAAATATGTATAAATTACAGTTTATCAGTATCGATTTATGATTCCTTCCTTATTTCTAGGGTTTCTTCAAGGAGCACTGGTGTACAAGTGGTTTTGAAGCAACCACAGCCTTTTTCCTCACGTATTCAATTAAGGTAATATGCTACCTCATTGTTTAGGGTTGTCATTGTGTTAATGGGATAGTAGTTGATCCTATCTAACAAGATCTGTTTGTAACTCAGATTCTCGACAAAGCGTGTGACCAATTTTGGGTTAGCGATCTTAGAGGATTAAGCCACCCTCATTCAATCAAGGTAAGATGGTGTATTTTTGGGCTAAATGTTATGATGTGGTTAACTCGAATCGTCAGTTAATTAACTGAAGGTCTTGCTGAGTGTAGGTTTGGTATACGTGGATTCTTCGTGCGTCTCGTTGAACAGGTGTGTATTCACACCTCTCTTTACTGTGAATCGGCAAAAGCTGAAAAGCCAAAACTTTGGCATTTGAGGCCTCACGAGCGTGCGATCGCTCGTGTGGTCATCCAAGCCCACAAATCATGGGCGATAGGCTGTAGAGGCCACCACGAGCGTTCTCGTGGACTTGGGTCGTTATAGGCCACGCTGGGCTAAAATGGGCCGTATGGGCCCAATGGGCTCGCGAGCCCCACACGGTTTAAAGCCATGTAAGTGACAAATATTGGACTGGGCTATGTAGATCACATAGCTGTAACTGAATTTAGGCTAAATGGGCCACACAAGTGTGTGGGCCCACTTGGGCCGAGTAATGGGCCTTGGGCCTACTTACACTATTTTGGCCATATGGGCTATTTGAGTCGTTCAAGACAACTGTAGACCTTTTGGAGGGTTTTTATCTGTAAGGAGACCCCAAAGCTGGTTAAATGACCAAAATACCTCTGAGAGTGAAAATTTCTGTTTGACCCCTAACCGATGAAATGGCCATTATAACCCTAGTGGTAGGTTATTT
Source organism: Gossypium anomalum (assembly GCA_025698475.1). Classification (NCBI taxonomy): domain Eukaryota; kingdom Viridiplantae; phylum Streptophyta; class Magnoliopsida; order Malvales; family Malvaceae; genus Gossypium; species Gossypium anomalum. The sequence goes on along the minus strand of CM046958.1, from coordinate 27,913,312 downwards.
GATGTGTGAATGACTTTTATATGACTGGTTTTGAGTATGGCATACTGCATACACGTAATATTTATGACACGACATACTGCATGGGGTTGGGTTTCTGATCTGGAGGAAGTACTGTATTAGTGGCTTTGCCAGTTAATTACTGCTCTGGTGGCTTTGCTACGTTTACTGTTATTGGCAGCATGGTTGCGTTACTATTAGCAGCTTCGCTGCGATATTGGTGTGTTGGTTGGGTGGGTCGATTTAATCCCCACATGGTTTGTTGGTTGGTACGAGTGGTGTGTTGGTTGGATTGGGGTAGGTTACATGACTGCACTGTACTGATACTGAAATGGACTTAGGCCCACACGGTTATTGTATAGGGCTAAGGCCCTGCATCGCGACCGATCATCGAATAGGGCTCAGGCCCTGCATATTCTCGCATGCATTGTTTATTGTTGACTGATAGGGGAATACACACTGAGTTTTCGTAAACTCACCCTCTCTTTTCAACTATGCAGGTAATCCCCAGCCTTAGACGATTTGGCGCTGCGAGGGACTCAGAGGTGGCCACACGATTGTTGATATTCTACTTTTGAGTTTATCTATTTAAATTTCATATTGGGTTTTGGTTATGTAATAAGGCCATTTGTAGTTTTAACTTCTATTTGAACTTCGAATTCTTACCTTAAACTCCTACACTAGGAAAAGATGAGTTTTCAAAATAATAACTGCTTCCAAGAAAAACACGCATTTTAAACTTCAAAGTTTCTAAAAGCTTCCGTGATTTATTTAGTTTAAAGAATCAACGAAGATAAACATGACAACGATTTCAGTTGGTAACAACTTTTAACTTAAGGTCGTATTCTTATGTGACACGGCAGATTTAGCCGTAATGTCCAAGCAAGGTTTGGGGTGTTACAGATTACGTAAGATACTTTCACAAAACATTGAAAATTTTCCTCAAAACAAGGAATACACGCCCGTGTGGCTAGGCCATGTGTCTCACACGGCCACCAGACATGCTTGTGTCACAGGCCGTGTGGACATTCGAAATGAGAGCACATGGCCGTGTTCAGCCCGTGTCTGACCCCGTGTAACTCTTTGACTTGGGTCACATGACCAACACATACGCCCGTGTGCCCTAAAAATGGCCTTACACTCCCGTGTGCCAGGCCATGTGCTAGGTCATGCCAAACTTGTAGGGTATACTGACTTATGTCACACGGCTAAGTCACACGCCCGTGTGTGAGGCCATGTGAAGCATACTGACTTGATTTTAATTTCATCACCAGGGGACATACAGCCGTGTAACTTAACCATGTGTCACATATGGCCGAGACACAGGCCTATGTCTCTGCCTGTGTGGACAAAAATAGGCTATTTACTAAGCCATTTTGCCACCCCAAAATGCACACACCTACACAATCTAATTAGTACACATTCATAGCATATATAGATATCTAAATCAACCACAACCAAGACTAAAATGTACCATTTTAATATCAACAACTAAAACACTTTTAACACCATACTTTGCCTACTCAAATCATGCCAATTCACATTTCCAAAGCATTAATTTATATATACCATATCAACTAAGCATTTCTTAGCCTAAAATCACAAGCACAAACATTCTTAATTTTTCAACTATTAGCAGTTGCATTCAACAAGCCATTCCCAATAAAACATGAACCACATCACTAAGAAGCATTAATGCATATATATATATATACATCACATAATTGCCAAAATAAGCCAACTTACGTGGCCAACACAAAACTAAACACTTGATATTTACAAGCTAACACAAATGGCCAAAATCATGCTACAAATACCAAAATGACTCAAAGTCCCTATACATGCTATATACTTAATATACTAAAATTTATAGGTACCAAATGATAGGTGGATAGTGTGATGGGATCTCCGATGATCCCTGAGTTCGAGCTAGCTTTGAAAACTATAAAACACAAAGACATACACAAAGTAAGCTTTATAGCTTAGTAAGCTCGTATGAAATAAACTTAATGCAATCTTATAAATATAATTCAATAATTTGAATACACCAATATGTAGGTTACATTAGCTAACAAACCTTTCCGATTCTTAATTGTGAGATTATACACTTCCTTCACAAGTTTCTTCGATTTGAACAGAATGTAAATCAGAGTGGGAAACCGGGTGCTACTACTACTCAAGGTAGACCATCTAGAAATGCAGGGAATGCTAGTGATGGTCCGAGAGGATCTAGAGATGCTACAACCAGATCTGAAACTCGTGCTCCTGCTAGAGCTTACGCTATACGCGCACGTGAGGATGCTTCCTCGCCAGATATTATTACTGGTACTTTCACTCTCTTTGATACTAATGTGATTGCATTGATTGACCCTAGTTCTACTCATTCATATGTATGTGAGACTTTAGCATCCAGTAAGACTTTACTGTTGAGTCTACTGAGTTCGTAGTTCGGGTGTCGAATCCCTTGGGTCGTTATGTACTTGTTGACAAGGTGTGTAAGAAATGTCCCCTAGTAATCAGAGGTTCCTGTTTTCCGGCCGATTTGATGCTTTTACCATTTGATGAATTTGATGTTATCCTCGATATGGATTGGTTGACCGTTCACGATGCAGTTGTGAATTGCAAAAGAATAACTATTGGTTTGAGGTGTGTAAATAATGAGATAATTCGAGTTGAGTCTACTGACTTGAACAGATTGCCAGCAATAATATCCTCGATGTTGGCTCAGAAACATGTGAGAAAGGGGTGTGAAGCATATCTTGCGTACGTACTTGATAGCAAAGAGTTAGAAAAGAGACTTGAATCAGTACCAGTGGTTTGTGAGTATTCAGATGTTTTTCCTGAGGAGTTACCAGGATTACCACCCATTCGAGAGGTTGAATTTGGCATCGAACTAGTACCTGGTGCCACTCCAATTTCGATAGCTCCGTATCGTATGGCACCAACGGAATTGAAAGAATTGAAGCTTCGATTGCAAGAGTTGTGGATAGAGGTTTTGCCCGATCGAGTTTTTTTTACCTTGGGGTGCACGGTGTATTGTTTGTGAAAAGAAGGGCGGAACCATGAGATCGTGCATCGACTATCGTCGATTGAATAAAGTGACGATAAAGAATAAATATCCGTCATCGTGTATTGATGATTTGTTCGATCAAATCAAGGAGCCTCTGTATTTTCGAAGATAGATTTGAGATCGGGTTATTATCGATTCTGAGTTTGAGATTCAGAAATACCCAAAACTGCTTTCAGAACGAGATACGGTCACTATGAGTTCTTAGTAATGCCGTTTGGGCTCACTAATGCCCCTGCGGTATTTATGGATTTGATGAATCGGATCTTCAGATCGTATTTGGATCGGTTTGTTGTTGTGTTTGTCGATGATATCTTGGTCTATTCAAGAAATGAAACCGATCATGCTGAGCACCTGAGATTGGTGTTACAGATTTTACGGGATAAGCAGTTATATGCTAAGTTCAGTAAATGTGAGTTCTGGTTAAGAGAAGTTAGCTTTTTGGGTCATGTGGTATTTGCATCGGGTATTAGAGTTGATTCGGGTAAAATATCAGCCATACTTGATTGGAAGCCCCCAAGGAATATTACGGAAGTTCGGAGCTTTTTGGGACTTCTTTGGTTACTACTGAGACGATTTGTAAAGGTTTCTCGATGATAGCCACCCCAATGACGAAACTACTTCAGAAAGATGTTAAGTTTGAATGGTCAGAAGAATGCCAGAAAAGTTTTGATCAATTGAAAACTTATTTAACTGAAGCTCGGTCTTGGCCGGGTATGACCGAATCCGAAAGAAAGAGTTTGTCATTCTGATGATGCATCCTTACTTGGGTTGGGTTGTGTGTTGATGCAAAAAGGTCGAGTTGTAGCCTACACGTCGAGCCAATTGAAGCCACATGAGAAAAACTATCCGACCCATGATCTCGAATTAGCTGTCATTGTATTCGCTTTGAAAATATGGCGACATTACTTGTTTGGTAAGAGGTGCCATGTATTTTCGGATCACAAAAGTCTCAAATATTTGATGACTCAAAGAGATTTGAATCTGCGACAGAGACGTTGGCTTGAGTTGTTAAAGGATGATGAGCTTGTCATTGATTATCACCCGGGACAGGCTAATGTGGTTGCCGATGCTTTAAGTCATAAATCACTGTTTTCTTTACGAACGATGAATGTATACCTGTCTATTTTATTTGATAATGTGTTAGTTGCAGAACTGAAGGCTAAACCCTTATTGATTTCTCAAATACGTGAGTCCCAGAAAGTCCACAATGAATTGATTGCTAAACGAGCTGAATGTGCTTCTAATGTGGAATCGGAGTTTCAAATAGACGACAATGATTGTTTAAGGTTCAGAAGTCAATTGTGTGTTCTAAGAAATTTAGAACTTATTTTGATGATCTTGAGCGAGGCTCATAGTAGCCGAATGTCTATCCACCCAGGTAGTACAAAAATGTACAATGATTTGAAACGTCAGTTTTGGTGGCCTGGTATGAAACGAGACATTTCTGACTTTGTTTCGAAGTGTTTAATATGTCAACAAGTGAAAGCGGAACACTAAGTGCCTTCGGGATTACTTTAGCCGATCATGATACCCGAATGGAAGTGGGATCGAGTCACGATGGATTTTGTATCTGGATTGCCATTGTCATCAAGCAAGAAAGATGCGATCTGGGTTGTTGTTGATAGACTGACAAAGTCGGCTCATTTTATCCCTGTACGTACGGATTATTCCCTTGACAAGCTAGTTGAAATGTATGTATGCCAGATTGTAAGGTTACATGGAGTACCTATTTCTATTGTGTCAGATAGAGATCCGAGATTCACAACACGATTTTGGAAGAAATTTCAAGAAGCTTTGGGTACCAAGTTACATTTTAGCACCGTATTTCATCCTCAAACTGATGGTTAATCTGAACGAATAATTCAGATACTCGAGGATATGCTGAGATGTTGCATCCTTGAGTTTAGTGGTTCGTGGGAACGGTATTTACCTTTGATTGAATTCACTTACAACAATAGTTTTCAATCAAGTATTAAGATGGCACCTTACGAGGCTTGGTACGGTCGTAAATGCCGTACACCATTATTTTGGACCGAGCTCAGTGAAAGTAAAATTTTCGGAGTTGATTTGATTAAAGATGCTGAGCAGAAAGTAAAAATAATTCGTGAAAGTCTGAAGGTAGCATCAGATCGTCAGAAGTCGTACGCGGATTTGAAACGAAAAGATATTGAGTATCAGGTGGGAGACAAAGTGTTTCTTAAAGTTTCACCTTGGAAAAAGATACTCAGATTTGGCCGTAAGGGCAAATTTAGTCCGAGGTTCATAGGGCCGTATGAAATATCCGAACGAGTTGGTCCAGTTGCATATAGATTGATTTTACCCCCTGAACTTGAAAAGATTCACAACGTTTTTCATGTTTCGATGCTTCGACGTTATAGATCTGATCCTTCGCACATAATTAATCCCTCAGAGGTTGAAATTCAATCCGATATGAGTTATGAAGAAGAACCGATTCGCATCCTAGCTCGTGAGGTGAAAGAGGTACGAAACAAAAAGGTTCCTTTAGTAAAAGTGTTATGGCTCAAGCACGGGATGGAAGAAGGTACTTGGGAACCCGAAAATTCTATGAAAGAACGATATCCTAACTTGTTCACTGGTAAGATTTTCGGGGACGAAAATTTCTTATGTGGGGGAGAGTTATGACAGCCCTATTTTGACCCTAGTCGGGAAGTGGTTTCGGGACCACAAAACTGAGACACAAAAAAAAATAATTAAATGTCATATTCCATGTTTATTGTGTGTGCACATGCATATATGAAGGTTTTATGCTTTAATTTTGACAATTGAATATGAAATTTTAAATAGGACTTATGTGTGAAAAATGTGAAAGGTGATGGGTAATTTTTAAAAGTGGTTTATAATAAAGGTACTAAAAGGAATGGTTTTGCATGTCAAATTGCCCATTTTATTGTTAGTGGCTGGCCATGTTGCTAATTAATAAATAATATAAAAATTTTCTATTATCAATATGTTAATTAAATGGCTTTTATTTATTGAATAATAATAAAAGAATAAAGAGAACATGGGTGACAAAAACAAAATATTCATCTTTGTTTCCTCAAGTACCGAATGTGAAAGAAGATTAGGGGAGGAACATCATTCGGTCATCCTAGGCTTAATTAAGGTAAGAAGTTTTGGTTAATTCTTGAAATTTTAGTTAAATTCTAGTGAATTACTAATTTCCTTATTGGCCCCATGTTAAAATTTTGATATTTGGTGAATGAATATGGTTTTCGGTCATGGTAGATAATAAAGAATGTGGTTGTTGTTTCTTGTTAATTTGGATGAATTTTGGTGGGTAGGTGTTTGAACCAAACAAATGATCATGTGTGTACACTAGATGCTAAGTGAGAAAAATCGGTCATTATATTGGAGGCCATTGCCGAATATGAACTTAGTTTTTGTGAGTGATGAGTGTGTTTTGAGTATGAGTAGATGGAATAAAAAAAAGAATGCTTAAAAATGTGTTATAAGCAAATTATATGTTAAGCTAAGGTTGTTAATTCTTGAAATTTTAGTTAAATTCTAGTGAATTACTAATTTCCTTGCCGAATATGTGTTTATAAAGATGAGTTGTGTTGAATGTTTTAAATAATTTAGATAATTATTAATCTAGGTCTAAGCTAGGTAATATTAATTGATTGTGACATAATTGTTTTATAGCAAGTGCCTATTATGGAAATTGCAAATTCGGTCTTAGATTTTAATGTATTTTTTTTATTAAGTTGAATTGGAAAGTTGATATATGAAAAGAAAAAAAAAAGAAGATGATTAGGACTTATATAAACAATCGGTATTAGCTAAGGAGTGAGAATGTTGATAGGTAATGTATATGTAAATGAGTAGTGTTATACACATATAATCTATTTGGTAATAATCGCATTGGCTACACTAGTGTATAAGAAAACGAAGTAAACTATGTGAGTTTTGCTTATGTATGCGAAACTAGTATAAGATGAATGATCGGATATTAGGGTTATATAATCATTTTGAGTTTGAGTTATAAGTGACTATAGTGGCTTGATGAGTTCTTACCATTTTCAGTTACAAATAAGTATGAAATTTGAACCATGGCATAATTATAAATATTAATACATATTGAAATTGTTATGTGATTGCCGAATGTGAATTATAAGTAAACAATATGGGTTAATATATTAAACAAATCTATTTGTATTTATTAAGCTAAAGAGCAAGGAGGATCGAAGTTGGATAGGGGAAAAGAGAAAGCAATAGAGTAGCCAATCTACTACAGTTTCAATATACCGAGGTAAGTTTTTAAGTAGTCTCTCTACTATACTTAATTGATGATGCTTATAAGAATATGGTAGGTGAATCGAAAATTTTGGTTTGCACTTGAATAAAAGCTACTGCTTATTAAGTAATATGCGTATGCGACTATTAGTGAGGGTCCTTTTGAATTAAGTTGTAATAATGATATGAATATGTGATTTTGATTATAAAATTTAGAGTTGAAGTATGATTAATGATACGTATAGTGAGAGAATCTATCAGGACATGAGGTCCATGAGCTATATGCTAGAATCTATCCAGGACTTGAGATCCGCAGCTATGTCTTTGGAAAAATATCCGGACATGAGGTCCATGAGCTATATGCTAGAATCTATCCGGACATGAGGTCCGCAGGCTATGCTAGAATCTATCCGGACTTGAGATCCGCAGGCTATGTGCTGGAAAAATATCCGAGCAAAGGTCCACAGACCCTTGTTGGCAATGTATTCTGAGCTCCAAGATTTAACAGAACCGATGTCAGTCGTGTAAGTAAGATTTTAATTTTGAACATCCGCGGTAAACATAGTAGCTTAAATACCATACAGTTACATGCTAATGTCCGCATTACAAATTCATATTTGAATTAATTTCTATGTGAATTGCTAGTATCAAAGTTTGATATATATTTATATATATGTGAATGAAATAGTATATTTGATTAGTGTTAATTGCCATATGAAAGAATATAATTGAGGATAATAGTATAAGTTTGTGATTTGTGAATCTGTGTTTGAAATTTTTATATTTAAGTATATACATATTCGGTCAAATAATAACCAATTTGAAAATTTGTATGTGATTTCAAGTACTTGATTTAAATAATAAGTTTTAAATTGCTTGTATTACTTAGAACTTACTAAGCATCCATATACTTACTCTGTTGCCTTAATTATTTGTTTTATAGATTTTGTTCGTTAGCTATCGTTATCGGGAGTTCAAAGTCGAAGTCATCCACACTATCTAAGCCCTTTTGGTACTCTTGTAGTTAAACTTTGTTAATGGCATGTATAGGATGGACTTTTGATATTAACTAGGTATCTTTTTGGTAATGTATCTTTGTATAGCCATGCGAAAATGGCTTGCTAAGTTATTATTCGTATTTCATATAGTTAATGTATATGTGTGGTTGTTATTCAATTAATGTTTTAAATGTTTTTGTTATGAGTTGAACTTAGGAATTATTCTATAGTGTTAAATGAGATTTCGTGCTTGCTTTGTAATACTCCTTAATCCCTCCGGCGATAGGTACGGGTTAGGGGTGTTACGTTTTATTGGTATCAGAGCTATGGTTTAGTCGATTCTAGGACTAACGTAGCATATATGAGTCTAGCTATACATGCCATTCTGTGTTAATACGATAGTGTGATGATTTTTGACAATTAAAAATGTGTTTTTGTTTAGTAATGGATCCCGATCCCAATCGAGCGGTAGAATGATGATGTTGAGAGTGTAGCGCTCCGCTGCTCCCGCACATGGGACGATCTGGGAGGACTCTCAACTTTGTTGCAAGTAATGTAATCGAATGATGAGGCTAGACAGCTTTCTATAGTGTAATGAATGATTGGTTCAACCAATACATTCGAACCAATACGGCTGTTCCATAACCCCCATTCCCGAATAATACACCCCCTGCACCTATAATACCTCCGGTAACTGATCAGACGAGGTTAAATAAACCCCCGATTGACAGAATCCGAAAGCACGGGGCGACTGAATTTAAAGCTACAGACAGCGATGATGCTGAACAAGCTAAATTTTGGTTGGACAACACTATTCGGGTATTTGATGAACTATCTTGCACACCCGATGAATGCCTAAAGTGTGCTATATCTTTGCTACGTGATTCTGCTTATTATTGGTGGAGTACATTGGTTTCCGTTGTACCCAGAGAGCGAGTGACGTGGGAATTCTTCCAGATCGAGTTTCGAAAAAAATATATCAGTCAGTGGTTCATTGATCAGAAACGGAAAGAATTTCTTGAACTTAAACAAGGTTCCATGTCGGTTACTAATTATGAACGAAAATTTGTGAGGCTTAGCCGATATGCCCGAGAATGCGTTTCTTCAGAAGCTGTAATGTGTAAACGTTTCGAAGATGGATTGAACGAAGATATAAAACTGTATGTTAGCATTCTAGAAATTAGAGAATTTGTAGTACTTGTTGAACGAGCGTGCAAAGCCGAAGAGCTCAGTAAGGAGAACAGAAAAGCTGATATGGGAGCAAAAGAGTTTCGTAAGAGATCATTGGGAAAGCCCTATCAGCAGTCATCGAAGAAATTTAGAGATGATTTAGGCAGATCTAAAGATACTTCGGGCTTTTCTAGACGAGATCGTGATCGACCCCTGTGAATACGTGAGTCTCTTGATTTGCTAGTGTTGGGAATGATCGTCGGACGGAATGAGTGCGATATTGTGGTAAATGGCATTCGGGAGTTGTAGATTCCATGACCGCTCCTGTTATAAGTGTGGATCAGCTGACCACTTTATCAAGGATTGCCCGAGACTATCTGAACAGAATGTAAATCAGAGTGGGAAACCGGGTGCTACTACTGCTCGAGGTAGACCATCTAGAAATGCGGGGAATGTTAGTGGCGGTCCGAGAGGATCTAGAGATGCTACAACCAGATCTGAAACTCATGCTCCTGCTAGAGCTTATGCTATACGCGCACGCGAGGATGCTTCCTTGCCAGATATTATTACCGGTACTTTCACTCTCTTTGATACTAATGTGATTGCATTGATTGACCCTGGTTCTACTCATTCATATGTATGTGAGACTTTAGCATCCAGTAAGACTTTACATGTTGAGTCTACTGAGTTCGTAGTTCGGGTGTCGAATCCCTTGGGTCGTTATGTACTTGTTGACAAGGTGTGTAAGAAATGTCCCCTAGTAATCAGAGGTTCCTGTTTTCCGGCCGATTTGATGCTTTTACCGTTTGATGAATTTGATGTTATCCTCGGTATGGATTGGTTGACCGTTCACGATGCAGTTGTGAATTGCAAAAGAATAACTATTGATTTGAGGTGTGTAAATAATGAGATAATTCGAGTTGAGTCTACTGACTTGAACGGATTGCCAGCAATAATATCCTCGATGTTGGCTTAGAAAGATGTGAGAAAGGGATGTGAAGCATATCTTTGGTACGTACTTGATAGCAAAGAGTCAGAAAAGAGACTTGAATCAGTACCAGTGGTTTGTGAGTATTCAGATGTTTTTCCTGAGGAGTTACCAGGATTACCACCCCCTCGAGAGGTTGAATTTAGCATCGAACTAGTACCTGGTGCCACTCCAATTTCGATAGCCCCGTATTGTATGGCACCAACGGAATTGAAAGAATTGAAAGCTCAGTTGCAAGAGTTGACGGATAGAGGTTTTGTTCGACCGAGTTTTTCACCTTGGGGTGCACCAATATTTTTTGTGAAAAAGAAGGACGGAACCATGAGACTGTGCATCGACTATCGTCAGTTGAATAAAGTGACGATAAAGAATAAATATCCATTACCGCGTATTGATGATTTGTTCGATCAACTGAAGGGAGCCTCTGTATTTTCGAAGATAGATTTGGGATCGGGTTATTATCAGTTGCGAGTTCGAGATTCAGATATACCCAAAACTGCTTTCAGAACGAGATACGATCACTATGAGTTCTTAAAAATGCCGTTTGGGCTCACTAATGCCCCTGCGGTATTTATGGATTTGATGAGTCAGATCTTCAGATCATATTTGGATCGGTTTGTAGTTGTGTTTATCGATGATATCTTGGTCTATTCGAGAAATGAAACCGATCATGCTGAGCACCTGAGATTGGTGTTACAGATTTTACGGGATAAGCAGTTATATGGTAAGTTCAGTAAATGTGAGTTCTGGTTAAGAGAAGTTAGCGTTTTGGGTCATGTGGTTTCTGCATCGGGTATTAGAGTTGATTCGGGTAAAATATCAGCCATACTTGATTGGAAGCCCCCAAGGAATATTACAGAAGTTCAGAGCTTTTTGGGGCTTGCTGGTTACTACAGACGATTTGTAAAGGGTTTCTCGATGATAGCCACCCCAATTACGAAACTACTTCAGAAAGATGTTAAGTTTGAATGGTCAGAAGAATGCCAAAAAAGTTTTGATCAATTGAAAACTTATTTAATCAAGGTCTTGGTACGTATTGAATTAACTGTAAAGAGATGTCATTTCTGATGATGCATCCTTACTTGGGTTGGGTTGTGTGTTGATGCAAGAAGGTCGAGTTGTAGCCTACGCGTCGAGGCAATTGAAGCCACATGAGAAAAACTATCCGACCATGATCTCGAATTAGCTACCATTGTATTCGCTTTGAAAATATGGCGACATTACTTGTTTGGTGAGAGGTGCCATGTATTTTCGGATCACAAAAGTCTCAAATATTTGATGACTCAAAGAGATTTGAATCTGCGACAGAGACGTTGGCTTGAGTTGTTAAAGGATTATGAGCTTGTCATTGATTACCACCCGGGAAAGGCTAATGTGGTTGTGGATGCTTTAAGTCATAAATCACTGTTTGCTTTACGAACGATGAATGTATACCTGTCTGTTTTATCTGATAATGTGTTAGTAGCAGAAATGAAGGCTAAACCCTTATTGATTCCTCAAATACGTGAGTCCCAGAAAGTCGACGATGAATTGATTGCTAAACGAGCTGAATGTGCTTCTAATGTGGAATCAGAGTTTCAAACAGACGACAATGATTGTTTAAGGTTCAGAAGTTGATTGTGTGTTCCAAGAAATTCATAGCTTATTTCAATGATCTTGAGCGAAGCTCATAGTAGCCGAATGTCTATCCACCCGGGTAGTACAAAAATGTACAATGATTTGAAACGTCAGTTTTGGTGGCCTGGTATGAAACGAGACGTTTCTGACTTTGTTTCGAAGTGTTTAATATGTCAACAAGTGAAAGCGGAACACCAAGTGCCTTCGGGATTACTTCAGCCGATCATGATACCTGAATGGAAGTGGGATCGAGTCACGATGGATTTTGTATCTGGATTGCCATTGTCATCAAGTAAGAAAGATGTGATCTGGGTTGTTATTGATAGACTGACAAAGTCGGCTCATTTTATCCCTGTACATACGGATTATTCCCTTGACAAGCTAGCTGAAATGTATGTATCCCAGATTGTAAGGTTACATGGAGTACCCATTTCTATTGTGTCAGATAGAGATCTGAGATTCACATCGCGATTTTGGAAGAAATTTCAAGAAGCTTTGGGTACCAAATTACATTTTAGCACCGTATTTCATCCTCAGACTGATGGTCAATCTGAACGAATAATTTAGATACTCGAGGATATGCTGAGATGTTGCATCCTTGAGTTTAGTGGTTCGTGGAAACGGTATTTACCTTTGATTGAATTCGCTTACAACAATAGTTTTCAATCAAGTATTAAGATGGCACCTTACGAGGCTTTGTACGGTCGTAAATGCCGTACACCATTATTTTGGACCGAGCTCAGTGAAAGTAAAATTTTCGGAGTTGATTTGATTAAAGATGCTGAGCAGAAAGTAAAAATAATTCGTGAAAGTCTGAAGGCAGCATCAGATCATCAGAAGTCGTACGCGGATTTGAAACGAAACGATATTGAATATCAGGTGGGAGACAAAGTGTTTCCTAAAGTTTCACCTTGGAAAAAGATACTCAGATATGGCCGTAAGGGCAAATTGAGTCTGAGGTTCATAGGGCCGTATGAAATATCCGAACGAGTTGGTCCAGTTGCATATAGATTGATTTTACCCCCTGAACTCGAAAAGATTCACAACGTTTTTCATGTTTTGATGCTTTGAGGTTATAGATCTGATCCTTCACACATAATTAATCCCTCAGAGGTTGAAATTCAATCCGATATGAGTTATGAAGAAGAACCGATTCGCATCTTAGCTCGTGAGTTGAAAGAGTTACGAAACAAAAAGGTTCCTTTAGTAAAAGTGTTATGGCTCAAGCGCGGGATGGAAGAAGGTGCTTGGGAACCTGAAAATTCTATGAAAGAACGATATCCTAACTTGTTCACTGGTAAGATTTTCGGGGACGAAAATTTCTTATGTGGGGGAGAGTTATGACAGCCCGATTTTGACCCTAGTCGGGAAGTGGTTTCGGGACCACAAAACCGAGACAAAAAAATAATTAAATGTCATATTCCATGTTTATTGTGTGTGCACATGCATATATGAAGGTTTTATGCTTTAATTTTGACAATTGAATATGAAATTTTAAATAGGACTTATGTGTGAAAAATGTGAAAGGTGATGGGTAATTTTTAAAAGTGGTTTATAATAAAGGTACTAAAAGGAATGGTTTTGCATGTCAAATTGCCCATTTTATTGTTAGTGGCCGGCCATGTTGCTAATTAATAAATAATATAAAAATTTTCTATTATCAATATGTTAATCAAATGGCTTTTATTTATTGAATAATAATAAAAGAATAAAGAGAACATGGGTGACAAAAACAAAGTATTCATCTTTGTTTCTTCAAGAACTGAATGTGAAAGAAGATTAGGGGAGGAACATCATTCGGTCATCCTAGGCTTAATTAAGGTAAGAAGTTTTGGTTAATTCTTGAAATTTTAGTTAAATTCTAGTGAATTACTAAGTTCCTTATTGGACCCATGTTAAGATTTTGATATTTGGTGAATGAATATGGTTTTCGGTCATGGTAGATAATAAAGAATGTGGTTGCTGTTTCTTGTTAATTTGGATGAATTTTGGTGGGTAGGTGTTTGAACCAAACAAATGATCATGTGTGTACACTAGATACTAAGTGAGAAAAATCGGTCATTATATTGGAGGCCATTGCCGAATATGAACTTAGTTTTTGTGAGTGATGAGTGTGTTTTGAGTAGATGGAATAAAAAAAAGAATGCCTAAAAATGTGTTATAAGCAAATTATATGTTAAGCTAAGGTTGTTAAATTATCATTTTTTCCTTGCCGAATATGTGTTTATAAAGATGAGTTATGTTGAATGTTTTAAATAATTTAGATAATTATTAATCTAGGTCTAAGCTAGGTAATATTAATTGATTGTGACATAATTGTTTTATAGCAAGTGCCTATTATGGAAATTGCAAATTTGGTCTTAGATTTTAATGTATTTTTTTTTATTAAGTTGAATTGGAAAGTTGATATATGAAAAGAAAAAAAAAAGAAGATGATTAGGACTTATATAGACAATCGGCATTAGCTAAGGAGTGAGAATGTTGATAGGTAATGTATATGTAAATGAGTAGTGTTATACACATATAATCTATTTGGTAATAATCGCATTGGTTACACTAGTGTATAAGAAAACGAAGTAAACTATGTGAGTTTTGCTTATGTATGCGAAACTAGTATAAGATGAATGATCGGTTATTAGGGTTATATAATCATTTTGAGTTTGAGTTATAAGTGACTATAGTGGCTTGATGAGTTCTTACCATTTTCAGTTACAAATAAGTATGAAATTTGAACCATGGCATAATTATAAATATTAATACATATTGAAATTGTTATGTGATTGCCGAATGTGAATTATAAGTAAACAATATGGGTTAATATATTAAACAAATCTATTTGTATTTATTAAGCTAAAGAGCAAGGAGGATCGAAGTTGGATAGGGGAAAAGAGAAAGCAATAGAGTAGCCAATCTACTACCGTTTCAATATACCGAGGTAAGTTTTTAAGTAGTCTCCTCTACTATACTTAATTGATGATGCTTATAAGAATATGGTAGGTGAATCGAAAATTTTGGTTTGCACTTGAATAAAACTGTTTATTAAGTAATATGCGTATGCGACTATTAGTGAGGGTCCTTTTGAATTAAGCTGTAATAATGATATGAATATGTGATTTTGATTATAAAATTTGGAGTTGAAGTATGATTAATGATACGTAAAGTGAGAGAATCTATCTGGACATGAGGTCCGCAGGCTATATGCTAGAATCTATCCGGACTTGAGATCCGCAGGCTATGTGCTGGAAAAATATCCGGACATGAGGTCCGCAGGCTATATGCTAGAATCTATCCGGACATGAGGTCCGCAAGCTATATGCTAGAATCTATCCGGACTTGAGATCCGTAGGCTATGTGCTGGAAAAATATCCGGGCAAAGGTCCACAGGCCCTTGTTGGCAATGTATTCTGAGCTCCAAGATTTAACAGAACCGATGTCAGTCGTGTAAGTAAGATTTTAATTTCGAACATCCGCGGTAAACATAGTAGCTTAAATACCAGACGGTTACATGCTAATGTCCGCATTACAAATTCATATTTGAATTAATTTCTATGTGAATTGCTAGTATCAAAGTTTGATACATATATATATATATGTGAATGAAATAGTATATTTGATTAGTGTTAATTGCCATATGAAAGAATATAATTGAGGGTAATTGTATAAGTTTGTGATTTGTGAATCTGTGTTTGAAATTTTTATATTTAGGTATATACATATTCGGTCAAATAATAACCAATTTGAAAATTTGTATGTGATTTCAAGTACTTGATTTAAATAATAAGTTTTAAATTGCTTGTATTACTTAGAACTTACTAAGCATCCATATGCTTACTCTATTGCCTTAATTCTTTGTTTTATAGATTCTGTTCGTTAGCTATCTTTATCGGGAGTTCAAAGTCGAAGTCATCCACACTATCTAAGCCCTTTTGGTACTCTTGTAGTTAAACTTTGTTAATGGCATGTATAGGATGGACTTTTGATATTAACTAGGTATCTTTTTGGTAATGTATCTTTGTATAGCCATGTGAAAATGGCTTGCTAAGTTATTATTCGTATTTCATATAGTTAATGTATATGTGTGGTTGTTATTCAATTAATGTTTTAAATGTTTTTGTTATGAGTTGAACTTAGGAATTATTCTATAGTGTTAAATGAGATTTCGTGCTTGCTTTGTAATACTCCTTAATCCCTCCGGCGACGGGTACGGGTTAGGGGTGTTACATATGTAATATCAAATCATATGAAATACATTTGTATTGAAATTTATCACATACGAACTTACCTCGAACGTAGAAATGATGAAATAAGTCGATTAGTCGATAACTTTAGTTTTCACCCGATCTAGATCCAAATTTCACTTTTCTTGATCTAAATATATTTAAAATTATAATCATCTATTTATTCAATTCAATCCAAAATATACATTAGCACTATTTTACACATTTGCCCCTAAAATTTCACATTTTTACAATTTACTCCTTATTACACAAAATCATAAATTCTTGCATATTTCAAAACACCCATGCTTAACCAAATTACCATTATGCCCTAGAAGCCCAGATTTTTCATTTATTTCATATTTTAACCATAAATTTTTAAAATTTCTCAATTTAATCCCTATTTTGCATTTTCACTAAAAATCACTTAACAAAACTTGTATATCTATCAACAAGCATTCATAATCTATCAAGAAACTTCAAAATACACATGTATTCATCAATGGCATCATTCAAAATCTTTAACAGTTTTGCAAAATAGTCCCTGGGCTAGCTAGTACTAGTTGCAACGATCACAAAAACATAGAAATCATTAAAAACGGGACAAAATACATACCAATTTTAGCCAAATAAAGTAGCCAAAATTTTGAAAGCTTTAAAATGGCTTTCTACACCCTAATTTTGATTAGAAGAAGATGAAAATGAAAAAAAATGACTTTTTTTAGTTTTATTAATTTATCATTTATTAATTAATTTACTTTTTTAACCTTAATTAAAAACCATCAAATAACATGATAATATGTCCATTAATGTCCACTTACACTAATCATGGTCTAATTACAACATAAGGACCATAAATTTAAGGTTCTATAGCTATTAGACACCTTTAGCTAATAGAACACCACTTTTGCACTTTACGCGATTTAGTCTTTTTACGAAGAAGGATGCAAAAACAAGACTAATATTCTGGATCTTACTATTGCAAGAATTTGACATCGAGATAAAAGACTGTAAGGGTTTAGAAAATCAAGTTGCAGACCATCTGTCTCAATTGGAAGTTGGCAGCAAAGATGGAAACATACATCAAATTGTCGAAGCATTCCCAGATAAGATGTTATTTACCGTCGATGCAACCCCTTGGTATGCAGATTTGGTTATTTATCTAGTGTGTGGGAAACTCTCGTTGGGTGTCACAGGCCATAATAAAGAAAGATTTCTTCATGAAGTAGTGAAGTACCATTGGAACGAGCCGTATTTATTTAAGGTATGCAATGACAACATTATTCGGTATTGTGTTTTGAAAGCGGAGATGCTTTCAATCTTGAAGCACTGTCATGATGCTCCTTATGAAGGTCATTTCAGTGGCATGCACACTGCTACTAAGGTTCTTCAATCAGGATTCTACTGGCCTTCATTGTTCAAATATGCCCATAATTTTGTGAATCAATGTGATAGGTGTCAGCGTACTGGCTCTATATCCCGACGCAATGAAATGTTGTAGCAGCCAATTATGGAGGTTGAATTGTTTGATTTTTTGGGTATGGATTTTATGGGATTATTTCCAAGTTCATTTTGAAATCTTTATATATTAGTAGCTGTTGACTGCATCTCAAAGTGGGTTGTAGTTATTGTAGTCCCAAAGGATGATGCAAAGACAATGCTTAAATTTTTTCACAAGCATATACTCACCCGCTCTGGAACACCAAAGGCGTTGATTAGTGATCAAGGTACACACTTTCACTGCAACCAAGTGTCAGCCACACTGAAGCAATATGGAGTTAATCATAGAATGACTACTATTTATCATTCGCAAACTAATGGACAAACCAAAGTATTGAATTAACAAATTAAAAACATTCTAGAGAAGGTTGTGAACCCTTCGAGGAAAGATTGGTCTTCCAGACTGGATAACGCTTTATGGACATTGTGGACAGCATACAAAACTCTATTAGGGATGTTGCTATATCAATTTGTTTTTAGGAAAGCATGTCACTTGCAAGTTGAACTGGAACATAAAGCAATGTGGGCAATTAAGCAAGTGAACATGGACTATGAAGCTATTGGAAAGAAAAGGCTGTTGGATATCACTGAACTAGAGGAGATTAGGCAAAATGCCTATGAAAATGCTGCAATTTACAAGGAAAAGACCAAATGATGGCATCATAGAATTATTTTACAGTGACAATTTATCATGAGTCAACAAGTTTTATTATTCAATTCTAGACTGAAACTGCACCTGGGTAAATTGCGTTGTCATTGGTCTAGTCCTTTCGAAGTTGTCGAAGTATTTCCTCATGGTGCAGTCATAATTATAGATTTACATTCTGTACACTAGTTCAAAGTGAATGGACAGTAGTTGAAACACTATTTTGGGAATATTAATCAAAAGCATGCAAAGACCATTATATTGGTCGAAAAATTTTAATTTTTACTGAATTTATCATTATGTTATTTTATTTTAATTTTTTTTTGTTCAAGCTTGTTTTTTTTTTTTTGTAGAATACTTAGGTACCATTGTCGAAGCACTTGGGCTTTATTGTCAACACAGTTCGTACTATTGTACTGTCATTTATGACTCATCAATAATGAGGGCATATTAGAAATTTTAGATCCCACCGTTTGATGAAAAGTCACCTAGTCGTTTGATCTGTTTGAGCAGGCGCAATTCTCATTGGACATATTTATTCTCGTTAGCTTTATTTCCCTTCACAAAAGTCACGCCTTTCCATCTTCTTCTTTCACTTGCTATAAATACTCTTTTCACTGTGCCAACTGTAACATATACAAAGCAACCATTTTTATTCACTTCCTTTTCCCCAAGCTCGTACCTTTACAACCTTAAACTGTCTTCACTCCACAAAGCAACCAAAATATGGCAAGAACGAGAGGATTAGTCAAGAAAGCCACCAAGCCTGTTGAAGAACACTCATCCTCTACAACTGTAGTTCGTGAATCAGAATCCTCCATGCCAACAGAGAAAAAGGAGCCGATGATATTTTTAATGAAAGCAGCCAAGGTCCAATTCAAGATAACATTTTAAAGCGAAACTTCCACCCATAATAGGTCATTCTCCTTTCGCAACAGTAAGATTTAGGCAAGCAATTCTACAAAACCATCTCTAAGCTGAAGTGGGAGACTTTCTGC
The DNA here is from genome assembly GCA_025698475.1 of Gossypium anomalum. Taxonomy (NCBI): domain Eukaryota; kingdom Viridiplantae; phylum Streptophyta; class Magnoliopsida; order Malvales; family Malvaceae; genus Gossypium; species Gossypium anomalum. Next base: position 27,893,857 of record CM046958.1, on the reverse strand, counting down.
ACACATCCTGGAAGCTATTCTCCTTCATTGGTATGTGAGTTTTACGCTAACCTTCATGTCCATGAGTTAGAGTTTATCTTTGTTTGAGAAGGCTTAATCCCATGGGATGCTAAAAAAATGAATGAGCTGTACAACACTAAAGTGGATGTAGATGAACACTCTGAGTTTATTGAGGATATCACAGACGACAAAAGGGACCTATTGTTGAAGGATTTATATGTCGAAGGAACATTGTGGATGGCTTCAAATCAAAAGAATTGTACAATGCACTGCCACTTCCTGAAAATGTAAAGCAAAATCTAGTTTCATTTTGTCAACTACAGGCTACTGCACTCTACTCACAGCACCACAGTCAACCTTGATAGAATGTGCCTGATACATTCAATTGTAAAAAGTGTAAAACTTGAGTTCTATGTGCTAGAGGTGTCCAATTGTTATGAAATTTTAAATGGGGGGTCTGTATATGGTAATTAGACCATTAGTTAAGTTATGGACAAAAATGGGCATGGTTAGGTATGTTTCAAATTGTTTTTCATTAAGGGTATTTTAGTAATTTGGCTAATAAAGCCAAAATAACATGAAAGAAAAGGGTGTCAACTTCTTCACTTTTCATGCCATGGCCGAATTTTTCAAGGGGAGACCATAGCTAGGGTTTTCCAACCTTTCCAAGCGCCATAGTAAGTCCGTTCTAGCCCCGTTTTTAATGATTTTTACGTTTTTAAAGTCGTTATCACTCGATCTAATCTATTTCTACCAATATTTTGAGATATGGTTGAAGTATAGGGTTCTGAACCATGGTAAATATGTGTGTATTTTAATGTTTAATGGTAGATTATGCAAGTTTATGGTTAGAGAAACGACTTTTACTAAGTAGTTTTCGGAGAAAATGCTAAAAAGGACTAGTTTGTAAAAGTTATAAAATTTATCATAAAAGTGTGATTTAGTGGAAACTATGGGCTGCTATAGTTATGAAAATGATTCGGCTAGGCTTGCATGTTAAAGAAATTGAATAAAAATCATTTTACGAGCCTAGGGGAAAAAGTGTAGATAAAGTTTAAGGGCAAAATGTAATTTTGCCATAGTATGATTTTTGGATCACATTGACTAATGTGACTAAAAAATAGACTAAATGTGATATTATAGATCAAAGAAAACGAGGTTCGGATCTAGAACGGATGAAAAATGAGAAATTGACAGTTAGGTCCTTTTTTGCCATTTTGGTGTCGAGGTAAGTTCATGTGTAAATAATGAAATGTTGTATCATGTTTTAATGTCTTATGAATGTATGAATTTCCATGTTTAATTATTGTAAAGAGTGTATGAATAATATTATGGTCAATGAGAATGACTTTGTGAATTAGTTCGACAGAAGTGTCGTATCGAGGAATCCCGTTTGAACCTTAGGAATAGTTTAGGATACAAGTGACATGTCACTAGGAACTATGTGATCTGAGCTTATAAGTTGTGGTTTGAGTTCATGATATATGTGACACATGTTATGGCGTTCCGGGTTTTAGTCTAGTATGTTTTACCGATGGCTGGGTAGTCTGGCATGTGTTGCGGATACCTGACAACTGCTGTGGACAGACCCGTGAGTAGCTCGAAAGTGAGCAATATGTGATATGTGATATGAGGTAGCTTTAGCTACGAATGAGGCACTTATGTGCGAGCTTTATGTGTATCCAATAGTATTCCAAGTGTTCAATGGGTAAATTAGTGACTTATTTGACAAGTAAGTCAATGATGAGGAAATATGAGAATGTGCTACGAGTTAGTATAGGTATGAACTTATAACTCGTGAGTAAAGGATTCGGTATACTATGAAAATGTGGTAAGAATGCATACGAGAAAGTATGTGACTATATTACGTGAGGTACAGGTATGTACACAAACAAGTTTGATAACCTTGTGACAAATGATCTACATTTTTGATGAATGGATGCATGATAAGATTTGATAATAAGCATGAGATAGACATTTAAGCTATATGTGGAAATTATGATTACTCGTAAATGATGTGCATGTAGTTAAGAGAGTTGAAATAACTTGTTAAATAATGTGATTTGCTATAATGAGGAGATCATGGTTGTTATTATAATGCCAAGACATGCAACTAGTGTTTGCAAGATAAAGAGTAAGCATTGTGAATGAGTAAGTGGCAATCATGAGATTTAATACAAATTGTATTAATAACATTCTTATGATTGGGTAAAATAAATGAATGTTAATAGTTGTTTATTGTTTGCATATGAACTTACTAAGCTTTATAGCTTACTCCCTTCCCTTCCCTATCTCTTATAGGTTAATTTAGCTAGCTCGAGTTGGAGATCGCCAGAGATGTTATCATACTGTCAAGCTATCATCGTAGGGTGAAAGTGAATACAAACCTCTTAAGTTTATGGCATGTATAGGGACTAAGTCACTTTGTGAATGTGTCATTATGATTTAGCCAAAGGTATTGGCTTGTAATGGTTAAAGATTTGATGTAATGTGTAGCCATGCAAATTGGCTTATATTGGCTAATTGGTTGTAAGCCCATATAAACATGTATGTGCATATGTCAATGTTTTGTGATGTGGTTTATATTTGCTTGATATATGATGGTTATGAGTCTATTCATATGTTAATGCCCTTTGAGTGTGAATTTAGCATGAAATGATTTGGTAAGGCCTAACCTTATAATGCATGATAGATGATGGTATGAAAATGATACGTTATTGCTTGATTGTATTTTTTTTTGAAGGCATTTATATGTCATGATTTGTGCCATGTGATGTTGTGTGAATAAGTGCAAGTAAGGGTGACAAAATGGCTTGGAAATTAGCCTTGTATTTGTCTACATGGGTAGACACACGGGCATGTCTTTAGGCCGTGTGTCCCCTGCACCTTAATTAGGTAAAACAGAATTCCAGTAGTAAACACATGGGCAGAGACACAGCCGTGTGAAGGACACGACCTTAGCACACGGGCGTGTGACCCTATTTTGATTGATGACATCATAAACAGAGAGTTACACGAGCTGAGGACACGGGAGTGTAACTTCTATTTTGAGGAAAAAATTTCTAAGAGATATGAATGTTCCAAAAGTTTTTGGTTTAGTCCCGAAACACACCCAATGTATGTTTTAGGCCTCGAAGACCCATATAAGGGACGATATGCATGTGAATCAAAAGTTTTAAATTTGGACTAAAATCCATGTCTTTGTTTTGTATGAATATTTGTGTTTATGTTCGGTAATGCCTCGTACCCTGTCTCGACGTTGGATACAGGTAAGGGGTGTTACAAGACCGAGGTCAGATTAGTAGATTTTATATGCGAACAAGTGTCGAGGTAAGTTTATGTAACTTAATCGAGCATGTAATTATGTTAAATTGAATGTTGTATTTGTATGGAATGTGACTTATATTGCTGTACATTATTTGAAAGCTATAATGAAAAATATAATACATGCTTGAAATGGTGAAAATGGGTTAAGTCCCGACTGAATATTAGATTCCGATGATTATATGCACTTTCCCAAAACGAATAAGGTCTTGCATTTGTTGTGGATGGGATTTAGCTCGGACGAGTAATCCTATTGACCTTGTTATATAAAGGATTTAGCCCTGACGGGTAATCCTGATATAATACCTATCGAGTATACATTACGATTAGGGTTTAGCTTTGACTGGTAATCCCAATTGAGCTCTTCTGAGCATACGTTATACAAAAGATTTAGCCTGGACTGGTAATCCTGTTATACGATATGTGGGTCGAGAGTATGTTCCTTGAGTAAGTGCCCTAACGGGTACACTTGAATAAGAAATTGTCGGATTATTGAAGCATACACCTTGAGTGTATTGCTTGAGCATCCATTGGAATTTCAATGATTCAACGGACATAAAACTCTTGACATGGCATGAGAATTATGAGATGAAATGATAATGACTTGAAAGAATATTGCATGATGAGCTCATCTATGTTTACTTGATTGTTATGAAGATTGTGGTGATTAACATGTTTGATTGAATGCATGTGTTTAGGCAATGTTGCTAATGGATGGTAACATGATATTGTATACTTAGATTTAATAACGGGATCGGTAAGCTTAGTTTCCATTATATGAACTTACTAGGCATATAATGCTTACTCCGTTTTATTTTTCCTGTCTTGTAGTGCTCAGAAGCTCGCGAAGGTTGGAGGACCATTAGAGCATCGTCACACTATCAAATAGTTATTTTGGGTATACATAGTAAATGTAACACCCCTATCCCGTATCCGTCGCCATAATAGGTGAAGGGGCATTACCAGACTTGAAACTCATATCAGAACAGTAAATTTTTTTTTTTTGAACATTCCTTTAGATAAATACTAAAGACAGCCAGGGATACAAATTTAAACTTCTATAAGTACATATTCAAAAGATGCCATTTTCACATGGCTTATATATACATTAACCAAAATATTCTTCGGCCACTGGTCTATTCTATACATGCCATAAAATAATCCAAAACATAACAGTAACAAGTAGTGGATAGTGATAGTGTGATTAGTTGTCGACGATCCCGAGTCCAGTAGCTTCCAAATGAGATCTATAAAACAGAGGAAACAAAGTAAACGAGTAAGAATTAAAATGCTTAGTAAGTTTTAAGCAAAGTGTCAACAGATAACAATCAAATTATAACATAGTTGTTCGTATTTTTATTTCACTCTTCCTTCGGGCATACCATCCCTTTATCGAATATACACATCTCATCATATACAATAGGCGGATAAACTTTCACATAAAAGTGAGCTCATGTGACATAGATATATTGTATAGTTTCACATAACCTTTCACACCGATCCGACGCCACATAATCATAGGAATAGTCTCATAGATTGCTCACGTATGCATCACATAACTACCTTATGATTTAGTTCAAATCAAGCTCACATATAAACTCTGAGTACACATACTGTTTAACCTTTCGCATTGAATATATTTATAAGCAATTCTTATTGCGTAAGTCTTATAGCTTTAAACTCTACTTGGATTATCGGTGAGACTTTTAGCTCGGATGAAATCTCCACACGAAGTCAGTGGGTCTTAACCTGCACATAGTCACCACATATAGTCATCCGGTCTTTAATCCGGGTTTACATCACGAGTTTCATGCATAGTTATTCACATGTTACAACATTCACATCGACTATCATATTTGTAATTCATTTACCTCATCAAATATCTAATAAAACACACCTTCCACCGTTTATCATTTGGCCACAATATATATATATATATATACATCTCATACATATCTCACATTAGCCATTTGGCTTTACCACATATCCATCTCATACACATTTCGCATTAGCCATTCAGCTTTTACCACATATATACACTTCCACGTTCATCACATTGGCCATTCTACCTTAACAAATATATGCATGTTCACATTCATCACGTTGGCCATTCTACCTTATCACACATATGCATGTTCACATTCATCACGTTGGCCATTCTACCTTATCACACATATGCATGTTCACATTCATCACGTTGGCCATTCGCCTTATCACACATATGCATGTTCACATTCATCACGTTGGCCATTCGCCTTATCACACATATGCATGTTCACATTCATCACGTTGGCCATTCGCCTTATCAAACATATGCTGAGTTCACATTCATCACGTTGGCCATTCGGCCTTATCTTATCACATATGCATGTTCACATTCATCACGTTAAAATCCTAAATCAAAATATAAATTTTCATGTATTCACATCACAATTATCCAAATATACTTCACATACCACATATACTTTCATGTTTACACTTTGTCTTGACTGAATCTACATCTATCATTTTCCAATGAATAATTCAATTTCAAGCCATACTATCATTCCATATTCGAATACTTATAAACTTACAATTTCACAAATTTTAATATCAAAGATCCATCTAACACTCATATATCATTTTATAATATCACAATTTAGAATTCACGTATGGGTTTAATCAATAGCTTATGAGCAACTAAAACAAGTTTTATCAATGTTTACAACATAATCACAAATTCTCTACAAGTTGTTTTCCTGAGCAACAGTCGTTAAATTATTTGTAACTGGAGCTACGAAACTCCAAATGATGTGCCATTAATTTCCCATGAAAATACATTCGTATATCTTCTATCCAAAAAATTTTCAGAATTTTTGGTTTGGCTAATCAATACCAGATTTTTCTTAAAGTCTCCCCTATTTTACTGCTTGACTATTCTGACTACTCTTCACAAAGAACTGAATTTCTCATTGTACAGAATTCAAAATATGTTTTCGTTTATTTTGTTTGAAACTAGACTCATTAAGGAGTCTAAGCATATAAATATTATCTTATAATCATTTTTGTATGATTTATAATGATTTTCCAAATACTGAACAGGGGATTTCGGAACCATTCTGACTCTGTCTCACACAACAACAAAAATCTCATTATCGGCAACCCCTTTACTTACACGATTTCTTTTATACGAAACTAGACGCATCAAGCTTTAATTACATAATCTATTCAGCCTTTAACTCAATTCCCACAATTTATGGTAATTTTTCCAAAACACACTACTGCTGCTGTCCCGAGCAGATTTATACAAATTTACTCAGAAAGTTCTCATTCACATATTTAAAACATAATATCATATATGCCATCATTTAGAAAAGTTATTGACCTTAACGTATATACTTAATACATATTCATCCCATTTAAAAACTTAAAACTTACAAAGGAATCAAACTCAAATGCTTAAGAACTTACTCGGAAGTTGTCGAACGATTACAGATCGACTATTCGGTTGGGTAGCTTTTTCTCTTATCCGAATTAGACTCCCTAAGCTCTTGAGCTTGAATAAACAAATTTAATCTATTACAAACCAATTATACAAACTCATGGCCGAATACAACAAGAAGACTAACTAGATTCTACTAGCCACTCATTGCTCTATTATTAACCTTACTTAATTATAAACACATTCGCAACTACCTCAACCTTATTTAATACAATTAAACACCGAATTCTCATGTAAAAAGTACCATTGCCGAATATCATTTAGTTCACAAGGTCCTAATTTCAAAAATTTGACAAGCTCATACCCATTTCCTACTAATTCCATCATTTTAACACAGGTACGACAAAGCTAAATTCCATTCTTCCATTAGTTTGCATTTAAATTATTTAAAACATTCAACACAACTCAACCTTATAAACACATATTCGGCTAGGAAGAAAGATTGATAATTTAACAACCTTAGCTTAACATATAATTTGTTGTAACACATCTTTAAGCATTCTTTTACTCCATCAACTCAAAACACATTCATCACTCACAATAACTAAATTCATATTCGGCAATGGCCTCCAATATAGTGACCGATTCTTCTCAACTAGCACCTAGTGTACACACATGATCATTTGTTTGATTCAAACACCTATCCACCAAAAATTCATCCAAATTAACAAGAACAACAACCACATTCCTTGTTATCTACCATGACCGAAACACATATTCATTCACCAAATATCAAAAATTTAACATGGGTCAAATAAGGAACTTAGAAATTTACTAGGATTTAACTAATGTTTCAAAAATTAACCAAAACTTCTTACCTTAATTAGGACTAGGATGACCGAATGATGTTCTCCGCTAAACTTCTTTCACATTCGGTTCTTCAAGAAACAAAGATGAATACTTTGTTTTTATCACCCTTGTTCTCTTTATTATATTATTATTATTAAATAAATAAAAGCCATTTAGTTAACATATTGATAATATAAAATTTATATGTTATTTGTTAACTAGCAACATGGCCGGCCACCAATAATAAAGTGGGCAATTTGACATGCAAGCCCCGCATTTTAGCCATGTTAACAATTGGCCACTTTAAGAAAAAGACTTCTAAAATTTTCCTTTATACAATCAAATCCCAACTAAATAATTTAGCATCCAATTAACTAAATTAAACCACCCAACTTTCACAATAGGTAATTCACATAACAAAAACACCAAATTAATAGTTTACAAAATTTTTGACTAGGTTTTGTGGTCTCGAAACCACTTCCGACTAGGTCAATTTAGGATCACAACTCTCCCCTCCTTTAGGATTTTCGTCCCCAGAAAATCTTACCGGCAAATAGGATAGGGTAACTTTCTCTCGTTGAGTTCTCTAGATCCCACCTAGTTTCCTCAACTCCGAACTTACGCTTCAGTGCTTTAACTAACAAAACTTTCTTAGTTTGATCATAATAAATCACAGAAATCCACAGAATTGACATTTACTCACTTACTTTTCATTTCGGTAATAACGCACATAGGTATAACACAATTTAACCCACGGTCTCAACGCATTACTAGGTATAGGCTCGAATCCCACACACAAAGTTCCGAGCCTACTTAACCCAAAGTCCGAATAAACTTGATAGCCATCAACTAATTAGGCTATTAGCCTAGTATACACTTCACCGGTCCCAAACCTACTAGGCACAAGGCCTGAATAACTCAAACATATATATATATTCATTTGGTTCATGACAACACTCATTTAACATCTTATGAAAATATTTTATTTTTTTTATACATGTAACTTAGATAATTTTTCACACACCCATTCATCAATAAAACACTATCAATAAGAATTTAATACTATCCTTTATCTTCACTATTTCAAGTAACCATCGATATGAAGAGTTTGAAGGTTTTAAATTCTCAATTCAAAGAACATATATAAGTCGATACGAGATTATGTTAACATCTTGCATCAATATTTAACTTAACTTATTTCCAAAGGAAAATCAACTTCCACGCACTGAACATTTATTTCATTTAACACATTCTTTCATAGTTAACGTTACTCGTGATATAGTCGAATAAGCATAAAGCCTAATATAATATAATCGCATGAGATTTATACTAGCACATAACTCATATATCCATAATTATCACCATTCATCAGAAATTCTTACCAACTTTCAAATGTCGAAACTTAGTCAAAATAATTTCTTGAACATGATTAACAAAATAATGTTTATTCACAATAGCACATATAACTGCATATACCGAGAATCTCGTATTTATAATGTATATATATATCACATACCTTGTCAATTTAATGTCTCGAACTTATTTCATTACCAATTTAGCACAATGTTGTATAATCTCCGACTCTAATTAGTTCACCAGTGTTTAGTCCGTTTAACGAATTTTCTCTTTAGGTCTTACTTATTATTACAAGTCAATGCCATCGTTTCACACGAGGTCATACATGAAACACACTTCGCATACGCAGTGCTCACTGACTGATTTCACACACATAGCGCTCGATTAAAGAACTCGCACACATAGTGCCTTAATTACCAATCTCGCACACATAGTGCTCGATTGAAGAACTCGCACACATAGTGCCTCAACTACTGATCTGGCACACATAGTGCTCGGTTGAAGAACTTGCACACACAGTGCCTTATAATTCCAGCACGAATGCCTTCGAGGTTTAGCCCGGATATATCGCTAGCACAAATGCTCCTCGGGACTTAGCCCGGATATATCACTAGCACGAATGCTCTTCGGGACTTAGCCCGGATATATCACTAGCACGAATGCTCTTTGGGACTTAGCCCGGATATATCACTAACACGAATGCTCTTCAGGACTTAGCCCGAATACATCACTAGCACGAATGCTCTTCGGGACCTAGCCCGGATATATCACTAGCACGAATGCTCCTCGGGACTTAGCCCGGATATATCACTAGCACGAATGCTCTTCGGGACTTAGCCCGGATATATCACTAGCACGAAGGCTCTTCAAGACTTAGCCCGGATACATCACTAGCACGAATGCTCTTCGGGACTTAGCCCGGATATATCACTAGCACGAATGCTCCTCGAGACTTAGCCCGGATATATAACTAGCACGAATGCTCTTCGGGACTTAGCCCGGATATATCACTAGCACGAAGGCTCTTCGGGACTTAGCCCGGATATATATAACTCTCAATTCTCATGTATATATACATATATAACAATACACATTAGTATATCATTTACATTACTTAAATACAAACACAACATGCTTGTCGACCATTCAACTTTCAGTTCGATAGCCACATACAAAGATCACATTTATAGTCATAACACTCTTTCAAAATTGCATCACTTATACCCTTATAATTCAATCCAAATCAAAATTCAAATACGAGTACATGATACATACCTGATCAACTTAATAATTCGAGCATGTCCAAGTGAAGTTATATCGCAAATTCTCATAGTCAGAAGCTTGCTACAGCTCGATCGGGATCAAGATTCATTACAATACAACAAACACAAATTAAATGGTCAAAAATCATCACACTATCATTTTATCCATTTATGGCATGTATAAATAGACTCACGCGTGCTACGTTAGTCCTAGAATCGACTAAATCGTGGCTCTGATACCAATAAAATGTAACACCCCTATCTCGTATCCGTCGCCAGAATAGGTGAAGGGGCATTACCAGACTTGAAACTCATATCAGAACAGTAAAATTTTTTTTTTTGAACATTTCTTTAGATAAATACTAAAGACAAACCAGGATACAAATTTAAACTTCTATAAGTACATATTCAAAAGATGCCATTTTCGCATGGCTTATATATACATTAACCAAAATATTCTTCTACCTTCGGGTCTATTCTATACATGCCATAAAATAATCCAAAACATAACAGTAACAAGTAGTGGATAGTGATAGTGTGATTAGTTGCTGACGATCCCCGAGTCTGTAGCTTCCAAATGAGATCTATAAAACAGAGGAAACAAAGTAAACGGAGTAAGCATTAAAATGCTTAGTAAGTTTTAAGCAGTGTCAACAGATAACAATCAAATTATAACATAGTTGTTCGTATTTTTATTTCACTCTTCCTTCGGGCATACCATCCCTTTCTTTGAATATACACATCTCATCATATACAATAGGCGGATAAACTTTCACATAAAAGTGAGCTCATGTGACATAGATATATTGTATAGTTTCACATAACCTTTCACACTGATCCGACGCCACATAATCATAGGAATAGTCTCATAGATTGCTCACGTATGCATCACATAACTACCTTATGATTTAGTTCAAATCAAGCTCACATATAAACTCGGAGTACATACCTGTTTAACCTTTCGCATTGAATATATTTATAAGCAATTCTTATTGCGAAGTCTTATAGCTTTAAACTCTACTTGGATTATCGGCGAGACCTTTAGCTCAGATGAAATCTCCACACGAAGTCAGCAGGTCTTAACCCAGACATAGTCACCACATATAGTCATCTGGTCTTTAATCCCGGGTTTACATCATAGAGTTTCATGCATATTTATTCACATGTTACAACATTCACATCGACTATCATATTTGTCATTCATTTACCTCATCAAATATCTAATAAAATACACCTTCCACCGTTTATCATTTGGCCACAATATATATATATATATATACATCTCATACATATCTCACATTAGCCATTTGGCTATACCACATATCCATCTCATACACATTTCGCATTAGCCATTCAGCTTTACCACATATATACACTTCCACGTTCATCACATTGGCCATTCAACCTTAACACATATATGCATGTTCACATTCATCACGTTGGCCATTCGGCCTTATCACATATATGCATGTTCACATTCATCACATTGGCCATTCGGCCTTATCACACATATGCATGTTCACATTCATCACGTTGGCCATTCGGCCTTATCACACATATGCATGTTCACATTCATCACGTTGGCCATTCGGCCTTATCACACATATGCATGTTCACATTCATCACCTTGGCCATTCGGCCTTATCACACATATGCATGTTCACATTCATCACGTTGGCCATTCGGCCTTATCACACATATGCATGTTCACATTCATCACGTTGGCCATTCGGCCTTATCACACATATGGATGTTCACATTCATCACGTTGGCCATTCGGCCTTATCACACATATGCATGTTCACATTCATCACGTTGGCCATTTGGCCTTATCACACATATGCATGTTCACATTCATCACCTTGGCCATTCGGCCTTATCAAACATATGCATGTTCACATTCATCACGTTGGCCATTCGGCCTTATCAAACATATGCATGTTCACATTCATCACGTTGGCCATTCGGCCTTATCACACATATGCATGTTCACATTCATCACGTTAAAATCCTAAATCAAAATATAAATTTTCATGTATTCACATCACAATTATCCAAATATACTTCACATACCACATATACTTTCATGTTTACACTTTGTCTTGACTGAATCTACATCTATCATTTTCCAATGAATAATTCAATTTCAAGCCATACTATCATTCCATATTCGAATACTTATAAACTTACAATTTCACAAATTTTAATATCAAAGATCCATCTAACACTCATATATCATTTTATAATATCACAATTTAGAATTCACGTATGGGTTTAATCAATAGCTTATGAGCAACTAAAACAAGTTTTATCAATGTTTACAGCATAATCATAAATTCTCTACAAGTTGTTTTCCTGAGCAACAGTCGTTAAATTATTTGTAACTGGAGCTACGAAACTCCAAATGATGTGCCGTTAATTTCCCATGAAAATACATTCGTATATCTTCTATCCACAAAATTTTCAGAATTTTTGGTTTGGCTAATCAATACCAGATTTTTCTTAAAGTCTCCCCTATTTTACTGCTTGACTATTCTGACTACTCTTCACAAAGAACTGAATTTCTCATTGTACAGAATTCAAAATATGTTTTCGTTTATTTTGTTTGAAACTAGACTCAGTAAGGAGTCTAAGCATATAAATATTATCTTATAATCATTTTTGTACGATTTATAATGATTTTCCAAATACTGAACAGGGGATTTCGGAACCATTCTGACTCTGTCTCACACAACAACAAAAATCTCATTATCGGCAACCCCTTTACTTACACGATTTCTTTTATACGAAACTAGACGCATCAAGCTTTAATTACATAATCTATTCAGCCTTTAACTCAATTCCCACAATTTATGGTAATTTTTCCAAAACACACTACTGCTGCTGTCCCGAGCAGATTTATACAAATTTACTCTGTAAAGTTCTCATTCACATATTTAAAACATAATATCATATATGCCATCATTTAGAAAAGTTATTGACCTTAACGTATATACTTAATACATATTCATCCCATTTAAAAACTTAAAACTTACAAAGGAATCAAACTCAAATGCTTAAGAACTTACCTCGGAAGTTGTCGTACGATTACAGATCGACTATTCGGTTGGGTAGCTTTTTCTCTTATCCGAATTAGACTCCCTAAGCTCTTGAGCTTGAATAAACAAATTTAATCTATTACAAACCAATTATACAAACTCATGGCCGAATACAACAAGAAGACTAACTAGATTCTACTAGCCACTCATTGCTCTATTATTAACCTTACTTAATTATAAACACATTCGGCAACTACCTCAACCTTATTTAATACAATTAACACCGAATTCCTCATGTAAAAGTACCATTGCCGAATATCATTTAGTTCACAAGGTCCTAATTTCAAAAATTTGACAAGCTCATACCCATTTCCTACTAATTCCATCATTTTAACACAGGTACGGCAAAGCTAAATTCCATTCTTCCATTAGTTTGCATTTAAATTATTTAAAACATTCAACACAACTCAACCTTATAAACACATATTCGGCTAGGAAGAAAGATTGATAATTTAACAACCTTAGCTTAACATATAATTTGTTGTAACATATCTTTAAGCATTCTTTTATTCCATCAACTCAAAACACATTCATCACTCACAATAACTAAATTCATATTCGGCAATGGCCTCCAATATAGTGACCGATTCTTCTCAACTAGCACCTAGTGTACACACATGATCATTTGTTTGATTCAAACACCTATCCACCAAAAATTCATCCAAATTAACAAGAACAACAACCACATTCCTTGTTATCTACCATGACCGAAACACATATTCATTCACCAAATATCAAAAATTTAACATGGGTCAAATAAGGAACTTAGAAATTTACTAGGATTTAACTAATATTTCAAAAATTAACCAAAACTTCTTACCTTAATTAGGACTAGGATGACCGAATGATGTTCTCCCCTAAACTTCTTTCACATTTGGTTCTTCAAGAAACAAAGATGAATACTTTGTTTTTATCACCCTTGTTCTCTTTATTATATTATTATTATTAAATAAATAAAAGCCATTTAGTTAACATATTGATAATATAAAATTTATATGTTATTTGTTAACTAGCAACATGGCCGGCCACCAATAATAAAGTGGGCAATTTGACATGCAAGCCCCGCATTTTAGCCATGTTAACAATTGGCCACTTTAAGAAAAAGACTTCTAAAATTTTCCTTTATACAATCAAATCCCAACTAAATAATTTAGCATCCAATTAACTAAATTAGACCACCCAACTTTCACAATAGGTAATTCACATAACAAAAACACTGAAATTAATAGTTTACAAAATTTTTGACTAGGTTTTGTGGTCTCGAAACCACTTCCCGACTGGGGTCAATTTAGGACTGTCACAGTAAAATCGTTTTGGTATAATGGCATGTATAGGACAACTTGGCCATTAGTGACATGTTAATGATGCTTGTAATCTAGCCATTGGAATGTTTAGTAATAGTTATTTTTGTATGATTAAGTAGGCTATTATGATACAATCATATGTGTTATTGTTAAGTATATGTGATCTAATGATGTTAAAGCCTAAGTTAATCCAAGGTAAGTTTATAAACACATATACATGTAATGGTATGCCATGATGACTGATGGAATTGTTTAATTTGAATGCTTGGATTGGTTGGTATTGGATGTGTGTTTCAGGTGCAGGTGTTGGTTTAGATTTTGTGTGAAAAATGAAGCTAGAAATGGCTTCATTTTGTCCACACGGGCAGACTCACGGGCGTGTGCCTAGATCATGTGTGACACACGGCCTGGTAACATGGGCATGTGGTTAGGCCGTGTGTCTTAACCGTGTGAAATATGTACCTAATTTCGAATTAAATTAATTAACCACACGGCCTAGCACACGGGCGTGTGTCATGGCCGTGTGAACAACTCAGAGAGTTACGGGGTCGAACACGGCCTCTAGCATGGGCGTGTCCTAGGGTCACACGGGCGTGTCCCTTGGACCACACGGACGTGTGAGCCCTGCACCTTGGAAAAATTTTGAAAAGTCATGAAAAATTCTTAGAGTTCCCGATTAAGTCCCGACTCGATTCTAATGCTTGTATTAGGCCTCGAGGGTCTAATCAAGGGACGTTTTGAATGTTCTTGGCTAATGAATAGTAATTTACATAACTTGTTTGAAAAATGTTTTGAAAATTTCTATAATGCTCCGAAACTTTGTTTCGACGATGGATACGGATTAGGGGTGTTACATTTAGTGGTATTAGAGCTACGATTTAGCAGAATATCGGATTTGATGTGGCAAACACGAGTTTAACTATACATGCCATTATATAAATTGTGATAGTGTGATGACTTCTGATCATTTTAATTGTGTTTTTCAAGAGTAATGTCATCCAACCGAACTAGAGCTAAATCCGAGTAAGCTGAGAGCAATGCTTCAACTTCGGTTCAAAGAGTTGCGTTTGCATCTGGTAATGAAAGGCTCGTTTCTGAGGGCCGAAGTAAAGAGGCAAAGCAAGCCTTCTTTCAAATGATGAACGAATGGTTTACACAGCATCTGAGAACAAACCCTGCTGTACAACGATTTCCCCAACCTGCTCCCCAACCGATTCCTCATGTACCACAGGGTGTTGAACCTGTTAGAATTGGTAAGCCTTCGATAGAAAAAATCCGCAAGTATGGGGCGGAAGAATTTAGAGCTACCGCAGATGATGATCTGGAAAGGGCTGGGTTTTGGCTAGAAAATACTATCCAGGTTTTTGATGAATTATCCTATACACCTACCGAATGTCTGAAGTGTACAGTATCTCTACTGAAGGATATAACTTATCATTGGTGGAATACCATAACTTTGGTTGTACCGAAAGAGAATGTTACATGGGAATTCTTCCTGGCCGAATTCAGAAAGAAATATTTTAGCCAGAGATTCATGGATCAGAAAAAGAAAGAATTTTTAGAACTCAAGCATGGAAACATGACTGTATCTGAATATGAACGAGAATTTGTTCAGTTGAGCAAATATGGCGGAGAATGGGTTCTAACCGAGACTGAGATGTGCAAATACTTTGGGGAGGGTTTAAATGAAGATATCAAGTTATTAATTAGAATTCTTGAAATAAAGGAATTTGCAGTGTTAGCCGGTCAAGCCCACAAAGCTGAGGAATTGAGTAAAGAAAATAAACAAGCTGAAAGAGAGGCTCGGGATTCTGGAAAAAGAACTATGAGTAAGTCACAATAATTTACTTCTAAGAAATTAAAGAAGTATTATGATCGTGTTACCACCTCTACTGGATATCCTAGAAGAGAGCGAGGCTTTCAATGTTCTAACCCGAGGTCTTCATCTCCATCTGTGACTAGTGTGGGTAGTGTCGGTAATCCCAAACCAACATGCAAACATTGTAACAAATTTCATCATGGAGAATGTCGGTCTAGAGGTGGAGCTTGTTTTAGATGTGGTTCACTTGAACATTTTCTCAGAGATTGTCCAGAAAGAGTTGAAAAAGAGATAGAACCAGCTCCAAAGCCTAGTAATCTTTTTCCGAGAAGTAGACCACCCCGTTACCCTAGCAATGTTACTGGTAGTTGAGGTACTACCATGGATACATTAGTTAGATTTGAAGCACGAGCACCTACAAGAACATATGTTATTCGTGCTAGGGAAGATGCCTCTGCACCAGACATCATTACTGGTACATTTTCTCTACTTGATATTGATATTACTGCATTGATAGATCCTGGTTCCACACATTCAGACCTATGCACGAACGTAGTGACTATGAAAAATTTACCTGTTGAATTCACTAAATTTGTGGTTAAAGTTTCAAACCCCCTGGGCCAATGTGTTATGGTGGATAAAGTTTGTAAGAACTGTCCGTTGATGGTAAAAGGTTATTGCTTTCCGACTAACTTGATGTTATTGCCATTTGATTTGATGTGATCTTCGGAATAGATTGGTTAACCCAATATGATGCAGTGGTGAATTGTAAACAGAAATATATTGTATTGAAATTTGGGAATGGTGAATTACTTCATGTTGAATCTAATAAATTGGATGGATTACCTAATGTGATTTTAGCAATATTAGCATAGAAATATGTCCGAAAGGGTTATGATGCTCACCTTGCATATGTACTAGATACTAAAGTATTTGAGTCAAAGATTCAACTAGTGCCAGTTGTATGTGAATTTCCTGATGTATTCCCTAAAGAATTACCTGGTTTACCACCGGATAGAGAAGTTGAATTCTGTATAGATCTTGTTTCTGGAACAACACCTATATCCATAGCACCTTATAGAATGGCTCCCACTGAATTGAAAGAGCTAAAAGTATAGTTGCAAGAATTGATTGACAGAGGATTTGTTCGACCTAGTTTCTCACGTTAGGATATGCTAGTTCTATTTCTAAAGAAGAAATATGGATCGTTGAGGCTGTGTATTGATTACAGACAGCTCAATAAAGTTACAATAAATAACGAGTATCCATTGTCTCAAATCGGTCACTTGTTTGACTAGTTAAAATGTGCCACTGTATTTTCAAAGATTGATCTCCGTTTTTTTTTACTATCAACTACGGGTAAAAGAATCGAATGTGCCAAAGAGCACTTTTAGAACCAGGTATGGACACTATGAGTTTCTTGTGATGCCATTCGGCTTGACCAATGCACCTACAATGTTTATAGATCTGATGAATAGATTTTTTAGCCTGTATTTGGACAGGTTTGTAGCAGTATTTATAGATGATATTTTGGTTTATTCTCGAGATGAAAATGAATATGCTGAGCATTCGAGAATAGTGTTGCAAACTCTACGAGAGAAACAATTGTATGCCACATTCAGTAAATATGAATTTTGGTTACGGGAAGTTAGTTTTCTTGGGCATATAGTATCTGCTGAAGGTGTCAGAGTGGACCCAAATAAAATTTTAGCCATTTTTAATTGGAAACCACTGAAGAATCTGTCTGGAGTCCAAAGTTTTCTAGGATTAGCTGGTTACTATTAGAGATTTGTAAAAAGTTTTTCAGTGATAGCTTCTCCGATGTCTCATTTACTGTAAAAAGATGTAAAGTTTGAGTGGACTGATAAATGCTAGTAGAGTTTTGACAAATTAAAAGCTTTATTGATAGAAGCACCAGTGTTAGTTTAGCCTGAATTGAGTAAGGAATTCAAAATTTACAGTGATGCATCATTAAATGGTTTAGGTTGTGTTTTGATGCAAGAAGGTAAAGTAGTATCCTATGCTTCACGACAACTAAATTTACATGAAAAGAACTACCCGAGACACGATCTTGAATTGGCAGCTATAGTATTTGCATTGAAAATCTGGCACCATTACTTATTTGGTGAAAAATGTCACATATTCATTTATTACAAAAGGCTAAAATATTTGATGCAATAGAAAGATTTGAATTTGAGACAGCACAGGTGGCTTGAGTTATTGATAGATTATGATCTTGTTATTGACTACCATCTGGGAAAAGCCAATGTAGTGGCAGATGCTTTGAGCAGAAAATCGCTGTATACTTTGTGAGCAATGAACACCCGATTGTCATTGTCTGATGATGGTTCAATCATAGATGAGTTAAAAGCTAGACCAATATTTTTGAAACAGATCTTTGAATCTCAAAAAAATGATAGTAAGATGCAAGCAAAGCGAATACAAAGTGAATCGACTCCTGACTTAGAATTTCAGATCGAGACTGATGGTTGTTTGTTATTCAGAGGCAGAGTATGTGAATCGAAAAGTTCAGAACTAGTACAGAAGATTTTGAATGAAGCTCATAATGGTAACATGTTTATACATCCTGGTAGTAATAAAATGTATAATGATCTGAAAAAGATGTACTGGTGGCTAGCAATGAAATGAGATATTTATGAGTTTGTATCTAAATGTTTGACATGTTAGCAAGTAAAAGTTAAACATCAGTTGCCTTCTGGACTATTACAGTCGGTTACGATACCAAAATAGAAATGGGAAAGAATTACTATGGACTTTGTATCAGGGTTATCCCTATCTTCAAAGAAGAAATATGACATTTGGATAATCGTTGATCGGTTGACAAAGTTTGCACACTTTATTCCAGTGCGTATGGATTATTCCTTGGATAGATTGGTTGAATTATATGTCTCTGAGATTGTCAGATTGCATGAAATGCCTGTCTCCATTATATCAGATAAAGACCCTCGGTTTACATCTCAATCTGAATGGGTAATATAGATCTTGGAAGATATGCTTCGATGTTGTATACTTGAGTTTGAAGGTAACTGGGAAAAGTACTTGCCTTTAGCTGAATTTGCTTATAACAACAATTATCAGTCTAGCATCAAAATGGCACCGTATGAAGCTTTATATGGTCGCAAATATAGAACTCCATTGCATTGGATAAAACTCAGTGAGAAAAAGTTACATGGAGTTGACTTGGTCTGAGAGACCGAGGAAAAGGTGAAAGTAATTTGAGACAGCTTGAAAGTAACCTTTGATCGTCAAAAGTCTTATGCTGATTTGAAATAAAAAGAAATAGAATTTCAAATTGGTGACAAAGTATTCTTGAAAGTATTTCCTTGGAAGAAAGTTCTCCTGTTTGGTCGTAAAGGAAAACTAAGTCCACGGTCCATTGGACTATATGAAATTACAGAAAGAATTAGACCGGTTGCATATCAGTTAGCTTTACCATAAGAACTTGATTGGATTCATAATTTTTTCATGTGTATATGCTACGATGGTACCAATCCGATTCCTCACATGTTATTTCTCCAACAGAGGTAAAGATTCAGCCTAATATGACATATAGTGAAGAACCGATCAAAATCTTAGCTCGAGAAACAAAAGAGTTAAGAAATAAGAAGGTAGCTTTAGTAAAAATTCTTTGGCAACGACATGGTATAGAGGAGGATACCTAGGAGCCAGAGGATACTATGAAGAAGCAATACCCGAATCTTTTTAGTAGTAAGATTTTCGAGGACGAAAGGGGGGAGAGTTGTAACAGCCCATTTTTCAGTGAAATCGAAACAGTGGTTTCGGGACCACAAATCTGACCCAAAAATAAAATTTATTTTTATTTTATTAGATGGTCCATATTATGATAGAAATGTTGTGAAAAAAAATTGATACGAAAGTTTTATCGATTAAGTGTTTAATTACGAGAAGGACTAAATTGCATAAAATGTGAAGGTTGAATTCTAGTAGTTAGAAGGATTAAATAGCTATGAAATTCAAAACTAGAGGTCCTTATATTGTTATTAGACCATTAAAGAAAAGCATGTAGATTTTTAGAGACTTATCCATCGAAAAATTAGAAAAGAGTAAGGACTAAATTGGAATTTGAAAAATAAGTAATTAATTAAAAGATGAAAAGAAAATATCATCTTATTTTCTCATCTTCTTCAACCTAAAATACATGGAAACCCTATGAGAGAGAGAAGAAACTTTCAAGGCTTAATTGGGTAAGTTTCCTTGTCCCGTTTTTAGTAATTTTGATATTTTTGAAATCGAGATAGCTTAAATTATTTATTTGGGGGATTAATTTGAAAAGTTATCAAAGTATTGAAAATGAGTCATGGATGTATATTTTGAAAATTAGAAATTTATGGTAGAAAATGAAAGGTTGTTGATAGATAAACAACTTTTACAAAGTGAGTTTTGATGAAAATATGAGTTAGGGACTAAAATGTAAACTTGTGAAATTGAAGAAAAATTTTGAATTTCTATGAATACATGTGCTATAAATTTTGTAATGGGATTTTGGTTAGGCTTGGAATAGGGAGTAAATTGCACAAATTTCATTTTTCGAGCCTAGGGACAAAATAAAAAATTATGGAAAAGTGAGGGGCAAAATGGTAATTTTACCTAGGATGTAAATTGAGTCTGAATAAATAAAAAATATGTGAAATTGATGATTAAAGCTATTTATATATATCCAGACAACACGAATTTGAGGTTAGACCGATGACAAAAAAAGGGTTTTGGGTTAGTAGATTTTATACGCGAACAAGTGTCGAGGAAAGTTCGCGTAACTTAATCGAGCATGTAATTATGTTAAATTGAATGTTGTGTTTGTATGGAATGTGGCTTATATTGCTGTACATTATTTAAATGCTATATTGAAAAATATAATACATGCTTGAAATTGTGAAAAGGGGTTAAGTCTCGATTGAATATTGGATTCCGATGATTATATGTGCTTTCCCAAAATGAATAAGGTCCTGCATTTGTTGTGGATGGGATTTAGCTCAGACGAGTAATCCTATTGAACTTGTTATAATAAGGATTTAGCCTGGACGGGTAATCCTGATATAATACCTCTCGAGTATACATTACGATTAGGGTTTAGCCTGGACTGGTAATCCTAATTGAGCTCTTCTTAGCATACGTTATACAAAAGATTTAGCCTGGACTGGTAATCCTTTTATACGATATCTGGGTCTACAGTATGTTTCTTGAGTAAGTGCCCTAACAAGTACACTTGAATAAGAAATTGACAGATTATTGAATTGTAAGCTCGATGTACTGCTTGAGTATCCATCGAAATTTCAATTATTCAACAGACATAAAACTCTTGACATGGCATGAGAATTATGAGATGAAATGATAATGATTTGAAATAATATTGCATGATGAGCTCATCTATGTTTACTTGGTTGTTATGAAGATTGTGGTGACTAACATGTTTGATTGAATGTATGTGTTTAGGCAGTGTTGCTAATGGATGGTAACATGATATTGTATGCTTAGATTTAATAACGGGATTGGTAACTTTAGTTTCTGTTATACGAACTTACTAAGCATGTAATGCTTACTTCATTTTATTTTCCCTGTCTTATAGTGCTGGGAAGCTCACGAAGGTTAGAGGATCATTGGAGCATCGTCACACTATCAACTAGCTACTTTGGGTATACATAGTAAAATCATTTTGGTATAATGGCATGTACAGGACAACTTGGCCATTAGTGGCATGTTAATGATGCTTGTAATCTAGCAATTGGAATGGCTAGTAATGATTATTTTGGTATGATTAAGTAGGTTATTATGATATAATCATATGTGATGTTGTTAAGTATATGTGATCTAATGATGTTAAAGCCTAAGTTAATCCAAGGTAAGTTCATAAACACATATGCATGTAATGGGATGCCATGATGAATGATGGAATTGTTTAATTTAAATGCTTGGTCTTAGGTGAAATTTTGGGTGAGAAATAAAGCTAGAAATAGATTCATTTTGTCGACACGGGCAGATACACGGGTGTATGTCTAGACCGTGTGTGACATACGGCCTGGTAACATAGGCATGTGATTAGGCCGTGTATTCCCTGCACCTTAATTTTGAGAAGTAGAATGCTCAGATTTGAGCACCTTAATTCCCTGCTACACTTTATTTGCATGTGAACTTACTAAGCTTTAAAGCTTACCCTCCTTTCCTTTCCTTTTCTTATAGTGTTTCCAAGCTAACTCGAGGATCGTGGAATGTTGGAGACTCGATCACACTATCAATTGGATTGGGTATAGTTAGACTTATCATTTTGAGTATGGCATGTATAGGGACTTGATCTTTTTTTTATGTGTCATATTGATTAGCCAAATGTGTTGGCTTATGATGGTATTGTGATTATTTTGTATAATGCCATGAGAGGTGGCTCATATTGATTATTTGGGTTGTACCCTTAATTATTTATGCATGCATGAAAATGTGTTTATACTTGATGTGGTTGGATGCTTGTGGATGATATGTGAGATGACTGGTATATGTATTTAAAGAATAAATGGGAACTAATAGGCATGACCGTAATTATAGTGTAATTGAGTAACTTGAAAGAAGAATTATAAAGATGAATAAATATGAAATTAGTGTGAAGTGCCCTATAGTGGCATGATCATTAGAGTATGTGATATGTCCACATTATAAAGTCATGGGATAACCATGAATGTGTTTGCTCGTGAAATTAATTGTGCTATGTTGCATGCTATGAAGTAGGATTGAGTATGTGAATGTTTAAGGGTGGCAATTGGCTTGGAAAATAGCTCAGAATTTGTCCACACAGGTAGACACACGGGCATGTGTCTAGGCCGTGTGCCCATGGGCGTGTGATTCAGTGTGTCCCCTGTACCCTAATTATGCAAGTCAGTATGCCTAGTAGTAAACACATAGGCAGAGACACGGTCGTGTGTCTCAGCCGTGTGAAGGACACAGCCTTAGGACATGGGCATGTGCCCAGGCCGTGTGAAGTCTGCACTTAATTTTTAAAATTTAATTCGACACACGGCCTAAGCACACGGGTGCGTGACCTGGCCGTGTGACCTTATTTAGTTGATGATGTCATAGTCAGAGAGTTACATGGGCTGAGGACACGGGCGTGTCCCAAGTCACATGGGCGTGTGTGACTACACGGCCTACCCACATGGGCGTGTGACTCTTCCAAACATGAAAATTTTCTAAGTAATCCCAGAGTCCTGAAAGTTCCCAATTTAGTCCCAAATCGCTTCCGGTGTATGTTTTGGGCCTCGTAGGCTCTTAAAAGGGACAATTTGTATGTGATTGAAAAGTTTTAAATTGTGTTGAAATTTTATGGGCCGATTTTGTATGAATGTGTATGTCTAAGTCTGATAATGCCTCGTACCCTGTTCCGGCGTTGAACACGAGTAAGGGGTGTTACACACCAACTTCCTGCTGAGCTCCTACCAACCTATGTAATGAAGTTGGTGTAGCTGTCACTTCTTGCTATCGCTTGTTCCAATATTTTATCTATTTGACTCGCAGCTCCATGTATTTTTGGAACAAGGTGTCCTTGATGATACTTCGGGAAGGTTTCAGCGATTGCTCAGTGGATGTCATAGGTACACCTACCTTTTTGCATAAGGCTATCACTAGATTGGGAAAGAAGACTCCTACCTTCTGGCCACTACTACATCTCTTCATGTTCTGGTGAATCCATTTGCAGATACAGACATGCTTTTTCTGCAAAATAGTATAGAGTAAAACTGCTCTAAAGGTATCACCGTTAGAAACATTTAAAGTACGTATTATTCTTGTGCACACAAATTGAATCCATATCTTAGCTTCTAGAAACATAATCGTAACACCACTCACCCGTATTCAACGCTAGAATAGGGTTATAGAGCATTATTGGACTTATAATACATTCAAGCATACATTTCATATACAAATAATCAAATCACATACACTTCATTCACAGCCAATCATTTTGTCCCTAATATGAGCCTACGAGGCCCTAAACATACATTGGGAGTGGTTTGGGACTAAATCAATAACTTTGGAAACTTTCATGAAACCTTGAAAATTTTTCTCAAAACAGGGGATACACGCCCATGTGACCCGACCGTATGTCTCACACAGCCACTAGACACACCCGTGTCACAAGCCGTGTGGACATTCTAAATGGGACCACATGACCGTGTTCTAGCCCATGTCCAACCCCGTGTAAGTCTCTAACTTGGGTCACACGGCCAACATATACACCCGTGTGACTAGTCCATGTGCCCTACAAATGGCCATACATGCCCATGTGCCAGGCCGTGTGTTAAGCCATGCCAAACCTGTAGGGTATACTAACTTATGCCACACGGCCAAGTTACATGCCCGTGTGTGAGGCCGTATGGGGTATACTGACTTGGTTTTTAATTCAACACCAGAGGACACACGGTCATGTAACACGACCATGTGTTGCACACGACTGAGACATACGCCCGTGTCTCTGCCCGTGTGAACAAAAATAGGCTATTTACCAAGCCATTTTGCCACCCAATTTGGTACATACCTACACAACTCCAATGGTACTCATTCATAGCATAAATGTACATCCAATTCAACCACAATCAATGCTAAAACATACCATTTCAATATCAACAACTAACATTCTTATTATCTCATGTTTCACTCATTCAAATCATACCAACTTCACATATACAAATCAACTAAATAAACCTTTCCAAACATACATCATTGTTCACTAATTCACAAGGACATAACTTCCTAATTATCAACCAATTGATGTTTAAATCACTTATTATCATTAAGCACCATGATTCCAACCTTAATCACACAACATAAGCCATTTGTATACATAAAACATAACCAACATCAACCAAAATATGCCAACTCACATGGCCAAATATACAAACCAAACCTTAGACATTTACAAGCCAATCCAAATGGCCAAAATCATAACCAAAACATAACCAACATGACCAAAGTCCATATACATGCCGTATACTCAAAACAAAAGCTTAAAGGTACCAAATCATTTGTAGGATAGTGTGACGAAATCTCCAATGGTCCCCGAATCCGAGCTAGCTTTGAAACCACTATAAAACATAGAAAAATAAAATATGTAAGCTATAAAGCTTAGTAAGATCATATGAAATAAACTCAATATATGAACATACCTGTACCAACTCATACCAATCTTATTCTCAGCCACATCATTCATTTACCCGTTGAACAATTCAGAATAGAAGTCAGATACTCAGGAGTCGTACACAATAAGTACCTATACCATGTCCCGTAGCCAAATCAGTCGATGTTCATGGCCCAAAGCCAAACCGGTATAACTCACACCCGAAGTGCTAATATCATGGCCCGAAGCCAGCTCGATGTATCCTCTAATGACATGTCACTAGTATCCTAAACTATTCATAAGGTTCAATTGAGATTTCGAATGCCAAATTACCATTGAGTCATTGTCGAACTTATCCAAAGTCTCGTAGTCACAAATTATACAATATCAAAGCATTTAAGATACACTTATAATGAAATTTATCATATACGAAAGTACCTCAGATGTGAAAACAACGAAATAAGTCGATTAGTCGATAACTTTAGTTTTCCCCCGATCTAGATCCGAGTTATGCTTTTCTTGATCTAAATATATTCAAAATTAACTTATTTAATAATCTCTATATTCAATTTAATCCAAAACACACATTTAAGCATATTTACACTTTTACCCCTAGAATTTTACCACTTTTACAATTTAGTCCTTATTACACAAAATCACAAATTCATGAAATTTCTTTAATACCCATGATAGCTGAATTACTATAATGCCCCTAGAAGCCCAAATTTATCAACTTTTTACACAATTAACAACACATTTTCATAAATAAATCCCTATTTTACATTTTTACTCAAAATCATTTTACAAAACTTGTATATCTATCAACAAGCATTCATAATCTATCAAGGAACTTCAAAACACATTCTTATTCATCAATGGAAACATGTAAAATCTTTAACAATTTTGCAAATTAGTCCCTGGGCTAGCTAGACCTAGTTGCAATGATATTAAAAACTGTAACGCCCCAAAATTGGGCCTAGAAGTATTGGGCCTTGAGCACTGGAGCGGTTTGGAGACTGCTCATAAATATTTTAGTTAAGCAAGAAAGTGATACAAATTGCATGTTTTCTTTAATGTCTAAGTAATTTAAGAGTAGCTGGGAGTGTTTTAGAAGTCCTGGGTTCAAATCTAGGCTTTAGCAAAATTTTTAGTTTTCCTCTTAAATGAATTCTGGTGTTAGCAGGTTAGCCTTATATTTAATTGTGGTTAAAAAGTGTCACAAATGAGCTTATGGTCCTGTGGTAAGTGGCGTGTGGTAGTTGCTTGAGGTTTAAGGTTCAAGTTTTGGCAAGGTAAAAAGGGTATTTATTTTGCTACATTTGCCATATGAGAAGCAGAAGTGGACTAGAACTTTGCAAGGTGGAATTTGAATTGGTCAAAGAGTAGTTGGTGGAGTAAATCAAGGAGTAGATTAAGGAGGATTTTTAGTAGGGATAGGGGGAGAAAATTAAGGGGTTTTTGATGAGGGGAAGAGTTATGGACGTTGGTGGACATCAGCCATTCAGGAATTTAGCTTAGTAGGGGGAGTGGGACATTCCATTTCGGGTTTTTGGCTATTCTTTGTTCTAAAGCCGAATGTATTGTTAATTTTTGGGTATTTTATTTTGTTTTGTGCTCTTTTCACTACTTTTTGGTTTCCTTGTTACTATTTTGCTCTTAACTCTCTGTCTCTAATCAACAGTTTTGGCTGTTCTCCCTCTGGTCGATGATGCCATTTTCTCCTCTTTCATCTCTCTTTTTCTCCATTTTTGCTTTTAGTGTTTGATTACCCATACTTCTCCTCTCGATTAGCCCTCAAACTATTTCTCTTTTCTTTTGATCTCTTGCTAAATAACCTCTATCATCTCTTCTCTTCTTGTCATCCTTTCACCATTAATATTTGAGCCGTTACCGCATTGCTCTCTCCCTACTTCTGCTTTCAGTTTTTACAGTTGATCTTAGGTCAATCGGTGAGTTGGTTAATTTCTATTCTTTCTATTATCATCTATTTCTTTAAGTATCTAGACCAAATACTATTTCCCTAAATTTTTTTTTCAGGTTCTTTTCTCTTTTCACTTTTGGGAGTAGTCAAATCTTCCATCTCAGGGGTGGGTGTTCCTTTTTGTGCCTTGGTGTTAGGGCATACTCTGGTAGGCTGATTAGTGGTATCTCTTCACTTTTGGTCAACATTTCAATATGTGTTATTCAGTTGGTGCAAACCTTTGATCGGTCTGTAAATGGATTCGTTTGTTAAAGTCTCAGTTGTATTGCAGGATATCTCTAAAGGGGATTTCTAGACTATCTCTTGTAAAGGATTAAGTGTGAGATTTGTAGGTGATCGACCAAGTTAGGTGATTAAAACCTCTTTGTTAAGTGGGATAGAAAGGGAGTGTTAAATCCTATTGTTATGAGACTTATGGTATATCTTAACCGAATTAGGGTTCAGAGCTTGTAGATCTTACCGCAGTTTTCACAACAGGTGTGTATTCCACACTGATTGGACTATAGATCGGCAAAAGCTGAAAAGTTGAAATACGACGTTTGATGCCACACAAGCGTGTGATCGCACGTATGGTGATTCGAGCCTACAAATCTTAGGCATTGGACTGTAAAGGCCGTTATGGGCCTCGAGAGACTGAAATAGGCTGTGTTGGCCTAATGGGCTCATGGGCCCTATACGGATAAAATCTGTAATTTATGGTAAATGTTGGATTGGGCTGCGTTGTTCACATACTCGTGCTTGAATTTGGGCTAAATGGGCCACACGAGCTTGTAGGCCCACTTGGGCAGAGTAATGGGCCTTGGGCCCATTTGCACTGTCATGATTAGTTAGGTTACATAAATCGCTCGAGGCGACTGTAGACCTTCTAAGAGGTTAGTAAATGACCGTAATACCCCTGTAGGGTAAAATAACCGTAATGCCCCTGTAGGGTAAAATGACTGTAATACCCTTGTATGGTAAAATGATGATTATGCCCTTGTGCTCCGTATGACTGATGTGCTTATAATTTACATATATGATTGTACTGAGTATGACTTTGCATACACGTAATATTTGTGACATGACATACTGCATGAGGTTGGGGTTTGATTTGGAGGAAGTTTTGTACTAGTGGTTTTGCCACGTATTTTGATTCTAATGGCTCCGCCACTATTTCTATTATTAACAGCTTCGTTGCGTTATTGGTGTGTTGGCTGGGTAGGTCGATCGAATCCCCATATGGTGTGTTGGTTGGTACGGG
This sequence comes from Gossypium anomalum, assembly GCA_025698475.1. Taxonomy (NCBI): domain Eukaryota; kingdom Viridiplantae; phylum Streptophyta; class Magnoliopsida; order Malvales; family Malvaceae; genus Gossypium; species Gossypium anomalum. The sequence continues at coordinate 27,865,070 of CM046958.1, read as the reverse complement.
TGGTGTGTAGGTTGGATTGGGTTGGGATACTTATTTGCTCTGTATGGATTTTGTTTTGGGCTTGGGGCCCTCTACTCATCAGATAGGGCTAAAGCCCGCATCGCTCACATCTTGAATAAGGCTACGGCCCAGGCTATTTTGTATATTCTGATTTTTGTTGTCTGTTAGGGGATTACACACTGAGTTTTCGTAAACTCACCCTTTCCTTTTTAATTTTGCAGGTAATCCTCAGCCTTAGACGATTTGGTGTTGCGGGGGACTTGGAGGTGGCCACACGACTGCTGTGTCTTGCATTTGACTTTATTTAAATTAAATTTTACTTTTGGGTTTTTTTAATTTTGTAATAAGGCTGTTTATGGGTTTTAATTTTTAATTGGGGCTTTGGACTATATATTGTTAAACTACTAGTATAGGTTAAGACGAGTTTTTGAAACAAATACTGTTTTCTAAAACACGCATTTAAAACTTCATCGACTTAAAAAGCTTCCGTGTTTTTAAATCAATTTAATATAACACTGATGGTCAATAAGGTAAATGTTTTGACGGGAACTTTTGTTAAATAAAAATAAAAATATTTAATTTCAGTAACGGATTTTTACCGAAAAGATCAACTTTCGAAAAACACTTTGATGTGATACGCCAGATTCGGCCATAATGTTTAGGTCGGGTATGGGGTGTTACAAAAACGTAGAAATCATTAAAATGGATCAAAAACACATACCTAATTGACGAAAATAAAAGTGCCGAACCTTAGCCCTAATTTTCTCAAAAGAATCGGTTGGCTTTTGCCTTTTGAAGAAGATGAATACAAATTAAACATTTTGTTTTATTTATCTTTCATTTATTTACTAAATTACAAAATTAACCTTGATTAATAAACATAAAAATTACTTAATGCTTGTCCATATTTGTCCACTCATGTTTTAAATTGTCTAATTACCACTTAAGGACCTTAACTTTAATGTTCTACAGCTATTAGACAGCTTCAGCTAATAGAACACAAGTTTTACACTTTATGCAATTTAGTCCTTTTTATCAAATTGACCAATAAAACACATAAAATTTCTTAATGAAATTTTTACACCAACATAATATCATACTGTAAACATTAAAATAATAATAAAATAAATAATTTTGACTTTAGACTTGTGGTCTCGAAATCATTGTTTCGATTTAACTAAAAACGGGCTGTTACATTATCACCCTTAGATTCGACAGACTCACTAAATTCCAGATTGGGCTCATTGCCCTAAGAAGAGGACTCGACTTGAGTCACTCGGCTATGTCCACCACATCCTCACACATCATGACCATGAGTACTCATTATACTAATCTAAAGTTTCAAAAATTTTATGAGTTAGTTTAGGTTTATAAAATCCCAAGCCAAAAGTTCTAACAGAGGTTTTAACAAAATTTTCACAATCTTCAACTAAGATAGAGTAATCCTAGTGCTAAAATTTTGGCTAGGATATTTAGTATAACTAAAGTAAGATACTTAAAAGATCATCAACAAAGTCTCGAATTTTCTTTTGACAAACTAAAAAATAATCAAAATCTAAACACATTTTTTTCATAAATTCTAATTATCAAAGTCAATCAAAAATTCAATTTACTTAGCATAGAGATTTTTGAACCCAAAAATCACAGCCTGAGTTTTGCAACCTGACTCTGATACCACTAAATGTAACACCCCCAAAATTGGCCTAGAAGTTATGACCAAATCTAGACAAATTACAGCAAATCACTTGGAAAACTGATTTTAGTAGGTATTAAGCAAATATGACTTTTGGAAACAATTATTAGACAGCTATTTGTTTGGTTTCAAAAACCACTTAAGAAATTACTTAATTTGCAGCAAAAAACCTATTTTAGAGTTTTACTGTTGAAAACCAAAATCTGTTTTTGACTTAAGTGATTTTGCAATCTTGCGTTAGAAAGTATCAATTATTGTTGAATTAAGCAAAACCAAAAACAAGTTCAGAAACATATTACAAGCCTAAAAGATCAAAACAAATAATTACAAAATTTACCATATTTACATTAAGTGCAAAAACAATTCGAGCTCCCACACGTCGTCCGGTCCTAAGTTAGAGGATTACCTGAACAGGCAAAGATAAAACAAATGGGTGATCTTGTAACACCCTCACCCGTATTCAACATCGAAATAGGGTTACGGAGCATTATCAGACTTATATACTAATTACACTTTAATTTTGCATACATTTGCATATTTCAAGCAATCATCAATCAATCTTAAACATATTGTCCCTAATACAAGCTTACGAGGCCCTAAACATGCATTGAGAGTGGTTTGAAACTAAACCGATAACTTTGGAAACTTTTTGAACACTTAGAAATTTTCTCAAAAACAGGGGACACACGCCCGTGTGGCCCGACCGTATCTTTCACACAGCCAAAGACATGCCCATGTCACAGGCTGTGTGGGCATTCGAAATGGGAGCACATGACTGTGTCCCAACCCGTGTCCGACCCCGTGTAACTCTCTGACTTAGGTCACATGGCCAACACACACGGCCGTGTGCCCTAAAAATGGCCAAAAATGCCCGTGTGCCAGGCCATGTGCTAGGCTGAGCCAAACCTGTAGGGTATACTAACTTATACCACACGGCCATGTCACATGCTCGTGTGTGAGGCCATGTTGAGCATACTGACTTGATATTAATTTCAACACCAAGGGACACACGGTTGTGTTGTAATGCCCTGAATTTGGGCCTAGAAGTATTGGGCCTTAAGTATGTGTCCGTAAGGAGGTTGTATATAAGTATTTAATTGTGCAAGGAAATGACACAATTAAATGTCTACTTTGTTGGTTAATGGCCTTGAGAAGTGTTGGAGAAATCTTGGGTTCAAACCTGGGCTTTAGTAAAAATTTTGATATTAAGTAAATAAAACCTTAGATGTTTGGATGATGGTCTTTTAAATTATTCTGTTAAATAAATGACGCAAAGAAGCATGTGGTCTAGTGCTTGTGGCGTCCTTAAGGTTGCAACGGAGCCTGGGTTCAAGTCTTGGCTCTTACAATTCATTTTAGTTTTTCTCTTAAATAAATCTGGACACTGGCACATATCTCTTAAAGTTAATTATGGACTTTTTATCACACAAAAAGCCTTGTGGTGTAGTGGCAAGGTGGCGTGTTGTGTAACTGTAAGGTCTGAGGTTCAAGTCTTGGGATGCGCAGTGGAGTATTTATTTTGCTATTTGAGCTGCGAATGAGGTGGAGTTGGACTGAAACTCTATGGTTGAAGTGGTCATAAGAATGAGGAATTTTCCTAATGGTTTAAAGTAATCCCACACTGAGAAGCTAACATGAGAATTGGTGAGAAGCTGGCTTTAAATAGAGCGAACCAGATGAGTTGGGAGGAAGATTGAATGCAGGATGTGCCAAGGTTTGTGATCGTGGACTTCGGCGCGTTCTCATAAATATGTGTGTATTTTCCACTACTCTAGTTGTAGAACGGCAAATGTCGAAATACCGATCACAGGGCGATGGCATCCACACGAGCGTGCGAGCGCACATGTGAGAGCTTTGACGTGATGGTTGAGGCCATCATGAGTGCTCTCGTGGGCTTAAGTTGCTTTGGGCCACGATGGGCTGAGATGGGCTATGTGGGCCCAATGGACCCAAGGGCCCAAGTGAGTAAATTGTATGATTGTGTAGTAAATATTGGATTGGACTATGTGAATCTTATATCTGTAGGTTAGTATTACGGAAATACCCCTGATTTGTGAAATTACTGAAATACCCTCTACCTGTAAAATTACTGATTTACCCTCAACTTGTAAAATTACTAAAATACCCTTAATTTGTAAAATTACAAAAATACTACTAATTTCTAAAATTACCAAAATACCCTTGATTTGGAAAATTACATAAATACCCCTTATTTACAAAATTACAGAAATACCTTTTATTTGTAAAATTATCGAAATACCCTTGGTTTGAGATTTACCAAAACACCATTGTAGGGTGAAATGACTAAAATACCCCTAATAGGTAAAAAGACCGTTCTGCCCGTCTAGGGTATATGACTCACTGATAATACAATTTGATTGATTTGACTATGTTCTGATTGAGAATGTATGACTGTGATTGGACTATTGTGATTGTGATTGGTATGATTTTATATGCCGTGTGTATATTTGCCGCATTCATATAATATTATGTTGCACATGGGTGGGAATTATGGAACGGAGGAAGTATATGAGGATCGCATGGTTGCTTGACGACCGTGGATCCACCGGTGGATTTTAAGCCCAATATATGATTACCGACGACTCTGTGTCGATCATATTTACCCGAGGCTGTGTGCCGACTATATTTCCGTCGCTGATGGCTATGTGCCTAACATGATACAGCTACCGATGGCTTAAAGCCAATTATCCTAATTATGGCTGTGTGCCAAACGTATTTGCCTAAGGCTATGTGCCAATATATGATTATTGACGACTCGGTGTCGATTACATTTACCTAGGGCTGTGTGTCGATTATGTTACTCTAGTTGATGGTTATGTGCCGAACTTATTACAGTTACTAATGGCTTTGTGCCAATTATAATACCGCTACTGAAGGCTTAAAGTCCTATATATGCAGCAGCTTGCTGCAATAAAGGTAGTACCTCAACTAGGCTACCATTGATGTGTATCAGATGGGTGGGTCGATAGTTATATCCCCACTTGATGTGTTTCGGGTGACAGAGTTGGTGTATAGCAGTTGGATGGGATGGGTTAGCATTTTTGCATTATGCATATGGTTTGATTCTGACAAGGGCTGAGACCCAAGTGATTTGTAATGGGCTGTGGCCCACGTATGCTCTGAACTGGACTTTACTATTAGCCTTAAAGGGCTCTGGCCCAGACTGTTTCTGTTTTTGTTTTTGTATACTGATTGTTACTCTAGTAAGGGGATTACACACTGAGTTTTCGTAAACTCACCCCGTTTATTAACTGTGCAGGTAATCCTTAGCATTAGGAGGATCGGTGTCGTAGAGGGACTCGGAGACGACCACACATCTGCGTATGTTTTTCTATTTCATTTATTTAGTTAAGCCCTTTTGTTTTTGATTTGGGTTGTAATAAGGCCTCTTTATTTTCTTTCTTAACTTTTCATTTGGGAAAAAAATTATTTATTATGTTTGATATTTGTTAGAAGTAGATTGCGGTTTTCAAAACACTACATTTTTGCAACTTAACTTTTAAACATCACGTTTTCGTAAATCAGTTACTTTTAGAATTAGCTTCCGCAAAGTAAAAGGGAATTTTGGAAATAAAATGAAGAAGTTTTCAATGCACTACGTTTTAAATAAGAAGGGTTTCTAATGAGAACATGGTTTTCGAAAAACACTTCAATGTGACACGCCAGATTCGGGTCTAACTTTTGGGCCGAATTTGGGGTGTTACATTTAGTGGTATCAGAGCCAGGTTGCAAAACTCGACTATGGAATGGGTTTTAAAATTGAATTTCTGAAAGAATTATTTCAAAAAGGTTTGAAAAGATTAGAAGTATTTGAAATGTTTTTCTGAATATTTTTCTGAATGTGTGGTTACCGAGTCTTCGGCACCGAATCCGTAAGTTTTCTGTTAGATTGTATTTAAAGTTAGATTTTGTATTTATTCAGTGTATGTTCTGGAAATCAATTTTTTTTAGCAACAGTACTGTGATGGATTCCGAAGGCAAGCAGGGTTGCGAGGAGTTGCCCGTCTCCCCGAAACATGAGATGGTTTAGGAAACTGTGGTCAAGTAAGTCCGCCAACTTCGGGTAACAATAACCTGAAGCTTGGTAGGGAGGCACTGACCCGGTTGGTAAGGGAAGTGTTGGAAGAAGTGTTTGAGGCAAGAGTTAGGGCGTATGGTGAAACACTTCAGGCTAGGCGCTTGGAGTGCAGCAGGAAGAGGGACCACAATCCTCTGAAGTAGGAGCCCAGTTCTATGAAACGCGTTAAAATGCGTCTAAACTTTTCAGCTTACGACCGTTGCAAAAGGCGCCATTCGGGCAAATGCTGGAGAAAGTCAGCAGCGTGTCTCAAATGCGGGTCTAAGAAGCATTGGGTTTGGGATTGCATAGTTCCTTTTAAGTCAAGTGTGTTTTGTTTGGATGTGATGTTTGAATATAGAAATTGTATGCATGTCTGGTAAATATCTGTTTGCTTCTGTGGTTAGATGTTTGGTTGGGTGTGAAAGGTTTTGAGATTAAGTTAAAAGTGTATTAGTGTAGTTTGGAACTAGAGTGCGCAGCGGGAGCATAGTGGTGTAGGTTGAGCTCATCGCTTGTTCAGATAGTTGGAAATTTTGAGGACGAAATTTTTTTAAGGGGGTAGAATTGTAACGCCCCGAATTTGGGCCTAGAAGTATTGGGCCTTGAGTATGTGTCCATAAGGAAGTTGTATATAAGTATTTAATTGTGCAAGGAAATGACACAATTAAATGTCTACCTTGGTGGTTAATGGCCCTGAGAAGTGTTGGAGAAATCTTCGGTTCAAACCTAGACTTTAGCAAAAATTTTGATATTAAGTGAATAAAACCCTAGATGCTTGGATGATGGCCTTTTAAATTATTGTGTTGAATAAATGACACAATGAAGCATGTGGTCTAGTGGTTGTGGCATCCTTAAGGTTGCAAGGAAGCCTGGGTTCAAGTCTTGGCTCTTACAATTCATTTTGGTTTTTCTCTTAGTGAATGAATCACGGACATTTGGCACATATGTCTTAAAGTTAATTATGGACGCTTTTATCACACAAAAAGCCTTGTGGTGGAGTGGCAAGGTGGCGTGTTGTGTAACTATGAGGTCTGAGGTTCAAGTCTTGGGATGCATAGTGGAGTATTTATTTTGCTATTTGAGCAGCGAAGGAGGTTGAGTTGGACTGGAACTCTGTGGTTGAAATGGTCATAAGAATGAGGAATTTTCCTAATGGTTGAAAGTAATCCCACACCGAGAAGCTAACATGAGAATTGGTGAGAAGCTGGCTTTAAATAGAGTGAACCAGATGAGTTGGCAGGAAGACTGTATGCAGGATGTGCCAAGGTTGGTGATCGTGGACTTCGGCGCATTCTCATAAACATATGTGTATTTCGCACTACTCTAGTTGTAGAACGACAAATGTCGAAATGCCGATCACACGGCGATGGCAACGACACGAGCGTGCGAGCGCACGTGTGGGAGCTTTGACATGATGGTTGAGGCCATCATGAGTGCTCTCATGGGCTTAGGTTGCTTTGGGCCACGATGGGTTGGGATGGGCCATGTGGGCCTAATAGGACCATGCGCCCAAGTGGGTAAATTGTATAATTGTGTTGTAAATATTGGATTGGACTATGTGAATCTTATATTTTTAGGTTAGTATTACGGAAATACCTGTGATTTGTGAAATTACTGAAATGCCCTTGACCTGTATACCTTCGACTTGTAAAATTACCGAAATACCCTCGATTTGTAAAATTACCAAAATACCTTTGATTTGGAAAATTACAGAAATACCCTTTATTTACAAAATTACAGAAATACCATTAATTTAAAAAATTACCGAAATACCCTTGGTTTAAGATTTACCGAAACACCCTTGTAGGGTGAAATGACTAAAATACCCCTAATTGGTAAAAAAGACTGTTCTGCCCCTCTAGGGTATATGACTCACTGATAATACAATTTGATTGATTTGACTATGTTCTGACTAAGAATGTATGACTGTGATTGGTATGATTTTGTATGCTGTGTGTATATTTGCTACATTCATATATTATTATGTTACACATGGGTGGGAATTATGGAAAGGAGGAAGTATATGAGGATCGCATGGCTGCTTGACGACCGTGGATCCACCGATTAAGGATCGCATGGTTACTTGATGATTGTGGATCCACCGGTGGCTTTTAAGCCCAATATATGATTACCGACGACTCTGTGTCGATCATATTTACCCGAGGCTATGTATCGACTATATTTCCGTTGCTGGTGGCTATGTGCCTAACATGATACAGCTACCGATGGCTTAAAGCCAATTATCCTAATTATGGCTGTGTGCCAAACATATTTGCCTAAGGCTATGTGCCAATATATGATTATTGATGACTTAGTGTCGATTACATTTACCTAGGGCTGTGTGTTGGTTATGCTACTCTAGTTGATGGCTATGTGCCGAGCTTATTACAGTTACTGATGGCTTTGTGCCAATTATAATACCGCTACTGAAGGCTTAAAGCCGTATATATGCTAGCAGCTTGCTGTAATGAAGATAGTACCATTGATGTGTATCGCATGGGTAAGTCGATAGTTATATCCCCAAATGATGTGTACCGGAGGACGAAGTTGGTGTATAGCGGTTGGATGGGATGGGTTAGCATACATTTTTTCATTATGCATATCGTTTGATTCTGACAAGGGCTGAGACCCAAGTGATTTGTAATGGGCTGTGGCCCACGATGCTCGAATCGGATGCATTGTTAGCGTTAAAGGGCTCGCCTGCATCATTTTTTCATTTTTTTTTTTCAGATGCCGACTATTACTCTATTAAGGGGATTACACACTGAATTTTCATAAACTCACCCTGTTTATTAACTGTGCAGGTAATCCCCAGCGTTAGGAGGATCGGTGTCGGAGAGAGACTCAGAGACGACCACACATCTGCACATGTTTTTCTATTTCGTTTATTTAGTTAAGCCATTTTGTTTTTGATTTGGTTGTAATAGGGCCTCTTTATTTTCTTTCTTAACTTTTCATTTGGGAAAATTTTATTTACTATGTTTGATATTTGTTAGAAGTAGATCACGGTTTTCAAAACACTATGTTTTCTCAACTTAACTTTTAAACATCACGTTTTCGTAAATCGATTACTTTTAGAATTAGCTTCCGTAAAGTAAAAAGGAATTTTGGAAATAAAATGAAGAAGTTTTCAATGCACTACATTTTAAATAAGAAGGGTTTCTAATGAAAACATGGTTTTCGAAAAACACTTCACTGTGACATGCCAGATTCGGGTCTAACTTCTGGGCTGGGTTTGGGGTGTTACACGTGTAGTCTGACCATGCGTCGCATACGGCTGAGGCACGCACCCGTGTCTCAGCCCGTTTGGACAAAAATAGGCTATTTACGAAACCATCTTTCCATCGCAAACTTGTTCATACCTACACAACCCAAATAGCATAAATCATAGCATAAATAGGCATCCAAAACAACCACAACCAAGACTAAATTATGCCATTTCAATACCAACAACTAACATGCTTATAATATTATGTTTTGCTCATTAAAAACATATCAATTTCACATATACATGTCAACTAATTCAATAATTCCAAACATGCATTGTTATGCTCACATTCGTAGGCATAAATGTTACCTAATATCAACCATTTGGAATTCACTATACCAACTATCAATAAACATCACAAAACCAACCTCAATCACATAGCATAAACCATATGCACACACTTATATACATAACTACCAAACAAGTTAAGCCAACTCTCATGTCTATACATATATATATACAAATCAAAACATTGATATTTACAAGCCAAATTCAAATGGCTACATTCATCATCTACTTATGAACCAAAATAACCAAAGTCCCTATACATGCCATATACTCAAAACATAAACTCAAAAAGTACCAAAGTGATAGTAGGATAGTGTGATGTAATCTCTAACAATCCCTAAATCTGAGCTAGCTTTGAAGTCACTATAAAACATGAAAAAAATAAACAAAGTAAGATTTATAGCTTAGTAAGATCGTATGAAATAAACTCAATCTTAACATGATTATACAAATCATCAATTTGAACATATCAACATGTAATTCATTTAACTAACAAACCTTTCACATTTTCAATCATAATATTTTATATGAACTTCACAACTTCTTCGATTTAAGCTTATACGGTTCATGTACATACCTGTACCACCTTGTATCAATCTCATGCACAACCACGTCTTTTATTTACTAGTTGAATCATTTGGAATACTATCGAAGACATGGGGAACTCGCACTAATGTGCCACATATATATAGCCGAAGCTATCTCAATCTCATATCACATATACTGCTCACACTAGAGCTATCAACGGGCCTGCTCACACAAGCTGTCAGTCAAGACGTAGCTACACGGTGCTACTCACACAAGCTGTTAAGTATCCATAACACATGCTGGTATACTTAGCCACCGGTAGGACGTATAGGACCAGCACCCGGATCACATAATTACAATAATCCCTAATGACATGTCACTAGTATCCAAATCTATTCCTAAGGTTCAACCAAAATTTCAAATGCCGAACCATTTTCGAATCATTGTTGAACATGTCCATAGTCTGGTATTCACAATTTATGCAATATCAAAGCATTTAAAATATATTTACAATGAAACTTATTACATATGAACTTACCTCGAACGTAAAAACGGCTGAACTGATCGATTAGTCGAGAACTTTGTCTTTCCCTTGATCTAGATCCGAGTTTCACTTTTCTTGATCTAAATATAAACAAAATTAACTTATTGACTTATCTCTCTGTTCAATTTAGTCCAAAATTCACTTTAAAGCACTTTTACACATTTGCCTCTAATGTTTCACAACTTTTAATAATTTAGTCCTTATTTCATAAAGTCACAAATTAATGCAATTCAACCACAACCCATGCTAGCCAAATTTCAATTAGGTCCCTAGCAACCCATATTTTTCATTGATTTCACATTTTAACCTCAAAGTTTCCACATTTCACAATTTAATCCCTAATTTGCAATTTCACCAAAAATCACTTAACAAAACTTATATAACTATTATCAAATATTTGTAATCTATCATCAAACATCAAAATACTCATGTATTCATCAATGGAAACATCTAAAATCTTTAACATTTTTGCAAATTAGTCCTGGGCTAGCTAGACTTAATTGCAACTATCTCAAAAACATAGAAATTATTAAAAACCGAGTCAAAAGTGACTTACATTCAAGCAAGAACAATGGTTGAAAGTTTCAAGCTATTTTCATGGCTGTTTCTTCTTCAAAGTTTTGGCTAGATGAAAGATGGACACTATTTTATGATTTTGTTTTATTTATTTTATGTTTAATAACCAATTTACAAAATTAACCTTTAATTAAATATTTAAAAACACTTAATTATGTGTCCATTAATGCCCACTCACCCTTATAATGGTCTAATTTCTACTTAAGGACTTTACTTTCAGGTTCCATAGCTATTTAATACCTTTAACTAAAAGAACATCACTTTTGCACTTTACGCGATTTAGTCATTTTTATCAAATTGACTAATTAAACGATAAAATTCCTTAACGAAATTTTCACACAAACATATTATCATGCTGTAAATATTAAAATAAAATAAAATAATAATTTGTGGTCCTTAAACCACTGTTTTGATTTGACTAAAAACGGGCTGTTACAGATCTTTGAAGCTAGTGGATAATGAAACTCAAACAAAGATCAAACAAAACACCATATACAAATCGGACTAACAGAGAGAACTTTATAACAATCATATAACTAGAGTAGAACAAATCAGAGTGCCATAGAGATTTTCATAACGATCGTATAATAGAATAGAGGATGTGTGATTATGCCAATGTGGTTTTTTTCAGAAAATCAAAGTGTAAATTTAACAAAAAAATACATCTTAACCAACTCTGCTAAACACCAAAATAGAGTTTCCCAAGAACTCATCCAACCAAAACACACCAATAGATTATTGTGGACAGTGCCACCGAAATTACAGTTAAAATTGTTATATTAGATATATGTGGTCAATCCACAATGTTGCAGCCAAGCTGCTAGAACAGATGTATGTGGTCGAGCCACCATAATTGCAAATAAGCTGTCAATCAGAATTGAGGATAAACCACCAGATAATGCAAATCATTTAACTACTAGCAACTTCCTCATTTCATATCATCCTAAACCCCATGAAATGTTTCATGGCATGCATATTCAAAATTAGAATGATAAGCATGTAGGACATGCTGTTGTCGAATAACAAAAACAAAAGGCATGGAAATCCATGTTTTGTAGAATAAATTGATCAAATCTTAATGAATCATAACAGATTTTCCATGAAGTCACATGCATGGTTACATATCAGAATCAATATCAAACACAACAACTTATTTAGATATCACACGTTCACAAACAGCAGGGTTGTAACACCCTTAACTCATATTCATTGCTAGAATAGGGTTAGGAAGCATTACCGTAAAATCATAACTTCATACATTTATTTCCAAACATTAGATATATCATACAATAATTCATTCAAACACATGCATATCGTCCCTTAATCAAGCCCTCGAGCCTTAAAAACACTTTAAAAATGATCTGGGACTAAATCAGGAACATATGAAACCTTAAGGAAAAAGTTAGAAAAATTCACACTATAAGGGTCACACTTTCTAACTTTATCAATGGTCACTCTATGAACACGTTACTTACTCGAACCTTGATGGTGAGGAGATTGAGGTTGTGGAACAGCAAAGTTTACCATTAAGTGCACATCGTATATGCCATGCACCATACGAAGAAATGCATTAGGTGCTACTTTTCTAGATTCTTGCGGTCCACGTTCATTAGGTGGAATAAAACTTTCTACCTCAATTTTTATGCAACCAAAAATCATCTAAATATGTCAAAAAACTATCACAATCAAGCATCATAACTCACTATGTACTAAGCTAATACACATCACATATCTAAAGTATTCAAGCACCAACACTTTGCACCAAAAAAGATTTGTACACTATCTACATATAGGTGGTCCAAAAGGTTTACCTAGTTATACACACAAGTTCTAATGTTATTCACTTTATCAAACTTGTTATTCATTATCAAACATAAAAAATAAAAAATCACTCAAGAACAATCATGGCATAACCGTCAATCTATAACAGTTTTACGAATTGGTCCCTGAGCTAGCTAGATTAAGCCACAACAACTTCAAAAACATAAAAATCATTAAAAATGGGACAAAAAATACTTACATGGAAGCAATGAGATGTGACCGAATGTTCAAAGTCAAAAAAGGTTTTTTTCTTGTATTTTCGATGGTGATTTCCAACAAAGAAAATGATATCTTCTTTTACATTATTTTTCCTTCATTTAATTATTAATTTACAAAATTAACCTTAGTAATTAACCTTTAAAATACTTAATAAGATGTCCATATTTGTCCACTCATAATAATAATGGTTTATTTACCATATAAATCCCTCAACCAAATAAATCCATAGCCATTTGGTACCTTTAACTTATAGAACTCTAGTTTTGCATCTTTTACAATTTAATCCTTTTCACCAAATTAAAAATGCAAACGATAAAATTTCTTAACTAAATTTTTATACTACCTAGCTAATATTCTTAAGACACTAAAATAATATTAAAATAAATATTTTCATGACAGATTTGTGTTCCTAAAACTACTGTTTTGATTTAACTAAAAACGGGCTATTATAGCTCTCCCCCTAAAGGAATTTTCATCCCCGAAAATCTTACCAAAAATTTGGTTTGGGTACTGTGATTTCATCAATTCTTCTGTCTCCCACATAGCCTCTTCAACCCCATGACGATTCCACAAAAATTTAACGAATGGTACCTTTTGTTTAGGAGTTCTTTTACCTCACGCCATAAAGTCTTGATCGGTTCTTCAGAATATGACAAATCAGGCTGAATCTCAACTTCACAAGGGGTTATAATATGTGAGGGATCAGACCTATAATTTCTTAGCATAGAAACATGAAAAACATTATGGATCTTTTCAAGTTCCGAGGGTAAAGCCAACTTGTAAGCCACAGGACCAACTCTTTCAGTGATCTCATACGACCCGATAAACCTTAGACTCAACTTCTCTTCCACGAAGAGACTTTTAAAAACACCCAATCACCTACAACAAAATCAATATCCTTACGCTTCAAATCTGCATATGATTTCTAACGATCTATAAGAACCTGTTTTTAGTCAAATCAGAATAGTGGTTTTGGGACCACAAATACAAAGTCAAAATAATTATTTTATTATTATTTTAATGTTTATAGCATGCTTGAATGATTGTGTGAAAGTTTCGTTTAGAATTTTTATTGTTTGATTAGTCAATTTGATAAAAAGGACTAAATCGCGTAAAGTGTAAAAGTGCTGTTCTAATAGCTAAAGGTGTCAAATAGCTATAGAACCTTAACTAAGGGTCCTTAAGTAGTAATTAGACCATTATAATGGTAAGTGGACAATATTGGTCATTAAATGGATGATTTAAATGTTTTTATAATAAGGTTAATATAGTAATTTGTAAAAATAAGTTAAATTAATTAAACAAAACATAAAAATGTGTTTTCATTCATCTTTCTTAACCGTACATAGCAAAAACGAAAGCCATTCTAGGGCTTTAAAATTCATCCATTTCATTGCTCAATTGGTAAATAATTTTGACTCTGTTTTTAATGATTTCTATGTTTTTGTGATCGTTGCAACTAGTTCTAGCTAGCCCAGGGACTATTTTGCAAAACTATTAAAGATTTTGAAAGTTCCAATTGATGAAAATATGTGTTCTTTGATGTTTGATGATGAAATATGAAATCTTGTTGCTAGATTTACATATTTTGTAAAGTGATTTTGAGTAAAAATGCAAAATAGGGATTTATTTGTGAAAATGTAAAAATGTGTGGTTAAATGTGTGAAAAGTTCATAAATGTGGGCTACTAGAGGCATTATTTTTATTCTACTATCATGGGTATTAAATAAATTTCATGAATTTGTGATTTTGTGTAATATGGACTAAATTCTAAAAGTGGTGACATTTTAGGGGTAAAAGTGTAAATGTGCTTAAATGCGTGTTTTGGATTAAACTGAATAAAGAGATTATTAAATAAGTTAATTTTGAATATATTTAGATTAAGAAAAGAAAAATTCGGATCTAGATCGGGGGAAAACTAAAGTTATCGACTAATCGACTTATTCCGTCGTTTTCACATCTGAGGGAAGTTCGTATGTGATAAATTTCATTATAAGTGTATTTTAAATGCTTTGATATTGAATAAGTTGTGAATACGAGACTTCAGATAAGTTCAACAATGACTCGATGGTAATTTGGCATTTGATATCCCGGTTGAACCTTAGGAATAGTTTAGGATACTAGTGACATGTCATTAGGGGATACATTGAGTTGGCTTCAGGCCATGAATATCGTCTAATTTGGCTTCGGGCCATGATATCAGTACTTCAGATATAAGTTACCTTGATTTGGTTTCGAGCCATGGTATAGGTACTTAATGTGCAAGACTCTTGAGTATTCGACTTCTATTTCAAATGGTTCAATGGGTAAATGAATAATGTGGTTGAGAATGAGATTGGTACAAGAAGGTACAGGCATGTGCATAAACTATATTAGCTTTGAATCGAAGAAATGGTGAAGAAAGTATATAGTTTTAAGTAATTGAAAGGTTTGTTAGTTGATGTGAATTCATGTATTTATAATCAATTGTTGAATTATGTGGTTATGATTATATCGAGTTTATTTCATACGAGCTTACTAAGCTTTATAGATGACATTGTTTATTTTTCTATGTTTTATAGTGAATTCAAAGCTAGCTCGGATTTGGGAACCATCGCAGATTTCGTCACACTATTCTACAAATGATGTGGTACCTTTAAGCTTTTGTTTTGAGTATATGGCATGTATAGGGACTTTGGTCATGTTGGTTATGTTTTGGTAATGATTTTGGCCATTTGAAATGGCTTGTAAATATATATGTCTTGGTTTGTATATAATAGCCATGAGAGTTGGCTTATTTTGAGTTAATTTGCTTGTGTATATGTGTATGTGCATATAGTTTGTGATATGAAAAATAGAGTTAGTTTTGGTGATGCTTATTAATAGTTGATATTATGGAATTTGAATGTTGATATTGGTGATGTTGTTTGTTTGTGAATCAAGGTAAAGAATGTATGTTTTAAGTAGCCATATTGATGATCTAAGATTATGAGATTTTGGGTATAAATGGATTGGTCTATTTTGTAACTTATATGTATTGAGAAATATGGTATAGAATATGAATGAATTAGGTTTGAATTGGCTATTTTAAATGCCTATTTATGCTATGTGATGGTACAAATTGATGTGTTGTAGGTACATTCAAATTTGGGTGGCAAATTGGCTTGGTAAATAGCCTATTTTTGTCCACACAGGCAGAGACACGGGTGTGTGTCTTAGCCGTGTTTGACACATGGTTATGTTACACGGCTGTGTGTCTCTTGGTATTGAAATTGAAATCAATTCTGTATGCTCCACAGGGCCTCACACACGGGCATGTGACTTGGCTGTGTGGTATAAGTCAGTATACCCTACAGGTTTGGCACAGCTTAGCACACGGTTTGGTACACGGGTGTGTATAACCATTTTTAAAGCACACAGGCTAGTCACACGGGCTGGACACGACCATATGCTTCCATTTCGAATGTCCACAAGGCTTGTGACACGAGCATGTCTGTTGGCCGTGTGACACACAAGGCTGGGCCACATGGGCGTGTGTCCTCTATTTTGAGAAAATTTTTCAAGATTTCGTGATAGTTTCCAAAGTTGTCGATTTAGTCCCTAACCATTCCCAATGTATGTTTAGGGCCTCGTAGGCTTGTATTAAGGAAAAAATGATTGGTTGTGAATGAAATGTATGTGATTTGATTATTTGTATATGAAATGCATGTTTGAATGTATTATAAGTCTGGTAATACTTCATAACCCTATTTCGGCATTGAATATAGGTGAAGGGTGTTACACGATCCATCGTCGCTTTCAAGTTATTCCAAATGATCCTGACTTTGTCTTTAGTATCCTAAATTAAATAAACTCCTTCAAGCTTTCTCTCACTCAATTCTGACCAACATAATGGACTTCTACACTTAAGCCCATACTTGGTAGTTGTTATTGTAAGAAAACTCAACTAATGACAAAAATTTCTCCTAGCTACCCTCAAACTCAATAATGCAACACTGAAGCATGTCTTCTAAAATTTGAATCACTCGTTCAGTTTAACCGTCTGTTTGAGGATGGATAGCCGTACTAAAATTTAATTTTGTACCCAATGCCTCGTGTAACTTACCCCAAAATCTTGAGGTAAACCTCAGATCATGATCTAAAATTATGGATATTGGAACACCATGTAATCTAACAATCTCATTAACATAGAGTTCGACCAATTTTTCAACGAATTATCCATTTGTACAGGTATGAAATGTATAGATTTTGTTATTCGATCTATAATAATCCAAATTGCATCTTTCTTTCTCGGCATTAACAGTAACCCAATGACGAAATCCATTGCAACTTGGTTCCATTTCCACTTGGGAATCATGATCGATTGCAATAACCCAGATAGAACTTGATGCTCAACTTTTACTTGCTGACACACCAAACATTTTGATACAAAATAAATTTCTCGTTTCATTCCTGACCACTAATAAAACTATATCAAATCAACATACATTTTCAAACTTCCCGGATGAATAGAGTACACACTATTACGAGCTTCTTTTAATAAATTTTGTCTAAGTTTCAGATCATTAGGTACACATAACCTTTTTAGAAAGTACAAATTACCATCATCGTGAATGCTAAATTCAGTATTCTGACCAGTCTCAACCATATTCTGTTTGGCTACCAACTTTGAATCAACAAGCTGTAATTCTTGTATTTTCTGTAAAAACAAAAGTTTAACCTTAAGCTCAACTAAAATAGAACCACCGCACTTCATTTGTAGTTCCGTAGGGCGAAAAGAGATTTACAACTGAAAGCGTCAGCAACCACATTTGCTTTACCAAGATGATAATCAATCACAAGTTTGTAGTCCTTTAAAAATTCTAACCATCTGTGCTGTCTCAAATTCAATTCTTTTAGCGTCATTAAACATTTCAAGCTCTTGTGGTCAATATACACATGACACCTTTCACCATACAAATAATGCCACCACATTTTTGAAGTAAACACAATCGCCGCTAAGTCTAGATCGTGTGTTCAATAACTCTTTTCATGAACTTTAAGTTGTTGAGAGGCGTACGCGATGACCTTTCCTTCTTGCATTAAAACACATCCCATGCCGTTTAGAGAGGCATCACTATAAATAACAAATTGCTTCCCCAATTCAGGTTGCGTCAACACTTGAACTTCTATCAATAAACTCTTTAATCTTCGAAACTTTACTGACACTTCTCTAGCCAAATGAAACAGCCATCTTTTTGCAACAGTTTCATCATCGGTGAAGCTATAATTGAAAAATTCTTTACAAAACAACGATAGTAACTAGCCAACCCTTGAATGCTTTATACTTCAAATATGTTTCGTGGGTTTTTCTAATTTGAAATAGCTAAAATTTTTCTCGGATCAACTCTTATACCATCTATCGAGATCACATGACAGAGGAATCTGACTTCAGTATCCCAAAATTCACATTTACTAAATTTAGAATATAGTTTTTTTCTAATAAAGTCTGCAATACAATATTCAGATGTTGAGCATGCTCGCCTTTGCTTTTAGAATAAATCAAAATGTCGTTAATAAAGACAACGACAAAATGATCAAGATAGGGTTGAAAAATTTGGTTCATTAAATCCATAAATGTTGTCATAGCATTTGTCAATCCAAATGGCATGACCAAATACTCATAATGTCCATAGCGAGTTCTGAATAATGTCTTTGGTACATTTACATCTTTCACTCACAGTTGATAATATCCCGATCGAAAATCAATCTTTTAAAATATCGAAGATCTTTTCAATTAATAAAAAATATCATCAATACGAGGTAACGAATATTTATTCTTAATAGTCATCTTGTTCAATTGCTGATAACCAATGCATAATCCCAACAACCCATCTTTCTTTTTAACAAACAACACAGGTGCACCCCAAGGCAATACACTCAGTCGAATAAAACTTCTGTCTATCAGTTCTTACAACTGCGCTTTAAGTTCTTTAAGTTCAGTTGGAGCCATTCAATATGGCACAATTGAAATTGGAGTAGTACCGGGTACTGACTCAATGACAAATTTGACCTCTCACTCCGATGGTAAACCTGATAATTCTTCAGGGAAAACATCTGGGAATTCACAAACTATCGGCACTTGATCCACTTTCTTCTCTGACACTTTGGAATCCAAAATGTAAGCAAAAAAGGTTTCACAACATTTTTGCATTAACTTATGTGCTTTCATTGCCCAAATTATATTTGAAATACCGACTGATCTTCCAGACTCAATAAAAATTACTTTACCATTGGAACCTTTCAACTCAACTCTTTTCTGACAACAACAAACTACATCATCATGCATGTTTAACCAATCCATACCCAAGATGACATCAAACTCATTGAAGGGTAGTAGCATTAAGCCCATAGGAAAATTATAGCCTTGAATTTTCGATAGGCATTGCTTGCAAACCATATTGACTATAACACTATGACCTAAGGGATTCGTGACTTTAACAACATAATCAATTGATTCAAATGGTAAGTTTTTTTTTGTCACTAGCGTAGTGCATATATATGAATGCTTTGACCCCGAGTCAATTAATGCAAACACATTAACATTAAGTATAGAAAAAGTACCCACAATAAGGTCAAGAGCCGAGGCTTCCAAATGGCATAGGTTCTAGCAGGAGCCCTAGCTTCAGGTTTGGTCATTGACTCTTTAACCCCGCCTCTGCTCACTCCAGTCGTTGTGCTATTTCAGGTATTCTACCTCTATGAGGAGTGGTCATCGATTTCTCATTATGCTCTTTAATAGGCTATTTTAGACTTGGACACTCTCTTTTAAAATGGTCTAGAGATCCACAATTAAAGCACGTCCCGCCGTTAATTCTGTAAACACCAAGGTGAATCTGTCCATATTACTTGCACTCTGTTCTATTTGTATTCTTCAAATTGCCCACACTAGCTATTGAAGGAGTTAGAGTTTTCTTCCTATTCTGCCTCGGCTGATCTCTTCTCGAAAACCCTGATAGAGCAGAGAACTTATTACTAGATTCTTTCATCTTCTCCTGTGTAAACCTCGAGAAAGCTTTAGACCCATCACGCTTGCTGAATACACGCCTTTTTTCTTTATTTTTCCTTTTACTTTCGCAGATCTCCTCCATTTTCTAGGCTTGATCAGAAAAAACCACAAATTCACGGATTTCCAAAGCTCTAACTAACATTCTGATCTCATCTTTCAATCCATCCTCAAAACGTAGACACATATCTTCTTTAATAGGTACTATTTCACGACCATATTTGCTAAGCTGAACGAACTGTCTTTCATATTTTGTGACTGTTATACTTCTTTGCTTCAACTCAAGAAATTCCTTCTTCTTATGTTCCAGATAGCACTTACTAATTACTTCTTTTGAAATTCAGACTTAAAGAAGTCCCAGTTGATTCTTTCTTTCTGTATATCTACCATTAATGTGGACCACCATTGAAATGCTTCCTCCTTTAACAATGATATCGTACACAGTAAACAATCTTTGGGGGAGAATAACATTTCGTCAAGTACCCTTTGAGTATGTTCTAACCAGTATTCAACCTTGTTTGGGTCATCACTCATATTACCATAAAATTCAACAGTTTCATACTTTCTAACTTTATTAATGGTCACTCTATGAACGTGTTTCTTACTCAAACCTTAAGGGTGAGGAGATTGAGGTTGTCGAACTGCAGAGTTTACCTTTAAGTACACATCGTACATGTTATGCATAATACGAAGAAACACATCAGGTGCTACTTCTCTAGACTCTTGCGGTCCGGGTTCATTTTGCATTATTTCCTTGGTAGTAGGTGGAATAAAACTTTCTACCTCATCAGAACATGCTCGATTGGATCCCGACATCTTTTATCTATATAAGAACATTTCAAAAATAATCAAAAGCTATCACACTATCATCGGTTAGTCAAGTGGCATGTATTTCTAGACACTACCCATGTTACGTTCAGTCTGAGAATCGACTAAATTGTAGCTCTGATACCACTAAATGTAACACCCCTAACCCATATTTGTCATCGAAATAGGGTTATAGAGCATTACCCTAAAATCGTAACTTAAAACATTCATTTCCTAACATTAGATAAATCATAGCATAATTCATTCAAACACATGCATATCATCCCTTAGTCGAGCCATCGAGGCCTTAAAAACACTTTAAAAATGATTCAGGACTAAATTGGGAACATGTGAAACCTTAAGGAAAATGTTTGAAAAATCCACACTACAGGGGTCACACGGCGGTGTGGTCAGGCCGTGTGACTCACACGACTGAGAGACATGCCTGTGCCTAAGTCCGTGTAACATTCAAAATAGGGACACACGGCGTGTCCCAGCCCGTGTCCGTGCCTGTGTAACTCTCTGACTTGGACCACACGACCAAGCCACACGCCCATGTGCTAGGCCATGTAACCTTCAAAATGGACTCACATGCCGTGTGCCAGGCCGTGTAACCTTCGAAATGGCCTTACATGTCCGTGTGTTAGGCCGTGTGCTTGGTTGTGTATCTCTCAAAAGGAAATCATCAAAAACCTACAAGGGACACACAACTGTGTCGCATGGCCGTGTGTTACACAGGGCCAAGACACATGCCCATGTCTCAGGCTGTGTGGACATGAAATTGGCCAAATTCAAGCCATTTCCATCTCCAACTCAAATATGTACCTACAAGAATTTTGTTACCACATTCAAGACCTCAAAACATACCAATTCATGTATGAAATAATCAATTTAATAGACTAAAAATTCATCCAACCAATATGCCCACAAGGTACCTCAAGTTTTATGCAACCAAAAATCATCTAAACATGTCAAAAACCTATCACAATCAAGCATCATAACTCATTATATGCTAAGCTAATACACACCACATATATAAGGTAATTTAAGCACTAACACTTTGCACCAAAAAGATTTGTACATTATCTACATATAGGTGGTCGAAAAGGTTTACCTAGTTATACACACAAGTTCTAATCTTATTCACTTTACCAAACTTATTTATTCCACAACAAAGATTCATTATCAAACATAAAACATGAAAACACTCAAGAATAATCATGGCATAACCCTCAATCTATAATAGTTTTACGAATTGGTCCCTGAGCTAGCTAGACTAAGCTACAACGACTTCAAAAACATAGAAATCATTAAAAGCGAGACAAAAACTACTTACATACAAGCAATGAGATGTGACCGAATGGTCAAATCTGAAAAAATGGTGTTTTGTTCTTGTATTTTTAGTGGTGATTTCCAACAAAGAAGATGATATCTTCTTTTACATTATTTTTACTTCATTTAATTATTAATTTACAAAATTAACTTTAGTAATTAACCTTTAAAATACTTAATAAGATGTCCATATTTTTCCACTCATAATAATAATGTTTATTTACCATATAAATCCCTCAACCAAATAATTCCATAGCCATTTGGTACCTTTAACTTATAGAACGCTACTTTTGCATCTTTTACGATTTAATCCTTTTCACCAACTTAAACATGCAAATGATAAAATTTCTTAACGAAATTTTTATACGACCTTGCTAATATTCTGAAGACACTAGAATAATAAAATAAATATTTCACGTTGGGTTTATGCTCCCAGAACCACTGTTTCAATTTCACTAAAAATGGGTTGTTACAAAGGTAACACTGAAACAAACCATCAAAATTAATAGAGCATAGATCATACCTGAATAAATCGCATACCTTAAACACATCCAAAACAAAATCACATTATACACTAGCAGATCATGCTTACTTAGCATATATCATATTAGACATACATACAGATAATGGATTATTCATCAACAGGTCATCAAAAATTAAGTTTATAGCTTGTTCCATATCATACCGACCCCACAGATGGCAAACATTCGATTCAAACAACATTTACGACCTTAGAGAAAAATTTGTATTTTTGGCCCACACACCCGTATGGATTCACATGGTCTAAATGGCTGGCCCATATGGCCTACACAACCTGGAACACGCCCGTGTGGCTTAAGTCAGAGGGTTAAACGATCTAGACACATGCCCCTATCATTTGCCTGTGTGACTCACAATCAAAACAGTCCCTCACACGGCTTGGAGACACACCTGTGTGACCTAAGTTTGAGAGTTACAGGGCTTACCACACTGCCTGGCACACAGAATTATGGTGCCAATAGTCACAAATTTTGACTTTTACAGTTTGCAAAATTCTCAATTTTCGTTACACACCTGGTTTAATTTTAACTTAGAAGGAACAAGGTTGAATTTCAAACCCTAAAAACAACCATCAAACCTCGATCAAATGATTTCCATAACCAATTCAATAACTAACATATTTACTACTAAACTTCTATAAAAAAAATTTGACCCAAAAACCCCAAATCAAACTTTAGCACTTACCCTCTCTCGTATCCTGTAACACAATTACTTAAACATGTAAGGATCTTGATATGCAACCCCTTTCCCTAAGAAAGAGAACCAATTGAACCACCAGAAAGCGAAATTGGAAAAAATGAGCAGAAAAATCAATTTTGACAAATAACGAATGAGAGGAACATTAATAGGACTTCGAAAACAAAACTTAAATTGTTAACCTTTCAATCGGAAGTGACAAAATATTGAATTCCCTCAACATAACAGCAGCAAAATTAACGAAAGGAAATAAAAGGAAAAGAAGAATAGAAACAAAAGAAAAGAGTAATGGTTGAATGTTGGAAGAACTAAACATGAAAAGAAATGTTTTGAAAAGAAGACTCTCTGTTAGTTTTTTAAAAAAAAATTAAAACTAACTCTCAAAGGCAACGCAAAAAAACATTTTCTTCTTATTGCTTTCACAGAAACTTGAACACAAGACCAAAAGGTATACAAAAGCTTAACCATTGAACCACTAGTGTAATACCCCGAAAATTACTATAGTAAGAAAGTAATATATTATCCTTAATATAGTAAAATAAGGAAATAAAGTGACAAAAAGGGAAATTTTGAGGGGTTAAAGTGTAAATATGAAAAATTTGAAGGACCAAAAGTGTAAATATTTTAAGGGTGGAATGATCTAGAAACTAAGGAAAATGGATGAATTAGGACCAAATTGAATAGGTGAAGAATTATGAGGGACTAAATCACAATTTTACCAAGTTAACTAATGACTCAAGGATGGAATTTTAAAAGATCATAAAGGGCAAAATAGTCAATTAGAAAGAGAGAGAAATCTAGAAGGCAATGGTGATGTTGATGATATTTTAGATTAATTAATTAATTAATTATTATTTTATTAATATTTTAATGAGATATTTTATTATTATTATATTTAATATATAATGAGAGAAAGATGAAGAATTCTCTTCATCTTTTATGCAACCAATGTGAGAAAGAGAAAAGAAAGAAAGAAATTTTCTCTTCTTACAATTTGGTCCTTTCACAAAAAATCCACCATTTTCACTTAGAAATCAAAAGAATTTCCATATCCATCAAGAGAGAAAGATAATAAGGAGACTATAGGGAGCAAGAATATCAAGTTAGATTCAAGAAATAGAAGCTGAAGGAGAGAGAAAATCAAGTTAAAGATTGAAATCAATAGGACAAGGTAAGAACATCAAGACTTCAACATATTTTTTAAGTTGATATTATTGAAAAAGCATGAAAAAGATGTTAAAGTAGAGTTTCATTAAGGTTCTATGTTCTTATTATGTTGGTGTTGGGAAATATTGTAGAGAAAGGAAATAAAGGTGTTATAAACTTGGTAATCAACATTTTACACTAAAACAGTTCTGGACAACAGTAGTCTAACTTTGAAAAATCACCAAAAATTGTGCAAATCGAACTAGAGATTGAATAAAATATGAAATTAAATTTCATTGAGTCTAGTTTTTCATAGAAGAAACGGTGTAAGCAATGGAATTGTAAATTATGAGATTTAATAAATTTTGTAAGAGAATGCAGAATGATTTCGGACCCTATTCTGACTTTGGAAAATCATTACAAATTGTAAAAAAAAACTTAGGGATTAAATTTTTAATTTTTAAATTCTTAATTAGTCTACTTTCAAGAGAAACAAACAAAAGCATTATCCAAACCTCGTACCAAGAGATAATTAATTTTTAGTAAAGAAAAGTCGAAGCTATCAAACAGCAAAACAGGGATAAATTTGAAGATTTTATTGTACTTATTGGCTAATTATAAATTTTGAAATTTTTATGGTAGAAAGATATTTGAGTCTAGCTTCAAAAAATCAATAGGATCTTAATTTAGAATTCTTTAGCTCAGGATATAAATAATTTAGTGACTATGACTCAAGTAGACAACTTGATATGAACATTAAGGATGTGGAATGGAGAGGAGGAGGAGGAAAATATATGAAAATTAAGCTAGCATGAGTTTACATTAAAAATGGCTAATTTGCATGTTTTAGGCTCAAGAACTAAATTGAATAAAAGTAAAACTTTATGGGTAATTTTTTAAAAATGTAAAAAATGACCAAATTGCATGAAATGAATTGTTTTATTATTTAAATTAATAAATTGAATGAAATTATTAATTTAGATCAAGATTGGGTGTAAAATAAAAAATTTCTCAAATGCCCCTAAAGCTTGATATTTCTGCAATTTAGCCAGGTAAGTTCGTGTAACCGAATTGTGTTTTTTTATATACTTGAATTGAATGTGGTATGTAATTGTATGAATTATATAAATGTAAAAATAATAAATGAAATAATCATATGTTCAATCATATCCAGAAAATATTAAGTTCCTTTTGAATAATGAAATTCGATAGATATATGTGATTTCCCATAATACATGCGGTCCTGCATATGTTGCAAACAGAATATAGCTCAGACAAGCAATCTTATCCTGTTAAATAGTTCTTGCGAGCATCCTGATAGGTAGTGATTCTGCATGTGTTGCGCACTACCATAGCTCTATGTGAGCGTCCTGTTACATGATCCGGTTGGTTGTGATCCAGCATATAATGTGGACACAAACGCAGCTCTACGTGAGTGTCCTAATATAGGGTCTTACGAGCTTCCTGATATAGCTCGCTTGAACTTCCTGTTAAATGGCTATCCGGAGCTCCCTGATATTAACTCTTCGGAGTTACCTATTAAGCTCAATGAGCTTCTTGTTTTAAACTCTTATGAGTTTTCGGATATAGCCCGAATAAGCATCCTGTTATATTGTAACACCCCAAACCCAGCCTGGACGCTATGGTCGAATATAGCGATGTCACATCAAAGTGTTTTTCGTAAAGTGTGATATCATTAAAAAACCCATTCTCTATTTAACTCTTTGTATGATCTTAAAGATGATTTTAAGACGTGTCGTTCATTTTCAAATTGTGAGTCGTTTGTCAAAAAGTTAATTCATTAATTTCTAAAACGTTATTTATTGCGAAAGCTCTTAAAATAGGTTGCATATTCGTGGTATCTTTGAAAAACATTTATTTTTTTCAAAAGCTGCGTCTTTTCCTACTACTAACAGTTATAAGCCAACTCAAGTAAAAATTCCAAAAGAAAAATAAAAATCCAAGAGGCCTTATTACAATAAAAATACCCCAACTAATAATACTTATAATCAAAATGAAATGCAAAACTAATGGCCACCCCTGAGTCCCCTGCTGCACCGATCCACCTAAGTTTAGGGATTACCTGCACAGATAAACAGAAGGGTGAGTTTACAAAAACTTAGTGTGTACTCCCATATCAAACAACCATACAGTAAGCAAATATAGTCTGGGCCTAAGCCCATTTTAGTAGTGATTTAGTTTCAGTTAGGGCCTTAGGAGCCCAACATAGTGGTAGTAACGATAATGATATGCAAACAAGAAATTCTACCCAACAAGCCTCTACACTCCATCTCCGTCCAACCCTACACTCCATGAGGGGATATAATTAACCCACTCATCCCTAAACTCCAAGTAGTACTGGTTATGGCACTAAACAGTATTTTCAGCAGAGCTGCTAGTACAGTACACTTCCACTAATTATAATAAACCCATCCCCATGCAACGCATCATGCAACATGTCATGTCATATTATAATATTACACATGTACTCAATGTAGTTAAAATATCATGCTAAAATATAGTCATACATCACTTAGAGGCAAAACAGTTATTTTATCAAAAGAGGTCTAGGTAAACTTACTGACCCATTAGGAGGTCCACAGTCGTCTCGGGCGACCCGTGTAACCTTAACAATCAAACAGTGAAAATGGGCCCACGGCCCATGCTGCTGGCCCCTGTAGGCCCACACGCCCGCGTGGCCCACACAGCCCATAATGGCCTTCGCTGTTTGTATTACGCAGCCTGGCCCATTAATTTCCATATGTCTATGTGATTTACCCATGTGGGGCCCACATGCCCATGGGGCCCACACAACCCAATTCGACCCATAATGGCCCAATACGGCCTCAGCCCATGAAATCGCTCATGGTCGGCCATGTCAACTATACACCCATGTTTACTCACGTTGCCTACCTACCTGGCCGCGAGCACGCTCGTGTGGAGTCGACGTTTACTTATTCTGGCTTTTCCGTTTTCTATAGTTGGAGTTGTGTTTGTACACACCTTGTTGCGAAAGTGCGCAAATAGTCCACTAGCACTCCAAACCTTGATCGATCGATAGAGGCTTGCACACTTAAACCGTTGTAAAAGACTGATGACTTGCTCCTTAGTGATTACTTTCATTCCAATTGACTCCTATTAACATTTATTCACACGACCAGTTTGAACTAAATGAATATCTACTTATCGAAAACGTAACCCAAGTGTGGGGGAAAGGAATTATTGACCTACAACAAAAAGGAGGCCAACAGAATGACACTTAGTCACTCAAAGCTGTGCTAGATCAAGCGCACAAACTGACACCAATTATTAAACTCACAAACGTTACCTTCACACACACCAACAGGGTTTTGAACACTCTACATGCCAATCAAAGATCACCAGTCTACTAAGTAACGCCTACCAACAATAAAACTCTTCTTTTCCAAAAAGAGAGAACAGAGTTAGCACTAATCGAAACTTACCGAACCGAAAGAAATTTAGAGTTGAGTGCAAGAGAAGGAAGAATTGGCCAAAAGATGAAAAAGAATAATGGACAGAGGAAGAAGGCTTGGCCACTAGAAAGAAAGAAGAGAATGTTTGCTAGAGGAGGAAAAGATAGAAAAGAGAATTGGCTAACAAGGGGAAAGAACAATAGCCGAAAGAGAGAACAAAGTCGAAGAAGAAAAAAATAAAAAAGATGATACCTGTATAAACCCTAAGCAATATTCAGCCTCCAAAAATTGAATAGATGTAACGCCCTAAATCTTAAATATTTATTTACGTATGTTGTGACACAAATGCATGTCTACTTCAGTGGTTAAGTGTTGTAACATCCCGAAATAGGGCCTAAACGGAATAGTGGTTGCGAAACCCCAAATTCGAGGTAGAAAAATTTATTTTATTATTATTTTGAGGTTCATGATATAATTTCATGATTGTGTGAAAATTTCGTGATGAAATTCTATGCATAAAGTGCTTAAGTTGAGATTAGGGACTAAATCGAATAATTTGCAAAACTTGCATTCTAGAAGTTTTTAGTATGAAATTGCTTTGGAATATTAATTAGGAGGGTTTAAATAACAATTTGACCAATTTTAAGTTCATGGAAAAAAAATTAGGACATGGAAGGAATTTTTGAAAGTTTAGTAAGGAGGGGCATTTTGGTCATTTGGTTATTAACATTAATAAAAAGGTAAAAAGATGACAAAATTGTATCATCTTCTTCAAGTACCAGCCGAATCTTACCTCTCTCCATAGCTAGGGTTTCTTCAACTTTCAAGCTTCATAGTAAGTGATTCTAAGCCCCGTTTTTAATGTTCTTTACGTTTTTGGAGTCCCGGTAGCTCGATTAAGCTTATGCTAGTAATAAGTCAACCTAGGGTTCATATTTGGAAAAATACCCATAGGTGAAATTTGTGTATTTTGGTGTTTTATGATAGAATATGAGGTTTTAAATTATGTTAGACAATTTGTACTACTCGGTTTTAAGCAAAAACGAGTAAAAGGACTTAACAGGTAAAAATACCTAATAGTCATAAGTGCATGTTAG
Source organism: Gossypium anomalum (assembly GCA_025698475.1). NCBI lineage: Eukaryota > Viridiplantae > Streptophyta > Magnoliopsida > Malvales > Malvaceae > Gossypium > Gossypium anomalum. Next base: position 27,835,976 of record CM046958.1, on the reverse strand, counting down.
AGTATGAATTTGATGCTGCCATAGAAGGGAAAAATGACCAGCATGTCATAAAACATAAGAAAATAGGTTGAAGTTTAATTTACGAGCTTTGGGGCAAAAGTGTAAATATGCAAAAGTTTAGGGGCAAAAATGTAATTTTTGCAAAGTTTGAGTAAAGGACTGTTTTGATAAATTTTGATATTAAATAAGTTAAATTTGTTATTATAGATCAAGAAGAGCGAAATTCGGGAGTAGATCGGGGAAAAGAAAAGTAAAGGACTAAATTGTAAAGTTTAGTCACATTTTGTATCGAGGTAAGTTTACTGATGAAATAAATGCAATATTATTTTATTTTACATTATTATTGTCAATTTCTAGCATTTATATACTTATTTTATGAGAATATTTAAAGTCGAATTAAAGTAAGTGACAGAGAAAAAGGCATTAAGAAGTCCCGTTTGAACCTTAGGAATGTTAGGATATTAGGGTTGTGGGACAGACAGATAGAAATGAGCCGTGTAAGTCCATATCAGATATATGGCTTTGGAGACAGGAATGAGCCATGTAAGCCCATATTATATATATGGCATTGGAGACAGGAATAATTCATGTAAGTCCATGTCGAAGACATGGCATTGGCAGGATATTGATAGACGAAATGACCCTAATATCCTTAGTATTCCGAGTGGTTCAACGGTCAGATACGAGTTAGATTACAGTGAATTAACAGCAAAGGAAAAGTAGATTATATTTATGAAAAGGAAAGGTCAGATAAGAAAGAAGGTAAAGGAATAAAGAAGAAGATAGAAATTGAGAAGTAAAGAAATTTATGATGTTAGATGATATTATGCATAATTATCCATTATGTTGAATGTTGTGATTTAATTGCTTGTAAGCTTACTAAGCCTAGTGCTTAATCCCTTTATTTTCTTCTTCTTATAGTACTTATCTAGCCACTTGGGGATTGAAGGAGACGTCTGAGGCCGATCACACTATCAAAGAAATAACTCGGTATAATTAGACGTTTTGTTTTGTGTATGGCATGTATAGAAACTTAGCTACTTTTAGTATAATGTGAACAATGAATGATGTGTAAATACTTGCTAGAGATTAGCTAATAAAAATGACCGATGATATGCATGTTTATTAATATGTATGATTGAATGGTGGTTATCACATGGAAATTATGAAAAATGTGAAAGTAACCTAAAAACAGATTCAAATAACAGAAATGACGTGACTTTGAAAAATCACTAAAAATTGTATAAACATATTTTTAAGATGAATAATATATGAAATTAAATCTTATTATGTCTATTTTCTTATGGAATAAGCAAAAACAGTAAAGGTATATTTTATGAGATATTCGAGTTTTAGTGAAACAGTCGTCGAGAAAATTTTAGATCCCCTGTTTCAACTTTGGAAATTAACCATAAATTGTAAAAAATAATTAGGTGGTGTAATTTATATGGTTATAATCCTTATTTAATCTAGTTTTAATAGAAACAAACGGTATAGTTATGTTAATTTTTTATAGGGAGAAAAGTGGTTCGTAGTAAGTAGAGGTCTGTGCAGTCAAATTCTGAAACAGGGGTAACTTTAACTAATAAACTGTACTAATTGGCTAAGTCAAAAATTCTAGAAAAAAATTAGTGGATAGATATATGAGTCTAGTTTCGGGAAAAATTTACGGATCTAAATTTTAAGTTTCAAAACTCAAGATATGAATTTTTAGGCGACTACAACGCAGAATGACAGCACATTCCGAAAAGTTTAAATAAACAATTTTAAAACTATTTAAGTGATAGATTAAGTTTAGTAATGCCTCATGCTCGATTTTGGCAACAGTCTCGGGTAAGGGGTGTTACAAGTGTACTGGGAGGAGTTTGAGAAGTCTTAGGTTCAAGCCTTGGCTTGTGTAAAAATTTTTTTTACTTGAATAAACCCTATCTCTAGTCAATAGGCTTCTTAAATAAATGTGGGTATTTTATGAAAAAAAAGGCTTACTGGTCTAGGGGGTAAGTGGCATGTTATCTATACCGTAGGACTGAGGTTCAAGTCCTGCTTGGCACAAGGAAGTGCTTTACTTTGCTACTGATGTTGTAGAGGTGTTGTGGCTTGACCGAAACACTGAGGTGTTGGTGTGGAATTTGAACTGAGTAGTTGAGGGAGGAGTGATCGGTTGAGGGATTTAAGGAGAGATTTGAGGAGGGATTTTAGGAAAAAATCAAGGAAAGTGTGGTGAGAGTGAGTAGTGTATCAATTTTGAACATTGGGCACTCAGGAATTTCAGCTTTGGTGAGTTTGAGTACTCTATTTTCGAGTTTTGTGAAAATTTTGGTTCTTTTCTTTTGTTCTCTAGAGGCTGAATAGTGTTAGGAAAATTTGGTAGTACCTTTCATTTTTGCTGATTTCAGATTTCAATCCTCTTCAGGTCCCTTAATTGTCATCTTTGCCTTTACTTTTCTCCCTCTCCATCAATCGATTCTCTCTTTGGCCAAATACCTTTTTCCTTTTTCCCCTTTTTAACTCTTTCGGGTTTTAACGTTTCCTCTCCCTGCACATTGGTATTTTTACCGAATAGTTCTTTTCCTCTTTTCCTTTATTCTTTCGGCTTTTAAGAAACTTCTCCCTTATTTTTGTGGTTTTTCATTTGGGTTGTCGAATCTTTGGCTTATAGCCAAATCTTGCAGTTGCCGCCATCTCTATTTAGGTTCACGGTTGTTCTTTTTCCCTTTCTTTTTCTCTCCATCGAAATAGCTTTCCCTCTAACATCTTCTTTTCTCTGCCGGTTACTATCAGGGGTGTGATTATGCCAATTAGTGCCTCGGTTTAAAGGTGTGCTTTTGAGTGTTGGCTGAATACTTCTGTTTATCATTTTCAGTTTTACGCTTTCGGTAAGTTGATGTACATTTGGTTCAACTATTTGCGGGTACAGTATTAGATAACAAGTTTCTATTGGACTACAGGTAATCTTTAGGGGTTGTAACCAATCTCTTGTGCACGCCTCTATCGATCGATCAAGGCGAGGGATAGGTAATCGTTTGAATAAGTGTTTTGGTAAGGGTACACTTCAACTCGATTGTTAGGCAATTAACCGAAACTTCTGTTTGTGATAGGCGGGAGTACTCGTGGGCTAGTTGCCCACATTCGCAATCAGGTGTGTAACAACACTGCCATAATCATAAATTGGCAAAAGCCGAAATAGGTGATCGTCGATGCTACACGAGCGTGCGCTCGCTCGTGTGGTAATCTGAACGCCTAAACTTGGGCGTAAGATCGTTAAGGCTGACCATGAGCGATTTTAGGGCTTGAGGTTGATTTGGGCCATGGTGGACCGAAATGGGCCCTGTGGGCCCCACACAAGAAAAACATACGAACGTGTGGAGAATATTGGGTCAGGCCGTGTAATCCACATGGCCAAGGCCATATCTGGGCTTTGTGGGCCACACGGGCATGTGGGCCTACATGGGCCGCATTATGGGCTTTGGGCCCATTTTCACTGTTTAACTGTTACGGTTGCACGGGTTGTCGGAGACGACTGTGGACCTACTGTTGGGTCGATAAGTATACCTAAACCCCAAATTGATAAAATGACTGTTATGCCCTATGTGCTAAAAGGACTATTATGCCCTTATGAGATGTATGTTTGAAATCGAGCATTTCATTTTATATATACTGCATACATGTAGGATATCATGATATGTTGCATGGGGATGGGTTAACATGATTGGAGGAAGTGTACTGTACTAGTAACTCTGCTGCAAATATTGTTTAGTGCCGCAACCGGTGCTATTTTGGAGTGTAGGGATGGGTGGGTTGATTTTATTCCCACATGGAGTGTAGGGCTGGACGGAGTGGAGTGTAGAGGTCGGTTGGGTAGGATTTCTGATTGCATATCTTTACTGTTACTGTCACTGAAATGGGCTAAGGCCCACACCGATACTGTTATTGTAAGGGGCTAAGGCCTTAACTGAAACTAAACTGTTACTGATACAAGCTTAGGCCCAGTCTATTTTTGCTCACTATATGATTGACTGTTTGTTTATTAAGGGTTTACACACTGAGTTTTTGTAAACTCACCCTTCTGCTTATCTACGCAGGTAATCCTTAGGCAGATCGGTGCTGCAAGGGACTTGAAGGTGGCCACACAATAGCTTACGCTTCCTTTTTTTACTTTTAATTTATAAGTAGTTTTCTTTGGATATTTTTATGTAATAAGGACTCTTCAAATTTTTAAATCTTTAATTTGGGGTTTTATTTATATTTATTTATATCTACTAGCAGTAGGACACGGGTTTTCAAAAGATAAATGTTTTTCAAAATATCATGGTTACGCAACATGTTTCAAAAGCTTCCGCAAGAGATATTGTTTTAAAATTAATAACAATTTAATAAGGTTAACACTTCAAAAAATGACTCATTTTTGGAAACTAAATAAAATGTTTAAGAATTATCACTAAGAACTCACGACAAAGGTAAATAAGGAAGAGGTTTTTTTTTCGACGATATCACTCTTTTTCGAAAAACACTACAATGTGACATTTCTAGATTTGGCCATAACATCTAGGCTGGGTTTGGGGTGTTACATTTAATGGTATTTGAGCCAGGTTGCAAAACTCGGCTATGGATTTGGGTTTCTTTTAATAAAAAAACTTGAATTTCCAAAAAGAACTGTTTCAAAAGATTTGAAAGTATTTTTAAAGTTTTTATCGAATGTGTGGTACACCGAGTCACTGACGCCGATTCTGTAAGTTCTCTGAAACTCCTATTTGTTTAAATTGAAATACTAAGACTACTGTAGGTAGTGGACTACATTGAAACACCCTGTTTAGGGTAAATAAAAAATTGTAGTAAGACTGCGATCAACGAAAACGAACTTTGGAATAACTGATACTGCTTTTCATAAAATATTCTTTAATGAACACTGGAACTGTAATTTGATGCATAAAATTTCTAATACAGATAAAGCGACATTCGATAATGAGCACTAGAGGTACTCGTGAAAGGGGTACAAGAGGCAGCGGCGGAGGGCGTAGAGGTGCTCGGGCTGGGTCTTCATCATCTGGCCATATGCCTAACATTGAAGCTAGGGACGCACCGACTTCACTTGTGACTGAGACTGGGTCTCACGATTGTGCGGCTGGGGACGACGCACAGTCCCAAGATATGTTGCAAATTCTGGAGAGGGTCGTTGGGCCCAATACTGGTACTGTGGGCTGTGGGTCGGTTACGGAACGACTCTGGTCTAATGGGGTTGATATTTTTAGGGGTATCACTGGAGTTGCCTCTAATGTGGTAGAATATTAGATTGAGGCCACAGAGAGGATCATGGATGACCTCGAGTGACCCCCGAACAGAAACTAAAGGGTGCAGTGTCACTGCTGCGAGATGAGGCCTATTAGTGGTGGCTTACAGTTAAAGAGGTTACTCAGCCCGATCGGTTGACTTGGGAATTCTTCAAGACTAGTTTCTGATCGTGATTTTCCGTATTAATTTTTATAAATTTATAATTAATCATTCTTGAAACTAACTATTATCACAACGTAGGCAAGTGTACCTATCAAACAGTAATATAGCTTTAGCAAGACCAGATTGTCGAACCCAAAGAAACTAAAAGTACTAGTATTAATTGTCTTTTTATTATCTAGCCTAAAAATAAAAGGGTTTGTTTTAATTAACTAATTAACTAAACTAAGAAATCACAGAAAATAGAAGTGGGGAATTACTTTTGGAAATACGATTGATTTAAGACAATACCCAAGGAAAAATCCACCTAGACTTCACTTGTTATTTTGACTCCGGATCGGACGATTTATTCATTTAACTTGTTCCGTAGAAATCCCTGAGTTATGCTGTTATCCCTATTCAAGACTAATAATGTCTAACCCTAGATTGAATAATTGAAATCTCTTTCTAATTAACACCCTAAGGTTGCATTAACTCGATCTACGAATCCTCTTATTAGGTTTCACCCTAATTTGGCAAAATCTTGTCACCCTATCTCTAGGCGCGCAATCAACTCTGCTTAATTATGACAAATTTACTCTTAGACAAGGACTATTCATCCTCCAAATAAGAGCATTAACTTGAATCAATATTCTAAAATACCGAAACAAGAATTAAGAGCACATAATTAAGAACAAGTTAAATATTTATCATACAATTCAAAAAATAATAACAAGATTCGTCTTAGGTTTCATTCCCCTTAGTTATTTAGGGGGGTTTAGTTCATAACTAAATAGGAAAACATCTCAGATGAATAATGAATACAAAACATAAAGAAAACCCAAAGCTCCTGAAGGGAAATTAAGGAGAGATCTTTAGTCTTGATGATGAATCCAGCTTCTAAGATGGATCAATCGGCTTTCTTCGAGTAATTCCTTACTCCCTACTCTGTGCCTCTCCTTTAGTCCTCCTCTAGGGTGTTTAAATAGGCTTTAGAATGCCTAAAAGCCCTCAAACTTGCCCTTTTCCGAATAGAACTTAACTAGGTCTCGATAGGGACACGCTCGTGTGACACGCCCGTGTGCGATTACTTCAGGCCGTGGTCAAGCCTGATAGAATGGCACGGGCGTGTGTTCTGCCTGTGTGAGGAAGTCCAGACCGTCTTGTTTTCCCACGTCGGCCCATTTTCTTCGTTTTTGGCCCTTTTTTGTTCTTTTCACTCTCCTATGCTCACTTAAGTATAAAAAATGAAATTAAAGGATTAGAAGCACCAAATTTACCAAATCTAAGGAGAATTCATTCATAAATGTGTTAAGCATGGGATAAAAATATGTATAAATTACGGTTTATCAAATACCCCCACACTTAAGCGTTTGCTTATCCTCAAGCAAAATCCTCAATTCACAATTAAGAATTCCTTTTTCTCAACTTATAATTCCTATCAATAATATCTCAAACTAATCTATAAGTAATCATACTTTGAGAATTCAACTAGAAGAACATTAAAGTTTCAAACATTCCGAGTTGAGTATTTAATCATGAAAAATATAGGCATCTCCCCTTATTTAAATAATCACCTTTGATTCAAAATCTCACAGAGTTTAACATCCTCATTAAAGATTCACTCAAATCACTCGAAGGGTTTAAGGATAATGAATGTAGCACTCAACAGTCAATTTGGAAAGTTATTACCATAGGCTTGCATGAAAATCAAATCTCCACCACTATAAATTGAGATGATACATCAATCAAAAGGTCTTTAGAGGGTTGTAATGAGGCTTGGTTAGGGGTGTGGTCACCAGCTCAAAGAAAAGGTTAGAATCGAGATTGAATTAAAAAATTACTTAACTAGAAAAATATTTAATCATCACTTGCATACAACAGAGCTTCTTCTCAGAAAATGGAATTTAAATACTTTAGCTCAAAAACAAAAGATCACTACTATTTATACATGTAAACTATTATTATTATTATTATAATTTTTTTAAGAACAAGTTAAATAGAAAAGACTAACTATTAAGAACAAGACATAGCTAAGCAATTTATTCAAATCAAATCTCGACAAAAATAAGGATCAAATTAATTGAGGGGATTTCAACAATGAGTTAAGGGTTAATATTAAGGGTAGTACAAGGAATGGCTTGTTATGCTCAAAGAGGTTTACTAAGGGTTAATCGTGGAGGTAGGCTTTTCATGGCATGAGTGGGTTAATCCTAAGTGCCTCTATCATCTTGACATATCAAATCAAATGGTGTGGTCTTAACATGCATAATGAAGCAAGTTCTAGAATAACAATTCAATATTGACACACTCAAAGCAACAATAAAAGTGAGCATAAAAGAAATAACAGATGCTCTTAAAATCTCAAAATCTCACAAAATTATGGCTTTTTGATGTTTAAACCTGAGGATTTCAATTCAAGGTAATACTTAAACTTGGGGAAAACAACATAAAATTTTAAATTCTCAAAAATCAACTTATCATGCTTAATTCTCTAATGTCTTAAAGTTTAAATAATCAATGCATGAATGCCTATGTTTTAATTCAAGATATATCAATAAAAATCATAAATTAATCAAAATTCATCCTAAAAATGATATGAGAGATTTATAAGAGAACAAAACAAAATTCAGGGATTTTTCTGATAGTGATATGATTTACCCCACACACTTAAGATGTACATTGCCCTCAATGTACAAAGATAAAGTTAATGGCAATTATAGATATAAGATCATAAGATAGGGAGAGAAGTTAAACTTCCTGAATGTTAAGTGAATGAACTCCCTAGTTCGGAGTTATGTAGAGTGGAGGAGGATACTCCGGTGGTGGTAGAGGTTGGGTTTCACAAGTGCTGCACCAAAAGAATATTATATCTTATGGTCGAGCAGAGCATGACAGTCGTGGAGAACCTTTTCAAATGGAGTTTGAAGTTCCTAAGTAATTGTGAGCTTTGTAGCTCTTTATAACCATGATAAAATCAGGAACTTTTTAGGGGATGTAAGAAAGAATAATTACTCATAAAGAATTAGCTGAGATTAAAATTTGTTTATAAAACCTAAAAAGAAAATAGTAACAAAAAGAAAATAAAATTAAAGGTTAAAAGTGAAAATAATAAGAAAAGTGACAAATAAAAATAACTATAAAGATAAAATAAAATATTTAAACATCATCATCGCCGGATGGCTCGCGACGTGGTGGTGGCGATAAGATGTGGAGGAGCTGACAAATCTGCTGTAGAGTAGCATCAATGGTATCAAATCGCTGAAAACACTGCTGCTCGAATTGAGTGAGGCACTCAGAGATGTCAGAATATGAAGACGCCGCATGAACTGGCCGATAGGTGCGTAGTGCCTGAGACGGTGGATCCTCGTGTCGTGGAGGGACATCATCAGTAATGTCCTCGAGAGCCTCCTCTTCGGTTGATTTGGCGAGACGATATTGAGGAAGGTAGGTTCCACGGCACTTTTCAATCATCCTCATACTTGGCATGCTCGAGATGCCTTGTGGAGACATCTAGCCAATAAGGGTAAGGGAGGATTCTAGTGTTACGGTGTTGAGGAGCCCAAAGTGTTGAACCAGTCGAGTCATATAAGGGCTAATAAAGATGACCCCCTTTCGATGTTACTCCGTCTGATGGCGAATGGCAAAGGCAATGAAATAGGCGAGGTTGAAGACTTGCCCATACGACATACACTATAGGAAACAGACGTCCTGGGTGTTGACGACACCGGTGCTCTCTCACCTCCCTGTCAGAGTGTGAGCTAAGATAGAATATAAGTACCTCAGGGATGGAGGGAGAGCTGATGCCTTGGAGCGACTGGGGCCATAGGTGGCCGAACATGGTACTAACGCGTCCCAGCACCGTGAAAGAGAATGATGAATGTGGCAATTGAGAGTGTGGAGGTCATTCTCCTCCTTGAACTCCTCCGTGTAGAGGCCTAGTGCAATACCGAATTCTGGGACGCTTAACTGGTGGACTAATCTGCTGAGGCAAAATTGGACCGTGTCAAGATCATCATACTTGGTCATTACAATCTGAAGATGGAACATTGAGCATAGTTCCATCGTGAGCTGGAGATACGTCGGCTCGACGATCTCAAAGAAAAGCTCCCAGGGGTCGGTGGTGAGGAGGGCCCGAATTGCATCAGCCAGTTGGACTAGTTCTACTGCGGCCCAGTCGATGCAGCGGCCCATAGCTAAAGGTTGGGCCCAAAGTATCTGATAGAGTTCTTCTTGAGGTCCAATGGAAACTGTAGGAAGGGGTGGTGAATTTCAGCGGTAGGACCCGAGGAAGATGATGCTCCCTTTCTTTTTTTCGAAGCAGGGACGGTGACTTTCTTTCCACGTGAAGATGACATGGTATACCTGCAAGCAAAACCATTATTCTGTCTTGATGAATGCACCAGGTAAAACGTAAACAAATTCAAAAAAGGAAAAAGTCATAAATAATTTCAGCCATAACTACTAACACTAACAAACCTAACCAAAATAATAAATTTTATGGCATAATATCGTGGCATTATTATGAATATCAAAATGGAAAAGAACTCTAAGGAAATGTAAAAAGCATGAATGTATCACAATGCATGGATTATAATGGCAAAGAATAATAAGCAAGTGATAAATATGAATATTGACTTAGAGTAGGTAAATGAGGCTTGATAAATCATGAAATAATAAAAAAAATTTCACATGGAATAAATGATAACTAATCTAAAAAATGAAATTTGAATGATAGTAAAATGGAAATAGGGTGAGATACATGAAGATTATTATGAAAAATAGCATTAGAAATAAGTAAAATTAAAGAGAAAAGAGTAAACAAACGCTAAAAACAAGAGTTTGGGCGTCAAAGATGGAGTTGGAAATGGCGCACAAGCGTGGCAGAGAGGCCATGTGGAGTTTCAGCAGCTAGGTTTAGGGATTTTGGGGGAGGAAGATGATGAATAATGAAGGGTTTTTTATAGATTTTTGTGGCACATGGCCAGGGGACACACCCATGTGCCCTAATTTATGCCCGTGTGTTTCGCGTTTTTTCAATTTTCAGTGCCTCTAACATACAGCCCACGCCCATGTTCGTTGGGCGTGTTGATGCGTACGGTCGTGTCACACGGCCATGTTTGGCTTCGTTTGCTTCTCCCACGCCCATGTATGAAGGCCCATGCCCGTGTTAATTTGACAGGTTTGACCACGGGTGCTAAACACGCCCGTGTTGTTTTCGCAGGATCGCCCACAGCCATGTCACACGACCGTGGCCATTTATCGCAGCCCTTGTTTTGGGAAAATCTTTGCCCTGTTTCCACATGGTCTTAAGCACGCCCGTGTGCTTGGCCGTGTGAGTGTAGTAAACCTGTATTCAAGAGCTCAGTTAGTAAGTTAGGTGTTAAACAATAGTATTTAAAGAAGTTAATACTGTTAGTGCTCGGGTTACCTCCCGAGAAGCGCTTATTTATATTCTAAGCTCGACTTACCTCTCCATTGAATGGCCATGGTGGTTCGAGGATTTTACACTCCTCATTCCTGCTATTAATCTCATCAAAATAAGGTTTTAGGTGGGTATTGTTTACCTTAAAAGTGCTTAATATGGGATGACTTACCTCGACTGTACCGAATGGGAAAATGCTAAGTACCGTTAGAGGAATTTCTTCATTTGGTTTGGCAATGGCAATGTGAGGATCTACGGCATTTAATAAAACTTTATCTCTAACCTTAAGTTGATTTGGTAAGGTTTTGAGCTCGTTCTGGTGTAGTTTTAGTTTATCGTGTGTTCCCAGTTTATGTGTCCGCCATTCATCTAACTCCTCGATTTGTAGCCTTTGTTCTTCATGGATATGTCCTTTGTTGTTGCTTGAACATGGATTATGTATATCCTTCGAACTCGAACTCATTTCCTCTAAAGTAGGTTACAGCATATGGTCAGTTTTGGTAGAATAATTTATACAACCACCTTCAACTTTTAATGTGTTACTCGAATTGTGAGCTTGAAGAGTGATTGTTTCGTCTCCCACATGAAGTGTGAGTTCAGCTATGCCAACGTTAATAATTGTTCTAGCAGTTGCTAAAAAGGGCCTTCCTAAAATCAAAGGAGTGTTACTATCCTCCTCTATGTCTAGAACAACGAAATCAACAGGGAATATAAATTTATCAATTTTAACAAGTACATCTTCAATAATACCCCTAAGAAATCTGATAGTTTTATCTGCTAATTGAATGCTTATCCTAGTTTGTTTCGGTTTCCCAAGACCTAGTTGCTTAAACATTTTGTAAGGCATGACGTTGACGTTAGCCCCTAAATCAGCCGATGCATTATTAACATCTAAACTACCAATTAAGCAAGGAATTGTAAAACTCCCTAGATCTTTTAATTTTTTGGGTAGCTTATTCTGTAGAATAGCTGAGCAAACTACGTTTAGCTCTACATGCGACGCCTCGTCTAACTTCTGCTTATTTGCTAGGAGCTCTTTTAAAAACTTTATTGCGTTTGGCATCTGTGAGAGAGCTTCAATAAACGGTAAGTTGATATGTAATTTCTTTAAAAGTTTAAGGAATTTACCAAAATTTTCATCTGAGTCGTCTTTCCTTGTCGCATTAGGGTATGGCACATGAGGTTTATATTCTATACTTACCGGTTTCTGTTTGGTGTGACTTACCTCACCTTTACCCTTGCTTACCACAGTTTCTTACTTTAGTTCTGGTTCAGATGTAATTAACCCTTCCTTATTTCTAACATTGATTGCATTGAGCTATTCTCTTAGGTTAGGTTCAGTATTACTTGGCAAGCTACCTTGTAGTCGTTCAGAAATTAATTTGGATAGCTAGCCTATCTGAGTTTCGAGCCCTTGGATCGACGCTTATTGATTTTTGAGTGCCGTCTTGGTATTCTAAAAGCGAGTTTTTGACACTGCAATAAACTTCGTTAGCATTTCTTCCAGGTTCAGTTTTTTTTCTTGTTGGTAAGGTGGTTGTTGGAAGCATGAGGGTGGTGGTGGTCTCTGATTTCCTTGGCCTCCCCATGAGAAGTTTGGGTGATTCCTCCAACTTGCATTATAAGTATTGCTATAAGGGTTATTTTGGGCTCGAGGATTATTACCCATGTAGTTCAATTGCTCGTTCTTCATGCTGTGGCTATAGGGTGAATATTTTGTATTGCTCGATCCACCGCCACTTGCTTCACATTGCATCACTGAATGAACTTGTGAAGAACCAAGAAAACCATCAATTTTTCTATTCAAAAGTTTTACCTGATTTGAGAGCATGGTGACTGAATCGACGTTAAAAATGTCAGCTGCTTTCGTTGGCTTTGTCCTCTTGACTTGCCACTGATAATTTTTCAGTGACATCTCTTCTATAAATTCATAAGCATCTTTAGATGTCTTATTATTGATAGTCTCACCAACGACTGCATCAACCATTTGTCTAGTCGAGGGATTCAGGCTATTGTGGAATGTTTGAACCTGTAGCTAGAGTGGTAACCCATGGTGAGGGCATCTTCTTAAAAGGTCCTTGTATCTCTCCCATGCATCGTAGAGTGTTTTTAAATCCATTTGTACAAAGGAAGAAATATCATTACGTAATTTTGCCATTTTGGCCGGCCAAAAATACTTTAATAGAAACTTTTCGGTCATTTGTTCCCAAGTAGTGATTGACCTTCATGGTAACAAGTTCAACCACTGTTTAAATTTGTTTCTCAACAAAAAAGGGAATAACCGAAGACAAATGTCATCATCAGAAATGCCATTAATTTTAAATGTGTCGCAAAACTCCAGAAAATTTGTCAAGTGAGTGTTGGGGTCCTCGTCCTGCAAACCATCAAACTGAACAAATTACTGTACAATTTGAATCGTGTTAGGTTTCAGTTCAAAATTATTTGTAGCAATAGCAGGCCTAACTATACTTGACTCAGTTCATGTTAAATTAGTTTTAGCATAATCATACATAGTACGAGGAGCAGGATTCTGATTTACTAAATCAGCAGCAATCGCAGGAGGTACCGAATTTTCCTAATTTTTGGCCATCTCCTCGGTTGTATTTGGAATATCGTCCTCTTGGTCTCCTTCTATGTATCTTAAGCTTCGCCTTATTTCTTGTCAGTTTTTACGAGCTGTGCGATCGATTTCTTCGTCAAAAAGTAATGGTCCTGACGGGTTTCTTCTAGTCATAAACTATAAGAACTTGCCAGAAAAAGGAAATTTAGTAACGAAAATTAAACAAAATTTTAAATTGGAGTAAAAGTAAATGGCTAAAGTAATAAAAATCGAGTGTTCCTAATATCTTAGTTCCCATGCAATGGCGCCAAAAACTTGATCGTGATTTTCCGTGATAAGTTTTATAAATTTATAATTAATCATTCTTGAAACTAACTATTATCACGACGTAGGCAAGTGTACCTATCGAACAGTAATATAGCTTTAGCAAGATCGGATTGTCAAACCCAAAGGAACTAAAAGTACTAGTATTAACTATCTTTTTATTATCTAGCGTAAAAATAAAAGGGTTTGTTTTAATTAACTAATTAACTAAACTAAGAAATCACAGAAAATAGAAATTGGGAATTACTTTTGGAAATACGATTGATTTAAGACAATACCCAAGGAAAAATCCACCTAGACTTCACTTGTTATTTTGACTCCGGATCAGACGATTTATTCATTTAACTTGTTCCGTAGAAATCCTTGAGTTATGTTATTACCCCTATTTAAGACTAATAACATCTAACCCTAGATTGAATAATTGAAATCTCTTTCTAATTAACACCCTAAGGTTGCATTAACTCGATCTATGGATCCCCTTATTAGGTTTTACCCTAATCTGGCAAAATCTTGTCACCCTATCTATAGACGGGCAATCAACTTCGCTTAATTATGATAAAGTTACTCTTAGACAGGGACTATTCATCCTCCAAATAAGAGCATTAACTTGAATCAATATCCTGAAATACAGAAACAAGAATTAAGAGCACATAATTAAGAACAAGTTAAATATTTATCATACAATTCAAAAAATAATAACAAGATTCGTCTTAGGTTTCATTCCTCTTAGGTATTTAGGGGGGTTTAGTTCATAACTAAATAGGAAAACATCTCAGAAGAATAATGAATACAAAACATAAAGAAAACCCAAAACTCCTGAAGGGAAATTGAGGAGAAAGCTTCAGTCTTAATGATGAATCTGGCTTCTGAGATGGATCAATCAGCTTTCTTTAAGTAATTCCTTACTCCCTACTCTGCGCCTCTCCTTTTGTCCTTCTCTAGGGTGTTTAAATAGGCTTTACAATGCCTAAAAGCCCTCAAAATTACCCTTTTCTGAATAGAACTTAACTAGGGCTCGGTAGGGACACACCTTGTGACACACCCGTGTGCGATTACTTCAGGCCGTGGTTGAGCCTGTTAGAATGGCACGGGCGTGTGTTCTGCCCGTGTCAGGAAGTGCAGGCCATGTTGTTTTCCCACGTCGGCCCATTTTCTTCGTTTTTGGCCCGTTTTTTGTTCTTTTCGCTCTTCTATGCTCACCTAAGTATAAAAAATGAAATTAAAGGATTAGGAGCACCAAATTCACCAAATCTAAAGAGAATTCATTCGTAAATGTGTTAAGCATGGGATAAAAATATATATAAATTACAGTTTCTCACTTTTCAAGGAAAATATGTGGGCGCTAGTTATGTAGATGCCCGAAGGAGAGAGTTTCTAAATCTGACTCAGGGGGATAAATCAGTGGCTGAATATGAGTCTGAATTTTTACGATTAAGCCGCTATCCGCGCGAGATGGTGGCAACCAAATATGAGCGTTGTGTTCATTTTGAGGATGGCCTTAGAGATAGTCAACGGGTTTTGATATCTCCACAGAGGGAGCGAGATTTTGCTGCTTTAGTGGATAAGGCGAAGATCATCGAAGATGTGAAGTGCGCTGAGCTCTAGAACTGTGAGAATGAGAGAGGTAGGAACAAGAGGGATTTGGAGCCCTCAAGTTCATTTTTGATACCTAAAAAAAGGCCAGAGTTGATGGGCCGATCATAGTAGGGCCCCCTGTTGCTGCTATTGAGCCGTAGCCCTGTACTGATTGTGGAAGACGCCATCAAGGCGAGTGCTGGAAAAGGATTGAGGCATGTCTAAGGTGCAAATCATTGGAGCATCGTATCAGAGATTGTCCACGGAGGCCTGATCAGATGCAAGCTACTGGTATAGGTACTGTATAGCCATTGAGAGGTGTTCAGTAGCTGCCGAGAGGCCGTGGTCAGGCCACGGGTGGTAATGGATTGGGCCGTGGTCAGAGAGCACCGGGCAGATGTGCTGGTCATACTGAGGCGAGGCAACTAGCTTTGGTTTACTCTACACGTCACCAAGAGGATGGACATGCTCCAGACGTTATCATTGGTATGTTCTTTATCTATAATGTACCTTATACTGCACTAATAGATATAGGATCTACTCATTCCTATATATATTGTTGTGTGTCTGAAACTTTGGTATCCTGGTTGAGAGTACTGCAAGTGAGGTTACTATGTTGAGTCTATTGGGGTAATTTGTAAGGGTAGATAAACTGTTCAGAGATGTGCCTTTAGATGTTCAAGCAG
Organism: Gossypium anomalum; assembly: GCA_025698475.1. Classification (NCBI taxonomy): domain Eukaryota; kingdom Viridiplantae; phylum Streptophyta; class Magnoliopsida; order Malvales; family Malvaceae; genus Gossypium; species Gossypium anomalum. The sequence goes on along the minus strand of CM046958.1, from coordinate 27,819,979 downwards.
TGATTTTTTTGGTGGATTTAATGGAACTTTCTTTTGGAGAATGTGACTTAATTCTGGGAAAGGACTGGCTGGCGAAACATCGGGCAAACTTGGATTATGTTGCGAAACGGATGGTACTGAAAACTGTGAAGGGTGAGGAGGTAGTTGTAATTGGAGATCATCGAAATCATTTGTCAAATGTGATTTCTGCATTAAAGGCCGAGAAATTGGTCCGTAAAGGTTGCGAGGCGTATCTAGCCTACATTGGTGTTTCAGATTCTGAGGGTTCTGCTGTTAAGGATATTAGAACAGTTAAAGATTTTTTAGACTTTTTCCTGATGAGCTGCTTGGGTTACCTCCAAACCGCGAAGTTGAGTTTGGGATTGAGCTCCTGCCTGGTACAGCTCCGGTGTCCATCGTTCCTTATAGAATTGTACCGAAGGAGCTTGTGGAGCTTAAAGCTCAGATTTCAGAATTATTGGATCGAGGGTTCATCCGCCCTAGTGTGTCTCTGTGGGGAGCACCGATTTTATTTGTGATGAAGAAGGATGGATCCATGCGTATGTCCATCAATTACCGGCAACTGAATAAATTGACTATTAAGAACAAATACCCCCTACCGAGGATAGATGATCTATTCGACAAGTTCCGAGGAGTTTTGATTTTCTCTAAGATTGATCTCCGATTAGGGTACCATCAACTGAGAGTCAAAGAGACTGATGTTTACAAGACAGCGTTTAGGACTCGTTATTGTCATTACGAGTTCTTAGTGATGCCGTTTGGACTGACAATGCACCAACGACTTTTATGGATTTGATGACCTGAGTGTTCTAGCCCTATCTAGATCGGTTTGTAGTGGTGTTTATAGATGACATCCTGGTGTATTCGAGAACTGAAGAAGAGCATGATGCACATCTCCGAGTTGTTCTGTAAATTTTGAGGGAGAAACAACTGTATGCCAAATTCAGTAAGTGTGAGTTCTAGTTATGATAGGAAACATTTCTGGGCCATATGGTATCCACTGAAGGGATTAGGGTTAATCCTCAGAAAATTAAAGTTGTTCTGGATTGTAAGCCGCCTAAGACAGTATTTAAGATTCAAAGTTTTCTGGGTCTGGTAGGGTATTATAGACATTTTGTTGAGGGGTTTTCGCTGATTAGTGTACCTCTAACTAAGTTGTTGTATAAAGGGGTGTCATTTGACTGGACTGGTAAGCAACAAGAGAGTTTTGAGAAGCTTAAGAAAGTTCTGACTGAGGCCCCTGTCTTGATACAGCTAGAGTCTGGGAATGAGTTCACTGTTTACAGTGATGCATCACATGTGGGGTTAGGATGTGTGTTGATGCAAGGTGGTAAGGTCGTAGCATATGCATGTCACCAGCTTAAGACGCACGAGATAAGTTATCTGACGCATGATTTGGAGTTAGCTGCAGTGGTATTCGCATTAAAAATTTAGAAGCATTACCTGTATGGTGAGAAGTGTATCATTTACACTGATCACAAGAGCTTCAAGTATCTCCTCACTCAGAAGGAGCTAAATCTTAGGTAGCGTAGATAGATTGAACTGCTTAAAGACTATGACTGTTTGATTGAATACCATCTTGGGAAGGCCAACGTGGTGGCCGACGCACTGAGCCGCAGGGTTATGACTGATCTGAGGGTGATGTTTGCTCGTCTCAGCTTATTTGATGATGGTAGTCTGTTGGCCAAACTTTGGGTTAAATCGACGTGGATTGAGTAGATTAAGGATATACAGTTGGAGGATGAGTCACTGGGTCCTCGATTTTGACAGATTGAGGGTGGTAGCACATCAAATTTTGGACTAAATAGCGAAGGGTACTCTGTTTCTGTGGGAGAGTCTGTGTACTGAAGGATATTGATTTGAGACAGTCTATACTGCGAGAAGCACATAGTAGCCCTTACGCTATGCATTCTGTAGGGAATAAGATGTACCAAGACCTTCGTGAGTTATATTGGTGGCCAGGTCTTAAGCGTGAAGTTACCGACTTCGTAGGTAAATGCCTGACTTGCCAACAGGTTAAGGCTGAACATCAGTTGCCTTCAGGGTTGCTTCAGCCAGTTAAAATTCCACTTTGGAAGTGGGAGAGAGTAACTATGGACTTTGTTAGTGGGCTGCCCTTAATGCCTACTAAGAAGGATTCAGTATGGGTCATCGTGGATCGATTGACCAAGTCCGCCCACTTCATACCAGTCTGTACTGATTACTCATTGCAGAAGCTGGCTAAATTATATGTGGTAGAGATAGTGAGACTGCATGGGGTACTGGTTTCCATAATATCTGGCAGGGATCCTCATTTCACGTCTCAGTTCTGGAAGAAGCTGCATGAAGCACTGGGTACAAGGTTGGACTTCAGTACTGCGTTCCATCCTCAAACAGATGGTCAGTCAGAGAAGGTGATTCAGATATTGGAGGATATATTAAGAAGTTGTGTGATAGATTTCTGAGGTAGTTGGGGGGACTACTTGCCGTTAGTAGAGTTTGCGTACAACAATAGCTACTAGTCTAGCATACAGATGGCACCTTACGAAGCATTGTATGGTTGTAGGTGTCGTACTCCCTCATGTTGGACTGAGTTGGGCAAGAGGCGAGTTCTAGTCCCTGAGTTAGTTTCTAATACTGAGGATAAAGTTACACTAATTCAGGATAAAGGTGACATCGGACAACCATAAGTCATATGCGGATCTGAAGCGTAAGGAGATAGAGTATTTTGTGGGGGACTTCGTTTTTCTCAAGGTCCCGCCATGGAAGAAAGTACTGAGGTTTGGACCGAAGGGCAAGTTGAGCCCCTAGGTTTATTGGGCCTTACCGCATATTGAAACGTGTGGGACCGATTACCTATCAACTTGAGTTACCTCTAGAATTGGACTGGATTCACGATGTGCTTTACGTTTCTATGCTGAGGCGCTACCGCTCTGATCCTACACATGTTATCTCAATTGGGGAGATTGAGGTTAGACCAGATCTGACTTTTGAGGAAGAGCCGGTCCAGATTTTGGAGCGTGATGTAAAAGTGTTAAGGAAGAAGTCCATCCCCCTGGTTAAAGTACTTTGGCGTAATCACAGCTCAGAGGAGGCCACATGGGAACCCGAAGAGGTAATGCAACAACAATACCCTCATCTGTTTTGGCCAGGTAAATTTTGAGGCTGAAATTATCTTTTAGAGGGGTAGAGTTGTAACGCCTCAAATCTTAAATATTTATTTACATATGTTGTGACATAAATGCATGTCTGCTTCAGTGGTTAAGTGTTTTGGGAGGAGTTTGAGAAGTCTTGGGTTCAAGCCTTAGCTTGTGCAAAATTTTTTTTTTACTTGAATAAACCCTGTCTCCAGTCAATAGGCTTCTTAATTAAATATGGGTATTTTATGACAAAAAGGGCTTTCTGGTCTAAGGAGTAAGTGGTGTGTTATCTATGCCAGAGGACTGAGGTTCGAGTCTTGCTTGGCACAAGGAAGTGTTTTATTTTGCTACTGATGCTGTAGAGGTGTTGTGGCTTGACAAAAACACTGAGGTGTTGGTGTGGAATTTGAACTGAGTAGTTGAGGGAGGAGTGATCAATTGAGGGATTTGAGGAGAGATTTGAGGAGGGATTTGAGGAGAAAATCAGGGGAGTTGTGGTGAGGAGTAGTGTGCCGATTTTGAACAATGGGCACTCAGGAATTTCGGCTTTAGTGAGTTTGAGTACTTTATTTCAAGTTTTGTGAACATTTTGGTTCTTTTCTTTTGTTCTTTAGAGGCCGAATAGTGTTAAGAAAATTTGGTAGTACCTTTTGTTTTTGCTGATTTCGGATTTCACTTCTCTTCAAGTCCCTCAATTGTCATCTCTACCTTTTCTTTTCTCCCTTTCCATCAACTGATTCTCTCTTTGGCCGAATACCCTTTTCCTTTTTCCCCCTTCTCAACTCGTTCGGGTTTCAACGTTTCCTCTCCCTACACATTGGGATTGTTGCCGAATATTTATTCTCCTCTTTTCCGTTATTCTTTCAGCTTTTGAGAAACTTCTCCCTTGTTTTTGTGGTTTTCTATTTGGGTTGTCAAATCCTTGGCTTATAGCTAAATCTTGTAGTTGCCGCCATCTCTGTTTGGGTTCACGGTTGTTCTTTTTCCCCTTTTTTTTATCTCTGTCGAAATAGCTTTCCCTCTAACATCTTCTTTTCTCTGCCGATTACTGTCAGGGGTGTGATTGTGCCATTTCTTGCCTCGATATAAAGGTGTGTTTTTAGGTGTTGGCCGTATACTTCTGTCTCTCATTCTCAGTTCTATGATTTTGGTAAGTTGATGTACATTTGGTTCAACTATTTGATGGTACAGTATTAGATAACAAGTTTCTATTAGAATATAAGTAATCTTTAGAGGTTGTAACCAATCTCTTGTGCAAGCCTCTATCGATCGATCAAGGCGAGGGATAGGAAATCATTTGAATAGGTGTTTTGGTAAGGGTTCGCTTCAAGTCGATTGTTAGGCAATTAACCAAAACTTCTGTTTGTGATAGGCAAGAGTACTCATGGGCTAGTTGCCCACTTTCGGTAAGTGTACTGTACTGTACTAGCAGCTCTACTGAAAATACTATTTAGTGCAGCAACCGGTGCTATTTTGGAGTGTACGTATCGGTGGGTTGATTTTATCCCCACATGGAGTGTAGAGCTGGACGAAATGGAGTGTAGAGGCCGGTTGGGTAGGATTTTTGATTGCGTATCTGTACTGTTACTGTCACTGAAATGGGCTAAGACCCACACCCTGTTACTGTAAGGGGTTAAGGCCTTAATTGAAACTTAATTGTTATTGATACGGGCTTGGGCCCAGACTATTTTTGCTCACTATATATTTGACTGTTTGTTTATTAAGGGTTTACACACTGAGTTTTCATAAACTTACCATTCTGTTTATCTGTGCAGGTAATCCTTAGGCGGATCGGTGCTGCGAGGGACTCGAAGGTGGCCACACAACAGCTTACACTTCCATTTTTTACTTTTAATTTATAAGTAGTTTTATTTGGGTATTTTTATGTAATAAGGCCTCTTTAAATTTTTAAATCTTTAATTTGGGGTTTTATTTATATTGATTTATATCTGCTAGTAGTAGGACATGGGTTTCCAAAAGATAAATGCTTTTCAAAACATCATGGTTACACAATATGTTTCAAAAGCTTCCGCAAGAGATATTATTTTCAAATTAATAATAATTTAATAAGGTTAACACTTCAAAAAATGACTCATTTTTGGAAACTAAATAAAATGTTTAAGAATTATCACTAAGAACTCACGACAAAGGTAAATAAGGAAGAGGATTTTTTTCCAGCGATATCACATTTTTTTGAAAAACACTACAATGTGACATTGCTAGATTTGGCCATAACGTCTAGGCCGAGTTTGGGGTGTTACAATAGAATAAAAATGCTGACAGAAACTGTAATAGGGAGCAAGTACCAACCAAAGCCAAATTCTTGAGTGCCCAGAATTCAAATTCGGCACCAACTCTCAACCTATCCCTAAAACTTCTCCCTAATATCCTCCTAAAATTCGACCACAACAACCCCACACTTTTCAAACACTCCAACCACCCCCTAGCATCTGAATTCCACTGTCATACAAACCCTTAGACGACATCCAACAAAATAAAACACCACCTGCATCACCAAGACTCGAACTCAAGACCTTCAGTGAGAATGACACACCACTTATCCCCTAGACCAGCAGGCACTTTTTGACATGTTTTACCCATATTTATTTAAAAGCCTACTAACTAGAGACAGAGGTTTATTCATAAAAACAAAACTTTTGCACAAGCCAAGGCTTGAACCCAAGACTTCTTGGACTCTTCCCAGGATACTTAACCACTGAAGCTGACATGTATTTGTGCAACACAAACATACGAAATTAAACATTAAGGATTTTTGGGGCGTTACATACATGGTCACATGAGAATCCTATTATATGGCTCGAGAAAGTGCTTCCTAAATATGTACCCTTACGGGTACCCCTGAGTATGAATTGACGGATCACTAATTTGTATACCTCGTGTATACTACCTAGGTACCCATCGATATTTCAATGATTCAACAGACAAAACTCCTAGTGTGAGAAAATATGAGTTTAATATAATTTATTTCTCAAATATCCCTAAAATACATAGAAATTATATTTATTTGATATATTGAAATATAACATGGAAAATACATGTATACGAAACTTGCCTAATAATTATGTATATTCATGATCATAAACTATTTTCGGAATAAATATACACGAAATTCATGAAAATGATGGTATATGAAATATTGATATAATGAAATGAATGATATATGTTTATGAAGAAACGACAAGAGAATGGTATGTATCATGACATATGAATATGTGACTATCTTTGATATGTTGATACAAGGAAATTATGTATGTTGAGATGAGTAATAAATTCAAGTGTGACATGTCGAGAAAATAAGTTTATCAATGTTAAATTTATGTATACTATGTGCAAGTACACTAACCAGTGTTGTTGCTTGATGCTTAGGCAAGTGTCAAACTACTGGTTGAATGGTAATATGTTTAATTATAAGATGCATTGAAATGGTAAGTGCTCAAATGAAAATATGCTTGTGCTTATGAAAGAGTGGTAAGGTTTAAGTTATGCAATTTCTTATGAAATGTTTTATCATGTGATTAATTCAAAAAAGGTCCATGTTTAAATGCACTAGCTTGTATCTATGATAGAATGATATACTTATGACTGGTGTGTTATGCACACGGTATGAATGTGGAAAGTAAAGAAACACAAATGAAAATAAAGAAAATACAAATGAAAATAAAGAAATTTGGAAGAGTTAAAGTTATTTAAAATCCTACGATGCTAGGAATAATATGTATAACTGATACTGTAGATTATTCACTTAGTGAGTTGTTAAATACAACTTCATTAGTATTGTGGTATCAATAATGGATTATTCTTGATATGTATAAATTTCATATTTGAAAAGAAGTATTATGATCAAAGATTATACGAGCTTACTAAGCATTCATTACTTATGTAACAGCCCATTTTCAGTGAAATCAGAATAGTAGTTTTGGGACAACAAATTTGAGGTCAAAATATTTATTTTATTATTATTTTAGTGTCTACAACATGTTAATTGAGTCATATGAAAATTTCGTTAAGAAATTAAATCGTTTGAATACTCAATTTGATAAAAAGTACTAAATCGCGTAAGTGCAAAACATGAGTTCTATAAGCTAAATGTGTCTAATAGCTATGGAATCTTAAAATGGAAGTCCTTATTTAGTAAATAGACCATTAATGAGATAGTGGAGGATGTTGGCTTGGCATATTGAGTAATTTTTTAATTAGTGAAAGGTTAATTAAGTAAATTAGTTAATAAACATAAAATAAATAAAAACCAAATTAAAGCTTTCTTCCTTATTTCTTTCTTCAATTGAAAATCGAGGATTAGAATGGCCATGGAAGAAGCTTTTTTCGTCCAACCCTAATTTGTCAAAAGGTAAGTGATTTTTGATCCGTTTTTAGTAATTTCTACGTTTTCGAAATCGTTGTAGCTTAACCCAGCTAGCCCAGGGACTAATTTGCAAAACTTTTAAAAGTCTAGGGTTTTACCAATGATGAATGTGTATGTGTTTTGATGTTTGATGATAGAAAATGAATGGTTGTTATTAGATAAACAACATTTGTTAAATGATTTTTGTTGAAAATGACAAATAGGGATTTATTTGTAAAATGCAAAAATTATGTGGTAAATGTGTGAAATAATGAAAATTTTGGGCTGCTATGAGTCTATATAGAATTCGGCTATTATGGGTTGAAATAGAATTGCATGAATTTTTCATTTTATGAGTGAGGGACTAAATTGTAAAGAATTTAAAATTTAAGGGGCAAAAGTGTAATTTTACGAAAACATGATTTTTAGATTACATTGAATAGAATATAACTTGAATAATTTAAATTTTATTATATATAGATCAACAAAAGCAACGTTTGGAATTAGATCGGGGGAAAAACAAAATAGTTGATTAATAACTCGATTCTCTCCGTATAAATTCGAGGTAAGTTTGTATGTTAATAAACATTAATATAATTGTGTTTTAAATACTTTATTATTGCATTATTGATATATGACTTCACAAAAATATTCGACAAAGAGTTGGCGACGTGTGAAATCCTGGTTAAACCTTAGGAATAGGTAGGATACAAATGACTTGTCATTGTAATTGTGTTTTGGGTGCTGGTCCCTACATTCTACCGGTGGGTGAGTTTTTCAGCATGTGTTGCGAATTCCCGTCAGCTTGTGTGAGCAGCACCGTGTACCTACGTCTTGAACGTTAGCTTGTGTAAGCAGACCCGGTGATAGCTCGAGTTGAGCATTTACATATGAGATATGAGATTGAGATGGTTTCAACCATGTATTGGCACTTAGGGTGCGAGATTCCCAAGTATTCAATATTACTCCAAATGGTTCAATGGATATATTGGTGGTATGAAAGAATAAGTGATTGATACTTATCATAATAGGTATGTATATGAATCATAGAAGCTTTGAGTTTATGAAACTTGTGAATTTCATATCTAATCTTGTGAATGAATATGTGATAGGTTTGTGGATCAATATGAGTTATATTATGATATGTTTGATTACTTAAATTGTGTTCATATGGTATGTTGAGTTTATTGCTATACGAACTTACTAAGCTTGATAGCTTACTCTGTTTACTTTTCTGTGTTTTATAGTGATTTCGAAGCTTACTCAGATTATGAGTTTTCGGAGATCTCATCACACTATCCAGCTGTCATTTTTTTACTTTTGAACTTGAGTATTTAGGCTGTATGGCATGTATAGGTGTTGTAGTTAATATGGCCTATGTGTTGGTAATGTATTTAGTTAATTGATTTAGCTTGTAAATGATGCATGTTTTGGTTTTGTATAGCCATGTCATTTTTCTTATTTTGGTATACTTGGTTATGTATATATTTGTGTAAATGGCCTTTTTTTATGTGGTTTACATTTGCTTTGTGAACACCTTATTGAAAATTAGTAATGAAGATAGCAAATGGTTGAATTTAAGAATGAATTAGCATGCTAAGTATTAGGCAAATAATGCATATTTGAAAGTGACCAATTAGGTGAATTCTTGAAGGTTTTATTGATATGTTTTGAATTGGCAAATTATGATGTTATGAGCATTATTGTTGTTGGTATTGGTATAGTATGATTTGGGCTTGGTTGAGATTGGTTTGAATGCCTATTGATGATATGTTATATGCTATTTGGTATGTGTAGGTGAATGCAAGTTTGGGTGAAAAGATGGCTTGGAAAATAGCCTATTTTTGTCCACACGGGCGTGTGTCTCAGCTGTGTATGACACACGATTAGGTGACACGACCGTGTGTGCCCTGATACTTAATTAGAAACCAAGTTAGCAGCTCCACACGGCCCAACACACGGGCATGTGACTTAGCCCTCTAGCATAAGTCAGTATACCCTCCAGTTTTCACACGGCCTAGCACACGGGCGTGTGAGGCCATTTCGAAGGGTACACGGGCTTGTCATACAGGCGTGTGGTTGGTCTTGTGACCCAAGTCATTGAGTTACGTAGGGCTAGACACGAGCTAGGACACGGCCATGTGATCCCATTTTGAATGTCTACACGGTCGGGCCACGTAGGTGTGTGTCCCCTGTATTTTTAAAAATTTCTATGTTTTTCCAAAATTTTCCTAAGTTCTAGGCTTAGTCCCGAACCATTTATAATGCTTGTTTTTGGCCCCGAGGGCTAGTATTAGGGACTATATGATTGTATTTGAATGATATTTGTTTGGATATGGAATTGTATAAGTGTTTAATTGATAAGTTTGGTAATGCTCCTAAACCCTATTCTGGAGACGGATACGGGTTAGGGGTGTTACAGCTTACGTATTTTTTTTATTTACCTTATAGATTATTGGAAGCTCGAATGGGTTGGAAGCTTGTTGGAGCTATATCACACTATCCTTCGGTTCTACTGGTAATTTTGGATAATCTGATTCTGGTTATAATGACATGTATAGGTTATTTTGATTAAATATTAGCCTATATGTGTTTTAGTATTTTGGTATATGCACAATTTACCTTATAATGATGATGTTCTAAAATGTTTGGTTAATTTGATGACAAGTTGGGTAAGAAATGAGGCTAGGAAAAATGGCCTATTTCGTCCACACGGATAGGGACACAAGCATGTATCTCAGCCGTATGTGGCACACGACCAGATGACACAGTCGTGTGTCCACTGCATCTTCTAATTTATACAAAACAGCATGCCCACACAGCCTAAGACACAGGTGTGTCTCTTGCTCATGTGAGCCGCACTGCCTGGCCACAGGGCTGTGTGATCCCTGCAGTGTTGAAAATTTTAAATATTTTTGAAAAAAAATTTGAGTTTCCAGTTTAGTCCCAATATGTTTCTAATGTATATTTTTGGCCTTGATGGCTCACATAAGGGACATTATGATTAAACTTGATTGATTTCAGGTATGAATGTTATATGAAGTGAAATTTCTGTTAAATGATCTATAAATTTTGGTAATGCTCTGAAACCCTGTTCTAGCGATGGATACGGGTTAGGGGTGTTACAACTAGGCTCATTATTGACATCAATTGAACACAAATAACTTATAAACCAAATATTCAAAAATAGCAATTTAGGACAAATAACAAAAAAAATCAAGAAACATGATTCGAACCTAGAACCTTGCACACATAAAGACAACACTTAGCCACTGAACTAGATTAATTCACTTGTCACCATTTCACAACCTTAGCTCAAACCCAGGATATAACCACTCTTGGTTCCACTAACTCAATTTCTTCTATCCTGGTTTTTGGGATGTTAGAACTAATATAACAAAATGTCTTATTGGCATAAATTTACATTTTTCCTATGTACAAACTACTATCTATGGATTCTTCAGAGTTTCTTGTCAAAATATAATGCATGGTTATTATTTTGACTCAATAAAATTTCATATTTTCCTAATTTATCTTTTAGTCTACTGGATATACTTTGGGATACTACTTAATCAACTTTAACGCAGACTTGGACATGCCATTTGACTTCCTCTATATAACAACCCAATCACGTCACTTCTTTGGCATAGCCCTGACATCATCCCTCAGCACGAAATCCTTATAACCTAAAACAAAAAATAAAATTTGTAAGTTCATAAGAACTTAGTGAGCTAAACCTCATAATACCTTATTTATTCTTCATCGCATATGCTAATTTGCACATCCTTGGGTATTTATTGACTTTTCTCTCTTCTTTGGTGAGTACATTACTGAGGCTATCATCTTTCTTTCTTCAGTATCATTTTCCCTTCACTTGAGCGTACTATGCTTAACATCTCTTTACTTCCTATCTCCTTTCTTAAACCTTACCTTATTATACTACTTGAGATCTTTTCCATACTTACTAGTCTTATCATTTTCTCCGGGTAGGGTAGACTATGCCCAATACTTAACTTAGAATTCAACCATATCTTCCTTACTTCAGTGCACTCTCTATACATACTTTTAACACACATCATTTCCTTGCCACGTACTTTAGCACACACTATCTTTTCTATTCTGCTTTTGCAACTATACTAGGTTTACCATTCATTGGGTATTCGCCCAAAGGCATTGTCTTCAGATGGTTATCACGAGATCCGTTCTTCAGATTTCTCCACGAAGGCATTCCCTTCTAAAGATAGCCACAAAGGCTTTCCTTTTGGAGTCTCACCATGAAGGCGTCCTTTGAGGATATATAGCCACAAAAGCATCTTTTTTATAGAGATAGCCACGAAGGCATCCTTTTTATAGAGATATCCACAAAGGCATCCTTTAAGAGAGATAGCCACAAAGGCTTCTTTTAATAGAGATAGCCATAAAGGCATCCTTTAACAGAGATAGCCACAAAGGCATCCTTTAATAGAGATAGCAACAAGGCTTCCTCTAATAGAGATAGACACAAAGACATCCTTTCAGAGATAGCCACAAAGGTCCATTTTTACGAAAATTACCACAACGAAACTTCTTTAGATTGTGCCACAAATGCCTCTCCTTAGAAATTACCACAAAGGTATTCCTTATCAGAAATTTGCCACAAAGGCATTCCTTTAACAAAAACAACCTCAAAGGCTCATTTTTATAGAAATTGGTGATTTTGATGATAGGGTTTTGCCTAAACTCACCACTATGTGGTTTGCCCAACATCATCTGGTACTCACCCAACCACCCTTCACATATTTCATATGATTCCATGGCCCAGCCATGGTTTTACACTGTATGGTCTTCAGAGTGTCATGGACTTTTCCTTTTAGAGATTTGTGTCTTTCATCCCGACAGGCCCTTTTAGACAACTCTAGAGACAGGCACAGACACTTCATGTAGATTCATACTTGACAAACTCATTCACATCTAACTTACTCATGATAGATATTTCACAATAGACTTGTTCATGTCCTCAATACACACATTGACAGACTAACCATTGACCATAGAGATCATATCCATATGAATCATTCATACAGGTTCATCAGACATACAATCTTCAAAGAGTCATCACATTAGACATTTTTATCTTTTTTTCACAAAAGGTTTTAATATGCATACCATTCATTTCCTTCTCAGAGTCATAGAGTCATGCTTTACTAGTTTTAGTTTCACATTATAGTCATTTAGCACAAAAGTATCTAGATTACAAACATACGTGTAAGAGTTAGTCCAGAGACTCACCTGACTTGCGTGTTTAACAACTCTAAACACTAGGTCCGGGCTTCTATCGAGCAGATTACCAGCCCTTAATTACAAGAACACGGGTACTCATCAAGATCTATAAACTTAACTCATTTTCTTTCACTTTGAACATCAGAAAGATCTAAATAAGACTTTACCATACTTACTTTACCCAGCTAAACTAAGATGCTCCTTAACAACTTAGTTTGTAAGGTTATAGGTCTTACCTTAACAAAGGGCATCTTAGAGCCTAGATCCATACCTTTAACTTAACTGAAAGGATAAGAGGAATTCTCTCTATTTCTCCTCTTTTTATAAACATAGATTACTTATTGAAGAAGAAGGAGAAAGGTCCTCTATTTTTTACCTGAGTGACCGTGATATTTTAACTTTGTCCCTATGGATATTTGACATGCGTCCCAGTCCTTAAAACCTACCATGTAAATGCTTGATAGTTGTAAAGAGACGTGTACGGGAATACATATATTTACATAACAGACCATTAGCCCTTAATCCATCCTTTTTCCTTAGTCATTACATTAGAGTATAGCTGGTATCTTAAATAACCGCACTTGGCATGTCATGCATTCTTAGAGATGACCTTATTATCTGAGTCTCCTTAATACCTTACTAGACTTCTTTTTCCTAATGATTTATTTTTTTCTAAGGTAGTTTCTTACTATAGTCCAGGATTGGTTACGCACCCGCTTCGCACACCAAGAGCATCAATGGGGCAGACAACACTTCACCATTTTAAGTATCACTTAGTTTACTTATCAAGTGCAGAGCTCACCCAAATATCATGTGTTACCCTACTTGTAAGGAAATCTTATTTAAACATCGTGGTCTCAAAATTAGCTTAGAGGAGCACTACACCTTTCTACTATTCCTACTATTTCAAAAAAAAGGAAGAGAGAATATATTTCCTTCTTAACCTATCTTAAATAGTTAACTCAACCCAAGTATTTATTGAATCTTTTTAAATGTCACATCATTCATTGCGTGGTTGTAACAACCTGTTTTCCAGTAGTGTTAGAAATAGTGGTTTCGGGACCATATATCCGACGAGTAAATCCATATTAATAATTATTATATTCATACGAGTCAGTTATAGTTTTATATAGAATTTTATTAGATAAATTTTAACTAATTGAATAAATGGTTAAGTATAGGTGGTTTCCCTGAAAGTTAAGTGGTTTCAAAAAATGAGGTATCAGGACCTCATTTCTAAAAATCGGGCTAGTAAATATTTTTATTAAATATTTAAGGAGTTATTTTTTTGATATGTGAAAGTTTGGTCTAGAAATTTTAGCGTTTAGATAGTCAATCAATTAAAAAAGACTAAATCGCAAAAGTCATAAAATCTAATCACTATTTAATTTTATTGTATAAATAGTTTAATTAGTAGATGTATGAGGACTCATGAAGTAATTATACCATGTTTTCAATAGTAGTGGATGGTTAAGGTATATATTTTTTGATTATATATGTTAATTTATAAGTTAAAATAATAAAGAAATTAAAATAAGTACAATTAAAAGAAAGAAAACATAAAGAATAGTGGCATTTCCTTCTTCTTTTAATCTTGAACACCTAACAACCTTGGTTGAGAGCTTTTCACTTTCGGCCAAACCATTTTTCTTGCATGGTAATGTTTTCTAAGCCCCTTTTTAATAATTTTTATATTTTTGAGATCATTGCAACTAGGTCCAGCTAACCCGTATCTCCATTTTCGAAACTACTAAAGATTTTGGATTTTTCCATCGATGAATCTTTGTTATTCTTCATGCTAAATGATGAATTTGAAGTATTGGTTGTTGATTAAGACTATTTTGTAAAGTGATTTTAGTTTATTTTAAAATTTAAGTACTAAATTGATAAAATAGAAAATTTAGCATGAAATTCTTAAGAAATTTAAATAATTATGGGCTGTTTATGTATGGGAGAGTATTTGACTATCTTTAATTTTATTTAATTATGATAAATGCTAAAGTTTTGGGATTAGGGACTAAGTTAAACAAAGTGTAAAACTTTAGGGAAATTGTGAAAATTTTCAATTAGGAAATCATGTATTAAATGGAATTTTATAATGTATTTGGCACTGATAATTGAAATAAGAATTATTGTATAGATCGAGAACCGGTTGAAAATCGTGGAAAAGAGAAAACTACTGATTAGTCCTTGAATTTTGCTATCTCTACAGTTTAGCCTTGATAAGTTCATACGATTTAATTAGATATGATTTATATTATTATATTGATTTTTGAGTTGTGGTATGTTAATAAATATATACATGTAATTGAATTATAATAAATAGGTACAAGGTGAGAAAATTAACTGAATTGTAAAATGTTATATGATTACTCGTATTGAGCCCAAATGATTCCTGATTTATTCCTGTCCACTGAATATACTGGAGTCCTACATTTGTTGCTGACTATTGCGTTATATTTACATTGTTTCTGGCAGGCAGATGTAAAGCCTTCGAGCTTGGCACTTGGTGCCGATGCGTGTTCTGGAGGGATGTTAACCTATGGGCTAGGCACTTGGTGCCAAGGTGTGTTCTTGGTTGGTTTGACTTGTTGGAGTGCTTTGGTGTGTTTCGGTGGATAATCACATACCCATATCTATTTTATCGTTCATCGTGCAGATTTAAAATGGTTAAGTTACTTGTATATTGAATTTTATAAATATTTGCTTGATTTTTGATAGTATATTGTGACTTGATATTAATTGAATTCGTATGATTGGACGGATTATGCAACTTGTATATTTGTATAACTCACCATTGATTGATTGTCGTTGGCAGGACTAATGTTTATTAACATTGTTATTAAATGATTTATTATGTTTATTCAGTAAATTTTACAGTTTTAACCGTGAACTTACTAAGGTTACTAAAACTTACTCGTGTCATTTCATATTTCATTGTAGATAATATTTTACGGAATCGGGCGATTGGATCAATGTGAATATCACACTATCAAAATTCTTTTTGGTAGATTTTAAAAACGATTAATTTTGGGATATGTGGCATGTAATAGGAGTATCTTGTATATGTTTTAAGTACTTGTTAAAAGTGGTATGTTCTCTACTTGTGTGATGAATATATGCTTTAGTTAATAATGTGTTAGTTCATGGTTTGGTATGAAAATTCAAATATGGTGTGGAACTTGTCATGTAAATGGTAAAATTTGTATATGCTTTAATTGTGTATTATATGTGGTATTTGTTAGATTGATGAAATATTGTTTCTATTTTCTAATAGGTTGTATGTGATCATGTTTTAGACCTTAGTGTGTTTATGGTATTGTTGTGCTCATTGATCACTTGATATAAACTTTAAGAAGGTGTTTGAATTATGGTACAAATGAATGTGATTGAGTAAGAAGAATAATGGTAAGTTTTGACATGAGTTAATGCATGGTTTTTGAGCTTAAGTGCAAACCATTTTGTATAGACTTGTGACATGAAAGTATAGGATTGGTTTTAATTGTTTTGGTATATGAGTTGTGGTGCCAAATGAAGGCATATTGGTTAGGCTTAGGAAGACTGAATTTGGCATGTTTTAGGTGTCTTTATGTAACACCCCTTACATAAGACCGTCGCCGGAGTCGAGCACAAGGCGTTACTGGACTTAGCTTACTAATTTGGAGCATAAAAATTTACTTTTAAAATTAATTTAGTTTCATTCATTCAATATGTCCCTAAAAATGGTCCTCGAGACCCTAAAACATGAAATTGAAATGGTTCGGGAACAAACTAGAATCAATAAAAATTTTCCGATCACTTAAACAAATTAAAACAATTTATTTCATCTTTCATAAATAAACTATCCATCTGCATCATATTCACTAAATAAATCATAAATCGAGTTACGAATTTCCAAATTCAAATCCATAAATTTTCTTTGAAATTAGACTCATATATCTTCTTACTAAATTTATTTTAGAATTTTCTGTCTAGCTAATTAGTACAGTTTATTGGTTAAAGTTTCCCCTATTTCAGTGTTCGGTTGCTCTGACCTCTATTTACTACGAATAAATTTTATCCATGTACAAAACTCAAAGAAGACTCAATAAGGAATCTATACATATAAATTATAACTCCTAATTATTTTTTTACAATTTTTAGTGAATTTCTAAAGTCAGCACAGGGGATTCAGAAATCACTCTGACCCTGTCTCACCAAAATTTAAATATCTCATAAAATAAAATTCATTTATTTACTCTGATTCTTTCATATGAAAATAGACTCAATAAGATTTAATTATATATCTCATTCACTATCTAAATTCATTTCTACCATTTTTAGTGAATTTTCAAATTCACGTCATTACTGCTGTCCGATACTGTTTTAAAGCTAATTTCACCTTTTTCATGATTTCCATGAAATAACTAGCATTTAGGCATACATAACACCAAACATGTCCTTGATTTTTCATTCCAATAGCTAATCATTATAAAGCATTTACATACCATTCATTAGCCATATCATAAGATCATACACACAAAATTGCTCCGATGCTATACATGCCCTACTCAAAATGAAACGTCTAGCTATACCAAAATAATCCTTGTGATAGTGTGCCCAGACCTCTGACGTACTTTATGATCCCCGAGTTAGCTTGAAAAAACTATAAAAAGAAGGAAAATAAAGAGGGTAAACATTAAGCTTAGTAAGTTTGCATGCAAATAAATAACAACATTCATAAGAATTATCTTACTACTTGGCATGATACTACTTAATGCAACTTCATTAATTGTCATAGACATATTTTAAACTTCTTCACTTACTCACTTACATAAATACTTACTTACTTAATCAAATTTATTAATACATTTTACTTACTTTTTTCCTTATCAAGCATACATGAACATTATATACTTACCTTTGCTCTTCTAGCATGAACTTGTCTTACCTTTCTAGTATAACTCTTCTTACCTTAGCTTACCTTGATATTCTCTTTAAATTTTCCCGTTGAACCACTTGGAAACTAAGGATACACGGGTACCTTAACATTTTCATGACTTTTCATGGTCTTACGTGGTATCCTTTTGAAACTTACCATTGCCATGTCTCGACATGGTCTTACATGGTATCCTTGCCTTATGAACTCACCAATGCCATGCCTTGGTATGGTCTTACATGGGACCTTTGCCTTATAGTAACTTATCAATGCCATGTCTTGACATGGTCTTACATGATTTCCTTGCCTTAGAAACCTTACCAATTGCCATGCCTTGGCATGGTCTTACATGGTATCCTTAAACCCTATTGTCATGACATTTGTATCCTACACATTCCTAAGGTTCAACCAGGACTTTCTAAAATTACTTCTTTGTCAATTCATGCTTGAGTCTTCTTTGAATAATTTCTTAAAATAAATATACACATGCTGGAAATGAACAACATTAACAAAAAATAATAGAATATTGCATTTATTTTCCACAAACTTGCCTCGAAATAAAATACGATCAAGTATATCGATTTAGTCCACTATCTTTTTCTTTCCCTGGTCTATCTCCAAATTTCGTTCTTCTTGATCTATAATAACAAATTTAGCTTATTTAATACTCACATTTATTAACAAAGTCCTTGACTCAAACTTTGGAAAAATTACACTTTTGCCCCTAAACTTTTACATATTTACACTTTTGCCCCAAGGCTCAGAAATTAAACTTCATCCTATTTTCTTATGTTTTATGACATGCTGATCATTTTTCCCTGGAAACATCAAATTCTCACTCTAACATGTACTTATGAACATTAGGTATTTTTACTGATTATGTCATTTTACTCGTTTTCACGTAAAATCGCTTAGAAAAAGTTGTTTAACACAATTTCAAGCTTCATATTAAACCATAAAACATCAAAATAAACACATTTCACCTATGGGTATTTTTCCAAATATAAACCCTAGGTTAAATTATTGCTAGAATAAGCTTAATCAAGTTACCGGGACTCCAAAAACGTAAAGAACATTAAAAACGGGGCTTGGAATCACTTACTATGGAGCTTGGAAGCTTTGAAACAAACCCTAGCTATGGAGAACCCTTGAAATTAGGCCTAAGGAAGAAGATGAGCACATTTTTGCCATCTTTTTCCCTTTTTTATCTTTTAATCACTAAATGACTAAAATACCCTTCATTAAAACTTTAGTTATTTTTATCTATGTATGTCCATTTTTGTCCATGAAAACCTAATGGTTTAATTAGCATTTAAGGACCTCTACTTCAATTATACTCTTCAATTTAATCCTTTAGCATTTAGAACTCATATTTGTCAACTTTTGCAATTAAGCCCTAATATGCAAATCGGATATGCAATCACTAAAATTTCTTATCGGTATTCTAACACATGCATCTAATCACCCGATAAATCATAAAATTAATCACAATAAACTTTTCTATCTCAGATTCGTGGTTTCACAACCACTATTTTATTTAGGCCCTATTTCGGGATGTTACACTTTACAAGTGTATATATGCATATGGAAATAGGGTTTGAAATAGCTTGATTTTGAAGGTTTTTCAGGTGCACACGATTTGGCACACGGGCTACCACACGACCATGTGTCACACACGAGCACATCACATGGATGTGTGTCACCTTGATTTTGTATACAGGATTTTCCACACTACATTAGTGAGTTACATAGCCTCACAACACGGCTGTGTGACCCTGATTACACAGGCACAGTAAGTTATATGGTTTTGCCACACGACCATGTCCTTGAGCCACTCGACCTGGGCTTTGCCACACAGCCTGGCTACACGGCCATGTGACCCCTGTTTTCAAAATTTTTAGATTTTTCTAAAACTTTCTGTTTTGTTTCAAACTAGTCCCTGTTGTTCCTGATTTATCTTTAAGGTCCTGTAAGCTCGATTTAAGGTTAATAATTATATTTATGCTATGGATGAAATTTTAAATTGATAATATGTTATTCATTTGATATTTGAATGGTTAAATGTTAGTATTTGTTATGATATGCATGATAATGCTTTGTAACCCTAATTCAACGAAGAAGACGGGTTAGGGGTGTTACAATGATCTTATTGAAATTTACAATTTCCAAGAAATCCAATTGAGTACCTACCTTTGGTTCTTAACCATCTTGATTATTTTTTGGTTGGTTCCTAACTATTGTTCCTTCCATCTTTATTGGCTCAAAGACAACCTGATAAGATATTATACACTACTGATCTACCGTAATATGGGGTAGCAGATTAAACTAGTTTTCATACTTAAGGAGCTTGAATACAAGCATTTTCGTTTTGCTTTAGTGAATTTTTCATAATTTAGTTTAAATTCAATAAAAATCATATTTTGAGTCTTTTATTAACCTTAGGGGTTGAATGAGGCCTCAAGGCGAGCTAATATACTTAGTAAGTGTGTAGGAGACCACCCGAGGGAGTACAAACTCAATATTGATCATTGTGTCGCAACATGGCAAGTTTGATGTTGCAATATAAGGAGCAGAATGCAATAATCTTGAAACTACCTTTGATGTCACAACACAACCATGGGATGTTGCGAAACACCCTTGAAGCTACCCTGAACCCGAGCATATGCTTTGATGTCATGACACAGGCACTAGGGTGTCGCGACATCTATCCTGTACTAGAAATGCTTATGAGTCAGGGCATTTTGGTCCGCACAATTAAAAGTTAAACACAAGAACGTCATCTAACCTAGGGTTGAGGACAAAGACAACCCTAACTCCATAAATAAGCTCTTAAACACTTGTTAAGGGAAAGCTTTTTATATTATTAAGTTTTCTTTGTAATTTTAGTTTTAGTTTTTCCTTTCTTTTAAGTTTTAGGTTTATTTCAGTTCTTCGTATTCGTGTTATTTGGAGAAGTTGCTTTGTAGACTTAGAACAAATCTTGTGGATTCTGCGCTTACAATCAATTAAAAATAGTTCAAGATCCTCTAAACCTTTCTCTAGATTTATTCTTTATGCATATCTTATTTGTCAAGATTATTGTTTTCATGAGATACATGAAGAACTAATCCTCTTACAGGGGATTAACAAGTGGAGGTGTGATTAACTGATTACTGTGTAGGATTTTCTTAATGAATTAGCTGCTTGGGAAAGGCAGAACTTAAACCCTAGGCTTGACGACCCTAGAAAGTCATTTAGGTGGGAATTAACCCAAAATTGGTATGGCCAATCCATGAATTCCTTATCCCCAAATTGGTCTAGATTGTGAGGTCGAGAGATAAGTAGTTCTGATCGACTCATTAGTTTAGTGGAAAATCAAGAGATACTACTAGGTTAATGACTAGTTGATTGAATATAAAATCGAAATGAGAATTAGTTATGACCACCAAAGCAAACTAATCACCCATAGCTAGATTTGGTACAGTTTATAAATAAGTTTTCCAAAGTTTCTTTATTTATTCTATTTTAGTTATTAAATTATAAAAAACTCAAAAATCTTTCATTTATGTTTTATCGTACTATGATTTATTTAAAACACTAATTATATCTATTTGTGTTTAGGTTAGGATTAATTTAGTGTTTGCCTCCCTTAGGTATGATCCTTGGAGTACTTACCTACTTCGTTATAACTGTATTACAACCTAACTCGTATACTTGCGGACATTGCTTTATTCTATATCTTTTGTGTAGTATTCTCACTTTAGATGTTAGTACGTCTAGAAGCGGTCAAGTTGTTAGCATCGCTGTTGGGGAGGCAACGTCACTAAATTAATTTTTATCTTTGCATTTAATAGGATAAATAGGAAATTAATAAATTATAGATATGACTTTTCAACTTCAGCTTTATTAACATTTCTTTATTTTCTGATTCCAGGGTACAGGGAAATATTCATAAAGATACCCATGTGTCCAAGAAGGCTAACAAATAAGTTCTCCTTGTAATACGAGGAACAACTTACAAGGGAATACCATTTGCTTCTTGCAATATGATAAATAACTTTTAATAAAATAATGTAGGCATTAGGAACATTTTTCGACTTACACTAGTTACGACCTAGTATTACCTATCCAATTATTCATAGTCCTCATTTTGATATTAACATGGATTTCTCATAATATCAGGTTTGATGACTATAAAAAAAAGGATCCCATAGCCTTTATCTGGCAGCTTGAACATGTATGCAACACTGCCACATATACTGATGCCCTGGCAAAAGCTGTTAAATTATTATTAATTCCATTCGCGTTAGATGGAAAGGAAAATGATTGGTTAGATGCACTCTCACCTGATACCATTACTACATGGACTGACTTTATGTAGTTATTCCTTCATCAGGTCTTGCATATGACTCAGGTATTCAACACTTATGAGAAATTATTTAAATTTAAACATGTTGTAGAAATGTTAGGGCAAGCTTGATAATGATTTAAAACAATTCTTAGGTCAGTACTAGGAGGAGTCATACATTTTAGAGTCCAAATCCAACATATTTATGATGGATTGGATATTCAAAACAGGAAAAAATATGACATCATAACTGGGGAAAGTATTTGGAA
This sequence comes from Gossypium anomalum, assembly GCA_025698475.1. Classification (NCBI taxonomy): domain Eukaryota; kingdom Viridiplantae; phylum Streptophyta; class Magnoliopsida; order Malvales; family Malvaceae; genus Gossypium; species Gossypium anomalum. The sequence goes on along the minus strand of CM046958.1, from coordinate 27,797,724 downwards.
GAAAAATGGAAAGGAAGTTATGAAAATATTCAAAAAATTCAGTGAGAATGAATTTACTTGGGGTATAAATCAAGAACTAGAAGATGTAAAGCTAGTAAAATCTAAGCTAAAAGAGAAATGGTACAATAATTTTGAGTCAATCACGACAAAATTGGTTGAGCGTGATGAATCTGAATCAGAAGAGGAAATTTTGGATGATACAAAATAGGAAAACAAAAAGATTACTCTTCAACTTGACCGGTGGCGGCAAACTAGAGAATAACCAGAACAAATAATTCCCAATGCGGCAAAAATTGTACCCTCCATTACCAAACCACCTGAATTAGAATTAAAACCACTACCAAAACATTTAAAGTATGGATATTTGGGAAAGAAAAACACTTTACCTGTAATTATGGTTGCAGGATTAAGTTTTGAACAGGAAGAGGTATTATTAAGCATTTTAAAAATACACAAAAAAGCCATTAGATGGACTATCGTTGCTATTAAGGGAAAAAATCCTGCGCTATGTCAACACAAAATTAGGTTAGAAGAGGGGAAAAAGCCAGTGGTAGATGCAAAACATTCGCTAAATTCGGCTATGAAGGCAATGGTACAAAAAGTATTACTCAAATGGTTGGCAGAAACACGAACATATATAGACTTTTTCATGCCCTTTTTAACTCAAATTCATGTAGTTTCATAGTAATTATTGTCGAAAAATATAAAATAATTATAAAATAATTTAATTGTACTTAAATTATCAAAATATTTAATTATCATTAGTTTTATAACAAAATTTTCATAAATTTTGATTTATTTTTGACAGATTTTCACAAAGGGTGAAAATTGGCTCGGAAGACACTACTAGAAGCACAAAACTGTGAAGCAATTTTTGAAGCATCAAGAAGAATTAAGTTTTCAACCTAAGAAGGTCCAAATTATGAATATTATTTCATAATATATTTAATTTAAATTATATCCAATTTATTTTGGGTTAAAAAATTATTATTAATTATTATGAAAGGAGGCCCAGTTGTGTTAAACCAAAAGACTGATCCAAGTGAGCAAATGGGTTACCCAAAACCGTCAAACATGCTGACCCAATCAGCTTAAATTATTTGATTATTTGACTTGCAAATCAGCCCTGGAAGTTTCCATGAAATTGAATTCAAACCCCTCCACTTTTTGTGCTTTTAAAGATTGACCTAAAGCTAAATTTAGCAAGTTTGAAACATTCAAACTTGCAACATGTGTGGCCGGCCAATGGGGGCATATGGCTGCTGATTGTTTGCCCTTTTTAGCATCCAATTACCTATAAATACCCCCTTCACCTATTCATTCCACACACCTTCGTTCCACACATTTTTCTCATTTTCACTCACTTTTTGTTTTCCAAACCTTCCTTTGTTTTCCATTTTTCCTTTCCATTCCTTTGTCGATTCCCCTCTTGGAAAAGATCCCTTTAACCTCCTTGGGTAGTAGTATTCAAGTGCTTGTAGAAGCCTCAGTTCAATAAGAACAAGCGGAGTAAACTAGTTAGGCTTCGGAGAAACACCAGATTTGATTCGAGTTTTCTATCCTTTAACTTTTATTATTGTTGTTATGAACATGTCTGTGAATATTTGTTATGTTGTTATTCTAAATTTAATTAACATGTCTTAAATTTATTTCGTGTTAGGTTGATTGCATTTTGTCTACTTAAGTTATCAAAATCATGTTTGTGTTGTTATAGGTCTTGGTAAACTGATTGATTAAGTAAAATCATGATTATGTTATACTTGCATTATAATTTTAAGGTAACTAATGAATTAATTATTAATTGTATTTAAATTTTAATTAATTGACACACTACTTAATCAGTGTATGTTTAATCTTCTAAGATAGCTGAGGGTTAAATTAGTGACGGTATTAAACGATACATTATCATTGCATAACTTGCAAGATTATTGTGATTAAATTGTTTCAATGTAGGTATATATTGTTACCTCATTTAATCTTTTACTTGCTTATTATAATTGATTAATTGTTTGAATTGGCATAGTAATATGTTCAAGAGATTAGCTAATTTTGTAAGTCTGTATGTGCTATAGTTAACAAATTACCAAGTTGTCATGAATTTATTTGTAACAACATGAACAGTTTTTTAATAATATTATGTTAAGAAATGTAATTAATCTGACACAATTATGTCATATTGATTAAACTTGTTTTTCAAAAATCGTGCATTGGAAATTTTATTTATTTAAATTTCTTAGTTGATTTACTTAGTTGAAATCTAGTTGTATTAAATTCTTTTTGGAACAAATGATTTTTTCTTCACCAAAGTGCTTTTAATTGCATTTCATAAATAATTCTTTGCACAGTCCCTGTGGATACGATAACTTGACATTTACTTGTCACTTTATTACTTGTTATGATTATGTACACTTGCAAATTTCCATCGTTCCAATTGGACGCAAGTGTTGTTTATTCAATTTCTGACAATGAATGGGTTAGTCCTACTTAATGTTTCCAGAAGAAAGGGGGCTAACCGTGGTTGAGAATGATAAGAATGAGTTAATTCCAAGAAGGATAGCCATTGGTTGTAGGGTATGTATTGACTAACAGAAACTAAACGGTACAATGAAAAAAGATCATTTCCCTCTTCTTTTTATTGATCAAATGCTAGATAGATTGGCAGGAAAAGAGTATTATTGCTTCCTTGATGGATATTTTAGGTATCATCAAATTCCAACACACCTTAACGATCAAGAGAAGACCACATTTATATATCCTTTTGGCACATATGCTTTTAAACAAATGTCATTCGGATTATGTAATACCTAGTGACATTTATGAGATGTATGGCTACCATTTTTGCTAATATGCTAGAAGAGGGCTTAGATTTATTCATGGATGATTTCTCAGTGTACGAAGATTCATTTCAAGAATGTTTAGATAACCTTGAGAAATTTTTACAAAGATGTGAAGAAAACAATATGGTACTTAACTGGGAAAAACGTCATTTTATGGTGAAATAAGAATTGGCGTTGGGACATCAAATATCAAGAAAATATTTGGAAGTGGGCAAGGCATATATTGAAGTAATCAAGAATATGCCTAATCCCATAACAATTTGAGGAGTGAGAAATTTCTCGGGGCATGCTGGGTTTTACAAGCGGTTTATAAAATATTTTGCTCACATCTCTAATAATTAACTTCTTCAGAAAGAAACCTTTTATATTTGATCAAGACCGCATCAAAGCTTTTAAGGTAAAAAAAAGAAAAACTTATCTCTAAACCTATAATTATTACTCCTAACTAGTTAGAACCCTTTATTATAATGTGCAATACTAGTGATTATGCTCTAAGGGCTGTGTTAGGACAAAAGAGAAACAACATATATTGGTGCTATTATTATGCAAGTAAGACACTCAACTCAATGTAGTGCAACTATACTACCACAGGAAAAGAAATACTTGCTATTGTGTTTGCTTGTGAAAATTTTCGCCCTTATTTAATGGCAAGTAGAGTTTATGTCTACACTAATCACTCTGCATTAAAATATGTTATGAAAAAGAAAGAAACAAAAGTTAAACTAATGAGCTGGGTGTTATTGCTTCAGGAATTCGACCTATGGATAATGGATAGAAAATGAATGAAGAATCAAGCCGCAAACCATTTTTCCAAAATAGAAAACAAAATGGAGGAGCAAAACTCTGAAGAAATCAAAGAAACATTCATTAATGAGTAACTATTTAGGGTAGACATGTACTAGGCTGGGTAAAGAAATGATAGGCTGGGTAAAGAAATGATAAAGCCCCATGGAATGCGGATTATGTGAATTACATTATCAAATGAGTTTTTCCACCAAAAGCATTATGGCAGCAGAAGAAGAGGATTATGCTTGAATAAAAATATTTCATTTAGGAAGACCCGTATGTATTACAACAGTACGCAGATCAACTAGTTCGAAGATGTGTAGCAGAAGAATAAATATAAGATATTCTACAAGGATCCCAAACATCACCATGTAGGGGACATTTTGGTGGAAAGAGAATGACTCAAGAAATATTGCAGCTAGGATTTTATTGGCCAACTATGAATAGAGATGCTTTTGAATTCGTATACGGGTGCGATAGATGTCAAAGGAGTGGAAGTATATAAAAAAGAGATGAAATGACACAAATACGGATACTTGAAGTCGAGGTATTTGATGTTTGGGAAATTAACTTTATGGAACCCTTTCTAAGTTTTTTTTGGAAACAATACATCTTATTGCTTGTTAATTATGTCTCTCAATGGGTTGAAGTAGTGGCATTACCTACAAATGACACAAAAGAAGTAGTTGGATTCTGGAGAGAAAAACTTCTTCGCTAGATTTGGACCACCCCACACATTGGTGAGTGATGAAGGATCTCATTTCTACAGTAAACATTTTGAAGCTGCTCTAACTAAATACAGTGTAAGACACCGGATGACAATAGCATACCATCTGCAAGCTAATTGCCAAGCAGAGTTGTATAATCGAATGATTAAGTGGATATTGAAAAGAAGGGTAAATCCAAATAGGAAAGGTTAGGCAGCAAGACTAGATGATGCACTGTAGGGTTACAGAACAACATACAAAACTCTTTTAGGCATGTCCCTTTACAAACTAGTTTGCAGAAAAAATTGTCATTTGCCAATTAAATTGGAAAGGAAAGCATTTTGGGAAATTGAAGAGTTGAACTTAGACATGGAGTTAGCCAATAAACAAAGATTATTCCAACCCAAAGAATTGGAAGAATTCTGTTTCATGGCTTACGAAAACACTAAATTGTATAAAGAGTGGAGAAGACTTCAGCATCATGCTAAAATACGAAAAATAGAATTCTTGCCTGAACAAAAAGTTCTCTTGTTTAAGTCAAGGTTGAAATTATTTCCTGACAAGTTAAAATCAAGGTGGACCGGCCCATACACCATAAATCAAATTACGCCCTATGGGGCAATAGAACTCATGGGAAAAGGAGGGCAACCTTTTCGTGTAAATGGATAGAGAATAAAACATTATTTTGGGGGAACTGCGAAAGAAGTAATTGACACACAAGTCTTACAATGTAAAGCTTTATGGAGTCAATGTGGAAGTGAAGAAATCATGTGATAGGACTCGAAAATAAATGAAAAAATAAAATAAACAAGGATCTTGAGGCGGAGAAATAGTACGACAGAAACTGCTCTCTATGTCGTGACAACAGCCCTGCATGTTGTTGGGAAATGTGCCCATATTATAGTAAACATGTAACTATTTTCTATTTATTTGAATGATGAATAAATAAAGAAAGTTAATTTCACATTTCACTATTTTGTCTTTTGTATTTTTTGTCTTTCATATTTTTCATGCATAGTGAAATTGTGAAAAAAAAATTAGTTCATTGATTGTCTAAGTTCAAATTAAAGATAAGTGCCATTATAAGAATGTTTACATTGTGAGAAAGACAATTTACATCAGTAGATAATCTAAATGAGTCTGTAATCCTGTAAAAGAATCAAAGTGAGCATTTGATTCAAATACTGAGAAGGATTATTATGTCGTCTACAATTCCAATTAGGGAGATGGCTAGTCTTGACTATCGGAGCAATTGACTCCATGGGTAGAGACATAGATGTATTCATTGGTAGAATGATACATTGGACTGGACCCAAGATGAATTAATTTTGAGTTTGTTTGTGAATTAATTCATTTGTGACTTTCATGGTGTGATTTACCTAAATCTTGAGTTAGTCACTGACCATGCATATGCAACTCATGTTCTTTGATATAAGTGGAGGCTTATACTCTAAAGATGATCAAGCCCATAACTGGTATGTTGGGTACATGACTTGTGTATGGCATGGTTTTACTAGCATCAGTGGAATTCATAGCTCAATTGAAGAGTTAATGATATCTTCTCATTCACACTGTGAGGATTGATAAATACAGAACGTGGCCATGGGTTGCTAGTTCTCAAACGAGATATTTATCATAGTCATTTGTTGACAGTGATCATCTTAATCATTAATAAGACACAATGGTGACAATGAGATAAAAATGACTGTATTGAGTGAACGAATTTAACTCAAAGGAATCAAGGATATCATATGAGGGTAACACACACATGAAAAGGTCATTGGACAAAGGAGTTGGATGAATTTCTTTCGTAAATAGTATACAATAATGAGTTTTCATTCATGGTACTTCTTGTGGACTGACTTCATGATTAAGTAATTTTAAATTATCAAAAACATACTTTTGGACATAATTGTAATTAGTAGAGCCTAATTGTATATGTCTGATTGGTCCCTCTGCTAGCTCAAAAAAAGCTCAATCGAACTGCATTTGAATCAGAAGAAAATTCTACAACTTTGGAAATAATTTAATTGAGTCAATTTATTTAATATGGAATTAAATTAAGTGGTCGTGAGAATTGTTCAACTAGAGAATTTGATTAAAGAATTTCCTTAAAAATTAATTTGAAAAATCTAAGTGATTTTTGGAACAATTAATTTTGATCAAGTAAAATTCAATTAATCAAATTTAATTAAAATTAATATGATATTTTTGGAAATTAGATTTCAAGTTAGACAATTGGCCTAATGAGTAATTGAACTTGAAAAGGACCTAAGATTGTAAATTGGGCTTGAAAGCACAAAATCGAGACTAAGACCCAAAAACTAGTTGAACTGGGTTGACGGTCCAATTGGCGGCTGATAACTCTTAACAAGAGATATATTTTAGACATCTAGATGGAATTAATTATTTGTAATTAAGTAAATGCATCTGCATTTTTAGGATAATTTTAGAACATTGCATAACAAAGCTTGTATTGTGCTATAATGGTCATCATTTATTACTTTTATTACTTGGGGAAGGAAAAGTTCTGGTTGTGGTTGAACACAGGTGCAACTAGAAGAAGAGGATGCAGAAGAAAAATAAGGGAAGTGAAACATTTTTGTGGCAAATGATGAGATTGACTGTTAACACAATTGCCATGGCAATTCCAATAAGATGACTCAGCACTCTATCCACGTCACTCTCAGCTATCTGGACATGTACCAGAAAAACCACCCTGAAAAAGAGGAGAAACAAATGTGTGCTGGGAGGGACGAATCCACCTAATAAAAGAATGAGAGAGAAGAAGAAAGGAAAAAGAGAAATTGGTGTGAAAAGAAAAAAAAAATGGTGACAATGATTTTTCTCTCAATCAGAGAACTCCAGAGAAAAAAAGGCCAGTAGCTTAAGAGATCAAAATACAGATGTGAAGAAGGGAGAGAAATAGCTATCCTAGATTCACGTACAATCTAAAGATCAAAGAGAAGTTGGAGTGTTACAAGAATTCCTGCATTTCAACCTTTATTTTCCTGATTTCTGTGATTCAAACTTATTTGAGAATGTTGATGGATGATTTTTTATTTTGATGTTAACTTTTCCACCCATGAGCTAAATCTTTTCTAGGTTGGAGTTATTTGGGTGAATGTTTTATCATCTTTAATGCCCATGATTTGATATTGTCTATGTCACTATTTCATTCGATTTATGGTTATTTTAAATTCATGCATGCAAGCTCTAGAATAGTTGATTGTGTGTTGTGTTATTAGATGTATTTTTAATTATGAAAAGGTTAAATATATTGGATCTTGGATCATTTTATGCAAGCGAATACTGGATAGAATATTCATAGCACTCTAGACATAGATGTTGCTAGTTGTACAGAGAAAAACGTTCATTGTAGTTATTAATCCAAAGTTCTGTAGACATACAGTAACTTAGATTTCTAGCTTAAGATCTATCTATCGAAAGAGGCTGGTTACAGTAGTGACTCTCTGAGTAGTTGATTAGACAATATTTTTCCATGGCATTATTTCAATATGAACATTTTACCTTAATAATCCTAGCCCTATTCATTCAACAATAGAAATACTCTTTCTTTTCTCTGTAATTTGCCAGAACATTTTATTTTCCATACCAATTCTTTGTTTTTAGCATTTGATTTCATTAATTCATTATACAAACATCTTATTCAACTTGAGAATATTTCCTACTATTCAGTCTCGTCAATAGGATTATAATAACTTACTCAATTTCTTACCAATTCTCGATCCCTGTGGAGACGATACTTACTTATCACTTTATTACTTGAATGACGTGTACACTTGCACAATTGCATTAGTTATTTACACGCAACAAGTTTTTTGGCGCTATTGTCGAGGATCGACAATATTGGTGAAAATTTGATTTGTTATTATTCTTGTTATTTTTGTTAGAGCAGTTAATTAGTATTTTTTTTTATTTTTCAGGTTTGTATTTGTGCATGAGAAGAAGCACTCAAGGGGATACAAAACATTTTTTTGACCCTGAAATTGAAAGGACATTAAGGCGAAGAAGAAAAAAGTTAAGAGAAATGGAGAGAATTAGAAATGATCCAATGAGAGAAGATCGATCTTCAGAATGAAAGGAATGCTGATATTCTTTGAAACATAGACGAAAGAGACCCATCAAAGAACATGTAGTGCCTATTTTAGATTATCTAAATCTTGGAATTGTTAGGCCACATATTCAAGCTCAACACTTTGAAATAAAACCAGTAATGTTTCAGATGCTACAAATGGTAGGGTAGTTTAATGGTTTACCTACTGAAGATCCAAGATTGCACTTGAGACTTTTTCTTGAAGTCTGTGACTCATTCAAGTAGCAGTGTCCCTAAATATGTCCTTGGATTAAAATTATTCCCTTATTCATTGCAAAATCGTACCAGATCATGGTTGAATGAGTTACCATTAGGTAAAGTGGCATCTTGGAATGAACTATGTCAGAGATTTCTGCTTTGGTACAATCCTTTCAGCATGAATGTCAAGCTAATGACATTACATCATTTAGGAAATTGAAAGATGAAACATTATATGAAGCATGGGAGTGTTTCAAGGAAATAATTAGAAAATGCCCGATGCATGGTTTTCAGAATTGAACATAGATGGAAATGTTCTACAATGGATTAAATGCTCATACGCGAATGGTGGTGGATGCATCTATAGATGGGACATTGCTTGAAAAATCTTACAATGAAGCATACTAAATTCTGGAAAGAATAGCAACCAATGTTTATCAATACGCCACTACTAGAGTTGGTACGGTAGAAGAGTTCCTGGAGCAATGGAACTTGATGCGATTACATCTTTGACAGCTTAGGTATAATCTTTAACAAATTTGATTAAAACTCTGAAAAGACCCTCTGCAGTGTAGGAGATGAAGGTTGCAGAACTAGCATGCGTATACTATGGAGAAGAACATGTTTTTGATGAATTTCCATCCAATCTAACCCCTGCATGTTACATGGGGAATTTTAATCGTAGCAACAGCAATCCCTACTCCAACACATACAATCCAAGGTGGAAACAACATTCAAATTTTAGCTAGAGTGATCAAGGAATGGGACATGTCAGCAATGTTAATCGACAGAATGTGGCCGGTGTACCACCTGAATACAACCAACCAATGCCGCGGAAAAATGTGCAATAAAGTTCATCATCTTAAAGATCAGCTATGGAAGCTCTATTAAAGGAGTATATAGATAAGAATGATGCAAATATTTAGAGCTAGCAGCTTCCTTAAGAGCTCTAGAGGATCAAATAGGACAAATTACCACTACATTAAGTTCTAGACAACAAGGAGCATTGCCCAGTGACATAGAAAGTTCTTGATCTAAAGGAAAGGAACAATGTAAGGCCATAACACTCTGGAGTGGCACTCAGCTACCAGAAGTTATGGATTATGCCTTTACTAAGGAGGAAAGTTTAGAAGTTCCCAAAAGCACAACTTTTGAATCAGTAGTGGAACAAACTACAAAAGATGGGAGTAAACAGAAGCATACAGAAGCAAATTCATCTTGTAAATCCAATACAAATGTCATGGCAAAGCAACCTCAACAAATGGAAGGAAGGCCACGGTATGCGCAATTTAAGAAATTTTTGGAGGTCTTGAAGCAATTACACATCAATATACCTTTGGTAGAAGCTTTAGAACAAATGCTTAACTATGTGAAATTCATTAAATATATCTTATTCTTTAAAAAGGGAAGGTTAGTGTAACAACCCAATTTCGGTGAAATCGGAACAGTGGTTTCAGGACCACAAATCCGAGCTGAAAATAAAATTTATTTTAATTTTATTATATGGTCCATATTATGTTAGAAATGTCATGTGAAAAATTATGATAAGAAAATTTTACTGATTATGAGCTTAATTACGAGAAGGACCAAATCGCATAAAATGAAAAACTTGAATTCTAATAGCTAGAATGATTAAATAGCTATGAAATTCAAAACTTGAGGTCCTTATATGGTAAGTAGACCATTAATGAAAAGTTAGTAGATATTTTTGGATTATTCATCCATTGAAAATTAGAAAAAGGCTACAGACAAACTTAGAAATCAAAATAATTAAAAGATGATAAATTATTAAATAGAAATAAAAATCATTTTATATCATCTTCTTCCCCAAATATTCCATGGAAACTCAAGGAAAAAGAAAGCAATCTTTCTTGGCCAAATTGGGTAAGTTTTCTTGTCCCATTTTTAGTAATTTTGATATTATTGAAATCGGGATAGCATTTTTTTTTGATAAAAACGACCTAAAGGTCAAAATCAATTTATTGTATCTTTCAAAATTAACTCATGGATCTCCATCTAATAATCCACACTAAAATCCATGATACAATTTTTATCCTTAGCCAACTTACAAAGTTGGTCCACAATTTTGTTACAACATCAGGGAGCCCAACTAAAATTAAAATAATGAAAAAATTTAACATGCTTGTACGAAAGCCGTAGGCAATGCCCCATGGTAGTCAAATCACAATTCCTTTTGTTGAAACGGTTGACCACACTTGCGCAGTCAGACTCCAGCTCCAACTTATCCCACCGATTCGTCCAGGCAAAATTAATGCTCTCCTCCATAGCCTTCATTTATGCCCATTCAATATTCATTTCTTTATTCAAAACCCCTATCTGGTCCCTGAGAACAAAACCATCATTATCCCTAGCCACCAAACCAAAACACATTTGTTTACCAACAACAGTGGCATCGAAGTTAATTTTTACCACACCCGGAGCAGGCTTACTCTAACCTTTTTCCATTCTCATTCTTAGTAACATAGGAGCCTCCACCAAATTAAAAATTCGAAAATCATGGCTTAACAACGCTGCTTTCTCCCAAACTTTGGCATCTTCCTCAATCCCCCGAAAGATGTGATTATTCCTGCTATTCCAAATATTCCACAGGACCGTGATAAAATTGGAAACGACCGTTTTATCGAGCTCGTGAGCCACTACTTCGATCCAGTCAATGTAGTGAGAGTAATTGCCAACTAGAAATTTGTTGTTGAAACCCCTGCACTCCAACACTGCCTTATCCTTTGGGCAGTCCTTCATAGCATGGATAAGTGTTTCCTTGTCGTTACCACACCTTGGGCACACATTGTTGAAGCCACTGCGAATGCTCACAATTTTGTCATATGTAAGAAGGATCTCGTGACCCAGTCTCCAGCAAAAAATACAGGTCTTTGGTAAGGGTATTCAATTTCCAAGTGAGCCTCAAAAAAAATCATATGAGGGCCATACCCAACCTGCTTAAGGATTAGCCAAGAGTAGGCAGATTTAGAAGAGAAAAAAACCATTAGGTTTATGAAACCAAATGCATTGGTCATCATAGCTATTATGAATAATAGGCAATTTACAAATCTGGTCCCCTGAACTTTCATCGTATAGATTCAAGACCTTGTTTTTGTTCCATCCATCCATTCGTTCATTAAACAGCTCACACACCTTATTTTCGTGAACCATTATGAAATAATCTAACGTGAAATAATCTGAACTTGAGATGAACTATTATGAAATTATACTTGTAATATAAAGAGATGATTTATACATGTTAAATGAATACATGTTGTGGAAAGCATATGTGCCTGGAAACTTGATCGTTGTTGAGCCCATATATGTTTTGATGTTATTATGGAATATATGACTAACAAGGCTTGAGGTCAAATTGATTGAATGTGTCTTGCATAGTTACCTCAAAATAGAATGAATGGTAAGTTAAGTACCATGCTATACGAACAAATGGCTTAAGTGGTTACTTGACAAATATAATGTGAAGCACAAGATTGCTACTGCCTATCACCCCCAGTCTAATGGGCAAGTTGAAAGAGTGAACCGTGAAATCAAAGGTATCCTTGAAAGGGTAGTACTTCCTAGCAAAAAATATTGGTCTCGAAGGCTCGATGATGCATTATAGGCCTATCGAACAGCATTTAAGACACCGTTAGGAATGAATCCTTATCGGTTAGTCTTTGGAAAGGCATGTTATTTGTCATTAGAGTTGGAAAATAAAGCTCACTGGGCTTTGAAGTAGTTGAACTTTGATCTTAAGCAAGCCGGTGAGAGAAGGATGTTACAACTTGATAAATTGGAAGAGCTGAGGTTGTTTTCCTATGAGAATGCCAAAATATGTAAAGAAAGATCAAAGAGATGGCATGATAGTCATATACAACTTCACGAGTTTAAAGAAGGTCAGAAGGTTTTGTTGTTTAATTAAAGGTTGAAGTTATTTCCTAAGAAGCTTAAATCCTGATGGAAAGGACCCTATACCATCTATCGAGTTTATCCTTATGGAGCTAGTGAATTATATGACAATTACGGGTATGTTTAAAGTTAATGGTCAACGTCTCAAACACTACTAGGATGGTGAAGTTGAGTGAGTTAAATCCTTGTTCAAATTAATAGACCCTTGATTTTTCATGGGCTCATTTTGTAAATAAATAAATAATTAGAACTTATTTTCTTAACTTGTTACATTTAATTAATTCTGTTTAAGGAGATTGGAACTTAAGCGGAACCGCTGTGACCCCTCTAACCTTTCCTGGGAATTAATTTAATGTAATTTGTTAAAAAGAAATTTTTTAATTAAGATTTAAAATTTTTAAGTTTCATTTGTTTTGTTTAAATTTTAAATTTTTATATTAATAAAGGGGGTCAAATTTGCCAAAGTACTAATCAATTTTCTTTTTCTTTCTTGAGTAAGTTTGTAAATACAGTCTGAGTTTGAGGCCCAAGACAGCAAAAAGGAGGGAAAAACCCATTACTTGCCACCCAAGTAACCCTAATGTAGCTAAATTTTTGCTACATGTTGCCCTAATTCTTCCCTATATAAACCCCTCTTCATTCTACTATTTTCATATCCCTCAAAGCAATTTGCTTAAGCCTAAAAATCCCTAAATCTCCTTTTTGTGCCGCTAGCCTCAAATCCTAAAAAAACCCTAGTTTCTCTTCCATTTTTGCAAAATCACCTATTGCTGTCGCAAGAAGATTGCCGAAGCACCAAGTTGCTGACGCACATCGCTGTTGTTGTCGCCGCACACCACCATTGCTGTCACTTGCTATTGTTACTGCCACAACATCCTTGCCATCACAAGATTTTCATCGTAGCAAGTCGTTACCCACCTTGCCAATTTCTCTTTTACCCCTTGTGCAGAAACATTTCCAAATTCTCAAAAAAAGATACCATGTCTCGGAAAAGAACTAGATCTTCAAAGACTACTCCTGAAAACCCAATTTTGATTGATGAAGAAGTGAAAGAGAGATTTGATCCAATCTTCAAGCATCAACCTATGATGCTAAAAAAAGTCTTTAACTTGAAAAGTCATGATTGATGGTTGTTCCTATACCAATTAGAAAGAAAATCAATGCTTTCAAGTGGGAATGATTTTGTGATGCTCGTTCACTTCCCAATGATGAACTAGTTTAAGAATTCTATGCTAGTTTGACTATGCAAGATGTTACTGAGGTCATCGTTTGAAAGAAAATGGCACCTCTTACTTTTAAGTCCATCAATGATTTGTTTAACTTACCTAATGTTGAAGAAAATGAGTACTACCCTATGATGAACAATATCAATTGAGATTTTCTTCAACAAGTGCTTGATGTTATGACAAATCCTGGATCCTAATGGATTATAAGAAAGTTTAGGAGCCATTCTGGCCGAAGGGAATACCTAAAACTAGTAGCAAAGGTATGGTTTTATTTCGTTCTCTATAGTTTTATGCCTATCTCACATAGTTTCACCATCTTGATAGAACAAATGCTCTTGTTACATGTAATTTTGACAGAAAAGTCCATTAATGTTGGGAAAATTATTCTCAAAGAGATTCATGATTGTGCTAAAAAGAAGATAGGAAGTGCTTATTTCCCATCATTAATCACTTCACTTTGCTTAAGGGCCCATATTAAAACACAAGAAAATCTGAAGGGGCAATATGTTCAAAGGTGCATTACAAATCATATTCTTGAAAGGTTAGTAGAGACGGTGCATAAACTGAATACTGAAGCTAATTTAGTTACAGACACTAAAAAAGAATCTAATAAGGAACTGAACAGTCTTAAACCAGTTGAAGGATCTACAAACCCTGAACCAAAGGTTGAGCCAGAAGAAGAAACAGTCAAACTAAGTGTTGAACCTGAATTTACAACTCCAATGCTAACTTCTGCAAGTACTTCAAAGAAATCAGAGTTGTCAATTATGATGGATATGTGCAAGTTCATGCACAATCAAAAACAAACTTACTGGAAATATGGAAAAATTAGAGATGACTCAATTTGAAATACTTTTAAGAATATCTTTAATACTTTTGTTCCTGAATTCCCAGATGCTATCTTTGAGACATGGATAGAAGATACTGACTATGCAAGCGGAGATGGAGCTGAAGAAGATAAGGGGAATGAGTCAGAAAAATAAAAAGGGGATTCTTGTCTTGCTATTTATTTAATTATTTTTAGGTCTTTAGGAATTTATTTCTTTCGTAATTAGGATTTAATTTCTATAAAATAAAACATAACAAGCATGAATAAACTTAACACTTAAAGAAAAAGACTAAGTGATGTGGTAATGGGAATGAACATGTCTAGGATTGGGTTATTAAGAAAGACTTGGTATTTAAGTAGTCTTAATGACTCATTGGAAACATGAAAATTTACACACTTTTTCATACCTTTTTTAACTTAAAGTCATGCAATTTCGATAAAATTCCTGTCAGAAAATAATTAATTTTTATAAAATAATTAATTTATAATTAAAATATGAACATGTTGAATTTTAATTAATTTTGATGAATTTTGATTATTTTCGACAGATTTGTACAAAGGGTAAAAAATAGCTCGGCAGACACTACTAGAAGCACAAAACCTAGAAGCAATTTGAAGTATCAAGGCGAATTAATTTTCAACCTAAGACGGTCCAAAATTATGTGTATTGATTCATAATATAATTAATTTTAATTTATATACAATTTAATTTGGGTTAATAAATTTTTATTAATAAATTATGAAAAGTGGCCCAGTTGAGCCGAACCAGTGAACCGAACTGACCAAGTAATGGACAGCCCAAAACCGCCCCATGTGCTGATCCAAATCAGCTTATTGGCTGATTATTTAGCTTGCAAAGAGGCCCTTAAAGACTTGTTCAAATAGCATTCAAACCCCTCCATAAATGGTGGCTTTCTAGATTTGCCCCAAGCTTAATTTAGCAAGTTTAAAATCATCAAACTTGCCACATATGTGGCCGACCAAGGGAAGGCTCTTTGGCTGCTAATTTTAGCTATTTTTAGCGGCCCTCTTCAGCTATAAAAACCCTTTTAAGCTGATAATTTGAAACACATCTCAAGCATTCACATCTTTTCTCTCTTCTCTCCACTTTCTCTCTTTTTTTCCAGTCCAAATTTCCTTGCTCTCTTGCCGATTTCTCCTCTTGGAAAAGGGGCATTCATCAGCCATTTGGAGTAGCAATTAAGTGTTCATAGTAGCCTTGGTCGATGAGGACAACGGAGAACAAAGAACGGAGCAAACTAGTCAAGCCACGAAAAAACACCGGATTTGATTCTTGTTCCATATCTCTTTAATTTTTGTTGTTGTTATGATGAACATATATATAGATATTTATGTTGTTGGAATGGTTAATTTAATCAATTTATCTTGAATTTAATTTATGTTAGGTTGACTGCATTTCATTTGCTAAAATTGTTAAAATTATGTTTATGTTGTTATAGGCCTCAGTAAATGCTTGATTAAGTAAAATCATGACTAAGTTATTATTGCATTACAATTGTGAGGTAGCTAATGAATTAATTATTTAAACGGATTGAAATTGCAATTAGTGGACACAGTACTTAATTAGTTCATGTTTAATCATCTAAGGTAGCTGAGGGTTAAATTAGCAACGGTATCTCACAATACAATTGCCTTGCATAACTTGCAAGATTATTGTGATTAAACTGTTTCAAGGTAGGGATACCTTGTTAGCTTACGTAGTATTTTATGTGCTTATTAGATTTAATTAATCGTTTGAATTGACATAGGGATATAGTCAAGAGAGGAATGGATTTTGGTTGGTGAGTATGTTCATAAGCTAGCAAATTACCGAGTTGCCGTGAATTTATTCGTAACAATATAAACATGAGTTTAATAATTCTAAGTTAAGAAATGTAATTAATCTAACACAATTATGTCATCTTCATTAAAATCGTATTTTGAAATCGTGCATTTGAGATTTATTTATTTAGTTTACTTAGTTTAAAATCTTAGTTTTTCATCACCCTCTTCAAACAAAATATTTTTCTTCACCAAAGTGTTTTAAATAGCATTCATAAATAATTCTTTTCACAATCCCTGTGGGTACGATAACTCGACATTTACTTGTCACTTTATTACTTTTTGTGATTGTGTACACTTGCACATTTCCGTCGTTCCAAGTTTTTGGCGTTGTTGCCGAGGACTGTTTTAGAAGACATTATTTGTGAAATTGTTAATTTTGCATTCTGGTCTATATTTTTTATGTTAAATTTTAATTCCCTTTTTTTGTTTCAGGTGTTTATGAGTATTGATCAAATTTTTGACTTATTATGAGTATTGATCAAATTTTTGACTTATTTTTGACTTATTATGAGTATTGATCAAATTTTTGACTTACTTCTCGCAAACCCTAAAATTGAAAGGACTTTTTGACAAAAGAGAAGACAAGCAAACCAAAAAAGGACCGAAGATATGAATTTTGAAAATCCAGGAGGAACATTTGTTTATAATACTCATAATCCGATCATTGTTGCCAATGATAGAAACTGTGCCATTCAACAATATGCCATTCCTCTATTCAACGAGCTCAATTCGAGTATTAGTAAACCCGAAATTGAGGCACAACAATTCAAGCTGAAGCCGATCATGTTCCAAATGTTGCAAAATATGGGTCAATTTAGTAGGATTCCCACTGAAGATCCACATCTTCACCTTCGGCTATTCATGAAAGTGAGTGACTCATTTAAACTAGTCGGGGTGACTGAGGACGCCTTGAGCCTGAGATTATCTCCATACTCCTTAAGAGATAGAGCATGAGTATGGTTGAACTCCCTACCGTCTGGTTCCATAACTACATGGCAAGAGTTGGTTGAACAGTTCTTAATGAATTATTTCCCTCCATCTTTAACAACCAAAATCTGAAATGAAATCACTTCATTTCATCAACTTGATGAAGAATCTTTATATGAGGCATGAGAGCGATTCAAGGAGTTATTATGAAAGTGCTCTCATCATGGCTTTCCTTGTTGCATTCAAATGGAGACTTTCTATATTGGTCTCAATATTCATACTAGAATGATGGTGGATGCTTTAGCAAATGGAGCCCTTCTTTCTAAGTCTTATAACAATGCTTGCGAGATTATTGAAATAATTACCAGAAATAACTATCAGTGGCCAACCAACCGAGCAGCCTCAGAAACACGAGCAGTAGGAGTACATAAAGCGGACACACTTGTTTCTTTGGCAGCCCAGGTATCATCATGTCTTCTATGCTTAAGAACATAATTGTTAATGGTTTCAATGGTAATCTGTCAGGTCAGCAGCCGAATCAGTTTAAGAATATTTCTTGTGAATACTGTGGAGATGGCCATTTCTTTGAAAATTGCCGATCAAATCAAGAGTCGAAATATTACATGGGGAATCAAAGTTGGAATGGTCCACTGTCAAATTCTTACAACTCTTCATGGCAGAATCATCCAATTTTTCCATGGAGTAATCAATGGGAAGACCATAGCGACTCTTCTATGTCATATCGAGCAAATTATCGGCCAGAATCTTCTCAACAAGTGCAACAACCCACACCAACTGAATCTTCAAGCAATCCTAAGAATTTGCTGAATACGTACATAGCGAAGAATGATAAACTAATCCAAAGCCAAGAAACAACAATGAAGAATTTAGGAAACCAAGTAGGATTGTAACACCCCAAACTCAGCCCAACGTTATGGGCAGATCCAGCATGTCACATTGAAGTGTTTTATCGAAAACCTTGTTTTCATTGAAACCCTTCAAAGGAGAAAATTAAGTAACAATCAGTTTGTATTTGTTGCTTTCAAAGCGAGGTGTATTTAAAGAAAACTAGTCCTTCTTGTATGATAATAATTGCTTTGTAAAATCTATTTTCAGTTGCGGAAGCTTTATTTAAAATAGATGATTTATGAAAACTTGTCATTTAAAAATTAAGTTGCAGAAACGTAGTATTTAAAAACAGTTATGGATTAGGAAAACCATGTTCTACTTCTAATAAATATAAAGCATGAAAATAATAATAATCCTAATTTGAAATAATAACCAGAGGAAAGGCCTTATTACAATCCGGACTAAAATAACTTACAATACTAGAAATTATAGACTTAAGAAAACTAGTCCAAGCCGTCTTCCTAGCTGGCCACCCTGGAGTCCCTCCAACCATCGAACCACCTACAGAGGATCACCTGAGAAAAATAAAAGAGGGGGTGAGTTTTTGAAAACTTAGTGTGTACAACCCTCGGCAAATAGAAAAGCATACAATAGCAAGTATTTTCGGCCTAAGCCCAATTCAATATCAGAACAGATGTAAGGCAATCAAATATAAACGAATCCCACCCATCCAACTACTACACACCATCTCCATCCCCCGATGCACACCATGTGGGGATATAAATATCAACCCACCCATCTGTTACACTCTAATGGTAGCCCGGTTGCGGTACTACCTAACGTTGCAGCAAAGCTGCTAATCATATATTGGGCTTAAAAAGCCATCGGTAGATCCACGGTCGTCAAGCAACCATGCGATCCTCATATACTTCCTCTGCTCCATAATTCCCAACCCATATGCAACCTAAACAAAATATCATATGAATGCAGCAAGTATACATGTAACATCTATAAATCTTATATTCAACACATAGCGTTATTTTAGTCATTTTCCCCTTAGGAGCTTTTCGATAATTTCTCTTTATTATGGGTTATTACTTACCTTGGCCCGTTAACAAGTCCTTGTTGGCTAAAGTGAATAGATACTATGCACCAGGTAGGAATCTCGAGAAAAGGAGGTGGGTCAAAAAGACTGCTTAAGTACCAAGCTCTCCCTAGATCCAATCCTAGACATGCATATACCCATTGCCACACCTTAACCTTATGGCTTTTCCACATTCACAATTAATTAATTATTTAAGTTTTATGTCTGTTTAAGCAGTTATCAGATACTAGGCCCATAACCCCTTGCAAAGCCCAAACGAGTCTACATACATGCATATGGTCCACTAGGCCCAATCTCATTCATATGACCCATTAGGCCCAAATGACATTTGTACGGCCCATTACGCCCAAATCACATTCATATGGCCCATGACGCCCAATCACATTCATAGTCATGCAATCATATGATTTTTCAACACTTAGTAACAAATTGCCAATTTTGCCTATTATGGGCCCTACAGCCCATTAGGGCCTTTTAGCCCATTCTGGCCCGGTTGGCCAATACACAGCCCGAGTCCACGGAATCGCACATGGGGCCTCTAATAACCTATCGATTTCCCCTTACGAGTGTTCGTGCACTCGTGAGTCTATTGTAGCCAAACTTTTGGCTTTTCGATATTTCAGCTTTTCAGCATTTCAGGATTTGCCGATCTACTGTGTGTGTGCAGTGTATGTACACACCTGGTACTAAAACATGTTGCGATATCCTTAGCCATGAACCTACAAATGATGTCACTCAATGATCAATCACACACTTATCAAATACAATCACCAAAAGCCAAAAATCTCACCTTTGCCTTACATTGAATGATAAGCCTTAATAGCCCTTCTTTGATCACTAATCACGAGTATTTCTTAAATTTGCATCAATCTTAATCATTAAAACTAAACAAAAAGTGACTCACAATCATCTTAAGTCATTCTAAAATCCTCCATGGCCATTCGGCCAACCTTAACCAATAAAAGAGAAATACTTACCCAAAACTTCAAAACGCCTAGGAGCAATTCGGCAGTGATCTGGAATCTAAGATTCGATACTAATCCCACAAGAATTGACTGAATTAGAGGGAGTATCGGTGACACAGAGGTTATTTAGCCAAAGAGGTATTCAGCTTTTGAGACTTGTATGGTGAAAGGGTTATTCGGCACAAATAAGAAGAAAAGACTAAAACCAAAGATGAATCAAAAGAGAATTTGAGAAGAGAAAGAATGGAAAATTGGAAAGCAAGGAACAAGGAATTCAGCATCTGAGCACTTAGAGAGAAAAGTGTTTCGGGAACACAACAAAAATGAAAAATTCGGCTAAAGGAAGAGAATCAATTTCAGCATTACCTAGAATCCCCAAAATCAGCACTTATATATACTATAGCCGAATTTACCTATCCCCACATTCCCTATTCGGCTCCACTTCTCTACACCCCTCTTCTCCTAACTTTTCTCCCTGATAACTCCTTAATACCTTCCTTAAATTTCTCTTCTGATCACTCCCTTCAGAGTTCACATCAACGCCACTACTGGCCATTTATTGAGCAAAAATAAATCCTTCTTTTGAGCAAGGAGGGATTCGAGCCCCAAACCTCCTTGCCATGCATGTGACACCACCTCTAAGCCCCACATATGATGCTACTTGCCACTCCAACACAAAGCTCCTTGTGTCCAATTCCTCCTTCATTTATTTAAAAACCAAACAAATTGCCATCAAGGTTCTTTTAATTATTAAACTATAATTTTCTTCACCCCAAAGTTCGAACTCAAAACCTAACCAGGCCTATTATCACATAAATAACACTCGACTAGGAATATTAAGCACACCTTTTATCAAAATTGAAAAAAAAAAGTTTGAGATTTTTGGGGCGTTACAGGGACAGCTAGCTAATGAGCTTAGAAGCAGACCCCAAGGTATTTGGTCGAGTGATACAGAAAATTTGAGGAGCACAGGCAAAGAGCATTGCAAAATGCCACTTTACAAAGTGGGAACACATGGGAACCCAAAGTTGTCAAGGTTGAAGATAAGCCTATCGTAGATTAAGGCAAAGAGGAAATTCAACTGAGTGTTGAAACTCTTGTTCCACAAAAGCCAGATACAGTGATCCTTGATGAGGTAAAATCTAAACCAATTAGTTCTGATTACCTACTACTCTTGTTGGATACAGAAAAATTTCCATAAAAGAGTTGTCTAGTTAAAGCTAAGATTCCACCACTACCATATCCTTAACGATTCCAGAAGCAGCAAAATGATACTCAGTTGAAAGAAATCTTTGATGATGAGGTGGCTTTTAATGACTTCAATGTTGCTAATTCCCTAAATATAGTTGAAGACTGCTCTGCTATTTCAAAGATGGAATCGCTAGCTTCTAAAAAATTAGAGCTCAATTCTTTAGACAATCTGTTAGAACATATTCTACTAGAGGATTCACCAAGTGATGATAAAGACAATGAATGTTTGGCTTGGTTAGAAGCTAATTCGAAGGAATTCACTCAAGAAGTTCCACTTGAATCATTAGAGTTATCATCTTAGGAGTATACGCAACCAAAGTCATTGATTGAAGAGCCAGCTAAATTGGAACTAAAGATTTTGTCTCTTTATTTGAAATATGACTATTTGGGTCTGTCTTCAAATTTACATGTCATTATTTCAGTTAAATTCACCAAATATTAAGAAGAAGAGGCACTTGTGATTTTGGAAAGGCACAAGAAGGGTACTGGATGGATTATTTCACATATTCGAGTCATGGTGTAACACCCTAAACCCTTCCTAGACGTTATGGCTGAATTTGGCAGTGTCATATTAGAGTGCTTTTCGAAAACTTGCTCTTGCTGATGAAAACCCGTTTGGAAATTTAAAGCCTCTTTGTTAGAACCCAAATCATTCTAGGTATTCGTTATTCATTTTAAGCTATCATACTTTTAAAACTCTGATCGTTGCGAAAGCATTTTAAAAGTGTTGTGAAAACGTAGTGTTTTCAAAATAGTTATTGTTTTGGAAAATCACGTTCTACTTTTAATAGATATAAATCATAATAAACAAAAATCCAAAATTGAAAGCTAGAAAATTAGAGAGACCTTATTACATAATTCAAAACCCAAATTGATAAACCGTAATTTATACATATTTTTATCCCATGCTTAACACATTTACGAATGATTTCTCCTTATATTTGGTTAATTTGATGCTATTAATCCTTTAATTTCATATTTTATACTTAGGTGAGCATAGGAGAGCAAAAAGAACAAGAAACAGGCCAAAAATAGGGAAAATGGGCTGACATGGGAAAACAACACGGCCTAGACTTCCTTACACAGGCAAAACACATGCTCGTGCCATTCTAACAAGCTCGAACACGGCTTAAAACAACCTCAACACGGGCATGTTGATCTCTCAGCCTTGACCACGGCCTGAAGTAATAGCACAGGGGTGTGTCACACGGGCGTGTCCCTGCCGAGCCCTAGTTAAGTTCTATTCAGAAGAGGGCGAGTTTAAGGGCTTTTAGGCATTCTAAAGCCTATTTAAACACCCTAGAGGAGGACTAAAGGGGAGACGGAAAATAGGGAGCAAGGAATTACTGCAAGAAAGCCGATTGATCCATCTCAGAAGTTGGATTCATTATTAAGACTTAAGATCTCTCCTCGATTTCCTTTCAGGAGTTTTGAGTTTTCTTTATGTTTTGTATTCATTATTCTTATGAGATGTTTTCCTATTTAGTTATGAACTAAACCCCCCTAAATACCTAAGGGGAATGAAACCTAAAACGAATCTTGTTATTATTTTCTGAATTGTATGATAAATATTTAACTTGTTCTTAATTATGTGTTCTTAATTCTTGTTTCGATATTTCAAGATATTGATTCAAGTTAATGCTCTTATTTGTAGGATGAATAGTCCCTATCTAAGAGTAACTTTGTCATAATTAAGCAGAGTTGATTGCGCGCCTAGAGATAGGTTGACAAGATTTTGCTGGGTTAGGGTGAAACCTAATAAGGGGATCCATAGATCGAGTTAATGTAACCTTAGGGTGTTAATTAGAAAGAGATTTCAATTATTAAACCTAGGGTTAGATGTTATTAGTCTTGAATAGGGACAATAACATAACTCAGGGATTTCTACGAAACAAGTTAAATGAATAAATTGTCCGATTCGAAGTCAAAATAAGAAGTGAAGTCTAGGTGGATTTTTCTTTGGGTATTGTCTTAAATCAATCGTTTTTCTTAATGTAATTCCCCACTTCTATTTTTTGTGATTTCTTAGTTTAGTTAATTAGTTAATTAAAACAAACCCTTTTATTTTTAGGCTAGATAATAAAAAGAAAGTTAATACTAGTACTTTTAGTTCCTTTGGGTTTTACAATCCGGTCTTGCTAAAGCTATACTACTGTTTGATAGGTACACTTGCCTACGTCGTGATAATAGTTAGTTTCAAGAACGATTAATTATAAATTTATAAAACTTATCACGTAAAATCATGATCAAGTTTTTGGCGCCGTTGCCGGGGAACTAAGATATTAGGAACACTCGATTTTTATTACTTTAGCCATTTACTTTTACTGCAATTTAAATTTTTGTTTAGTTTTCGTTACTAAATTTTCTTTTTCTTTCTTTTGGCAGGTTCTTATAGTTTATGACTAGAAGAAACCCGTCGGGACCATTACTTTTTGACAAAGAAATCGATCGCACAGCTCGTAGAAACTGTTGAGAAATAAGGCGAAGCCTAAGATACATAGAGGGAGAGTAAGAGGACGATATTCCAAATACAACCGAGGAGATGGCTGAAAATCAGGAAAATCAGTACCTCCTGCGATTGCTGCTGATCTAGTAAATCAGAATCCTACTCTTCATGCTATGTATGATTATGCTAAACCTAATTTAACAGGAACCGAGTCAAGTATAGGTAGGCCTGCTATTGCTGCAAATAATTTTGAACTGAAACCTAACACGATTCAAATGATACAACAATTTGTTCAGTTTGATGGTTTGTAGGATGAGGATCCCAACACTCACTTGGCAAATTTTCTGGAATTTTGTGACACTTTTAAAATTAATGGCGTTTCTGATGATGCTATTCATCTTCGGTTATTCCTTTTTTCGTTAAGGAATAAAGCTAAATAGTGGTTGAACTCGTTACCATGAGGATCAATCACTACTTGGGAACAAATGACCGAAAAATTTTTATTAAATTATTTTCCGTAGACTAAAACGGCGAAATTACGTAATGATATTTCCTCTTTTGTGGAGATGGATTTAGAAACACTCTACGATGCATGGGAGAGATACAAGGACCTTTTAAAAAGATGCCCTCACTATGGGTTACCACTCTGGCTACAGGTTCAAACATTTCGCAATGGCCTGAATTCCTCGACTAGACAAATGGTTGATGCAGCCGCTGGTGGGACTATCAATAATAAAACACCTGAAGATGCTTATGAATTTATAGAAGAGATGTCACTAAATAATTATCAATGGCAAGTCATGAGGACTAAGCCAACCAAAACAGCAGGCGTTTATAACGTCGATTCGGTCACTATGCTGTCAAATCAGGTAGAACTTCTAAACAAAAAGATTGATGGTTTACTTGGTTCTACGTAGGTACATCCAGTAATGAGGTGTGATTCAAGTGGGGGAAGCGTACATACAGAATATCAACCCTTCAATCCTACAACCGAAGAGGAACAAGTCCACTATATGGGTAACAATAACTCTAGATCTCAAATAACCCATACAGTAATACCTATAATGCAGGTTGGAGGAACCACCCAAATTTCTCATGGAGTGGTCAAGGGAATCAGAGACCACCACCACCCTCAGGCTTCCAACAACCACCTTACCAACAAGAGAAAAAACCAAACCTTAAGGAGATGCTATCCAAATTCATCTCGATATCAGAAACTCATTTCCAGAATACTGAAATAGCACTTAAAAACCAACAAGCGCCGATCCAAGGGCTCGAAACTCAGATAGGCCAGCTATCTAAATTAATTTTTGAACGACCACAAGGTAGCTTGCCATGTAATACTGAACCTAACCCAAGAGAACTGCTTAATGCAATCAACGATAGAAATGAGGAAGGGTTAGTTACATCTGAACTAGAACCAAAGCAAGAAACTGTGGTAAGCAAGGGTAAAAGTGAGGTAAGTCACACCGAATAGAAACCGGTAACTGTAGAATATAAACCTCGTGTGCCATACCCTAATGCGACAAGAAAAGACCGCTCAGATGAACAATTTGGTAAATTCCTTAAACTTTTAAAGAAATTACATATCAACTTATCGTTTATTAAAGCTCTCTCGCAGATGCTGAACGCAATGAAGTTTTTAAAGGAGCTCCTAGCAAATAAGTGGAAGTTGGACGAGGCGTCGCATGTGGAGCTAAACGCAGTTTGCTCAGCTATTCTACAGAATAAGCTACCCAAAAAATTAAAAGATCCAGGGATTTTTACAATTCCTTGCCTAATTGGTAGCTTAGATGTTAATAATGCATTGGTTGATTTAGGGGCTAACATCAACGTCATGCCTTACAAAATGTTTAAGCAACTAGGTCTTAGGAAACCGAAACAAACTAGGATGAGCATTAAATTAGCAGATAAAACAATCAGATTTCCTAGGGGTATTATTGAATATGTACTTGTTAAAATAGATAAATTTATATTCCCAGTTGTTTTGGTTGTTCTAGACATAGAGGAGGATAGTAACACTCCTTTGATTTTAGGAAGGCCCTTTTTAGCAACTGCTAGAACAATTATTAACATTGGCACAGGTGAACTCACACTTCGTGTGGGAGATGAAACAATCACTCTTCAAGCTTGCAATTCGAGTAGCACATTAAAAGTTGAATGTGGTTGTATAAATCATTCTACCAAAACTGACCATATGCTGCAACCTACTTTGCAGGAAATGAGTTCTAGTTTGAAGGATATACATGAGCCATGCTCAAGCAACAACAAAGGACATATCCATGAAGAACGAAGGCTACAAATCGATGAGCTAAATGAATGGCGGACACATAAACCGAGAACACACAATAAACCAAAACTACGCCAGAATGGGCTCAATACCTCACCAAATCAACTTAAGGTTAGAGATAAAGTTTTATTAAAAGTCGCAGATCCTCACATTGCCACTGCCAACTCGAATGAAGAAATTCCTCATACGGTACTTAGCATTTTCCCATTTGTTACAGTCGAGGTAAGTCATCCCAAATTCGTCACTTTTAAGGTAAATAATACCAGCCTAAAACCTTATTTTGATGAGATTGATAGCAGGAATGAGGAGTGTAAACTCCTCGAACCACCATGACCATTCAATGGAGAGGTAAGTCGAGCTTAGACTATAAATAAGTGCTTCTCGGGAGGCAACCCGAGCACTAACGGTATTAACTTCTTTAAATTTTAGTATTCAACACTTAACTTACTAACTGAGCTCTTGAATACAGGTTTTCCACAACCACACTGCCAGGCACAGGGACGTGCTTTAGACCGTGCAAAAATAGCGCAAGGATATTTCCCAAATATGGGCTGTGATAAATGGCCACGGCCGTGCGACATGGCCGTGGGTGATCCTGCCAAAACAACACGAGCGTACGACATGCCTGTGTCTTAAAATCGTGGTTAAACCTGAGAAAATAGCACGGGCGTGCGACATGCCCGTGTCTAGCACCCGTGGTCGAACCTGTCAAATTGACACAGGCGTGGGCTCTCATACACGGGTGTGGGAGAAGCGAACGAAACCAGACACAGCCTTGTAACACGGCCATGTGCATCAACATGCCCAAGGAACACGGGCGTGGCCTGTATGTCAGAGGCACCGAAATTCAAAAAAATGTGAAACACATGGGCTAAAATTAGGGCACACGGGCGTGTCCCCTGGCCGTGTGCCCCAAAATCTATAAAAACCCTTTACTATTCATCATCTTCCTCACCTAAAATCCCTAACCCTAGCCGCTGCAACTCCACACGGCCTCCCTGCCACGCCCGTGCGCCGTTTCCAATTCCATCTTTGATGCCCAAACTCCTCTTTTTAGCGTTTGTTTACTCTTTTCTCTTTTATTTTACTTATTTCTAATGCTATTTATCATAATCTTCATTTATCTCACACTATTTCCATTTTGTTATCATTCAAATTTCATTTTTAGAGTAGTTATCATCTATTTCATGTTGAATTTTGACTTATTTCATGATTTCTCAAGTTCCATTTACCTATTTTAAGTTAATATTCATAGTTCCTTATTATTCTTTGCTATTTTAATCCATGCATTGTGATACATTCATGTTTTTTTTTCATTTTCCATAGAGTCCTTTGCCATTTTTTATGAAACCCATACTATTATAATGCTTATATTCATACTATTATCATGCTAATACCATGAAATTAAGCCATAAAATTGATTGTTTTGGTTAGGTTTGTTAGTTCTAATTCATAACTTTTTCCTTTTTGAATTTGTTTACGTTTTACCTTGTCCATTCATCAAGACAGAATAATGTTTTTGCTTGTAGGTATACCATGTCATCTTCATGTGGAAAGAAAGCCGTCGTCCCCACTTCAAAGAAAAGGAAGGGATCGTCATCTTCCTCGAGTCCTACCGCTGAAATTCACCACCCCTTCCTGCAATTTCCCATTAGACCCTAAGAAGAACTCTGTCAGATACTTCGAGGCCAACCTTTAGGTGTTGGCTGCTGCATAGACTGGACCGTGCTAGAACAAGTCCAACTGGTTGATGCGATTCGAGCCCTCCTCACCATCGACCCATGGGACCTTTTCTTTGGGATCATCGAACGGATGTATCTCTAGCTCATGATGGAACTCTGCTCAATGTTTCATCTTCAAACTGTAATGACCAACTACGATGATCCCAGCACGGTTTAATTTTTCCTCGATAGGTTAGTCTACCAGTTAAGCGTCCTAGAGTTCGGCACTGCATTGGGCCTCTACACGGAGGAGTTCAAGGAGAAGAATGACCTTTACGCTCTCAACCGTCACATTCATCATTCTCTTTCACGGTGCTGGGACACGTTAGTACCATGTTCGGCCACCTACGACCCTAGTCACTCAAAGGTACCGGCTCTCCCTCCATCCTTAAGTTATAAAGAGCTACAAAGCTCACAATTACTTAGGAACGTCAAACTCCACTGGAAAAGGTTCTCCACGACTGCCATGCCCTACTCGACCACGGGATATAATATTCTTTTGGTGCAGCACTTGTGGAACCCAACCTCTACCACCACCGGAATATCCTCCTCCACTCTACATAACTCTAAACTAGAGAGTTTAAACATTTAACACTCAGGAAGTTTCACTTCTCTCCCTAACTTATGATCTTATATATATATATATTTGCCACTAACTTTATCTTTGTACATTGAGGGCAATGTACATCTTATGTGTGGGGGGGTAAATTATATCACTATCAGAAAAATCCTTGAATTTTGTCTTGTTCTCTTGTGAATCTTTCATATCATTTTTAGGATGAATTTTGATTAAATTATGATTTTTATTTATATATCTTGAATTAAAACATAGGCATTCATGCATTGATTATTTACACTTTAAGACATTAAAGAATTAAGCATGATAAGTTGATTTTTGAGAAGTTAAAATTTTATGATGTTTTCCCATGTTTAGGTATTACCTTGAATTGAAATCTACAATTTTGAACATCAAAAAGCCATAATTTTTGTGAGATTTTGAGCCTTTAAAGAGCACCTATTATTTCTTTCATGCTCACTTTTATTATTGCTTGAGTGCTTCAATATCGAATTGTTATTCTAGAACTTGCTTGATTATGCATGTTAAGACCACACCATTTGATTTGATATATCAAGATGATAGAGGCACTTAGGATTAACCCACTCATGCCATGAAAAGCCTACCTTCACAATTAACCCTTAGTAAACCCCTTTGAGCC
Organism: Gossypium anomalum; assembly: GCA_025698475.1. Taxonomy (NCBI): domain Eukaryota; kingdom Viridiplantae; phylum Streptophyta; class Magnoliopsida; order Malvales; family Malvaceae; genus Gossypium; species Gossypium anomalum. The sequence goes on along the minus strand of CM046958.1, from coordinate 27,768,499 downwards.
TAACAAGCCATTCCTTGATTTATCCCCAATATTAACCCTTAACTCATTATTGTTGAAATCCCCTCGATTAATTTGATCCCTATTTTTGTCGAGATTTGATTTGAATAAATTGCTTAGTTATGCCTTGTTCTTAATAGTTAGTCTATGTTATTTAACTTGTTCCTAAAAAAATATATATATACATATTAGTAGCGATCTTTTATTTTTGAGCTAAAGTATTTAAATTCCATATTCTGAGAAGAAGCTTTGTTGTACGTAAGTGATGATTAAATATTTTTTTAGTTAAGTAATTTTTCAATTCAATCTCGATTCTAACCTTTTCTTTTAGCTTGTGACCACACCCCCTAACCAAGCCTCGTTACAACCCTCTAAAGACCTTTTGATTGATGTATCATCTCAATTTATAGTGGTGGAGACTTGATTTTCATGCAAGCCTATGGTAATAACTTTTAATATTGATTGTTGAGTGCTACATTCATTATCCTTAAACACTTCGAGTGATTTGAGTGAATCTTTAGTAAGGATGTTAAACTCTATGAGATTTTGAATCAAAGGTGATTATTTAAATAAGGGGAGATGCCTATATTTTTCATGATTAAATGCTCAACTTAGACTGTTTGAAACTTAAATGTTCTTCTAGTTGAATTCTCAATGTATGATTACTTATGGATTAGTTTGAGATATTATTAATAGGAATTATAAGTTGAGAAAAAAATAATTCTTAATTGTGAATTGAGGATTTTGCTTGAGGATAAGCAAAGGCTTAAGTGTGGGGGTATTTGATAAACCGTAATTTATACATATTTTTATCCCATGCTTAACACATTTATGAATGATTTCTCCTTAGATTTGGTGAATTTGATGCTCTTAATCCTTTAATTTCATGTTGTATACTTAGGTGAGCATAGGAGAGTGAAAGAATAAGAAATGGGCCAAAAACGGAGAAAATGGGTCGACATGGGAAAACAACACGGCCTGGACTTCCTCACACAGGTAGAACACACGCCTGTTCCATTCTAACAGGCTCGAACACGTTGATCTCTCAGCCTTGACCACAGCCTGAAGTAATCGCACACGGGCGTGTCCTTGCCGAGCCCTAGTTAAGTTCTATTCGAAAAAGGGCGAGTTTGAGGGCTTTTAGGCATTCTAAAGCCTATTTAAACACCCTAGTAAAGGACTAAAGGGGAGATGGAGAGTAGGGAGCAAGAAATTACTCCAAGAAAGCCGATTGATCTATCTCAGAAGCCGGATTCATCATCAAGACTGAAGATCTCTCCTCGATTTCCCTTCAGGAGTTTTGGGTTTTGTTTATGTTTTGTATTCATTATTCTTTTGAGATGTTTTCCTATTTAGTTATGAACTAAACCCCCCTAAATATCAAAGGGGAATGAAACCTAAGACGAATCTAGTTATTATTTTCTGAATTGTATGATAAATATTTAACTTGTTCTTAATTATGTATTCTTAATTCTTGTTTCAATATTTCAGGATATTGATTCAAGTTAATGCTCTTATTTGGAGGATGAATAGTCCCTATCTAAGAGTAACTTTATCATAATTAAGCGGAGTTGACTGCGTGCCTAGAGATAGGGTGACAAGATTTTGTCAGATTAGGGTGAAACCGAATAAGGGGATCCATAGATCGAGTTAATACAACCTTAGGGTGTTAATTAGAAAGGGATTTCAATTATTCAACCTAGGGTTAGATGTTATTAGTCTTGAATAGGGATAATAACATAACTCAGGAATTTCTACGGAACAAGTTAAATGAATAAATCGTCCGATTCGGAGTCAAAATAACAAGTGAAGTCTAGGTGGATTTTTCCTTGGGTATTGTCTTAAATCAATCATTTTTCCAAAAGTAATTCCCCACTTCTATTTTCTATGATTTCTTAGTTTAGTTAATTAGTTAATTAAAACAAACCCTTTTATTTTTAGGCAAGATAATAAAAAGACAGTTAATACTAGTACTGTTAGTTCCTTTGGGTTCGACAATCCGGTCTTGCTAAAGCTATACTACTGTTTGATAGGTACACTTGCCTACGTCGTGATAATAGTTAGTTTCAAGAACGATTAATTATAAATTTACAAAACTTATCACGGAAAATCACGATCACAAACAAAATCTAATAACAAATAAATGCCAGATATAAGAAAACAAGAGTAGTAGTGTGGGTATCTCCGAGTCCCTCGCAGCTCCGATCCGCCTAACGCTAGGGATTACCTGCGCAGTTAAATAGTGGGGTGAGTTTACGAAAACTCAATGTGTAAACCCCTATCAGTCGATTGGTATACGGCATACAATAACAGTTTGGGCCTGAGCCCTACTTAGAAATAGCACAGAGTGGGCCTTTGTAACACCTCTATCCCGTAACCATCGCCGGAATAGGACGAGGCGTTACCAGAAAATTCGGAAGCAGATCAAACAGTAAAATTTTGAACATTTTTTTTTTCGTGAATAAAGATTGTTCATTTAATTAAATTCTAAACACCAACAAAGATCAAACTTATAACTTATAAAAGTAGACTTCCAAAGGATGCCATATTCGCATGGCTTACAAACAATAGTTATGATATCATTTTACTATAATCTATCCTATACATGCCATAATCTAAATCCAAATCACAAGGTTTCCATAATAGTAGATAGTGTGATGAAGTGCTGACGATCCCCAAGCTAGTAATCAGAGTCCACAATCTATAAAACAAAGACAAAAGACGAACGGAGTAAGCTTACATAAGCTTAGTAAGTCTTAAGTAAAACGATAATTTTGCAGAATCAAATTCAATTATCATTTATCACTCGATTCTTCTAATCAATGAAGTCAATCTAGAGCTCCATAACGAACTATAATTTCAATAACCACATCATTTAGTTACCACAAATTATTTCATGATAATGACCAAAATGGTCAAATATTTGTATGCTCACAAGGCACACTTAGCTCATAATTACACTCCAATCTAAATGCCTTTATTATAGTTTAATCGAATACATTCTTATGGCATAACACATTGGCTAAATGTATCATAATCACATGGACTGTGGTCACATTTACATTCATACACTTATTCACATATGCATTGCTTTGTATACTTTTGATCTAACCCAAGTTGAAAATCACATACAAGCACCTGATACATACCTGGCCAACTTAATGTATCGAACATCTTTAATCGCTTAGTTTCATTACTAAGCCTCATCGTCTTAGACCTTGCGTAAAACCCGTTTAACAATATCAAGAGATCTCACCATCCCGTCAAATAGTTCAAACCTCATGCACGCATATATAGTTTATCTATTTCTTCCAAATTTGATTCACATAGTCTTTCGCATCTAGAAACCTGATATCTACTTCTAATTCAATCAATCAAACTAAAACATAATACTTTTACCACGTTTAGTTTCCATATTTAGAAGCACATAGTAATATCATAATCTATCATGAATAGATTCATAGAGTCACTACTCATTTAGCATAACATATACTCTTTCAATAATCATAATCACTTGCTCAAACGTACTCGTTTCATGCACATACATGAATATATATATATATATATATATATATATATATATATAAACTTAATTCCTTATTTCATAATCGCATCAAAACATTCGAGTATTTCAACGTGGCATGTATTGAATTACAGTATGGGTACGCAAAGAACCAAACATAAACCTTATCACATATAATGTAAGTTGACAAAATACAATCCTTCCCTTGCGTTTGTACATCTAGCCGAATACAATTTATTCTCAATTTATAAGGCCTTTTTGGCCGAATATGCACAATTACATATATAAATCTCAGCACATACTTTTGTTTACTTAAAGCTCATACTGTAACACCCCGTACCCGAGACCATTGCCGGAGTCGAACACGAGGTGCTAACGGACTTAATTCCTTACTTAAACAGCTCATACAATTCATTTTTAAAATTTCTAGACGAGCTGGCTAACTGCATCACAGTCACTCTAAAAATCACATCTTGAGTTCCAAAACTCGAAATCCAATTCCGTAAATTTTTCCTGAAACTAGACTCACACATATATTTACTAATTTTTTTTCTAGAATTTTTGGTCGGGCCAATTAGTACAGTTTATTAGTTAAAATCTCCCCTGTTTCAGGGTTCGACTACTCTGACCTTCATGCATTACGACTTAGATATCTCCCTGTACAGGGCTTCAATACTTATTCCGTTTGTTTCTAATGAAACTAGACTCAAAAAGGGATCTGTACATATAAATCATAACTTCTAATTATCTCTGGTTAATTTATGGTGAATTTCCAAAGTCAGAACAGGGGATCCAGAAATCACTCTGGCCCTGTTTCACAAAAACTTAAACATCTCATAAAATACGGCTCATATGGTCATTTCGTTTCTTTCATATGAAAATAGACTCATCAAGATTCGATTACATAATTTATTCATTATTTAATTCCATTTCTACTATTTTTAGTGATTTTTCAAATTCACATCACTGCTGCTGTCAGCATCTATTTTAAGGTAAATTTTATCTATTTCATAGTTTTCCATTAATCAAAACTCAAAATAGGTTAATTACTTAGAGACTTACCTCGTATCTTTCTGAGTAGTTACGGGTTGGCTATTTTGTCACTTTAGCTTTCACCTTATCCGAAGTTGTCCCTATGTGCTCTTAAGCTTAATTGAGTAAATTAAGTATATCAACTTCATATACTTCACTTAATTAAAGCAAGAAATACAATTATCTTCACTATCTCACACATATACGTTCAGTCAATCATTACTATGTTACAAGTCAAGCCTAGCTTAGGCTAGATCGAACATATATAATCTTTTAACTCAATTTACGAATCAAGACATATTAGTTATCAAAGGTTGACCATGATACACATAGTGAGCTCCATTTTTTTTTAACTCACATTCGGCACATAAAAACATACACAAAATTTTCCACACAAGCTAGTATTTTAGCAATTAATATGACACAAGTTAAACCAAAAGTTTACAATAAAATTACAAGGTACATACATAGGGTCCATATACATGTTTATTTTAAAACACCACCCTTTAAACCCTCTAGCTCTACTTACAAAAGACTCTCATAACTAAAATCCATAAGTAAGTCATCCAATTCCACCATTTCAATAAGTATTTTATACCAAATCTAATAACTAAATGTTATTAATGAGATTCATACCAAGACCGAATATTCATTAACAACCAAAGCATATATTCAACAATTTAACAATGTGCTTAACCTCCATGGCCGAATAGATCCTTTCTATTCCATTTAACTACCATAAATTTAAAGTATTTAAATCAAGTTCATGAGTTTCTAATTTCATTACTTCAACCATTCAAAGGCTATCTAATTTCTCAAATAGATTTCTAATACAAGAATTAAGCCAACCTACTAACCTTAACACCCACACTCGGCAAGTGACCACACACACACTCTCATAACCGAATTTCCATACTACTAAAACCTCTATACACATATTCCCCTTATTCATCTTCAATTTAAGCTCCCAACTCATAAAACATAAGGAATAGAAATCATCTTCTAAGTTTCCTACCTTAACCGAATGCCCAAATCACCATAAGGATCAAAATTCACACATGGGCTCAATCAAAGACCTATCCATCAACTAAAATTCCATAAAATCTCAAAGAATTTACCTAAAACTTACCTTAATTAAGCAAGTAGAAGACCGAATGCCTAGCTTTTTCCCCCTTTTTTTTTTCCTCCTTAGTTACTTTAATAATAAGAAAAACAAAGAAAAGTTTCTTTGTTTCTTTATCACCATTCTCTCTTTTTTTTTTATTCATGTTTTCAAATTATAAACTATTAAATATTATTTACTAAATATAATATACACATAATGCCAAAATCATAACATCATTCCATCCACTAATGTTAAAAGTGGGCCATTTGACATGCAAGTCCACAACTTTAGTAATTTAACATTTTAATCACTTGGACATTTTCCTATCATATTTTTAAAGCTTCTCAAATATGTCCTTTTTAGCTAATTTCACATCCAAATGACAAAATTAAAACATGAAATTTTTACACATACTTATTCACAAATAATAAGCATAGAATATAACAATTAATTATTTTTGTGACTCGATTTTGTGGTCCCGAAACCACTTTCTGACTAAGATCAAATTAGGGGTGTCACAGCCTTAGCCCAAAACAGTAATAATACAGTACATTAATGCAACCCATCCCAATCCAGCCAACACACCACTCCGCACCACCAACACACCATGCGGGGACAAAGTTGACCCACCCAGCCAACACACCAATATCGTAGCAAAGCTGCCAGTATCAGTATATGTGGCAAAGCCACTAGTAACAGTATATGTGGCAAAGCCACTAGTACATTACACTTCCTCCATAGCAGTATCCCAGCCCCATGCAGAATGTCATTTCATAAATTATACATGTATGCAGAATGTCACACTCAGTACAGTCATACACTTAAACACATTAATCAGTCTACCTCTAGGGGTATAACGATTATTTTAGCCTATTAGGGGTAAAATAGACATTTTACCCTATCTTGGGGTCCAGAGTCGCAGATCGACCCCTTTGAAGGTCCAAAGTTGCCTCGGGATACTCAAGCAACCCTAACAGTCATAATGGTGTAAATGGGCCTATGGCTCATTGTTTGGCCCAAGTGGGCCCATACGCTCTTGTGGCCCATTTAGCCCAGGTTTAGCAATGGCTATGCAAACTACACAGCCCAGTCCAGGATTTGCCACGTACCGTTGATTATATCTGTGTGGAGCCCATGAGCCCATTGGGCCCACATGGCCCATTTTGGCCCATCAAGGCCCAAAATAGCCTACGCCCACGAAAACGCTCATGGTGGCCTCTACAGTCTTATGCCCATGATTCGTGGGCTCGGTCTACCACATGTGCGTTCGCACACCCATATGGCCAAAAGGCCATTCTTTCGACTTTTTGGCTTTTCGGCTTTTGTCGTTCTACAGTCCATTTAGTGTGTACACACCTATTTGTGAAACCGAGTGAACCGCTCACGAGCCCAAAGCCTTGATTGATAGTAATACAGCCTATTACCCTAAGATCACTGGCTAGAACCAAACGAATGCTCCTTGTCGATTAGCTTATTCGATTAACAAGACGAATGGGTAAGTTGCTTCAAGGCTACTTACACTACTCCACTCCTTGAGGAGCCTAACAACCCAACGAGTAATATATCATGGGGGAAAGGATCATCATTTGGCAATCAAGAATAAAAAGAAGGCATATGGCTCAGAGAAAAAAGATGAGAAAGAACAGATTGAATGAGAAGAGCCAATATGAACACTTACTGTTCTCGTTAGGAACTCTCACCAAAAACGAATTAATAAACCAACAGCAACGTATGGAAGCAATATATCAAGAATAAGGAGAGAAAAGAAGGCCGAGTACAATCAGTTTTCCAAATCAAAAAGGAAGAAAAGAGGGAAGAAAAGAATGGGAAAGAACAATCGACTAGGGGAAAAATTGAGAAGAAAATAATTTTGGGAGAGAAGATGATAAAAGGAGCGACTGGAAAAGAAAGAAAAGATAAGGGTGTTCGGCTACTTCAAAAAGAAGAGAAAAGAGAAATGAAGGAATAGATGATACCGAAATAAAAGAGTAAATTTAGCCAAAAGAAGAAAAACAAAGCAAAGCAGAAGCCGAAGCCGAAAACCAAAGTCCCTAGCAGTAATTGATATATTCGCAGAAGACAACCAAGGGTGTCAACAAAACCGAAAATTAAGAGAAAAACCTAGAACCCCAAAACGTGCACAGCCCCTGAAGATTCCCTAAAGCTGAATTTCCTTAAAGCTAGAGACCAAATTCGGCACACACTCCCTTTCACACTCAAACTCTTTAATTTTCTCCAAATATCTCTCCCTTTATCCTTCCACAATTCTCTCCCTGAAATCCTCATTGATTTTCTCCATGACCCATTCAAATTCCAACCTGCAGAGCTCTAGTCAGACTCCACTTCTCATGCAGGAAAGAAGTAAAATAAATACTCTTTTGTGCATGGAGTGACTCGAACCCCCAACCTCCTTAGAAGCACAACACGCCACTACCACTACACCATAACTCTCTTTGTATCATATGTTACCTAATTTAATTAAAGAAGCCTACTATCTAGAACCAATGCCTTATTCACTTGTAATTAAAATTTTGCCTAAAGACTAGGTTTGAACCCAGGACTTCTCCAACACTTCACAGGACACATAACCACTGAAGCAGACATATATTTGTGTCATTTTCCTATACAACTAAATACTTACATGCAGTCTCCTAGCTGTTCCCATGCTCAAAGCTTATTCCTTCTAGGCCCAAATTCGGGGCATTACACATGGGTTGGAGGATTTGTAGGAATTACAAGAAGTTAAACAAGGACACCATGAAAGATCATTACGGGTTTTCTTTCCCTTATAAGATGATGGACATATTTGATGGGAAAGAATATGATTACTTCCTAGATGGTTATGGTTGGTATGACAAATGGCCATTTGACACCACTATAGTCAATAACGATCCTGAATAAAATAGAGGGAGTTCTCTTCACTTTCTCCATCATTATTTTATATTTTTAGTTTTTTTTCTCATTTGAATAAAATGGTAAACTTAGACAAAATTTTCTTGGGTTCATTACATTAAATAAAACTCTGTCTAGGAGATTGGGACTGAAGCGGGACCATCTGTGACCCTTCTGGTCTTTCCTGAGAGTTTAATTTAATGTAATTTTTCAAAAAAAAATACTTTTCTAAGTAGCCCAATGAATTTAAGTATTTGTTTTGTTAAATAAAGGGTCAACTATTGACCTAAGCACTAATTTCTTTGAGTTTTTTTTTAGTTTATTTTTAGTACAGGAGCTTAGGATCCAAAAAGCAGTTGTCATTGGGCTTAAGACACTACTAAGAAGGAAATATTCAACCCTTTTCCACACAAACCTATAGCCCTTACCTTGCTCTACCACCACTCCCAAGTAGCCCAATAGTGCATCTCACTTAACCCCTTCATGTTGTAGCCCTTAACTCCCTAAATCACCACCCCAAACACCTTCATTCGAAGTCACCAACTACCGCACCTAAACTATCCTTAAAACCGCCACCCTCTTCAACTCTAAACCTTACCCTCAGCTACTCACCCACCTGCCCAAAACTGAAACCACCCTTAACAAATTTCCTAAGTTTGATGTTGAGAGTCCCTTTATCTAGTACCGTTCCACGAAATGAACAGTTTGGTATAATGGCTATGCTACAACACATGTAGTTGCAGTAACAAGATTACTGGAGATACTAAAAAATACGAGATGACTCAATCAGATGCATTTAAAATATATATTTCATAACCCGTTTATTTTTGTGCATTAATTTCCAGACTTTATACTTGAACCATGGACTCCAATGCTGAGGAAGGAAAAAGATGAGTCAGATTCTGAAGGATCTGCAAATAAATAAAAAGGGGGGATCTTTACTTTATTTCATTTTCTTTCCTAGGTTATTTAATGTTTTATAATTTTTATTTTTCGCATAATAAAACAAGAGGTGGAAATCATAAATAAAAATGAACAATTTGCAAAGTGCAAAGTGTGGCAATAGATATATACATGTCTAGGATTGGATTTAAAAAGAGCTTAGTGCTTAAGCAATCAAATTGACTCACCTCCTCTTTTCTAGAATCCTACCTGGTGTATAGTATCTATTCACTTTAAATAATAAGGATATTGTTCATCTTAAGTAAGGGGACCAAAAAATTGAAATTGTTTCCACTCAAAATAATTTTTTTTTCTTTTAATTATGATTAGGATATATTTTGTTCAATAAAATTCAAATTTTGTTAAGTATGCTAAACTTCAGTATAAATAAAATTTGATTATTTTAATAAATTGATATGTTAGCTTAATAATGACATAAATGTATTTTTAATAAAGCATGCAAATCATACGATAAAATTTTTTTTAGTTCCTTAGGAAAGTTAGGTATGCATGAAAGTTTAAGTCTCTAGAATTGACTTAGTAGTTTTTTGAGGCGAAATCCTAGGAAGCATGGAATGTTGAAAATGATTTAGGCAACTTTTGTTTGGACCGTTTGAGCCTTTCAAGCCGACCTTGATGAAATTTTACCTTTTGAAACCCAACTTTGAGCCTATAAGGCCTAATTTTATTTGAACCTTTGCAATATTTAGCCATCATGTTTCTCTTAATTATCTTTAAATTGTCCTAAACACTAGACTCAGTATTATGTAGTATATTCTTTAAAAATAAGTTTGGGGGAGTTGAAAAGAAGTATCAAATGCTCAAAAAAAAAAAAAGAAAAAAAGAGAGAGAGAGCATACGTACTTGAAAGAAAATAAGATGTACAAAAGAGCATGTGAAAGCAAAGAATGTTGATGTATTGAAGATAATTATTTCGAAGGTCCGATGCAAGCTGAGTCTAGGGTTTTTAGCCTAAATTTATCTATATTTTACCTACCCCTAAGACTAGCCACATTACAACCTTGTTAAAGACCTATTGATTCAAGTTCCAATGCTACCTACATTAGTGGACAGAAATTGCTACGTGCAACATATGAAGGCATAAGTTAAACTTAATGATTGCAGCTTAATCTTGAATCAGGGAATAAAATTAAATTGGTAAGGGTTAACATGACTTTATTAGGAAACATTTAGTCTAATTTTTGCCTATCATAAAAATGATTGAGATTAATTTGAATTTATGTATACTTAGATAGCATAAATATTGAATTTCTTGTTTTTGAGCAGAAGTTTACCAAATTCATGATTGTTGGGAATAATGTCATTCTGAAGGAGTTTTTCAAAGGTGTTTTCGAAAAATTCTTTTCAAATTTGTGCATTACTTGGGACGAACAATGAATTAAGTTTGGGGTGTGGAAACATGAAAATTTACACACTTTTTCATGCCCTTTTTAACTTAAATTCATGCAGTTTCGATAAAATTCCTATTGGAAAATAATTAATTTTTATAAAATAATTAAAGTGTACTTAAAATATGAACATGTTGAATTTTAATTAATTTATCATTAATTTTGATGAATTTTGGTTATTTTTGACAGATTTTCACAAAGGTCAAAAAATAGCTCGGCAGACACTACTAAAAGCACATAATCGAGAAGCAATTTGAAGTATCAAGGCGAATTAATATTCATCCTAAAATGGTCCAAAATTATGTGTATTAATTCATAATATAATTAATTTTAATTTATATCCAATTTAATTTGGGTTAATAAATTATTATTAATAAATTATGAAAAGTGGTCCAATTGAGCGGAACCGACCAAGTAATAGACATCCCAAAACCGCCCCATGTGCTGACCCAAATCAGCTTATTGGCTGATTATTTAGCTTGCAAAGAGGCCCTTAAAGACTTGTTCAAATAGCATTCAAACCCCTCCACAAATGGTGACTTTCTAGATTTGCCCCAAGCGTAATTAGCATGTTTGGAATCATCAAACCTGCCATATGTATGGCCAGCCAAGGGAGGGCTCTTTGGCTGCTAATTTTAGCTATTTTTAGCAGCCCTCTTCAGCTATAAAAATCCCCTTAAGCTGATCATTTGAAACACATCTCAAGAATTCACATCTTTTCTCTCTTCTCTCCACTTTCTCTCTTCTTTTCCATTCCAAATTCCCTTGCTCTCTGGTCGATTTCTCCTCTTGGAAAAGGGGCATTCATAAGCCATTTGGAGCAGAAATTAAGTGTTCATATCAGCCTTTGTCGACGAGGACAATGGAGAAGGAAGAACGGAGCAAACTAGTCAAGCCACGAAAAAACACCAGATTTGATTCTTGTTCCCTATCTCTTTAATTTTTGTTGTTGTTATGATGAACTTATCTATGGATATTTATGTTGTTGGAATGGTTAATTTAATCAATTTAGCTTGAATTTAATTTGTGTTAGGTTTATTGCATTTCGTTTGCTAAAATTGTTAAATTTGTGTTTATGTTGTTATAGGCCTCGGTAAGATGCTTGATTAAGTAAAATCATGACAAAATTATTCTTGCATTACAATTGTGAGGTAGCTAATGAATTAATTATTTAAATGAATTGAAATTGTAATTAATGGACACAGTACTTAATCAGTGCATGTTTAATCATGTAAGGTAGCTGAGGGTTAAATTATCCACAGTATCTGACGATACAATTGCCTTGTATAACTTGCAAGATTATTGTGATTAAATTGTTTCAAGGTAGGGATACCTTGTTACCTCACGTAGTCTTTTATATGCTTATTAGATTTCATTAATCGTTTGAATAGACATAGGGATACAGTAAAGAGATGAATGGATTTTGGTAGGTGAGTATGTTCATAAGTTAGCAAATTACCGAGTTGCCATGAATTTATTAGTAACAATATAAACATGAGTTTAATAATTCTAATTTAAGAAATGTAATTAATCTAACACAATTATGTCATCTTCATTAAAATCGTATTTTGAAATAGTGCATTTGAGATTTATTTATTTAGTTTACTTAGTTTAAGGTCTTAGTTTTTCATCACCCTCTTCAAACAAAATATTTTTCTTCACCAAATTGTTTTAAATAGAATTCATAAATAATTCTTTTCACAGTCCTTGTGGGTACGATAACTTGACATTTACTTGTCACTTTATTACTTGTTGTGATTGTGTACACTTGCACATTTCCCGTTCCACTCACCTCTCTTTTTTTACAACCCTACCTGGTGTTCAGTTTTCATTTATTACTTTGTTCTTGCAATGAGAACATTATTTCTTTTTAAAGGGGGGTAAGGCAAATAAATTTCTCAAATTTTTAAAATTTTTCAAGTATATTTCAACCATTTCTTTCATAAGTATATTTTAATAAATGAATGTTTAGAGACATTTTTTTTGTTAATAAGATAGTTTGTATACAAGTATGAATGATAATTCTATCTGAGTGAACGTATGTTATCATGAAGAATGGAATGCTTGTATGATCTTAGTCTTAGTAATGCTTTCCATGAAAACTTAGTTTCTCTTGAGATTAGACATGCATGAAGGTTTATATCTTTAGAATTGACTTAGAAACTTTCTTGAGGCAAAATCCTAGGAGACATAAAAGTCTAAAATGATAGAGGCACTATTTCTTTGGATCGTTTGAGCCTTTTCGAGGAAACCTTATGATATTAGACCCTTGAAACTGTAATTTTGAGCTTAAAGGCCTGTTTATTGCAATGAATCTACATTATAAGCCTTATTACCATGTTTTTAATATATCCTAATTTTGTGCACCCATCTTCACTAAGGTTGTCTTAGTAATCAACATTTGAGGAAATTTTCAAAAAGATGTATGTGCTCATACTTAAAAAAAAAAAAAAGAGACGAAGAAAGAGTGAAGAAAAGTTTGCTCAGTCTCCAAAAAGAAAAATGTATGAGCATGAGTTCAAAATAAATTTGGGGGTGTTCCAAAGGTTCACCTAAAGAAAAAGGTTGTATTTCGAGAAATCCAAAACAAAGCTCAAGGTTAAGATTTTGAAACCGAAATGTCTCATCTCTTTAAATCCCTGCCTTTAATCAAGCCCCATTACAACCTTATAAAAGACCTATTGATTTGATGATTATGACACCTACATTAGTGGAGAAAAAGTACTAAGTTCAACATATGAAGATCATAAATAAGCCTTATGATTGTTTGCTTGATTGATAAGAAATTAGGTTGAATGAAGAATGTTATCTGTGGCTGTGACATACATACAAACTATGATTCATGTTCGCATATTTTGAAACTTAGTATAAAATTCTAAAAATGTTTGCATATGAATTACTTGTTAGTAAAGGAGATCTACGAACATGAAGTTATTAATGCATGATTGTGGGACAAAGATTGATACTGCTTACACAGTTAGCAATTTTGCCTTAGCAAGACGTTTTGTTGTGCATAAACATTACTCGAGATGAGCAATGATTTAAGTTTGGGGGTGTGTAAACTGAAAAATATATAGGATTTTACCTATGCAATTTATCACCTTTTTACTTAAATTCATTGTTAAAATTAAGTAATTGTTTAATAAATTAATGAAATATGTCAAAAATATGAAATTAGGATATAGAAATTATTAAAATGTGATTTTATACTTTATTATATAGTTTTCATTCATAAAATGGCTTATTTTATATTTATTTGAACATATTATATTTTTAAAACATAAAATAGGCCATGCATGATTAAATTAAATAATAAAATATAAAATTATATTTAATAATTCATTTTAAAATATTTCATTAATAATTTGGGTTTTAATTAATTATTTATTTTATTATTTGGTCCTTTAATTTATTGATTTATTTTGGACGGGTCTGATAGCTTTGTTGGATTACAAAAACCGTCCAAATTGAAGACCAAGTCAACCCAATTTCGACTACACATGGCTGTCCACATAAACCACTTTTTGCTTTAATTACACAAGGTCTTTATAATGTTGAAGAAATTAGATATTTTCCTGAAGATTTACATTTGACCGAGCCTCAGTCCTGAGTTATTATAGCATTTAAATTACTTAAAAATCAAGCAAAATTCAACTCAAAATCCACTAATCATGGCCAGCCACTCATTGAAGAAGCTTGAAGAGACTAAACCTCACTATTTTTAGCAAACTACTTTTCTCTCTTCGCCTATAAAAAAGACTTCATTTCACCATTCCTAATCATCCCTCGTGCCTCATCATTCTCTCTTTTCTCTCAATTCTCTTTAGCATTTTCCATTCCCCGCGGATAGCATCATCTCTTCATAGAGATTTTTGCAATTAAGCCTCTTAAAGAGCCCTTGGTTGGCCACCTTGGAGAGCCATTAGCAAAGGAGCAAAGCGAAGGAGCGAAGGAGCCTCGTCGGTCAGAGTCTTGGGTGACAGCCACTTTGATTTGAGTTTAATCTTTCTTTTCTTTGATTTAATCAGAACATGTTTGCTATGTGTTCTTTGTTTTTGTTACAACATTGTTAGTGTAACACCCCCACCTGTATTCAACACCAGAATAGGGTTATAGAGTATTACCGGACTTACAATACATTTAATCATACTTTTCACATACACTCAATCATTACAAACAATCATCATTCAATCTCAATAAATTTGTCCCTTATACGAGCCTCCGAGGCCCTAATTATGCCTTGAGAGTGGTTCGGGACTAAATCAATATCTTAAAAAAACTTCTACTAAACTTTAAAAATTTTACTCAAAACGAGGGACACACGCCTGTGTCGCCAGACCGTGTGTCTCACACGGCCACCAAACACGCTCGTGTCCCAGGCCGTGCCTGACCCCGTGTGACCCAAGTCAGAGAGATACATGGCCAACACATATGCTCGTATGGTTAGCCTGTGTGCCCTAAAAATGGCCACACAAGCCCATGTGCCAAGCCGTGTGCTAGGCCGTGCGAAACCTGTAGGGTATATTAACTTATGCCATACGACCAAGTCACACGCCCGTGTGTGAGGCTGTGTAGAGCATACTGACTTGATTTTAATTTCAACACCAGGGGACACACGGCCATGTAAAAAGACCGTGTGTTACACACGGCTGACACACACGCCCGTGTCTCTACCCGGTGGACAAAAATAGGCTATTTACCAAGCCAATTTGCCACCCAATTTTACATATACCTACACAACTCAAATGGCACCAAACACAACATCAATAGACATATAATTTACTTCCAAACCAAGCATGACTTATACCATTTCCAACATCAATCACAACAAAACATAAATACCATATATAGTCACCTAATTTCATACCAATCCTTGACTTTTCAATTCAATAAAATGGCATTATCAAATATGCATTATTTGGCCTAATTTTACAAGCATACCTATATCCACAAATTATCTATTTACCATTCATAGTACCTATTATCATCAATCATCACATAACCATCAACCAACTTAATTCACAATACATAACTATACTTATATGTACATTATTCAAACATACCAAACAAACCAAAATAAGCCATCACGCATGGCTATATAAACATGCCAAAACATAAACATTTAAAATGCCAAATGTAACACCCCAAAATTGGCCTGGACGTTATGGTCGAATCTGGCGATATCACATTGAAGTGTTTTTCATAAAGTGAGATATTGTTGTAAAACCCGTTCTATATTTAACCTCTTTATGATGTTAATGATGATTTTAGGATGTCTTGTTCATTTTCAAAATGTAAACCATTTGGCAAAAAGTTAATCATACTAAGCCGTCATTATCTTTTTGAAACTTTGTTTATTGTGAAAGCTCTTAAAACAAGTTACGTATTCATGGTATTTTTGAAAAGCATTTATCTTTTTGAAAACTCACGTCTTACCCTACTGCTAGCAGTTATGAATCAAATCAAATAAAAACTCCAATTAAAGTAAAAATCCATAAAGGCCTTATTACAGTAAAAATACCAAAAATAGAATTACTGATAATTTAAAAACCAAAATTGAAAGTATGCGCAATTGTGTGGCCACTTTTGAGTCCCTCGTAGCACTGATCTACCTAAGACCGGGGATTACCTGTATAGATAAACAGATGGGTGAGTTATGGAAACTCAGTGTGTAATCCAATATCAAATAAACAAACAGTGAGCTTGTACAGTCTGGGCCTAAGCCCAATTCAGTAATGGTTCAATCTTGGTTAGGGCCTTAGCACAGTACAATATCAGAACCAGCTTAGGCCTGTGCCCATCTCAGTGACAGTAGTAGTACAGATATGCAATCAAGAGATCCTACCTAGCCAGCCTCTACACTCCATCTCCATCCAACCCTGAACTCCATGTGGGGATATAATCAACCCACCCATCCCTACACTCCAAATAGTACTGGTTGCGGCACTAAACAGTATTTGCAACAGAGCTATTAGTACAGTACACCGCCTCCAAACATAATAAAACCCATCCCCATGTAAAATCATGCATTATGTCATGTCATGTCATAATTCAATATGTTTAAAATGGCATGCTCAAATATAATCATACATCTCATAGGGCATAATAGTTATTTTTTCAATTAGGGGCATAAAAGTCATTTTATCCAGTAGGGGTCTAGGTAAACTTACCGACCTATTAGTAGGTCCACAGTCGTCTCGGGCAACCCGTGCAACCTTAACAGGCAAACAGTGAAAATAGGCCCACGGCTCATATTGCGGGCCCATGTGGGCCCACACGCTTGTGTGGCCCACACGGCCCATAATGGCCTTAGCTGCGTGTATTACATAGTTCGGCTCTATAATTCCCACCTGTCCGTGTGGTTTACCCGTGTGGAGCCCACACGGCCCAGTTCGGCCTGAAATGGCCCAATATGGCCTCGACCCATGAAATCACTCATGGCCGGCCTCAACGATCAAATGCCCATGCCTAGCCACTCGGACCACCACACAAGCGAACACACGCCCGTGTAGCGTCATGGCTCACTTATTCTGGCTTCTGCCTATTTGCATAGTTGGGTTTGTGTTTACACACCTGATCTAATCTTTGATGTGCAACGCTCCTGAGATAGACCACACCTAAAACAAATAGCAATTTCATGCCCAACATTAGTCACACTTAGAACCAATACCAATAAAGCAACAATCGAACTTCAGTTATGTTGCTTACCCTTACTACTCCAAAAAGATATAGCTTATGATTCCACTAGCAAACAGAGTCTAATGCGATTTGATGCTGTCAAATCAACATTCGACACCACAGAGGATTAGGAACTTAACATAATTAATGAATGAAATATTTCAAATCAGTTAGGACACACTTTTTCCCCCTTACCAAAGCACTTACCAACCGAAAGCAGTCCATTATGAACAGAAGTAACCAACTCCAACCTTTCCCCTTTTCAGAGAAAAGCCGAAAAGTAAAAGAGGGGAAGAGAAGAAGTATTCAGCAACCACACAAAGGGAGAAGAGAACCGAGAGAAAAAAAAGATAGGGAGAGTATTCGGCCAAAGAAGACCGATTGAGAGAGGGGACAAGAAAAAGAAGAAGAAGTAATCAGTCAAGAGGGAAAATCGATTGGAAAAAGGGGAAGAAGAAGGCAAATCGGTGGGTAAGGCACTTGAAAGGAAGAGAAAAATTGAGAACAACACCAAAATCGAATGATACCCAAAGACCCTAGCAAAATTCAGCTTCCCAGCAAAAAAAACGCAACCAAAAACCAACGAGTGTGAAGTAAAACTAAAAGCACAAGTTCGGCACCAAAAAGCAAAAATGGTAAGCTATGACCGATTTTGACAAAAAGGAGACTCCTAAATCGGTAAGACCATTAAACAATCCCCTTACTTGACTCCTCAAACCTCTCCAACCTCAGCCGAAACTGTTTGAGCAAGAGTTCAAAATTGGCACTACACTCGCCCTTTTTTCAAAATCCCACAAATTCCTCCTCAAATCTCTCAAAATTGACTACTCCTCCCTCAACCACCTAATTCAAATTCCCCTCAAACAATTCAGTGTTTCGGTCAAACCACAATACTCCCATA
The DNA here is from genome assembly GCA_025698475.1 of Gossypium anomalum. Lineage (NCBI taxonomy): Eukaryota > Viridiplantae > Streptophyta > Magnoliopsida > Malvales > Malvaceae > Gossypium > Gossypium anomalum. The sequence goes on along the minus strand of CM046958.1, from coordinate 27,750,020 downwards.
GCATAGCAGTAAAATGAAACACTCCACTGCGCCCACCAGGACTCGAACCTCAATCCTCAAGCAATAACAACACGCCACCTATCCCTTAGACCAGCAGGCCTATTCTGTCACTCTTTACCCAAATTTATTTTAAAAGCCTACTGACTAGAGACAGGATTTATTCTTTTTTAAAAACAAAACTTTTGCACAAGCCAAGGCTTGAACCCAAGACTTCTCAAACTCTTCCGAGGACACTTAACCACTGAAGTAGACATGCATTTGTGTCACAACCATACAAAAACAAATACTTAGGATTTTGGGGCGTTACACCAAATCATATGGCCAATATCATTACCAAAACATAACCAAAATAACTCAAAGTCCCTATACATGCCATACGATCCAAAACATAGTTTCCAAATGTACCAAGGTGTCAGTGGATAGTGTGATGTAGTCTCCGACGATCCTCTAGTCTGAGCTAACTTTGAAATCACTATAAAACATGGAAAAGCAACAAAGTAAGCTATATAGCTTAGTAAGCTCTTATGTCAACAACAAGCAACTATCACTATTTATTAATCATTCAAATAATAGAAAACAATATACAACAATTCTATTAAATCTCAAAGCTATCAAATGATCATTCACATAACTTACCAAAGACTTATCAATTCCATAGATTCAAAACTCAATTCATTACCGTACATACGTGTACCATCTCATACCAATCTCATATTCAACCACATCTTTCATTTACCCATTGAACCATTCGGAATAGAAGTCGTATACTCAAAGGTCTTACACAATAAGTACTATACCATGGCCCAAAGCCAAATTAAGGTAACTTATCCGAAATTCTGATATCATGGCCTGAAGTTGAATCAGTTTATCTCACACCTGAAGTGTTAAATCATGGCTCGAAGCCAACTCAAGATATCCCTAATGACATGTCACCAGCATCTTAAACTATTCCTAAGGTTTAACCGGGATTCCAACTATCGAATCTTTGTTGAATCATTTTCGAACTTAACCGTAATCACATAATCAATATTCATGCTATATCAAAGCACATAAAATACATTTGAAATGAAACTATAACATATGAACTTACCTCGGATATTAAAACGATGAATCGAATCAATTAGTTGATAACTTTATATTTTCCCCGATCCAAGTTCGTATTTCTCCTTTCTTGATCTAAATATATTTAGAATTAACTTATTTAATCATCTCTCTATTCAATTTGGTCCAAAACACACTTTAAAACACATTTACACTTTTGCCCCACATATTTCACATTTTTTACAATTTAGTCCTTATTTCATAAAATCACAAATTAATGTAAATTTCAAAAGACCCATGCTTATCTGAATTACCATTATACCCTTAACAGCTGATATTTTTCATTTATTTCACATTTTAACCATTAACTTTACACACTTATCAATTTAATCCCTGTTTTGCATTTTCAGTAGAAATCACTTTACAAAACTTGCATAATTCATAATAAATATTCATAATCTATCATCAAACATCAAAAATTATACATATTTATCAATGGAAACTTTCAAAATATTTAAAATTTTTGGAAATTAGACCCTGGGCTAGCTAGTACTAGTTGCAACGATCATAAAAACATAGAAATCATTTAAAACCGAGTAAAAACAGACTTACAATCAAGAAGTATAATAGTTGAACCCTACAAAGCTCCCATGGTTTCTCAAGCATTTTATTTTCGGTGAAGATGAACTAAAAATGATGATATTCATGTTTTGTTTCATTTAATTTGTCTTTAATAGTTAATTTACCATACTAACCCTATTAATAAACCATTTAAAACACCTTAATACATGTCCATATATGTCCATTCATGCCATTAATGGTTTAATTACAAAATAAGGACCTTAAATTTAAGGTTCTATAGCTATTAGATACTTTTAGATAATAGAACTTCACTTTTACGCTTTACGCGATTTAGTCCTTTTTATCAAATTGACCATTTAAATGACAAAATTACTTAACGAAATTTTCACACCAACATAATATCATACTGTAAAAATTAAAATAAAGATAAAATAAATATTTTGACCTTGAATTTGTGGTTCCAGAACCACTATTCTGATTTGACTAAAAACGGGCTGTTACAACTCTCCTCTTCAACACGTGTCATTGCCACAAAAATTTTACTAAAGCTATGCGTTTATTTCTCAATTCTTTTGATCGGTTCTTCGTTGTATGTCATATCAGGTTGAATTTCTATCTGTGATGGTGAAATCGCATGTGATGGATTAGATCTATATCGGCATAACATCAATACATGAAATACGGTTTGAATCTTTTCTAACTCTGACAGTAAAGCTAGTCGATATGCAACTGGCCCTATTCGTTCAATAATCTCATACGGCCCTATAAATCGCAGACTTAATTTGCCTTTGCGATCGAAATGGAGTATTTTCTTCCACGGAGATACTTTTAAGAATACTTTATCATCGATTTGATATTCAATGTCTTTTCATTTCAAATACACGTACAATTTCTGACGATCTGAAGCTACTTTCAAACAATCACAAATTACTTTCACTTTCTCTTTAGTTTTTTGTAACCAAATCAACCCCGTGAATCTATTTGTCGCTAAGCTCGGAGTTTGGCATTTGCGACGATATAAAGCTTTTTACGGTGCCATCCTTATGCTCGATTGAAAACTATTATTGTATGAAAATTCAACCAACGGCAAAAATTTATCCCAATTGCCTTCAAACTCTAAAACACAATATCTAACCATATCTTCGAGAATCTAAATTACTCTCTCAGACTGACCGTCAGTTTGCCGATGAAAAGATGTACTAAAATTCAACTTTGTACCTAGAGCTTCTTGTAATTTCTTCCAAAACCTTGACGTAAACCTTGGATCTATATCCGAAATAATTGAAATTGGCACCCCGTGCAATCTAACGATTTCAGAAATATACAACTCAACCAATTTATCTAGTGAAAAATTAGTACGTACTGAAATGAAATGTGCAAATTTCGTTAGTCGATCAACGACAACCCAAATTGCATCTTTCTTCTTCAAGGACAGGGGTAATCCTAATACGAAATCCATAGTCACTCTATCCCATTTGCACTCCTGTATCTTCACAGGCTGTATCTCTCTATTCAATTTAGTCCAAAACACACTTTAAAACACATTTACACTTTTGCCCCACATATTTCACATTTTTCACAATTGAGTCCTTATTTCATAAAATCACAAATGAATGCAAATTTCAAAACACCCATGCTTAGCCGAATTACCATTATAAGCTTAGCAGACCATTTTTTAAAATTTTTTCACATTTTAACAACTAACTTTACACACTTCTCAATTTAATCCCTATTTTGCATTTTCACTAGAAATCACTTTACAAAACATGCATAATTCATAATAAATATTCATAATCTATCATCAAACATCAAAAGTCATACATATTTATCAATGGAAACTTTCAAAATATTTAACAATCTTTTAAATGAGTCCCCGGGCTAGCTAGTACTAGTTGCAACGATCACAAAAACATAGAAATCATTAAAAATCGAGCAAAAACAGATGTACAATCAAGAAGTATAATAGTCGAACCCTAGAAAGCTCCCATGGCTTCTCAAGCTTTGTATTTTCAATGAAGATGAACTAAAAATGATGATATTCATGTTTTGTTTCATTTAATTTATCTTTAATAATTAATTTATCATATTAACCCTATTAATAAACCATTTAAAACACCTTAATACATGTCCATATATGTCTAGTCATGCCACTAATGGTCTAATTACAAAATAAGGACCTTAACTTTAAGGTCCTATAGCTATTAGATACTTTTAGCTAATAGAACTCCACTTTTACGCTTTACGCGATTTAGTCCTTTTTATCAAATTGACCATTTAAACGATGAAATTACTTAACGAAATTTTCACACTAACATAGTATCACACTGTAAACATTAAAATAATTGTAAAATAAATATTTTGACCTTAAATTTTTATCTCGAAATGACTGTTTTGATTTGACTAAAAGCGGGCTATTACAATTAGCCTAATTTTATTTAAGCTAGGATGATTGCTTTAATTAAATAATATTTATTTATTTCATGCTTATAATGTTTATGCCTCAACCGATCATATTTTCAATTAAAATCAAGTTTGTATTTCATTTATACGTGATTGAAATGCACCTGAATTAGCTGAGTGATCCTAACCAGACGACGGCTAGTGGACACATAATTGAAATGTGCATGCTCAATTTAGATCCTAACCCGATTAAATTGCAGGTTGCATAAAACTCTAACCAAGCTCTATTATCTGCATAGTTGTTAGATTTGTGCGATTAAACTATTTCAAACCTAACAAGTCCCTGTTACCTCGCACGAATGCTAAGAAAACCTTAGTAAATAAGGATCAATAAAATGCATATTTACTAAATAAAGGATTTCGAAAGGACCTAATGTGGTTTCCAAACTCATGAAAGATCGAGTTGCCATGGAATGTTTTTCTGAATGTTATTAAGCATGTTGATAATAAATTGAGTTTAATTAAAGTAATTGTCCTAGTTTATTTATGTTATAATTTTTACAAATTGTGTTTCATTCATATAGTTTTCATATTTCAGATAATTTGCATTGGGGATCATTGCATTTAGTTTAATATATTTAATTTTAATCATCACTTCTCAAACATATTGTGTTTTTATTTACCAAGTTGTTAATATAATTTTACAATTAAGTGATTTAACACAAATACAATCCCTGTGGAGACGATAACTCGATACTTACTTATTATTTGATAACAATTGTGTAAACTTGCACAAACCTACACGTTACATGCACTTTCCAATGTCAGTGATCGCAATAACACTTCCATGCTAAAAACATTTAAACCTAAAGATTAAACAGTAGAAGTAAGATTGAACAAAATAACATTTAACCCAAAAATCATGTGTACTTCTGTATAAACACGAAATAGAAAGTAATCACCATCATTTCTAAAAGAAATATAAAAGAAACAAGTGGAGAATACTATTCCTAGACAATCTCGACTTGAATCTCTCTATTTCCTCTTGTGTTCGCACTCAGGGCTCCTCGTGAGGAGCTGATCTGCGTCCCTTTCACATTGGTTAACCCATAGGAGACTTAAGCCGCCATAGCTGAAAAGCTTCAAAAGACAGGTTGAAGAAGATAATACCTCCAAAAAGCCTCCCCTTTATTTCACTTTTAACATGAATATTTATATTCTTCCAAATAGTACAGGTGTCCTTTAATTAGAATCATGCTGCCTCTGTACGCACAAGTTGGTTATACTAGACTGGACAACTCACATTTTTGTTCTTATCCAGAAAACTATCAGGTGCAGTGACAATTCTAGGCACAATCTAGAAATAGTCATGTAGCAACATTGATACCAAAACATGATAAAATTAAGGATAAATAGACTACGATCCACTGAGTTATAAAATGCAACTTACTGAACTAAAAATGCTAAAATACGTGCTAAAGATAACTAAGTGGGGACAAATTAACCAATAAGTAGGGAACCTATGTTCTTTCTAGTACTATCAATGCTTTAGAAATTGCTCTTCGGTTTTGAACTTCTAGAAGTGTCTGCCAAGCCAATTTTCACCCTTTGTGCACATCTGTCGAAAACAAATAAAAATTTATGAAATTTATTATAAAAGTAATCAAAATTCAATATGTTAATAATTTAAGTACAATTTAATTATATTATAATTATATTATATTTTTCCATAAGAATTACTATAAAATTACATGAATTTGAGTTAAAAAGGTCATGAAAGAGTCTATATATTTTTGTGTTTCCAATTTTTAGGATAACTTTAGAACATTGCATAACGGAGCTTGGATTGCACTATAATGTTCATCATTTATTACTTTTATTACTTGGGGAAGGAAAATTATGGTTGTGGTTAGACACAAGTGCAGTAAGAAGAAGAAGATGTAGAAGGAAAATAAGAGAAGTGAAACATCGCCGTGGCAAATGGTGAGACTGATTGTAAACATAATTAACATGGCAATTCTAGGAAGATGGCCCAACACTCTACCCATGTCACCCTCAGCCAGTTGGATGTATACCAGAAAAACCACCCTAAAAAAGAGGAGAAACAAATGTGTGCTGGGAGGGACAGATCCACCCCATAAAAGAAGGAGAGAGAATAAGAAAGGAAAAAGAAAAATTGGTGTGAAAAGAAAAAACTAATGACAGTGGTTTTTCTCTGAATTGGAGAATTCCAAAGAAAGAAAGGGTAGTAGCTTAAGATATCAGAATACAGACATGAAGAAGGGAGAGAGACAACTATCCTGGATTCACATACAATCTAAAGATCAAAGAGAAGCTGGAGCGTGGCAAGAATTCTAGCATTTATGTCTTTATTTTCCAAATTTCCAAAATTCATCCTAAAAATTATATGAAAGATTCACAAGAGAACAAGACAGAATTCAGGGATTTTTTTCTGATAGTGATATAATTTACCCCCCACACTTAAGATATACATTGCCCTCAATGTACAAAGATAAAGTTAGTAACAATTATATATATAAGATCATAAGATATTGAGAATAATTACTCATAATGAAATAGTCGAGATTAAAATTTGTTTATAAATCCTAAAAATAAAATAGTAGCAAAAAGGAAATAAAATGAAAAGTTAAAAGTGAAAATAATAAGAACATTGATAAATGGAAATAAAAATAAAAATAAAGATAAAGTAAAATAAAGCATTTAAACATCATCATCGCCGGATAGTTTGCGAGGTGCTGGTGGTGATGAGATGTGGAGGTGCTGACAAATCTACTATATAGTAGCATCAATGTTATCAAATTGCTGAAAACACTACTGCTCAAATCGAGTGAGGCACTCAGAGATGTCAGAATATGAAGCCGCCGCATGAACTGGCCGATATGTGAGTGGTGGCTGAGACGGTGGGTCCTCATGCTGTGGAGGGACATCATCAGTAATGTCCTCAGGGGCCTCCTCCTCAGTTGATTGGGCGAGACGATATTGAGGAGGGTAGGTTCCTGGGTGCTTTTCGATCATCCTCATACTTAGCATGGTCGAGATGCCTTGTGGAGACATCTGGGCAATGAGGTTAAAGGATGATTCTTGTACCGCGATGTTAAGGAGCCTGAAGTACCGAGCCAGTCGAGTCACGTAGGGGCCAATGGAAATGACCCCCTTTCGATGACGCTCCATCTGATGGCGAATGACAAGGGCGATGAAATAGGCGAGATCGAAGACGTGCCCGTGCGACATACACCATAAGAAGTAGACATCATGAGTGTTGACGACGCCAGTGCTCTCTCTTCGCCCTGTCAAAGTGTGAGATAAACTAAAATGTAGGTACCTCAAAGACGGAGGGAGAGCTGATGCCTTGGAGCGACTAGGGTCGTAGGTGGCCGAGCGAGGGATGAGGCTGTTCCAGCACTTCGATAGAGAATAATAGATGTGGCGATTGAGGGTATCGAGGTCGTTCTCCTCCTTGAACTCCTCCATGTAAAGGCCCAGTGCTGAACCAAACTCTAGGACGCTCAACCGGCAGACTAAACCGCCACGGTGAAATTGGACCATGCCAGGATCATCATAGTTGGTCATTATGGTCTGAAGATGGAATGTTGATCATAGTTCCATCGTGAGCTCGAGATACGTCGGCTCGACGATCTCAAAAAAAAAAGGTCTCATGGGTCGGTGGTGAGGAGGGCCCGAATCGCATCAGCCAATTGGACTTGTTCTAGCACAACCCAGTCACTGCAGCGGCCCACACCTAAGGGTCGGGCCTGAAGTATCTGGAAAATTTCTTCTTGGGGTCCAATGGGAAACTGCAGGAAGGGGTGGCAAATTTTAGCGGTAGGACCCGAGAAAGATGACGCTCCTTTCCATTTTTTCGAAGCGGGGATAGTGACTTTCTTTCCACGTGAAGATGACATGGTATACCTATAAGTAAAACCATTATTCCATCTTGATGAATGGACAAGGTGAAACGTAACTAAAAAAAAGTAAAAATTCATAAACAATTTCAGCCACAACTACTAACACTAATAAATCTAACCAAAACAATAAATTCTATGGCATAATGTCGTGGCATAAGTATGAATATCAAGATGGAAAAGAATTCTACGGAAATATAAAAAGCATGAATTTATCAAAATGCATGGATTATAATGGCAAAGAATAATAAGCAAGTGAGAACTATGAATATTGACTTAGAATAGGTAAATAGGGCATGAGAAATTAAAAAAAATGTCACATGGAATGAATGATAACTAATCTAAAAATAAAATTTGAATGATAACAAAATGAACATAGTGTGAGATAAATGAAAATTATTATGATAAATAGAATTAGAAATGAGTGAAATTAAAGGGAAAAGAGTAAACAAACGCTACAAAGAGGAGTTTGGGCGTCAAAGATGGGATTGGAAGCGGCACACGGGCGTGGCAGGCAGGGTGTATGGAGTTACAGCAGCTAGGGTTAGGGATTTTGGGTGAATAAGATGATGAATACTGAAGGGTATTTATAAATTTTGGGGCACACGGCCAGGGGACACGCTCGTGTACCCCAATTTTAGCCCCTGCGTTTTGCGTGTTTTCGAATTTCGGCGTGTCTAACCTTCGCCCCACGCTCATATACCTTAGGTGTGTTGATGCACACGGCCGTGTCGCACGGCCGTGTCTGGCTTCGTTTGCTTCTCCTGCGCCCGTGTATATGAGCCCACGCTCGTGTTGCGTTGACAAGTTAGACCACGGGTACTGGACAAGGGTGTGTCGCACTCCCGTGCTATTTTCTTAGGTTCAACCACGGTTCTGAGACACGGACGTGTCGCACGCCTATGTTGTTTTGGCAGGATCACCCACGGCCATGTCACACGGCCGTGGCCATTTATCGCAGCCCGTATTTGGGAAAAATCTTTACCCTATTTTCGCACGGTCTAGGGCACGCCCGTGCACCTGGTCGTGTGGTTGTGGAAAACTTGTATTCAAGAACTCAATTAGTAGGTTAAGTGTTGAATACTAAAATTTAAAGAAGTTAATACCATTAGTGCTCGGGTTGTCTCCCGAGAAGCGCTTATTTATAGTCTAAGCTCAACTTACCTCTCTATTGAATGGTCATTGTAACGCCCCTAATTTGGGCCTGGAAGTATTAGGCCTTGAGTATGGGTCCGTAAGGAGGTTGTATATAAATAATTAATTGTGCAAGGAAATGTCACAATTAAATGTTTACTTTGGTGGTTAATGGCCTTGAGAAGTGTTGGAGAAATCTTGGGTTCAAACCTGGGCTTTAGCAAAAATGTTGGTATCAAGTGAATAAAACCCTGGATGCTTGGATGATGGCCTTTTAAATTATTTTGTTAAATAAATGACACAAGTAAGCATGTGGTCTAGTGGTTGTGACGTCATTAAGGTTGCAAGGGAGCCTGGGTTCAAGTCTTGGCTCTTACAATTCATTTTGGTTTTTCTCTTAAGTGAATTTGGACGCTGGCACATATGTCTTAAAGTCAATTATGGACATTTTTATTACAGAAAGAGCATGTGGTGCAGTGGCAAGGTGGCGTGTTGGGTAACTATGAGGTCTAAGGTTCGAGTCTTAGGATGCGCAGTGGAGTATTTATTTTGCTACTTGAGTTGTGAAGGAGGTTGAGTTAGACTGAAACTCTATGGTTGAAGTGGTCATAAGAATGAGGAATTTTCCTAATGGTTGAAAGTAATCCCATATCGGGAAGCTAATATGAGAATTGGTGAGAAGCTGGCTCTAAATAGAGTGAACCAGATGAATTGGAGAGGGAGATTCAATGCAGGAAGTGCCAAGGCTGTGATCAAGGACTTCGGCGCGTTGTCATAAATAGGTGTGTATTCAAGCCCTTCTTTGTTGGAAATCGGCAAAAGCCTAAAAGCCAAAACCTTGGCATTCGGGGCCTCACGAGTGTGCGAACACATGCAGGGCGAACTGAGCCCACAAACCATAGATGATAGACTGTAGAACCGCCACGAGCGTTCTCGTGTGCTGGGGCTGTTCTGGGCCCGAAGGGCCTGTGGGCCTGCTTGTGTAAATCTAACTACTAGGTGGAATATGGTTGGGCTTGTCATGTCACGTATATGGCATAGGCCGTTCTGGGCCACGTTGGGCTGAACTGGGCCATGTGGGCCCACACGGATAAAATGTATGTTATGTGGTAGGATTTGTACTGGGTTACGTCGTTCGTATGGCCGTGAATAGTTCTGGGTTAAATGGGCCGTATGGGCTCATGGGCTCGTGTGCGTAAATTTTATTGTTAAGCGGGAAGTAGATAACTTGTCATGTCGCGCACGTTACTTAGGTTGTTTTGTGCTTCGATAGGTCGAAATGCGCCGTGTGGGCCCTATGGGCTCGTGGGCCCATATAGACAAGATCTGTGGTTAGTGACTATTAATGAATCGGGCTATGGTGTACACATAGTTGTATCTAAATTGGGCTAAATGGGCCACACGAGCGTGTAGGCCCACTTAGGCCGTGTAATGGCCTTAGGCTCATTTGCACCGTTATGTCTGTTAGGTTACTTAAGTCACTCGAGGCGACGACGGACCTTCGGTTGGGCCGTTAAGACCTCGATTTGTAAAATTACTGAAATACCCCCGATTTATAAAACATTGAAATACCCTCGATACGTAAAATTACTAAAGTACCCCTGATTTGTAAAATCATCGAAATACACTTGATTTATAAAATTACCAAAATACCCTTGTAGTGTAAAATTATCGAAATACCCTTGTAGGGTAAAATGACCGTTTTGCCTTAATGAGTAAAATGACTGTTTTGCCCTTCTGGATAAATGACTGACGTGGACTATGAATATGACTTATTTGATTGTGATTGTACGACTGTAATTTAATTGTTTTGACTGTGATTGTACGATGTGGTTAAATTTTCTTGACGATGGTTGTATGACTAATATGTTTCTACTATATGTTTAAAAGACTGTTACTGAGTATGGCCATTCTGCGTACATGTGTGATGATTGAGCATGACATACACGACATATTGCATGGGGTTCGAACTTTGATTTGGAGGAAGTACTGTTCTAATAGGATCGCACGGGTCACACGAGACGACTATGGATCCAGTATTGATCTATTCAGGTCGCACGGGTCGTACGAGACGACTATCGACCGATGGACGGCTTAGTGCTGCTTATTTTGATTATGGCTCTATGCCAACCTAAAAGTGGCTCTGTGCTATGTTGACTATGGCTTTGTGCCAAACGTATTTACCTGTGGCTGTGTGCCTAACATACTTATTAATGACCCTGTGTCGATCATATTTACCGAAGGTTGTGTTCTGATTACATTACCGTCGCTGATGGCTACGTGCCAAACATAGTACAGTTACCGATGGCTTTGTGCCAATAATAAGACCACTACTGAAGGCTTAAAGTCGTATATATTTTAGCAGATTTGCTGTGTTACTATTAGCAGCTACGCTGCGATATTGGTGTGCTGGCTGGGTGGGTCGATTTAACCCCCACATGGTGAGTTGGTTGGTACTGGTGGTGAGCTAGTTGGATTGGGCTGGGTTGCATACCTGCATTGTGATTATACTATTTTGGGCTTAGGCCCACACTGTCATTGCATAGGGCTTAGGCCCAGACTATACTGTTATTGAATAGGGCTCAGGCCCAAACCGTTACTGTATGTACTGTTACTATAATGGGCTGTATCCCAGGTTGATTCTGAATTTTGTCAGTTTACTAACTGCCTTAGTTTAGGAGGGGATTACATATTGGATTTTCGTAAACTCACCCCGTTTATTAATTGTGCAGGTTATCCCTAGCTTTAAGAGGATCAGTGCTACGAGGGACTCGAAGGTGGCCATACAACTGCTATTGTTTTCGATTTTCTTTTAAGTTACCTATTTATAAGTACTTATATTTGATCTGGGTTATAATAAGGCCTCTTTTAATTTTCGATTCTAAATTTTGAATTTTATATATTATTTTATAGTTGCTGCAGTAGAATGCGATTTTTCGAAAATAATAACTGATTTACTAAATATCACAAATCCGCAACTGTTTAAATTAAGCTTCTACGGCAAATAAAGTTTTAAAGGTGAAAATGTTTTGCAAGAGAATGACTTTTAATAAACCAGCATAAATTTCACAAGTTTTAAAATGGCCAGAAGTTTTAAATAGTAAGAAGGGTTTTCAAGGAGAACATGGTTTTCGAAAAACACTTTAATGTGACACGTCAGATTTGGGGCTAACTTTTAGGCCGGGTTTGAGGTGTTACATTTAGTGGTATCAGAGCTAAGTTGTAAAACTTAGCTGTGGATTGGGATTTAAAATTTAATTTTTGAAAGAATTATTTCAAAGGGTTTGGAGTATTCAAAATGTTTTCTGAATGTTTTCCTGAAAGTGTGGGTTACTGAGTCTCCGGTGCTGAATCCATAAGTTTCTTTAAATGTTTGACTATACTTAAAATTAGATTTTTGTTTTTATTCTGTGTATGCTCAGGAAGGATAGATTCGTAAGCGAGCAACAATACTATAATGGATTCCGAAGGCAAGCAAGGTCACGAGGAGCGGCCCGTTTCCCCAAAACATGAGATTGTCCAAGAAACAGAGGTCAAGATAGGTCCGCTAACTTCGGGTAGCGATAACCCGAAGCTAGGTATAGGGGCACTGACCCGGTTAGTAAGGAAAGTGTTGGAAGAAGTGTTTGAGGCAGGAGTTAAGGCGAATGGTGAGACACTTCAAGCTAGGTGCTTGGACTGTAACAAGAAAAGAGATCGTAGTCCGTTGAAGCAGGAGCATCGTTCTGTGAAATGTGTTAAGACACGTCTGAACTTTCCAACTTGTGAGCATTGTAAAAGGTGTCATCCGGGTGAATGCCGGTGGAAGACAGGAGCATGTCTTAGATACAGATCTAAGGAGCATTGGGTACAGGATTGCACAGTTCCTTTTAAGTCAGGTGTATTTTGTTTGGATGTGATGTTTGAATATAGAAATTGTATGCATGTGTGGTAAATATCTACTTGCTTCTGTGGTTAGATGTTTGGCTAGGTGTGAGAGGTTTTGAGGTTAAGTTAAAAGTGTATTAGTGTAGTTTGGAATTAGAGTGTGCAACAGGAGCGTAGTGGTGTAGGTTGAGCTAAGTATTTGTTCAGATAGTTAGAAATTTCGAGGACGAAATTTCTCTAAAGGGGTAGAATTGTAATGCCCCGAATTTGGGCCTGAAAGTATTGGGCCTTGAGTATGGGTCCGTAAAGAGGTTGTATATAAATAATTAACTGTGCAAGGAAATGTCACAATTAAATGTCTACTTTGGTAGTTAATGGCCCTGAGAAGTGTTGGAGAAATCTTGGGTTCAAACCTGGGCTTTAGCAAAAATGTTGGTATCAAGTGAATAAAACCCTGGATGCTTGGATGATGGCCTTTTAAATTATTTTGTTAAATAAATGACACAAGGAAGCATGTGGTCTAGTGGTTGTGGCGTCATTAAAGTTGCAAGGGAGCCTGGGTTCAAGTCTTGGCTTTTACAATTCATTTTGGTTTTTCTCTTAAGTGAATTTGGACGCTGGCACATATGTCTTAAAGTCAATTATGGACATTTTTATCACAGAAAGAGCATGTGGTGGAGTGGCAAGGTGGCGTGTTGTGTAACTATGAGGTCTAAGGTTCGAGTCTTAGAATGCACAGTGGAGTATTTATTTTGCTATTTGAGCTGTGTAGGAGGTGGAGTTGGATTGAAACTCTATGGTTGAAGTGGTCATAAGAATGAGGAATTTTCCTAATGGTTGAAAGTAATCCCAAATCGGGAAACTAATATGAGAATTGGTGAAAAGCTGGCTTTAAATAGAGTGAACTAGATGAAGTGGGGAGGGAGATTCAATGCGGGAGGTGCCAAGGCTGTGATCATGGACTTCGGCGCGTTCTCATAAACAGGTGTGTATTCACGCCCTTCTTTGTTGGAAATCGGAAAAGGTCGAAAAACTGAAACCTCGGCATTTGGGGCCTCATGAGCATCCGAACACATGCGGGGCGAACTGAGCCCACAAACTATGGGCGATAGATTATAGAGGCCACCACGAGCATTCTCGTGTGCTGGGGCTGTTTTAGCCCGATGGGCCTGTGGGCCCTCTTGTGTAAATCTAACTGCTAGGTGGAATATGGTTGGGCTTGTCATGTCGCGTACATGGCATAGGCCGTTTTGGGCCACGTTGGGCCGAACTGGGCTGTGTGGGCCTAATAGGCCTGTAGGCCCACACGGATAAAATGTATGTTATGTGGTAGGATTTGGACTGGGTTACGTCGTTCGTATGGCCGTGAATAGTTCTGGGTTAAATGGGTCGTATGGGCCCCTGGGCTCGCGTGGGTAAATTTCACTGTTAAGCGGGAAGTAGATAGACTTGTTATGTCGCGCACGTGACTTAGGTTGTTTTGGGCCTCGATGGGTCAAAATGGGTCGTATGGGCCCAATGGGCTCGTGTGCCCACACAGACAAAATCTACTGTAAGTGACTATTAATGAACTGGGCTATGGTGTACACATAGCCCTATCTAAATTGGGCTAAATGAGCCACACGAGCGTGTGGGCCCACTTGGGTCGAGTAATGGGCCTTAGGCCCATTTGCACCATTATGTCTGTTTAGGTTACTTAAGTCGCTCAAGGAGACGATGGACCTTCAGTTGGGCAATTAAGACCCCGATTTGTAAAATTACCAAAATACCCTTAATTTATAAAATTATCGAAATACCCTTGATTCGTAAAATTACCGAAGTACCCCCGATTTGTAAAATTACTGAAATACCCCTAATTTATAAAATTACCGAAATACCCTTATAGTGTAAAATTACCGAAATACCCTTGTAGGGTAAAATGACCGTTTTGCCTTAATGAGTAAAATAACTGTTTTACCCTTGTGGGTAAATAACTGACGTGGAGTATGAATATGACTTATTTGATTGTGATTGTACGACTGTGATTTAATTGTTTTGACTGTGATTGTACGACAGTGATTTAATTGTTTTGACTGTGATTGTACGATGTGGTTTAATTGTCTTGACAATGGTTGTACGACTGATATGTTTCTACTATATGTTTAAAAGACTATCACTGCGTATGGCCATTTTGCATTCACGTGTGATGATTGAGCATGACATACATGACATATTGCAAAGGGTTGGAACTTTGATATGGAGGAAGTACTGTTCTGATAGGATCGCACGGGTCGCACGAGACGACTGTGGATACAGTATTGATCTGTTAAGGTCGCATGGGTCGCACAAGATGACTATGGACAGATAGACGACTTAGTGCTGCTTATTCTGATTATGGCTCTATGCCAGCCTAAAAGTGGCTCTGTGCTATGTTGACTATGGCTTTGTGCCAAACGTATTTACCTATGGCTATGTGCTTAACATACTTATATGTCGATCATATTTACCAAAGGTTGTGTGCCGATTATATTACCATCGCTGATGGCTACGTGCCAAACATAGTACAGTTACCGATGGCTTTGTGCCAATAGTAAGACCATTACTGAAGGCTTAAAGTCATATATATTTTAGCAGCTTTACTGTGTTGCTATTAGTAGCTACGCTACGATATTGGTGTACTGGCTGGGTGGGTCGATTTAATCTCCACATGGTGAGTTGGTTGGTACGGGTGGTGAGCTAGTTGGATTGGGTTGGGTTGCATACCTACATTGTGATTATACTATTTTGGGCTTAGGCCCACACTGTCATTGCATAGGGCTTAGCCTGCATCTGCATCGTTATTGAATAGGGCTCGTGCCCGCACTGCATTGTATGCATCGTTACTATAATGGGCTCCATCTCAGGTTGATTCTAAATTCTATTGGTTTACTAACTGCTTTAGTTTAGGAGGGGATTACACACTGGGTTTTCGTAAACTCACCTCGTTTATTAATTGTGCAGGTTATCCCTAGCTTTAAGAGGATCGGTGCTGCGAGGGACTCGAAGGTGGCCATACAACTAATATTGTTTCTGGTTTTCTTTTAAGTTACCTATTTACAAGTACTTATATTTGATCTAGGTTGTAATAAGGCCTCTTTTAATTTTCGATTCTAAAATTTGAATTTTATATATTATTTTATAGTTGCTGCAATAGAACACGATTTTTCCAAAATAATTGATTTTTTAAATATCACAATTCAGCAACTGTTTAAATTAAGCTTCCGCGGCAAATAAAGTTTTAAAGGTGAAAATGTTTTGCAAGAGGATGACTTTTAATAAACCAGCATAAACTGGGATTTTCACATGTTTTAAAATGGCCAAAGGTTTTAAATAGTAAGAAGGGTTTTCAATGAGAACATGGTTTTCGAAAAACACTTCAATGTGACACGCTAGATTTGGGCCTAACTTCTAGGTCAGGTTTCGGGTGTTACAGTCATGGTGGTTCGAGGAGTTTACACTCCTCATTCCTGATATCAATCTTATCAAAATAAGGTTTGAGGTGGGTATTGTTTAATTTAAAAGTGCCAAATTTGGGATGACTTACCTCGACTGTACCGAATGGGAAATTACTAAGTACCATAAGAGGAATTTCTTCATTCGGTTTGGCAGTGACAATGTAAGGATCTGTGGCATCTAATAAAACTTTATCTCAAACCTTAAGTTGATTTGGTGAAGTATTGAGCTCGTTCTGGCGTAGCTTTGGTTTATCTTGTGTTCGCGGTTTATGTGTCCGCCATTCATCTAGCTCCTCGATTTGTAGCCTTCGTTATTGAAGAATAGGTCCTTTATCGTTGCTTGAACATGGCTCATGTATATCCTTCGAACTCATTTCCTGGAAAGTAGGTTGCACCATATTGTCAGTTTTAGTAGAATGGTTTATACAATCACCTTCAATTTTTGATGTGTTGCCAGAATTGCGAGCTTGAAGGGTGATTATTTCATCTCCCACACAAAGTGTCAGTTCACCTGTGCCAACATCAATAATCGTTCTAGCAGTTGCTAAAAAGGGCCTTCCTAAAATCAAAGGAGTGTTGCTATCCTCCTCTATGTCTAGAACAACGATGTCAACGGGAAATATAAATTTATCGATTTTAACTAGCACATCTTCAATAATACCCTTAGGAAATCTTATAGTTTTATCTGCTAATTGAATGCTCATCCTAGTCTGTTTAGGTTTCCCAAGACCTAGTTGCTTAAACATTTTGCAAGGCATGACGTTAATGCTAGCCCCTAAATCAGCTAATGCATTATTAACTTCTAAACTACCAATTAGGCAAGGAATTGTAAAACTCTCTGGATCTTTTAATTTGTTGGGTAGCTTATTCTGTAGAATAGCTGAGCAAACTGCATTAAGCTCCACATGCGACGCCTTGTCCAACTTCCGCTTATTTGCTAAAGCTCCTTTAAAAATTTCATTACATTCGGCATCTGCGAGAGAGCTTCAATAAACGGTAAGTTGATATGTAATTTTTTTAAGAGTTTAAGGAATTTACCAAATTGTTCATCTGAACAGTCTTTCCTTGTCGCATTAGGGTATGGAACATGAGGTTTATATTCTACACTTACCGTTTTGTTTTCATTGTGACCTACCTCACCTTTACCTTTTTTCACCATAGTTTCTTGCCTCAATTTTGGCTCAGGGTCAACAAATTCTTCTTTACCTTGAACATTAATCTTGTTGAGTAGTTCCCTCGGGTTAGGTTCAGTGTTACTTGGCAAACTACCTTGTGGTCGTTTGGAAATTAGTTTAGACAACTGGCCTATCTAAGTTTTGAGCCCTTGGATTGATGCTTGTTGATTTTTAAGTGCTGTCTCGGTATTCTGGAAACGAGTTTCTGACACCGAGATGAATTTGGATAGTATCTCCTCAAGGTTCAGCTTTTTCTCTTATTGGTAAGATGGTTGTTGGAAGCCTGAGGGTGGTGGTGGTCTCTGATTCCCTTGACCTCCCCATGAGAAGTTTGGGTGATTCCTTCAACCTGCGTTATAAGTATTGCTATAAGGATTATTTTGAGATCGAGGATTATTATCCATTTAATTTAATTGCTCATTCTCCATGTTGTGGTCATAGGATGGATATTCTGAGTTGCTTAATCCACCTTCATTTGCTTCACATTGCATTACCGAGTGAACCTGTGAAGAACCAAGAAAACCATCAACTTTTCTATTCAAAAGTTCTACCTGGGTTGAGAGCATGTCGACTGAATCGACGTTAAAAATGCCGGCTGCTTTTGTTTACTTTGTCCTCATGACTTGCCACTAATAGTTATTCAGTGACATCTCCTCGATAAATTCGTAAGCCGCTTCATGTGTTTTGTTGTTGATGGTTCCACCAGCTGCTGTGTCAACCATCTGTTTAGTCGAGGGATTCAGGCCATTGTGGAATGTTTGAACCTGTAGCCAGAGTGGTAACCCATGATGAGGGCATCTTCTTAAAAGGTCCTTGTATCTCTCCCATGCATCGTAGAGTGTTTCTAAATCCATCTGCACAAAGGAGGAAATATCATTACGTAATTTCGTCGTTTTAACCAGCGAAAAATACTTTAATAAAAAATTTTCGGTCATTTGCTCCCAAGCAGTGATTGATCCTTGTGGTAACGAGTTCAACCACTGTTTAGCTTTGTTCTTCAATGAAAAGGGGAAAAACCAAAGATGAATGGAATCATCAGAAACGCCATTAATTTTAAAAGTGTCGCAGACCTCTAGAAAATTTGCCAAGTAAGTGTTGGGATCCTCGTCTTGCAAACCATCAAACTGAACAAATTACTGTCTCATTTGAATCGTGTTAGGTTTTATTTCAAAATTATTTGCAGTAGGCCTAACTATACTTGACTCAGTTCCTGTTAATGTAGGTTTAGCATAATCATACATAGTGCGTGGAGCTTGATTCTGATTTACTTGACCAGTGGCAATCGCAGGAGGTAGCAGATTTTTTTGATTTTCAACCATCTCCTCGGTTCTAGTTGAGATATCGTCCTCTTGCTCTTCCTCTGTGTATCTTAGGCTTCGCCTTGTTTCTCTTCGGTTTCTGCGAGTTGTGCGATTGATCTCTTCATCAAAAAGTAGTGGTCCTGACGGGTTTCTTCAAGTCATAAACTATAAAAACTTGCGAGAAGAAAGAAAAAGAAAATTTAGTAAATAAAAATAAAAATAAAAACAAAAGTAAATTGCAATAAAAGTAAATGGCTAAAGTAATAAAAAATTAAGTGTTCCTAATATCTTAGTCCCCGGCAACGGCACCAAAAACTTGATCGTGATTTTTCGTGGTAAGTTTTATAAATTTATAATTAATCGTTCTTGAAACTAACTATTATCACGACGTAGGAAAGTGTACCTATCGAACAGTAGTATAGCTTTAGCAAGACTGAATTGTCGAACCCAGAGGAACTAAAAGTACTAGTATTAACTGTCTTTTTATTATCTAGCCTAAGAATAATGGGGTTTGTTTTAATTAACTAATTAATTAAACTAAGAATTCATAGAAAATAGAATTAGGGAATTACTTTTGGAAAAATGATTGATTTAAGACAATAACTAAGGAAAAATCCACCTAGACTTCACTTGTTATCTGGCTCTAAATCAGACGATTTATTCATTCAACTTGTTTCGTAGAAATCCCTAAGTTATGTTATTATCCCTATTCAAGACTAATAACGTCTAACCCTAGATTGAATAATTGAAATCTCTTTCTAATTAACACCCTAGGGTTGCATTAACTCGATCTATGGATTCCCTTATTAGGTTTCACCCTAATACGACAAAATCTTGTCACCCTTTCTCTAGACGCACAATCAACTCTACTTAATTATGACAAAACTACTCTTAGTAAGGGACTATTCATCCTCTAAATAAGACCTGTAACGCCCCAATTTTTGGGATTTTCAGGATTTCAATGATTTTTGGCGAATTTTAGGATTCCTGTGTTTTGACTACTTGATGTAGGTCTGAGTATGTTAGTGAGCCTCTAGAAGGCCCAAGTCTAAGTTAAAAACCGGTAGATTTAACTAATTTTAATTCAAAAGGGAAAAGGGGTTCTAGTAATTTGGGCTTTTAAAATTTAATGGGTAAAATAAGCCACAAGAAGGCATGTGGCAAAGTGGCATGTGGCACCACTAGGGGGCTAAAAAAAGTGGCGTGTGGATGATTAGGGGGAGCTAGGGTTCAAGTCACAAGGTAAGCAAGTTATAGTATTATTTTTATGTACAGAAAAGAGATGTAATGGAACTCAAGTGGAACTCTGTTAGGAAGAGTTTAAGCTACCCAGGAGATTGAGTAAGGAGGGGATAAGTGAGAAGATTTAGGAGTTCTTTTCACTTTTTCTTTCTCCTCTCTTCTCCTATTCTTTTTTCTTCTTCTTTTTTTTTTCTTTTCTCCCTAGCCAAACCTTCCTACCTTCCTACCATTCTACCTTTCCATTCCATTCGTTTCTAAGCCCTTATAGCCGATTGCCATAAAAGCTAAAATCCCGAAAACCTGTTGCTTGTGTCAATTTCTCCTAGCCAACTTCTCCTATTTGTCTTTAATTTTTCCTGGCTGATTTTCACACCCTCTAAATCCCAACCTCTATCGACATCAACATTGCAAAAACCCCCAATCTAATCATCTTTTCTTCACTATTTCAAAAAGCCAAAAACACCATAGTCACAGGGGCATAGCTGAATCTTTAGACCATTAAAGATTCGATTTCTGTTAATATTTGAGGGATTGATCTGCGTCAGATTTGAATAGGAACTAAGGTGGAATCATTGATTGAAAGAACCAGTGGTAAGTACTCAAATCTATTTTTATTATGGGATTTAGAAAAGCTGAAATCCCTAAAGGCTTGAGAGGCTGTCAATTGGGCCTTATGGCTGTAAGGGTTGTGACAATTGTTTTGTTATGATATTAGTGTGATCTAGAGGCTACTGATCAAAGACTTGGACAAGCGGAATGACTGGATCTAGATCTAGTCACTAGTTTCGGCAAAGGTAGGATCTCTAGTGCCTAAAGTGTTAATGGCTGACTTATGGTAAGGAGATTTGTATATAAGTTGTTATGGATCCTTTGTTAATGTATTAGTAATTGACTGTAGGCAACTCATGTGTGGAACTCGTCAGTGTTTCGTCGCAAACATGTGTGTAATTGACACCCTATCATAGACTAGATCGGCAAAAGCCGAAAAGCCAAAATGCCAAAAAATTGGTATTTTGTGAACTTGCGAGTGTGTGAATGCTCGTAAGATAGATTGAGTATCATATTCGGTAATATGAAGTGATAAGACTGTAGTGCGGGCGATTTCGTGCACTTCGATATATTTGGGCTTAATAGGCCAAAATCGAGTTCATGGGCCAACGGGCCCAATACGGTAAGGACGCTCGGGAAGTGTTTCTATTAACACGTAAATGGTAAAAATATGCATGAAAACCCTAAAATAGTTAAATTACAAGAATACCCTAAGTATGAAAAATTACCATTATACCTCTAGGTGCAAAATAACCATTATACCCCTAGGGTTAATTTTGACTAAAAAGCATGATGATATGATTCTGTATGATGTATGCCATGATATGTATATCTATTGCATGGGGACATGGGTTATATTTATGGAGGAAGCGTCCTGGTGGCTATGCCACAATTATCTGATCTGGTGGCTCTGCCACACTTATCTATTCTGGTGGCTCTGCCACGATTATCTGTATCTGGTGACTCTGTCACATTATCTGTTTCTGGCAGCCATGCTGCAAATTCTGTGGCATGTAGTGGTTGGGTGGGTTGAGTAGTCTCCCCACATGGTGTAAGGTTGGTACGGGGGTGTATACGGTTGGATATGGTTGGGTTTCTGTATAAACATGTAATATCTGTTCTGTTCTGTTATGGGCCTATGGGCTTCATTCTAAAATCTGTTCTGGGTTTAGGCCAACTTAATCTGATTCTGTGGTTTGAGCAGATATTAACTATGGTTGGGTTATTTAACACACTGAGTTTCCAAACTACCCTTTATTTTCATCCACGCAGGTAATCCCCAACCATAGTAGGCTTGGAGCTGTGAAGGATTCGGAGTGGCCACACGTTCTGCAAATTTGGTTTTCTCCTGGTGAATTGGACATGTTTTCATTTTCTTTTATGATTTGGGTTTTAAGTTGTAATAAGGCCGCTTTACTGATTTTGAATTATTTTAATATGTTTTACTAGAATAGATATGATATTATCTTAATCGTTGAAACTGATTAGCTTTAGGGCGCGTTTTCAAAAACAGTAATTATTTTCAAATATCACGACAACAAAGCAAAACTTTCGCAACGAAAACATTTTTCAAAATTAATCACTTTTCTTAAAATAGACTTAATCAAATAGGTTTTCCTAAGAATATACACTAAGTTAAGGTGTGGCAACGGTGGTGTACATGTCTAGGATTGGATCCGAAAGGAGCTTGGTACTTTAGCAGTCCGATGGACTCACCTCCTCTTTTTCGGTTTCCTACCTGGTGCACAGCTTCCATCCACTTTAACCTATAACGAAATTATCCTTTAAAACACTAAATAAGTTTTTCTAGATAAAAATTATAAAATATTTTTTTATGCTTCGATGTGGCACGTCAGATTCAATCAAATATCTAGGCCAGGTTTGGGGTGTTACATTTAGTGGTATCAGAGCCCGGTTATAATAACTCGGCTGTGGAATGGGTTTACAAAAATAAAGATTTTTGAAAACAAAAATTTTATAAAGATTACAGAACTTGGTATCTAAAATTTAGATTCTAGGAAGGTAGCACCCGAATCTCCAGCCCAAGTCTGTAAGTATTATTCTAAACTTTTCTGAATATTTCTCTGAATTATCTGTCTGTACTGAAACCCTATTAGGATAATCTAGTAGGATGAAACTAAAACTATAGGAAATTTTGGTAATAGACTTAGGCTGTAGCTAGACTTCGATTCTACGGAAAACAAACTCTGAATTACTGTCTGTTCATAGAACATCTATAATAAACACTGGAATATTTAATTGATGCACAAAAATTCGTAATCAAATAATATAATATGAGTACGAGAGCAGCTTGTGGAAGAGGCCGTGGACGTGGCCGAGGTAGTGCTCGAGCGGGATCTTCGTCTTTAGGGCATATACCGGCGGTAAATGCACCGGTATCATCGGTAACAAAAGTGGAGTCTCATGATCGTGGTACCAGGGATGACGCTCTGTCTCAGGTAATGCTTCGTGTTTTGGAAAGAGTTACCGAGGCAAGTACGGACAACGGGATTCGAGGATCTATTTCTAAGCGACTCCGGGCTAATGGAGCGGGAATTTTTAGGGGTGTATCTGGTGTAACCCTGAATGTGGCAGAATATTGGTTAGAGGCCACGAAACGGATTATGGATGATTTGGATTGCTCTGTGGAGCAGAAGCTGAAGGGAGCTATATCGTTACTCCAGGACGAGGCCTATCAATGGTGGCTCACTGTGAGAGATGGGACCCCAACTGATATGGTAACATGGGAGCTGTTTAAGACAACCTTTAAGGGGAAATATGTTGGGGTGAGTTATGTGGACGCCTACAGGAATGAATTATTGAATCTGGTTTAGGGAGGTAAGACGGTTGCAGAGTACGAGGCAGAGTTTCTGAGGTTGAGCCGGTATGCTGTGGGGATAGTCGCTACGGAGTATAAGTGTAGTGTGCGCTTCGAGGATGGTCTTAGAAATGAACTTAAGGTGCTAATTGCTCCACAGAGGGAGCATGACTTCGCAGTTTTGGTGGAGAAAGCTAAGATAGCTGAGGAAGTGAAGAGTGCGGAGGGGCAGAATTGTGAGAAGGATCGGAACCATTTCTGGTAGGATTCAGGACCTTCGGGTGGTGCAAATAGGAATGTCAAGAGAGCAAGAGTGGAGGAGCTAGTTCAAGCAGTTTCGATGAACGTTGTTAGACCACCAATTTGTGGGGACTGTGGTAAGGTACATCTAGGCGAGTGTAGGAAACGTTCTGGTACTTGTTTCTGATGCAGATCTATAGAGCATAGAGTCAAAGACTGTCTTCAGAAAATAGATCAGGTTCAAGTTACTGAACAGAGGGTTGCTCAATCAGTGAGAGGTGGACTACAACCACCGAAAGGACGTGGACAAGGTAGGGGCGAAAATGGAAATGGTCGAGGTTGAGGGGCACCTGGCAGGGGTGCCAAAAATTCTGAGGCTCGACAGCCAACATTGGTGTATGCAGCTCGTCGTCGAGATGAGGCCAATGCACCCGACGTCATAACTGGTATGTTCTTGGTTTCTAGCATGTCGTATACTGCCTTGGTTGATATTGGATCCACTCATTCGTATGCTGCCTGTGCCATATCTAGGTCATTAGGTGTGCACTCTGAGAAGATTGTAAGTGGGGCATCTATACTAAGTCCTTTGGGTCACTCGGTTAGGGTAGACAAACTGTATAGGGATGTGCCCTTAGAAACCCAAGGTAATATTTTCTCTGAAGACTTAATGGAGTTACCGTTCGGACAATTCGACCTTATTCTGGGAATAGACTGGCTGGTTAAGCATAGGGCGACTCTAGATTGTACTGCTAAGCAAATGGTGTTAAGGACCATGGAAGGTGAGGAGGTTATGGTGATAGGTGAACAAAGGGATTATTTGTCCAATGTGATGTCAACATTGAGAGCCAAAAAGTGGACCCGTAAGGGTTGTGAGGCCTATTTGGCATTTGTAAGTTAGTCGAAAGTTGAGGGATTGAAGGTGGATAAGGTTAAGATCGTTAAAGAGTTCCAAGAAGTCTTTCCAGAGGAGCTTTCAGGATTGCCTTCGAATCGAGAAGTCGAGTTTGGAATCGACTTGCTGCCTGGAACGATACCAGTGTCCATCACACCGTATAGGATGGCATCGAAGGATTTAGTGGAGTTAAAAGCACAAATTCAAGAGTTGTTGGATAGGGGCTTTATTAGGCCAAGTATGTCTCCATGGGGAGCACCGGTGCTATTAGTGAAAAGAGGGATGGAACGATGCGGATGTGTATTGATTATCGCCAGTTAAACAAACTAACAATTAAGAATAAGTACCCTCTGCCAAGAATTGATGATCTGTTTGACCAGCTTAGAGGAGCTTTTGTATTTTCCAAGATTGATCTTCGATCTAGATATCATCAATTAAGGTTCAAAGAGGCAGATATTCATAAGACGGCATTTAGGACTCGGTATGGTCATTACGGGTTCTTGGTTATGCCATTTGGACTAACAAATGCTCCTGCATCGTTTATAGATCTGATGAATCGTGTATTCCAACCATTCTTGGATCGATTCATAGTCGTCTTTATTGACGATATTCTGATATACTCTGAAACTGAGAAGAAGCATGATGAGCATCTTCGCATTGTGCTACAAGTGTTGAAGGATAAGGAACTCTATGCGAACTTCAGCAAGTGTGAATTCTGGTTGAGGGAGGTAACCTTCTTAGGGCATGTTGTCTCTGCTGAGGGGATCAAGGTGGACCCTCAAAAGATTGAAGCAATTTTGGAATGGAAGCCACCTAGGTCGATGTCAAAAATTCAGAGTTTCCTAGGGTTGGCAAGATATTACAGAAGGTTTGTGGAAGGTTTTTCTATGGTGGCAGTGCCTTTGACAAAACCCATAAGGAAAGGAGTACCGTTTGTTTGGACAGAGAAGCAGCAGGAAGCTTTTGAGAAGCTGAAGAAAGTTTTGACTGAAGCACCTGTATTAGTTCAGCCGGAGTCTGGGAAGGATTTTACTTTGTTCAGTGACGCATCACATGTGGGTTTGGGCTGCGTGTTGATGCAAGAAGGTAAGGTGGTTGCTTATGCATCACGACAGCTTAATCCTCATGAAGAAAACTATCCTACTCACGATTTGGAGTTGGCAGCAGTAATCTTTGCACTTAAGATTTAGAGACACCACTTGTACGGAGAAAGGTGTGTTATATACACAGACCATAAGAGTTTCAAGTATTTGTTAACTCAGAAGGAGCTGAATCTTAGGAAAAGGAGATGGATAGAGTTGCTTAAGGATTATGATTGTTCGATTGAGTACCACCCAGGCAAGGCTAATGTGGTAGCCGATGCTCTAAGTCGAAGAGCTATATCTGATCTGAGAGCAATGTTTGCTCGTCTGAGTCTGTATGATGATGGTAGTCTGTTGGCTGAGTTGCAAGTAAGGCCAACCTAGGCGGATCAGATTAAGGAAAAGTAGTTGAGAGATAAGTCTTTGGTTGCTCATTTCCAACAAGTTAAGGAAGGGGAAACTTCTAAGTTTGGGCTGAATAGCAAAGGAGTTTTGTGTTTCCGAGGGAGAATTTGTGTTCCGAAGGACTCTTACTTGAGGCAGTCAATATTGAAGGAAGCTCATGGGGAACGTTGTGCTATGCATCCTGGAGGGAATAAGTTGTATCACGACATGCGAGAATTATATTGGTTGCCTGGGCTTAAACGAAAAGTAACAGAGTTTGTGGGGAAATGTTTGATATGCCAGCAAGTGAAAGCTGAGCATCAACTACCTTTTGGACTTTTGCAGCCAGTAAAGATACCACTTTGGAAGTGGGAGAGGGTAACCATGGACTTTGTGAGTGGGTTACCCTTGACACCAACAAAAAAAAACTCAGTTTGGGTGATTGTCGATAGATTGACCAAATCGGCTCATTTCATACCTGTTCGCACTGATTATTCACTTCAAAAGTTAGCCAAGTTGTATGTGGCAGAGATCGTACGACTTCATGGTGTCCCAGTTTCAATTATTTCTGACTGGGATCCCAGATTTACATCTCGGTTTTGGTAAAAGTTATATGAAGCGTTGGGGACGCGATTGAACTTTAGTACGGCTTTCCATCCCTAGACTGATGGTCAGTCGAAAAGGGTTATTTAGATTCTGGAGGACATGTTGAGGGGATGCGTTATTGACTTCCGAGGTAGTTGGGAGGATTACTTGCCATTGGCAGAGTTTGCGTACAACAACAGCTATCAGGCGAGTATTTGAATGGCACCGTATGAAGCTCTGTATGGACGAAGGTGTCGAACACCTAGTTGTTGGACCGAACTGGGAGAGCGACATGTTCTTGGACCTGAGTTGGTAGCTGATACTGAAGATAAGGTTAAAGTAATCAGAGATCGGTTAAAAGAAGCATTTGATAGGCAAAAGTCATATGCAGATATGAAGCGTAAGGAGATTGAGTACTCAGTAGGTGATATGGTATTCTTGAAGGTTTCTTCTTGGAAGAAGATATTAAGGTTTGGTAAGAAGGGCAAGTTGAGTCCGCGGTTCATTGGGCCTTATCGGGTTTTGAAGCGAGTAGGCCAGTGGCATATCAATTGGAATTACCTCCAGAGTTAGACAGGATTCACGATGTTTTTCACATCTCCATGTTAAGGCGTTATCGTTCTGACCCTACTCATGTCGTGCCGATTGTAAAGATTGAGGTGCAGCCTGATTTGACTTTCGAGGAAGAGCCTGTGTAGATATTGGACCGAGATGTCAAGGTGTTAAGAAGGAAATCTGTTCCTTTAGTAAAAGTACTTTGGCATAATCATGGCAGAGAGGAAGCTACTTGGGAGCTAGAAGAGGCGATGCAGCAACAATATCCTCATCTGTTTGGATGAGCTAAATTTCGAGGACGAAATTTCATTAAGGAAGGTAGAGTTGTAACGCCTTAATTTTTAGGATTTTCGAGATTTCTGTAATTTTTGGCGAATTTTAGGATTCCTATGTTTTGACTGCTTGATGTAGGTCTGAGTATGTTAGTGGGCCTCTAGAAGGCCCATGTCTAAGTTAAAAACTAGTAGATTTAACTAATTTTAATTCAAAAGGGAAAAGAGGTTCTAGTAATTTGGGCTTTTAAAATTTAATGGGTAAAATAAGCCACAAGAAGGCATGTGGCAAAGTGGCATGTGACGCCACTAGGGGGCTAAAAAAAGTGGCGTGTGGATGATTAGGGGGAGCTAGGGTTCAAGTCACAAGGTAAGCAAGTTATAGTATTATTTTTATGTACAGAAAAGGGATGTAATGGAACTCAAGTGGAACTCTGTTAGGACGAGTCTAAGCTGCTCAGAAGATTGAGTAAAGAGGGGATAAGGGAGAAGATTTAGGAGCTGATTAGGGAGTGCAGAATTGGCCGAATGTTGGACTCTTGAGGAGCAAGAGTTGGCCAGCCAAGGGTTTTTAGTATAGGAGAAATTCAGCTAGTAAGGGGGGAAAAATTCGGCTTTTGTTCTGACAATTCTTTTCTCTTTTTCTTTCTCCTCTCTTCTCCTATTCTCTTTTCTTCTTCTTCTTTTTTTTTTCTTTTCTTCCTAGCCGAACCTTCCTACCATTCTACCTTTCCATTCCATTCGTTTCTAAGCCCTTATAGCCGATTGCCATAAAAGCTGAAATCCCGAAAACCTGTTGCTTGTGTCGATTTCTCCTAGCCAACTTTTCCTATTTTTCTTTCATATTTCCTGGCCGATTTTCACACCCTCTAAATCCCAACCTATGTCGACATCAACATTGCAAAAACACCCATATCTAATCATCTTTTATTCACTGTTTCAAAAAGTCAAAAACACCATAGTCACAGGGGCATAGCCGAATCTTTAGACCATTAAAGATTCGATTTCTATTAATATTTGAGGGATTGATCTGCGTCAGATTTGAATAGGAACTAAGGTGGAATCATTGATTGAAAGAACCGGTGGTAAGTACTAAAATCTATTTTTATTACGGGATTTAGAAAAGCCGAAATCCCTAAAGGCTTAGGGAGGCTGTCGATTGGGCCTTATGGCTCTAAGGGTTGTGACAATTGTTTTGTTATGATGTTAGCGTGATCTAGAGGCTGCTGATCGAAAACTTGGACAACCGGAACAACTGGATCTAGATCTAGTCGCTAGTTTCGGCAAAGGTAGGATCTCTAGCGCCTAAAGTGTTAATGGCTGACTTATGGTAAGGAGATTTGTATATAAGTTGTTATGGATCCATCGTTAACGTATTAGTAATTGACTATAGGAAACTCGTGTGTGGAACTCGTCAGCGTTTCATCGCAAACAGGTGTGTAACTGACACCCTATCATAGACTAGATCGGCAAAAGCAGAAAAGCCGAAATGTCGAAAAATTGGTATTTTATGAACTTGCGAGTGTGCAAATGCTCGTGAGATAGATTGAGTATCATATTCGTAAATCAAGTGATAAGATCTGCAGTCTTGCGCGATTTTCGCACTTCGATATATTTGGGCTTAATGGGCCAAAATCGGGTTAATGGGCCAACGGGCCCAATATGGTAAGGATGCTCGGTAAGTGTTTCTGTTAACACGTAAATGCTAGAAATATGCATGAAAACCCTAAAATAGTTAAATTACTAGAATACCCTAAGTATGAAAAATTACCATTATACCTTTAGCTGAAAAATGACCATTATACCCCTAGGGTTAATTTTGATTGAAAAGCATGATGATCTGATTCTGTATGATGTATGCCGTGATATGTATATCTGTTGCATGGGGACATGGGTTATATTTATGGAGGAAGCGTCCAGGTGGCTATGCCACAATTATTCGATCCGTGGCTCGCCACAATTATTCGATCGTGGCTCGCCACGATTATTCAGATCCGTGACTTTGTCACATTATCATTCTCGCAACCATGTTGCAAATTCTGTGGCATGTAGCGGTTGGGTGGGTCGAGTAGTCTCCCCACATGGTGTAAGGTTGGTACGGGGGTGTATACGACTGGATATGGTTGGGTTTCTGCATAAACATGTAATATCTGTTCTGTTCTATTATGGGCCTATGGGCTTCATTCTATAATCTGTTCTGGGCTAAGGCCAACTTAATCTGATTCTGTGGTTTGAGCTGATATTGACTATGGTTGGGTTATTTAACACACTGAGTTTCCAAACTCACCTCTTATTTTCATCCACGCAGGTAATCCCCAACCATAGTGGGCTTGGAGGTGTGGAGGATTCGGAGTGGCCACACGTTCTGCAAATTTGGTTTTCTTCTGGTGAATTGGACATCTTTTCATTTACTTTTATGATTTGGGTTTTAAGTTGTAATAAGGTCGCTTTACTGATTTTGAATTGTTTTAATATGTTTTACTAGAATAGATATGATATTATCTTAATCGTTGAAACTGATTAGCTTTAGGGCACATTTTCAAAAACAGTAATTGTTTTCAAAATATCACGACAACAAAGCAAAACTTCTGCAACGAAAATGTTTTTCAAAATTAATCACTTTTCTTAAAATGGACTTAATCAAATAGGTTTTCCTAAGAATATACACTAAGTTAAGGTGTGGCAACAGTGGTGTGCATGTCTAGGATTGGATCCAAAGGGAGCTTGGTACTTAAGCAGTCTGATGGACTCACCTCCTCTTTTCCGGTTTCCTACCTGGTGCACAGCTTCCATTCACTTTAACCTATAATGAAATTATCCTTTAAAACACTAAGTATGTTTTTCTAGATCAAAAATATAAAATGTTTTTTTTACACTTCGATATGGCACGTTGGATTCGGTCAAACGTCTAGGCCGGGTTTGGGGCGTTACAAGAGCATTAACTTGAAAAAATATCCTGAAATACCAAAACAAGAATTAAGAACACATAATTAAGAACAAGTTAAATATTTATCATACAATTCAGAAAATTAAAACAAGATTCGTCTTAGGTTTTATTCCCCTTAGGTATTTAGGGGGTTTAGTTCATAACTAAATAAGAAAACATCTCAGAAGAATAATGAATACAAAACATAAAGAAAACCCAAAACTCCTGAAGGGAAATTGAGGAGAGATCTTCAGTCTTGATGAGGAATCCGGCTTCTGAGATGGATCAATAAGCTTTCTTGGAGTAATTCCTTGCTCCCTACTCTCTGTGTCTCTTTTAGTCCTCCTCTAGGGTGTTTAAATAGGCTTTTGAATACCTAAAAGCCCTCAAACTTTCCCTTTTCCAAATAGAACTTAGCTAGGGCTCGGCAGGGACACGCTCGTATGCGATTACTTCAGGCCGTGGTCAAGGCTAAGAGATCAACACGCCCGTGCTGAGGTTGTTTTAGGCCGTGGTCGAGCCTGTTAGAATGGCACGGGCGTGTGTTCTGCCCTTGTGAGGAAGTCCAGGCCGTGTTGTTTTCCCACGTCGGCCCATTTTCTCTGTTTTTGGCCCGTTTCTTGTTCTTTTCGCTCTCCTATGCTCACCTAAGTATAAAACATGAAATTAAAGGATTAGGAGCATCAAATTCACCAAATCTAATGAGAAATCATTCATAAATGTGTTAAGCATGGGATAAAACTATGTATAAATTAAGGTTTATCAATTACCAAACATAACATAGTTCAATACAATCATTCAAGTCAAAACATGCATAAAAATTATACCAACATATTTATAATAATTATAAAACTAGATTAGTAACCATCTGTTTAATTATGTAAATCATAATCACATACATAAGAAAAAGAAATTTATTCGATCCAACTAACAAACATCATATCATATTACATATATAATATTACTCTAATAGCTAAACCATATGAACAATAATTACATCATTCAAATTAACATAACAAACATTTACCTAATAATATAAGATATAAAAGCCGAATTTAAACATGATAATAACACCTAAATTCGCAAGCTAATAACATGTATAACCATTATTTATTCAAACAATCTTTTAACCATTTTTAAACATAGTTACCAAATCAAAACATACCAAATGCATATACTAGCATAATGACCAAATTACAAATACACAACATATTCACTTGTTCATCTATTTAACTATCAAAATCAACCAATTTAGTCATACCAATTCCACCATTACTTTTAAGTTAAACTAACCATATAACATTCAAATATATATATATCAACTTGTCACATAATTATCCAACTACTACATATATGTCATATGCATACATATCTAATATATCTATCAATAGCCGAATATGCATACTTATCATTTTACCAGTTCTAAGCAAAGTTTATACAATAAATTATATATCAAATTTTAGATCAATAATAAAATACTCCAATAATCAAATTCATAATATAGCAAAGTCATTTCATAGTTTATCAAAACATATAATACACATATAATGTATTAACCCATTTTCAAATGTAATTGTCGAATACATCCATTCTTGTTAACATGCATATCACACACATTTTTTTATATATCTTTAAGACATGCATTATCTTTGGACATGTTCAGCTAATTAAAATTATTAAATAATTACATTTTTCTTACTCAAATGACCAACTTTACGAACAATCACATATACATAACATAGCTTGTAAATACATATATATATTTTGGCAAAAACACATCCATCAACTAAATCTTTACTCAACCTGATTCATATAGCCAAGCACAGCACGCACATAAACCATGAGCATAATTTCCAAATGAGCTAAATACATGACCGATTACGCATCATAACTAATACCATTATCAAGCCATTTCCAAAGCATATAACACCTATCGTAAATACCATTCATTCATAGCATGTAGCATTATAATGAAAATGAACTTAAACCACATTCAAACACAACCGTAATCAAACATAGAAGTTAAGCCATTTTTGCATGGCTTAAATTATACATAAACCAAAATTCAATATTTCAAAATATAATCCAGCTTATACATGCCATAAGTTCAAAAATTTAGCTTATAAAATATTGAGAAACTGTCGATAGTGTAATAGACTTTGACGATGATCCCCGAGCTCATAACTAATCTCCAAAATCTATAAAACAGAGGCAAACAAAAACACCCACAGTAAGCTATCTTAGCTTAGTAAGTCATAAGAAAATAAACAATTCAAAAACATAATCAATCCATTTAAACTAAAACAAAGTATACTATTATAATCATATTATTCCATAATCTTATAATTTCACATATATCATGTACTCTTACATATAAACATATTTATGGCTGAATACATATAAATGTATCAACAAAGTATTTTTTGAATTCAATGTTAAATATCATTATGTGACTAATTACACTTATACACATTTACATATACTCATGAATCAAAATATAATATCATATGCCTTTACATAATAATGGTCGAATATACTTCACAGAACACATATGTTCACATAAGTAACTTATGAAATTGATATCATATACATAATAACAACTTACGTTATTTTTCAAATAGTTAACCAACTAACTCGTACCTAGTTATTTTAGCTCATTTTACCTTTCGATCATAACTTATCATTGCCCGATGAACCATTCAGAATTGGATAGGACACTCGGATAATCACATATATTGTACACTGCCAACGTCCCAGACGTGGTCTTACATGTAATCACATATCGATGCCACTGTCCCAGACAGGGTCTTACTCGCACATATATATCGGAGTCACATATCGATGCCAACGTATAAAATGTGGTCATACTTGCACATCACATAACAGAATCCTATGTTATGACATATGTATCCTAGCTATTCCTAAGGTTCATACGGGGCTTTCGAATGTTGTAATTCAGTCGAAACAAACTCGTAAACATAGTTGCCAAGCTTATACACATTCGGCTAACATATATATATATATTCACATATTTCATTCCAACATATATATAGTTCACATTTAATTAAAATTAACAACGTATATTTGCTTATAAACTTACCTCAGACGATGAAAAACGGAACGGGATAGCTAGTCGACAACTTTAGTTTTCCCCGGATCCAAATCTGATTTTCTCTTTTCTTGATCTTAATTAATTTAAATTAAACTTATTTAATCAAATATTCAATCAAATTCATCCAGAACACATAAATGGAAAAATTACCATTTTACCCCTAACATTTTCTTTTCTTTTGTTTTTAGTAAGAACAAAGCATGAACACAAAATGGCTTTTATTAATTCTTTTTTTTTATGTTTTATAGTATAAATATTAACATATTAATAAGTTTATTTATTTAACCTTAATAATTTTATAATAAAACTATATATTATATGTCTAATGCCGTCCATACATAAAATCAATGGCATAATTGCAACATAAATGCCTCCATTTAAAAAGATAACAACAATTTGGCCCTTACACATTAAACTATCAAGTTTTCATTTTATGCGATTAAGTCTTTTTATTTAATCGGGCATTCAAACGATAAAATTAAAGCACAAAAATTTCACACATATAAATTCACACATAATAAACATATAAAAATAATTTTAAAATCTGACTCAGATTCGTGGTCCAAAACCACCGTTCTGAATAGGGTCTAAATCGGGCTGTTACAACTCTCCCCCTTAGGGATTTTCTTCCCCGAAAATCTTACCGATAAATAGGTTCGGATAAATAGGTTCGGATAACGCTCTTTCATTGCATCCTATGGCTCCCACGTTACTTCCTCAACTCCATGTTTATGCCACAATATTTTAACCAAGGGAATTTTCTTATTTCGCAATTCTTTAACTTCGCGAGCCAGAATGCGAATCGGTTCTTCTTCATATGTCATATCGGACTTAATCTCAATCTCTGACGGACTAATCACATGTGAAGAATTAGATCGATATCTACAAAGCATCGAAACATGGAATACATTGTGGATCTTTTCTAGCTCAGGTGGCAATAGCAGTCTATAATCAACCGGCCCGATACGCTCTATAATCTCATATGGCCCAATAAATCTTGGACTCAATTTGCCTTTACGACCGAATCTAAGTATTTTTCTTCCATGGTGAGACTTTCAAAAAAATTTTGTCTTCGATCTAAAACTCTGTATCTTTTCATTTCAAGTCTGTATACGATTTTTGATGATCTGATACTGTTTTCAAACTTTCACGGATTACTTTCACTTTATGTTCAGCCTCTCTGATCAAATCGACCCCTTGTATCTTGTTTTCACTAAGTTTAGTCTAATACAATGGTGTACGACATTTATGACTGTACAAAGCCTCGTAAGGTGCCATTTTGATACTCGATTGAAAGCTGTTATTGTATGCAAATTCAATCAGAAGTAAGTATTGTTCCCACGTACCTTCAAGCTCGAGAATGCAACATCTCAACATATCCTCAAGTATCTGAATAACTCGTTCTATTTGCAGATGGAAAGCAATACTGAAATGTAATTTTGTACCTAGTGCATCTTCCAGTTTCTTCCAAAACCGCGATGTAAACCTCAGACCTCTATTCGAAACAATAGAAATAGGCACACCGTGTAATCTCACAATCTGAGAAACATATAACTTAGCAAGCTTGTTAAGCGAATAATCTGTACGAACCGGAACAAAGTGAGCCGATTTCGTCAATCTATCCACAATAACCCAGATTGCATCTTTCTTGCTCGGTGTCAACGGTAAACCAGATACAAAATCTATTGGTTGAAGCAATCTAGAAGGTACCTGATGTTTGACTTTTACTTGCTGACAGACAAAACATTTTGAAACAAAGTCAGAAATGTCTCGTTTCATACCATACCACCAGTAAAGTTATTTCAGATCATTACATATTTTCATACTACCCGGGTGAATAGATAACCGACTACTATGGGCTTCGTTCAAAATCATCTGAATCAACTCTGAATTTCTCGAAACACATATTCGGTTTCTAAACCTCAAACAACCATCAGTATCAACTCAAAGCTCAGATTCAACATTCGATTCACATTGAGCTCGCTTCGCTAACAAATCGTTATCAACTTTCTGAGCATCACAAATTTGTTGAACAAATAACAGTCTTGCTTTTAATTCAGCTGTTATCGAACCATCATCAGACATAGCCATATGTGCATTCATTACATGCAAAGCAAACAGTGGTTTTCGGCTTAGACCATCAGCAACAACATTAGCCTTTCCCGGATGGTAATCAATCACAAGCTCGTAGTCTTTTAACAACTCTAACCATCGTCGCTGTCTCAAATTTAGATCTTTCTGAGTCATCAAGTATTTCAGGCTTTTGTGATCAGAATAAACGTGACATTTCTTTTCGAACAAATAGTGGCGCCATATCTTCAATGCAAACACAATAGCTGCTAACTTTAGGTTGTGTGTCAAATAATTCTTTTCATGCGACTTTAACTGTCTCGAGGCATAAGCTACAACTCTGCCTTCCTGCATCAAAACATAGCCCAAACCATTTAAAGATGCATCACTATAGATAACAAATTCTTTACTCGATTATGGCTGAACTAACACTGGAGCTTCTGTCAAAAGGGCTTTCAACTGATCAAAATTTTTCTGGCACTTTTTTAACCACTCGAACTTAACATCTTTCTGTAATAGCTTCGTCATCGGGGTTATAATCATAGAGAAACCTTTCATGAACCGTCTATAATAACCAGCAAGTCCCAGAAAACTTCAGACTTCGGAAACATTTTTCGGAGGTTTCCAATCAAGTATAGCTGAAATTTTACTCAGATCAACCCTAATACCCGATATTGATACAACATGGCCCGGAAAACTAACTTCGCGTAACCAGAACTCATATTTACTGAACTTTGCATATAACTGTTTATCTCGTAAATTCTGCAACACAAGTCTCAGATGTTCGGCATGCTCAGTTTCATCACGGAGTAGATCAAAATGTCATCTATGAACACAACCACAAACCGATCTAAATACTGTCTGAAGATCCAATTTATCAAATCCATGAAAAGAATAGGTGCATTAGTAAGTCTGAAAGGCATAACTAGAAACTCATAATGTCCGTACCTCATTTGGAAAGCAGTCTTTGGCACATCGGACTCTTTAACTCGCAACTGATAGTAGCCTGATCTCAAATCTATCTTTAAAAACATTGTAGCCCCTTTTAGTTGATCAAATAAATTGTCAATTCGTGGCAATAGATACTTATTCTTTATAGTCACCTTATTGAGCTGTCTATAATCGATACACATTCTCATAGTTTCGTCTTGCTTTTTCACAAATAAAACTGGTGCACCCAAAGGAGAGAAACTCAGTCGCACAAAACCCCTATCTGTCAACTCTTGCAACTGAGCTTTCAATTCTTTTAATTCAGTAGGCGCCATTCTGTACAGAGCTATCGATATTGGAGTTGTCCCCGGCATTAACTCAATACCAAATTCTACCTCTCAAATAGGTGGCAAACCCAGTAATTCTTCAGGAAACACATCCAGTTACTCGCACACAACAGGTACTGATTCAATCTTTCTTTCGGTTACTTTACTGTCAAGCACATATGCAAAGTAAGCTTCGCAACCTTTTCTTACATATTTCTGAGCTAACATCAAGGAAATCACTACCGGTAAACCGTTCAGATCATTAGATTCAACTCGAATAATCTCATCATTCTGGCACTGTAAATCAATAGTCTTTCTTTTGTAGTTTACGACAGCATCATGCAAAGTCAACCAATCCATACCCAGAATTATGTCAAACTCACCGAATGGCAACAACATCAAATCAGCCGGAAAACACGAATCTCAAATCATTAAAGGATAATTCTTGCACACTTTGTCAACCATAACACACCGGCCCAAAGGGTTTGATACTCTAATCACAAACTCAGTAGACTCAACAGATAAAGTCTTACTAAATACTAAAGTCTCACACACATGAGTCAAACCAGGATCAATAAATGCAATTACACTAGTATCATAGAGAGTGAATGTACCAGTAATAACATCTAGGGATGAAGCCTCCTCGAAAGCGCGAATGGCATAAGCTCTTGCAGATGCGCGAGCCTCAAATCGAACTGCTATATCTTTAGTTCGTCTCTGACTGCTACTCACATTACCTGTATTTCTAGGTGGTCTACCTCGAGCTGACATGTTACTCGGCTTTGTATTCTGTACTGGATTTTGTTCGGCTAACTCAAGGCATTCACGAATGAAATGATCCATCGATCCACATTTAAAGCAAGCCTGATCATGTAATCTACAACTGTCGGAATGTCATTTACCACAATGTTTACACTCGGGTTGATTCGATTTAACATTACCAACACTAGCTATTGAGGTAGCTTT
Organism: Gossypium anomalum; assembly: GCA_025698475.1. Lineage (NCBI taxonomy): Eukaryota > Viridiplantae > Streptophyta > Magnoliopsida > Malvales > Malvaceae > Gossypium > Gossypium anomalum. Next base: position 27,712,175 of record CM046958.1, on the reverse strand, counting down.
CGAATTCACAGGTGGTCTATCTCGGTCACGTCTAGTATAACCTGCAGTAGCCTTTGAATAGATAGAATCATCTCGAAATCTCTTTGATGCCGACTGAAATGACTTACTCGATGATCTCTTACATGAATCTCTAGCTTCAAAGTCAGCTTTTCTTTTCTCTTTCCCGAGCTCTTCAGCTTTGCATGCTCGCTCAACAAGTACTACGAACTCTTTCATTTCAAGAGTGCCAACCAGCAGTTTAATGTCTTCGTTCAACCCATCTTTGAATCTTTTACACATTATAGCTTTGGTCGAAACACACTCTTGGGCATATTGACTGAGTCTCATGAATTTTCGTTCATATTCTGTCACAGTCATGCGACCCTGTTTCAATTCTAGAAATTCTTTGCGCTTTTGATAGATAAATCTCTAGCTGATGTATTTCTTACGGAACTCAATCTGAAAGAACTCTTAGGTCACCCATTCTTTCGAAACCACCGATACTAGTGTATCCCACCAGTGATATGCGGTGTCTCATAACAAAGATATGGCACATTTCAAACATTCATCCGGGGTACAAGATAGCTCATCAAACACGTGGATAGTATTATCAAGCCAAAATTCAGCTCGCTCAGTATCATCATTATCAGTAGCTTTGAATTCTTCAGCACCGTATTTTCTGATTTTATTAATAGGGGGCTTATGTAATCTCAACGGATCACTCACTTCAAGTATAGAAAATATCAGAGGATATATTGAGTAAACCAGTCGTTCATCATTTGGTAAAAGGCTTATTTAGCCTCTCCCTCTTGGTCACTCAAAGTCGGTCGAGAATCAACTGGCGCTGTCCCTTGCGTGGGAGTAGGCGCTATACTCTCGACATCATCAGCTACGGCTCTATCGGGATCCATTTACTATAAGAAAACATATTTTCAAATGTCAGAAGTCATCACACTATCATAGTATATAATATGGCATGTATAGCTAGACTCACACGCGCTACGTTAGCCCTAGAATTGACTAAACTGTAGCTCTGATACCAATAAAATGTAACACACCTACCCCGTATCCGTCACCGAAATAGGGTTACGAGGCATTACCGAACATAACACAGTTCAATACAATTATTCAAGTCAAAACATGCAAAAAAATTATACCAACTTATTTATAATAATTAAAAAACTATATTAGTAACCATTTGTTTAATTATGTAAATCATAATCACATACATAAGAAATTTTTATTTTATTTTATTTTATTCGATCCAACTAACAACATCATATCATATTACATATATAATATTGCTCCAATAGCAAAACCATATGAACAATAATTACATCATTCAATTAACATAACAAACATTTAACTAATAATATAAGATAAAAAAGTCAAATTTAAACATGATAATAACACCTAAATTCGCAAGCTAATAACATGTATAACCATTATTTATTCAAACAATCTTTTAACCATTTTTAAACATAGTTACCAAATCAAAACATACCAAATGTATATACTAGCATAATGACCAAATTACAAATACACAATATATTCACTTGTTCATCTTTTAACTATCAAAATCAACCAATTTAGTCATACCAATTCCACCACTACTTTTAAGTTAAACTAACCATATAATATTCAAATAGATAAATCAACTTGTCACATAAATATCCAACTACTACATATATGTCATATGCATACATATCTAATATATCTATCAATAGCAGAATATACATACTTATCATTTTACCAGTTCTAAGCAAAGTTTATATAACAAATTATATATCAAATTTTAGATCAATAATAAAATACTCCAATAATCAAATTCATAATATAGCGAAGTCATTTCATAGTTTATCAAAACATATAATACACATATAATGTATTAATCCATTTTCAAATGTAATTGCCGAATACATCCATTCTTGATAACATGCATATCACACACATTTTTTTCAATATATATCATTCAGACATACATTATCTTTGGACATGTTCAGCTAATTAAAATTATTAAGTAATTACATTTTCTTACTCAAATGACCAACTTTACGAACAATCACATATACATAACATAGCTTGTAAATAAATATATATATTATGGAAAAAACACATCCATCAACTAAATCTTTACTCAAGTCGATTCATACAGCCAAGCACAACACGCACATAAACCATGAGCATAATTTCCAAATGAGCTAAATACATGACCGATTACGCATCATAACTAATACCATTATCAAGCCATTTCCAAAGCATATAACACCTATCATAAATACCATTCATTCATAGCATGTAGCATTATAACCAAAATGAACTTAAACCATATTCAAACACAACCGTAATCAAACATAGAAGTTAAGCCATTTTTGCATGGCTTAAATTATACATAAACCAAAATTCAATATTTCAAAATATAATCCAGCTTATACATGCCATAAGTTCAAAAATTTAGTTTATAAAATATTGAGAAACAGTCGATAGTGTGATAGACTTTGACGATGATCCCCGAGCTCATAACTAATCTCTAAAATTTATAAAACAGAGGCAAACAAAAACACTCACAGTAAGCTATCTTAGCTTAGTAAATCATAAGCAAATAAACAATTCAAAAACATAATCAATCCATTTAAACTAAAACAAAGTATACTATTATAATCATATTATTCCATAATCTTATAATTTCACGTATATCATGTACTCTTACATATAAACCTATTTATGGCTGAATACATATAAATGTATCAACAAAGTATTTTTTGAATTCAATGTTAAATATCATTATGTGACCAATTACACTTATACACATTTACATATACTTATGAATCAAAATATAATTTCATATGCCTTTACATAGTAATGGTTGAATATACTTCACAAAACACATATGTTCACATAAGTAACTTATGAAATTGATATCCTATACATAATAAAAACTTACATTATTTTTCAAATAGTTAATCAACTAACTCGTACCTAGTCATTTTAGCTCATTTTACCTTTCGATCATAACCTATCATTGCCCGATCAACCATTCAGAATTGGATAGGACACTCGTATAATCACATATATTGTACAATGCCAACGTCCCAGACGTGGTCTTACATGTAATCACATATCGGTGCCACTGTCCCAGACAGGGTCTTACTCGCACACATATATCGATGCCATAGTCTTACTTGCACATCACATAAAGGAATCCTATGTCATGACATATGTATCCTAGCTATTCCTAAGGTTCATACGGGGCTTTCGAATGTTGTAATTCAGTTGAAACGAACTCGTAAACATAGCTGCCAAGCTTATACACATTTGGCTAACATATATATATATTCACATATTTCATTCCAGCATATATATAGTTCACATTTAATTAAAATTAACATCTATTTGCTTATAAACTTACCTCAGACAATGAAAACCAGAACGGGACAGCTAGTTGACAACTTTAGTTTTTCCCCCGATCCAAATTTGATTTTCTCGTTTCTTAATCTAAATTAATATAAACTAAACTTATTTAATCAAATATTAAATAAAATTCATCCAGAACACAAAAATGGGCAAATTACCGTTTTACCTCTGACATTTTACACTTTTCACAATTTAGTCCCTAATTCACAAAACACAAAATATTCGAAATTTGAATACACCCATGTTAGGCCGAATTTTACCCATTTTCATACAAGTCCATATATTTCATTTATTTCACATTTTAGTCTCTCAAATTATTTTTGCAATTTAGTCCTAATTACTCAAAATCATCAAACATTCCAATACAAAACATGTTAATCTATCACATATCTTTCATTTTCTACCATCAAACAACAAAAATCACAAGCTTTCAACAATGGCATAACTCAAAATATTCATCAAAATAAAAAATTCAAGCATGGGTCTTGTTGATAACATAGCAACGATCTCAAAAACGTAAAAATTATCAAAAACAGAGCTAGAACTTACCTTGAATCAAGCATGAGAATCGATGAACCTAAGTTTTCTTTTTCTTTTCTTTTGTTTTCGGTAAGAACAAAGAATGAACACAAAATGGCTTTTATTAATTCTTTTTTTTATGTTTTATGATATAAATATTAGCATATTAATAAGTTTACTTATTTAACCTTAATAATTTTATAATAAAACTATATATTATATGTCTAATGCCGTCCATACATAAAATCAATGGCACAATTGCAACATAAATGCCTCCATTTAAAAAGACAACAATAATTCGGTCCTTACACATTAAACTATCAAGTTTTCATTTTACGCGATTAAGTCCTTTAATCAGGCATTCAAACAATAAAATTAAAGCATGGAAATTTCTCACATATAAATTCACACATAATAAACATAGAAAATATTTTTAAAATATTTTTTTGACTCAGATTCGTGGTCCCGAAACGACCGTTCTGAATAGGGTCTAAATCGGGCTGTTACAGTTTATTCATCTTTAATGCCCGTGAATGTTTATTCATCTTTAATGCTCGTGATTTGAGATTGTCTATGTCACTGTTTCATTCTAGATTTTAAACTAGTTAAACAACAAACTTTTTTTTTGTAAAATTTAATATCAGCCAAGTTTTCCAAATGACATAAGAGTTTTTACAAGATAACCCCTAACCAAATTTGGCTTAAAGCCCAATACTTTTTATTAAACTAAGAAAATTGTTCAAACATATTTCCCGTAAGATAAGCAAATGATTTCAAAAGTAAACTTATGAATCCAATTATTTTACTGTGCCATTATGGTGACCCATGTGACCTTCAAAATTTAAACATAACGTCTAGGCCAAGTTAGGGAGGTTACATACTTTGTGTTAAATGGAATTATAGGTAAAAAAAAATGAATGCGTTATGAGGAACTCAAGTGGCTATGAAAGATGTATAAGAAGGGCCCTTGTTGAAACTACAAAGAAAGTCTTGCTGCACTAAGAAGGTTACTAACTAAGCCATGAAGTTCTCGTTTCCAACCTTTGTTGCAACCATAAGGAAAGCCTTGTTGTGACAAGGAGGTTGTCGATTCAGCCATAGAGTTTTCATTTCCAATCCTTGTCACAACCACATGCAAGGTCTTGTTGTGACAATGCTTTCATTGTCAGAAAAAATGAAGCAAACCTATCATTGTCACGAAAACAAAATTGACGTTGTCGTGACAATGTTGTCATAACTGCCAAATCTAAAGTGATTATTAAAGGCATCTTCAAGGAATTTTGAATCAAACATTAACTTTTTAGGCTTTATTTTAAGTCCGCATTAGGGGTAAAAGTGTAATATAACTCTTTTTAGTCCATTAGTATAAATACTACCTTCTAAAAGAGATATAAGAGATAGAAAAATTAAAATCGTTTCTAGTTTTTTCTTGTAATTTTTTTTACTCTATCTTTAATTTTAAACTTTCATACTTTCATTTACGCTTTGTTTGTTTCACTAAAAGCAACTTTCAGAAAATAATTTCTAGAAAATGGATTGATTTTTTGGAAAAGTTGATTTTTTTGTTGTTTGGATGATTTTGTGTTAAATATTTTCTATTTTTTGAAAATCCTAAAATTATTTTATAAAAGTTGTTCTTAGTGAAACAAACACAACATAAATATATTTGTTATAAAATATTATAATAACATTTTCTTTTGACAATCAAAATTTATTTTATAATAAGATAATATTTTATAATATTTAATATCATATATAAACTTAATAATGAATAGTACCTAACTAAAAATTAATTTTAATTACATATATTTCATATATAAGAGTTGATATTGAGACATTAGAGTGAGTTTTTAGGAATAGGCTAGATGAGAGTGGTAACATAGTGAGGAACAAGGCTAGACTTATTACTCAAGGTTACACTCAAAAGGAAGGAATAGATTATGATGAAACTTAAGCTCACATAGGTAGGATGGAAGCCATTAGAATGTTTTTACCTTTTGCATGTTTTAATAAGTTTAAACTATATCAAATGGATGTTAAAAGTGCTTTTCTAAATGGTTTTATAAATGAAGAAGTGTACTTTGAATAACCACTCGATTTTGAAGATTCAAAATTTCCAAAGCATGTTTTCAAACTTTCGAAAGCCTTATATGGTTTAAAATAAGCTCTTAGAGCTTGGTATGAAATATTATCAAATTTTCTCATTGAAAATGGTTTTTGTAAAGGGAATGTTGACACAACACTTTTTATCAAAAGAAAAGACAAATATTTAATAGTTCAAATTTGTATTGATAATATCATTTTTTGTTCTACTAATGATCTTCTTCATCAAGAATTCTCTAAGCTAATGCAAGTTGAATTTGAGATGAGCATAATGGGATAATTGAACTTCTTTTTAAGACTCCAATCAAGCAAAGAAAGGATGACATTTTCATCAATCAAGCTAAATACATAAAGGAAATGCTCAAGAAGTTTGGGATAGACACTCTCAAACCACAAGCTACTTCTATGAGCTCTTCTACAAAGCTTGACAAAGGTAAGGAAGGTAAATGTGTTTATCTAAAGTTATATAGGTTTATGATTGGCTCTTTGCTTTATCTTACCGCAAGTAGACTCGATATTATGTTTAGTATTTGCTTGTGTGCTAGATTTCAATCATGTCCTAAAGAATCACATTTACAAGCCCTTAAGAGAATCTTTAGATACCTTACAGACACTCCAAATTTAAGTCTTTAGTATCCTAGAGACTCATCCTTTAGCTTGCATGCATTCTCAGATGCAGATTTTGGAGGACGCAAATTAGATAGGAAGATCACCTCTGGTACTTGTCAATTCCTAGGTAACATGCTTGTATCATGGTTTTCAAAGAAACAAAATAGTGTTGCATTGTCTACCACTGAAGTAGAATAAGTTTCTATACGTAGTTGTTGGGCTCAAGTTTTAAGGATGAAACAACAACTTATGGACTATGAAATTGATATAGATACCATTCCTATCAAATGTGACAATAAAAGTTCTATTTGTCTCACTAAAAATCTCATCTAACATTCTAGAACTAAGCATATTGAGATTAGACATCATTTCAATAGATATCATGTCCAGAAAGGAAAATTTGTTCTAGAGTATGTTGAAACATTAAGTTTATTAGCTGATATTTTGACAAAACCATTAGACAAAGAAAGATTTTGGGCACTTAGGAGAGAAGTAGGTATTACTACCTTAACTTAATTTTGTGTTCAAATGAATTTTTGCACTTTGTTGTTCTCAAAATGTTTTATGAATTAGAATTGATTGCAAAAGTGTCTGTGCATGATTTTTATGGCTCCTATATGCAATTAGTTAGGGGAGTTAGTTGTTGCATGATTAATCTATCTTGATCAATATTGTCTAATATAAAATTTTTGAATGCCTGTGAATGTGCTCAATTAGACCTTAGTTGATTAAAATGTTCAATTTTTGCATACCTCATAATACTCTATGTTTCATATGCATTATACTCAATTTTGGCATATTCAAGCATATGATCTCATTAGAAATTGTGTTTTAGTTATCCTAAGTTAGTATAGAACTTGTTAGAATTTAAATTCATGTTGGGAAAATTTTATGCACTTTGAAAAATAGATTCAGCATTTGGTATCAATACTAATACCATTTTATCAATACTTTTTGAAAATATCGATACTCATTTAAAAAGTATCAATACTTGTGGAACTTTTAAGGTACCTGCAGCATGTATTTTTTCAACTAATTCATAAAACCCTAAATTTTTTTCCTTTTCCAAAGCCCCCTCAACCCATTCTTCAAAAACTTCAATTTCTTCATCTTTTCTTTAAAATCTTGACACAAATCAAACTACATTTCTTTAAGTTTTCTCTCCAATTTCATAACTTTAAAGTAATTTCAAGGTAAATTTGTTATTTTCTATTACAAAAAACGTTGAATTTTTTTTTAAATTGTTTATTAGAAATTGTGTTTTTGGTTTCATTTGGAACATATATATGTGTTTCCATGTAGGATGTTCCTAATTTTAAACAAACTCTTACAAATTTTCTTTAAACATATTGCCCTCAAAGTGTTCGATAAAATTCCCCAACCAAAATTTTAAGTGCTAATAGGGTCACTCTTGTCTAGATAGTTAGAATGCTAGTCAAGAAATGCCTTATTCCAGTCTTTCATCTTCATCTAGTGAGCAAACCATTTTTTTTTATTGTTTTAGATATAACCATGACTCTTACCGCTTTAACCAATTTTTTTAAAAAATAAAACATTAATGTTTCTCGCACCGTTGATATTGAATTTTTGGCGAAAATCAAATTTCCATTTCTTCAAACTTTAACCGAATGGCAGTGGATCGATTTTTGAAAAATTCATTCAATGACTCATGCTAATCTTGTTTGAGCATTTTACTCAAATGCTAGACTCAAACATGATGAATTTGGTGAGAGGGTGGTTGCTGTAAATTATTTTCTTATGAATACTCCTATTTGTCTCATTTTAGAAAATTTTGGTGAATTTTTTAAACTTCCTCTCAGGGGTAAGTCGAATGAGAAAGACCCTTATAATCTGACATTGAATGTTCGAAGCACGTTTGCAGCCGAGCTAGATGTCCATGATTACATTTTCCATTTCATAATTACATGGATATTACGTCCTATTTCAAAACATGATGTTCTTCGATCTACAGACTATTGGTGGATTGTTTCTTTTCATAGCAATTGTCGTCCAAATTTGGCTTTAATCTTATTTAATGACATTACCAAATGAATTGGCTAGAAACTCGAGAGTAAGCTCTCTCTTCCTTTTGGTACATTCTTTTCATTCATTTTCAAATGTCTTAATATCCCCACAAATGTCGATCCTCCTTTGGCCATTAAACAAGAACCTATTAGCTTTTCTACCCTTCATAAAGCTTGTAACAACCCTATAGTCAGCAATGTTTGAAAGTGCATTCCCGGGACTCCATTCCCGTAAATATTTTTAATAAATATTTACGAAGTTAGTTTTGTAATTAATTAGTTTTTGGTGAAGTGAATTTGTATGAATTAAGAGCTATTATAGTATAAGGACTAAATCACGTATAGGGTAAAAGTTGAATTACATATTAAAAATTAATTAAGGGATTAAAGTAGTAAATATACCTTTATATATGTATAGTGGATGGCATTGATGGTTTGTAGTAAATATATATGATAATTTAATATATATTATATGTTTTAATGAATGAAATATAATTTATATTTACAAGTTATAAAATAGTAATAATAGTTATTATAATAAAGTAAAGGAAAAGATAGTGGAAATGGATCAAGAATAACATGCAAATTAAATAGAAAATAAAATAAAGAAACCAGAAAAGAAGGAAGAACGCACGGCACATAAAGGTTTCTAATGTAACAGTCCATTTTTAGTGAAATCAAAAAAGTGGTTTCAGGACCACAAATCTGAGGTCAAAATATTTATTTTATGATTATTTTGAGGGCTACAACAAGATAGTGTGATTGTATGAAAATTTCGTTAAGAAATTTTATCGTTTGAATGCTCAATTTGATAAAAAGGACTAAATCGCATAAAGTGTAAAAGTTGAGTTCTATTAGTTAAAGGTGTCTACTACTTATAGAACTTTAAAATGGTGGTCCTTAAGTGGTAATTAGACCATTAGTCTGTTAGTGGACATTTATAAGATTGGTTTATTTGAAATTTGTAATATTTTAAAAGGTTATAAAAGTAAATTAATTAACAAGGATTAAATAAATGGAGCAAAAATAAGTATCGTCTTTTTATTCATCATCTTCAACCGAATATACAAGGAAAGGAAGCCATTTTTTTCAACTAGGGTTCGGTTACTTTGAGGCTTAATTGGTGAGTGATTTTTGTCCCTTTTTTTTATAATTTCTATGTTTTTGGAGTCGTTGTAGCTTAATTTAACTAGCCCAAGACTAATTTGTAAAATTTTTAAAGTATTAGGGTTCACCGTTGTTGAATGTGTATGTGTTTTTAAGTTTAATGGTAGATAATGAATGGTTGTTGTTAGATAAACAATATTTGTTAAGTGATCTTGAATGAAATTTCAAATTAGGGATTAAATTGAGAAATGTGATGAATTGTGTGGTAAAAGTATGAAATAATGAAATGTGTGGGATGCTATGAGTATAAGTGAAATTCGGCTAGCATGGGTGTGGACTCAATTACATGAAATTGTATTTTTATGAGCTAGGAACTAAATTGTAAAGATTTTAAAATATAAGGGGTAAAAGTGTAAAATTGCCATAGTATGAATTTTGGATTAAATTGAATAGAGTGATTTTTAAATAAGTTAAATTTGATTATATATAGATCAAGAAAAGCAACATTCAAATTTAGATCAGGGGAAAAACAAAATAGTGGATTGATAGCTATTTTCTCTCCGTGTAAATTTGAGGTAAGTTCGTATGTTAATAAGAATTAATGCAATTGTGTTTTAACTGCTTTATAATTGCATTATTGGTTAATTCAACTTTACGAAAATGTTCGACAAAGATTTGGCGACGTGTGAAATCCCAGTTGAACATTAGGAATAGATAGGATACAAGTGACATGTCATTAGGGGTTACCATGTTTAGGTGCTGGTCCGTACGCTCTACCAGTGGCAGAGTTTTCTGGCATGTGTTACTGATTCTCGTCAGCTTGTGTGAGCAGCATCGTGTAGTTACGTCTTGATCGTCAGCTTGTGTGAGCAAACCCGGTGATAGCTCAATATGAGCATTTGCATATGAGATATGATATTGATATGGTTTCGACCATGTATTGGCACTTAAGGTGCGAGATTCTTGAGTATCTGATATTATTCCAAATGGTTCAGCGAGTATATTGATGATATGAAAGAGTAAGAGTTTGATATGTACTAGTACAGGTATGTTCATGAATTGTATAAGCATTGAATCTATAAGATTGTGAATTCATGTCTAACCTTTGGATTGAATATGTGTTAGGCTTTGGGATTTTAAATTAAGTTGCATTATGTGATGTTTAAGTACTTAAATTGTAATTAAATGGTAAATTGTACTTATTAGCAATACGAGCTTACTAAGCTTTATAACTTACTCTGTTTATTTTTCGTGTTTTATAGTGATTTCAAAGCTTGCTTGGATTGGGAGTTGTTGGAGATCCCATCACACTATCCAGCTGTCATTTTGGTATTTTTCAACTTGTGTACTTGGTTATATGGCATGTATAGGTGTTGTAGTTAATATGGCCTATATATTGGTAATGTATTTAGCCAATTGATTTGGCTTGCAAATGATGTATGTTTTGGTTATGTGTATAGCCATGTGATTTTGCTTATTTTGTTATACTTGGTTATGTATATATGTGTAAATGGCCTTTTGTTATGTGGTTTATATTGCTTTGTAAATGCGTTATCAAGAATGTTTAATTAAGGTAGCAAATGGTTGACTTTGAGAATGAATTAGCATGCTAAGTATTAGGTAAACAATGCATATTTGAAAGTGACCAAATAGCTAAATTCTTGAACGTGATATTGGTATGTTTTGAATTGGAAAATTATAATGTTATGAGCATTGTAGTTGTTAGTATTGGAATAGCATGATTCGGGCTTGGTTGAAATTGGTTTGAATTCCTATTAATGATATGTTATATTCTATTTGGTATGTATAGGTAAATGCAACTTTGGGTGAGAAATGTGGCTTGAAACATAGCCTATTTTTGTCGACACGGGTGTGTGACTCAGCCGTGTATGACTCAGCCGTGTGTGACGCGGCCCTGTGTCCCCTGGTACTTAATTAGAAACCAAGTCAGTAGCTCCACATGGCCCAACACACGGGCATCTGAGGCCATTTCGAAGGGTACACGGGCTAGTCACACAGGCTTGTGGTTGGCCGTGTGACCCAAGTCAGTGAGTTACACAAGGTTGCACACTGGTTGAGACATGGCCATGTGATCCTATTTTGAATGTCCATACGGCCTATGACACGAGCGTGTCTCACACGGCTTGGCCACACGGGCGTGTGTCCCCCGTACTTTGAAAATTTTCTATGTTTTCCCAAAAATCTACTGAGTTCTCGGTTTGGTCTTGAACCACTTCTAATGCTTATTTTTGGCCTCGAGGGCTCGTATTAGGGGTATATATGATTTTATTTGAATGATGTTTGTTTGAATATGAGAATTGTATAATTGTTTACTTGATAAGTCCGGTAATGCTCCGAAACCTTATTCTGGCTACGGATATGGGTTAGGGGTGTTACATCTAAGATTTAATTTTAATTGGTTAGTCAATTTAGTCTTTTTTCTTGTAATTTTTATATTTTTAGAATCACGGTACTTAGGGCTAATTGACCCGTGTTGTAATTTTTGGTATTGTTAGAATTTTATATGTTACTATTGTTGAATAGATTAAGTATTATAGATTAAATTGATATATTTGTAAGTGAAAAGTGGAAAGAGGACTAAATAGTGAAGTTAATTCTTGATTTTGAGTATAGGGACTAAATTGTGAAAAAATCAAATTCGAGGGTTTAATTGAAAATAGGGAGCTAAATTTAGCTTAAAGTGACATTAGTATGAAAATATGGAATCTAATGTGAAGAATAAAAATTAGTCTCAATTTAGGGACTAAATTGAAATTTAAGCAAATATGTAACGCCCTGAATAATTTATTTCTGTTTCTATAAATACCTGACACAAATATGTATCTACTTTAGTGATTAAGTGTCCTGGGTGTGTGTGTGAGGTCTTGGGTTGAATTCCCCCTTTTGGAAAAACTTTGTTATTTTAGATCCAAGCCTTACTCTTATTGAGTGGGCTTATATTAAATGGTCCATTAAGTCATATTAGAATGAGCTTGCTAGTTTGAGTGGTAAGGAGTTGGTGTGCTGGGAGTCTTATGTTTGAATCCTTGCATTAGCAAGGGTGTTAATTTTTGCTCGATTGTTTGATAGAGTTTTGGTGGAGTTGGAATTCTTGGGTAGTTGAGATTGAGTTGTTAGTGGGGAGTTGGGAATTATCTAAATTGTTTTTATTTATTTTATTTTATTTTATTCTTTTCCTAAAATTTCCTGTAACAGCCCACTTTTTAGTGAAATTAGAACAGTGGTTTCGGGACCAAAAATCAGATCCAAAAATAAGGTTTATTTTTATTTCATAATATGGTCTGTATTATAATAGCCATTTTGTATGAAAATTTTGATACGAAAATTTTATCGATTAAGTGCTTAATTACGAGAAGGACTAAATCACATAAAATGCGAAAGTTGAATTCTAGTAGCTATAAGGATCAAATAGCTATGGAAATCAAAACTAGAGGTCCTTATATGGTAATTAGACCATTAAGAAAAGTATGTAGATTTTTCTTGGTGACTCATCCATAGAAATATAGGAAAAGGTAAGGACTAAATTGGAAATAGAAAAATACTTAATTAATTAAAAGACTAAAAGAAAATATATCATCTTATTTTCCTCATCTTCAACCTAAAAACATATGGAAACCCTAAGTGAGAGAAAAGAAACTTCCAAGGCCTAATTGGGTAAGTTTCCTTGTCCCATTTTTAGTAATTTTGATATTTTTGAAACTAGGATAGCTTATCTCTCTATTTGAGGGATTAATTTGAAAAGTTATCAAGGTATGGAAAATGGGCCAAGGATGTATATGCTAAAAATTAGAAATTTATAGTAGAAAATGAAAGGTTGTTGATAGATAAACAACTTTTACAAAGTGATTTTTTATGAAAACATGATTTAGGGGCTAAAATGTAAACTTGTAAAATTTGATGAAAGTTTTTTGAAATTTTATGAATAAATGTGCTGTAAAATTTGTAATAGGGCTTTGGTTAGGCTTGGAATAAGGAGTAATTTACATAAGTTTCATTTTTCGGGCCTAGGGACAAAATCAGAATTTATGGAAATGTAATGCCCCAAAAATCCCGAAACCCAAAAATCCCGAAATCTTAAATTTTTTGTTGTGCTTAGTAATTCCAGTTAAGTGTTAATTACGCGACTGTAGGTCTTGGTCAATGTTTGAGTTCGAGTCTAGGGGTAGAAGAAATTATAGTTTAATTATTAAAAGAACCCTGAGGGCAAGTAGTTGGGCTTTTAAATAAAGATAAGGGAAAATGACATCAAAAAGCCTTGTGGTGGAGTGGATAAGTGACACCACTTAGGGTATGGAGAGGTGGCGTTAAGTAGCTAGTAGGGAGATCCAAGGTTCGAATATTAGCTTAGTACTTTTAGGAGTTTAATTTTGGCCTTCTAGAAGGTTGGAAGTGGCATGAAGATGGACTCTAAGGGGGTGTTCAGGAGAGAAAATTAAGGAAAGGATCAAGGGGTTATCAGGGAGAAAAAATGAGGAGATGAGGAGGGGGAAGTGATGGAGCGAAATAGGGAATTGAGGGCCAGGCAATTTGGCTATAAGGGCTATAAATAAGTACCGAATGCAGGGTTGCCAGGCTAGTGCCTGCAAACACAAAAATTTATATACTTTTTCATACCCAATTTTACTTAAATTCATGCAAATCCGGTTAAATTGGAGCATATGAAAAAAAAAAAAGAGAAAAAGAAAAAGAGAGCACATGTATTTGAAAGAGATGTACAAAAGAGCATATGAAAGTCAAGTTGGAGTATCAAAGGTAAAAACTTCAAAGGTTCGATTAAGGCTGAGTCTAGGGTTTCTTAAACCAAAATTCATCCATCTTTCACCTACCCTAACCGAGCCACGTTACAACCTTGATAAGGAGCTATTGATTCAAACTCCTCATGCTACCTACATTAGTGGACAGAAATTGCTACGATCAACATATGAAGACATAAGTTAAGCTTAATGATTGCAGCTTAGTCTTGAATAAGGGAATAAAAATCAAATTGGTAAGAGTTGACATGTCTTTGTTACAAAAGCGTTTAGTCTAAATTTTGCTATTATAATAAGTTGTTGAATTTAATTTGAACAATATGTATGCTTAAGTAGCATAACTATCAGATTTCTTGTCTTTGAGCATAAGTATTTTAAATTCATAATTTTGGGAAAAATGTTATTCTGAAGGAATTTTTCAAAGGTGTTCCCGAGAGATTCTTTTCAAAATTTGTGCATTACTCGGGACGAGCAATGAATTAAGTTTGGGGGTGTGGAAACACAAAAATTTATATACTTTTTCATACCCAATTTTACTTAAATTCATGTAAATCTGGTTAAATTCTTGTGAAAAAATAATTAAATATTATAAAATAATTAAATCGTGTTAAAATATAAACATGGTGAATTTATTTAATTTTATACCTAATTTTGATTAATTTTGACTATTTTTGACAGATTCGTGCAAAGGGCGAAAATTGGCTCGGCTGACACTGCTGAAAGCACAAAACTGAGAAGCAATTTGAAGTATCGAGGCATGTTAATTTCCAGCCTAAGACGGTCCAAAAATGTGTATTAATTCATAATTTAATTAATTTTAATTTATTCCCTATTTAATTTGGGTTAAATAAATTATTTCTATTTAATTTTGGAGAAAGGGTCCAGTTGAACCGCACCAGTCGAGCCAAATTGGGTGAACCGAACCAGCCACTAAATGGGCAGCCCAGAACCGTCCATATGCTGACCCAAATCAGCATTTTAGCTGATTAAATATGCTTGCAAAAAGGCCCTCAAAAGACTTCTAAATTGCATTCAAACCCCACCTTAATTTATGGCTTTGTAGATTTGCCCCAAGCCTAAAATAGCAAAGTTGAAACTCTCAACTTTGCCATGTGTGTGGCCACCCAAGGGAGGGCTCTTTGGCTGCTGGAATTTGCTATTTTTAGAAGCCACAATCAGCTATAAAATCCACCCCTTGCTGATCATTCAAAGCATCCCTCACTTCACATCATTCTCTTATTCCCTCTCTCACTTTTCTCTCATTTTTTTCCATTTCATTCCCTCTTGTTGAAGTGCCGATTTCTTCTCTTGGGAAAGAGATTTTCATCAGCCATTTGGAGCAGCAATTTAGGTGTTCATAAGCCACCTTGATAGCCAAGGCCAATGATGAACGAAGAGCGGAGCAACTAGTCAAGCCACGAAGAAACACCGGATTTGCTTCTTGTTCCCTATCTCTTTAAATTTTGTTGTTGTTTTGAAGAACATGATTATGAATATTTATGCTATTGAAATGGTTATTTTAATCTATTCAACTTAAATTATGTTTGTGTTCGGTTGATTATATTCTGCCTGCTTAAATTGTTAAAATCATGTTTATGCTGTTATAAGCCTCGGTAAGATGCTTGATTAAGTAAAATCATGCCTAAGTTATTCTTGCATTACGACTGTGAGGTAACTAATTAATTAATTATTTAAACAGATTGCGATTGTAATTAATTAACACAGTACTTAATCAGTGCATGTTTATTCTTCTAAGGTATCTAAAGGCTAAATTAGCAATGTATCTGGCGATATTATTACCTTGCATAACTTGCAAGATTATTGTGATTAAATTGTTTCAAGGTAGGGATGCCTTGTTACTTCTCATAGTCTTTTATATGCTTATTGGATTTAATTAATCGTTTGAATTGACATAGGGATGTGCATGAGATTGGTTTAATTTAATGAGTATGTATGTGCAATAACATGTTTGCTTGCTAGAATCTGTTTAGTCAATTGAATTGACATAGGGATATATCAAGAGATGAATGGATTTTTGTTTGTAAGTTTGTTCATAAGTTAGCAAATTACCGGGTTGCTGTGAAATTATTCGTAACAGTATGAACATGAGTATAATAATTCTAAGTTGAAGAATTATAATGAATCCAACACAAGTATGTTACATTGATTAAATATTATTTGAAATCATGCATTAGAACTACCTTGTCTTATTTTAATTATTTACTTAGTTTTTAAATAGTCGTTGACCATCTTTCAACATCAAAATAGTTTTACCTCGCCAAAGTGTTTTACAATTAATTTCATAAATAATTCTTTTTATAGTCCCTGTGGGTACAATAACTCGACATTTACTTGTCACTTTATTACTTGTTGCAATTGTGTACACTTGCACATTTTTCCGTCATTCCAAGTTTTTGACGCCGTTGCCGGGGACTGTTTTAAAAAGCCATTATTTGTGAATTTGTTAGTCTTACATTTTGGTTTATTTTCCTGTTTAATTTTTAACTCAATTAATTTTTCTTTGATAATTTCAGGTGTTTATGAGTATTGACCAGATCATTGACTTACTCCCTATAGACCCTGAGATAGAACGAACCTTTCGATAGCGAAAAAGACAAGCGAATTAGAGAAGGACTGAAGGAATGAATTTCGAGAATATGAATCAAGGAAATGGAGCAAACCTTGCTCAAAATCCTATCCTTATTGCTGACGATAGGGATAGAGCCTTAAGACAATATGTTGTGCCAGTATTTAACGATCTTAATCCAGGCATTAGGAGACCCGAAATCGAGGCACAACAGTTCGAGCTTAAGCCAGTTATGTTCCAGATGCTTCAGATTGTGGGCCAATTCAGTGGGATGCCTACTGAAGATCCTCATCTTCATTTAAGACTACTTATGGAGGTGAGCAACTCTTTCAAATTAGCTGGAGTTACCGAAGATGCACTACAATTGAAACTGTTTCCGTACTCACTAAGGGACAGAGCTCGAGCCTGGTTGAATTCATTGCCACCAAACTCAATCTCTACATGGCAAGAGTTAGCCGAAAGATTCCTCATGAAGTATTTCCCACCTAGCAAGATGCTAAGTTGAGAATGAGATCGCTGCCCTCCAACAAATGGATGATGAGTCCTTGTATGAGGCATGGGAACGATACAAAGAACTATTACGAAAATGCCTTCATCACGGAATCCCGCATTGCATCCAACTTGAGACATTTTATAGTGGTCTCAATGCTCACACAAGGATGGTAGTGGATGCTTAAGTCTTATAATGAGGCTTACGAAATCATCGAAAGGATCACCAGTAACAATTATCAATGGCCGACCAATCAAGCCGCGTCAGGAAGACGAGTCGCTAGAATACATAAAGTGGATGCTTTCACTTCACTCGCATTTTAGGTATCTTCAATATCTTCAATGCTTAAGATTTTTACCACTAATGGGTCTAACAGTTTTGTAGCCCAACCACCTCACCAATTTGAGAGTATAGCCTGTGTTTATTGTGGGGAGGGACATTTGTTCGAAGAATGTCCATCAAACCTCGAATCCATATATTAAATGGGTAACCAGAACCAAAATTGAGGAAGGTAAGGACTGCAATCCAACTTCTACAACCCATCGTGGCGAAACCACCCGAATTTTTCCTGGAGTAACCAAGGGGCTGGAACTAGTAACAACTACGCTCAACCTAGACTGACTCCACCGCCTAGTTTCTCCCAACAAGTTTAGAACCCAGTTCAAGCTGAACCATCCAATAGTTTGGAGAATCTGCTAAAGGCATACATGGCGAAGACTGATGCCTTAATTCAAAGCCAAGTAGTTACATTGAAGAATTTGGAAAACCAAATAGGCCAACTTGCAACTGAACTTAGGAACCGACCACTGATGCTCAACACTATCGAAGTTGAAAAGGAGCCAGCTGATGCTCAAGACTCAGAAGAAGTTCAACCGAGTGTTTAAATTCCAGTTTCATAAGAACTAGAATCTACAAAACCCGACAAGGTAATTTTAGAACCAGCTAATTCTGATCAACTAACAACTCCGTTAGATGCAAAATTATCGCCGAAAATGAATTAGCCAATTCCAGTAAAGAAACCATCACCACCCTACCCTCAAAGACTTCAGAAATGGAAACATGAAATTCAATTGAAGAAATTTCTAGACGTACTCAAGCAACTTCACATCAACATCCCGTTGATTGAAGCACTTGAACAAATACCAAACTACGTCAAGTTCATGAATGATATCCTGTCCAAAAAATAAAGACTCGGAGAATTTGAGACGGTAGCTCTAACGAAGGAATGCAGCGCATATCTTCAAGACAAACTACCCCCAAAGCTGAAGGATCCTGGATGTTTTACCATACCTTACAACATTGGAGCAACATATTGTGGCAAGGCATTATGTGACTTGGGTGCAAGTATAAACTTGATGCCTATGTCAATATTTAGAAAGTTGGGGATAGGTGAAGTCGACCTACTACGGTTACACTTCAACTAGCAGATCGATCTTTAGCACATCCAGAAGGAAAAATCGAGGACGTATTGGTACATGTAGATAAATTTATCTTTCCTGCTGATTTTGTTATCCTAGATTTTGAGGCAGACAAAGAAGTGTCGATTATCCTAGGAAGACCGTTCTTAGCAACCAGAAGGACCTTTATTGATGTGCAGAAGGGCAAGCTTACGATGCGTGTTCAGGACGACCAGGTAACATTCAATGTTTTTAAGTTTATGCGATTTCCTTACACAATTGATGACTGTTCTGCAGTATCTGATTTAGAGGATTTAATAGTAGAAAAGGAGCTCAATAATGTTGAAGAACCATTGGAACAAATTTTGACATCAGATCCTCCAAATGATGAAGAGGAGGATGGACACTTAGCCTTGTTAGAAGCTAATCAAATGGGATTTAATCTACAAACCCACTTTGAATCTTTGGAGTTAGAGAAAAGGGAGTATGCCCAACCAAAAGCATCAATTGAGGAACCACCTAAATTAGAACTCAAGGTATTACCTTCACATTTAAAATACGTTTATTTAGTTAACTCTTCTACTCTGCCTGTGATTGTTTCAGCAGAATTAGCTACTGAGCAAGAAGAGAAACTAATTTTGGTGTTAAAATAATTCAAGAAGGCTACCGGATGGACCATAGCCGATATCCGTGGTATTAGTCCATCTGTATGGATGCACAAGATTATCCTGGAAGATGGCGAAAAAGGGACGACTGATGGACAATGAAGACTGAACCCCATCATGAAGAACGTGGTTAAAAAGGAAATTATCAAGTGGTTAGATGGGGGCATCATTTATCCCATCTCAGATAGTTCGTGGGTAAGTCCGGTCCAGTGTGTGCCCAAGAAGAGAGGTATCACCGTCGTAAAAAATGAGAATAACGAGTTGATACTAACAAGAACAGTTACGGGATGAAAGATTTACATCGATTACCGGAAGCTGAACAAGGCGACTAGGAAAGATCACTTTCCTTTGCCATTATTGGACCAGATGCTGGATAGACTCGCGAGGCAAGACTATTTCTATTTTCTCAATGGATACTCGGGGTATAATTAGATTACAGTAGCACCAGAAGATCAATACTAGACAACGTTCACCAGCCCGTATTGTACATTTGCATTTAGACGCATGCCATTTGGTTTATGTAATGCACCTGCTACATTTCAAAGATGTATGATGTCTATTTTTACTGACATGGTTGAAAAGTACTTGGAAGTTTTTATGGATGACTTTTGAGTGTTCGGAGATACTTACGATGATTGCTTAGCCAATCTAGCTAAAGTACTAAGACGATGCGAAGAAACAAACCTAGTACTTAACTGGGAAAAGTTCCATTTCATGGTACGAGAAGGAATTGTTCTAGGGCATTGGATAACGAGATATGGAATCGAGGTAGACAAAGCAAAGGTAGATGTTATTGAGAAGCTTTCACCTCCAACATCTGTAAAGAGTGTTAGGAGCTTCTTGGGTCACGCCGGGTTCTATCAAATATTTATCAAGGACTTCTCCAAAATTGCTAAACCCTTGTGCAGACAATTGGAGAAGGACACGACGTTCAAGTTCGGTGATGAATGCTTAAAGGCTTTCAAGGATTTGAAGAGTCGATTAGTTACGGCACCCATAATTGTCACACCAGACTGGGATCTACCATTTGAATTGATGTGTGACGCAAGCGATTTTACGATAGGAGCTGTCATGGGCCAACGAAGGAGCAAAGTTTTTCATCCCATCTACTATGCAAGCCGAACTCTTACAGGAGCTCAACTGAACTATACGGTAACAGAGACAAGTTTCAAGCTTATCTTGTAGGTACCAAATTAACTGTGTATACGGACCACTCGGCAATCAAGTACTTACTTGCCAAGAAAGATGCTAAGCCGAGATTGATCCGGTGGGTGCTTCTACTTCAATAGTTCAATCTAGAAATTTAAGATCGAAAGGGAGTAGAAAACCAAGTAGCAGATCACTTGTCCAGATTGGAGCCGCACGAAGGAAATTCTCCTAATATACCAATTCAGGAAACATTCCCAGATGAACAAATACTGAAGGTAAGTCATGTCCATAATACCCCTTGGTTTTCTGATATTGCTAACTATTTAGCTTGTGGTTTGATGCCAATTAATAAGACATATCAACAAAGGAGAGAGTTTCTTCACAATGTGAAGTACTACTTCTAGGAAGAGCCATTTTTGTTTAAAAGGTGTGCAGATCAGATGATCAGGAGATGTATGGCAGAAGATGAAGTACAAAAGATTTTATACCATTGTCACTCAGCTCCAAGTGGGGTACACTTCGGAGGTACTCGTACAGGGGCCAAAGTATTGCAAGCTAGATTCTTTTGGTCGACCCTATTCAAGGATGCATCTGCATACGTAAAGAGTTGCGAACGATGTCAAAGGGTCGAAAATGTCACCAACAGAAATGAGATGCCTCGAATAAACATCATTGAGGTAGAATTACTCTATGTATGGGGTATTGACTTTCTTGGTCCTTTCCCTCTGTCTTTTGGTCACAAGTATATATTGGTAGTAGTAGACTATGTGTCCAAGTGGGTCGAGCCTGAACTTATCCGACAAACGATGCTAGGGTTGTAATTAAGTTCTTGCAGAAACATGTGTTCACAAGGTTTGGAACCCCAAGAGCTATCATTAGTGATAAAGGATCCCACTTTGTGAACAAGTGGTTAAAATGATTATTAGATAAGACAGAGTGAAACACAAGGTTGCAACAGCTTACCATCCGCAGACGAATGGGCAAGCTAAACTGGCAAATAAAGAGATCAAAGGCATCTTGAGAAGGTAGTTTGTCCAAACCGACGAGATTGGTCCAAAAGGCTGGATGATGCTTTATAGGCTTACCGAACAACATACAAGACACCTTTAGGGATGTCACCCTACAGTTTGGTCTTTGGGAAAGCATGTCATCTACCCTTAGAGTTAGAGCACAAGGCTTACTGGGCTCTTCGACAAGTCAACTTTGATCCTAAGCTTGCTAAAGAGAAACGGATGCTCCAACTCAATGAGCTAGAGGAACTCCGCCTATTCTCCTACGAAAATGCCAAATTACTCAAGGAAAGACTTAATAAATGGCATGATAAGCACATTTGAGTTTGAGAATTTAAAGCAAGTCAGCGAGTTTTGTTATTTAATTCCAGACTAAAGTTCTTTCCAGGTAAGCTAAAATCACATTGGTCCGGTCCATTTACGATTCATTGCGTCTATCCATATGGAGTTATCGAGCTCCATGGTAAGGGAAGTAATTTTCAAGTTAATGCCCAGCGCCTGAAACACTATTTTGGAGATAAGATTGAACGGAATGAAATTTTTTTCATTTTATCGGATGTTTAAAATTTCCTTATTTTCCTTTTTAATAAATGATTTAGGGTATATTTTTGGGATCAGTATGTTTAAATAAATTCCGTCAAGGAGATTGGAACTTAAGCGGGACTGCTTGTGACCCCTCCAATCTTTCCTGAGAATTAATTTTAACATAATTTTTCTAAAAATTATTCTCTAAATAGAAATTTTAATCTATGATTTTTTAAATAAAAAGACCAGTTTTGATCTGAGCCTTAAATTGCAACTCAATTCCAAATTTTCATTAAGTCTAGGGACTTAATTGAAATATTTTTAAAATTTGGTTGCTCTTTTCGTAAATAATAAAAATTAGATGCCTCTTTTTGTAAATATTTGCAAGAAATTCTCGAGGAACTAACAGTTCAGGGTTCTACATAGACTGTGTCAAAACAAGGAATCCACACTTGTCGAAGAGAATAGTTGACGCCACTCGCAAAGATTTCATATTTGAACCATAGAGTTCATTATCAAAGAAGGAGCTAAGTGATTCATGCAAAGGCAATAGTGATGGAACAAAGGATGAGTCAAACTTGGAAGGGTTTGCAAATAAATAAATGGAGGATCTTGACTTTATTTTATTTCTGTTCTTAGGTCATTTTAGGATTAAGTTTAATTAGGATTTTTTTTTTTGCATAATAAAACAAGAGAGGAAAACCACTAATAAAATGTGAGCAAGTCAGAAAGTATAAAGTGTGGCAATAGATATATACATGTCTATGATTGGATTTAGAAAGAGCTTGGTATTTAAGCAGTCAAATTGACTCACCTCCTCTTTTCTAAAATCCTACTTGGTGTATGGTATCTATTCACTTTAAACAATAAGGACATTGTTCAATTTAAGTTGGGGGGACCGAAAACCACTCAGAATAAAATTTTTCTTTTAATTATGATTATGATATATTTTGTTCAGAAATTTGAATTCTGTTAAGTATGCTCAATTTTAGTATGAATAAAGTTCTATTATTTCAATAAATTATTATGTTAGCTTAATAATGACATGAATGTATTTTTAATAAAGCATGCAAATTCGTACCATAAAATTTTTAGTTCTTTAGGGAAGTTAGGTATGCATGAAAGTTTAAGTCTTTAGAATTGACTTAGTAGTTTCTTGAGGCGAAATCCTAGGGAGCATGGAACATTGGAAATGATTTAGGCAACTATTGTTTGGACTGTTTGAGCCTTTCAAGCCCACCATGGTAAAATTTTATCCTTTGAAACCCAACTTTGAGACTATATGGCCTGATTTTATTTCAACCCTTACAATAATTAGCCATTAATTTTTGCTTAATAATCTTAAAATTGTCCCAAACACTAGACTCAGTAATATTCAAGATGTACTTCAAAAGTAAGTTTGGAGGAGTTGAAAAGAAGTATCAATTGCTCGAGAATTGTAGTACACAAAGTAAGTGCTCGTAAATTAAAAAAAGAGAGAGAAAAAGAAAAAGAGAGCACATGTATTTGAAAGAGATGTACAAAAGAGCATATGAAAGTCAAGTTGGAGTATCAAAGGTAAAAACTCCGAAGGTTCGATTAAGGCTGAGTCTAGGGTTTCTTAAACCAAAATTCATCCATCTTTCACCTACCCCTAGCCGAGCCACGTTACAACCTTGATAAAGACCTATTGATTCAAACTCCTCATGCTACCTACATTAGTGGGGAGAAATTGCTACGATCAACATATGAAGACATAAGTTAAGCTTAATGATTGTAGCTTAGTCTTGAATAAGGGAATAAAAATCAAATTGGTAAGAGTTGACATGTCTTTTTTACAAAAGCATTTAGTCTAAATTTTGCTATTATAATAAATTGTTGAATTTAATTTGAACAATATGTATGCTTAAGTAGCATAACTATCAAATTTCTTGTCTTTGAGCATAAGTATTTTAAATTCATAATTTTGGGAAAAAATATTGTTCTGAAGGAATTTTTCAAAGGTGTTTCCGAGAGATTCTTTTCAAAATTTGTGCATTACTCGGGACGAGCAATGAATTAAGTTTGGGGGTGTGGAAACACAAAAATTTATATACTTTTTCATAGCCAATTTTACTTAAATTCATGCAAATCCGGTTAAATTCTTGTTGAAAAATAATGAAATATTATAAAATAATTAAATCATGTTAAAAATATAAACATGGTGAATTTATTTAATTTTACCTAATTTTGATTAATTTTGACTATTTTTGATAGACTCGCGCAAAGGGCAAAAATTGGCTCGGCTGACACTACTGAAAGCACAAAACCAAGAAGCAATTTGAAGTATCGAGGCACGCTAATTTCCAGCCTAAGACGAACCAGAAATGTGTCTTAATTCATAATTTAATTAATTTAAATTTATTCCCCATTTAATTTGGGTTAAATAAATTATTTTTAATTAATTTTAGAGAAAGGGTCCAGTTGAACCGCACCGGTCGAGCCAAATTGGGTGAACCGAACCAGCCATGTAACACCCCAAACTCGGCCCAGACGTTACGACCAAATTCAGTGTGCCACATGGAAAATGTTGCTAAAGAAGTTAGGTTTTATCTAAAAATCTCTCTTAGGATTTAAAGGATGTTTTTGTTTTAAGTTTAAGTGAATGGAAGCTGTGCACCAGGTAGGAAGCCAGAAAAGAGGAGGTGAGTCTATTGGACTGCTTAAATACCAAGCTCTTCCCAGAACCAATCCTAGACATGCACACATCCATTGCCACACTTAAAGCATGTTACTCGTTCACGAACATCAAATTTAGTTTAAGTCTTATTTAAAATATTTATTTCCTTTTTAAAACATTACGTTGCGGAAGCTTTACTTGGTTATCGTGATATTTTGAAAACAAGTAACTTTTATAAGTCGCGCCCTAGTGCTAACCAGTTTAATAATCCCAAAATAAAAATAATTAAAAGAGCGGCCTTATTACAACTTTAAGCAAAATAAAGTAATCAAAAGTAAAACGTGAACTTATTTAAAACCAGAAATCAATCTTCGTGGCCACTCTGAATCCCGCCCAACTCCAAGTCCACCAACTAGGGCTCACCTGCAAGGATGGAAGAGGGAGGGGTGAGCTTGGAAAACTCAGTGTGTACGGTAACCCATCCAAAGCCCAAGTCAGCTCGACCCATTGGGCCTAAGCCCCCTTCAGTAAATGATAATTACTGCATCAAGCCCTTTTCGAATCTGATGAACCGGGCCTTAGCCCCTTACAGATAACAGTGTGGCCCATAGGCCCAATTCCAGAATAGAACATATATACATACATATATGCAAGCCTAACCTAGCCTATAACCAACTGCTACACTCCACCCGTACCAGCCCTACACTCCATGTGGGGAATATCTCAACCCACCCAGCTCTACACTCCACAGTTGCAGCATTACTGCTCAATATTGGTAAATTGAGGCAAAGCCTCCAGTACGTGGATGAGCCACTTTCAGTACTTCCTCCATCAATATCCTAGTCCCATGCAACAGATAATAATAATAATATGATATGCACGAAATGTGATAATGATCAATCATGCATTTCGGTTAACCTTAACCCTAGGGGTATATCAGTAATTTTGCTCTTAGGGGTAAATCTGTAAACTTTCCCACCTATAAAGGTATTTCAGTAATTTTATCAGTTTTAATCAATTTTGATTCCACAGTCTAATAGAACATATTTATATGCCCATTTTTTGTTATCTTACCCACATGGACCCGTAAGCCCATTGGGCCCAGTTTTAGCCTATCGAGGCCCAATTACCGAAGTGCACGAAATTTTACACACGACTAACTTACCATTTTGCGTTTCCAGATCTAATGATTTCTAATCGTCTTGTGAGCACTTGCACGCTCACAAGCCCACGAAATGCCGAAATTTTGGCATTTCGGCTTTTGCCGAATTGAACTATGAAAGGGTGTTCGATACACACTTATTTCGTGATGACTGCTACTGAGATCCTTTACGATGTCCTTTTTGCCAAAAACCGATGACTAGACCCAAGTCTGATTCCTCCAATGATCCAAGCCTTCGTTCTAACACTCAAGAAGACACACTTATTCCTCTTTGATTTCTACGCAGATCTGATGCAGATCTATCCTCTAAACGATGGTAGAACTCGAACCAAGGAGATCTGAAGTTTCGGCTATAAGCCCCTAAATCTATGGTATTTTGGCTTTTTAGGTGATGAAAAAGATGATGATTTGAGGCTATAACCTTGGAGTAATTTTGCCGATAGATACTAAGGGTTTAGAGAAGATGAATTTTGATCAAAAGGAACAAAACTACTGAAGGATTTGGCTTTGGAGAAATTGGCACAAGTAGTGAGTTTTCAGGATTTCGGCTTTTTAATGGCAATCGGTGATGAAGGTTTAATGGAGGATGGAATCGGCAGAGGAGATGAATAAGATGGTCAGAAAGTTTCGGCTAGAAGGAGAAGCATAAAGGAAGAGAAAACATGGAGGAAAAGAGAAGAAAAAATTTGGCACAATGAGAAAAAGACTTGTGTTTTCGGCTCTTGTGAGAATTCAGAAAAGATGAGAGAAAACTTTCAGGTGGCTAACCCTAATTCTCCAAGACAGAAAAAGAAAAGAACCTAACCCTAATATCAACTAAAGCAATTGGCCAAACCTCCCTAAGACCCTTGCTGAAATTCACTTGAGTGATCACATGCCCAGTACATGCCTAAAAATTAAAAAAGTAACAATATGCCTACCTTACAACTTGAACCCTGGACCTCCAATTCCTTCTCAGGAGCCATTTTTTTAGGAACCTAGTGGCGCCACCTTGCCACTTTACCAAGGCCTTATATCTGTGTCATAACTAACTTAGCTTCTTCTTGAAAGCCCACTTAACCAAATCTCCCATTCACTTAAGAATCCAACCTCGATATTTTGCCGTGTATAGCTTAAGCTTGGGCCTTCTAAAGGCCCACTACCACATTTAAACATAATACCAATATTCAAAACACGAAAATTTTAAAATTTACCAAAAATCACGAAAACCCGAAAAAATCCTGAAAATCAGGGCGTTACAAGCCACTAAATTGGCAGCCCAGAACCGTCCATATGTTGACCCAAATAAAAATTTTAGCTGATTAAGTATGCTTACAAAAAGGCCCTCAAAAGACTTCTAAATTACAGTTAAACCCCACCTTAATTTATGGCTTTGTAGATTTGCCCTAAGCCTAAAATAGCAAAGTTGAAACTCTCAACTTTGCCATGTGTGTGGCCGGCCAAGGGAGGGCTCTTTGGCTGCTGGAATTTGCTATTTTTAGCAGCCACAATCAGCTATAAAAGCCACCCCTTGTTGATCATTCAAAGCATCCCTCACTTCACATCACTCTCTCATTCCCTCTCTCACTTTTCTCTTATTTTTTTCCATTCCATTCCCTCTTGTTGAAGTGCCAATTTCTTCTATTGGGAAAGAGACTTTCATCTGCCATTTGAAGCAGCAATTTAGGTGTTCATAAGCCACCTTGATAGCCAAGGCCAACGAAGAACAAAGAGCGGAGCAACTAGTCAAGCCACGGAGAAACACCGAATTTGCTTCTTGTTCCCTATCTCTTTAAATTTTGTTGTTGTTTTGACGAACATGATTATGAATATTTATGCTATTGAAATGGTTATTTTAATCAATTCAGCTTAAATTATGTTTGTGTTGGGTTGATTATATTCTGCCTGCTTAAATTGTTAAAATCATGTTTATGCTGTTATAAGACTCGGTAAGATGTTTGATTAAGTAAAATCATGCCTAAGTTATTCTTGCATTACGACTATGAGGTAACTAATGAATTAATTATTTAAACGGATTGCAATTGTAATTAATTGATACAGTACTTAATCAGTGCATGTTTATTCTTCTAAGGTATTTGAAGGCTAAATTAGCAATGTACCTAGCAGTATTATTGCCTTGCATAACTTGCAAGATTATTGTGATTAAATTGTTTTTCAGGTAGGGATGCCTTGTTACTTCACATAGTCTTTTATATGCTTTTTGGATTTAATTAATCGTTTGAATTGACATAGGGATATGTAAGAGATTAGTTTAATTTAATGAGTATGTATGTGCAATAACATGTTTGCTTGCTAGAATCTGTTTAGTCGATTGAATTGACATAGGAATATATCAAGAGATGAACAGATTTTTGTTTGTAAGTTTGTTCATAAGTTAGCAAATTACCGGGTTGCTATGAAATTATTTGTAACAGTATGAACGTGAGTATAATTGTAACAGCCTGATTTTGGGCCTAGTCAAAACAGTGGTTTCGGGACCACTATTCCGAGGCTAGAGAAAATTATTTTAGTGTTATTTTATGTGTTATAATATAATTTCATAAGTGCATGTAAATTTTGGTAAGTTAATTTTAGCGATTTCTAGTCCAATTTCAAAAAAGGACTAAATCGCGTAAACGGTAAAAGTTGTATTTTTTGTGCCTAAAGGTGTTTAATAGCTAGATAACTAAAATTGAGGGGTTTTAAATGGAAAATAGACCCTTTTTATTGAGGTGGTCGGCCAAGGGGAGACCAATTGGTCAAAAAGCCAAAATTTATGGCTTTTAGGTGACTTATTTAACCAATTAGTAATAAAATAAAGATAGGATGATATCATCCCTTTTCATCTTCTTCTTGAGCAATTTTTCCAGAAAAAGAAAGGGGTTTTGAAGCTTTGAAATATCAGCCACTTACATCCCTTGCTAGTAAGTGATTTTTAATGTTTTTCTTGATGATTTTTACATTTTTGGAACCCCTAAAACATGAGCTTTCAAAAGAGGGGATTATTTTACAAAATGATGAAGAGTCTAGGGTTTTACCATGAGAGTAAATGTGTTGTATGCTGTGTTTTTATGGAAGGTTATGAGTCATAGTTGTCTAATAAACAACTTTTGTGAAAGAAATTGCATGAAAACACCTTAAATGAGGTTATTATGCAAAGTTGTAAAACAAGTTGTAAATGTGTGAAATAGTTGAAATTATGAGTTTCTATAGTTATGAAAATGGTTCATCTAGACTCAAGGAGTAAAGGAATGTGACAAAATTCATTTTACGAGCCTAGGGGTAATTTGGTAATTTTGGCAAAATATAGGGGCAAAATTGTAAAAATTGCCCAAGTGTGTCAACGGACTAATTTGATTAGTACATTGTTTTAATAAGCTGAATGTGATATTATAGATGATGAAAATCGAGATTTGGACCTAGAACAGAAAGAAATCGATTAAGGGATAATTACGTCTTTTTCACCTTTGTGGTATCAAGGTAAGTTCGCATGTAAACAATAACATGTTATACATGTATTTTAAATGTTATCATTACATGAATTATACAAATATGAATGTGTATGTGATTAATAGAAATATGATAAAACAAAGCCTTGATAGGCGAGGAAGAATCCCGTTTGAACCTTAGGAATAAAATAGGATACGAGTGACATGTCACTAGGAATTATGAGTTTAGATGACTAGCTCGAGAGTGAGCATTGAAATGTCATGAGATATGAGGTAGCTTTAGCTAAAATTGAGGCACTTATGTGCAAAGATTTTTCCGAGTATCCAATTAGTATTCCAAGTGTTCAACGGGTAATCCGAATAAAAAGTTGATGATGGTCCCAATGAGGTAAGTCATTGGTGAGTATGCACTTGAGTTATGTTACGAGTTGTGCAGGTACGTACACTAAGCCTATGAGAATATCTTGGTATGTGAAAGATCTATGATGCATAAATATGTGTTCTTACCATGATGGATGAAATGATGTTGTATTAATTTTGTGAACAATGACCATGAATGAGTAACTTAGCCTTGACAGATCTGAGTTACTGCAGTAGTGTAACTTTGAAAATACACTAAAAATAGTGGAAAATGAGTTAGAGGCTGAATAAAAATGGAATTAAATCTTAATGAGTCTAGTTTTTTATAAAAGAAACCGTGTAAGAAAAAGCATTTCCTATAATGAGATATTTGAAGTTGCGTGGGACGGAGTTAGAATAACTTCGAGATCCCCTGTTCTGATTTGAGAAAATCATTATAAATTGGCCTATGTCAGCTAATGATGTTATGGGCCTATATGATTATTCATATATATGTATGATACTATCTCTTGTGAGGTGGCTTATAGCATGTATACCTAGAGGTTGTATTGAGGTAGTAATTTATGCATGATTATGTGATTATTGCATGCAACTGCCAAGGTCTCATATGATGAGTTTATAATGATTTGGTATGTATGAATTATGATATCTATTGCATGAGAAATAGTCATGATCATGACATGTTTATGGATGTTTAAGTGCCTAATTTTGCCATGTTGTATGCTATTGTATAAGTATGCGTGCATGTGTTGTGAGGGTGACAAAATGGCTTGGAAAGTAGCCGTGTATTTGTCCACAAGGGTAGAAAAACGGGCATATGTCTAGGTCGTGTGTCCCCTGCACCTAAGTTTTTCAAGTCAGTATGCATGGTGTGGTACACGGGCAAGAGACACGGCCATGTGTCTCAGCCGTGTGAAGGACACGGTCATAAGGCATAGGCGTATACCTTGGCCATGTGGTTTTGGCAGAATGTCCAGGTTTTTGGACGCGGTTTCAGGACACGGGCATGTCCCTAGCACACAGGCGTGTGGAGCCTTGATGCAAGAGATTTTCTAAGTTTTTCATGAGTTCTCGGTTGGGTCTTGAACCACCCCAAATGTATGTGTTGGGCCTCGTAAGCCCGCATAAGGGATAGATTGCATGTAAAAAGAAAAGTTTTTAATTGTTTGAGATTTCATGGCCCTGTTTAATATAGAAGTGTTAGTAAAAGTCAGGTAGCACCTCGAACCCCGTCCTGGCGTCGGATGCGGGTGAGGGGTGTTACAATAATAATTCTAAGTTAAAGAATTATAATTAATCCAACACAAGTATGTTACATTGATTAAATCTTATTTGAATCGTGCATTAGAACTACTTTGTCTGATTTTAATTATTTACTTAGTTTTTAAATAGTCGTTGACCATCTTTCAACATCAAAATATTTTTACCTCGCCAAAGTGTTTTGTAATTAATTTCATAAATAATTCTTTTTACAGTCCCTGTGGGTATGATAACTCGACATTTACTTGTCACTTTATTACTTGCTGCGATTGTGTACACTTGCACATTTTTTCGTCGTTCCAAGTTTTTGGCGCCGTTGCCGGGGACTGTTTTAAAAAGCCATTATTTGTGAATTTGTTAGTCTTTCATTTTGGTTTATTTTCCTATTTAATTTCTAACTTAATTAATTTTTCTTTGATAATTTCAGGTGTTTATGAGTATTGACCAGATCATTGACTTACTCCCTGTAGACCCTGAGATAGAACGAACCTTTCGACATTGAAGAAGACAGGCGAATCAGAGAAGGACTAAAGGAATGAATTTCGAGAATATGAATCAAGGAAATAGAGCAAACCTTGCTCAAAATACTATTCTTATTGCTGACGATAGGGATAGATCCTTAAGACAATATGCTGTGCCAGTATTTAACGATCTTAATCCGGGTATTAGGAGACCCAAAATCGAGGCACAACAATTTGAGCTGAAGCCAGTTATGTTCTAGATGTTTCAGACTGTGGGCCAATTCAGTGGGATGCCTACTGAAGATCCTCATCTTCATTTAAGACTATTTATGGAGGTGATCGACTCTTTCAAATAAGCTGGAGTTAACGAAGATGTACTACGATTGAAACTATTTTCGTACTCACTAAGGGACACAGCTCGAGCCTGGTTGAATTCATTGCCACCAAACTCAATCTCTACATGGAAAGAGTTAGCCGAAAGATTCCTCATGAAGTATTTCCTGCCTAGCAAGAATGCTAAGTTGAGGAACGAGATCACTGCCTTCCAACAAATGGATGATGAGTCCTTGTATGAGGCATGGGAAGGATACAAAGAACTATTATAAAAATGCCCTCTTCACGGAATCCCACATTGCATTCAACTTGAGACATTTTACAATGGTCTAAATGCTCACACAAGGATGGTAGTGGATGCTTCTGCTAACGGTGCTCTCCTTTCTAAGTCTTATAATGAGGCTTACGAAATCATCGAGAGGATCGCTAGTAACAATTATCAATGGCCCACCAATTGAGCCGCGTCAGGAAGACGAGTCGCTGGAATACATGAAGTGGATGCTTTCACTTCACTCGCATCTCAGGTATCTTCAATATCCTCAATGCTTAAGAATCTTACCACTAATGGGTCTAACAGTTTTGCAGCCCAACCACCTCACAATTTTAAGAGTATAGCCTGTGTTTATTGTGGGGAGGGACATTTGTTCGAAGAATGTCCATTAAACCCCGAATCTGTATATTACATGGGTAACCAGAACCAAAATCGAGGAAGGCAAGGACTGCAATCCAACTTCTACAACCCATCGTGGCGAAACCACCTAATTTTTTCCTAGAGTAACCAAGAGGCTGGAACCAGTAACAACTATGCTCAACCTAGACCGACTCAGCTGCCTAGTTTTTCCCAACAAGTTCAGAACCCAGTTCAAACTGAACCATCCAATAGTTTAAAGAATCTACTAAAGGCATACATGGCAAAGAATGATGCCTTAATTCAAAGCCAAGCAGTTACATTGAAAAATCTGGAAAACCAAATGGGCCAGCTTGCAACTGAACTTAGGAACCGACCACAAGGTGCTTTACCTAGTGATACGGAGAATCCAAGAAATCCGAGGAAGGAATATTGCAAACCATTAACACTGAGGAGCGGAAAGACAGTAGAGCGCAACACTATCGAAGCTGAAAAAGCGCTAGCTGATGCTTAAGACTCAGAGGAAGTTCAACCGGGTGTTGAAATTCTAGTTTCACAAGAACTAGAATCTGCAAAACTCGATAAGGTAATTTTAGAACCAACTAATTCTGATCAACTAACAACTCCGTTAGATGCAGAACTGCCGCTAAAAATGAATCAACCAGTTTCAGTAAAGAAACCATCACCACCCTACCCTCAAAGACTTCAGAAGCAGAAACAAGAAATTCAATTCAAGAAATTCCTAGACGTACTCAAGCAACTTCACATCAACATCCCGTTGGATGAAGCACTTTAACAAATGCCGAACTACGTCAAGTTCATAAAGGATATCCTGTCCAAAAAATGAAGACTCAGAAAATTTGATACAGTAGCTCTAACGAAGGAATGCAGCACATATCTTCAAGACAAACTACCCCCAAAGCTAAAGGATCCTGGATGTTTTACCATACCTTGCAACATTGAACAACATATTGTGGTAAGGCATTATGTAACTTGGGTGCAAGTATAAACTTGATGCCTATGTCAATATTTAGAAAGTTGGGGATAGGTGAAGTCAGACCTAATACACCCACTTTGAATCTTTGGAGTTAGAGAAAAGGGAGTATGCCCAACCAAAAGCGTCAATTGAGGAACCACCTAAATTAGAACTCAAGGTATTACCTTCACATTTAAAATATGTTTATTTAAGTAACTCTTATACTTTACCTGTGATTGTTTCAGCAGAATTAACTACTGACCAAGAAGAGAAACTCATTTTGGTGTTGAAACAATTCAAGAAGGCTATCGGATGGACTATAATCGATATCCGTGGTATTATTCCTGGAAGATGGTGAAAAAGGGACAACTGATGGATAATGGAGACTGAACCCCATCATGGAGGACGTGGTAAGAAAGGAAATTATCAAGTGGTTAGATGGGGGTATCATTTATCCCATCTCAGATAGTTCGTTGGTAAGTCTGGTCCAGTGTGTGCCAAAGAAGGGAGGTATCACCATCGTAAAAAATGAGAACAACGAGTTGATACCAACAAGAACAGTTATGGGATGGAGGATTTGCATCGATTACCGGAAGCTGAACAAGGCGACTAAGAAAGATCACTTTCCTTTGCCGTACTTGGACGAGATGCTAGATAGACTCATGGGGCGAGACTATTACTGTTTTCTCTATGGATACTCGGGGTATAATCAGATTACGATAGCACCGAAAGATCAGCACAAGACAACATTCACCTTCCCGTGTGGTACATTTGCATTTAGACGCATGCCATTTGGTTTATGTAATGCACCTGCTACATTTCAAAGATGTATGATGTCTATTTTTACTGACATGGTTGAAAAGTACTTGGAAGTTTTTATGGATGACATTTCAATGTTCGGATATACTTACGATGATTGCTTAGCCAATCTAGCTAAGGTACTAAGACGATGCGAAGAAACAAACCTAATACTTAACTGGGAAAAGTGCCATTTCATAGTACGAGAAGGGATTGTTCTAGGGCATCGGATAACGAGATATGGAATCGAGGTAGACAAAGCAAAGGTAGATGTTATTGAGAAGCTTCCACCTCCAATATCTGTAAAGAGTGTTAGGAGCTTCTTGGGTCACGCCGGGTTCTATCGAATATTTATCAAGGACTTCTCCAAAATTGCTAAACCCTTGTGCAAACTATTGGAGAAAGACACGACATTCAATTTCGATGATGAATGCTTAAAGGCTTTCAAGGATTTTAAGAGTCGATTAGTTAAGGCACCCATAATTGCCACACCAGACTGGGATCTACCATTTGAATTGATGTGTGACACAAGCGATTTTGCGATAGGAGCTGTCATGGGCCAACGAAGGAACAAAGTTTTTCATGCCATCTACTATGCAAGCCGGACTCTTACAGGATCTCAACTGAACTATACGGTAACAGAGAAAGAGTTACTTTCTATTGTATTTTCTTTTGACAAGTTTTGATCTTATCTTTTAGGTACCAAAGTAACTGTGTATACGAACCACTCGGTAATCAAGTACTTACTTGCCAAGAAAGATGCTAAGCCAAGATTGATCCGATGTGTGCTTCTACTTCAAGAGTTCGATTTAGAAATTCAAGATCGAAAGGGAGTAGAAAGCCAAGTAGTAGATCACTTGTCCAGATTGGAGGCGCAAGAAGAAAATTCTCCTAATATACCAATTCAGGAAACATTCCCAGATGAACAAATACTGATGGTAAGTCATGTCTATAATACCCCTTGGTTTGTTGATATTGCTAACTATTTAGCTTGTGGTTTGATGCTAATTAATAAGACATATCAACAAAGGAGAAAGTTTCTTCACGATGTGAAGTACTACTTCTAGGAAGAGCCATATTTGTTTAAGAGGTGTGCAGATCAGATGATCAGGAGATGTGTGGAAGAAGATGAAGTACAAAAGATTTTATACCATTGCCACTCAGCTCTGAGTGGGGGACACTTCGGAGGTACTCGTACAGCGGCCAACGTATTGTAAGCCGGATTCTTTTGGCTGACACTATTCAAGGATGCATATGCATACGTAAAGAGTTGTGACCGATGTCAAAGGGTCAGAAATGTCACCAACAGATATGAGATGCCTCGAATAAACATCATTGAGGTAGAATTGTTCGATGTATGGGGTATTGACTTTCTTGGTCCTTTCCCTCCGTCTTTTGGTCACAAGTATATATTGGTAGCAGTAGACTATGTGTCCAAGTGGGTCGAGGCTGAAGCTTATCTGACAAACGATGCTAGGGTTGTAATTAAGTTCTTGCAGAAACATGTGTTCACAAGGTTTTGAACCTCAAGAGCTATCATTAGTGATGAAGGATCCCACTTTGTGAACAAGTGGTTAAAATGGTTATTAGACAAGCACAGATTGAAATACAAGGTTGCAACAGCTTACCATCCGCAGGCGAATGGGCAAGCTGAACTGGCAAATAAAAAGATCAAAGGCATACTTGAGAAGGTAGTTGGCCCAAACCGACGAAATTGGTCCAAAAGGCTGGATGACGCCTTATGGGCTTACCGAACAGTATACAAGGCACCTTTAGGGATGTCACCCTACAGGTTGGTCTATGGGAAAGTATGTCATCTACCCTTAGAGTTAGAGCACAAGGCTTATTAGGCTCTTCGACAACTCAACTTGGATCCTAAGCTTGCTAAAGAGAAACAGATCCTCCAACTCAATGAGCTAGAGGAACTCTGGCTATTCTCCTACAAAAATGCCAAATTACTCAAGGAAAGACTTAAGAATTGGCATGACAAGTACATT
Source organism: Gossypium anomalum (assembly GCA_025698475.1). Lineage (NCBI taxonomy): Eukaryota > Viridiplantae > Streptophyta > Magnoliopsida > Malvales > Malvaceae > Gossypium > Gossypium anomalum. Next base: position 27,675,784 of record CM046958.1, on the reverse strand, counting down.
CGAATTTTAGAATTTGAAGCAGGTCAGGGAGTTTTGTTATTTAATTCCAGACTAAAGTTCTTTCCAGGTAAGCTAAAATCACGTTGATCCGGTCCATTTATGATTCATCGCGTCTATCCATACGTAGTTGTCGAGCTCCAAGGTAAAGGAGGTAATTTTCAAGTTAATGCCTAGTGCTTGAAACACTATTTGGGAGATAAGATTGAATGAAATGAAATTTTGTTCATTTTATCGGATGTTTAAATTTTCTTTATTTTCCTTTTTAATAAATGATTTAGGGTATATTTCGGGATCAGTATGTTTAAATAAATTCTGTCTAGGAGATTGGAACTTAAGCGGGACCGCTTGTGACCTCTCTAATCTTTCCTGGGAATTAATTTTAACATAATTTTCCTTAAAATTATTCTCTAAATAGAAATTTTAATCTTTGATTTTTCAAATAAAAAGATCAGTTTTGATCTGAGCCTGAAATTGCAACTCAATTCCAAATTTTCATTAAGTCTAGGGACTTAATTGAAATATTTTTAAAATTTGGTTGCTCTTTTTTATAAATAATAAAATTATATGACTCTTTTTGTAAATATTTGCAAGAAATTCTCAAGGAACTGACAGTTCAGGGTTCTACATAAACTGTGTCAAAATAAGGAATCCACACTTGTCGAAGAGAATATTTGACACCACTCGCAAAGATTTCATATTTGAACCATGGAGTTCATTGGCAATAGTGATGGAGCAAAGGATGAGTCAAACTCGGAAGGGTCTACAAATAAATAAAGGGAGAATCTTGACTTTATTTTATTTCTATTCTTAGGTCATTTTAGGATTAAGTTTAATTAGGATTTTTTTATTTTTTATTCTTTGCATAATAAAACAAGAGAGGAAAACCACTAATAAAATGTGAGCAAGTCAGAAAGTATAAAGTGTGGCAATAGATATATACATGTCTAGGATTGGATTTAGAAAAAGCTTGGTACTTAAGCAGTCAAATTGACTCACCTCCTCTTTTCTAAAATCCTACCTGGTGTATAGTATCTATTCCCTTTAAACAATGAGGACATTGTTAATTTTAAGTTGGGGGGACCGAAAACCACTCAGAATAAAATTTTTCTTTTAATTATGATTAGGATATATTTTGTTTAGAAATTTGAATTCTGTTAAGTATGCTCAATTTTAGTATGAATAAAGTTCTATTATTTCAATAAATTGTTATGTTAGCATAATAATGACATGAATGTATTTTTAATAAAGCATTCAAATTCGTACCATAAAATTTTTAGTTCTTTAGGGAAGTTAGGTATGCATGAAAGTTTAAGTCTTTAGAATTGACTTAGTAGTTTCTTAAGGCGAAATCCTAGGGAGCATGGAACGTTGGAAATGATTTAGGCAATTATTGTTTGGACCGTTTGAGCCTTTCAAGCCCACCATGGTAAAATTTTATCTTTTGAAACCCAACTTTGAGACTATATGGCCTGATTTTATTTCGACCCTTACAATAATTAGCCATTACTTTTCGCTTAATAATCTTAAAATTGTCCCAAACACTAGACTCAGTAATATTCAAGATGTACTTCAAAAATAAGTTTGGGGGAGTTGAAAAGAAGTATCAATTGCTCAAAAATTCCAGTACACAAAGTAAGTGCTCGTAAATTAAAAAAAAGAGAGAAAAAGAAAAAGAAAGCACATGTATTTGAAAGAGATGTACAAAAGAGCATATGAAAGTCAAGTTGGAGTATCAAAGGTAAAAACTCCGAAGGTTCGATTAAGGCTGAGTCTAGGGTTTTTTAAACCAAAATTCATCCATCTTTCACCTACCCCTAGTCGAGCCACGTTACAACCTTGATAAAGACCTATTGATTCAAACTCCTCCTGCTACCTACATTAGTGGAGAGAAATTGCTACTCAACATATGAAGACATAAGTTAAGCCTAATGATTGCAGCTTAGTCTTGAATAAGGGAATAAAAATCTAATTGGTAAGAGTTGACATGTCTTTGTTACAAAAGCATTTAGTCTAAATTTTGCTATTATAATGAGTTGTTGAATTTAATTTGAACAATATGTATGCTTAAGTAGCATAACTATCAGATTTCTTGTCTTTGAGCATAAGTATTTTAAATTCATAATTTTGGGAAAAATGTTGTTCTGAAGGAATTTTTCAAAGGTGTTTCTGAGAGATTCTTTTCAAAATTTGAGCATTACTCGGGACGAGTAATGAATTAAGTTTAAGGGTGTGGAAACACAAAAATTTTTATACTTTTCATACCCAATTTTACTTAAATTCATGCAAATCCGGTTAAATTCTTGTCAAAAATAATTAAATATTATAAAATAATTAAATCGTGTTAAAAATATAAACATGGTGAATTTATTTAATTTTATACCTAATTTTGATTAATTTTGACTATTTTTGACAGATTCGCGCAAAGGGCGAAAATTGGCTCGGCTGACACTGCTGAAAGCACAAAATCGATAAGCAATTTGAAGTATCGTGGCACGTTAATTTCCAGCTTAAGACGGTCCAGAAATGTGTATTAATTCATAATTTAATTAATTTTAATTTATTCCCCATTTAATTTGGGTTAAATAAATTATTTTTAATTAATTTTGGAGAAAGGGTCTAGTAGAACCGCACCGGTTGAGCCAAATTGGGTGAACCGAACCAGCCACTAAATGGGCAGCCCAAAACCGTCCATATGCTGATCCAAATCAGCATTTTAGCTGATTAAATATGCTTGCAAAAAGGCCCTCAAAAGACTTCTAAATTGCATTCAAACCCCACCTTAATTTATGGCTTTATAGATTTGCCCCAAGCCTAAAATAGCAAAGTTGAAACTCTCAACTTTGCCATGTGTGTGGCCGGCCAAGGGAAGGCTCTTTGGCTGCTGGAATTTTATATTTTTAGCAGCCACAATCAGCTATAAAAGCCACCCCTTGCTGATCATTCAAAGCATCCCTCAGTTCACATCATTCTCTCATTCCCTCTCTCACCTTTCTCTCATTTTTTTCCATTCCATTCCCTCTTGTTCAAGTGCCGATTTCTTCTCTTGGGAAAGAGACTTTCATTAGACATTTGGAGCAGCAATTTAGGTGTTCATAAGCCACCTTGATAGCCAAGGCCAATGAAGAACGAAGAGTGGAGCAACTAGTCAAGCCACGAAGAAACTCCGGATTTGCTTTTTGTTCCCTATCTTTTTAAATTTTGTTGTTGTTTTGACGAACATGATTATGAATATTTATGCTATTGAAATGGTTATTTTAATCAATTCAGTTTAAATTATGTTTGTGTTGGGTTGATTATATTCTGCCTGCTTAAATTGTTAAAATCATGTTTATGCTGTTATAAGCCTCGGTAAGATGCTTGATTAAGTAAAATCATGTCTAAGTTATTCTTGCGTTATGACTGTGAGGTAACTAATGAATTAATTATTTAAACGGATTGCAATTGTAATTAATTGACACAGTACTTAATCAGTGCATGTTTATTCTTCTAAGGTATCTAAAGGCTAAATTAGCAATGTATCTGGCGATATTATTACCTTGCATAACTTGCAAGATTATTGTGATTAAATTGTTTCAAGGTAGGGATTCCTTGTTACTTCACATAGTCTTTTATATGCTTATTGGATTTAATTAATCGTTTGAATTGACATAGGGATATATAAGAGATTGGTTTAATTTAATGAGTATGTATGTGCAATAACATGCTTGCTTGCTAGAATCTGTTTAGTCGGTTGAATTGACATAGGGATATGTCAAGAGATGAATGGATTTTTGTTTGTAAGTTTGTTCATAAGTTAGCAAATTACCAGGTTGCTGTGAAATTATTCGTAACAGTATGAACATGAGTATAATAATTCTAAGTTAAAGAATTATAATTAATCCAACACAAGTATGTTACATTGATTAAATCTTATTTGAAGTCGTGCATTAGAACTACCTTGTCTTATTTTAATTATTTACTTAGCTTTTTAATAGTCGTTGACCATCTTTCAACATCAAAATATTTTTACCTCACCAAAGTGTTTTACAATTAATTTCATAAATAATTCTTTTTACAGTCCCTGCGGGTACGATAACTCGACATTTACTTGTCACGTTATTACTTGTTGCAATTGTGTACACTTGCACATTTTTCTGTTGTTCCAGTGCTTAATTTCCTTCACCCTGTTACCGGAAACCTTTTTTCCCTAAAAGTCGAAAACCCTTTTGTTTTACTCTCTTTTCTTTTTACCGATTTCTATTCTTTCTCTACACAATTTTCTTTGTTTCATTTAGCCGATTCCTTCTTCTATTCTTCTTCTTTAGTCTGTACCAAATAAACCTTATTCACCATACTAAGTTTGAAAGTCGAATATTCCAAGGGACAAATACTCGTCGACCGAATCTAGTGTAAGTGTTTGTTTTCCAATCGATTTTGCTAAGAATCTATTGCACTGTTCATTCCTCACTCTTTCTAATCAACTATGGTAGGGAATTAGTATCGGATCTCGGATCTTAGCTCTCTACCGAAATTGCTCTTTAGGTGATTGCGGTTTTGGTAAGTATTCCTCTCCCATTGGCTAAGGTGGCATAATGTTCATAGTTAGGGTAAGGGGACTTGTGTTGGATACGACTCACCTACTATTTTGGTTTTAATAAATAAGTTTAATGAAGTTTTAAGGAGTACGTGATCAGGGAAAAACTATTAGGGATTGGTGTTCAAGGTAAGGTTAAGGTGAGGCTCTAGTTTTTGGAAAAGTTATGTATTAAACATGCGATTAATCGAAGGGTGATATCAGTTGTAGGTTTGGGGCTAAGGATATCGCATCATGCTTGCTTACCAGGTGTGTACTTACACTGCACACACAAGTAGATCGGCAAAAGCCGAAATGCCGAATAGTTGAAATACCAAAAAGCTAAAATACCAAAAAGCCAAAAGTTTGGCTACGATAGTCTTGCGGGTGCACAAATACTTGTAAAGGGGAGACCGATAGGTTGCCTGAGGCCCATGGGCGATTCCATGGACTTAGGTTGTGAATAGGCCAAGTGGGTCGAAATGGGCTAAATGGGCCCAATGGGCTGTTGGACCCATAATAGGCAAAATTTGATAAGTGATGCTATGTGATAAGAAATTTGTATGTGAGCATGAATATAATGTGATTTGGATCGGATAGGCCATATAAATGAGATTGGGCCGATGGGCCATATGAATGTGAATTGGGCCTAATGGGCCATATGAATGAGATTGGGCCAAGAGGGCCATATGCATGTATGTAGGGCTTTTGGGCCTAGTATATGATAACCACATAAAACTTAATTAATAAATTGCAACCATGGACAAGTCATGGAGTTAAGGTGTGGCAACGGGTATATGCATGACTAGGATTCGATCTAGGGAGAGCTTGGTACTTAAGCGGTCTTAATGACTCACCTCCTCATCTTTGGAATCCTACCTGGTGCATAGTGTTCGTTCATCTTAGCTCACAGGATTTGTTAACGGGCCAAGGTAAGTAAAAACCCATAATAAAGGAAAATTACCAAAATGCCCCTAAGGGCAAAAATGACCAAAATACCCCTATGTGTTAAATGTAAGTTTTATGAATGTGACTTGCCTATTTGCTGCATACATATGATATTCTGCTTAGGTTGCATATGGGATGGAGAAATATGGAACGGAGGAAGTATATGAGGGTCGCATGGTTGCTTGACAATCGTGGATCCACCGACGACTTTTAAAGCCCAATATGTAAATGGAGGTAGTTTCGCAACGGGGCTACCATTGATGTGTCAGTTGGGTGGGTCGATATTTATATCCCCACATGATGTGACGGGGGACGGAGCTGGTGTGTAGCGGATGGATTATTGGGATGGGATTGCATTGCATGTTTGATGTATGATGATTTTTTGAATGCTTATTTTCGTCGAGGGTTGCACACATTGAGTTTGTGAAACCTCACCCCTTTTTTTATTTATTTTCAGGTGATGCTCAGTAGAAGGTTTGATGTTTGGAGGGACTTTGGGTGGCCAGCCAGTAAGATAATTTGGACTTGTTCTTCTTTTTAAAGTTTATCAGTTTCTATGTTATTAAGTACTTTTCAAATCAGATTGTAATAAGGCTTCCACTTTATTATTTTTTGGATTATTATTTTTATGCAATGCAACTATAAGAAGTTGAACATGATTTCTTAAACTATAGTATGACTTTTTTACGTTTCCGCAACTAAATTTTTAAATGACAAGTTTCCATAAATCATATGTTCTAAATAAAGCTTCCGCATCTGAAAAGAGATTTTACAAAGTAATTAAGGTTTTTCATTTTTTTAGGAAGTGGTTCCAATGAAAACAAGGTTTTCAAAAAACACTTCAATGTGACACGCTAGATTCGGCCATAACATCTAGGTCGAGTTTGGGGTGTTACATTTAGTGGTATCAGAGCCCGATTGCAAAACTCGGGCTATGAAGTAGGCTTTATTACTTGGTTTCTTATTGTGTTTTTTTTTAAAAAAATTTGATTGTATCACAAAGTTTTGAAAAAAGGGAATTCTTGATGAGCGGCACACCGAGTCTCCGACGTCGAACCAAGTAAGTACTTTTATTCTTAAAGTTGCTTAGATTATTATACAGTAGTTAGTTAGAGGGCTACTTTAGATGATTATGTAGAGTGGAACTGAAGCCCGTAGGATCTTGAAACTGTAGAGGATTATCGAAAATAATCTTCTTTTAAAATATTTTCATAAAAAATCGGTTTAATTATAAAACTAACTAAAACTCCATAAAAATTTCTAATCCAGATAATACACGAATCGAGGATGAGTGCTAGAAGAAGTGCAAGAGGCCGTGGCTGAGGCCACGGAAGTTTTAGGGCTGAATCGTCAACATCGGGCCATATGCCCGATGTTGGAGTAGAAGAGGCTCCAGCCTCACCTATGGCTGGGAATAGACCGTATGATCGGGCCACGGGAGAAGACGCATTGTCGTAGGCAATGCTGAGGATTTTGGAAAGGGTCACTAGGCCTAACAATGGCACTGGAAATCGGGGGTCCATTCCGGAGAGATTTCGATCGAACAGGGCTGAGATCTTTAAGGGTGTGGCTGGCGTGGCTCCTAACGTGGTGGAATATTGGTTGAAGGCCACTGAAAGGATAATGGAGGACCAGGACTGTTCACTTGAACAAAAGTTAAAAGGAGCCGTGCCACTACTTAGGGAAGAAGCCTACTAGTGGTGGCTGACGGTGAAAGAGGGTACCCAACCGGAGCGGGTCACTTGGGAGTTTTTCAAAGCTACATTCCAAGGGAAGTATGTGGGTGCAAGCTATGTGGATACTAGAAGGAAGGGGTTCCTGAACTTGACCCAAGGAAACAAATAGGTGGCGAAGTATGAGGTGGAGTTTCTATGCTTTAGTAGGTATGCAAGAGTAATAGTGGCAACGGGCTATGAGCGTTACGTTAGGTTTGAGGACGGATTGAGAGATAGCCTTGGGGTATTGATAGCTCCACAAAGGGAGTGAGTTTTCTCGAAATTGGTGAAGAAGAAAAAGATAACGAAGGAGGTAAAGTGCACTGAGCGCTTAATTCAAGAGAAAGAAAGGGGTAAGGATAAAAGGGAGGCTGAGACTCCTAGTGTCAATCTGAGGCCTAGGGCTAGGGTTAGAAATAACGGGCCAGTTAGAGCAGGGCCCCCTACTATTAATCTAGGGGTGCGACCTTGTGCTGATTGTGGGAAAGGTCATGTGGCGAGTGTTGGAAGAGGACAGGAGCTTGTTTAGCTTGTGGATCTATGGAGCATAGGATCAGGAATTACCCTAGAATGCCAGCTCAGGTGCCAGTCGTGGACCGAGGTGGTGTACAACCACCGAGGGGTGGTCAGCAACCGCCAAGAGGCTGTGAACAAGCCAGGGGTGGAAACGATTTGGGTCGTGGAGCACCGGGCAGAGGTGCTGGTCATGCTGAGGCGAGGCAGTCAGCTTTTGTCTATGCAGCACGTCGTCAAGAGAATGGAGACGCTCCAGAGCAGACTAATGGTACGTACTTACCCATAGTGTACTATTTACCTAAGTTGGAATTAGAGTGCCCAGCGAAAGTGTGGTGTGGTAGTCTGTGTTAGTAGTTGGGAATTTAGAGGACGAAATTTCTTTTAGGGGGGTAGAGTTGTAATCCCGAAATCCAAAAATCCCAAAACCCAAAAATCTTGAAATCTTGAATTTTTTTTTATACTTAGCAATTCTGGTTAAGTGTTAGTTACGTGATGGTAGTTCTTGGTTAAGGTTTGAGTTCAAGTCTAGGGGTAGAAGAAATTATAGTTTAATTATTAATAGAACCCTGATGGCAAGTAGTTGGGCTTTTAAATAAAGATAAGGGAAAATGGCATCAAAAAGCCTTGTGGTGGAGTGGATAAGTGACGCCACTTAGAGTGTGGGGAGGTGGCGTTAAGTAGCTAGCAAGGAGATCCAAGGTTTGAATCTTAGCTTAGTATTTTTGGGAGTTTAATATTGGCCTTCTAGAAGGTTGGAAGTGGCGTGAAGATGGACTCTAAGGGGAGTGTTTAGGAGAGAAAATTAAGGAAAGGATCAAGGGGTTATTAGGGAGAAAAACGAGGAGATGATGAGGGGGAAGTGATGGAGCTGAATAGGGAATTGAGGGCCAGTCAATTCAGCTATAAGGGTTATAAATAAGTGCCGAATGTGGGGTTGCCAGGCTAGTGCCGAATTTCCTTCACCCTGTTACCGGAAACCCTTTTCCCTAAAAGCCAAAAACCCTTTTGTTTTACTCTCTTTTCTTTGTGCCGATTTATATTCTTTCTCTACAAAATTTTCTCTGTTTCATTTAGCCGATTCCTTCTTCTATTCATCGTCTTTAATCTTTACCAAATAAACCTTATTCACCATACTAAGTTTGAAAACCAAATCTTCCAAGGGACAAATACTCGTCAACCGAATCTAGTGTAAGTGTTTGTTTTCCAATCGGTTTTGCTAAGAATCTATTACGCTATTCGTTCCTCACTCTTTCTAATCAACTGTGGTAGGGAATTAGTATCGGATCTCAGATCTTAGCTCTCTACCAAAATTGCTCTTTAGGTGATTGCGATTTGGTAAGTATTCCTCTCCCATTAGCTAAGGTGGCATAATGTTCATAGTTAGGGTAAGGGGACTTGTGTTGGATACGACTCACCTACTATTTTGGTTTTAATAAATAAGTTTAATGCAGTTTTAAGGAGCACGTGATTAGGGAAAAACTATTAGGGATTGGTGTTCAAGGTAAGGCTAAGGTGAGGCTTCAGTTTTTGGAAAAGTTATGTATTAAACATGTGATTAATCAAAGGGTGATATCGATTGTAGGTTTGGGGCAAAGGAGATCGCATCACACTTGCTTACCAGGTGTGTACTTACACTGCACACACAAATAGATCGACAAAAGCCGAAATGCCGAAAAGCTGAAATGTCGAAAAGCAGAAAGTTTGGCTATGGTAGTCTTGCGAGTGCGTGAATACTCTTAAGGGGGAGACCGATAGGTTGCCTGAGGCCCATAGGCGATTCCATGGACTTGGGTTGTGAATAGACCAAGTGGACCGGAATGGGCTAAATGGGCCCGATGGGCTGTTGGGCCCATAATAGGCAAAATTTGATAAGCGATGCTATGTGATAGAAAATTTGTATGTGCAACGGGTATATGCATGTCTAGGATTGGATCTAGGGAGAGCTTGGTACTTAAGCGGTCTTAATGACTCACCTCCTCTTCATTGGAATCCTACCTGGTGCATAGTATTCGTTCATCTTAGCTCACAGGATTTGTTAACGGGCCAAGGTAAGTGAGAACCATAGTAAGGGAAAAATTACCAAAATGCCCCTAAGGGCGAAAATGACCAAAATACCCCTATGTGTTAAATGTAAGTTTTATGAATGTGACATGCCTATTTGCTACATACATATGATATTCTGCTTAGGTTGCATATGGGATGGTGAAATATGGAATTGAGGAAGTATATGAGGATCGCATGGTTGCTTGACAATCGTGTATCCACCGACGGCTTTTAAAGCCCAATATGTAAATAGAGGTAGTTCAGCAACCGGGCTACCATTGATGTGTCAGTTGGGTGGGTCGATATTTATATCCCCACATGATGTGACGAGGGACAGAGCTGGTGTGTAGCAGATGGATTATTGGGATGGGATTGCATTGCATGTTTGATGTATGATGATTTTTGAATGCTTGTTTTCGTCGAGGGTTGTACACACTGATTTTGCGAAAACTCACCCCCTCTTTTATTTTATTTTCAAGTGATGCTCAGTAGAAGGTTCGATCTTTGGAGGGACTTTGGGTGGCCAGCCAGTAAGATAATTTGGACTCGTTTTTCTTTTGAAAGTTTATCAGTTTCTATGTTATTATGTACTTTTCAAATTAGATTGTAATAGGGCTTCCACTTTATTATTATTTGGATTATTATTTTTATGTGATGTAATTATAAGAAGTTGAACATGGTTTTTTAAACTATAGTATGACTTTTCTACGTTTCTGCAACTAAATTTTTAAATGACAAGTTTTCATAAATCATATGTTCTAAATAAAGCTTCTGTATTTGAAAAGAGATTTTACAAAGTAATTAAGGTTTTTCATTTTTTTAGGAAGTGTTTCCAATAAAAACAAGGTTTTCAAAAAACACTTCAATGTGACACGCCAGATTCAGCCATAATGTCTAGGCCGGGATTGGGGTGTTATAGGAAAAGTTAAGGGCAAAATGGTAATTTTGCCTAGGACATAAATTGAGTCCATTTAAATATAAATGTATAAAATTGATGATTTAGTTATTTAGATAGATCAGGACAACACTAATTTGAGGTTAGATCGAGGAAAAGAAAAGGTTTCAGATTAGTAGATTTCTAACGTGAACAAGTGTCGAGGTAAGTTCGTGTAACTTAATCGGGCATGTAAATATGTTTAATTGAATGTTTTTGTAACACCCCTTACCCGTATTCAACGCCGAAATAGGGTTACGAAGCATTACCAGACTTACGAAACAATTAAACAACCATTTAGCATACATTACATCATTTCATACATTCATCATTCACACTCAATCAATTTGTCCCTAATACGAGCCTACGAGGTCCGAAACATACTTTGGAAGAGGTTCGGGACTAAACTATTATCTCAAGAAACTTTCACGAACTTGGAAATTTTTTTTCTCAAAATAAGGGACATACGCCCGTGTGGCCAAGCCGTGTGTCTCACACGACTACCAGACACGCCCGTGTCACAAGCCGTGTGGACATTCAAAATGGAAGCACATGGCCGTGTCCCAGCGCATGTCCTACCCTATGGAACTCTCTGACTTGGGTTACATGGCCAACACACACACCTGTGTGGCTAGCTCGTGTACCCTAAAAATGGCCACACACGCCCATGTACCAAGTTGTATGCTAGGCTGTGCCAAACTTGTAGGGTATACTAGCTTAAACCACACAGCCAAGTCACATACCCTTGTGTGAGGTCGTGTGGAGCATACTGACTTGTTTAAAATTTCAACACCAGGGGACACACGGTTATGTAAGAAGACCATGTGTCACACACGGCTGAGACACACGCCAATGTCTCTACCCGTGTGGACAAAAATAGGCTATTTACCAAGACAATTTTCCACCCAATTTTACATATACCTACACAACCCAAATGGCACCAAACACAACATCAATAAACATATAATTTACTTCCAAACCAAGCATGATTTATACCATTTACAACATCAATCAAAACAAAACATGAATACTATATACAGTCATAAAATTTCATACCAATTCTTATTTGCCCAAATCAACAAAATGACCCTTTACAAATATGCATTACTTGGCCTACTTCCACTAGCATACCAACATCCATAAATCATCAATTTAACTTTCATAATGCCTATCATCAACAAGCATCATAATTTCATTCATCAATTCATAATATAAGCATTTGCACAATTATAAACACAACCAAAATATGCCAACTTCCTTGGCTAAATACAAACCAAAAATAGGTATTTAGAAGCCAACTCAAATAGCTACATCATTTACCTAAAATTGACTCAAAGTCCCTATACATGCCATATACTCAAAATATAGTTTCAAAAGTACCAAAGTGATAGTAGATAGTGTGACAGAGCCTTCGACGATCCACGAATCCAAGCTAGCTTTGAATCACTATAAAACATCACAAAAATAAACAATGTAAGCTATACAACTTATTAAGTTCATATGAAAAACAATAAGCAAATTTCATCAATTGTTTACCAATCAAATATTTGAAAACAATGAACAACAATTCAATCAACTACATAATTTCAATATTCGAATAGTATTCCGTACATACCTGTAACAATCCGCAACAAACTCATACCCAAATGAAAAATGTTGAATACTCTAATTCTCGCACATTAAGTGCCATACATAGCCAAAGCTATCTCAAATGACACACTAAGTACCATACATAGTCGAAGCTATCTTGAATCGCACACTAAGTGCCATACATAGTCGAATTGTTGTCAAATATGACTATAGACTCGTATACACAATTCATGCAATATCAAATCATTTAAAGCATAATTATTACAATGCTCATTGCATACGAACTTACCTCAAATGTTAAAACGACGAAATAAGCCGTTTAGTCGATAACTTTCGTTTTTCCCCGATCCTGATCCGAATTCCATTTTTCCTGATTTGAATATATTCAAAATTAACTCATTTAATCAACTATTTATTCAATTCAATCCAAAATATACAGTAGGGCTATTTTACACATTTGCCCCTAAACTTTCCCATTTTTCACAATTTAGTCCTTATTGCATAAAATCACAAACTAATGAAATTCCAATTAACCCATTCTATTCGAATTACCATTATGCTCCTAGCAGCCCATATTTTTCATTTATTTCACATTTTAACCACTAACTTTACACATTTCTCAATTTAATCCCTATTTTGCATTTTCACTAAAATCACTTAACAAAACTTGTATATCTATCAAATAACATTAAAAATCTCTCATCAATCATGAAAAATCATACATATTCATCAATGGAAACATTCAAAATCTTTAGGAGTTTTGCAAAAGAGGCCCTGGGCTAGCTAGTACTAAATGCAACGATCACAGAAACATAGAAATCATCAAAAACTGAGCAAAAACGAACTTACAATTTGGCTTACAAGTGCTAAATGCTTCAACCCAAAAATGGTTTCTCTCAACTTCAAATTTTGGCAAGTGATGAAAATGTAGCATAAAATTTTATTTGTTTTGTTTAATTAACTTATATATACTAATTACCAAATTAACCTTAATATAAAACCATTAAAACACATGAACCATGTCCATGAAAGTCCACTTATTATTATAATGGGATAGTTGCAACATAAAATAATAAAATATTTAATTTCATAGCTAATAAACCCTTTTTAACTAATAGAATATGCATTTTACATTTTACTCGATTTAGTCCTTTTTATCGAATTAAGCATTCAAATTATAAAATTTCTTAACGAAACTTTCACACAATCATTTAATCATACTTTAGGCATTAAAATAATAATAAAATAAATATTTTAACTTCAGATTTATGGTCTTGAAACCACTGTTCTGATTTGACTGAAAACGGGCTATTACAGTTATGTTTTATGGAATGTGACTTATATTGATGTACATTACTTGAATGCCATAATGAGAAATTTTAATACATGTTTGATATGATGAATTCTAATGAATATATGCGCTTTATTGAAACTAATAAGGTCTTGCATTTGTTGCGGACGAGATTTAGCTTGGACAAGTAGTCCAATTAACCTTGTTATAGAAAGAATTTAGCCTGGACAGGTAATTCTGTTATAATACCTCTTAGGTATACGTTACGATTAGGGTTTAGCCTGGACTGGTAATCCTAATTGAGCTTTTGAGCATACGTTATATAAGGATTTAGCCTGGACTGGTAATCCTATTATATGATATGTGACTCGAGGGCGTGTTCCTTGGTTAAGTACCCTAAGAGGTACCTTGAATAAGAATTGACAGATTATTGAATTGTACACCCTGAGTGTGCTACTTGAGCATCCATCTAAATTTTAATGAATCAATGGACATATAACTCTAGACATGGCATAAGAATTATGAGATGAAATTATAATGTCTTGAAAGTGTATTGCATGATGAGCTCATCTATTCTTACTTGATGTATATGTAAACTTTGTGACTAGCATGTTTGATTGGATACATGTGTTTAGGCAAATTAGCCAAATGGATGGAAAAATTATTATTGTATGCTTAGATTTAATAAACGGGATTGGTAAGTTTAGTTTCCGTTATATGAATTTACTAAACATGTAATGCTTACTCTATTTATTTTTTCACTATTTTATAGTACTCAAAAGATCACGAAGGTTGGAGATCGTTGGAGCATCGTCACACTATCAACTACCCATTTTGGGTATAATTAGTAAAAATCATTTTGGTATAATGGCATGTATAGGACAACTTGGCCAATAGTGGCTTGAAATGTTATTTTGTAACCTAGCCATTAGAATGGCTAGTAATCGTTCATTTTGGTATGGCTAAGTACATTATTATGATATATATATACACATGTGTTATGTTAAGAATATGTGATCAATGTTGTGAATGCCTAAGTTAAACTAAGGTAAGGTTGTGATCATGTATGCTTGTAGTGATATGCCTTGTGAATGATGAAATTTGCTTAAGTTGAATGCTTGTATTAGTTGGTATTGGATGCCTGTTTCAAGTGCAAGTATTGGGTGAAATTTTGGGTGAGAAATGAAGCTAGAAATGGCTTTATTTTGTCCACATGGGAAAACACACAGGCATGTGTGACACACGGCCTGGTAATATGGGCATGTGGTTAGGTCGTGTGTCCCCTGCACCTTAATTTTGAGACATAAAATGCTCAGAATCGAGCACGCAGGTAGAGACACGAGCGTGTGTCTCATCCATGTGTGCCACATGGCCTAGAACACGGGCGTGTGTCTTGGCCATGTGAAACCTGCACCTAATTTGAATTGAATTAATTGACCACACGATGTAGCACACAGATGTGTGGCATGGTCGTGTGTGTAAGTTAGAGAGTTACACGAGTTCAAACACGGCCTCTAAGACGAGCGTGTCCCAGGGTCACACGGGTGTGTGAGCCCTTCACCTTGGAAAAATTTTGAAAAGTAGTAAAATTTTTTTAAAGTTCTTGATTAAGTCCTGACTCGATTCTAATGCTCGTATTGGACATCGAGGGCCTAATCAAGGGACATTATGAATGATCTCGATAAATAAATATTCAGTTACATAAGTTATTTATAAAAGCTTTTGAATGTTTCGGTAATGCTCTGTAACCCTGTTCTGACGACAGATACAGGTTAAGGGTGTTACATTTAGTGGTATCAAAGCTACGATTTAGCCTATTCTCAGATTTGATGTAGCAAACACGAGTTTAGGTATACATGCCATTATATAAATTGTGATAGTGTGGTGACTTCTAATAATTTTAAATGTGTTTTTCATAGAGTAATGTCATCCAGCTAAGCTAGAGCTAAATCCGAGGAAGCTGAGAGCAATATTTTAGCTTCAGTACAAAGAGTTGCGTCTGCGTCTAGTAGTGAAAGGCCCGCATCTGAGGGCCTAAGTAAGGAGGCAAAATAAGCCTTCTTTCAAATGATGAATGAATGGTTTACACAGTACTTGAGAACAAACCCTATTGTACAACGATCTCCCCCACTTACTCCTCAACCGGATCCTGAGGTACCACAGGGTGTTGAACCTGTTAGAATTGGTAAGCCTCCGATAGATAAAATCCGCAAGCATGAGGTAGAAGAATTTAGAGCTACCGTAGATGATGATTTGAAAAGGGCTGAGTTTTGGTTAGAAAATACTATCTAGGTATTAGACGAATTATCTTGTACACCTGTTGAATGTCTGAAATGTACAGTATCTCTACTGAAAGATTCAGCTTATCATTGGTGTAATACCATAACTTCAGTTGTACTGAGAGAAAATGTTAGATGGGAATTCTTGCAGGCTGAATTTAGGAAGAAGTATGTTAGTCAAAGGTTCATAGATCAGAAAAAGAAAGAATTTCTAGAGCTCAAACAAGGAAACATGACTGTATCTAAATATGAACGAGAATTTGTTCAGTTGAGCAAGTTTGCTAAGGAATGGGTTCTAACCGAGGCTAAAATGTGTAAACACTTGAAGAAGGTTTAAATGGAGACATCAAATTATTTATTGGAATTCTCGAGATAAGTGAATTTGTATTATTAGCTTATCGAGCCTACAAAGCTGAGGAACTGAGTAAAGAAACTAGACAAGCTGAAAGAAAGGCTCATGTTTCTGGAAAAAAACTATGAGTAAATCAAAATCAATTGCTTTTAAGAAATGAAAGAAGTATTATGATCGTGTTCCACCTCTACCAGATATTTTGGAAGAGAGCGGGGCTCTCAACGTTCTAACCCGAGGTCTTCATCTCCATCTGTGACCAGTGTGGGTAGTGTTGGTAATCCCAAATCAAAATGTAAATATTGTAACAAATTTCATCATGGGGAATGTCCGTCTAGAAGTGGGGCTTGTTTTGAATGTGCTTTACATGAGCATTTTCTCAGAGATTGTCCAAAAAGAGTTGAAAAGGAGATAAAGCCAACTCAAAAGCCTATTAATCCTATTGTGAGAGGCAAACCACCCCGTCACCCCAGTATTGTTAGTGGTAGTTGAGGTACTACCAAGGATACAACAATTAGATCTGAGGCACGAGCACCTACAATGACATATGCTATTCCTGCTAGAGAAGATGTCTCTGCGCCAAACGTCATTACTGGTATATTTTCTCTACTTGATACTAATATTACTGCATTGATTGATCTTGGTTCCACACATTCATACATATGCACGAACTTAATGACTGTTAAAAATTTACCTGTTGAATTCACTGAATTTGTGCCTTGGCTAGTGTGTTCAGGTGGATAAAGTTTGTAATAACTATCCGTTGATGGTAAAAGGTTATTCCTTTTTGACTGACTTGATGTTATTGCCATTTGATGAATTTGATGTGATTTTGGGAATGGATTAGTTAACCCGATATTATGCAGCAGTGAATTGCAAACAGAAATATATTGTATTGAAAAGTGAGAATGGTGAATTACTTCATGTTGAATCTGATAAACTAGATGGATTACCTAATGTGATTTTAGCAATATCAGCACAAAAATATGTCCGAAAGGGTTATGATGCTTACCTTGCATATGTGTTAGATACTAAAGTATCTAAGTTAAAGATTCTGTCAGTGTCGGTAGTATGTCAATTTCCTAATGTATTCCCAGAAGAATTACCTGGTTTACCCCCAAAAAGAGAGGTGGAATTCTCTGTAGATCTTGTTCCAGGAATGACACCTATATCCATAGCACTTTACAGAATGGCTCCTACTGAACTAAAAGAGCTCAAAGTACAGTTGCAAGAATTGATTGACAGAGGTATTGCTCGACCTAGTTTCTCACCTTGGGGGATACTGGTTTTGTTCGTAAAGAAGAAGGATGAATCGTTGAGGTTGTGCATTGATTATAGACAGCTCAACAAAGTTACGATAAAGAACAAGTATCCATTGCCTCGTATTGATGACTTGTTTGACCAGTTAAAATGTGTCAATGTATTTTCAAAGATTGATCTCCGTTCTGGTTACTATCAACTACGGGTAAAAGAATCGGATGTACCAAAGACAGCTTTTAGAACTAGGTATGGACACTATAAGTTTCTTGTAGTGCCATTTGGCTTGAGAAATGCACCTGTAGTGTTTATGGATTTGATGAACAGAATTTTCAGCCCGTATTTAGACAGGTTTATGGTGGTATTTATAGATGATACTTTGGTTTACTCTCGAGATTAAGATGAGCATGTTGAGCACTTGAGAATAGTGTTGCAAACTTTAAGAGAGAAACAACTGTATGCCAAATTCAGTAAATGTGAATTTTGGTTATGGGAAGTTAGCTCTCTTGGGTATATCATATCTGCTGAAAGTGTCAGAGTAGACCCAAACAAAATTTCAGCCATTGTTAATTGGAAGCCACCGAAGAATGTGTCTGAAGTCTGAAGTTTTCTTGAACTAGCTGGTTATTATCGAAGATTTGTAAAAAAAATTTCAATGATAGCTTCTCTGATGACTCGTTTGTTACAGAAAGATGCGAAATTTGAATGGACTGAAAAATTCCAGCAGAGTTTTGACAAGTTAAAAGCTTTATTGACAGAAGCACCAGTGTTAGTTCAGCCAGAATCGGGTAAGGAATTTATAGTTTACAATGATGTGTCATTGAATGGTTTAGGCTGTGTTTTGATGCAAGATGGTAAAGTAGTAGCCTATGCTTCAAGACAACTGAAGCCACATTAAAAGAACTACCTGACACACGATCTTGATTTGGCAGCCATAGTGTTTGCATTGAAAATTTGGCGACATTACTTGTTTGGAGAAAAATGTCACATATTCACAGATCATAAAAGTCTGAAATACTTGACGTCAGAGAAAGATTTGAATTTGAGACAGCGAAGATGGCTTGAATTATTGAAAGATTATGATCTTGTTATTGACTATCATTTGGGAAAAGCCAATGTGGTTGCTGATGCTCTCAGCAAAAAATCCCTACTTTCCTTGCGGGCTATGAATACTCGATTGTCATTGTTTGATGATGTTTCAATCATAGCTGAGTTAAAAGGTAGACCAATGTTATTGTAATAGATTTTTGAATCTCAGAGAAATGATATCAAGTTGCAAGCAAAACGGGTACAATGTGAATTGACTTCTGACTCAGAATTTCAGATCGGGACTGATGGTTGTTTGTTATTCAGAGGTAGGGTATGAGTACTGAAAAGTTCAGAACTAGTACAGAAGATTTTGAATAAAGCTCACAATGGTAACATGTCTATACATCCTGGTAGTAATAAACTGTATAATGATTTGAAAAAGATGTACGGGTGGCCGGGAATGAAACGAGATATTTTTAAGTTTGTATCTAAGTGTTTGATATGTCAGCAAGTAAAAGCTGAACATCAGTTGCCTTCTAGACTATTACAGCCAGTTAAGATACCATAATGGAAATGGGAAAGAATTACCATGGACTTTGTAACGAGATTACCCCTGTTTGATGTCATTTAGGTGATTGTTAACCGGTTGACAAAGTCTGCACACTTTATTCCAGTACGTATGGATTCTTCCTTGGATAGATTGGCTGAATTATATGTTTCTGAGATTGTCATATTGCATGGAGTGCCTGTCTCTATTATTTCAGATAGAGTATCTCGATTTACATTTCGATTCTGGAGCAAATTATAAGAAACTCTGGGTATTCAGTTACATTTTAGCACTACATTTCATCCCAAGACAAATGGTCAATCTGAACAAGTAATACAGATATTGGAAGATATGCTTTGGTTTTGTGTACTTGTGTTTAAAGGTAATTGGGAATAGTATTTGCCTTTGGTTGAATTTGCTTATAATAACAGTTATCAGTCTAGTATCAAAATGGTACCGTATGAAGCCTTGTATGGATGCAAATGTAGAACTCCAATGTATTGGATAGAACTCAATGAGAAAAAGTTACACGGAGTTGACTTGGTCCGAGAGATTGAAGAAAAAGTGAAGGTAATTTGAGACAGCTTGAAAGCAGCCTTTGATTGTCAAAAGTCCTACGCTGATTTGAAACGAAAAGAAATAGGATTTCAAGTTGATGTCCTACTCTGATTGTTAAAGGTTTCAGATTAGCTGATTTCTAACACGAACAAGTGTCGAGGTAAGTTCATGTAACTTAATCAAGCATGTAAATATGTTTAATTGAATGTTGTGTTGTATGGAATGTGACTTATATTGATGTACATTACTTGAATGCTATAATGAGAAATTTTAATATATGCTTGATATGGTGAAAAAAGGTTAAGTCCTGATTGAATGTTGAATTCTGATGAATATATGCATTTTCTCGAAACTAATAAGGTCCTGCATTTTTTACGGACGGGATTTAGCTCAGACGAGTAATCCCATTAACCTTGTTATAGAAAGGATTTAGCCTGGACAGGTAATCCTATTATAATACCTCTAGAGTATATGTTACGATTGGGGTTTAGCCTGGACTGGTAATCGTAATTGAGCTTTTGAGCATACGTTATATAAGGATTTAGTCTAGATTGTTAATCATGTTATATGATATGTGACTCGAGAGTGTGTTCCTTGGTTAAGTGCCCTAAGAGATACCCTTGAATAAGAATTGATGGATTATTGAATCATACACCCTGAGTGTGCTACTTGAGCATCCATCTGAATTTTAATGAATCAATGGACATATAACTCTAGACATGGCATGAGAATTATGAGATGAAATGATAATGTCTTGAAAGTGTATTACATGATGAGCTCATCTATTCTTACTTGATGTATATGTAAACTTTGTGACTAACATGTTTGATTGGATACATGTGTTTAGGCAAATTAGACAAATGGATGGAAAACTTGTTATTGTATGCTTAGATTTAATAAATGGGATTGGTAAGTTTAGTTTTTGTTATACGAACTTACTAAGCATGTAATGTTTACTCTGTTTATGTTTCCCCTATTTTATAGTGCTCGAAAGCTCGCGAAGGTTGGAGATCGTTGGAGCATCGTCACACTATCAACTAGTCATTTTGGGTATAATTAGTAAAAATCATTTTGGTATAATGGTATGTATAGGACAACTTGGCCAATAGTGGCTTGAAATGTTTTTTTGTAACCTAGACATTAGAATGGCTAGTAATGGTTCATTTTGGTATGACTAAGTAGATTATTATGATATATATATATATATATGCATGTGTTATGTTAAGAATATGTGATCAATGTTGTGAATGCCTAAGTTAAACTAAGGTAAGGTTGTGATCATGTATGCTTGTAGTGATATACCTTGTGAATGATTGTAACGCCCTAAATTTGGGCCTAGAAGGAATAGGCCTTGTGCAGGGGAACAGTGAGAAGACTTGACATAAGTAGTTAGTTGTGCAAGAAATGACACAAATGAAGGCTTGCTTCTGTGGTTAAAGGTCTTGAAAAGTGTTGGAGAAGTCTTGGGTTCAAACCTGGGCTTTAGCAAAATTTTTAGTTTTAAGTGATTAAAACCCTGAATGTCAGGTAGTAAGCCTTTTAAATAATTAAGGTTAAAAGGTGACGCAAAGAAGTAGGTGGTCAAGTGGCAAGGAGGAGTTAGGAGTGTGCATGTGGTCATGGAGGAGTTATTGGAGTGATTTGTGGAGTGATAAGGGGAGAAATTTAAGGATAAAATTGAGGAAGATTCGAATTTGGAGGAGAGTCTTGTTGAGTTTGAACTCTGGCACTTAGTGTTTCGGTTGTGTAGGTGTTGGGGAGGTGTTTTGAAGGCTGAACTAGTTTGAGAAGTGTTGGTCATGAAAATTCGGCTATAGGCCTTTAAGGTGTCGAATTTTTGAGGTTTTTGTTCCCATTCTTGAAACTGTCGTTTCTTTTGGTAGTTTTCTCTTTCGATTTTAGGGTCTTTTTGGTAGTCGACTTCTTCTGTTCTCTCTGCAACTTGGTATTTTCTTTTCCCCTTGTTTTCTTTTGACCAAATAGGTTCCCTCCCTTCTTATTCCTCTACCCTTTCATTTTTTCTTCTAGCTTGTCTCTGACATTGTTTGTGCCGAATAACTTTTCTTTTCTCTGGTTACCGAACATCTCAGCACTCTGTCCATCTTTCCATTTCTTGTTTCTAGGTGTTGGGGTAAAGTACTCGAAACTTCTCCTTTCCTCTCATCTCGTTCTTCTTCAGCTTTCTTTTCTATTCATTGTATGGGGTTAGGCGTATACCCCATTTCAAGTGTAAGCGCAAAAGTTGTTCTCTTTGTTCCCTTTTAATAGTTCTTTTCTTCCCCTCTAACATTGGCTTTTTGCTATCGAGTACTTTCAAGGGTGACTGAACGACCTTGTGCCTTGGGTTAGGGTGTACTGTTTATGGGCGAATCACTACTACCCTCCACTCGTAGTTCTTTATTTCGGTAAGTGGTTCACTTGGTTCAAGTGGTATACATTTGGGGTTTTATTTAACATAGTTAGGTGTTAATGCAGATCTTTGCCAAGAAGCGGGTGATCACTGGTTAAGGGAGGATTAAATCCAACTTGTTTAATAAAGGTAAGTGTTGTCCTATTGGGGATCTAGTGCTCATAAGAGGGTGGTTACCCCTAGGGATTAAGGATTGATATTGGGTCATGATTAGATGTAGGTTGGCGAACTCGTGGTTTTATAGCATGTTTCGTGAACCAGGTGTGTACATACACCACCTTAACTCTAGATCAGCAAATCCTGAAATGCCAAAATGCCGAAAAGCCGAAAGAATAGCAACGATTACTGCATGAGCGCGCAAACGCACGTGTGGAAAATCTTATACGATAGTAGAGGCCACCACGAGCGAACTCGTGGGTTGTGGCCGTAATGGGCCACGTTAGGCCGAGTTGGGCCGTACGGGCCCAATGGGCTCGTAGGCCTTAGATGTGTAAAACTCACCAATAGGTGGGAAAACGTTGGACAAGATGTGTCACTCACATGGCTTGGATCGAATTCGGGCTTGATGGGCTAATGGTTCGTTTGGGCCTATGGGCCTACTTAATGGGCTTTGGGCCCAATTACTCTGTTTGATTGCTAAAGGTTGCACTGGTTACGCAAAATGACTTTTAACCTACTGATGGGTAAGTAAGTATACTTAGACCCCGATTTACGAAATGATCGTTATGCCTCGAAGGGTAAAATGACTAAAATGCCCCTATATGTGATAAGATTATTATTGTATGACATTTATGATATGTTTTCATTCACGTGATATTATGCTGCATGGGGGATGGGATTATTGATTTGGAGGAAGTATATGATTTGTTAGGGTCATATGGTCACTTGAGGACTGTGGATCCACCAATGACTTTAAGCCGATTATGTGATTGGCAGCTCTGCTGCGATATTGGTTAGTGCCGCAACTGGTGCTACATCAGGAGTGTAGGGATGGGTGGGTCGATTAAATCCCCACAGGAGTGTAGGGTTGGACGGGATACAGAGTGCAGGGTTGGTTGGGCATTTGTGCGTTGCATACTCTGATTCTGATTGTGACATGGGCTCAAGCCCAACTGAGGCTATCATAGGCAATGGCCCAAGTTCCACCGTTATTGTATTGGGCTTAGGGCCAAATCGAGGTGATGCATGCTTTATGATTGATGAGGGTTGTACACACTGAGTTTTCGTAAACTCACCCTGCTTTTAATTTTTCATGTAATCCTCAGTAGGCAGTTCGACGTATCGGAGGACTCGGAGTGGCCACACTGCGGACAGTTAAATTTTAGTATTTTGAATTACTTTATTTTAATTACATTTTCTCTTATTTGGGTTTTGTTGTAATAAGGCCTTTCTCCGGTTTGTTTTAATTTCTGGATTTTATCATATTGTTTGCTTAACTTTTAGTTTTAAGACTCGCATTATAAAAAGAAGACAATGTTTTATAAACCAAACGTAAATACCCAAACGTTTTTCAAGAAAAGCTTCCACTGTATTTGAAACACAAAATTTAACTTTAAATGTTTATAAAAATTAAGACTATCTTTAACAACATAAGGTTTTAATCAATCCATTAGTCAAATGATTTCGAGGTTTTTCACATACATCGAATTTCACATTTCACCCTTCAATATGACACTGCCGGATACGACCATAGCGTTTGGGCCGGGTTTGAGGTGTTACAATGATGAAATTTGCTTAAGTTGAATGCTTGTATTGGTTGGTATTGGATGTGTGTTTCAAGTGTAGGTCTTGGGTGAAATTTTGGCTGAGAAATGAAGCTAGAAATGGCTTTATTTTGTCCACACGGGTAGACACGGGCATGTGTCTAGACCGTGTGTGACACATGGCATGGTAACATGGGCATGTGGTTAGGCTGTGTGTCCCTTGCATCTTTATTTTGAGAAATAGAATGCTCAGAATTGAGCACACAGTCGTGTGTCTCAGCTGTGTGTGCCACACGGCCTAGAACACGGGAGTGGGTCTTGGCCGTGTGAAACCTGCACCTAATTTCGAATTGAATTAATTGAACACACGACCTAGCACAGGGCGTGTAGCATGGCCGTGTGTGCAACTCAAAGAGTTACATGGGATTGAACACGGCCTCTAGCACGGATGTGTCCTAGGGTCACACAAGCGTGTCCCTTAGACCACACAGTCGTGTGAGCCCTACACCTTGGAAAAATTTTGAAAAGTCGTGAAAACTTTTTAAAGTTCCCGATTAAGTCCAGACTCGATTCTAATGCTCATATTGGGCCATGAGGGCCCGATCAAGGGATGTTATGAATGATTTTGGTAAATGAATAGTCATTTACATAAGTTATTTGTAATAGTTTCTAAAGTTCCAGTAATGCTCTGTAACCCTATTCTGGTGACGAATACGGGTTAGGGGTGTTACATTTCCCTTCTTCTAGTTTCTGACTTTTTTTCCTCTGTGAGTTCTTCTAATCCAAAATTCCTTTCTTTTCTCTGATTTGCCAATATTGTTCTTCTAAAATCGTAGTGGTGTAATTTTTGTTGAGTTCTTCATGTGTCTGGTAAGTGACAGTAGTGTTCAATATAGGGGTAATTGTTTTTACTATTTTATACCAATTTTGATTCTTTCAGTAATGTGATTCTGGGTTAATTGGCAGTGAATAGTGAAGAACGGGGTCCTTCTCTTGCAGAATCATAGTCGGTATCGTTTGGGTCTTTAGGGTAAGTGATGAACGCTTGAACTTAACTATTGCCAGTTTCATGGTTTCGATTTAATTGTGAATTAAGATTGATTTTGGGAAAGTTGTTGTATTGATTTTAGGTGTTGGTCAACTCGGGAGTGATTTTGCATCAAAATCATATCAGGTGTGCTCCCAAATCACAGAAAAATAGTTTCGGCGAAAGCTGAAAGAGCGTTCTGTCAATGCCACATGGGCGTGTTCCTGGCCGTGTGGTTGGCCATTTGCGAGACACGGCCGTATGTCTGACGAAGGTGCGGCCGTGCCCAAGACACGACCGTGTGATGGTGTGGGTATGGCCATGTGGGCCACACGGGTGAGGCCAATCTGGGCATGTAGGCCTATGGGCCCATAATTTTGAAATTTTCCCTAGGGTCGCACAGGTCATTCTAATCGACTGTGGGCCTACTGTAGGTCGGTAAGGGTTAACTGGAAACACGAACATATACACACTTTTTTATGCCCTTTTTAACTCAAATTCATGCAGTTTCGATAAAATTATTGTCGAAAAATATATAAATATTATAAAATAATTATTTTAGACTTAAATTATTAACATAATTAATATTAAATAATATTATAATAAATTTTGATTAATTTTGATCATTTTCGACAGATTTGCACAAAGGGCAAAAATTGGCTCGGCAAGCACTTCTAGAAGCGCAAAATCGAGAAGCAATTTTTGAAGAATCGATACGAATTTTTCAACTGAAGGTGGTCCAAATTATGTGTATTAATTCATAATATAATTAATTTTAATTTTAATCCAATTTAATTTGGGTTAAATAAATTAATTGTAATTAAATTATAAAAAGTGGCCCAGTTGAGCTGAACTAAGAGAGTCGAACCGATCACGCTTTGGGCAGCCCAAAACCGTCCAGTATGCTGACCCAATCAGCTTGCTTGGCTGATTAATTGGCTTGCAAAAATGCCCTTGAAGACTTTGTCAAACTGCAAACAAACCCCTCCACCATTCGTGCCTTTCTAGATTTGCCCCAGCCTTAATATAGCAAGTTGGAAAACTTCAAATTTTCGACAGTGTGGCCGGCCATGGGAGGGATCTTTTGATGCTTATTTTGGCTATTTTTAGCAGCCCTCTCACCCTATAAAAACCCCCCTTCGCTGCTCATTTCAACACACCACAACTTTCTCATTTCTTCTCTTCTCTCTCAACTTTCTCTCTTTATTTTTCCATCTATTTTCCTTTGTCCTCTTTCCGATTTCACCTCTTAAAGTCATTCATCCATCATTTAGAGCAGCATTCAAGTGTTCATAGAAGCCTTGGTTCAACAAGTACAAGTGAAGAAGGAAAAGTGGGAGCAACGGTGAAACACCAGATTTGCTTCTTGTTCCCTATCTTTTTAAATTCTGTTGTTGTTATGATCAACATGTCTATGAATATTTATGTTGATGTGATTTATTTAATTAATATGGCTTAAATTTAATTCGTGTTAGATTGATTGAATTTCGTCTTTGTAATTTATTAAAATTATGTTTGTGCTATTATAAGCCTCGGTCAGATGTTTGATTATGTAAAACCATGACTAAGTTATTCTTGCATTACAATTGTAAGGTAACTAATGAATTAATTATTTAAACAGATTGAAATTGTAATTAATTGACACGATACTTAATCAGTGCATGTTTAATTATCTAAGGTAGTTGAGGGTTAAATTAGCAACGGTATTGAGTGATACAATTGCCTTGCATAACTTGCAAGATTATTGTCATTAAACTCTTGCAAGGTAGAAATACATTGTTACCTCACGTAATCTTTTATGTGCTTATGTGATTAAATTAATTGTTTGAATTGGCATAGAGATATGTACAAGAGATTATTTTAATTTCATAAGTATGTATGTGCATTAACGCATTTTCCGATTAAAGTTTGTTTAATCGATTGAATTGGCATAGAGATATAGTCAAGAGATGAATGGATTTTTGTAGGTAAGTATGTTCATAAGTTAGCAAATTACCAAGTTGTCGTGAATTTATTCATAACAACATAAACATGAGTTTAATAATTCTAAGTTAAGAAATGTAATTAATCTAACACAATTATGTCATCTTGATGAAATCAGCTTTTGAAATCATGCATTAGAACTTTATTTTATTTTATATACTTTACTTTGTTTTATAGTTTTTAATCACTTTTCAAATCAAAATATTTTTTCCACCAAAGTGTTTTATATTGCATTCATAAATGATTCTTTTCACAGTCCCTGTAGGTATGATAACTCGACATTTACTTGTCACTTTATTACTTGTTGCGATGGTGTAAACTTGCACATTTCCATCGTTCCAAGTTTTTGGCGCTGTTGCTAGGGACTATTTTAAAAAGTCATTATTTGTGAATTTGTTAGTTTTGAATTTTGGTTTATTTTTCTGTTCAATTTTAACTTAATTAATTTTTCTCTGATTATTTTAGGTGTTTATGAGTATTGACCGAATTATTGATTTTCTCTCTGTAGACCCTAAGATAGAATGAACTTTTGAACAGCGAAGAAGACAAGCAAGTCAAAGAAGGACCGAAGAGAAGAATTTCGAAAATTCGAATCAAGAAAACAGAGCAAACCCTGCTCAAAATCCTATCTTTATTGCTGATGATAGGGATAGAACTTTAAGACAGTATGCCGTACCAGTGTTTAATGATCTTAATCTGAGTATTAGGAGACTCGAAATCGAGGCACAACAATTTGAGCTGAAGCCAGTCATGTTCCAGATGCTTCAGACTATAGGCCAATTCAGTGGAATGCCTACCAAAGATCCTCATCTTCATTTAAGACTGTTTATGGAGGTAAGCGATTCTTTCAAGTTAGCCGGAGTACCCAAATATGCATTACGATTGAAGTTGTTCCCATATTCACTAAGGGATAGAACTCGAGCCTGGTTGAACTCATTGCCACCAAGTTCAATTTCCATATGGCAAGAGTTAGTAGAAAGATTCCTTATGAAGTATTTCCCACCTAGCAAGAATGCTAAGTTGAGGAATGAGATCATTGCTTTCCAACAAATGGATGATGAGTCCTTGTATGAGGGATGGGAAAGGTACAAAGAATTATTACGAAAGTGCGCTCATCATAGAATCCCTCATTTATCCAACTTGAGACATTTTATAATGGTCTTAATGCACACATGAGGATGGTAGTGGATGCTTCTACTAATGGTTCATTTCTAAGTCTTATAATTAGGCTTATGAAATCACTGAGAGGATTCCCAGTAATAATTATCAATGGCCAATCAATCGAGCAGTGTCAGGAAGACAAGTCACTGGAATACATGAAGTGGACGCTCTCACTTCACTCACATTTCAGGTATCATCCATATCATCAATACTTAAAAATTTTACCACTAATGGGTTTAATAGTTTTGGAGCTCAGCCACCGAACCAAGTTGAAAATGTAGCCTGTGCCTATTGTAAGGAAGGACATTTGTTCGAAGAATGTCCATTGAACCCAGAATCCATGAATTACATTGGTAACCAGAACCAAAATCGAGGAAGGCAAGTACTGCAATCCAATTCCTATAACCAATCGTGGTGAAACCACCCTAATTTCTCCTGGAGTAACCGAGGGGCTGGACCCAGTAACACATATGCCTAACCTAGACCGACCTAGCCACCTATTTTTACCCAACAAGTTCAAAAACAACCTCAAGCTGAACCATCCAATAGTTTAGAAAACTTGTTGAAGGCATACATAGCCAAGAATGATGCCTTAACCCAAAACCAAGCATCAACATTGAAAGACCTAGAAAACCAAATGGGCTAGCTTGTAACTGAACTCAGAAACCGACCACAAGGTGTTTTACCTAGTGATACGGAGAATCCGAGGAATCTAAGGAAAGAGCATTGTAGAGCATTGACATTGAGAAGCGAAAAAATATTAGAACCCAACACCGTTGAAGTTGAAAAAGAGCAGCTGATGCTCAAGACTCAGAGGAAGTTCAACCGAGTGTTGAAATCTTAGTTCCACTGGTACCAGAATCTGTAAAATCTGATAAGGTAACTTTAGAACCAACTAATTCTGATCAATTAACAACTTCGTTAGATGCAAAATTGCCACAGAAGATAAAACAACCAGTTCCAGTAAAGAAACCTTTACCACCTTACCCTCAAAGACTTCAGAAACAGAAGCAGGAAATTCTATTCAAGAAGTTCCTAGACATACACAAGCAACATCATATCAACATCCCATTGGTTGAAGCACTTGAACAAATGCTGAACTACGTCAAATTCATGAAGGATATCCTATCAAAAAAATAAAGACTTGGAGAATTTGAGATGGTAACCCTTACAAAGGAATGCAGTGCATATCTTCAAGACAAACTACCCCCTAAGTTGAAGGATCCTGGATGTTTTACCATACCTTCAACATTGTAGCAACATATTGTGGTAAGGCACTATGTGACTTGGGTGCGAGTATCAACTTGATGCCTATGTAAATATTTAGAAAGTTGGGGATAGGTGAAGTTAAACCTACTACAGTTATACTTCAATTAACAGATCAATACTTAGCACATCCAGAAGGAAAAATTGAGGACATATTGGTACGAGTAGACAAATTTATCTTTCCTACTGACTTTGTTGTTCTAGACTATGAAGCAGACAAAAAAGTTCCAATAATCTTAGGAAGGCCTTTCCTAGCAACTGGAAGGACCCTTATTGATGTGCAGAAGGGTGAGCTTACTATGTGTCTTCAGGATGACTAAGTAACATTTCATGTTTTTAAGTCTATGCGATTTCTTAACACAATTGATGATTGTTCTACAATGTCTAATTTAGTGGATTTAATTGTGGAAAAGGAATTCATCTATGTTGAGGACCCATTGGAACAAAATTTGAGATCAGACCCTTCAAATGATGAAGAGGAGGATGAATGCTTAGCTTTGCTAGAAGCTAATCAAAGAGGATTTAATCCACAATCCCTTTTTGAATCTTTGGAGTTAGAGAATAGAGATTATGCCCAACCAAAAGCGTCAATCGAGGAGCCACCTAAATTAGAACTTAAGGTACTTCCCTTACATTTAAAATATGTCTATTTAGGTAACTCTTCTACTCGACCTGTGATTGTTTCAGCAGAATTAACTATTAAGCAAGAAGAGAAACTCATCCTAGTATTGAAACAAGTTAAGAAGGCTATCGGATGGACCATAGCCGATATTCGTAGTATTAGTCCGCATATATGCATGCACAAGATTATCTTGGAAGATGATGAAAAAGGGACGATTGATGGACAACGAAGACTAAACCCCATCATGAAGGATGTGGTGAAAAGGGAAATCATCAAGTGGTTAGATACAGGTATAATTTACCCCATCTCAGATAGTTCATGGGTAAGTCCGGTCCAGTGCGTACCAAAGAAAAGAGGTATTACAATCATTGAGAACGAGAATAATGAATTGATACCAACTAGAACGGTTATGGGATAGATAATTTGCACCGATTACCGGAAGCTAAACAAGGTGACTAGGAAAGATCATTTTCTTTTTCCATTTTTGGACCAGATGCTAGATAGACTCGCGGGGCAAGACTATTACTGTTTCTTTGATGAATACTCGGGGTATAACTAGATTACAACAGCACCGAAAGATCAACACAAGACAGCATTCACCTGCCCATATGGTACATTTTCATTTAGAAGCATGCCATTTGGTTTCTGTAATGCACCTGCTACATTTCAAAAAGGTATGATGTCTATTTTTACTTACATGGTTGAAAAATACTTGAAAGTCTTTATGGATGATTTTTTAGTATTTGGAGATACATATGATGATTTCCTAGCCAATCTAGCCAAGGTACTAAGGCGATGCAAAGAAACAAACCTTGTACTCAATTGGGAAAAGTGTCATTTCATGGTACGAGAGGGTATTGTTCTAGGGCATCAGATAACGAGACATGGAATCAAGGTAGATAGAGCAAAGGTAAATGTTATTGAGAAACTACCACCTCCAACATCTGCAAAGGGTTTTAGGAGCTTTTTGGGCCACGTCGGTTTCTATCGGAGATTTATCAAGGACTTCTCCAAAATTACTAAACCCTTATGCAAATTATTGGAGAAGGACATGACATTCAAATTTGATGAGAAGTGTTTAAGAACTTTCAATGATTTGAAGAGTCGGTTAGTTTTGACACCCATAATTGTCACACCAGAATGGGATTTGCCATTAGAACTGATGTGTGACGCAAGTGACTTCGTGATAGGAGCTGTCATGGGCCAGCGAAGGAACAAAGTTTTTCATCCCATCTACTATGCAAGTCAGACTCTGACAGGAGCTCAACTGAATTATACGGTAACAGAGAAAGAGTTACTTGCTATTGTGTTTGCTTTTGAAAAGTTTCATCTTATCTTAAAGGTACCAAGGTGACTGTCTATACGGACCACTCGGCGATTAAGTATTTACTTGCCAAGAAAGACGCTAAGCTGAGATTGATTCGATGGGTACTTCTACTTTAAGAGTTCGATCTAGAAATTCAAGATCAAAAGGGAGTAGAAAACCAAGTAGTAGACCACTTGTCCAGATTGGAGCCACAAGAAGGGAATTCTCCTCTTATACCAATTCAGGAAACATGTCCAGATGAACACATACTGAAGGTAAATCATGTCCATAATACCCCTTGGTTTGCTGATATTGCTAACTATTTAGCCTGTGGTTTGATGCCGATAGATAAGATGTATCATCAAAATAAAAAGTTTCTTTATGATGTGAAGTACTATTTTTGGGAAGAGCCATATTTGTTTAAAAAGTGTGTAGATCAAATGATTAGGAGATGTGTGGTAGAAGATGAAGATCATAAGATCTTATACCATTGCTAGTCAGCTCCGAGTGGGGGACACTTCGGAGGTACACGTACTGCGGCCAAAGTATTACAAGTCGAATTCTTTTGGCCAACACTATTTAAAGATGCATATGTTACGTAAAGAGTTGTGATCGATGTCAAAGGGTTGGAAATGTCACCAACAGAAAGGAGATGCCTCGAACAAACATCATCGAGGTGGAATTGTTTGATGTTTGGGGTATTGACTTTCTCGGTCCTTTTCCTCCATCCTTTAGTCACAAGTACATACTGGTAGCAGTAGACTATGTGTCTAAATGGGTTGAAGCCGAGGCATATCTAAAAAATGATGCCAAGGTTGTGATGAAGTTTTTGCAGAAGCATGTGTTCATAAGGTTTGGAACCCCAAGAGTCGTCATCAGTGACGAAAGGTCCAATTTTGTGAACAAGTGGTTGAAGTGGTTACTCAACAAACATGAAGTGAAGCACAAGGTTGCCACAGCTTACCATCCGCAGACGAATGGGCAATCTGAACTGGCAAACAAGGAAATCAAAGGCATACTTGAGAAGGTAGTTTGCCTGAACCGATGAGATTGGTCCAAAAGACTGGATGATGCTTTATGGGCTTACAGGACAACATACAAGACACCTTTAGGGATGTCACCCTATAGGTTGGTCTTTGGGAAAGCCTGTCATCTTCCCTTGGAGTTAGAACACAAAGCTTACTGGGCTCTTCAACAACTCAACTTGGATCTTAAACTTGCTAAAGAGAAACGGATGCTCCAACTGAACGAGTTAGAAGAATTCCGGATGTTCTCATACGAGAATGCCAAATTACTCAAGGAAAGACTTAAGAAATGGCATGACAAGCACATTCAAGTTCAAGAATTTGAAGCAGGTCAGCAAGTTTGTTATTTAATTCCAGATTAAGGTTCTTTCCAGGTAAGTTAAAATCACGTTGTTCCGGTCCATTTACGATTCACCGAGTTTATCCATACGGAATTGTTGAACTTCAAATTAAGGGAGGTAATTTCTGAGTCAATGCTTAGTGCTTGAAACATTACTGGGGGGATAAAATTGAATGGGATCAAATCTCGTACATTTTATCATATATTTAAATTTTCTTATTTTCTGATTTAAATAAATGATTTAGGGTATATTTTCGGAATTAGTATGTTTAAATGAATTCTGTCAGGAGATTGGAACTTAAGCGAGACTGCTTGTGACCCCTCCAATCTTTCCTGGGAATTGATTTTAACATAATATTCCAAGAAATTATTCCCTAAATGGCGAAATAAATTTTTAGTTTTTAAATAGAAAAGTCAATTTTGATCCAATTTTTAAATTGCAACTCAATTTAAAATTTTCTTTAAGTCTAGGTACTTAATTGAATTATTTTCAAAATTTGGTTGCTCTTTTTTTAAATATTAAAAATTAGATGCCTCTTTTTGTAAATATTTTTAAGGCATCTAGAATAAATTTTTTAATAATAAATAAATAAAAGATGATAATCATTAATATTTAATTATATCTATTATAATATATATTAATTATTATCAACTTTGCATAGAATTAGGATTAGTTTTAATTTAATCATATTTTATTTAATAAGTTTTTATCTTTTAATAAATCAATAACAAATAATAATTTAATGTGCCTTATATTAATTATTAAATAATGTTAACTTTATATAGGATTAGAACTTAGAATAATTTAATTATTCAATTGTTCTAAGAATTCTACTTCAATTCATATTCCCCTCATTATAAATACCACCAACCTTCTACATTATTCATCAATCAAACCTACCATCTAAAACCCACCACATCACCTAGTGCCGCAACTCCCAAGCAGCAACACTGTTGACAGCACCAATCAGCCAACATGCACCCAGCAGCCCACGCGCACAAGTGCGCCAGCAGCCGCTCCTTGTCGTTGCACCTTCCACCCGTCCAGCACCAGCAGCTCGCCAGGCTTGCTCCCATGTTGCTACCTGCTTTCACGCCCATCCGCACGGCACATCAGCCCTACTACTCGCACCAACATCCTTAGCCGGCAACCCTCTAACCTATCCTAAACTTAACCTCTTTTGATCTTTAATTATTTTTTTTAGGAGTTCTTAGTTTTTATAAAAAAAGTGGTAAGACTAATTTTTCTCCTAAATTTTAATTATTTAATTTTTCAATTTATTAAATTATTAATAGTTTATACTAATTAATTTTTTGAAAAAATAATTGTTTTCCATCTTATGTTCAGGTTAATCATGCCTCGCAAGAGAACTCATGCCTCAGCCCAAATTGACGAATCACAAAAAAAAAAATTCCATTGTGAAGAAGCCAAAGCGAGATTTGCGAGTATTTTCAAAAATCAACAGATGCATCCAGAAAAGGGCTTTACACTGAAAGAAAGCAATTACATTGATTTCATGGCGCGCATTCGTCAGGTTGCTGAAACTCTCAATTAGGATTTGTCTTGTGAGAAAATACCCTAGTGTGTGGATGAGGAATTAGTTCGTGAATTTTATGTGAATTTAATCTCAAGAAAATTGACAGAAGTTCCTATTCACAGAATCAAGGTACCAATAACCTCAAACGCTATTAATGAATTCTTTGAATTACCTGATTGTGAAAATGACGAATATTCTTCCTTGATGAGCAATAGTGAGCCTGAAAATCTACAAGAAATTCTTGAGGAACTTACAGTTCCAGGTTCTAAGTGGACTATGTCAAAATAAGGAATTCACACTTGTCGAAAAGAATATTTGACACCACTTGTGAAGGTATGGTTCTATTTGATTCAGCTTTATGCCTATTTCACATGGGACTACAATTTCATTAGAGCGAATGGTTTTATTATACTCTATTTTAACTTGAAAGACCATTGATGTGGGAAAAATCATCTTAAGAGAAATGCGGAATTGTGCCGCTAGACGTTCTGGCCCAGCTTACTTCCTTTTACGATAACAATTTTGTGCTTGAAAGCTAAAATTCTGGCAAACGTAAAGAAGATAGGTTATAGCCAGGGCACAATCACAGATTGGGACCTCTACCGAATAGCTGGAGACTCTGTTCTACAGCAACGAGTTAAAGAAAGTGAGGATCCCGAAGAAGGAAAAGAAGATCCCACAGAGATCGAACCGATGCAATCAGCTGAAATCGTTGATAAGGTAGAACCAATAGAACCAGAAGCTGAACCTGATGTCGCAACTTCAATGTTCAAAACTCCATCACCTCGCCCAAATCTTCGAGATGACCTGTCAAAATTGATGGGCATAATGCAACATATGCAGTGGCAGCAACAAGCTTACTAGAGAAATTCAAAAATAAGGGATGACTCAATGAGAAGCGCTCTTACGAAAATATACAATGACCCGTTTATTTTTGTGCCTAAGTTTCCAGATTTCATATTCGAACCATGGAGTCCACTATCGAAGAAGGAGTGAAGTGATTCATACAAAAACAAACATAATGGAACAAAATATGAGTCAAATTTGGAAGGATCTGCAAATAAATAAATGGGGGGATCTTGACTTTATTTTATTTTTTCTTAGGTTATTTTAGGATTAATTTTAATTAAGAATTTTTATTTTCGCATAATAAAACAAGAGGTGGAAATCATTAATAAAAATGAACAAGTTGCAACGTATAAAGTGTGGCGATAGATATATACATGTCTAGGATTGGACTTAGTGAGAGCTTGGTACTTAAGCAGTCAAATTGACTCACCTCCTCTTTTATAAACTCCTACCTGGAGTATAGTATCTATTCACTTTTAACAATGAGAACATTGTTCATCTTAGGTAGGGGGACCGAAAAATTGAAATTATTTCCGCTCAGAATAAATTTTACTTTTATGATTAGGATATATTTTATTCAATAATTTGAAAATTTGTTAAGTATGCTAAACTTCAGTATAAATAAAGTTCGATTATTTCAATAAATTTTTGTAACACCCCTAACCCCCATTAGTCACCGGATCGGAGTTACGAAGCATTACGAACAAAACACAATTCCAAACATTCGCATATTCGTATAAATTAAATTCATACATATGTATAGAGCATGAAGCTGTTTTTTTTTTTAAATATCAGTTGCAATCTTAATCATATTACATATACAAGCCCTACTTTTAAAGTTTAACCATATTAAAATCACGCATAAAATAAATAAAAAAATTGCTGATTTATACACATTTGCATGTTAACCCATATCTACCTGTATCACACGACTTTATAAACATTATCTTATCAATCATTAGCTAATATTTTAACATAAATCAATGTACGTTTAATATTACCAATATATGCAAAAGTCACCCTGATAACCATAGCTATTATTCAAATTAAATGCCGAATCCATCAAACCAACATTGTTAGCTAAATATCATGCCAATATTACATATACCTATCACATGCATTTGTCACTTATTTGACTAATGAAATTAATCACAAAAGTAGTACAAAATTTTATCTTTCAGTCTTAGGCTAAAATATACCGTTTCATAATCATATAACTTTACTAATTACACACATCATGCTGATCTGAATTTTCATACAATTATCCAAGACATATGTATACCTTCCTTGCCATTACAAACCATAACATAAATGGCCAATTCACAAGCAATAATATCATGGGTATATATATATTGGTTTTTCCTATTATTAGCCGAATGCAATTACACACCATTTACCATTTCTAACTTGCAAATGCATAATCGATCCTTAAACCATATATTTGGTCATCAAATTTATTTTCCAAGGATCTAACCAATTTCACCACTCCAATCAAACTAATTATGCATCATGTCATAATACTTATGCATTCCTTTTTACACCGAAAAGTCGAACCATATAACCAATAATCAAAAACTTTCAAATGTCTAATTATTAATCAAACATGTGTCATAAATATATATTTATATATATATATATATATATATATATATATATATATATATATATATTGTAAGTATCCATCTCATAGGTAAGTTACTAGTTCTATCACATATGTATATCGAAGTATATTCGCCTATGCCATCATGTCAAGTCACCTTTATGGCATAATATATAATCAAACTGATAAGGATCACAACATTTATTTTAATGTGGTCAGGCCTTATCACATATTTTACCAAGTTCATACATATTTCACCATAGCAACATTAACCCTTTTCAGACACAATAACAATTCATTTCATAACTAATTCACAAAATAAAAATTACCATATTTAAAATGCAAACACATCACCAAGATACTAATCAAGCTTTAAACACATAGCATATCCATTTCATATATTACTACTCACGTTCAACAATCCATATACAAAACCATTCATCATATTTCATGAGCATAAAAGCCGAGTCACATATAATTAATATCCATCACTTATATTTTATCACTTAACCAATTTCAAATATATTTACCCAAACACACAAAACATATATACCAAGTAATAAGTATATCATAATAATCTTTTACCTTATTCAGACATAATCAAATACTCATTAATGCTAAATCACATATAATACCTTAATTAGGCATGACAACCGAATTCACATACATAGTTATCTATACAAATATCATAACCAAATCACCCAAATATACACATCCAAAATCACTATTCAACGTCTATACACAAAATAGATATCACCACATATTTCATTCATCCATGACTCATAGCATAATAACCAAAACGAACATAAGCCATGAACAAACAAAACCGAATTCAAACATAGAAATTAGGCCATTTTCGCAGAACCAAAATCCAATATTTCAAACTATAATCTAGCCTATACATGCCATAGGTTTGAAAATTTAGCTTATAAAATACCGAAGACAGACGATAGTGTGATAAGCTTCTCTGACGATTCCCGAGCTCATAACATGAATCCAAAATCTATAAAACAAAGGTAAACAAGAACACACAGAGTAAACTTTCACAGCTTAGTAAGTCATAAACAAATAAATAACTAATTGACATAATTAAACCACTTATGCTAAACCAAATTATACTATCATAGTTACTTTAAATATTAAGCTTACAATTTCATGTATTTTATATGTAATTTCACATTTAGATTAATTTTGGCCAAATGAGCATTTATACAGCTTAACAAACTATCATTGAATTCTTAAGCCAAAATCTCCTTATCGCAACTTGTATGCATATACATCTATTTACATAAATTAATAAGTCAAAGGATAATGATCACATACATGTTTATATTATATGCCAAAAATACATACTTATATATGAGCAAAATATCTTTTTCATAGATAAAGGTTACCTTGGCCGAATGTTCAAATAGTTAAATGAACAAATTATCTTTCAATTTTCAAGCCAAAATGTCATTATATAATCAAGTATGCCTCCACTCATATATGTGAGCTCATAAACCAAGATACAACCTCATATACATACTCTTATTATATGGCCAAATATACAAGATCATATATACCCACATTCAAAAATCATTTTAATAATAATCATATTTCTTGTTTATAAAACCGAATACACTTCCTTTGTTCACATAGATTTTTCATTTACATCACCCATAACTTGTAACAAATATCAAATAACTTACTTACCTTATTTCAAGTAGATAATAAGCTAATTCGTACCTGAACAATCAGCTCATTTTACATATTCATTCACAACTTGTCGTTGCCTGATGAACCATTCGAAATTGGATAGGACACTCGGATAATCACACATATCATACAATGCCAACGTCCCGTGGTCTTACATGTAATCACATATCGATGCCATGGTCTTACTCGCACACATATATCGAAAATCCTATGTCATGACATATGTATCCTAACTATTCCTAAGGTTCATACGGGACTTTCAAGCGTCGTAAATCAGTCGAAACAAATTCAGAAACATAGTAACCAACTAAATATAAATTTACATATTTCTTTTCAGCATGTATAATTTATATTTAATTAAAATTAAGTACATTTATTTGCTTATAAACTTACCTCGGACGATGTAAAACGAAACAGGATAGTTAGTCGACAACTTTCGTTTTTCCCCCGATCCAAATTCGATTTCTTTGGTTCTTGATCTAAACATATTCAAATTAAACTCATTCAAACATATTTTCATTTAATTTAGTCCAAAAACACCTAAATGGGAAAATTACCATTTTACCCCTGACATTTACACTTTTTATGATTTAGTCCCTATTGCACAAAATCATCAAAAACTCTAATACAAAATATGTTAATCTAAAACATGTCTTCCATATTTCATCATCAAACAACAAAAATCACAGGCTATCAACAATGGAATAACTCAAAATATTCATCAAAATTAAAAATTAAAGCTTGGGCCTTGAAGATTACTAAGCAATGATCTCAAAAACGTAAAAATTATCAAAAACTGAACAAAAACGAACCTTGATTGATCTTGGTAAGTGCCGAACCTAGCTTTGTTATTTCTTTCTTTTCTTTGTTTTAGTTTCGGCAAGAACAAGAACAAAACACACGTATTAACTTTATTTTATATTTTATTATATATATTATAACATATTATAACTTAAGTTTAATTTAGTTATATACCCTTAATGATTTAATATAAAAACCATATAAGATAAGTCTTAAACCGTCCCACCAATGTATTAATTGGATATTTACAACATAAATACCCCAACCTAAAAAGCCACTAACAATTTGACCCTTATACTTTAAACTATCAAGTTTTCAATTTATGCGATTAAGTCCTTTTGTTTAATCGGATACCTAAACACCAAAATTAAATCACGAAAATTTCACAGATAAAAATTCACATAAAATATTTTTTAAATATTTTTCTGACTCGGATTCGTGGTCCCGAAACCACCGTTTCGATTAGGGTCTAAATCGGCCTGTTACAATTGTTATGTTAGCTTAATAATGACATAAATGTATTTTTAATAAAGCATGCAAATCGTACCATAAAATTTTTAGTTTCTTAGGAAAGTTAGGCATGCATAAAAGTTTAAGTCTCTAGAATTGACTTAGTAGTTTCTTGAGGCGAAATCCTAGGAAGCATGGAATATTGAAAATAATTTAGGCAACTTTTTTTTGGACTATTTGATCATTTCAAGCCAACCTTGATGCAATTTTATCCCTTGAAATCCAACTTTGAGACTATATGGCCTAATTTTATTTGAACCCTTGCAATATTTAGCCATCACTTTTCTCTTAATTATCTTGAAATTGTCCCAAACACTAGACTTAGTACTATTCAGAACATTCTTTGAAAATAAGTTTGAGGGAGTTGAAAAGAAGTATCAAATGCTCAAAAAATTTTGTAATACATACAGTAAAATGCTCATGAAAAAAAATAAAAAAAGAGAGCATATGTACTTGAAAGAAAATAGATGTACAAAAGAGCATGTGAAAGCAAAGTAAGTTGGTGTATTGAAGGTAAATATTCCAAAGGTCCGATTGAAGCTGAGTCTAGGGTTTTTCTTAGCCTAAATTTATTTATCTTTTACCTTTCCCTAGCCTAGCCATGTTACAAACTATTTAAAGACCTATTGATTCAAGTTTCTATGCTACCTACATTGGGGAAGAAAAATTGCTATGTTCAAGATATGAAGGCATAAGTTAAACTTAATGATTGTAGCTTAATCTTGAATAAGGGAATAAAATCAAATTAGTAGGGATTTAACATGTCCTTATTAGGAAGCATTTAGTCTATTTTGGATATCATAATAATGATTGAGATTAATTTGAATGATATGTATACATAAGTAGCATAAATATCGAATTTCTTATTTTTGAGCATAAGTATACCAAATTCATAAATTTGGGAAGAATGTTGTTCTAAAGGAATTTTTCAAAGGTATTTTCAAGAAATTATTTTCAATTTTTGCATTACCTGGGATGAGCAATGAATTAAGTTTGGGGGCGTGGAAACACAAAAATATACAGACTTTTTCATGCCCTTTTTAACTCAAATTCATGTAGTTTCAGTAAAATTATTGTTGAAAAATATATAAATATTATAAAATAATTATTTTGGACTTAAATTATTAACCTTATTAATTTTAAATAATTTTATAATAAATTTTGATTAATTTTGATCATTTTTGACAGATTTGCACAAAGGACAAAAACTGGCTCGGTAGACACTTCTAGAAGCGCAAAATCGAGAAACAATTTTTGAAGCATCGAGACGAGTGAATTTTTCAGCTAAATATAGTCCAAATTATGTGTATTAATTCATAATATAATTAATTTTAATTTTAATCCAATTTAATTTGGGTTAAATAAATTAATTTTAATTAAATTATGAAACGTGGCCTAGTTGAGCTGAACTGAGAGAACCAAACCGATCAAGCTTTGGGCAGCCCAAAACCATCCAGCATACTGACCCAACCAGCTTTCTTGGCTGATTAATTGGATTGCAAAAATGCCCTTGAAGATTTTGTCAAATTGCAAATAAACCCCTCCATTATTCGTGCTTTTCTAGATTTGCCCCAGCCTTAATAAAGCAAGTTTGAAGACTTCAAACTTGCCACATGTGTGGCCGGCCATGGGAGGGCTCTTTGGCTGCTGATTTTGGATATTTTTAGCAGCCCTTTCACCCTATAAAAATCCCCCTTGGCTACTCATTTCAACACATCACAACTTTCTCATCTCTTCTCTTCTCTCTCAACTTTCTCTCTTTATTTTTCCACCTATTTTCCTTTGTCCTCTTGCCAATTTCACCTCTTGAAAAAGATTCATTCATCCATCATTTGGAGCAGCATTCAAGTGTTCATATAAGCCTTGGTTTGACAAGAACAAGTAAAAATGGAAAAGTGAAGCAACCCAGCCAAACCACGGAGAAACACCAGATTTGCTTCTTGTTCCCTATCTTTTTAAATTTTGTTGTTGTTATGATGAAATTGTCTATGAATATTTATGTTGATATGGCTTATTTAATTAATATGACTTAAATTTAATTCGTGTTAGGTTGATTGCATTTCGTCTTCTTAATTTATTAAAATTATGTTTGTGTTGTTATAGGCCTCGGGAAGATGTTTGATTAAGTAAAACCATGATTAAGTTATTCTTGCATTACAATTGTAAGGTAACTAATGAATTAATTATTTAAATAGATTTAAACTGTAATTAATTGACACGATACTTAATTAGTGCATGTTTAATCATCTAAGGTAGCTGAGAGTTAAATTAGCAATAGTATCAAACGATACAATTACCTTGCATAACTTGAAGATTATTGTGATTAAATTGTTTCAAAGTAGAAATACATTGTTACCTCACGTAATCTTTTATGTGCTTATGTGATTAAATTAATTGTTTGAATTGGCATAGAGATATGTACAGGAGATTATTTTAAGTTCATAAGTATGTATGTGCATTAACACATTTGCCGATTAAAGTTTGTTTAATCGGTTGAATTGACATAGAGATATAGTCAAGAGATGAATGGATTTTTATTGGTAAGTATGTTCATAAGTTAGCAAATTATCGAGTTGCCATGAATTTATTCATAACAACATAAACATGAGTTTAATAATTCTAAGTTAAGAAATGTAATTAATCTAACACAATTATGTCATCTTGATTAAATCATCTTTTGAAATTGTGCATTAGAACTTTATTTTATTTTATATACTTTGCTTTGTTTTATAGTTTTTAATCACTTTTCAAATCAAAATATTTTGTCCACCAAAGTGTTTTATATTGCATTCATAAATAATTCTTTTCTCAATCCATATAGGTACGATAACTCGACATTTACTTGTGCTTTATTACTTGTTGCGATTGTATACACTTGCACTTTTAGTCGTTCCACTAACCAAACCCTAAAATTATGTGATCTAATATTTTGATATCCTACTCTGAGTAGGACACCATTATGCATGTCTGACTATTTTGTTAAATATATATGTTATCTGTATATGAGCATGTAACACCCCAAAAATCCCAAAACCCAAAAATCTCGAAATCATGAATTTTTCTTTTTGTGCTTAGTAGTTTCGATTAAGTGTTAATTACGCAAAGGTAGGTCTTGGACAAGATTTGAATACAAATTAGGAGGTAGAAGAAATTATAATTTAATTATTAAAAGAATCAGGGTTGGCAAGTAGTTGGGGTTTTAAATGAAGATAGGGGAAAATAACATCAAAAAGCCTTGTGGAGGAATGGCTAAGTGATGCGACTTAGAGTGTAAGGAGGTGGCGTTAATAGCTAGCAAGGAGGTCCAAGGTTCGAATCCTAGCTTAGTATTTTTAGGAGTTTAA
Organism: Gossypium anomalum; assembly: GCA_025698475.1. Classification (NCBI taxonomy): domain Eukaryota; kingdom Viridiplantae; phylum Streptophyta; class Magnoliopsida; order Malvales; family Malvaceae; genus Gossypium; species Gossypium anomalum. The sequence goes on along the minus strand of CM046958.1, from coordinate 27,632,993 downwards.
TTTTGGCCTTCTAGAAGGTTGGAAGTGGCGTGAAGATGGACTCTAAGGGGAGTGTTCAGGAGAGAAAATTAAGGAAAGGACCAAGGGGTTATCAGGGAGAAAAACGATGAGATGAGAAGGGGGAAGTGATGAAGCCGAATGGGGAACTGAGGGCCAGGTAATTTGGCTATAAGGGCTATAAATAAGTGCTAAATGCAGGGTTGCCAGGCTAGTGCCGAATTTCCTTCACCCTATTACCGGAAACTCTTTTCCCTAAAAGTCGAAAACCCTTTTGTTTTCTTCCTTTTCTTTCTGCTGATTTCTCCAAAAGCCAAAAACCCTTGTTCTCCTTTTATTTTTCTTGTGTCGATTTCTTTGTTTCACTTTTAGGTTTAGCTGATTCTTCTTCCTCTCTCTCTTGGTGCCGAATAAGCAATTGTGCCATTCAGATCTCTAGAGCCGAATACTCTTTGATCGAATCTATTGTAAGTGTTACTCTTCCAATCGATTTTCTTTGCTAAGTATCGAATATTGTCCCTTACTCTTTCTAATCGACTGTGGTAGGGAATTAGTATCGGATCTTGAATCTTAGCTCTCTACCAAAATTGCTCTTTAGGTTTTTGTGATCTTGGTAAGTATTCCTCTCCCATTGGATAAGGTGGCCGATTGTTCATAGTTAAGGTAAAGGGACTTGTTTTGGATAAAAGTCACCTATTATTCTGTTTTAATAGTTGAGATTGGTCCAGGTCTAGGAATTGATTGTGGTTAGGGATTTAAGAAGCGGTTGTTATACTTATCGTGCAAGGTTTGGAGCTAAAGAGATTACATCAAGCTTGCTTACCAGGTGTGTTCATACACTGCACACATACTATGAATCGACAAAAGCCGAAATGCCGAAATGCTGAAATGCTGAAAGTATGGCTACGGTAGTCTTGCGAGTGCACGAATACTCGTAAGAGGGAGACCGATAAGTTACCTGAGGCCCCTAAGCGATTCCATGGACTTGGGATGTGAATAGGCCAAGTGGGCCGGAATTGCCTAAATGGGCCCGATGGGCTATTGGGCCCATAATAGGTGAAATTTGATAAGTGATGCTATGTGATAGGAATTTGTATGTGAGCATAAATATAATGTGATTTGGGTCGGATGGGCCATATAAATGAGATTGGGCCGAATGGGCCATATGAACGTGAATTGGGCCTGATGGGCCATATAAACGTGAATTGGGCCTGATGGGCCATATGAACGTGAATTGGGCCTGATGGGCCATATGTATGAGATTGGGCCAAGTGGGCCATATGCATGTATGTAGGGGTTTTGGGCCTAGTATATGATAACCACATAAAACTTAATTAATATATTGTGACCGTGCACAAGTCATAGAGTTAAGGTGTGGCATCGGGTATATGCATGTTTAGGATTGGATCTAGGGAGAGCTTGGTACTTAAGCGGTCTTAATGACTCGCCTCCTCTTCTCTGGAATCCTACCTAGTGCATAGTGTTCGTTCATCTTGGCTCACGAGATTTGTTAACGGGCTAAGGTAAGTAAAAACTTGTAATAAAAGAAAATTATCGAAGTGCCCCTAAGGGCAAAAAATGACTGAAATACCCCCAAGTGTTGTGTGTAAGATTTATGATTGCTACATGCATTCATATGTATTCATGTGGTATCCTGTTTAGGTTGTATCTGGGCTGGGAATTATGGAACGGAGGGAGTATATGAGGGTCGCATGGTTACTTGACAACCGTGGATCCACCGACGGCTTTTAAGCCCAATATGTGATTGGCAGCCTGCTGCAACTTGGGTAGTTCCGCAACTGGGCTACCATTGATCTGTGTCAGCTGGGTGGTTTGATTTTATATCCCCACAGGTTGTGAAAAGGGGGACAGAGTAGAAGTGTACTGGTTGGATTATTGGGGTGGGTTGCACTCTATTGCATTGCATGCTTGATGTATGATGACTTTTGAATTCTTGTTTCGTCAAGGGTTGTACACACTGAGTTTGCAAAAACTCACCCCCTCTTTTATTTTATTTTCAGGTGATGCTCAGTAGAAGGTTTGATGTTTAGAGGGGCTCTAGGTGGCCAGCTAGCAAGATAATTTGGACTTGTTTTTCTTTCTAAAGCTTATCAATTTCTATGTTATTAAGTACTTTTCAAATCAGATTGTAATAGGGCTTCCACTTTTTTATTATTTGGATTATTATTTTTATGTGATGTAATTATAAGAAGTTGAACATGGTTTCTTAAACTATAGTATGACTTTTTTACGTTTCCACAACTACATTTTAAAAGGACATGTTTTCATAAAATCATATATTTTAAACAAGTGATTAAAAGGAGTTTTTGTTATAGATAGTTAAGGTTTCTTTTATTTTAAGAAAAGGTTTTCAATGAAAACACGGTTTTCACTAGAACACTTCAATGTGATGCCCCAAATTCAGCCATAACGTCCAGGCCATGTTCGGGGTGTTACATTTAGTGGTATCAGAGCCTAGGATTTTACCTATAGAGGATTTTCAAAAATAATATTCTCTTTAATAATTTCCATAAAACATTGGGTTAATTATTAAACTAACTAAAACTTCATAAAATTTTTAATCCAGATAACACGTGAATCGACGATGAGTGCTAGAAGAGGTGCACGAGGCCGTGGCTGAGGCCGCGAAAGTGTTAGGGCTGAATCGTCAACATCAGGCCATACGCCCGATGCTAGAGTAGAAGAGGCTCCGGCCTCACCTATGGCTGGGAATAGACCGTATGATCGGGCCGCAGGAGAAGATGCATTGTCGCAGGCAATGCTAAAGATTTTGGAAAGGGTCGCTGGGCCCAACAATGGCACTAGAAATCGGGGGTCCATTCCGGAGCGACTTCGTTCGAACGGGGCTGAGATATTCAAGGGTGTGTCTGGCGTGGCTCCTAACGTGGCGAAATATTGGTTGGAGGCCACTGAAAGGATAATGGAGGACCTGGACTGTTTACCAGAACAAAAGTTAAAAGGAGCCGTGTCACTACTTAGGAAAGAGTCCTACCAGTGGTGGCTGACGGTGAAAGAGGGCACCCAACCAGAGTGGGTCACTTGGGAGTTTTTTAGAGCTGCATTCCAAGGGAAGTATATGGGTGCAAGCTATGTGGATACTAGAAGGAAGGAGTTCCTGAACTTGACCCAAGGAAACAAATTGGTGGCAGAGTATGAGGTAGAGTTTCTACGCCTTAGTAGGTATGCAAGAGTAATGGTGGTAACGGACTATGAGCATTGCGTAAGGTTTGAGGACGGATTGAGAGATAGTCTTAGGGTATTGATAATTCCACAATGGAAGCGAGTTTTCTCAAAGTTGGTAGAGAAAGCAAAGATAGCGGAGGAGGTAAAGCGCACTGAGTGCCTAAATCGGGAGAAAAAAAGGGGTAAGGATAAGAGGGAGCGTGAGACTCCTGGTGTTGAACAGAGGCCTAGGGCTAGGGCCAGAGTTAATGAGCTAGTTAGAGTAGGGCCCCTTGCTATTAATCCAATGGTGCCACCTTGTGCTGATTGTGGGAAAGGTCATGTAGGCGAGTGTTGGAAGAGGATGGGAGCTTGTTTAGCTTGTGGATCTAAAGAGCATAGGATCAGGAATTGCTCTAGAATGCCGAGACAGGTGCCAGACATGGGCCGAGGTGGTGCTCAGCCACTGAAGGGTGGTCAGCAACCGCCGAGAGGCCGTGATCAGGCCAAGGGTGGAAATAGTTTGGGTCGTGGAGCACCGAGCTATGGTGCTAGTCATGCTGAGGTGAGGCAGCCAGCTTTGGTCTATGCAGCAAGTCGTCAAGAGTATGGAGATGCTCCAGAGGTGAATAATGGTATGTACTTACCAATCGGGTGCTATTTACCTAAGTTGGAATTAGAGTGCGCAGCGGAAGTGTGGTGTGGTAGTCTGTGTTTGTAGTTGGGAATTTCGAGGATGAAATTTCTTTTAGGGGGTAGAGTTGTAACGCCTCAAAAATCTCAAAAACCAAAAATCCCAAAATCGTGAATTTTTCTTTTTATGCTTAGCAATTCCGGTTAAGTGTTAATTACGTAAAGGTAGGTCTTGGACAAGATTTGAATTCAAATTAGGAGGTAGAAGAAATTATAATTTAATTATTAAAAGAATCAGGGTTAGCAAGTAGTTGGGGTTTTAAATAAAGATGGGTGAAAATAACATCAAAAAGCCTTGTGGAGACATGGCTAAGTGACGCCACTTAGAGTGTAGGAAGGTGGTGTTAATAGCTAGCAAGGAGGTCCAAGGTTCGAATCCTAGCTTAGTATTTTTAGGAGTTTAATTTTGGTCTTCTAAAAGGTTGGAAGTGGCATGAAGATGGACTCTAAGGGGAGTGTTCATGAGAGAAAATTAAGGAAAGGATCAAGAGGTTATCAGGGAGAGAAACGAGGAGATGAGAAGGGGGAAGTGATGGAGCCAAATGGGGAATTGAGGGCTAGGTAATTCAGCTATAAGGGCTATAAATAAGTGCTGAATGTAGGGTTGCCAAGCTAGTACCGAATTTCCTTCACCCTGTTACTAAAAACCCTTTCACTAAAAGTAGAAAACCCTTTTGTTTTCTTCTTTTTCTTTCTACCGATTTCTCCAAAAGTCGAAAACCCTTGTTCTCATTTTATTTTTCTTGTGTCAATTTCTTTTTTTCACTATTGGGTTTAGTCGATTCTTCTTCCTCTTTCTCTTGGTGCCGAATAAGCAATTGTGCCATTCAGATCTCTAGAGCCGAATACTCTTTGACCGAATCTAGTGTAAGTGTTACTCTTCCAATCAGTTTTCTTTGCTAAGTATCGAATATTGTCCCTTACTCTTTCTAGTCAACTGTGGTAGGGAATTAGTATCGGATCTCAGATCTTAGCTCTTTGCCGAAACTACTCTTTAGGTGTTTCCCATTGGCTAAGGTGGCTGATTGTTCATAGTTAAGGTAAAGGGACTTGTTTTGGATACGAGTCACCTATTATTCTGTTTTAATAGTTAAGATTGGTGCAGATCTGGGAGTTGATCATGGTTAGGGATTTAAGAAGCAGTTGTTATACTTATCGCGCAAGGTTTGGGGCTAAGGAGATCGCATCACGCTTGCTTACCAGGTGTGTACATACACTGCACACATACTATGAATCGGTAAAAGCCGAAATGCTGAAAAGTCGAAAGTATGGCTACGGTAGCTTGCGAGTGGGCGAATACTTGTAAGAGGGAGACCGATAGGTTGCTTGAGGCCCATGGGCAATTCTGTGACAGCCCTAATTTGACCCTAGTTGGAAAGTTGTTTCAGAACCACAAAACTGAGTCAAAAAAAATTAACTGTTATATTCTATGCTTATTATATGTGTAAATGCATGTATGAAAGTTTCATGCTTTGATTTTGTCATTTGTATGTGAAATTTATTAAATAGGACTTATGTGAGACATTTTAGAAATGTGATAGGTTAATTTATAATGGTGTATTAATGCATGTTATAAAAAAAATTGGACTTGCAAGTCAAATTATCCATTTTAGATAGTGGCCGGCCATGTTGTTATTTAATATATAATATATATTTTCTATTAGCATTATTTTAGTTAAATGGATTAAAGATGAATAAAAGAATAAGGGAAGTAAAATAATAATGTGTTAGTGGGAGGAGAAACCAAAGTTGGTTCATCTTTGTTCCTCCATTGACGTAGCTAGAAAAGAGAAAGAAGAAAATTTTTGTTAAAATTTTCGGCTAAGGAGATTGCTAGAATAAGGTATGTGTAATGCTACTCTTGGAAATTCATGCATAATTTGAATGGTTAGTTTGAATTCTACCTATTTCATGGTTCGAATTTTTGTTATTTTGGAAGATTGATATTCGGCCATGGAGATTGAAATTCTTAGTAGATGTTTTGATGTCATTAGTATGGAGATTTATGTTGGATGTGTTGAGTTTGCTAGTTGTTTTGGCTTGAAAGTTAAGGTTTAGTATTTGATTATGTGATTGCCGAATTTAAATTTAGAGAATAAAAAAAATTAAGCATTCGGTCATGTTATAGATTCAAGATGAAAATTGTTTAATGCTTTATATGTTATATATATGTGCTTGTAAGTGAATTTGAGAATTGTTAAATTGTTGAAGGGGTTGCTGAATGTGGTTTTTGAAAATGTCTTAAGGTGTAATATTATTGTGGCTTGAGTTTAATGACACTTGGCCAAAGGCCTTATGTGCTAGCAAATTCAGATATAAGTGTTTAGGTGCTATTCATATTGTATTAGATGTTTTGAAGAATAAGTAGTGGTTAATTGAAGTGAAGAAGGTTAAATTTTGAGTTTTAGTTAAGTTCATGCATTCGACATTATTTAATTAACATTAGAGATGAGTGCATGAAAGGCTAGAATTTTTTTTAAGTCGGTTATGACCTTGATTAGAGCAAGATAGGATCGGCCATGATCATGATTAAATGGTTCGGTCATTGTTTGGCATAGGTGACCATATTGATTTATTTGTTAAAAAAAAAATGAAGTCAATTGAAATGGTATTGATCAACTTGTGATTTGGCAATTAAAATATAAATAACCATACCTGTAGAATTTATTAAATATATATAATTTGTCTTAACGTATACATGCTTATAATTATAAACTTGATAATGCCTAGTAATGTGTTCGGTTGTGCATGAATAGGGAATATATATAGTGTTTAAATAGCTAGTTATTAAGGTCATTTGTACCTTAACTATATGATATACATGTATTAAATTAAATTGCCTATTTGATAAGTAATTAAATAAATCTATTTGATTTAAAATAAGCTCAAGAGCAAAGAGGGTCGAAGTTGGATAGGGGAAAAGAGAAAGTAATTGAGTAGCCTTTCCGCAATCGTTAAAGTATATCCGAGGTAAGTTTTGAATAGTCATATTTAATACGTAATTGATAGTGTCTTGATATATATATGATAACTGTACTGCGATCTATTGATGCTATTTGAATATAGTTGTGTGACAAATAATTTATGTTTAAGGCTTAAAGCCGAATAGACATTAGAAGATAACTTTGGAAAGTAAAATGAACATATATTCTTATGTATGTTATTGAGCCAAAAGTTATATGAATGGTGCCCATGTTATGCTATTATTCGAATGGAATAAATGAACTATGATTGTGAGATGTTATGTGAATTGAATTCTCTTGCAAATAAGTATGCATGACATTCAGTGATGTTTATACCCGGACTTAAGGTCTGCAGGCTATGTGCTGGAATTATATCCGAACTTAAGGTCCGCAGGCTATATGCTGGAATTATATCCGGACTTAAGGTCCGCAGGCTATGTGCTGGAATTATGTCCAGGCTAAAGTCCCGCAGGCTTCGAGCTGGTATTATACCGAGTTTTAATTCCTGCAGGCTTGTGCTGGTAATTGATTTCAAGTTCTAAGACCTGACAGGCTCAATGCAAGTAAGTTAAGTCAGATTACGATATTGAATGTTCGCAGTAAACCATTGTCGAGTAAGTATTATACATTTAAAATGTTCAGGTATGTATTACATACTCATCGGTGAATTTATTTCGAAGTGAATCATTAGCATCAAAGAAGAATATTTATATAAATATGATTGATGGTATATTTGTATATGAATTATATGTTAAAAATTTCATTATGTACTCATGTACATTCAGTCATAGATTTTGTGAATTATTAGTATTAAAGAATGATGCTGAAGTGTGGATGAATAGTATATCCATGAGTAAAACAATAACCTATTCAGTCAAATGTTATTAATATATGAGATTATTTGATTTAAATGCATCATATGAACTTTATGTAAAAGAAAAGTATGTGCTGAGAAATCTAAGTATGTGTTTATGTGTATTCGGCCATGAAGCAATTTGAATTGAGAATAATTGAATGAATGTTTCGATTTTCGATAAGTCTTTAATTGTTTGTAATGCTTAAAACTTACTAAGCTTTCAAAGTTTACTCTGTTCTTTATTTCTCTATTTTATAGATTGTTGATTTTGGCCACCGACTCGAGGATCGTCAGCAGTTCATCACACTATCGATCTTTTTGGTACAGTTATATTTTGGATTCGATATGGCATGTATAGGTTAGGCTGATGATAACGATGTTTTGAAATTTTAAATATTTTGGTCTTACGAAAATGGCATATAGCTTTAAATATCAGTATGTATTTCAGCTCGATCTGTGACAGCCTTAATTTGACCCTAGTCGGAAAGTGGTTTCGGGACCACAAAACCGAGTTTTTAAAATTAATTAACTGTTAAACTCTATGCCTCTTATATGTGTAAATGCATTTGTGAAAATCTCATGCTTTGATTTTGTCAATTGTATGTGAAAATTTTAAATAGGACTTAAGTGAGACATTTGTGAAATGTGATGGGTAATTTTTAAGGTGATCTATTTATGCATGTTATTAAAAAGGTGGACTTGCATGTCAATTTAGCAAATTCTTTTAGATAGTGGCCGGCCATGTTATTGATCAAAACATATTATATTTATTTTATGTTAATATTTTAGATTAAAAAAAAAGAAATAATGAATAAAGAAAAGTAAAATATTAATTAGTGGGAGGAGAAACCAAAGTTACTCCATTTTGCTCCTCATTGCCGTATCTAGAAGAAGGAAAGCTTTGAGAAATTCGGCTATGGTGGTTAGCTAAATTAAGGTAAGTTCAATGATAATTCTTGGATTTTTAGCATATTTTGAGTTAGTTATTAAGTTCTTTACTTAACCCATGACCAAATTTGGAATTGTGTGGTGTCTTGAGCATTCGGCCATGGTAGAAAATGAAAGAGGTATATGGTTGTTTTCAAGTTTAATGAATAATTTACAAATGGTTGATAATTAAGATAGTTTAAGGTATTTGTAAGTAGTTTAAATGAATGAACAATAATAATAATAAATCATCTTGTGTATTGGTGTAATTGCCGAATTTGAACTAGGAAATTATTGAATAATGTTTATATTTTAAATGATAGAATAGAGTGAATGCTTGGAATGTGATATGCATGAATTATAAGTTGGATTAAAGGTTGTTTATTGCCTTGTCATTTTCGAAAAATGTGCTTTGTCAAAGAAATTGAGTGTTGATGTTTAAGTGATGTAAGTATAGGTATATTCGGCTTGTAATTTTATAAATGTGATATGAGTATTTTGCTTTGTAAATGAGTAATAAGTATGTTATGAATGGTTCTTATATATATGCGTATATATAATGAAATATATTCTTTAAATGATTAGTATATGTATGTGAAATATTATTTCGATACATGAGTTTTGCATTTGAGTGAAAATGTACTAAGTTTAAATATGTCTTCTTGGCTTTGGAAGTGATTAATAATATGTTAGTGACTATATGAGTATTAGGCCAGAATGATGTTTAAGTATGAACGTATTTAGGTGGATGTTCTTATAAGTATAACTTGAGATATAATGGTATTTAGTCATTATAAATAACCATATTTGTAGAATTTATTAAATATATAATTGGTCTTAACATAGATATGCATATAACTATAAAGTTGTTAATGCCTAAGTAAGATGTTTGGTTGTGCATGACTAGAGAATATATATATATATATATATGCATATGGTGTTTGATAGTTAATCATTAAGTTATATGTACCTCAACCTTATAATATACATGTATTATATTAAATCGCCTATTTTATTAGAAATTGAATGAATTCAATTGTTTTAAATTAAGCTCAAGAGCAAAGAGGATCTAGATCTGATAAGAGAAAGGAGAAAGCAATCGAATAGCCTATTTGCCACTGTTCAAAAATATCCTAGGTAAGTCTTTGAGTAATGAAACTTAGCTTATGATTTGATAAAATCATGGTATATAAGCATAATAAATAAATTGTGACCTATTGGTTCTACTTGAATTACGTAGTGGGATAAATAATTTGTGCATATGACTTGTAGCCGAATGGTTATAGAAATCATGTTGGATAGCGAAATGAAATCGTGTTCTTTGTATGTGGCTATTGAGCCGAAAGTGGAATGGTTGATAAGCACGTTGTGCTTGTGTTCAAGTAATGTAAATGAAATGCTAATGTGTTATGATATATATATATGTGCATGATAATGGAGAATTATATCCGGGCTAAGTCCCAAAGGCATTCGTGCTGGTGTTATATCCGGGCTAAGTCTCGAAGGCATTCGTGCTGGTGTTATATCCAGGCTAAGTCTCGAAGGCATTCGTGCTAGTGTTATATCCGGGCTAAGTCCCGAAGGCATTCGTGCTGGTGTTATATCCGGGCTAAGCCCCGAAGGCATTCGTGCTAGTGTTATATCCGGGCTAAGTCCCGAAGGCATTCGTGCTAGTGTTATATCCGGGCTAAGTCCCGAAGGCATTCGTGCTGGTGTTATATCCGGGCTAAGTCTCAAAGGCATTCGTGTTGGTGTTATATTCGGGCTAAAGTCCCGTAGGCTTTCTGCTGGTATTATATCCAGGCTTAAAGTCCCGCATGCTTTGTGGTGGTGATTTGATTTGGGTTTTAAACCTAGCAGACTTAATGCTGATGATTGGAGTAAGATTATGATTTCGAATGTTCGTAGTAAACTACCATTGAATATGTCAAATACATTAAGTTGGTCAGGTATGTATTATATACTTTTATATGTTAGATTGATCGGAATTGAATCATGAATGCGAAATGAGAAGTATATGTGAAAATCTCATATGTGTATGTGTGTATTCAGTTATGGTGAAAGGTTATATGAGATCGATTTGGTGATATACATGTTAAATAAAATGAATGCAAGAATGGGTAATAAATCTGCTTGGGACAGCAGCAGTAACGTGAATTCGGAAAATCACCATAAATTGTGAGAGTTGAGTTAGAAGCTGAATAAATTATGTCATGAAATCTTGATGAGTCTAGTTTCTTATAAAAGAAACTGTGTGAGCAAAAGAATTGCCAATAATGAGATGTTTGAAGTGGCGTGGAATAGAGTCAAAATGACTTCGATGTCCCCTGTCCTGTTTTCAGAAAATCATTATAAATGGTAAAAAAATGGTTATAAGATAAAATTTATATTCTTAGACTCCTTAATGAGTCTAGTTTCAAATGAAATAAATTATAACATATTTCAAATTCTTTATAATGAGAAATTTGATTCGTAGTGAAGAGTGGTCAGAATAGTCAAACAGTGAAACAGGGGAAACTTCAATAAAAATCTGGTATTGATTGGTCAAACCAAAAATTCTGAAAATTTTATGTATGGAATATATATGAGTCTATTTTCAGGGAAAATTAACGACACTTGATTTGGAGTTTCTTAGCTCTAGTTATAAATAATTTAGTGACTGTTGCTCAGGAAGACAGCTTGTAGTGAATTTGTGATTTTGTTGCAAACATGGTTAAAACTTGTTAATGAGATGGTTTTTGAGTTTTCATGATCTTATTTGTGATTTCAATATTTGGTTTTAATTGATTTCAGATTCAAGTGAGGTGAATTTGCTAAATATGCATTATGTTCATGGATACTTAGCCAAAATGGCAATTATCTAGTAATGATTTCTTGAAAATTTGAATAATCGATCTATAAGTAAATTAATTGTTTGCATTGCTTAAAACTTACTAAGCATTGAAGCTTACTCCGTGTTCTCTTTTCCATTTCTTATAGGTTTATACTTTAGCTCGAGTTGGAAGGGCCGGAGATATCATCACACTATCGAGTCTTTATGTGAGTTGAGAAGATTGTATATCATCATGGTTTAAGGCATGTATAGGATAGACTATAGGTAGAATGATATTTCGACTTTGTATACATTATAGCCATGTGAAGATGGCTTGCTCATTTTGTTTAGAGAAGCCTTATAATTGAACTAATGTGGCGAAAGGTTTTAGTTATAACTTGATAGTAGTTAATTTGTAATTAGATAGTTGGTTATGTTTTGATAGTGAGTCATTTTAGAAATTTATAAGAGCTCTTATGGAAAATCAATGAGACATGTTTGCATTGTTGATAATTTATGTCTGGTAAGTATCTTTGACCTTATAGAAGTTTTGTTCAGTCAAGTAATACCTCATAACCTTATTCCGGCAACGGATACGGGTTAGGAGTGTTACATTTAGTGGTATCAGAGCTATAGTTTAGTCGGTTCTCGGACTAACATAGCAAGTGTTAGAGTCTAACTATACATGCCGTAAGTAAAGTGTGATAGTGTGAGGTCTCCCGGCTCTTATAAATTGTTTTGCTCAGGTAGTGATGTGTTCCAACCGAGTTATTATTAATTGATCTGAAATTGATATTAAACTGATTGTAATATATATGTGATATGATGGAATTGAAAAGGTATGAAAAGAATTTTATGATATGTGCGCATCAGTGTAAAGATTTGTATGAGATTGTATAAAGTAAATGGTAATGAAAGATCAAATTGGGTAGAACGCAGGGAATGAGTACGATCGTTGAATAATGAATTGACGGAAAAGACCATGGTTGGACCATGGCAATACATGAGACAGATGAGCTAGTGTAAGACCTATCGGAAATAGGCATCAACATGGGCAGAGCAAAGTTAGTATAAGACCATAGTTGGACTATGGCATCAAGTAAGCGACGTACTCAAAACCGTAAGATGTTTTTCAATGGGATAAATATTGAAAAATGATCAAGACTAAATGTGGAAATTTGATAAGAAATTTCTTGGTAATTTGAGTAATAGAAATGAAAGTTTGAATCGTGATAATTTCACTTATGTTTTGTTAATACTCACATGAAATAAAGTTGCATGTGAAACTGAGATATGTGAAAATGTGTTTGTAACAAGATGAAAAAAAAAAATTGAAATGTTTGAATGAAGCGTTTGAATCAAAGTGTGTAATACTATGATGATAAGTGTCTGCATTGGATAATTACAGTCAAGTGAATTCTGATGATTTCTTTTGAATATTCTGTATATTTCTTATTCTCAGAGACACATGTGTGATTGTTCCTTTTTCTGATGAAAATGCTATAAAGTGAGAATGTTATCTGACTCTGATGTTTAATAAAAGTATTTCTATTTTGATTGGTTTATAATCGGTATCATCGTATTCCTCTGTTTGAGAATTCATTGTAGTATGATTGGAATGAATTCGGGGATAAATTCATATGATGTTATTCTTCTGTTTCTATTGATTTGCATTCCATCTTATAAAAATGTTGAAGAATGTGTTATTTCTGTTGTAGAGGAAATTTCAAGGTTATTAATTATAGTCTTCTTCTGGTATTCTCTGAGGAGTTATTTTGATCTTTATTTCTATGTTCTGGGAGATTCTATTCTAGGATTTCTGATATGACATTGTATTTTGGATTTCTGTACTCTGGTTTTCTTTTCATTTTTCTTATATGAATAATCAGATATGGCTCAGTTCTAAAGTGTATATATATATTTTTTTTATCTGAAACAATTATGTTTATAATGATTATATATTTGGATTTCTCTGATTCTTATGTAAGGAATGGCTATAAATAAGGGTCTGAATGATAGAGAATTCAGCTTAGACCTGTGGATTGGTTTTATCTTATATATCAGTGAGTTAAAGATTGAGTGTTATGTTCTTTCGAGTTATACAGTGATAATGAATTTTGATTAGTTATCTGAAGAGATCTAATAGAATGTATATTTGAAGAGTTACGACATGCACAAAGAAAAGTGGTCTTGAAAAGTTATTATTTGTTAGACAAGACTGATTCAGTTGTGTGGTTTAACTCGGATCATATGTATGATTGAATTTGTTAAAGATTCAGAGACAAATGTTAAAGTTATTATAAAAAGAACTATTCGGCTGATGATTAGAGATGATTGTGGTTGTGTCAGTGTTGCATATTTGATAGTTTCGAATATTTGAGGGAAAATTTTGAATGTTTCTTGAACCAAGGAATAAAAGTATTGAATGTTAAGCAAGGTCTATTCTTCTAGTGAAATTGAGAAGTATAAAAGTATATTGAGATGTGATAGTTCAAAATGAGTTCAGAGTAGCAGTTATTCGATTATGGATGTCTGGACATATAAAATTTCTGTTAATGTTATTATTGTTCTTATATGGAATAGGTATTCAGATGGGTTAAAGGATTTTTATATAAGCTCCGACTGTGAAATGTTTGTTTATCTGAGTTAAAATAAATAATATAGATATATGGATCAGGTGTATAAGTGACTGTGTATTGTAGCGTATTTCAGAACTATATTCAGATGACAAGTTGCTATCTGTCAGAGTTGAAATTTTGTGTATATGGAATAAAAGCAATCAGTGATGTTATAGAAGTGGTTATGAGACAGAATTGATATCCAAACCGAATAAAAATTTTATTTGTCTTTCAAAAGAAATGTCATTGGGTCATGATCGATCTTTTAACAAGGAAGAATCTGTGTCTTGATTTAGTATGTACAAAATTCAATCGACAAAGTTGTTGAGATATTCATAATATAGTCTGCCAATGTGATCTGTCAGTGTGAATTAAAGTTTAGAGATTGTTGGTAAAAAAAGATACATGTGATGAATGGAAATTTGTGATTCTGAAATTTTTGAAAACATTTTTAGAATGGAAAATATTTTTGTTGATAAGATTTTCGGGGACGAAAATCCCTAAGGGGGGGAGAGTTGTGACAGCCCTAATTTGACCTTAGTCGGAAAGTGGTTTCGGGACCACAAAACCAGTTTTTAAAAATAATTAACTGTTAAATTCTATGCCTCTTATATGTGTAAATGCATTTGTGAAAATCTCATGCTTTGATTTTGTCAATTGTATGTGAAAATTTTAAATAGGACTTAAGTGAGACATTTGTGAAATGTGATGGGTAATTTTTAAGGTGATCTATTTATGCATGTTATTAAAAAGGTGGACTTGCATGTCAATTTAGCAAATTCTTTTAGATAGTGGCCGGCCATGTTATTGATCAAAACATATTATATTTATTTTATTTATTTTATGTTAATATTTTAGATTAAAAAAAAAAGAAATAATGAATAAAGAAAAGTAAAATATTGATTACTGGGAGGAGAAACCAAAGTTACTCCATTTTGCTCCTCATTGCCGTATCTAGAAGAAGGAAAGCTTTGAGAAATTCGGCTATGGTGGTTAGCTAAATTAAGGTAAGTTCAATTATAATTCTTGGATTTTTAGCATATTTTGAGTTAGTTATTAAGTTCTTTACTTAACCCATGACCAAATCTGGAATTATGTGGTGTCTTGAGCATTCGGCCATGGTAGAAAATGAAAGAGGTATATGGTTGTTTTCAAGTTTAATGAATAATTTACAAATGGTTGATAATTGAGATAGTTTAAGGTATTTGTAAGTAGTTTAAATGAATGAACAATAATAATAAATCATCTTGTGTATTGGTGTAATTGCCGAATTTGAACTAGGAAATTATTGAATAATGTTTATATTTTAAATGATAGAATAGAGTGAATGCTTGGAATGTGATATGCATGAATTATAAGTTGGATTAAAGGTTGTTATATTGCCTTGTCATTTTCGAAAATGTGCTTTGTCAAAGAAATTGAGTGTTGATGTTTAAGTGATGTAAGTATAGGTATATTCGGCTTGTAATTTTATAAATGTGATATGAGTATTTTGCTTTGTAAATGAGTAATAACTATGTTATGAATGGTTCTTATATATATGCGTATATACAATGAAATATATTCTTTAAATGATTAGTATATGTATGTGAAATATTATTTCGATACATGAGTTTTGCATTTGAGTGAAAATGTACTAAGTTTAAATATGTCTTCTTGGCTTTGGAAGTGATTAATAATATGTTAGTGACTATATGAGTATTAGGTCAGAATGATGTTTAAGTACAAATGTATTTAGGTGGATGTGCTTATAAGTATAACTTGAGATATAATGGTATTTAGTCATTATAAATAACCATATTTGTAGAATTTATTAAATATATAATTGGTCTTAACATAGATATGCGTACAACTATAAAGTTGTTAATGCAAAAGTAAGATGTTTGGTTGTGCATGACTAGAGAATATATATATATGCATATGGTGTTTGATAGTTAATCATTAAGTGATATGTACCTCAACCTTATAATATACATGTATTATATTAAATCGCCTATTTGATTAGAAATTGAATGAACTCAATTGTTTTAAATTCAGCTCAAGAGCAAAGAGGATCTAGATCTGATAAGGGAAAGGAGAAAGCAATCGAATAGCCTATTCGCCACTGTTCAAAAATATCCTAGGTAAGTCTTTGAGTAATGAAACTTAGCTTATGATTTGATAAAATCATGGTATATAAGCATAATAAATAAATTGTGACCTATTGGTTCTACTTGAATTACGTAGTGGGATAAATAATTTGTGCATATGACTTGTAGCCGAATGGTTATAGAAATCATGTTGGATAGCGAAACGAAATCGTGTTCTTTGTATGTGGCTATTGAGCCGAAAGTGGAATGGTTGATAAGCACGTTGTGCTTGTGTTCAAGTAATGTAAATGAAATGCTAATGTGTTATGATATATATATATATATATGTGCATGATAATGGAGAATTATATCCAGGGCTAAGTCCAGAAGGCATTCGTCTTTGGTGTTATATCCGAGCTAAGTCTCAAGGCATTCGTCTTTGGTGTTATATCCGGGCTAAGTCTCGAAGGCATTCGTGCTAGTGTTATATCCGCTAAGTCCCGAAGGCATTCGTTTGGTGTTATATCCGGGCTAAGCCCCGAAGGCATTCGTGCTAGTGTTATATCCGGGCTAAGTCCCGAAGGCATTCGTGCTAGGGTTATATCCGGGCTAAGTCCCGAAGGCATTCGTGCTGGTGTTATATCCGGGCTAAGTCTCGAAGGCATTCGTGCTGGTGTTATATCCGGGCTAAAGTCCCGTAGGCTTTGTGCTGGTATGATATCTGAGCTTAAGGTCCAGCATGCTTTGTGGTGGTGATTTGATTTGGGTTTTAAACCTAGCAGACTTAATGCCGATGATTGGAGTAAGATTATGATTTCGAATGTTCGTAGTAAACTACCATTGAATATGTCAAATACATTAAGTTGGTCAGGTATGTATTATATACTTTTATATGTTAGATTGATCGGAATTGAATCATGAATGCGAAATGAGAAGTATATGTGAAAGTCTCATATGTGTATGTGTGTATTCGGTTATGGTGAAAGGTTATATGAGATTGATTTGGTGATATACATGTTAAATAAAATGAATGCAAGAATGGGTAATAAATCTACTTGGGACAGCAGTAGTAACGTGATTTCGGAAAATCACCATAAATTGTAAGAGTTGAGTTAGAAGCTAAATAAATTATGTCATGAAATCTTAATGAGTCTAGTTTCTTATAAAAGAAACCGTGTGAGCAAAAGAATTGCCAATAATGAGATATTTGAAGTGGCGTGGAATAGAGTCAAAATGACTTCAGGGTCCCCTGTCCTATTTTCAGAAAATCATTATAAATGGTACAAAAATGGTTATAAGATAACATTTATATTCTTAGACTCCTTAATGAGTCTAGTTTCAAATGAAATAAACTATAACATATTTCAAATTCTGTATAATGAGAAATTTGATTCGTAGTGAAGAGTGGTCAGAATAGTCAAACAGTGAAACAGGGGAAACTTTAATAAAAATCTGGTATTGATTGGTCAAACCAAAAATTTTGAAAATTTGATGATGGAAGATATATGAGTCTATTTTCAGGGAAAATTAACGACACTTGATTTGGAGTTTCTTAGCTCCAGTTATAAATAATTTAGTGACTGTTGCTCAGGAAGACAGCTTGTAGTGAATTTGTGATTTTGTTACAAACATGGTTAAAACTTGTTAATGAGATGCTTTTTGAGTTTTCATGATCTTATTTGTGATTTCAATATTTGGTTTTAATTGATTTCAGATTCAAGTGAGGTGAATTTTCTAAATATGCATTATGTTCATGAATACTTAGCCAAAATGGCAATTATCTAGGAATGATTTCTTGAAAATTTGAATAATCGATCTATAAGTAAATTAATTGTTTGCATTGCTTAAAACTTACTAAGCATTGAAGCTTAATCCGTGTTCTCTTTTCCATTTCTTAGAGGTTTATACTTTAGCTCGTGTTGGAAGGGCCAGAGATATCATCACACTATGGAGTCTTTATGTGAGTTGAGAAGATTGTATATCATCATGGTTTAAGGCATGTATAGGATAGACTATAGGTAGAATGGTATTTCGACTTTGTATACATTATAGCCATGCATAGATGGCTTGCTCATTTTGTTTAGATAATCCTTATAATTGAACTAATGTGGCGAAAGGTTTTAGTTATAACTTGATAGTAGTTAATTTGTTATTAGATATCCGGTTATGTTTTGATCGTGAGTCATTTTGGAAATTTATAAGAGCTCTTATGGAAAATCAATGAGACATGTTTGCATTTTTGATAATTTATGTCTGGTAAGTATCTTTGACCTTATAGAAGTTTTGTTCAGTCAAGTAATACCTCATAACCTTATTCCGGCAACGGATAGGGGTTAGGAGTGTTACACGATCTCTGTTTATGTTTATTGACAATGTGAATAAGTTAATTAAATGTGTAGTTCGATAATACTTCTTAGCCTTAATCTGGTGATCGGATTCGGGTTAGAGGTGTTATAGATTCCATGGACTTGGGTTGTGAATAGGCCAAGTGGGCCGAAATGGGCTAAATGGGCTCGATGGGTTGTGGGGCCCATAATAGGCAAAATTTGATAAACGATGCTATGTGATAAGAATTTGTATGTGAGCATGAATATAATGTGATTTGGGCCGGATGGGCAGTATAAATGGGATTGGGCCGAATAGGCCATATGAACGTGAATTGGGCCTGATGGGCCATATGAACGTGAATTGGGCCTGATAGGCCATAACGTGAATTGGGCCTGATGGGCCATATGAATATGAATTGGGCCTGATGGGCCATATGTATGAGATTGGGCCAAGTGGGCCATATGCATGTATGTAGGGGTTTTGGGCCTAGTCTATGATAACCACATAAAACTTAATTAACATATTGCGACCGTGGACAAGTCTTAGAGTTAAGGTGTGGCAACGGGTATATGCATGTCTAGGATTGGATCTAGGGAGAGCTTGGTACTTAAGCAGTCTTAATGACTCACCTCTTCTTCTTTGGAATCCTACCTAGTGCATAGTGTTCGTTCATCTTAGCTCACGAAATTTGTTAACGGGCCAAGGTAAGTAAAAACCCTTAATAAAAAAATTATCGAAATGCCCCTAAGGGCAAAAATGACTAAAATACCCCCAAGTGTTGTGTGTAAGATTTATGATTGCTACATGCATTCATATGTATTCATATGATATCCTGTTTAGGTTGCATCTGGGTTGGGAATTATGGAACGGAGGGAGTATATAAGGGTCGCATGGTTGCTAGACAACCGTGGATCCACCACCGACTTTTAAGCCCAATATGTGATTGCCAGCTTGCTGCAACTTGGGTAGTTCCGCAACCGGGCTACCATTGATGTGTATCGGTTGGTTAGGTCGATATTTATATCCCCACAGGTTGTGAAAAGGGGGACGAAGCAGAAGTGTACTAGTTGGATTATTGGGGTGGGTTGCACTGCATTGCATTACATGTTTGATGTATGATGACTTTTGAATGCTTGTTTTCGTCGAGGGTTGTACACACTGAGTTTACGAAAACTCACCCCCTCTTTATTTTATTTTTAGGTGATGCTCGATGAGAAGGTTCGATGTTTGGAGGGACTTTGGGTGGTGTGACTAGCAAGATAATTTGGACTTGTTTTTCTTTCTAAAGCTTATCAATTTCTATGTTATTAAGTACTTTTCAAGTCAGATTGTAATAGGGCTTCCACTTTGTTATTATTTGGATTATTATTTTTATGTGATGTAATTATAAGAAGCTGAACATGGTTTCTTAAATTATAGTATGACTTTTCTATGTTGCCGCAACTACATTTTAAAAGGACATGTTTTCATAAAATCATATATTTTAAACAAGTGATTAAAAGGAGTTTTTGTTAAGGATAGTTAAGGTTTCTTTTATTTTAAGAAGGGTTTTCAATGAAAACACGGTTTTCGCGAAAAAACTTTAATGTGATGCGCCAGATTTGGTAATAACGTCCAGGCCGGGTTTGGGGTGTTACAAAGCATATAAGCATGATATTTTTGTATCTGTATTCTGTACATATGTTTGGGGTGAGAATTGTATATGTGGAGGTAGTGTTCTGTATGGCGATCTTCGCTTATATTCTGGCAGCTTGACTGTATAATATCTGTTATGTGTCGTAATGACACTTTATGGTATGTAGGGATTGGTGGGTGTTTCTAACCCCACATGGTGTGATGGGATGGTCAGAGTTGGTGTGTAGAGAATGGGGTTAGGATTCTATACATCTGCACTGCTTATCTGATTCTGTTATCTATATCTGAAATGGACTTAAGTCTGAATCCATATCTGATTGTCTAAGTGATTTCTGTATGTATACCATGTCCATTTCTGTTGGGTTATACATTGAGTTTATGAAAACTCACTACTGTTTGTCTGTTCTATGCAGGTAACCGACAAACTTAGGCGGATCAGTGCAGTGGAGTTTCACGGTGACCACAAGTTTGTGAACTGTTCTTAATTAATGGTTTTTTCTTAATTAAGGATTATTTTTGGGAGTTTTGTAAGTAAGGGACTTTTCAAACTGTTCAGATTTATTTTGGATATGATTTTCTATTTAACTCTTTATTTGTGATGGTTGGCAAAACAAACATGGTTTTTACTAAAATAAAGGTTTTTCTAAAAACTCAAATATATCGATTTTCAAACTCTTCCACTGTAAAATGTGTTTTGACAAGTGAATTGATTAAATATCGTTTTCAGTAATAGTTGTAAATGTAACACCCCAAGCCCGAGACCGTTACCGGGGTTGAAAACGAGGTATTAACGGACTTACTTCATTGGCTTACACGGTTCAATTTTATAATTCCAGACATGCTGGCTAACTGCATCACGACCACTTTAAAAATCATATCTCGAGTTCCGAAGCTTGAAAACTTAATCCGTAAATTTTCCCTGAAACTAGACTCATGTATCTATCTACACATTTTTTTCTAGAATTTTTGATCAGGCCAAACGGTACAGTTTATTAGATTAAGTCTCCCCTGTTACAGGGTTCGACTACACAGACCTTCATGCATTGCAACTTAAGTATCTTCCTATACAGGGCTTCAAATCTTATGCCGTTTGTTTATAAAGAAACTAGACTCAACAAGGAATCTATACATATGGGGCATGACTTCTAATTATTTCTGGTTAATTTATAGTAAATTTTCAAAGTCAGAACAGGGGATCCAGAAATCGCTCTGGCCCTGTTTCATGAAAACCTAAATATCTCTTAACATATGACTCATTTGGCCGTTTCGTTTCTTCCATATGAAAGTAGATTCATCAAGGTTCGATTTCATAATTTACTCACTAATTAACTCCATTCTTACAAATTTTAGAGATTTTTCCAATTCACCCCATTGATGCTGTCAACATCTGACTTTAGGGTAGACTTTACCTATTGCCTAGTTTCCATAATTTAACTAATCCGATAGCATACATAGCACAATTTATAAATGTGATTAACCATCCCAATGGTCAATCATTGACAAACATATCCGTACTTCTCAATAACCATATACATACACGATGATTATAATATTATGATTCAAATATGAACACAAGCCATTTTCGCATGGCTAACCAAATTTATACAATTCCAAAAGGTGCATGACCATTAACAAAAAGGGGTAGTCCTATACATGCCATTTCAAAGTTCAACCAAAATGTACCAAAAAGGAGCGTTGATAGTGTGGGTGACTTCGATTGCGACAATCCCGAATCCGATAATCGATTTAACCAAAATCTATAAAACAAAAATCAAAGAAACGGAATAAGCGTTTAATGGTTAGTAAGATTGAGTAGTGAAATTGTGCACAAATAGAAATATAACATTCATATGACTAAACAATTTATCTCATGCTCACATATACTCAAAATCATACCTACTTCATATTTCCAATCCTTATATTCATGCGTAAGAAAATCAAATTAACTAAAAACCGTGAAGTCGATTAATCGATAGAGCGAATACTGATATTTTAACGGAATCAACTATTTCGATTCATATTCAAAACATACCTCATCCATTGGGACTTTTCAAGTGTATTAATTGAACTATTACAGCAAAACCATTCATTCTTCAACCAAGTACCTTCGGGATTTGACCGGACATAGCTACGTGCTCAAATGCCTTCGGGACTTAGCCCGGTTATGGTAACTCGCACAAATGCCTTCGGGACTCAGCCCAGATATGGTAACTCGTGCAAAATGTCTTCGGGATTTAGCCCGGATGTGGTAGCTCGCATAAATGCCTTCGGGACTCAACCCGGATTTGGTATCTCGTATAATTGCCTTCGGGGCTCAGCCCGGATATCATCATAGTATCCATGCACATAGAACTAAATCATGACATATCTATATTTCGATTTCATAATTAGAATTCCAACACAAATCGCTTATCAAGTAATATCATTTTCGGCTCAATAACTATATACTAGAGCATGATTTTGATTTACTTAAAACATGATCTAATTGAATCGTAACCTAAGCTCCATTACTCAAAGGCTTACCTCGGATATTTTGTACGGTTGCGGATAGGCTACTCGGCTGCTTTCTCTTTTCCCTTATCTGATTTAGACCCTCTATGCTCTTGAGCTTAATAAAATAAATAAATTTGTTCAATTACTTATCCAACTTTACTATGTACAAATATCTATTTATTACGATTCATTTCAAACTAATAATAGGCAACCGATCATATATTTCCTCAAAGCGATATTTAAACATCAGTAACCAAAGAATCACAATTATTGAATGTTTAACTATGATCAAACATATGATATTACCCGTGCATACTTAAGTTAATTACCGAACCTATGTCCTCAATTCATGTACATATCGAAAAGAGTAATTCCTTACTTGAATTATTAGTCAACCTTATCAAATGAACATTTATACTTAAAACACCATATATAAATGTATATTTATTTATATAAGTGCATGGATACTATGTTACCAACAACTATTTCCTAGCTTAGAAGCCGAACTAACATACAAACTCATAAGCTAAGCGGTTCATCATCATCATCATCTATATATATATATATATATATATCAAATTCATTCCTTATCCATTCAATTAGTTAAGTTAAAATCATGACATATTATCAATTAACCTTACCGTTAACAAGTATGCTTATTATATACTATATCCAAAACAATTTACAAGTTAATCCATTTAATCAAATGAATCAATAATAAACTACACTTAATCATATCTACCCGTCACATTTACTCTACTTAAACCGAATAAACATGTACATAAAGTCTTTGGCCGAACCTCACTAAACACAAGTCAACCATATTCTTAATATTTATTTTGTGCATAACCTTAATTAACTTCCAATAACCATAAAAAAAAATATCAACTCTTAAGCTTTATGTACATAGCCAAATCTTAAAATGATCCAACCTCCAACTCATTCATTCCAATCACTCACACGGCCTTTGTTCCATTCATTAGACAAATCTATGTTTGGCCATTGTACACATGAGCATTAAGATTTATAATTTGACTAACTTAAACCCTTCTCTTCAACAATTCATCATAAAACATAAAACCATAGCCTAATCTCATCATTTTATAACTATAACCGAATGCTCAAACATCACCAAGATTTCAAAATTTTAACATGGGTTATGTAAGAAATTAGCTAACTAATTAAAAACAAGCTTCAAATTAAAAAATCTAACACAATTTACTAACCTCCCTTAAGCTTAAAGTGACCGAAACCTTCTTTTCTTCCTTTCTTTCTAATTCGGCTAAGAAGAACAAAATGTTACTTTGTTTTCTTCAACATCCAATTCCTTATTTTAATTACTTTTCTTTTTTTTTATTTGATATAAAATATTAAGCCACTAACTATTAATTAACACATATTATATGTATATAATTCCATCATGGCCGGCCACTACTCTCAATAGTGGAAATTTGACATGCAAATCCTTGGTTTTTTTATAACTTGAACTAATAGGTCCTTTTAGATTAACCTATCATATTTCAAAAGTGTCACTCATAAGTCCTATTAACTAAATTCACATTCAATTGACTAAATCGAAACTTAAAACTTTCACACATTCAAAATTCATATATTTTAGATAGTAAATATTATATTCAAATAATTCGGTGACTCGGTTTAGCGGTCCCGAAACCGCTTTCCGACTAGGGTCACTTTAGGGCTGTCACAGTAAAACTTGGATGATTTAGTGAAATGATTTTGTTTTCAAACCCTTTTTTGTGACATCTTCAAATTTGTCCATAACGTCTAGGCTAAGTTTTTGGTGTTACATTTAGTGGTATCAGAGTCAGGTTGGAAAACTCAGGCTGTGAAATTTTCAGTTCCAAAATTGTGTTCCAAAAAGAACTGGTTTTAAATAACCTGGGTCATTCTGAGTACGTATGTGGTACACTGAGTCTCCAGCCCCAATCCTATAAGTATTTCTGAATTTAGATAGAACTTTCTAAAAACATTGTAGTTAGCACTTTCTGAAAACTATACTGAGCTAGTTAGAGACTAAAACCTCTAGAATACTTCTGAAATTCTGATAACTTGCGTATAAAATATCTACTAATAAATACCAGAACTAATACATAAAATTTTATAATGTAGACAAATTTGAAATATACAATGAGTGCTCGTGGAACTTGTGATCATGGTATTCGTGGGCGCGGTAGAGACCGTAGGGGGGATCGAGCTAAGTCTTCCTCTTTGGGCAGTATGCCAAACTTAAACACAAGTGAGAAACTGATTTCACCTACTACTGAGGCTAGGTCTCAAAGCCGCTCGGCTGGGGACAACGTACTGTCACATGTCATGTTGAGGGTGTTGGAGAGGATCGCTGGACCCAATTCTAGATCTGGGTCAGTAACTGAACGACTCTGGTCCAATGGAGCTAAGCTATTTAGGGGTGTCACTGGACTCGCCCCTACTGTGGTCCAGTATTAGTTGGAGGCTACCGAGAGGATTATGAAAAATGTAGACTATACTCGTGAGCAAAAATTAAAGGGTATAGTTTCTTTGCTTCAGGACGAGGTGTATCATTGGTGGTTTTCGGTTGAGGAGGGTACTCAACCGGATCGTCTGAACTGGGACTATTTTAAGACTACTTTCCAGGGGAAGTATGTGGGCACAAGCTATGTAGATGCTTGTAGGCGTGAGTTCGTGAATCTCACACAAGATGATAAATCTGTGGCCGAGTATGAGGCCGAGTTTTTGAGGTTGAGATACTACGCTCGAGGTACGTATGAGTATGAGAAATGTATCCATTTTGAGGATAATTTGAGAATAATCTGAGGGTTTTGATTACTCCACAGAAGGAGCATGAGTTTGCTGTTTTGGTGATAAGGCGAAGATCGCCGAAGAGGTCAAGCGTGTGGAGTGCCAGAATAGAGACTGAGAGAGAGGTAAGAATAAGAGGGACTCGGAGCCCTCTAATTCTATTCAGAGGCCTAAAAAATGGGCTAGACCTGATGGGCCAATTAGAGTGGGGGTTCCTGTTGCCCTACTGGGATTTAGCCATGTGGGGATTGTGGTAAGTGCCATTCGGGCGAGTGTTGGAGGAGGTTAGGGGCATGTCTGAGGTGTGAGTCTTTGGAGCATCGGATTAGAGAGTTTCCACAGTGAGCTGATCAGATGCAAGCTTCAGGGCCGGGTTCTGTACAGCCTCAGAGGGCAGTTCAGTAGCCACCTAGGGGTCGTGGATCAGCTAAGGGTGGAAATGTTATAGACTGAGGATAGAGAGCACCGGACAGAGGTGCTAGTCAGACTGAGGTGAGGCTGTAACAACCTGATTTTGGGGCTTGTCGGAACAGTGGTTTCGGGACCACAAATTTGACATAAGAAAACTTGTTTTATTATATTTTCATGGTTTACAATTTTATGGAATGATTTTGTGAAAATTCCGTTCAAAAATTTTGACGTTTGGGCACTCAATTTAGTAAAAAGGACTAAATTGTAAAAACTGCAAAAGTTGAGTTCTAATTGTTAAAGGTGTCCAATTGCTATGAGATTTTAAATTAGAGGTCCTGAGTTGGTAATTAGACCATTGGATAAGTTAGTGGACAAAAATGGACATGAATAGATGAAATTTAAAAGTTATGCATTAAGGGTATTTTAGTCATTTGGTAAATAAATGAATAAAAAGGGAAAATAAAGCCAAATTTTTTGTCCATCTTCTTCTCCATGTGTTGAAAATTAGAAGGTCACCATAGTTAGGGTTTGTTCAACTTCCAAGCTTGATTGTAAGTACATACTACCCTCGTTTTTAATACTCTTTACATTTTTGAAGTCGTTATCATCCGATCTAACTATTTCTACCATTAATTTGAGCTATGATTGAGGTATAGGGTTTGGCCCATGTTAGATATTTGTGCATTTTGATGTCTAATGGTAGATTATACAAGCTTAATGTTAGATAAACAACTTTTACTAGGTGGTTTTTGATGAAAATGTAAAAAGTACCTATTTGTAAAAAGATTTCAAAATGTGTGTAATAGTGTGATTTAATGAAAAATGTAGGCTATTATAAGCATGTATAGGGTTCAAATAGGCTTGAGTCTTGATGAAATTGAATAAATTTCATTCTACAAGCCTAGGGACCAAAATGTAAATATGACAAAGTTTAGGGGTAAAATTGTAATTTTGCCATAGTGTGATTTTTGGACTGAATTGAGTAATGTGGCTAATCAATGACTTAAATTTGCTATTATAGATCAAGAGAAATGAGGTTCAAACCTAGATCGGGGAAAAAATAAAGTCTTAGACAATTAGGTCCATTTCCACTATTTTTGTACCGAGGTAAGTTCGTATGTAAATAATGCATTATTGTTTATACTTGAATTACTTTCATATTTTATGAATTATGATTGACTCCTTGGATGTAATCGACAAAGGTCGACAAGAGAGAAATCCCAGTTGAACCTTAGGAATAGATAGGATACAAATGTCATGACATTAGGGTAATTTGAGATTACGTGTAAGACCATATCTGGGATGTAACATCCCAAAATAGGGCCTAAACGGAACAGCGGTTGCGAAACTACAAATTCGAGGTAGAAAATTTTATTCTGATTAATTTTTATAATTTACCGAGTGATTAGATACATGTGTTAGAGTATCGATGAAAAATTTTATAGATAGCATGCTTAATTTGCCTACCAGGGCTTAATTGCAAAAGTTGATAAATATGAGTTTTAGATGCTAAAGGATTAAATTGAAGATTGTAATTGAAGTAGAGGTCCTTAAATGGTAATTAGACCATTAGGTTTTCATGGACAAAAATGGACATACATAGATAAAAATAACTAAAGTTTTATTGAAGGGTATTTTAGTCATTTGGTAATTAAAAGATTAAAAAAGGGAAAAAGATGGCAAAATGTGCCCATCTTCTTCATTAGGCCGAAATTTCAAGGTTTCTTCATAGCTATGGTTTTTTCAAGCTTCCAAGCTTCATAGTAAGTGATTCCAAGCCCCGTTTTTAATGTTCTTTACGTTTTTGAAGTCCCGATAACTTGATTTAGCTTATTCTAGCAATAATTTAACCTAGGGTTCATATTTGGAAAAATACCCATAGGTGAAATGTGTTTATTTTGATGTCTTATGGTACAATATGAAGCTTGAAATTATGTTAAATGACTTGAGCTAAGCGATTTTAAGCGAAAACGAGTAAAACGACATAATCGGTAAAAATACCTAATGGTCACAAGTACATGTTAGAGTAGGAATTTGATGTTTCCATAGGTAAATAAATTATTAGCATGTCACAAAACATAAGAATTAGGGATAAATTTTCATTTCCGAGCCTTGGGGCAAAAGTGTAAATATGCAAAAGTTTAAGGGCAAAATCATAATTTTGCCAAAGTTAGAGCTAAGGACTGTTTTGATAAATGTGAATATAAAATAAGTTAAATTTGCTATTATAGATCAAGAAGAATGAAATTCGGGGTTAGACCAAGGAAAGAAAAAGGTTAAGGACTAAATCAAAATATTTGATCGTATTTTGTATCGAGGTAAGTTTGCGGTAAATAAATGCAATGTTTTCTTATTTATAATTAATGATGTTATTTTTCAGCATCTATATATTTATTTTGTGAATTTATTCCTTGATGATTCAAGTAAGAATTGACGGAGAAATGATACTTAAAAGTTTCGGTTGAACCTTAGGAATGTGTAGGATACAAATGTCATGACATTAGGGTTTAAGGATACTAAGTAAGACCATGCCAAGGCATGGCATTGGTAAGTTTTACAAGGCAAGGAAATCATGTAAGACCATGTCAAGATATGGCATTGATAAACTACTATAAGGCAAAGATCCCATATAAGACCATGCCAAGGCATGGCAATGGTGAGTTCAGAAGGCAAGGATACCACGTAAGACCATGTCAATACATGGAAATGGTAAGTTTAAAAAGGAAAGGTACCCGTGTATCCTTAGTATTCCAAATGGTTCAACAGAAAAAAAAATTCAAAGAGTGTAGTAAAGGGAAGGTAAGATAAGTCCATGTTCGAAAGGTTCAGGTTATCTTGATAATTCATTTAGAATGTTGTTATTTATTTACATGCAAACTTACTGAGCTTTATGATTACTCCCTTTCTTTTCTCTCTTTTTTATAGTATCGCAAAGCCAACTCAAAAAATCGTAAGGACGTCGGAGATCGCCTCACACTATCAATGAGTTATCTCGGTATTTTGTGACGAGAAATACTTTAAGTTATGGCATGTATAGGGACTTGGCTATTTTTTGTGTATGTCCTTATGATATGATTAAAGAATGACATGTGAATACTTGGTAATGATTAGCTTATGATATTGCTAAATAAGAACATGTTTTGGTATTATGTATGCCTAAATGAGGTTTGATGCAAAGAAACTATGAAAGAGTAAGAGTTGGCTATAGAACAGTTAGGAAATAGCAGCAGTGACGTGGTTTTGAAAAATCTCTAAAACTTGTAGTAATGGAATTAAATTGTTAATGAGATATAGAATTAAAGCTTATTGAGTCTATTTTCATACGAAAGAAACAGAGCAAGCAAAGGAAATCTATATTCTGAGATATTTAAATTTCTGTAAGACTGGTTCAGAGTGACTTCGTGATCCCCTATTTCAACTTTGGAAAAACACTAGAAATTTTAAAAAAAGAATTATAAGGGGAACATTATCCGATTTCTGTATAATGAGATAATCAATTTTTAGTGAATAGAGGTCAAGTCCACTAAACTGCAAAAAAGGGGAACATTTAATGAATAAACTGTACTAATTGGTCAAACCAAAAATTCTGGAAAAATTATGGTCAGCAGATATATGAGCCTAGTTTTAGGGAAAATTTATTGATTTAAATTTCAAATTTCGTAACCCGAGTTATAATTAATTTAGTGGTTGTTATGCAGATGGACAGTTTTATTATGAATAGTGAAATAAATTGTTTTGATTTGTGTAAGTAATCGAAAAATTTTTTTATGTTCCCGATTTGGTCCAGAACCATTCCAATTGCATGTTTTAAGGCCTCGAAGGCACTTTTTAGGGTTTTATTAGATGAATGTGAGCAAATTCATTTTTTTTAAAGTAATTTTTTTATGCCCTGAACAGGTAAAATAAGTCTGGTAATGCCTCGTGCTCGACTCTAGCGACGTTCTTGGGTAAGGGGTGTTACATTTATTGGTATCAGAGCAAGAGTTTAGTCGATTCTCAGAATATTCAGTATGAGTAAGAGTTTAGCTATACATGCCATACTTATATTTTGATAGTGTGACGACTTCTGACGATTTAAAAATGTTTTTCTCTTATAGTTATGGATTCTGAACGAGTTGGTGCAAACAATGTAGAGAGTAACGCACCCGCTCCCGCAGAAGGGATGGTGCTACCAAATAATAGTGAGTGGCCCGTTACAGTTATTCAAGGAGGAGGGACTCGAGAAGCCTTTTTCCAAGCTATGAATGAATGGTTTGCCGAGTTCGTTCGTACGAATCCTACCGTTAGACCTCTACCCCTTCATGATCCTTAGACTACCTATGTAACTTCCCCAGTTACAGATACAGTCAGAAGAGAGAAACCAACAGTTGACAAAATTAGAAAACAAGGGGCCGAAGAGTTTTGGGATACTAAAGATAACGATGCAGAGAAAGCTGAGTTTTGGCTCGAAAATACTATCAGGGTCTTTGATGAGTTATCTTGCACACCTGAAGAGTGCATGAAGTGTGTTGTATCACTTTTACGAGACTTGGCCTACCATTAGTGGAAGACACTTGTGTCAATAGTACCGAAAGAGAGGGTTACTTGGGATTTCTTTCAGGAGGAGTTCCACAAGAAATACATTAGTCAGAGGTTCATCGGTCAGAAAAGAAAGGAATTCCTTGAACTAAAGCAGGGTAAGATGACAGTGACTGAATATGAATGTGAATTTGGCAGACTCAGTAATTATGCTCGAGAGTGTGTGTCTACTGAAGCTATTATGTGCAAGAGATTTGAAGATGGGCTAAATAATGATATTCGGCTGTCAGTTGGTGTCTTAGAAATGAAAGAGTTCGTCATTTTAGTT
Source organism: Gossypium anomalum (assembly GCA_025698475.1). Taxonomy (NCBI): domain Eukaryota; kingdom Viridiplantae; phylum Streptophyta; class Magnoliopsida; order Malvales; family Malvaceae; genus Gossypium; species Gossypium anomalum. The sequence continues at coordinate 27,602,363 of CM046958.1, read as the reverse complement.
GAAAGAGCTTGTAAGGCAAAGGAGTTGTTGAAAGGAAAGGGTAAAGCTGAAATTGAAATGCAAGACACGAAGAAAAGATAGATGAGCAAGTCGTTTCAATCTACATCCAAGAGGCCTAGAGAGTTCTCTACAAGATCTAATTTTCAGCAGGGTATTCTAGCCGAAACAGAGGTAGAAGATTTATGGGTCAGAAAGCTCAGACCAATTCAATTGTGAGTCTTGGCAATATTCAGCCTGATAGAACTGAGTGTCCTGGTCAATGTCATCCAGGTCAATGTCGAGCAACTGAGACTGGTTGTTTCTGATGTGGTGCATCGGATCATTTCATTCGGGAGTGTCTTGAGGTGGTTAAAAGAGAAGTAATACTAAGTGTAAGATCAGGCAATGCCCCCGTTAGAGGAAGACCTCAGAGAAGTTCAAAAATAGGGGTAGGTAGAGGTGCATCTAGAGATTCAGTAGCGAGACCAGATGTTAGAGCACCTGCAAGGACCTATGCTATCCGTGCTCGTGAAGAGGCATCCTCCCCTAACGTAATTACGGGTACATTTTCTCTTCATGATGTTAATGTTATTGCTTTGATTGATCAGGGTTCGACCCATTCCTATGTTTGCATGAAATTGATGCCTAGTATGAACATGTCCATAGAGTCTATGGGATTTGTGATTAAAGTATCGAATCCATTGGGTCAGTATGTATTAGTAGACAAAGAATGTAAAAATTGCCCTTTGATGATTAGAGGTTACTGTTTTCCGGTCAATCTCATGCTCTGGATTGGTTAATTTCGCATGACGTGATAGTGAATTGTGGAAAGAAATTCATTAAGTTGAAATACAAAAATGGTGGAACTCTTCTGGTTAATTCAGATAAGTCAGATAGTTCAATTGCTATGATTTTTGTTATGTCTGCTCATAAATGCTTGAGAAAAGGATATGAAGCTTATCTTGCTTTTGTGTTGAATACTAAAGATTCAAAGTTGAAAATTGAATTAGTGCCTGTGGTATGTGAGTTTCCTGATGTGTTTCCAGAAGAACTACCAGGTTTGCCACATATCAGAGAAGTTGAGTTTGGTATTGAATTGGTTTTGGGTACAACACCCATTCCTATTGCTCCTTATAGAATGGCTCTAGTGGAATTCAGAGAATTAAAAGTTCAGTTGCAGGAACAAACAAAGAAAGGCTTTGCAAGACCTAGTTGTTCACCATGGGGTGCACCAGTGCTCATTGTGAAAAAGAAAGATGGTTTGATGAGATTGTGCATAGATTATCGGCAGCTTAACAAGGTGACTATTAAGAACAAGTATCCACTGCCTAGAATTTAGAATTTGTTTGATCAATTGAAGGGAGCTATTGTGTTCTCCAAGATAGATTTGAAATCTGGATATTATCAGTTGCGAGTTAAAGAGTTAGATGTTCCGAATACTACTGTTCGAACTAGGTATGTCCATTATGAGTTCCTTGGCTTGACTAATGCTCTTGCCATTTTCATGGACTTAATGAATCAAATTTTCAGACCTTACTTGAATAGATTGGTAGTTGTGTTCATTGATGATATCTTGATCTATTCCCACGATAAGACTGAGCATTCAGAGCATTTGAGAATAGTTTTACAGATTTTGAGAGATAATCAGCTTTATTCCAAGTTTAGCAAAAGTGAGTTCTTGTTACGGAAAGTTGGTTTTCTTGGACATATAATCTCAGGTAAAGGTATTAGAGGTGATCCGAGCAAGATTTCAGCCATTGTTGATTGGAAGCCTCCCAGGAATGTATCAAAGGTCAGAAGTTTTCTTGGTCTCGCTGGTTATTATAAATGATTTGTAAAGGGATTTTACATGATAGCTACTCCATTGACAAGATATCTATAGAAAGATGTCAAGCTTGAATAGACTGAAAGGTGTCAGCAGAGTTTTGACAAGTTAAAGGGATTGCTGACTGAAACTCCTGTCTTAGTACAACCAAAACTGGGTAAAGAGTTTATAATTTACAGTGATTCGTCCTTAAATAGACTCGACTGTGTACTTATGCAGGAAGGAAAGTTAATTGCTTATGCCTCTAGACAGCTAAAGCCACATGAGAAAAATTATCCGATACATGATTTAGAACTAGCTGCCATTGTATTTGCGTTGAAAATCTGGAGACATCAGTTGTATGGTGAGAAGTGCCGAATATTTACTGATCATAAAATTTTGAAATACTTGATGAGTCAGAAAGATTTGAACTTGAGGCAATGAAGATGGCTAGAGTTGATTAATGATTATGAACTAGTGATCGATTATCACCTGGTGAGGCAAACATAGTTGCTGATGCTTTGAGTAGAAAATCTTTATTTGCATTAAGAGCTTTGAACACTAGTTTATCCTTATCGGATGATGGTTCTATCTTAGCTGAATGAAGAGCTAAGCCAATGTTTCTTGAAGAAATTTTTGAAGTTTAGAAAGATGACAGTTAGTTGCAAGCCAAAAGAGCTCAGTGTGAGTCAGGTATAGAGTCAGATTTTCAGATCAGCTCTGACGGTTGTTTAAATTTTAGAAATCGGATATGTATACCAAAGAATGATGAGCTTATTCGAAAGATTTTAGAGGAAGTACATAACAGTTCTTTGTCTATTCATCCAGGTAGTACAAAAGTGTATAATGATCTGAAGAAAATGTATTGGTGGGTAGGAATGAAGAGAGATATCTTAGAGTTTATTTCTAGATGCTTGATGCACAAGAGGTAAAAGCCTAACATCGTGTACCTTTGAGTTTATTTCACCGTGTTAGTTCCTGAGTGGAAATGGGACCGAGTTGCCATGGATTTTATGACAGGATTGCCGTTGACACCGAGAAAGAAAGATGTAGCATGGGTTGTGATTGATAAGCTAATGAAGTTGGCTCATTTTATTCCAGTTCGTATGGATTATTCACTTGAAAAGTTGGCAGAGTTGTATGTTTCAGAGATAATCAGACTACATGGAGTACCGTTATCGATTATTTCAGATAGAGACCCAAGATTCACTTCGCGATTTTGGAAGAAGTTACAGGAACCTTTGGGCACAAAATTAAGTTTTAGTACAGTTTTTCATCCTCAGACCGATGGTCAGTCAAAGAGAGTTATTCAGATACTTGAGGATATGCTTAGATGTTGTGTCTTAGAATTTCAAGGTAGTTGGGAGAAATATTTGCCGTTGGTAGAGTTTGCTTATAATAATAGTTACCAGTCGAGTTTAAAAATAGCACCTTATGAAGCTTTGTATGGACATAAATGTCACACATAATTGTATAAAGAAAATCAGATTTATGGGGTTGATTTAGTTAAAGAAACTAAAGAGAAAGTGAAAGTTATCAGAGATTACTTGAAAGTTGCTTCAGATAGAAAGAACTCTTATGCAGACTTGAAAAGAAAAGAGATTGAGTATCAAGTTGGTGACAAAGTGTTCGTGAAAGTATCCTCGTGGAATAAAGTCTTGAGATTTGGCAAGAAAGCCAAACTAAGTCCACGTTTTATTGGACCATTTGAGGTGACTGAAAGAGTTGGACCATTAGCATATCGGTTAGCTTTGCCGCTAGAGTGAGAGAAGATTCATGATCTGTACCATGTGTCCATGTTATGTCGTTATCGTTTTAATCCTTCACATGTGATTTCACAGAAAAAGGTTGAGATTCAGCAAGATATGACTTATAGTGAAGAACCGGTAAAAATTTTAGCTCGAGAGGTCATGCAACTGAGGAAAAAAAGTATTGCACTTGTGAAAGTATTATGAAATAGGCATGGGGTAGACGAGGCTACATGGGAGACTAAAGAGGTTATGCAAAAATAGTATCCAAATCTTTTCCCAGGTAAGATTTTTAGGACAAAAATCTCTAAAGGAGGGAGAAATGTAACATCCCAAAATAGGGCCAGAACGGAACAGTGGTTGCAAAACCGCGAATCTGAGATAGAAAAATTTATTACGATTACTTTTTGTAATTTACTGAGTGATTAGATACATGTGTTAGAGTATCGATGGAAAATTTTATAGATAGCATGCTTAATTTGCCTACTAGGGCTTAATTGCAAAAGTTGATAAATATGAGTTTTAGATGCTAAAGGATTAAATTGAAGTGTATAATTGAAGTAAAGGTCCTTAAATGGTAATTAGACCATTAGGTTTTCATGGACAAAAATGGACATATATAGATAAAAATAACTAAAGTTTTAATGAAGGTTATTTTATTTATTTGGTAATTAAAAGATTAAAAAAAGGGAAAAATATGGCAAAATCTGCCCATCTTCTTTACTAGGTCAAAATTTGAAGGGTTCTTCATAGCTAGGGTTTTGTCAAGCTTCCAAACTTCCAAGTAAGTGATTCCAAGCCCTGTTTTTAATATTCTTTACGTTTTTGAAGTCCTGGTAACTTGTTTAACTTATTCTAGCAATAATTTTACCTAGGGTTCATATTTGGAAAAGTATCCATAGGTGAAATGTGTTTTTTTTGATGTTTTATAGTATAATATGAAGCTTGAAATTAAGTTAAATGACTTGAGCTAAGTGATTTTAAGTGAAAACGAGTAAAACGACATAATCGGTAAAAATACCTATTGGTCATAAGTACATGTTAGAGTAGGAATTTGATGTTGCCATAGGTAAATAAATGATCAGCATGTCATAAAACAAAAGAATTAGGGATAAAATTTCATTTCCGAGCCTTGGGGCAAAAGTGTAAATATGCAAATTTTAAGGGCAAAATTATAATTCTGCCAAAGTTAGAGTTAAGAACTGTTTTGATAAATGTGAATATTAAATAAGTTACATTTTTTATTATAGATCAAGAAGAACAAAATTCGGGGTTGGACCGAGGAAAGAAAAAGGTTGAGGACAAAATCAAAATATTTAATCGTATTTTGTATCGAGGTAAGTTTGCGGTAAATAAATGCAGTGTTTTCTTATTTATAATTAATGATGTTATTTGTCAGCATCTATATATTTATTTTATAAATTTATTCCTTGATGATTCAAGTAAGAATTGACGGAGAAATGATACTTAAAAGTTCTGGTTGAACCTTAGGAATGTGTAGGATACAAATGTCATGACATTAGGGTTTAAGGATACCAAGTAAGACCATGCCAAGGCATGGCATTGGTAAGTTTTACAAGGCAAGTAAATCATGTAAGACCATGTCAAGACATGGTATTGATAAACTACTATAAGGCAAAGATCCCATGTAAGACCATGCCAAGGCATGGCAATGGTGAGTTCATAAGGCAAGGATACCACGTAAGACCATGTCAAGACATGGCAATGGTAAGTTTAAAAAGGAAAGGTACTCGTGTATCCTTAGTATTCCACATGGTTCAACGGGAAAAAAAAATTCAAAGAGTGTACTAAAGGGAAGGTAAGATAAGTCCATGTTCGAAAGGTTCAGGTTATCTTGATAATTCATTTAGAATGTTGTTATTTATTACATGCAAACTTACTGAGCTTTATGATTACTCCCTTTCTTTTCTCTCTTTTTTATAGTATCGCAAAGCCAACTCAAAAAATCGTAAGGACGTCGGAGATCGCCTCACACTATCAATGAGTTATCTCGGTATTTTGTGACTAGAAATGTAACATCCCGAAATAGGGCCTAAACGGAACAGTGGTTGCGAAACCACAAATTCGAGGTATAAAAATTTACTTTATTATTATTTTGAGGTCTATGATATGTTTTCATGATTGTGTGAAAAGTTCGTGAAGAAATTCTATGCATAAAGTACTTAATTTGAAATTAGGGACTAAATTGAATAAATTGCAAAACTTGTGTTCTAGAAGTATTTTGCATAAAATTGAATTAGAATATTAATTAGGAGGTTTTAAATAGCAATTTGACCAATTTTAAGTTCATGGACAAAATTAGGACATGGAAGGAATTTTTGAAAGTTTAGTAGTAAGGGCATTTTGGTCATTTAGGGGTAAAATGAATTAAAAACAAAATTAAAAGCCAATTTTTGTCCATCTTCTTCATTAGGACGAAATTTCAAGGGTTCTCCATAGCTAGGGTTTGTTTCAAGCTTTCAAGCTCCATGGTAAGTGATTCCAAGCCCTATTTTTAATGTTCTTTACGTTTGAGTCCCTAGCTCGATAAAGCTTATGCTAGCAATAATTTAAGTTAGGGTTCATATTTGAAAAATACCCATAGGTGAAATTTGTGTATTTTGGTATTTTATGATAGAATATGAGGTTTTAAATTATGTTAGACAACTTGTACTACTCGGTTTTAAGCAAAACGAGTAAAAAGACTTAATCGGTAAAAATACCTAATAGTCATAAGTGCTTGTTAGAGTATGAATTTGATGCTGCCATAGAAGGGAAAAATGACCAGCATGTCATGAAACATAAGAAAATAGGCTGAAGTTTAATTTACGAGCTTTGGGGCAAAAGTGTAAATATGCAAAAGTTTAGGGGCAAAATTGTAATTTTGCCAAAATATGATTTTGGGTCAATTTCAATAATTTGAGTCCTAATTAGACTATATTTTAAATGATAGAGCAAGGAAAACTGAAATTCAAGCTAAAATGGAGAAAATACCAAGTTGTGGACGAAATGGTAAAAGTAGCTATTTTTGCATACGAGGTAAGTTTCTGATGAAATAAATGCAATATTCTTTTATTTTACATTATTATTGTAAATTTCAAGCATTTATATACTTATTTTATGAGAATATTTAAAGTCAAATTAAAGGCAAAGTGACAGAGAAAAAGCATTAGGAAGCCCCGTTTGAACCTTAGGAATGTTAGGATATTGGGGTTGTGGGACAGACAGATGTAAATGAGCCATGTAAGTCCATATCAGATATATGGCTTTGGAGACAGGAATGAGCCATGTAAGCCCATATTATATATATATATATGGCATTGGAGACAGGAATAATTCATGTAAGTCCATGTCGAAGACATGGCATTGGCAGGATATTGATAGACAGAACGACCCGGTATCCTTAGTATTCCGAGTGGTTCAATGGGTCATTGTACACGTTAAATTACAGTGAATTATCAGTAAAAGGGAAGGTAGATTATATTTATGAATAGTGAAAGGTCGGGTAAGAAAGAAGGTAAGTAAGTAAAGAAGAAGGTAGAAAATGAGAAGTAAAGAAAGTTTATGAGGCTAGGTGACATTATGTATAATCATTCATTATGCTAAATGTTGTAATTTATTTGCTTGTAAGCTTACTAAGCCTAGTGCTTACTCTCTTTATTTTCTTTTTCTTATAGTTTTTATCCAGCCACTCGGGGATCGAAGGAAACGTCGGAGACCCGATCACACTATCGAAGAAATCACATTGGTATAGTTAGACGTTTAGTTTTGTGTATGGCATGTATAGGAACTTGGTTTCTTTTGATATGATATGATCAATGAATGATGTGCAAATACTTGCTAGTGATTAACTAATAGAATGGCTGATGATATACATGTTTAATTGTATGTATGAATAAGTAGTAACTATCACATGAAAACTAAGAAAAATGTGAAAGTAACTTAAAAACAGATTCAAGTATGAGAAATAATGTGATTTTGAAAAATCACTAAAAATCGTAGAGACATGGTTTGATGAAATTAAAGCTTATTATGTCTATTTTCTTATGGAATAAGCAAAACAGGTAAAGGTATTATATTTTATGAGATATTCGAGTTTTAGTGAAACAGTAAGTCAGAGAAAATTCTAGATCCCCTATTTCAACTTTGGAAATTCACCATAAATTGTAAAAAAATAATTAGGTGGTTTAATTGATATTTTTAGAATCCTTATTGAATCTAGTTTTAATAGAAACAAACGGTATAGTTATATTAATTTTTATAGGGAGAAAAGTGGTTCGTAGTAAGTAGAGGTCGAGTCTGGTTGAATTCTCAAACAGGGTAACTTTAACTAATAAACTGTACTAATTGGCTAAGTCAAAAATTCTAGAAAAAATTATAGATAGATATATGAGTCTAGTTTCAGGAAAATTTACAGATCTTAATTTTGAGTTTTGAAACTCGAGAAATAAATTTTAAGCAACTATGATGCAAAAACAGATTTATTAGAAAATTAAAATAAGTGGTTTAGAGTTGTTTAAAAGGTAAGATAAGTTTAGTAACACCTCAAGCTTGACTCCGGTGACGGTTTCGGGCGTGGGGGCATTACAAGAAATACTTTAAGTTATGGCATGTATAGGGACTTGGCTATTTTTTGTGTATGTCCTTATGATATGATTAAAGAATGACATGTGAATACTTGGTAATGATTAGCTTATGATATAGCTAAATAAGAACATGTTTTGGTATTATGTATGCCTAAATGAGGTTTGATGCAAAGAAACTCTAAAAGAGTAAGAGTTGGCTATGGAATAGTTAGGAAATAGCAGCAGTGATGTGGTTTTGAAAAATCACTAAAACTTGTAGTAATGGAATTAAATGGTTAGTGAGATATAGAATTAAAGATTATTGAGTCTATTTTCATACGAAAGAAACAGAGCAAGCAAAAGAAGTCTATATTCTGAGATATTTAAATTTCTGTAAGACTGGTTCAGAGTGACTTCGTAATCCCCTATACCAACTTTGGAAGATCACTAGAAATTTTACAAAAAGAAATATAAATCAAGTTTATATTTTTATATTCCTTAGTGAATCTATTTTCCTTAGAAAGAAACAGAAATGTTATCCGAATTCTGTATAATGAGATAATCAATTTTTAGTCAATAGAGGTCAAGTCCACTTAACTGCAAAAAAGGGGAACATTTAATGAATAAACTGTACTAATTGGCCAAACCAAAAATTCTGGAAAAATTATGGTCAGCAGATATATGAGCCCAGTTTTAGGGAAAATTTACTGATTTAATTTCAAATTTCGTAACACGAGTTATAATTAATTTAGTGACTGTTATGCAGATGGACAGTTTTATTATGTATAGTGAAATAAATTGTTTTGATTTGTGTAAGTAATCGGAAATTTTTTTATGTTCTCGGTTTGGTCCCGAACCATTCCAATTGCACTTTTTGGGGCCTCAAGGGCATTTTTTAGGGATTTATTGGATGAATGTGAGCAAATTAATTTTTTAACAGTAATTTTTTTATGCCCCAAACAGGTAAGATAAGTCTGGTAACGCCTCGTGCTCGACTCTTGGCGACGATCTTGGGTAAGAGGAGTTACATTTATTGGTATAGAGCAAGAGTTTAGCCAGTTCTTAGAATATTCAGTATGAGTAAGAGTTTAGCTATACATGCCATACTTATATTTTGATAGTGTGACGACTTCTGACGAGTTAAAAATGTTTTTCTTTTATAGTTATGGATTCCGAACGAGTTGGTGCAGATAATGTAGAAAGTAACGCACCCGCTCCTGTAGAAGGGACGGTGCCACCAGATAATAGTGAATGGCCCGTTACAGTTATTCAAGCAGGAGGGGCTCGAGAAGCTTTCTTCCAAGCTATGACTGAATGGTTTGCCAAGTTCGTTCGTACGAATCCTACCGCTAGACCTCTACCCCCTCATGATCCTTAGACTACCGATGTAGCTTCACCAGTTATAGATACAGTCAGAAGAAAGAAACCACCAGTTGATAAAATTAGAAAATAAGGGGCCGACGAGTTTCGGGCTACTAAAGATAACGATGCAGAGAAAGCTGAGTTTTGGCTCGAAAATACTATTAGGGTCTTTGATGAGTTATCCTGCACACCTGAAGAGTGCATGAAGTGTGTTGTATCACTTTTACGAGACTCGGCCTACCATTGGTGGAAGACACTTGTGCCAGTAGTACCGAAAGAGAGGGTTACTTGGGATTTCTTTCAGGAGGAGTTCCGTAAGAAATACATTAGTCAGAGGTTCATCGATTAGAAAAGAAAAGAATTCCTTGAACTAAAGCAGGGTAAGATGACAGTGACTAAATATGAACATGAATTTGGCAGACTCAGTAATTATGCTCGAGAGTGTGTGTCTACTGAAGCTATTATGTGCAAGAGATTTGAAGATGGGCTCAATGATGATATTCGACTGTCAGTTGGTGTCTTAGAAATGAAAGAGTTCGTCATTTTAGTTGAAAGAGCTTGTAAGGCAGATGAGTTGCTGAAAGGAAAGGGTAAAGCTGAAATTGCGATGCAAGATATGAAGAAAAGACAGATGAGCAAGTCGTTTCAGTCTACATCCAAGAGGCCTAGAGAGTTCTCTACGAGATCTAATTTCTCAGTAGGGTATTCTAGCCGAAACAGAGGTAGAAGATTTATGGGTCAGAAAGCTCAGACCACTTCAATTGTGAGTGTTGGCAGTATTCAGCCTGATACACCTGAGTGCCCTCAATGTGGTCAATGTCGTCTAGGTCAATCTCGAGCAACTGAGACTGGTTGTTTCCGATGTGGTGCATCGGATCATTTCATTCGGGAGTGTCCTGAGATGGTTAAAAGAGAAGTAATATCGAGTGTAAGATCAGGCAATGCCCCCGTTAGAGGTAGACCTCAAAGAAGTTCAAAAATAGGGGTAGGTAGAGGTGCATCTAGAGATTCAGTAGCGAGACCAGATGTTAGAGCACCTGCAAGGACCTATGCTATCCGTGCTCGTGAAGAGGCATCTTCCCCCGATGTAATTACGGGTACATTTTCTCTTCATGATGTTAATGTTATTGCTTTGATTGATCCGGGTTCGACCCATTCCTATGTTTGCATGAAATTGATGCCTAGTATGAACATGTCCATAGAGTCTACGGGTTTTGTGATTAAAGTATAGAATCCATTGGGTCAGTATGTATTAGTAGACAAAGAATGTAAAAATTGCCCTTTGATGATTAGAGGTTACTGTTTTCCGGCCGATCTTATGCTATTGCCATTTGATGAGTTTGATGTGATTCTTGGTATGGATTGGTTAAATGCGCATGACGTGATAGTGAATTATGGAAAGAAATTTATTGAGTTGAATTGCAAAAAATGGTGGAATTCTTTGGGTTAATTCAGATGAGTCAGATAGTTCAATTTTTATGATTTATGTTATGTCTGCTCATAAATGCTTGAGAAAAGGATATGCAGCTTATCTTGCTTTTGTGTTGAATACTAAAGATTCAGAGTTGAAAATTGAATCAGTGCCTGTGGTATGTGAGTTTCCTGATGTGTTCACGAAAGAACTATCAGGTTTGCCTCCTATCAGAGTAGTTGAGTTTGGTATTGAATTGGTTTTGGGTACAACACCCATTCCTATTGCTCCTTATAGAATGGCCCCAGTGGAATTGAGAGAATTGAAAGTTCAGTTGCAGGAACTAACAGAGAAAGGCTTTGCAAGACCTAGTTATTCACAATGGGGTACACCAGTGCTCTTTGTGAAAAAGAAAGATGGTTTGATGAGATTGTGCATAGATTATTGGCAGCTTAACAAGGTGACTATTAAGAACAAGTATCCACTGCCTAGAATTGAGAATTTGTTTGATCAATTGAAGGGAGCTACTGTGTTCTCCATGATAGATTTGAGATCTGAACTAGGTATGGCCACTATGAGTTCCTTGTCAAGCCATTTGGTTTGACTCATGCTCCTGCCATTTTCATGGACTTAATGAATCGAATTTTTAGACCTTACTTGGATAAATTGGTAGTTGTGTTCATTAATGATATCTTGATCTATTCTCATGATAAGACTGAGCATTCAGAGCATTTGAGAATAGTTTTACAGACTTTGAGAGATAATCAACTTTAATCCATGTTTAGCAAAAGTGAGTTCTGGTTACGGAAAGTTGGTTTTCTTGGACATATAGTCTCAGGTGAAGGTATTAGAGTTGATCTGAGCAAGATTTCAGCCATAATTGATTGGAAGCCTCCTAGGAATGTATCAGAGGTCAGAAGTTTTCTTGGTCTCGCTGGTTATTATAGACGGTTTGTAAAAGGATTTTCCATGATAGCTACTCCATTGACAAGATTGCTATATAAAGATGTCAAGTTTGAATGGACTGAAAGGTGTCAGCAGAGTTTTGACAAGTTAAAGGCATTGTTGACTGAAGCTCCTATCTTAGTTCAACCAGAACCGGGTAAAGAGTTTATGATTTACAGTGATGCGTCTTTAAATGGACTCGACTGTGTACATATGGAGGAAGGAAAGGTAATTGCTTATGCCTCTAAACAGCTAAAGCGACATGAGAAAAATTATCCGATACATGATTTAGAACTAGCTGCCATTATATGTGCGTTGAAAATCTGGAGACATCACTTGTATGGTGAAAAGTGCCGAATATTTACTGATCATAAAATTTTGAAATACTTGATGAATCAGAAAGATTTGAACTTGAGGCAAAGAAGATTGCTAGAGTTGATTAAAGATTATGAACTAGTGATCGATTATCACCCGGGTAAGGCAAACGTAGTTGCTGATGCTTTGAGTAGGAAACCTTTATTTGTATTAAGAGCTTTGCACACTAGTTTATCCTTATCGGATGATTGCTCTATCTTAGCTGAATTAAGAGCTAAGCCAATTTTTCTTGAAGAAATTTCTGAAGTTCAGAAATATGACAGTTAGTTGCAAGCCAAAAGAGCTCAGTGTGAGTCGGGTATAGAGTCAGATTTTCAGATTAGCTCTGATGGTTGTTTAATTTTTAGAAATCGGATATGTGTACCAAAGAATGATGAACTTATTTGAAAGATTTTAGAGGAAGCACATAACAGTTCTTTGTCTATTCATCCAGGTAGTACAAAAGTGTATAATGATTTGAAGAAAATGTATTGGTGGGTAGGAATGAAGAGAGATATCTTAGAGTTTGTTTCTAGATGCTTGATTTATAAGTAGGTAAAAGCCAAACATCAGGTACCTTCAGGTTTATTTCAGCCTGTGTTAGTTCCTGAATGGAAATGGGACCGAGTTGCCATAGATTTTATGACAGGATTGCCGTTGACACTGAGAAAGAAAGATATAGTATGGGTTGTGATTGATAAGCTAATGAAGTCGGCTCATTTTATTCCAGTTCATATGGATTATTCACTTGACAAGTTGGCTGAGTTGTATATTTCAGAGATAATTAGACTACATGGAGTACCATTATCGATTATTTCAGATAGAGACCCAAGATTCACTTCACGATTTTGGAAGAAGTTACAGAAGCTTTGGGCACAAAGTTGAGTTTTAGTACAGCTTTTCATCCTTAGACCGATGGTCAGTCAAAGAGAGTTATTCAGATACTTGAGGATATGCTCAGATGTTGTGTCTTAGAATTTCAAGGTAGTTGGGAGAAATATTTGCCGTTGGTAGAGTTTGCTTATAATAATAGTTACCAGTCGAGTTTAAAAATAACACCTTATGAAGCTTTGTATGGACGTAAATGTCGCACACCATTGTATAAAGAAAATCAGATTTACGGGGTTGATTTAGTTAAAGAAACTGAAAAGAAAGTGAAAGTTATCAGAGATTGCTTGAAAGTAGCTTCAGATAGACAGAACTCTTATGCAGACCTGAAAAGAAAAGAGATTGAGTATCAAGTTGGTGACAAAGTGTTCTTGAAAGTATCCTCGTGGAAGAAAGTCTTTAGATTTGGCAAGAAAGGCAAACTAAGACCACGTTTTATTGGACCATCTGAGGTGACTGAAAGAGTTGGACCATTAGCATATCGGTTAGCTTTACTGCCAGAGTTAGAGAAGATTCATGATGTATACCATGTGTCCATGTTATGTCATTACCGTTCTAATCCTTCACATGTGATTTCACATACAGAGGTTAAGATTCAGCAAGATATGACTTATGGTGAAGAACCGGTAAAAATTTTAGCTCGAGAGGTCAAGCAACTAAGGAAAAAAAGTATTGCACTTGTGAAAGTATTATGAAATAGGCATGGGGTAGACGAGGCTACATGGAAGCCTAAAGAGGTTATGCGAAAACAGTATCCAAATATTTTCACAGGTAAGATTTTTTAGGACGAAAATCCCTAAAGGAGGGAGAAATGTAACATCCCAAAATAGGGCCAAAACGGAACAGTGGTTGCAAAACCGCGAATCTGAGATAGAAAAATTTATTACGATTACTTTTTGTAATTTACTGAGTGATTAGATACATGTGTTAGAGTATCGATGGAAAATTTTATACATAGCATGCTTAATTTGCCTACTAGAGCTTAATTGCAAAAGTTGATAAATATGAGTTTTAGATGCTAAAGGATTAAATTGAAGGGTATAATTGAAGTAAAGGTCCTTAAATGGTAATTAGACCATTAGGTTTTCATGGACAAAAATGGACATATATAGATAAAAATAACTACAGTTTTAATGAAGGTTATTTTAGTCATTTGGTAATTAAAAGATTAAAAAAAGGGAAAAAGATGGCAAAATGTGCCCATCATCTTCATTAGGCCAAAATTTCAAGGGTTCTTCATAGCTAGGGATTTGTCAAGCTTCCAAGCTTCATAGTAAGTGATTTCAAGTCCTGTTTTTAATATTCTTTACGTTTTTGAAGTCTTGGTAACTTGATTTAACTTATTCTAGCAATAATTTAACCTAGGGTTCATATTTGGAAAAGTACCCATAGGTGAAATGTGTTTATTTTGATGTTTTATAGTAGAATATGAAGATTGAAATTATGTTAAACGACTTGAGCTAACTGATTTTAAGTGAAAACGAGTAAAACGACATAATCGGTAAAAATACCTATTGGTCATAAGCTCATGTTAGAGTAGGAGTTTGATGTTGCCATAGGTAAATAAATGATCAGCATGTCATAAAACATAAGAATTAGCGATAAAGTTTCATTTCCGAGCCTTGGGGTAAAAGTGTAAATATGCAAAATTTTAAGGGCAAAATCGTAATTTTGCCAAAGTAAGAGTTAAGGACTGTTTTGATAAATGTGAATATTAAATAAGTTAAATTTGTTATTATTGATCAAGAAGAACGAAATTCGGGATTAGACTGAGGAAAGAAAAAGGTTAAGGACTAAATCAAAATATTTAATCGTACTTTGTATCGAGGTAAGTTTGCAGTAAATAAATGCAATGTTTTCTTATTTATAATTAATGATGTTATTTTTCAGCATCTATATATTTATTTTGTAAATTTATTCCTTGATGATTCAAGTAAAAATTGACGGAGAAATGATACTTAAAAGTTCCGGTTGAACCTTAGGAATGTGTAGGATACAAATGTCATGACATTGCAGTTTAAGGATACCAAGCAAGACCATGCCAACGCATGGCATTGGTAAGTTTTACAATGCAAGGAAATCATGTAAGACCATGTCAAGACATGGCATTGATAAACTACTATAAGGCAAAGATCCCATGTAAGACCATGCCAAGGCATGGCAATGGTGAGTTCATAAGGCAAGGATACCACGTAAGACCATGTCAGGACATGGCAAATTTAAGTTCAAAAAGGAAAGGTACCTATCCTTAGTATTGCAAATGGTTCAACGGAAAAAAAAATTCAAAGAGTGTACTAAAGGGAAGGTAAGATAAGTCCATATTCGAAAGGTTCAGGTTATCTTGATAATTCATTTATAATGTTGTTATTTATTTACATGCAAAC
Organism: Gossypium anomalum; assembly: GCA_025698475.1. Lineage (NCBI taxonomy): Eukaryota > Viridiplantae > Streptophyta > Magnoliopsida > Malvales > Malvaceae > Gossypium > Gossypium anomalum. Next base: position 27,586,923 of record CM046958.1, on the reverse strand, counting down.
ATATTGAGCTTTACGCTTACTCCCTTTCTTTTCTCTCTTTTTTATAGTATCGCAAAACCAACTCGAAAAATCATAAGGACGTCGGAGATCGCCTCACACTATCAACGAGTTATCTTGGAATTTTGTGACTAGAAATACTTCAAGTCATGGCATGTATAGGGACTTGGCTATTTTTTGTGTATGTCCTTATGACATGATTAAAGAATGACATGTGAATACTTGGTAATGATTAGTAATGGAATTAAATGGTTAATGAGATATAGAATTAAAGCTTATTGAGTCTATTTTCATATAAAAGAAACAGAGCAGACAAAGGAAGTTTATATTCTGAGATATTTAAATTTCTATAAGACTAGTTCAGAGTGACTTCGTGATCCCCTGTTCCAACTTTGGAAAATCACTTGAAATTGTACAAAAATAATTATAAGTCAAAGTTTATATTTTTAGATTCCTTAGTGAGTCATTTTCATTAGAAAGAAATGGAAATGTTAACTGATTTCTGTATAATGAGATAATCGATTTTTAGTAAAGAGAGGTCTGGTCCGCTGAACTACAAAATAGGGGAACCTTCAATGAATAAATTGTACTAATTAGCCAAACCAAAAATTCTAGAAAAATTATGGTAAGTAGATATATGAGTCTAGTTTCAAGGAAAATTTATAGATTTAAATTTTGAGTTTTGTAACCCAATTTATAATTAATTTAGTGACTGTTATGTAGATGGACAGTTTTATTATGAATAGTGAAATAAATTGTTTTGATTTGTGTAAGTAATCGGAAAATTTTTTTATGTTCCCGGTTTGGTCCCTAACCGTTCCAATTGCACATTTTAGGGCCTCGAGGGCACTTTTTAGGGATTTATTGGATGAAAGTGAGCGAATTAATTTTTTTTTAAAAGTAAATTTTTTTATACCCCAAACAGGTAAGATAAGTCTGTTAACGCCTCGTGCTCGACTCTGGTGACGGTCTTGGGTAAGGGGTGTTACATTTATTGGTAAGGAAGTCTATATTCTGAGATATTTAAAATTTTATAAGACTGGTTCAGAGTGACTTTGTGATCCCCTGTTCCAACTTTGTAGAATCACTTGAACTTGTACAAAAATAATTATGAGTCAAAGTTTATATTTTTAGATTCCCTAGTGAGTCTTTTTTCATTAGAAACAAATAGAAACATTATCCAATTTCTATATAATGAGATAATCGATTTTTAGTGAAGAGAGGTCAGGTCCACTGAACTGTGAAATAGGGGAAACTTTAATGAATAAACTATACTAATTGGCCAAACCAATAATTCTGGAAAAATTATGGTAAGAATATATACGAGTCTAGTTTCAGGGAAAATTTATGGATTTAAATTTTGAGTTTCATAACTCAAGTTATAATTAATTTAGTGACTGTTACGCAGATGGACAGTTTTATTTTGAATAGTGAAATAAATTGTTTTGATTTGTGTGAGTAATCAGAAATTTTTTTTATGTTCCCAATTTGGTCCTGAACCGTTCCAATTGCACGTTTTAGGGCCTCGAGGGCCTTTTTTAGGGATTTATTGGATAAATGTGAGCAAATTATTTTTTTTTTAAAAGTAAATTTTTTTATGCCCTGAATTGGTAAGATAAGTCTGGTAACGCCTCGTGCTCGACTCCAGCGACGGTCTCGGGTAAGGGGTGTTACATGGGATATGGCATCGATATGAGACTTCGTGTAAGACCATAGCTGGGCTGTTGGCATTGATATGAGTTCCCATGTAAGACCATGTCTGGGATATTGCATTGATATGGTACTATGAATGTGAGATTTCCCGAGTATCCTTTAGTATTCCATGTGATAGTCTAGCTATCCAGTACAATGGTGTTTTACATTCAAGCACATAACACCGTAACATATCTTCTAAAATCTGAATCACTCGTCCTGATTGACCATCAGTTTGTGGATGGAATACAGTACTAAAATACAGCTGGGTACCCAATGCTTCTTGTAACTTATGCCAAAATCGAGATGTAAATCAAGGATCTCTATCAGAAATAATAGAAACTGGTACACCATGCAATCTAACAATTTCAGAAACATACAATTCAACTAATTTATCCAATGAAAAGTCCATACGTACCGGTATGAAATGTGCCAACTTTGTTAACCGGTCAACAACTACCCAAATGGCATCTTTCTTTCTTGGTGACGTAGGCAATCCCATTACAAAGTCCATGGTAATCCTTTCTCATTTCCACTCTAGTATATTAATTGGCTATAATAACCCTGAAGGCACCTGATGCTCAACTTTCACTTGTTGACATATTAAACATTTGGCCACGAATTCAGAAATATCTTTTTTCATTCTCGGCCAGCAATACATCTTTTTCAAATCATTATACATTTTATTGCTACAGGGATAAACTGACATTATACCATTATGAGCTTCATACAAAATCTTTTGTAACAGTTCTGAGTTCTTCGAAACACATATTCTGTTTTTAAACAACAAGCAATCATTAAACCCAATTTGAAACTCTAAATCAGAATTCTTTTGACATTGCTCCCGTTTAACTTGCAACTCATTGTCACTCTTCTGTGCTTTATAGATTTGTTATATAAATGTCGGTCTAGCTTTCAATTCAGCTACAACCGAACCATCATCTGACAAAGATAACCGGGCTGCTCATTGCTCTTAAAGTAAACAAAGATTTCCTGCTCAGTGCATCCGCGACAACATTAGCCTTTCCTGGATGATAGTCAATAATCAATACATAATCCTTTATTAACTCGAGCCACCTGTGTTGCCTCAAATTCAAGCTTTTCTGTGTCATTAAGTACTTCAGACTTTTATGATCAGTGTAAATATGACTTTTTTCACCATATAAATAATGCCGCCATATCTTTAATGCAAACACTATGGCTGCCAGTTCAAGATCATGTATCGGGTAATTTCTTTCATATGGTTTAAGTTATATTGAAGCATAAGCGACCACTTTACCTTCTTGCATCAAAAAACAACCTAAACCATTTAAAGATGCATCACTATAAATTAAAAATTCCTTACCCAATTCAGGTTGTACTAATACAGGTACTTTTGTCAGCAAAGTCTTCGGTTTATCAAAACTTTGCTGACATCTGTCATTCCACTTGAATTTTACATCTTTCTACAGTAAATGAGTTATCAAAGAAGCAATCATTGTAAATCCTTTATCAAACCTCCGATAATATCCAGCTAAGCCCAGAAAACTTCTAACCTCTGACACGTTTTTTGGTGGACTCCAATTAATAATTGCTGAAATTTTTCTTGGGTCAACCCTGATGCCTTCAGCAGATACAATGTGACCAAGAAAGCTAACTTCTCATAGCCAAAATTCATATTTACTAAACTTGGCATACAATTGTTTTTCCCATAAATTTTTCAATACAATCCTCAAATGTTCAGCATGTTCATCTTCACTTTGAGAATAAACCAAAATATCATCTATGAATACCACAACAAACCTGTCTAGGTACGGTCTGAAAATCCTGCTCATTAAATCCATAAATATTACTGGTGCATTTGTTAATCCAAATGGCATCACCAAGAATTCGTAATGACCATATCTAGTTCTGAAAGCTGTTTTTGGAACATCTAAATCTTTCAGTTGAAGCTGGTAATAACCCGAATGAAGATCAATCTTTGAAAATATAGTAGCTCCCTTCAACTGATCACATAAGTCATCAATTCGAGGCAGTGGATATTTATTCTTTATAGTGATTTTGTTGAGTTGCCAGTAATCAATACACAACCTCAAAGATCCATCTTTCTTCTTTAAAAATAACACCGGAACACCCCATGGTGAGAAACTAGGTTGAGCAAAACCCCTGTCAATTAATTCTTGTAACTGCACCTTGAACTCTTTCAACTCAACAGGAGCCATTCGATAAGGTGCTATCGATATTGGTGTTGTTCCCGAAATTAGATCTATAGAGAATTCCACTTTTCTGACAGGTGGTAAGCCAGACAATTCTTTTGGGAACACGTCTAGAAACTCACATACAACTGGCACAGATTGAATCTTTGACCTAGTTACCTTAGTATCCAGCACATAAGCAAGATAAGCATCATATCCCTTCCTCATACATTTCTGTGCTCATATTGCTGAAATCATATTAGACAACCCATCTAGCTTGTCAGATTCAACATGAGGTAACTTACCATCTTGACATTTCAACACAATATACTTTTGCTTACAATTAACCACTGTATCATGTTGAGTTAACCAATCCATTCCCAATATCACATGGAATTCATCAAAAGGCAGTAGCATTAAATCAGCCAAGAAATATCCTTTACCATAAGTGGATAGTTTTTACAAACTTTATCCACCTTTACACATTGACCCAAATGATTTGAAACTTCCACCACAAATTCAATGAATTCAACAGGTAAATTTTTAACATTTACTAAATTTGTGCATATATACGAGTGTATGGAACCAGGATCAATTAATGTTGTAATATCAATATCTAGTAAAGAAAAAGTACCAGTAATGACATCTGGCACTGAAGCATCTTCTCGGGCATGTATGGCATATGTTCTTACAGGAGTTCATACTTTAGATTTAACATTTGGATCTTTTGTAGTGCTTAGACTACCACTAACATTTCTAGGGTGTCTAGGTGGTCTGCCCCTTGAAGCAATTACCTAGTTTTGAAGTCTATTCAGCATTTCATTCAACTATTTTTGGACAATCTTTTAAAAGGTGATCAAATGAACCACATTTATAACATGCTCCGATTTTCATTTGGCATTCCCCATAATGAAATTTGTTACAGTGATTACATTTTGGCTTCGTGTTTCTCACACTTCCAACACCAGTCACTGACTGTAACAGCCCGATTTAGAACCTAATCGAAATGGTGGTTTAGGGACCATAAATCCGAGTCAGAAAAATATTTAAAATTTATTTTATGTGTTTATTTTGTGTTAATTTATATCTATGAAATTTTTTGTGGTTTAATTTTATCGTTTGAGTGCCTGATTAAATAAAAGGACTTAATCGCGTAAATTGAAAATTGGTAGTTTAATTTGTAAAAGGGCTGATTTGTTGATGGCTTTCTAAATTGGAGTATTTATGTAGTAAATATTCCATTAGCACATTTTTTTGACGGTAAAAGACATATAGTACATGATTTTATTATTATTTCATTAAGGTTATAAAAGTAATTTAGTAATAAACATATATTAGTTAAAAACATAAGTTATCAAAATTCATTTTATATTCATTTGTTCTTATTGTCGAAAGTTAAAACAAAGAAAAACAAAGAAACAAAGCTAGGTTCGACTATCTTTTTCAACTTGATTCAAGGTAAGTTCTAGCTCGATTTTTGATAATTTTTACGTTTTTGAGATCTTTGCTTCGAATACTATCCGACCCATGCTAGAATCTCTATTTTTGATGAATATTTTGAGTTTTTCCATTGATGAAAATTATTGTTTTGTGAAGTTTGATGATAAATTATGAAAGATATGTTTTGGATTAATATGTTTTGTATTGGAATTTTTGATGAATTTGAGTAATTAAGGCTAAATTGTAAAAATAATAAATTGAGGGACACAAAAGCAAAATAAATGAAATGTGTGTATTTATATTTGTTAGATAAACATTCGGCCTAAGCATGTTGAATGGAGATTTTGTGTATTTTGTGTCTTATGGAATTAGGACTAATTTGTAAAAGCATGAAATATTAGGGGTAAAATGGTAATTTTCCCATTTATGTGTTGTTGGATTAAATTGAATGAAATTGTGTTTAAATGAGGTTAATTTGAAATTATATAGATCAAGAACAAAAAAAGTCAGACTTGGATCGGGGAAAAACAAAAATAGTCGAACAGCCAATTTATAACATTCGTCGATATCCGAGGTAAGTTTTTAAGCAATTAAACATCATTTATTTTGAATATAACCTAGTTAATATGTTGTTTGGAATCTATAGATTCATAGAAGAGCTAGCCGAATGTTTTTAAGTATAGAAATACTGTATTTGAATTTAATTCGACTGAGTTATATCATTTGGAAGTCCGTATGATCTATATGGAATATCTGGAGTTTTTGTTATATGATTTGTGTATGGGGCAGCTTTATAATAGTGATATTCGGGCTTTGAGCCTAGTAAGCTTTATGCTGGTGAATGTAATCGAGCTTTATGCCTAGCAGGCTTATTGTCGGTGAATAAAATCAGACTTTGAGTCTAGCAGGCCTTGTGCCAGTGTGTGATTCGGGCTTATGCCTATCAGGTTTTATGCAGGTGATTTATTTTCAAGCCTATGCCTATAGAATTTCATGTTGATGTGATAATTGAGCAAGTAAATTTAGCTAAATAAATTTGTATATTCAGCCACAGAGGTATGTACTTATGTGATGTTATATTTGTGTTTGTACATTCGGCCACATATGTATGTACATATGTGATGTAGTATTTGATCTAGTATATTCGGCCAAATGAGTGATGTTGGTTTAGGAAGTGAAGAATGTGAGTAGATATGAGAAGTATGTTTCGATTATATATATATATATACACACACATATATATGAAGTTGAGTTTGATTAATGAGTATATACATTTAAATGTAAGCATACTTGGTATAATGTTATTTTGGGAATGAAAATTTGAATGATATTATGCTAAATTAAATATATTAGCATTCGACCAAGGTAACTTATTTTTGTAAAAGTATAAGCTGTGATTAAATAAATAAGATGATACGTTCGAAATCAAGTATAACATTTATGTTATAATTTGGCTTGCTTAAAATGTTTTGATTATTCTTTTGAATTGTTAAATTGCTTATGACTTACTAAGCTATAAAATTTTACTCTGTGTATATATGTGATTTTTTTTTATAGATTTTGGATTCGAGTTACGAGCTCAGGGATCGTCAGCCAAGTCTATCATACTATCGACTGTCTTCGGTATTTTAATAAGCGAATTTTTGAACCTATGGCATGTATAGGTTAGACTATGTTTTGGAATATTATATTTTGGTATATGTTAAATGGAAGCCATGCGAAAATGGCTTAATTGCTATGCTTGAGTTCGGTGTCAGTTAAATTATAGTTTAAGTCTATTTCAATTATTATGCAGAGTACCATGGTTGATTATAAGTTATGTTCTGTGCTCATATTCAAAGTAGTATCGATGAAATGATTATGTTATATATGTTTGATCTTAGCATGAGTTTATATTGAGAACGTATCCAAATTTTATGATGTTGGGAAGCTTTTTATGTGATTTGGTCACATAGTATTAAATGGTAAATTTGGAATATGTTTTATATTAAGACAAGGTGTATGTGAAATTTATTTATTATGCTTAGATTTGTTTTAATATTTTCTTAGATATAATGTTTGATAAGTTTAATCTTAGCAATTTGATAGTGGAAATTTTGGATGTGAATGTGGTTTTAAGTAATAAGATTTGGCCATGCAAAGTATTTTAAAAAATAAAAAATAAAAAAATGTTACATGATGATTTTTGCCAAATGTTTTAATATGAATTTAAATGTTAAACATGGCATTGAATTAAGAGTAAGTGCATGTTATGTATATTTGTATATATATATACCTTAATAGTATGTTCTGTTATGTTAAGTTGTATATGAGATTGTTAGTTAAGTTAGGTAATATGATATAGTTGGTTTTATCAGATGCATGTATTTAAGTTATTAATTGTGTGTGAATATGTTTTTGGTATTTTAATGTAATGTCTCATAGCCTAATTCGGTGATAGACATGGCTAAGAGTGTTACATTTTATTAGTATTAGAGCTACGATTTAGTCGATTCTAGGACTAATGTAGTGTGTGTGAGTCTAGCTATACATGCCATATTATATACTGCGATAGTGTGATGACTTCTGACAATTGAAAATGTGTTTTTGTATAGTAAAATGGATCACGACAAAGCTGTAGCTGATGATGTCGAGAGTGTAGCGGCTGCTCCCGTGCATAGGACAGCGCTAGTTGAATCTCGATCGATCTCGAGTAGTCATGAGGGGGAGGTTAAACAAGCCTTCTATCAAATGATGAACGAGTGGTTTACTCAATATATCTGGACTAATCCAGTTGCACAACAACCTCCACCCCTGAATAATCCATCTCCGATACTTGTGGTACCTCTGATGATTGATCCAATGAGATTTAATAAACCTCCTGTAGATAAAATCAGAAAACACGGGGCCAAAGAGTTTAAAGCTAATGATGATGATGATGCTGAGTGGGCTAAGTTGTGGCTTGATAATACTATCCGTGTGTTCAACGAGCTATCTTGTACTCCGGATGAATGTTTAAAGTGTGCCATATCTTAATTACGAGACACCGCATATCACTGGTGGAATACACTAGTATCGGTGGTCCCGAAAGAGAGAGTGACCTGGGAATTCCTTCAGACTGAGTTCCGTAAGAAATACATCAGCCAGAGATTTAACAATTAGAAACGCAAAGAATTTTTAGAATTGGAATAGGGTCGTATGACCGTAACTGAGTATGAACGAAAATTTGTGAGACTAAGTCGATATGCTCGTGAATGTGTTTCAACCAAAGCTATCATGTGTAAAAGATTCAAAGGCGGTTTGAATGAAGACATTAAAGTTTTGGTTGGTATACTTGAAATCAAAGAGTTCGCGGTACTTGTTGAACGAGCTTGCAAAGCCGAAGAACTCAGGAAAGAAAAAAGAAAAGCTGATTCTGAAGCTAGAGATTTTCATAAAAGATCATTGGGTAAGACTTTTCACTCAGCATCGAAGAAGTTCAGAGATTATTCTAGTCGATCTAAAGCTACTTCAGACATTTCTAGACGAGATCGAGACTGACCTCCTGTGAGTTCACGAGCCATTTTGATAGCTAGTGTTGGCAATGTTCGACAGAATAGAGTCGAGTGCAAGCATTGTGGTAAATGGCATTCTAGAGATTGCAGATTACATGATGGGTCTTATTTTAAATGTGGATCGAAGGATCATTTTATCTGAGATTGCCCAATGTTAGCCGAGCAAAACACTATTCAAAACCTGAGACCGAGCAACATGTCAACGCGAGGCAGAACACCCAGGCATTCAGGTAATGTAGGTGGTAGTCAGAGAGGGACGAAAGATACAGTAGTCCGATCTAAGGCTCGTGCACTTGCCAGAGCATATGCTATATGCGCTCGTGAGGACGCTTCTTCCTCAGATGTTATTACCCTTACTTTTGCTCGTGAGGACCCCGTGTTCAACTTTCCATGATTGCACCATATAAAAATAATAAACCAAATAATAGCAAAGAGGGGAGGCCTTATTACAATCTAGACTAAAGAAAAGGAAATTACTTAATAAACTAGTAACTTAAATGCTTTTTAAACAAATTCAAGTTGTCCTTCTAGCTGGCCACCCTGAGTTTCTCCAAACATCGAACCTCCTATTGAGCATCACCTGAGAAAATAAAAAAGGGGGTGAGTTTTCAAAAACTCAGTATGTACAACCCTCATCAAACAACCATGCAACAGACAAATCATTTTGGGCCTAAGCCCAATTCAAATATGGTAGCCTTTGGGCCTTAGCCCAATTCAAATATGGTGGCCTTTGGGCCTTAGCCCATTTTGGCCTCAATAGGGCCTGAACCCATGCCAATTTCCACATATCACATTTAACTGGGCCAAACCCTTTCTATAATCGAATCATGACGTATGTATACAAATGCTTATATCCCCATCCAACCTGTACACCCCCTTTCCAACCAACACTTATTGTGGGGAGATACTCGACCCACCCATCCTTATTACAACCCGTTGTGGAACCAGTCCGACCCCACTTAACAGTGTAGCATAGCTGTTATAAATGGTGTAGCACCGGTTACAGCACTAAACGGTGCAGCAAAGTTGCTCGGTGGCTAAAAAGCCTTCTGTGGATCCACAGTCATCTAGCAACCATGCAATCCTTATACACTTCCTTCAATCATAAACCCAGCCCATTTGCAACATAGTAATGTATGGATGCAGCATATATCAAACATAGATCATACTCATAACACATAGGGGTATTTCAGTAATTTCTACCCTATAGGGGTATTTTGGTAATTTCTTAGCAGTATGGGTCTTAATTACGAACTTGGGCCCGTCAACAAGTCCTCGTTGGCCAAAGTGAATAGTCACTATGCACCAAGTAGGATTCCAGAGAAGAAGAGGTGGGTCATTAAGACTGCTTAAGTACCAAGCTCTCCCTAGATCCAATCCTAGACATACATATGCCTATTGCCACACTTTACCCTTATGACTTGTCCACAGACGAATTTGATAAATTAGTTAAGTTTTATGCTACTTAAGGATTTATTAGAAACTAGGCCTGCAAGTCCATGACAAAACCCTAGCAAGTCTACAGGCTTCCATACATTCATATGGCCCATTAGGCTCAATCACATTTATATGGCCTATTAGGCTCAATCACACTTATATGGCCCATCAGGCCCGAATCCAATCCAAACCATTCAACAAACTTAATCATCTCATCACATATTACCAAATTATCAACTTTTACTTATTTGGGCTCACGGGCCCGTCGAGCCCATTTGGCCCATTCTGGCCCAGTTGGCCAAAACGTGACCTAAGTCCATGAGATCTCTCATGGGGTCTCTGGTATCGTATCGAATACCCTCTTACGAGTGTTCACGCACTCGCAAGACTACCGTATCTAAACTTTCAGCATTTACGCTTTTCAGCATTTTCGTATTTCAGAATTTGCCGATTTACTGTGTGTGCGAAGTGTGTGTACACATCTGGTAATCGAGAGTGCTGCGATTCCCTTAGTCACAAACCTTGAACACCAATCCCTAATATCTTTTCCTTGATCACGTATTCCCTAGATTAAAACCACAAAACACCTAGGGAGCAATTCGGCAGAGAGCTAAAATCTGAGATCCAATACTAATTCCCTACCAAAGTCAATTAGAAAGAGTGGGGAAGATGAGTAATCGGTATTAACAATACTAGCCGAAAAAGAGATAAGGTAATTATAGCAAAAGAGTAATCGGCTTAAGGGAGATTCGGCTTTTCAACTTTTAAACTAATATGGTGAATACGGTTTATTCGGCATAAATTAAAGAAGAAGAGTAGAAGAAGGAATCGGCTAACCTAAAGGGTAAATCAAAAGAGAATTGAGAAGAGAAAGAATGGAAAAAGAATCAGCTAGCAAAGATGGAAAAGCCAATCAACACTTAAAAAAAAATGAAGAATTTGGCATTAGCCTAGGATCCCAGACTCAGTACATATTTATAGCCTATAGCCAAATTGCCTGACCCTCAATTCACAATTCAACTCCATCACTTCCCCCTTCTCATCTCCTCATTTTTCTCCCTGATAACTCCCCAATCTATTTCCTAAATTTTCTCTCTCGAACACTCCCATTAGAGTCCATCTTCACGCCACTTCCAACCTCTAGAAGGCCAAAATTAAACTCCTAAAAATACTAAGCTAGGATTCGAACCTAGGATCTCTTTGCTAGCCACTAACGCCACCTCCCCACACCCTAACTGGCGTCACTTAGCCACTCCACCACAAGGCTTTTTGATGCCATTTTTCCCCTATTTTTATTTAAAAGCTCAATTACTCACAACCCTGGTTCTTTTAATAATTAAATTAAAATTCCTCCACCATAAAACTCAAACCCAGAACTTCTCCAACACACCTAGACACTCTAAATTCATCAAACCCTTAAAACCAACATATCATTTGTCATTTTCTTACTCAATTAAAAATTTTATGAGACTTAAAGCCCAAAGCCCAATTCCTCTAGGCCCAAAATTTAGGGCATTACACTCGAGTTCAAAGGTACGTAGGAACGATACTTACCACCGATTGAATTCGTGTACAATAATAGCTTTCAATCAAGTATCAAAATGGCACCTCACGAGGCTTTGTACGATCGTAAATGTCGTACACCTTTATATTAGACTGAGCTCAGTGAAAACAAGATACACGGGGTCGATTTGATCAGAGAAACTGAACAGAAAGTGAAAGTGATCCGTGAAAGTTTGAAAGCAACATCAAATCGTCAGAAATCATATGCATATTTGAAACGGAAGGATATAGAGTTTCAGATTGGAGATAGAGTATTTTTGAAAGTCTCATCGTGGAAGAAAATATTCAGATTCGGTCGTAAAGGCAAATTGAGACCGAGATTTATTAGGCCGTATGAGATTATAGAGAGGATTGGGCCAGTTGCATATAGACTACTGTTGCCACCTAAGCTAGAAAAGATCTACAATGTATTCCATGTTTCGATGCTTCGTAGATATCGATCCGATCCTACTCACGTGATTAATCCGACCAAAGTTGAGATTAAGCCTGATATGTCGTACGAGGAAGAACCGATTCATATTTTGTCTATTGAGATTAAAAAGTTACAAAATAAGAAAATTTTGTTAGTTAAAGTATTGTGGCATAAACATGGAGCTGAGGAAGCAATGTGGGAGCCAGAGGATACAATGAGAGAGCTTTATCCGAACCTATTCACCAGTAAGACTTTCGGGGACGAAAATCCCTAAGGGGGAAAGTTGTAACAGCCTGATTTAGACCCTAATCGGAACGGTGGTTTTGGGACCACAAATCCGAGTCAAAAAATATTTAAAAAATATTTTCTGTGTTTATTTTGTGTGAATTTATATCTATGAAATTTTTTGTGGTTTAATTTTATCGTTTGAGTGTCCGACAAAATAAAAGGACTTAATCGCGTAAATTGAAAATTGGTAGTTTAATTTATAAATGGCTGACTTGTTGATGGCTTTCTAAATTGGAGTATTTAAGTAGTAAATATTCCATTAGCACATTGTTTGGACAGTAAAAGACATATAGTACATGATTTTATTGTTATTTCATTAAGGTTATAAAAGTAATTTAGCAATAAACATATATTAGTTAAAAACATAAGTTACCAAAATTCATTTTATATTCATTTGTTCTTATTGCCGAAAGTTAAAACAAAGAAAAAGAAAGAAACAAAGATAGGTTCAGCCATCCTTTTCAACTTGATTCAAGGTAAGTTCTAGCCCGGTTTTTGATAATTTTTACGTTTTTGAGATCGTCGCTTCGAATACTATCCGACCCATGCTAGAATTTCTATTTTTGATGAATATTTGAGTTATGCCATTGATGAAAATTATTGTTTTGTGAAGTTTGATGATAAATTATGAAAGATATGTTTTGGATTAATATGTTTTGTATTGGAATTTTTGATGAATTTGAGTAATTAGAGCTAAATTGCAAAAATAATAAATTGAGGGACTAAAATGCAAAATAAATGAAATGTGTGTATTTATATGTGCTAGATAAATATTCAACCTAAGCATGTTGAATGGAGATTTTGTGTATTTTGTGTCTTATGCAATTAGGACTCATTTGTAAAAGTATGAAATATTAGGGGTAAAATGGTAATTTGCCCATTTATGTGTTGTTGGATTAAATTGAATAAAATTTTGTTTAAATGAGGTTAATTTGAAATTATATAGATCAAGAACAAAAGAAGTCAGACTTGGATCGGGGAAAAACAAAAATAGTCGAATAGCCAATTTATAACATTCGTCGATATCCGAGGTAAGTTTTTAAGCAATTAAACATCATTTATTTTGAATATAACCTAGTTAATATGCTGTTTGGAATCTATAGATTCATCAAAGAGCTAGCCAAATGTGTTTAAGTATAGAAATATTGTATTTGAATTTAATTCGACTGAGTTATATCATTTGGAAGTCCGTATGATCTATATGGAATATCTGGAGTTTTTGTTATATGATTTGTGTACGAGACAACTTTATAATAGTGATATTCGGGCTTTGAGCCTAGTAAGCTTTATGCTGGCGAATGTAATCAGGCTTTATGCCTAGCAGGCTTATTGTCGATGAATAAAATCAGACTTTGAGTCTAGCTGGCCTTATGCCGGTGTGTGATTCGGGCTTATGCCTATCACGTTTTATGCAAGTGATTTATTTTCAAGCCTATGCCTATAGAACTTCTTATTGATGTGATAATTGAGCATGTAATTTTAGCTAAATAAATTTGTGTATTCGGCCACATCGGTATGTACTTATGTGATGTTGTGTTTGTACATTCGGCCACATAGGTATGTACATAAGTGATGTATTATTTGATCTTGTATATTTAGCCAAATGAGTGGTGTTGGTTTAGGAAGTGAAGAATGTGAGTAGATATGAGAAGTATGTTTCGATTATATATATACATATATATATGAGGTTGAGTTTGATTCATGAGTATATACATTTGATTGTAAGCATACTTGGTATAATGTTATTTTGGGAATGAAAAGTTGAATGATATTATGCTAAATTAAATCTATTAGCATTCAGCAAAGGTAACTTATTTGTGTAAAAGTATAAGCTGTGATTAAATAAATAGGATGATATGTTCGAAATCAAGTATAACATTTATGTTATAATTTGGCTTGTTTAAAATGTTTTGATTATTCTCTTGAATTGTTAAATTGCTTATGACTTACTAAGCTATAAAAGCTTACTCTGTGTATATATGTGATTCTGTTTTATAGATTTTGGATTTGAGTTACGAGCTCGGGGATCGTCAGCCAAGTCTATCATACTATCGACTGTCTTCGGTATTTTAATAAGCGAATTTACGAAAGTATGGCATGTATAGGCTACATTATGTTTTTGAATATTATATTTTGGTATATGTTAAATGGAAGCCATGCAAAAATGGCTTAATTGCTATGCTTGAGTTCGGTGTCGGTTAAATTATAGTTTAAATCTATTTTAATTATTATGCAGAGTACCATGGTTGATTATAAGTTGTGTTATGTGCTCATATTCAAAGTAGTATGGATGAAATGGTTATGTTATATATGTTTGATCTTAGCATGAGTTTATATCGAGAATGTATCCAAATTTTATGATGTTAGGAAGCTTTTTATGTCATTCGGTCACATAGTATTAAATGGTTAATTTGGAATATGTTTTATATTAAGACAAGGTGTATGTGAAGTTTATTTATTATGCTTAGATTTGTCTTAATATTTTCTTAGATATAATGTTTGATAAGTTTAATCTTAGCAATTTGATAGTGGAAATTTTGATGTGAATGTGGTTTTAAGTAATAAGATTCGGCCATGCAAAGTATTTTAAAAAATTAAAAATAAAAAAAAAGTTACATGATGACTTTTGCCAAATATTTTGATATGAATTTAAATATTAAACATGGCATTAAATTAAGAGTAAGTGCATGTTATGTATATTTGTATATATATATACCTTAATAGTATGTTCTGTTATGTTAAGTTGTATATGAGATTGTTAGTTAAGCTAGGTAATTTGATATAGTCGGTTTTATCAGATGCATGTATTTAAGTTATTAATTGTGTGTGAATATGTTTTCGGTATTTTAATGTAATGTCTCATAGCCTAATCCGGTGACGGAGACGGCTATGGGTGTTACACTAATGGTGACGAAGACCTGGGATTAGAGTGCTGAGAACCACACTCATTACCACAATACCCAGCTGTAGTAGTAGATCCTTCTTGATACCTCTTAGATTTCTTTGAAGAAAATGATTGAGACCTACTAATAGGTATTTTCCCAAAGGATCAGGCTTCTTTGTTTGCCTTCTTCTTTTCTTTACTTAGCTCTTCAGCTTTCTTTGCACAATTAGCAAGTACTGCAAACTCTCTTATTTCCAAGATACCAATCAATAACTTTATGTTTTCATTTAACCCTTCCTCGAAATGTTTACACATTTCTGCCTCTGTTTGGACCCATTCACTAGCATATTGACTTAACCGAACAAACTCCCTTTCATATTTCGCAATGGTCCTGTTCCCCTGTTTTAATTGTAGAAATTCTTTCCTTTTCTAATCTAGGAATCTTTGACTAATATATTTCTTTCTGAATTCAGATTGAAAGAATTCCCAAGTAATATTTTCTTTTTGAACCACTGAACTTACTATTTTCCACTAGTGATAAGTCGTGTCCTTTAACAAAGATACAGAACATTTCAGACATTCAGCTGGAGTACATGATAATTCATCCAACACTCGAGTAGTATTTTCCAGCCAGAATTCAACTTTTTCTGGATCATTATCAGTTGTAGCTCTAAATTCCTCAGCTCTATATTTTCTAAGTTTATCCACTAGAGCCTTACCAATTCTAACAGTTTCAGTACCCGATGGTCTCTCAAGAACAGTCTGAGTATTTGGTTGGGGAGGTTGTGGTTAGGAAGCAGCAGAATTTCTTCTCAAATATCCAGGAAACCATTTATCCAACATTTCAAAGAAAACCTCTTTAGCATATTCACTTCGGCCCTCTAATTCAGACCTTCTACCACTACTACCATCTGTAGCTCATCGCACGGAAGCTTGAGAAGCACTCTCAGCCTCCTCAGATTCTGCTCTTGCTCGGTTGAAAGACATTTACTATATGAAAAACACATTTAAAATGGTCAGGAGATATCACACTATCATCAATTATATAATGGCATGTATAGCTAAATTTACACTTCCTACGTTAGTCCGGTAATCAGCTAAATCGTAGCTCTGATACCAATAAATGTGATTGTCACTTGCGATAAGTTTTAAAATTTATAATCGATCGTACTTGAACTAACTATTATCACGATGAAGGCAAGCGCACCTATCGAACAGTAGTATAGTTTTAGCAAGACCGGATGCCAAACCCAAAGGAACTAAAAGTACTAGTATTAACTTTCTTTTTATTATTTAGCCTAAGAATAATGAAGGTTGTTTTAACTAACAAATTAACTAATCTAAGAATGCACAGAAAGTAAATTGGGGAAAATACTTGTCGAAAACTGATTGATTTTAGACAACACCCAAGGAAGAATCCACCTAGACTTCTCTTGTTAATTGACTCTGAGCCAAATGATTTATTCACTTGACTTGATCCGTAGAAATCTCTAAGTTATGTTATTATCCCTATTCAAGACTAATAACGTCTAAACCTAGGTTGATTAATTGAAATCTCTTTCTAATTAAAACCCCTAGTTTTGCATTAACTCGATCTATGGATTCCCTTATTAGAGTAATCCGGTAGATTTATGTCATCCTATCTCTAGGATTGCATGCAACTCCGCTTAATTATGAACGATCTACTCTTAAACAGGGACTATTCATCCTCCGAATAAGCACATCAATACTTGAAACAGTATCCTGGAATATTCAAACAAGAGTTAAAATCATAATTAAGAACAAATCAAGTATTTATCATACAGTTCAGAAAATATTAACAAGATCCGTTTTAGGTTTTATCCCCCTTAGGTATTTAGAGGATTTAGTTCATAATTATAAAAGAAAACATCTCTGAAGAATGATAACAAAACATAAAGAGAACCCAAAAACCCTTGAAGGAAATTGAAGGGAGATTTTTAGTCTTGTAGGTGAATCCGGCTTCCGAGATGGATCAATCGGCTTTTTTCGAGTAATTCATTGCTTCCTACTCTCTGTTCCCCTTTTAATCCTCCTCTAGGGTGTTTAAATAGGCTTTAGAATGCCTAAAATCCTTCCAAATTTCCCTTTTCCGAATAGAACTCAACTTGGGCTCGATAAGGACACGCCCGTGTGCGATTACTTTAGGCCGTGGTCAAGGCTGCGAGATAAACACGGCCATGTTGAGGTTGTTTTAAGCCGTGTTCGAGCCTGCTAGAATGGCACGGGCATGTGTACTACTCGTGTGAGGAAGTCCAGGCCGTGTTGAGTTCTCACATCGGCCTATTTTCTTCGTTTCCATCCCGTTTCTTGTTTTTTTTGCTCTCTTGTGCTCACCTAAGTATAAAACATGAAATTAAACGATTAGGAGCACCAAATTCACCAAATCTAAGGAGAAATCATTCATAAATGTGTTAAGCATGGGACAATAATATGTATAAATTATGATTTATCAAATACCCCCACACTTAAGCTTTTGCTTGTCCTCAAGCAAAATCCTCAATTCACAATTAAGAATTCCTTTTTCTCAACTTATAATTCCTATCAATAACATCTCAAACTACTCCAGAAGTAATCATACATTGAGAATTCAACTAGAAGAACATTAAAGTTTTAAACATTCCAAGTTGAGCATCTTATTACGAAAAACATAGGCATCTCCCCTCATCTAAGTAATCACCTTTGATTTAAAATCTCACAGAGTTTAACATCCTCACTAAATATTCTCTCAAATCACTCGAGGTGTTTAAGGATAATGAATTTAGCACTCAACAGTCAATATGAAAAGTTATTACCATAGGCTTGCATAAAAATCGAATCTCCACCACTATATATTGAGAAGATACATCAATCAAAAGGACTTTAAAGGGTTGTAACGAGGCTTTGGTTAGGGGGTGTAGTCACAAGTTGAAAGAGAAGGTTAGAATCGAGATTGAATTGAAGAATTACTTAAATAGAAAAATATTTAATCATTAATTTTGTACAAAAGCTTCTTCTCAGAATATGGAATTAAACACTCAAGCTTCAAAAATACGACTTACTGCTAATATATAGATATGTATTTTTTTAAGAACATCAATTAACATGGACTAACTATCAAAAATAAAACATAGCTAAGCAATTTATTCAAATCAAATCTCGACAAAAATAGGGATAAAATTAATTGATTGGATTTCAACAATAATGAGTTATGGGTTAATATTGATGGTAAATCAATGAATGGGATGTTAGGCTTCAAAGGGGTTTACTAAGGGTTAATTGTGAAGGTAGGCTTTTATGGAATGAGTGGGTTAAACCTAAGTGCCTCTATCATCTTGACATATCAACTCAAATGGTATGGTCTTGACATGCATAATCAAGCAAGTTCTAGAATAACAATTTGATATTGACGCACCCAAAGCAACAATAAAAGTGAGCATGAAAGAAATAATAGATGCTCCAAAGGCTCAAAATCTCACAAAAATTATGGCTTTTTTATGTTTAAACCTGTGGATTTCAATTCAAGATAATACCTAAACTTGAGGAGAACAATCCTAAAATTTTAAATTCTCAAAAATCAACTTATCATGCTTGATTCTCTAATGTCTTAAAGTTTAAATAATCAATGCATAAATGCCTATGTTTTTATTCAAGACATATCAATAAAAATCATAAATTAATCAAAACTCATTCTAAAAATGATATGATGGATTTACAAGATAACAAGACAAAATTCAAGGATTTTTCTGATAATGATATAATTGACCTCCCACTTAAGATGTACATTGCCCTCAATGTACAAAGATAAAGTTAGTGGAAATTATAGATATAAGATCATAATATAGGAAGAGAAGTGAAACTTCCTGAATGTAAAATGGATGAAATCCTTAGGTTGGAGTTATGTAGAGTGGAGGAGAATAATCCTTAGGTTAGGTTCCACAAGTGCTGCGCCAAAAGAATATTATATCTCGTGGTAGCTATGGTCGTGGTCGAGCAGGGCATTGCAGTCGTGGAGAACCTTTTCTAGTGGAGTTTCAAGTTCCTAAGTAATAGTGAGCTTTGAAGCTCTTTATAACTGTGATAAAATCAGAAGCCCTTTAGGTATAAGAGGAATAGGATTACTCGTGAGGAAATAATTGAAAATATAAAGTACTTAATAATTATAAAAATCCTAAAAAAATAAAATAAAATAGTTTTAAAGAAAAATAAAATTAGAAAAATAGGTATTTGGGGCACACGGCTGTGGGGCACGCCCTTGTGCCTTTTATTTAGCCCGTGTTTTTCATGGGTTTTGAGTTTTGGGCGTGTTGGTGCACAAGGTCAGGTTTTCGTGGGTTTCTAATTGTTTACTAAAAACCACCAAGAAATGTGTCAGAAGTCTGAAGCTTTCTGGGATTAGTTGGCTACTATCGATGTTTTGTTAAAAGATTCTTGATGATTGCTACATCGATGACTAGATTGCTACAGAAAGATGTGAAAATCGAATGGCCCGAGAAATGTCAACAGAGTTTTGAACAGTTGAAAGCATTGTTAACTGAGGCACCAGTTTTAGTTCAACTTGAGTCGGGTAAAGAGTTTGTGATTTTCAGCGACGCGACACTGAACGGTTTGGGTTGTGTTTTGATGCAAGAGGGTAAAGTGATAGCTTATGCCTCCAGACAGTTGAAACTGTACAGAATCATGGAAAATCCCTTAAAAAACCTTCAGTAATAGCTGGCCAATCCCAAAAAGCTTCAAACCTTGGATACATTCCTAGGAGGTTTCTGATCGACAATGGCCAAAATCTTACTCGGATCAACTCGAATCCCATCATGATAAGTCGTAATTTATACATATTTTTATCCCATGCTTAGCACATTTTGGGATGAATTATCATTAGATTTGTGAAATTTGATGCTCCTAATCCTTTAACTTCATATCTTATACTTAGGTGAGCATAGGAAAGTAAAAAGAGCAAGAAACGGGCCAAAAACAGAGAAAATGGGCCAACGTGGGAAATCAACACGGCCTGGACTTCCTCTCATGGGTAGACCACATGCTCGTGTCTATTTAACAGTCTTGAACACGGTTTGAAGCAATTGCATACGGGTGTGGCACACAGCCGTGGCGCTGTCGAGCCCAAGTCTAGTTCTACTTGAGTTTTGGACTATTTTGGGCATTCTAAAGCCTATTTAAGACACCCTAGAGGAGGATTGAAGAGACAAAAAGAGTAGGAAGCAAGGAATTACTCGAAGAAAGCCGATTGATCCATCTCAGAAGTCGGATTCCCTTTTAAGACTGAAGATCTCCCTTCAATTTCCTTCAGGGGTTTTTGGGTTTTCTTTATGTTTTGTCATTATTATTCTTCTGAGATGTTTTATTTTATAATTATGAACTAAATCCCCTAAATACCTAAGGGGAATGAAACCTAAGATGGATCTTGTTAATATTTTTTGAATTATATGATAAATACTTGATTTGTTCTTAATTATGTTCTTAACTCTTGTTTTAATATTCCAGGATATTGATTCAAGTATTGATGTGCTTATTTAGAGGATGAAGAGTCCCTGTCTAAGAGTAGATCATTCATAATTAAGCAGAGTTACATGCAATCCTAGGGATAGGACGACATAAATCTACCGGATTAGAGTCAAATCTAATAAGGGAATCCATAGATCGAGTTAATGTAACACTAGGGGTTTTAATTAGGAAGAGATTTCAATTAATCAACCTAGGGTTAGACGTTATTATTATCGAGAGGGATAATAATATAAAATAGGGATTTCTACGGATCAAGTCAAGTGAATAAATCGTCTGGTTCAGAGTCGAATAACAAGTGAAATCTAGGTGAATTCTTCCTTGGGTATTGTCTAAATCAATCAGTTTTCCCAAAAGTATTTTCCCAATTTACTTTCTGTGCATTCTTAGTTTAGTTAATTAGTTTAGATAGAACAACTCCCCTTATTCTTAGGCTAGATAATAAAAAGAAGGTTAATACTAGTACTTTTAGCTCATCTGGGTTCAACATCCGATCTTGCTATAAACTATACTACTGTTCGATAGGTACGTTTGCCTTCATCGTGATAATAGTTAGTTTCAAGTATGATCAATTATAAATTTATAACTTATCGCAAGTGACAATCAAGTTTTTGGCGCCGTTGCCGGGGAACTAAGATATTAGGAACACTTAATTTTTATTACTTTAGCCATTATTTTCTTATTTTTATTTAATTTTGTTTTTATTTTTTTGTACTAAATTTTCTTTTATTTTCTTCTGACAGGTTTTCATAGTTTATGACTAGAAGAAACCCATCGGGACCATTACTTTTTGATAGTGAGATCGAAAGCACAGCTCGCAGAAACCAAAGAGAAATTAGGAGAAGCTTACAATACATAGAGGAAGGGCAAGAGGACAATATTCACACTACAACCGAGGAGATGGCTGATAATCAGAATAATCCGCTACCTCCTATGGTTGCTGCAAATCCAGTAAATCAGGATCCTGCTCCTCATACTATGTATGATTATGCTAAACCTACTTTAACAGGAACTGGATCGAGTATAGTTAGGCCTGCTATTGCTGCAAATAATTTTGAAATGAAACCTAACATAATTCAAATGATACAACAGTTTGTTCTGTTTGATGGTTTACAGGACGAGGACCCAAATAGTCATTTGGCAAATTTTATGGAACTCTGCGACACGTTTAAGATCAATGGCATTTCTGATGATGCATTCGCCTTCGGTTATTTCCCTTTTCACTAAGGAATAAGGCTAAATAGTGGTTAAACTCTTTACCACGAGGGTCAATCACTACTTAGGAACAAATGACCGAAAAGTTTTTACTCAAATATTTTCCACCTGCTAAAACAGCTAAACTAAGGAATGATATTTCTTCTTTTGTGCAGATGGATTTAGAAACACTCTACGATGCATGGGAAATATATAAGGACCTATTGAGAAGATGCCCTCACCATGGGTTACCTCTGTGGCTGCAAGTTCAAATGTTTTACAATGATGTGAACCCCTCGACGAGACAGATGATTGATGCAGCCGCTGGTAGAACCATCAATAACAAAACATCTGAAGAGGCTTACGAATTTATTGAGAAGATGTCACTGAATAACAATCAGTGGCAAGTCATGAGGACTAAGCCGACCAAAGTAGCAGGCGTCTATAATGTCGACTCGGTTACTATGCTGTCAAATCAGGTAGAACTCTAAAATAAAAAGATCGATGGTTTACTTGGTTCCACGTAGGTACATCCAGTTATGAGGTGTGATTCAAGTGGAGGAGGAGTACACACAGAATATCAATCTTTCAATCCTAGCACCGAGGAGGAACCACCCCAATTTCTTGTGGGGTGGCCAAGGGAATCAAAGGCCACCAAATCCTCTGGGTTTTCAACAACCACCTTACCAGCAAAAAAAGAAGCCGAACCTTGAGGAGATGCTAACGAAATTTATCTCAGTGTCAGAAACTCATTTCTAGAATACCGAGACAACACTTAAGAATCAACAAGCATTGATCCAAGGGCTCGAAACTCAGATAGGCTAGCTTGCCAAATTGATTTTTGAATGACCACAAGGTAGCTTGCTGAGTAATACTGAATGTAACCCAAGGGAACAGCTCAATGCGATTAACGTTCGAGATGAGGAAGGGTTAGTTGGACCTAAACCAGAACCGAGGCAAGAAATTGTGGTAAGTAAAGGTAAGGATGAGGTGGACCACAGTAAGCAAAAATTGGTAAGTGAAGAATACAAATTGCGAGTACCATACCCCAATGCGATAAGAAAAGACCGCACTGACGATCAATTTGGTAAATTCCTTAAACTATTAAAGAAATTACATATTAACTTACCGTTTATTGAAGCTCTTTTGCAAATACCGAACGCAGTAAAATTTTTAAAGGAACTCTTAGCAAATAAGCGGAAGTTAGATAAGGCGTCGCATGTGGAGTTGAACGTAGTTTACTCAGCCATTCTACAAAATAAGCTACCCAACAAGCTAAAAGATCCAGGGAGTTTTACGATTCCTTATTTAATTGGTAGTTTAAACGCTAACAATGCTTTGGCTGATTTAGGGGCTAGTATTAATGTCATGCCCTATAAAATGTTTAAACAACTAGGTCTTGGGAAACCCAAACAAACTAGGATGAGCATTCAATTGGCAGATAAAACCATTAGATTTCCTAAGGGTATCATTGAAGACGTACTTGTCAAAAATGATAAATTTATATTCCCAATTGATTTTATTGGTCTAGACATAGAAGAGGAAAGTGATGTGCCTTTAATTTTAGGAAGACCCTTTTTAGCAACTGCTAGAACCATTATTAATGTTGGTACAAGTGAACTCACACTTTGCGTAGGTGATGAAACAATCACTCTTCAAGCTCGTAATTCGAGTAACACATCAAAAATCTAGAGTGGTTGTATAAATCAGGCTACTGGCACTAATCATGTAGTGCAACTTTCTTTTCAGGAAAAACGTTCGAAGAGCATAAATGAGCCATGTTTACGTAACAACAAAGGACCTATCCATGAAGAACGAAGGCTACAGATCAAGGAACTAGATGAATGACGGACACAAAAATCGAAAACACATGATAAACCGAAACCACGCCATGACAGACTCGATTCACCAAATCAACTTAAGGTTGGAGATAAAGTACGATTAGACGCGGCAGACCCTTGTATTGCCACCTCTGAATCGAATGAAGCAATCCTCTTTATGGTACTTAACATCTTCCCATATGGTACAGTTGAGGTAAATCATTTCAAATTTGGCACTTTTAAGGTAAATAGTACTCGTCTAAAACCTTATTTTGATAGAACTTATAGCACGAATGAGGAGTGCAAATTCCTCGCACCACTATGAGCACGCGAAGTCGAGGTAAGTTGAGCTTAGACTTTAAATAAGTGCTTCTCAGGAGACAACCCGAGCACTAACAGTACCAACTTCTTTAAATTTTAGTGTTTAACATCTAAATCACTAACTGAGCTCTTGAACACAGGTTTTCCAAACCCACACGGCCAGGCACACGGGCATGCCTTAGGCCGTATGAAAACAGAGCAAAATTTTTCCAAAGCACGAGATGCGATACGTTGCCACGGCTGTGCGACATAGCCGTGGCCAATCCTGCCAATTCAACACGGGCGTGCGACACGCCTGTGAGTATAAGTCGTGGTAGGAACTGAAGAATCAACATGGGCGTGCGACACGCCCGCGGTGTCCATTCTTGTCAAATTAACACGGGCATGCGCATATATACACGTGCATGGGAGAAGCAAACAATGCAGCACGGTCGTGTGCACCAACATGCCCAAAGAACACAGGCGTGCCCTACGGCCGTGTGACCCAAAATCCATATAAACCCCTCACTATTCATCATCCCTTCCCCAAATACCTTAACCCTAGTCACCGCACGCCTCCTTCCCCCTCACCGACCTGCCACCTTTAAGCACCCAAAATCCCCTATTTTATTCCTTTTTCTTCCTTTCTTTACCTCATTTCCCATCTCTTTTCACTTTCCCCCTCTCTTTTCTTCCCTTTCTCTTCACTTTTTCTCTTTTCCTTTCTTTTCCTACCACCCGTTCTCTTCTTCCCTTTCTTTTTCCCCTACATCCCCCACCGCACGGCTCACCTCCACACCCGTGGTCAGCCCGAAGCATATGCCCCCGGGCCGCCGTCGTCGCCCCTAGCTGACTCACCATCACCCATCATTGGTCCCCTTCTTTTTCTCTATTTTTACTTAGTTATTTTTATGTTTATGAGTAAAGAATTGATTTTTATTACTATCTATTTAGAATTTTACTTGTCTAGTGATTATTAGTGCTTAGTTGAACTTGGTTTTGCTCAATGGTTGGTCATTCCAGATCTATTTGAACATTAGCATTATTCTAATTTTTAGTGTCATAATCTTCTCTTTGTCATATTATGCTTACCCATTATTTATTAGTCTATATTTAGTAATTATTCATATTTTACTTATTTCGTTGCTTGATTAAGCCTAACTTAGATATTATTTCTTCCTCATGTGCTTGTTGTGTTTATCCCTCGAACTGAATTTTAGGATTATTTTCATAGGCATATTATGTCAAACCCACGAGGCAAAAAAACTGTGGTTCCCGCATCAAAGAAGAGAAAAGGAGCATCATCCTCCTCGGGTCCTACTTCAGAGATCCGACACCCATTCCTCCAGTTCCCACAGGAAATCAGGAGGAACTATTTTAGATATTACGGGCCCAACCCTTAGAAGTGGGCCGATGTATCGATTGGGCCGCACTAGAACAGATCCATCTTGATGACACGGTTCGGGCCCTCCTGACGACTTACCCATGCGGGCTCTTCTTTGAGATCGTCGAGCTGATGTATCTCAAGCTCACGTTGGAACTCTGCTCAACCTTCCATCTTCAGATCTTTATGACTAACTTCGATGATCCTGGAATGGTTTAGTTCTGTCTTGGTGGTTTAGTCCACCAGTTGAGCATCCCCGAGTTCGGTATCACATTGGGCATATATATGGAGGAGTTCATGGATGAAAACGACCTTGACACCCTCCATCGCCACATCCACTATTCTCCTTCAAAGTGCTGGAATGCGCTCATCCCTATCTCAGCTACCTATGACCCTAGCCACTACAAGGCATCGGCTCTCGCCCCATCCTTGAGATATCTACACGCCATCTTAGCCCACACATTAACAGGTGGTGAGAGAGTACCGGTGTCATCAACACTACGAATGCTTATTTTATATGGAGCATGACGCACGGGCACATATTCGACCTCTCCTATTTCATTGCCTTAGCTATTCGCCATCAGAAGGAGCGGTATAGGAAGGGGATCATTTCCATTGGCC
Source organism: Gossypium anomalum (assembly GCA_025698475.1). Classification (NCBI taxonomy): domain Eukaryota; kingdom Viridiplantae; phylum Streptophyta; class Magnoliopsida; order Malvales; family Malvaceae; genus Gossypium; species Gossypium anomalum. Next base: position 27,560,670 of record CM046958.1, on the reverse strand, counting down.
CTTATATGACTCGCCTGGCGAGCTACTTCAGTCTCCTCAACACGGTAATGCAATCATCCTCCCTCACCCTTATAAGTCATATGTCCCCATAGGGCATCTCTAGTATGCTTCATATGAGGATGATCGAGCGACGACGCGACTTTGACCCTCCTCAGTATCGCCTTGTCTAGTCAGCCGAGCAGGAGAACCCCAAGGACATTACTGATGATGTTCCTCCACCATCTCAGCCACCACCTATTCACCGCCCAGTTCATGCGGCTGCTTCACTTTTTCACATTTTTTAGCGCCTTACTCGATTTGAGCAACAATGTTTTCAGCGCTTTGATCACATTGATGCGACCCTATATCAGATCTGTCAGCATTTTTACATCTCATTGCCACCACCACCTCGCAAACCATCTGGCGATGAAGATTTTTAAAGACTTTATTATTTATTATTCTTATTTTTATCTGCATTTATGTTTTTAACATACTTTTAATTTTATGTTTCTTTAAGACTATTTTTATGTCATCTTTAGGATTTTGCAATTTTTATTAAGTAATTTATGTTTTCAGCTATTTCTTTCTGAGTAATCATGTTTCTCTATATTCCTAAAGAGTTATTGATTTTATCGCTGTTATAAAGAGCTCCAAAGCTCACTATTACTTAGAAATTTACAACTCCACTGGAAAAGGTCCTCTACGACTGCCATGTCCTGCCCGATTGTGACGGCCCTAAATTGACCCTAGTCGGAAAGTGGTTTCGGGGCCACAAAACCGAAGTATAAAAATAAAGAACCGTTAGGTTCTATGTTTAATGTGCATGAATATGCATGTGTGAAAATTTCAATCTTTAATTTATTCATTTGAGTGTGAATCTTTTTAATAGGACTTATATGAGACAAATGTGAAATATGATAGGTAATTCTAGAAGTGATTCAATAATGCATGAAATAAAAAGGGTGGACTTGCATGTCAATTTCCCCACTTAATTAATAGTGGCCGGCCATGACATGATGATAAGCAATATGTGTTTGTAATAATAATAAAATAATGTATTAATGGCATAAAATAATAATAATAATAATAATAATAATAAAAGGGGTTAAACTAATTAGATGAATAAAACAAAGAAAAGAAAATTTGTGTTCATCTTTTAGCAATCCTTGGCCGAAACTCTAAGAAGAAAGGGGAAGGGGAAACAAGCATTTGGTCACTCCTAGCCTTGATTAAGGTATGAAATTCATAATAGCTTTTGAAATTGTTGAATGTATTGAGTTAGTTACTAAGTCCCTTAGTTAGCCCATGTCCAAATCTTGAATTTTGGTTGGTATCATGAGTAATTGGTTAAGAGAAAAATGTTCAAGAAATGGTTGTTGTTCATGTTATTTGGATGAAAATGGTACATAGGTGAATTAGAGTCTAACAAATGAGCACATTTGGGCATTAGTTGCTAAATGGAAAAGAATCGGCTAACAAGTTGTGTTCTTTGGCCGAATATGGTTTTAGGTATTTGGGTAATGTATGCATTTTTTAATTGATGGAATGAAGAGGATGCTTTAATTGTGTTAAGGACAATTGTAGGTTAAAATAAGGTTTGCTAAGCTAGCTATTAAGGTGAAATACAAATGTTAACAATTGATTTCTAGTGTATATATATATGTGTATTAGCCAAATTTTGAACTTGAATAATGGTTTGAACACCATGTATTGTATTGAGAATGTTGAAGTGAATTTTATAGATAATTGTTTGATAAATTCGATTGTTAATATACATACTTGAATAAAATGTATACTAGGAATGTTTGAAAGAGTGATTTAGTATTAAACTGTTTGAGGACAGCTGCAGTAAGGTGATTTTGGAAAATCACCATAATTTGTAGGAGTTGAGTTAGAAGCTGGATAAATTATTTAAGTAAAGCTTGAAGAGTCTAGTTTCTTACAAAAGAAACTATAGAAACAAAAGATTTACCGATCTTGATATATTTGCAGTATTGTGGGGTTGAGTCGAAATGACTACTAGATGTCCTGTTCCGTTTTTATAAAATCAGTATAAATTGTACAAAAATTGCCTTAAGATAAAATTTATATGCTTAGATTCCTTAATGAGTCTAGTTTCAAATGAAATAAGTGAGAACACATTTTGAATTCTGTACAATGAGAAATTTGATTCGTAGTGAAGAGTGGTCAGTTTAGTCAAGCAGTGAAACAAGGTGAAATTTAAGAAAAATTTGGTATTGTTGGGCTAAACTAAAAATTATGAAAATGTTATGGATAATAGATAAATGAGTCTTCTGTCAAGAAAAATTTACAGCAATCGATTTGGAGTTTCATAACTCCAATTATAAATACTTTACTGGCTGTTGCTCAGGAAGTTAGTTTATAGGGAAATTGTAATTATATTGTAAACATTAAAGAAAATTTGTTAATAAATAAATTTTCAATTTTTATAAAGCTTACTATAATCTATATGTGTGAAAGCCGAATCTATATGTAGTACATCCTTAAAGTAATGCTTTAATAGTCGATTAATGACTAGTTTAAATTTGTTGAACTTAAGCTCAAGAGCATAGGGGACAATTTACGATAAGGGGAAAGAAAAAGTAGCCGAGTAGCCACTTTGCCACCGCTCAAGTATATCCGAGGTAAGTCTTGAGTAATGGAACTTAGTCTATGAATTGATAAATCTTGATCATATTTAAGCATAACAATTAGTCTATAACATAATGGTTCTACTTGATTTATGTAGTGAGATAAATAGCTTGTACTTATGAATTGTAATTGAATAGTTATTGAAATTGTGTTGAATGGCAAATCGAAATCGTGCCCTCATATGGGTCTATTGAGCCGAAAGTGGAATGGTTATTAAGCTTGTTGTGCTTGTGTTCTAGTAATGTGAATGAAATACCGATGTATTAAGATGATAAGACATATGCATGATAAATTGAGACTATATCCGGGCTAAGACCCGCAGACCTTGCGTGAGTGTTATATCCGGGTCAATTCCCGAAGGCGTACGTGCTGGTCGATTATATCTGGGTCAATTCCCGAAGGCATACGTGCTGGTCGATTATATCCGGGTTAAGTCCCGAAGGCATTCGTGCTAATTTTCATATCCGGGCTAAGTCCCAGAAGGCATTCGTGCTAGTTGCTATATCGGGTTAAATCCTCAAGACATTCGTGTTGATTCGGAATTGGTGATACAGCTGTAATAATTCCAATAAGTACGTTCGAATTCTAAGATGATAAGGTATGTTTTATATATATACATTGTAAAGGTTGATTTGGTTTTAAATGTATTCGTTTAATTGAATAGTGAACTCCGAGTCGAATCTTAGGGTTGCATGAAATATTTAGCTTATTCGAGGTACGAAATTTTTGACTACAATGAAATTTAGTCAGGTTTGACTCTGTGCGTATGAATATAATGATTGAAGTGTGAGGTAACATAATCATGGAGTTTTATGTTATGTATTTATTTATCTTATAAACGTTATGTTTTAGTTGTAAATGATCTCATTACTTAAACTTACTAAGCATCGAAATGCTTACTCTGTCGCTTAAATTCTCTGTTTTTTTTAGATCTCGTTCGTTAGCTATCGATCTCGTGGATTTCAAAGACGAAGTCATTCACACTATCCAAGCCCACTTGGTACCTTGTAGTTGAACTTTAAAAATGGCATGTATAGGATGGACTTTTGATGTTAATACGTATCTTTTGGTGTGTATATATATATAGCCATGCGAAAATGGCTTGTTAAGTTATTATATAATTTCCACTTAGTTAATATGTATGTGTAGTTGATATATAATTAATCTTTTAAATATTTTGATCGAATTGAACTTATGAATGAATCAAGATAATTATTAAATTAATGTGACTCCTTGTCTGTTGTATGAATGGAATTATCCGATTATAATTAAAAGAAACTTCTTGCATATTTGGTAATACTTCTTAAATCCTTCCGGCGACGGATGTGGGATTAGGGGTGTTACACCGACCACCACGGTAACCTCTTCGCTGGACACTGTGGTTATGGAACTCAACCTCTACCACCACTAGAGTATCCTTCTCCTTACCTTAGCCGATCACTTTCCATAACTACAATTCAAGGAATCCATTTAACATTCACGAAGTTTCACTTCTCTCCCTATCTTATGATCTTATATCTATATTTTCCACTAACTTTATCTTTGTACATTGAGAACAATTTACATCTTAAGTGTGGAGGGTTATTTATATCACTACTAGAAAAATCCCTGAATTTTGTATTATTCTCATGTGAATCACTCATATCACTATTAGAATGACTTTTGATTAATTTATGATTTTTATTGATATGCCTTGAATTAAAACATAGGTATTTATGCATTGATAGTTTAAACTTTAAGAAATTAGAGAATCAAAAATGATAAGTTGATTTTTGAGTATTAAAATTTTAGGTTATTTCCCCAAGTTTAGGTATTATCTTGGAATTGAAATTCACAGCGTTAACAACAAAAAACCATAATTTTTGTGAGATCTTGAGCCTTTAGAGCATATATTATTTCTTTCATGCTCACTTTTATTGTTGCTATGAGTAAGTCAATATTGATTTGTTATTCTAGATAATAAAAAGAAGGTTAATAATAGTACTTTTAGCTCCTGTGAGTTCGACATCCGGTCTTGCTATAAATTATACTACTGTTCGATAGGTACGCTTGCCTTCATCGTGATAATAGTTAGTTTCAAGTACGATCAATTATAAATTTAAAACTTATCGTGAGTGACAATCACATCACCTGGTACAATATGCCCCAAAAATCCAACTTCTCTAAGCCAAAACTCACTTTTGCTAAACTTAGCATACAACTATTTATCTTTTAAAGTCTACAAAATAATCCTCAAATGATCGGCATGTTCAGATTTGTTTCGAGAATAAATCAGGATATCATCGATAAATACAACAACAATTTTATCCATGAAAACCACAGGAGCATTCGTTAGGCCAAAAGGCTTTACCAAAAATTCATAGTGACCATACCTCGTCCAAAATGCAGTTTTAGGCACATCCGAGTCTTTAACCCTCAATTGATAGTAACCAGACCTTAAATCTATCTTGGAGAATACTGTGGCTCCCTTCAATTGATCATATAAATCATTAATCATCGGCAAAGGGTACTTGTATAGGCCCAAATCTGCCCGGGGCCCATACAAACATAAACCAAATAAATCAAAACAGTCAAGTTTAAATGCCGAATTTCAACCCAAAAACAATATTAACCCTAGCCCAGTACAATGGCCCACAACTAAAACATTTGCAGCTAGAAACCTAGAGTTTCCCTCGCGCTGCAACTAGCCTCCCCATGTACGGCCTCTGTTGCGCCTTTGTACGCCAGCGCACAGCCTCCGTACACGCGCCATGCACACCACGTACCTGCAAGAAGGGACAAACACAATGGCAAATACAAAAAAAAAAAAATAGAAAAATTGATTTTTTTTATTTTGATTTTCCTTTTTTGCTATATAGCCAAGGGATTTCATCTTTGTAAAGGTTATGCACACTGAATACAAAGAAAGCTAAAAATCCTTAAAGGTGATTCCTTACTTGAGTTTTTTTTTTCTCTTCCGATTATTTCTTTTTGGTCATTCGCTTTAGCATTTAAAAATCAAAAAGAAGAAGAAAATGAGGCCTGACCTTGAAGGTATGCCATGAAATTCCTTCTTCTTTGTCGAAATCGAAGTACAGAAATGGTCCTAAGGCTGAAAAAGCAATGCCGAGGCACGAGCATACTGATCGCCATTCATGGTGGTGAATCGGCGCTTAAAGGGAGCAGTTAAGGTTCGGCTGAAGGTGATAAAATGGGAAGGCTAGGGTTGTATTGTTGGTTTAGCTGAATGAAGGCATTATTTAGCCTTTATAAGGAAGCAGAAACGACGCCGTTTAAACCAATTTCAATGGTTTAAAAACGACGACGTCGTCTAGAAGCCATGCCTGATGACCAGATCCAGTGCCCTCAGGATCTGCGCATTTGCTGCGGTAAAGGGCTGTTTGCGCGTTTGATCCCTCTTTGTCGCGCTGGTATCTGATTGGGCCCTCTGTGCATTTTCTTTGTTTTTTTTTAATTTTTCCCTGAGATTTGCGAGTTATTGCAATTTAACCCGCGCCTAAACGCAACGCTTTGGGGAGCTGGTATATTTCTAGTTTTGGTCCCTGTGCACTCGCGCGCATTGCGCTTTAGTCCTTCTTTTAATTTCAATAGTCTATTTTATTTATTAACTATGTTTTTAGTTTAATTCTTTTTTCTTTAAATTGAGTCCTTTCGATTTGTATAACTCATTAGTTTTTTTTAAATTAATACTTTTACCCCTTTTTTATATAAAATCTTTATATTAAGGCCTTTTTATATTATATTGTTTTAAAATTTCGTATAATATTTCACTTAAAGGTTCTTATATATTATTATACATATGTAGCTCATGATAGAGTTTGTTTTTGTTCCATATATATTAGCAATCCTATGTTACTTTACATACATAATTTCTTTTAAACCTATTTATATATATTTTAAAACCTAATGTACATAAAGTATATTTTATCATATTTTTTTTTGTGTTGTTATTTAAGAACCTTTCATATTTTATATGTTCTTTAAATTATTTTTTATTGTATGTATATAGTCAACTTGAAATAGGTATATCATTTTAAAAAATATTTTGTACATTATTTGATTCAAATTTTTTCATTTTATAACATCTATTTTAATGATTATCCATATATTTTTAGTTTTTTTATATAAACAATTTCAAGTTCTAGCATGTGTTATTCGCTCATCAATTCATCATTTTTTAAAATTGTTTCATATCATATTAGTTTTATGTTGTTTGGTACATTATGCGTTAATTGTTTTTATATTACTTCATGTATATTTGTTGCACATCGTTTATTCGTTTTTTTGTATTATTAAATCACTTGTTGTTCATCCATGCTTGTAAATTTGGTTTTGTTGTTCCTTGATTTGATATATTTTATTGTTTGTTTTGTCAATTGGTTCCCTAAGTTTATATTATTTTTATTCACCGAGTATAGTACTTTATTTATGCATATTATCCCATGTTTATAACTTCAATTTTGTTTGCAAATGTTGCTTTACATTTTTCAACTTTTTGGTTTTAAAGTGAATTATCCCATTTTATTTCAAGTCAAATTAATGAATTTTGAACCGACCTTAAAACGAAGGCAATGTTTGATGTTTAGAAATTTGGTGAATCGTGCCCTATCGTGCTGGGTTTTGATTTCCCATTTTTTCAAAATAATCGAATATTCCTTTAGAATTTCACTCGTGCTTTCCAAATTCTAAAACAAGGCAATGTTCAATGTTTGGAGATTCGAGGAATCGTGCCCTACTGTGCTGGGTTTCGATTTTTTATTGGACTAAATAATTGGGCATCCTTTTGTAATTTTTAACATATAAAATTTTGGAAGTAAAAAATTTATCGTGTTTTCGAAGGTATAAAGGATCGCGTCCTATTGTGCTGGATGTGATACTGTATGCCTTTGAAACAAGAGAATTTTGACGACCAACTTAAGCTATTCAAATGTTTTTAAAAGGAACCATATTTCAAAAATAGTTTTAAATATTAGACATAAGGACAGTATTTAATCAGTTTGGTACCAATTTTGGGCGTAGTGAGGGTGCTAATCCTTCCTCATACGTAACCAGCTCCCGAACCTGTTTTCTCAAATTTACGTAGGCGAAAATTGATTTAAATGGAATAAAAAGCTTTACTAGGTGATCCAATCTCACCTAAACAAAAAGGATTGGTGGCGACTCCATATTTTGTTTTCAAAGTCGATCCCCTTTTTTTTTAACTCTCAAAAAATTGTTTCGATAGCTTGGCGACTCCACTGGGGACTGAACAAGAGAGCCAAGCCATAAAATTGATTATTTGCTGTCCTTTCATCAAAGAATTGAAAATTTGTTTTGAAAATCATGATTTCTTTTGCATTTGTTTGTGCGATTGTTATGGTTCGGGTCTTGTAGAGTAATATTGCATTACGTTGCATGACCGCTGTGGTTATACCTATTAAGTGGGAGTAAGAAACTATGCTTTCGTGAGGTTTTCACCTCCGCATGGGCTACTGGATTGCTTCTGGGATACATCCGTACCTATGATTTCGTGAGATTTTCATCTCCGCATGGTCATAGGGAAATGTATTCCCCTGAACCAAACTTGATCCATATGAGCCTATAATGGGTGAGGATTGAGGAATTTGCTAGTTCAGGTACCTTCTCTTTAGAACTGAACCACATATAGTGAACCTTAAGAGCTACCCTTAAGAAGAGCTGTGCTAAGCCTTAATAGTTTTCTATGTCCGTATTCTGATTATTTTTGGTTGTATCTTATTACTTATATTTGATACTAACTTGTGTTTTGTTTTGATTATGTTTTGCATGACATTGCATATTAAAGGAGGTGTTGATTCGTGTTCGATTACTAAGTTAGAAGATTTAACATGGAGAATGAATTTCTTAATAAAGTTGAGGATAATGCAGTCATTCGCGCATGGTCAGAGAGGTTACAATCAGAGAAAGGGGATAACCTAGCAGAAGGATATATATCAGAGTTGCAAAAATTCACTTGCGTCAATGTAGCACAGAATGAGTTGCAAAAGTTGACAGATATATGGGCCCGTTGGGATGGAGGAACCAAATAGTTGTTCTATCAAAGCTATGGTGATATATCCTACTTGCTAGATATTAAGGTTGACAAGTACCTGTTCTGAGTTATGGTTCAACTTTGGAATTCTGCTTACAAGTGTTTCACTTTTGGGGAAGTGGATTTAGTGCCTACCATGGAGGAATATACTACCCTGCTCAAGTGTCCAAAAGTGCAAGTTAGAAAAGCTTATGCCAAGGTTTTTAATGGTCAAATTTTCACGAAGAAATTGATGAATATTTTAGGGATGAGCGAGCCTTGGGTCACTGCTCGGATTCAACAAAAGGGAGATAGTAAATGTATCCCTTGAGAGAATTTGAGAGATTTGGTTTTAACACATCCGGACGAAAGAAAGAGGGTCAATATCTTCGTCTTAAGCATTTACGGATTGTTAATTTTTCCTAAGGCTTTAAGGCACATGGATGAGGCAGTCACTGACTTATTTGATCGTCTTGAGAAGGGAATCACACCTGTACCTACAATATTGGTTGAGATGTTCAGATCCTTGAGCATGTGTCAGAAGACAGGCGAGGGGTGATTTATTAGATGTGCACAGCTGTTGATGGTGTGGTTTCATGGGCACTTTTGGAAGGTGAACAAGGTTTCTTACCGGGTCTTTTTTGAAGGTTATTCCCCGTTAAAGGAGGAAGCAGCCATACAAAAGAGAGAGGATATTTCAGAGGAGAAGTGGATGGAAATCCTTTAAAACCTCAAAGAGTAGGATATAGAGTGGATAGCTTATTGGATGGTTCCTGATGAAATCCTGTATCGATGTGGGAACTTTGATTGGGTACCGTTGTTAGGAATTTGGGGAGCTACTGGGTATACTCCATTGCTTGCATTAAGACAGTATAAGTCGAGGTAGTTTATACAGACGACTTATGGGCTGGCTTAGTGTGAATTCCCATATAAAGGTGACCACTATAAGAAGAAAGTTCGGGAACTATCGAATGCTTGGAAGCAAACTCGCTGGATGAAGAGGTTGGCTGTTGGTTCCATGGTGACACCTGAATATAATGGATGGTTTAGAAAAAGGGTCAATGACAATATTCCTAGACCAAGGGTAGAAAGCACTCGACCAATGGAGGAACAATTACAAGTCGCCCCATCAGAGTTGGAAATTATAAAGCAAAACTTCAAGAAGAAGAGTTCTGAGCTTGGGAAAAGGATCGAGCAGTTGGAAGAAGAAAAAATGCACCTGAGATTAGACATAGACGTTTAGAGGTTGGAGGCTGAGAATTGGAGAAAAGGGAAAAGTAAGGCCGAAGAGGATCTGGACAGTTTGAAGACAGATTATAAGAAGTTACGTCTATCTATGAGGACCGCTGGGTTAGGTAAAACTTCAAAGCAATGGCACCATGAAATTCAAGAGGAAAAGACCAAAGCCGACCAATGGGAAAGGAAATTCTGAGAGACTTACGCACAAAATGAGGATTTAGAGAAGAGTCTGTCGGAAAGCAGAAATGAACTAGGTGAATTAAGGGCTAGACTGGCAAAACTCGAGAAGTCTCTTCATCAGTACCGAAGCCGTAATACCGCAATGGAGTTGAGAGTAAGCTTGAGTAAGGTAGAAGAAATGAAAGGAAAAGTAGAAGAATTAGAAGCGTCATTACAAAGCTATGATATGAAGATTCAGTTTTTCGAAGAAAGTGAGGAGCGTTGGAAGGAACAGCTTCACCACAAGCAAGACCAAGTCAGAAACAGGGATTACATTATAGGAGAAGCCGTAACGCAGATTCGGGAGGTAGCCAATTACTTGCAAGCTTTAGCGGTACAAGCGGACATACTAAGCGTGATGTACGAGTTAGAGTCAGATCGGGGGCAGGAGCTAGCCTCGTTGCTTAGAAAAATTAAGGCTCTGAGCATTAGGGTGAAGTTTTATTTGTAACTCAGTTTTATGTAAAGAATTTTATTTTCTAGTAAAGTCTCCTAAATGGAATTGAATCAAAATTGATGCCTCCTTTGTATTCATGCATTTGCATTACATTACATCATATGCACTAAAGGCCATAAAAAGATTCTAATTAATTAAAAATTATTTCAGTAATCTGGAAACCAACGAAAACCAACCAAGTACGCATCCCTACAGTATAAGAAAAAAGACCAAGTCATTGGACAAAAGACTTGAAAAATTGGAGCAAATGCAAAAGGACATGCAGGAACAAATGCAGTCACAGATGCAAGAGTAGCTAGCCAAGATTCAGCAAGAGATGAAAGATCAAATGATGGAATCCCAAAGAGAGACGATGAGTCAGTTGTCCCAATTGCTGATGGTAAGGATGGATAAGGGAAAGGGTCCTATAGATAATGTTGGGGAAAATAATGAAGACCCCCAATATCCTCATGGCTTCACTCCAACACATGTACCGACACAACCTGAGATTAATCTGCAGAGACCATTTGTTATGATCAGGCCTCAGCAGATTCAGGCCAGAGCTTCGATACCAATGAATTTCCAAGTTGGCTCAGGCTCTAACCTTGTTAATAACTCGACTCATCCACTTGTTCTTGATTTGGATGAGGTTGCAGAAGAGGAAAAGGCAAGGATGGAATCACAGAAGCAATTAGAGGAACGGTGCAAATCGCTGGAGGAAAAATTTTGGGCGATGGAAAGTGCTGATAGTCATTACAGAATTGACACTAAGGACCTGTGCTTGGTCCCAGACTTGGTCATACCCCCCAAGTTCAAAATGCCGAAATTCGAGAAATACAATGGAGCGAGCTGCCCTAAAGCTCATATTACCATATTTTGTAGAAGAATGACTGGGTATGTTAACAACGATCAACTACTGATTCATTGCTTCCAAGATAGTTTAGTGGGGGCAGCATCTAAGTGGTACAATCAGCTGAGTCGTACCAAGATTAGTTGGTGGAAAGATTTGACCCAAGTGCTCATGAAGTAGTACAGTTATGTGATGGATATGACTCCTGACAGGATTACTCTGTAAAATATGGAGAAGAAACCAAATGAAAGTTTCAGACAATATGCGCAAAGATGGAGAAAATTTGCTATACAGGTTCAGCCGTCGCTTTTAGAAAAAGAAATCACGATGCTCTTCATCAACACTTTGAAGGCCCCATTAATTACACACATGCTAGGAAGCGCCACAAAAAGCTTCTCTGACGTGGTGATGATCGGAGAAATGATCGAGAATGCAATAAGAAGCAGAAGGATAGAGGCAAGAGAGAATACCAAAAGGCCAACCCCGCGGAAAAAGGAAAAAGAGGTGAACAACACGAACATGGCGTACGCAAAATCGTTTACCGTTAATCAGCCGAGAGCAGTGACTACTGGAAGTCAAGGTTCGTTAAGACAAAAGTCTGGCACCAAGAAAAATATCAAGAAGCTTCAATTTACGCCTATCCTAATGTCATATAATGAGTTGTACCAAAGTTTATTCGATGCACATGTGGTGGCCCCTTTTTACTTAAACCTATTACAACCCCCATACCCCAAATGGTACGACGCAAACGTTCAATGTGACTACCATGCAGGAATTTCGGGGCATTCAATAGAAAACTGCACGGCCTTTAAGAAAGTAGTTGAAAGACTTATTAAAGTGGGCGTTGTGAAGTTTGATAATGCACCGAGTGCAGAAAATCTGTTACCTAATCACGCCGATGGTGGGGTGAACGCGATAAGTGAAAATATGGGGAGAAAGGTCAAGGCAAACATTACAGAAGTAAAAACTCCTTTGAAATAGGTTTGGAAGGAGATGGAAAAGAGGAGATTAGTTATCTCGGATCCAGAAAAGGGCGGCGAAGAGATAGAAAGCTACTGCAAATTCCATCATGAAGAGGGGCACAGAAGTCAAGAATATGAAGAGTTCAGATCTTTGATTCAGGGCCTGATAGACAACAAAGAGATAGAGTTTTATGAAGAGGCTAAAGAGGAGGGGTGAATATGCACATCAGAATCAACATCGAAGGGCCCAAAGGTCAATTATCCCATGGTCATCATCTCACGTCCAAAAAATGAAGCGGGATTTCAAATGGCACCGAAAGTTATAATTCAGAAACTAGCAGTTTTCTTTTACGTGGATAGCAAAAGGGTCCCATAGAATTATGATTGTAATGTGACAATCCCGAGGAAGGAGAGTTCAGCTAAGGAGGATCAAGATATAGGATCTCACACGCGTAGTGGAAGACGCTATGATTTGGTGAATACCCAAACAAAACCTGTAAAAGGAAAAGCTCCGATAGCGGAACAAAAGAAAGGAAAAGCTGTTGAGTCTGAGTTGCCTGTTAATGAACCAGTGAAAAAGGAGGAAGCTAAGGAATTCCTGAAATTTCTGAAACATAGTGAATATAGCTTGGTGGAACAGTTGCATAAATAACCAGCCCGCATATCTATACTAGCTTTGCTCCTAAGTTTAGAGGTCCACCAAAATGCATTGATGAAAGTGCTAAATGAGACGCACGTGACTAATGATATCTCTGTCAATAAGTTGGATCGGTTGGTTAACAACATAAGTTCTAATAATTTCATCTACTTCAAAGATGACGAAATACCACCGGGAGGTATGGGGTCCACTAAAGCTCTGCACATCACTACCAGATGCAAATGATACACATTGCCAGGAGTCTTGATAGACAATGGGTCAGTATTGAATGTACTGCCCTTGTCTACATTAAATAGATTACCAGTGGATAGTTCGCAGATGAAGGGGTGTTAGAATATAGTGTGGGCATTCAATGGCACAGAAAAAAGAGTCATGGGGAGAATAGAAATACCTTTGTTGATTGGCCCAACTACATATGAGGTGGACTTTTTGGTTATGGATATCAAACCATCATACAACTGCCTCTTGGGAAGACCTTGGATATATACAGCAGGGGTAGTGCCTTCATCGTTGCATCAGAACTTAAAGCTAGTATCAGAGGGTAGGTTGATAACGATAAATGCTGAAGAGGATATCATTGCAGCTGTAGGCAGTGATGAACCATATTTGGAGATAGATAACGAAGCAATCAAATGTTCATTTCGGTCTTTGGAATTTATTAACGCGACATTCATTACTAAGGGGGCAAGATTCTGATGCCAAAATTATCTAAAACTATAAAGATGAGTCTACAGTTGATGGTTGGAAGAGGAGCTTTACTAGAAAGGAGACTTGAGAGGAGTCTTCAAGGAAGAGTTGAGGTGCCTATGCTGAAGGAAAAATATGACCACTTTGGTTTAAGGTTCAGGCCAGATGCAAGACAAAGGAAGAAAGAATTAGAAAAAAGACAGGAAAGAAGAAAGGCACGATTGAGTGGTGAAGAAATCAAGTGGGAACCCATGGTGATCCCTCACATATCGAAGACTTTTGTATCGGGAGGGATTATTCATCTCGAATGAAGGACGTCGGAGAAAAAAAACATCAAAGAAATGTTGAAAGATATTCACGTCAATGCCATATTGGAAGAAACGACTGAAGAGGGGACCTTGTCAGGTATTCGTCCTTATGAACCCGGGAGTGTTTTAAGCAACTGGACTACAGAAGACATTCCTGTAGTATTTAGAGCTTACTCAGAGTAATGTTCGAAACAATCTTGTTGCTTTAAGCCTAGAGGCAATAAGAATTTCTTTGTGAAATAGGCTCATGTTCAAACATTATTATTTCAATGAAGTACATTTTCGTTATCATTTTAAGTAAATATTGTTTCATTCTTTCTACAAGTAATTGTTTTATTCTTTTCATCGGAGTAATTATTCTTAGTCCTTTTAGACTTTCTTCAATCATTTCTTCATAATCATACCATGCAAACAATAATTCTTAAATTCATTCATTCTTTATATATTTTTGTACCTATAATAAGTCCTTAGATATCAATGTCACGAGTGACGCTTCTACTGACTCAAAATTACTTTTTGAGCAAGACATGTGCTTAGAGGGATCTTAGGACTTTGAAGATGACAGAGATTGTGACTTATCTCTGGACTTGTTAAGGATGGTAGAACAAGAGGAAAAGCAAGACCCTGTTGGGTTGCTTTAAGAATTTAAAGATGTCTTCGCATGGTCCTACCAATATATGCCTGGGTTGAGCACCAATATTGTAGTACATCGCCTTCCCATAAAAGAAGATTGCAAGCCAATTCAGCAGAAATTTCGAAGGATGAGGCCAGACATTATGCTAAAAATAGAGGAAGTTAAGAAACAATTTGATGTTGGATTCCTGCGGGTGGTCAAATACTCGGAATGGGTAACCAACATTGTACCTGCTCCTAAAAAAGATGGAAAAGTACGAATGTATGTTGATTATAGAGACTTAAATAAGGCTAGCCCGAAAGGCAACTTCCCTTTGCCTCACATTGATACTCTAGTGGATAACACAGTGGGCTACTCATTGTTCTCCTTCATGGATGGCTTCTCGGGATACAATCAGATAAAGATGCATCTTGAGGACATGGGAAAGACTACCTTCATAACCTTGTGGGGCATGTTCTGTTATAAGGTAATGTCGTTTGGGCTGAAGAATGCCGGAGCAACATATTAAAGAGCCATGGTGACCTTATATCATGATATGATACATAAAGAGATTGAAGTTTATGTAGACGATATGATTTCCAAATCCCAAACTAAAGAGGAGCACATCAAAATATTGAGAAAGTTGTTCTTGAAATTGAGAAAATTTCAGCTAAATCTTAATCCAGCGAAATGTACTTTTGGAGCTAGACCAAGAAAGCTACTAGGCTTTGTAGTCAGTGAAAGGGGAATTGAGATTGACTCAGACAAAGTTCGGGCTATACAAGAATTGTCTCCACTACGTACTCAAAAAGAAGTTCGAGGCTTCTTAGGAAGACTAAATTATATCGCTCGGTTCATTTCGCAATTAACTGAGAAATGCGATCCCATATTTTGTCTCCTTAAAAAGCACAACCCGGGAAAATGGGATGATGAATGCCAGAGAGCTTTTGATAATGTTAAAAAGTACTATTCAAGTCCTCCAGTGCTATCGCCTGCAAGCTCAGATAGGCCGTTAATACTGTATTTAGCAGTGTTTGATAACTCTATGGAATGTGTGCTTAGTCAGCATGATGAGTCAAGAAGAAAAGTAAAGGAGATATATTACCTCAGTAAGAAACTTACCGAATGTGAATTGATATATTCACCGATCGAGAATTGTGTTGTGCTTTGATCTGGACAGCTCGGAGGTTGAGGCAATACATGTTGTACCATACAACCTGGTTAATCTCGAAGTTGGACCCTCTAAAATATATGATGGAGTCAAACGCCTTGAACGGAAGGATGGCTAGGTGGCAAATTCTGCTTTCTGAATTTGACATAGTCTTCGTGAGTCAAAAGGCCATGAAAGGGAGAGCAATAGTAGAATTTCTGGCCAGTAGAGCTCTAGAAGATTATGAGCCCTTGAATTTTAATTTCCCCAATGAAGATTTAATATATGTGGCGGCTACTGAAGAGGACATTACAAAAGGTCACCCATGGGAATTGAACATTGATGGAGCCTCAAATGCTATGGTAATGAAATTAGGGTAGTTTTGGTATCCCCAAATGGAGATCACTATCCATTCACATGTAAATTGGATTTTGATTGCACAAATAATATGGCAAAATATGAAGCATGCATCATGGGACTCCGTGCAGCCATAGAACTTAAAATCAAGGTGTTGGAAGTATATGGAGATTCCGCGCTAGTGATCTACCAGCTTAAAGGTGAATAGGAGACAAGAGACTCCAAATTGATTAATTATCGCAGCATAATGCTGGGGTTAATTGATGAGTTTGACGATATTACCTTCAATTATCTCCCTCGAGATGAGAAACAGATGGCGGATGCTTTGGCTACTTTGGCTTCCATGATCAAAGTGAGCAAACAAGAAGATGTAAAACCCATTCAGATGAGTATTTGTGAAGCCCCATCTTATTTTTACAACATGGAGGAGGAGGAGAGAGATGTCCACCCTTGGTATCAAGATATATTGCGATACGTGAGAAATCGTGAGTACCCTGATCAGGCAACTGAGAATAATAAAAGGACGTTGAGAATACTAGCCTTTGATTATGACTTAGATAGGGAAATACTGTATAAAAGAAGAAAGGATCAAGTACTATTGAGATATGTAGATGCTGTGGAAGCCAAGAAAATTTTAGAAGAAGTTCACGAAGGCATTTGTGGAACACATGCTAATGGTTTCACAATGGCTAGACAAATTATGAGATTTGGATATTATTGGTCTACCATGGAAGGAGACTGCATTAATTATGCTAAGAAGTGTCACAAATGTCAAATCTATGGTGATAAAATTCATGTACCTCATTCGCATTTGCATGTTATGACTTCCCCATTGCCGTTTTCCATGTGGGGCATGTCATAGGGCCAATCTCACCGAAGGCTTCAAATGGGCATCAGTTCATCTTTGTGGTCATTGACTATTTCACCAAGTGGGTAGAGGTGGCCTCATATACTAATGTTACAAAATCGGCTGTGAGCAAATTCCAGAAAAAGGAGATCATATGTCGATATGGGATGCCTGAAAGGATCATATCTGACAATGCATTGAATTTGAACAATAGCAGAATAGCAGAAGTCTGCAGTCAGTTTAAGATCAGACACCATAATTCATCACCATATCGCCCAAAAATGAATGGGGCAGTGGAAGCAGCTAATAAAAATATTAAGAGAATTTTGGAAAAAATGACTGAAACTTACAGAGATCGGCAGGAGAAGTTGCCATTCGCTCTTTATGCTTATTGAACATCTGTCAAAACTTCTACTGGGCAACGCCTTTCTCATTGGTCTATGGAATAGAAGCAGTCTACCCATTGAGGTGGGGATACCTTCTCTCCGAGTTTTGTCAGAGTTGAAGTTAGATGAAGCAAAATGGATACAATCTCGATATGGTCAGTTGAATTTGATTGAGGAGAAGAGGCTAAGAGCTATTCAGTATGGTCAGATGTATTAGAAACGAATGATGCGAGCTTATGACAAAAAGGTTCATCCAAGAGAATTCCGTGAGGGAGATCTGGTTTTGAAAAAGATCCTTCCTATGGAAAAGGATTTCAAAGGGAAATGAATGCCAAATTGGGAAGGGCCTTACGTGGTGAAGAAAGATTTTTCTGGAGGAGCATTAATTCTGGCTGAAATGGATGGGAAAAACCTACCCAATCCTGTAAATTTGGATATGGTCAAGACGTACTACACTTAAATAAGAAAGAGGCCAAAGTGAAAACCCGCAAAGGGCGCTTTGAGACCTTCCTTAAAAGAAAAAAAGAGAGGCCAAGGTGAAAACCAGCAAAGGGCGCCTTGGGACCAAAGGGCATTTGAGTTGAAAACCTGAAAAGGGCGGCTCAGATGTTGATCAAGGATGGGGGAGGCGATGATCTTGCTATACCTAAATTGACAAGGGAGAGGGTATGCCGTATCTTGGGGCATTGACAAAGTGCTTCTGATCTCCTAAACACATGTCAAGTCTAAATTGGTCTTCAGGAAGTTGGTATGGAAAAACTCAGGCTGTGATATCAGGGGCACCTAGTCTTCACCTTATTCATGATAAATCAGCTCCCTTTGAAATATTTTTCTTTTCAAGATATGCATCCCCAATAGACTTTCATTTTTATCCTCGATAATTTTTTTTATTTCAAGTTATGCCCTAATTAAATTTCATTCTTATCCATTGCTATGATTTGTTGCAAGCATGTTGCATTGAAAGAATAATTAATGGACTAATAATACTTTCACAAACGGAGTTTCACATATTACTTTGGAAAGCTTCTAAATAATATAAGAATTTGAAACGAAACTGTTATTTAGAACTCACCAAGCTTAAGGAAATATCTGAGTGGGAATGGTTTAAGTTGAGACCATCTCTTTGGATTTTTGGTCCAAAACGGTGATTGAACAAGAAGATGAGATATTGCGTCAATGATGTAATCTCGATGAGAAATGATCAGTATAAAAATAGGCCACTCTCAAAAAAATGATACTTTACATTCATCAGGCATACACGTCTGGCCATGAAACCGAGGAATGGTGTAACAGAACAAATTGATAGGGAAAATTTGGATCCTACACCTTTGAGTTGCAGTGGGCTAGATAGAAGAAAATGCAGGTTCTATCTCCCTAAAGATGCAGTAGAGAAAACCAGTTGAACAAATAGTGATTTTTTTCCAAAGATACCAGCCGAGCAAAGGACACAGGATAACATAGCAGAGACAGAACCTTGATGAAAAATGAGCAATGACAACCCAAATATTAAAAAAGGATCATTCTCATGACATTCTGCATTCCTGAAAATATCATACACACCTAGTTAGGAGCATTTGATTCATTCTGATCAAAGCATCCTAATCATTCGGCATAAACATAGTCCCATAAAATCGATTCTACAGATCATGTTCCCCAGAGAGTGGTGTAACAGACTGGTGAAACCACAAATCCTATACCATTGAAATTACAGTAGGTCGGATTAAGTCATCATAGCAAACCTTATCTCTCTGAAGTTGCAGTAGAGCGGGTTGAAGTAGCAAGTCTTATCTCCCTGAAGTTGTAATGGAGCAGACTAAAGATAGCAGATCTTGTCTCCCTGAAGTTGCAGTGGAGTAGATCGTAGCCACAATCCTTATCTCTCTGATGTTGCAGTAGAGCAGGATAAAATTACCCAAGTCTTGTCTCCCTAAAGTTGTAGTGAAGCAGACTAAAGATAGCAGATCTTGTCTCCCTAAAGTTGCAGTAGAGCAGTAGAACAGGATAAAATTACCCAAGTCGTATCTCCTTGAAGTTGCAGTGGAGCAGACTGAAGTTAGTAGATCTTATCTCCCTAAAGTTACAGTGGAGTAGATCGAAGTCACAATCTTTATCTCTTTGAAGTTGCAGTAGAGCAGGATAAAAATACACGAACCGCATCTTCTTGAAGTTGCAGTAGAGCAGTTGTAGTAGAGTAGATTAAAAGCTACAAGGCTAGTCTCTAGAGTTACAATGGAGTAGATTGGAGCGACAATTCCTATACCCCTGAGGTTGCAGAGGATTGGAACAAAGCTACCTCGAAGAAGAAAAGCACCAAAGAAGTTATGATTCGGTGAGACCGGGAAAAATTGGTCCTCTTTGAAGTCTTTGCTCTATTCTCGTTACACGAAAATGAGCAAAGATGGGCAGCTGTATAGGCCCAAATCTGCCCAGGGCCCGTACAAACATAAACTAAATAAATCAAAACAGTCCAGTTTACAGACCCAATTTCAACCCAAAAACAATATTAACCCTAGCCCAATACAATGGCCCACAACTAAAACATTTGCAGCCAGAAACCTAGGGTTTCCCTCGCACTGCAACTGGCCTCCCCATGTACGGCCTCTATTGCACCTCCGTACACCAGCACACAGCCTCCGTACATGCGCCACGCACACCATGTACCTGCAAGAAGGGACAAACACAACGGCAAATACAAAAAAAATAAAAAAAATTATATTTTTTTATTTTGATTTTCCTTTTCGGCTATAAAGCCAAGAGATTTCATCTTTGTAAAGGTTACGCACACTAAATACAAAGAAAGCTAAAAATCCTTAAAGGTGATTCCTTACTCAAGTTTTTTTTTCTCTTCCGATTATTTCTTTTTGGTCATTCATTTAAGCATTTGAAAATCAAAAAGAAGAAGAAAATGAAGCCTGATCTTGAAGGTATGCCATGGAATTCCTTCTTCTTTATCGAAATCGAAGTATAGAAGGGGTCTTAAGGCTGAAAAAGCAATGCCGAGGCACGAGCATGCTGATCGCCGTTCATGGTGGTGAATCAGCGCTTAAAGGGAGCAGTTAAGGTTCGGCTGAAGGTGATAAAATGGGGAGGCTAGGGTTGCATTGTTGGTTTAGCTGAATGAAGGCATTATTTAGCCTTTATAAGGAAGCAGAAACGATGCCGTTTAAACCAATTTCAATGTTTTAAAAACAACGTCGTTTAGAAGCCATGCCCGATGACCCAATCTAGTGCCCTCAGGATCCGCACGTTTGCTGCGGTAAAGGACTATTTGCGCGTTTGATCCCTCTCTGTCGCGCTAGTATCTGATTGGGCCCTCTGTGCATTTTCTTTTTTTTTTTAATTTTTCCCTAAGATTTTCGTGTTATTGCAATTTAACCCGCGCCTAAACGCAGCACTTTGGGGAGCTGGTATATTTCCAGTTTTGGTCCTTGTGCACTCACGCGCATTGCCCTTTAGTCCTTCTTTTAATTTCAATAGTCTATTTTATTTATTAAGTATCTTTTTTAGTTTAATTCTTTTTTTAAATTGAGTCCTTTCGATTTGTATAACTCTTTAGTTTTTTAAAATTCATTTAATACTTATTTTTTTATTTTTATATATATTTTGATTTACCATGATAATTTTACCCCTTTTTTATATATAAAATCTTTATTTTAAGGCCTTTTTATATTATATTTTTTTAAAATTTCGTATAATATTTCACTTAAAGGTTCTTATATATTATTATACATATGTAGCTCATGATAGAGTTTGTTTTTATTCCATATATATTAGCAATCCTATGTTACTTTACATACATAATTTCTTTTAAACCTATTTATATATATTTTAAAACCTAATGTACATAAAGTATATTTTATCATATATTTTTTTTGTGTTGTTATTTAAGAACCTTTCATATTTTATATGTTCTTTAAATTATTTTTTATTGTATGTATATGGTCAACTTGAAATAAGTATATCATTTTAAAAAATATTTTGTACATTATTTGATCCAAATGTTTTTATTTTATAACATCTATTTTAATGGTTATCCATATATTTTTAGTTTTTTTATATAAATGATTTCAAGTTCTAGCATGTGTTATTCGCTCATCAATTCATCATTTTTTAAAATTGTTTCGTATCATATTAATTTTATGTTGTTTGGTATATTATGTGTTAATTGTTTTTATATTACTTCATGTATATTTGTTGCACATCGTTTATTCTTTTTTTTGTATTATTAAATCACTTGTTGTTCATCCATGCTTGTAAATTTGGTTTTGTTGTTCGTTGATTAGTTATATTTTATTGTTTGTTTTGTCAATTGGTTCCCTAAGTTTATATTATTTTTATTCACCGAGTATAGTACTTTATTTATGCATATTATCCCATGTTTATAACTTCATTTTTGTTTGCAAATGTTGCTTTACATTTTTCAACTGTTTGGTTTTAAAGTTAATTATCCCATTTTATTTCAAGTCAAATTAATGAATTTTGAACCGACCTTAAAATGAAGGCAATGTTTAATGTTTAGAAATTCAGTGAATCGTGCCCTATCGTGCTGAGTTTTGATTTCCCATTTGTTCAGAATAATCGAATATTCCTTTAGAATTTCACTCATGCTTTCCAAATTCTAAAACAAGGCAATGTTCAATGTTTGGAGATTCGAGGAATCGTGCCCTACTGTGCTGGGTTTCGATTTTTTGTTGGACTAAATAATTGGGCATCCTTTTGTAATTTTTAACATATAAACTTTTGGAAGTCAAAACTTTATCGTGTTTTCGAAGGTATAAAGGATAGCGTCCTATCGTGCTGGATGTGATATTGTATGCCTTTGAAACAAGAGAATTTTGACGACCAACTTGAGCTATTCAAATGTTTTTAAAAGGAACCATATTTCAAAAATAGTTTTAAATATTAGACATAAGCACAGTATTTAATCAGTTTGGTACCAATTTCAAGCATAGTGAGGGTGTTAATCCTTCCTCATACGTAACCGGCTCCCGAACCCGTTTTCTCAAATTTACGTAGGCCAAAATTGATTTAAATGGAATAAAATGCTTTACTAGGTGATCTAATCTCACCTAAACAAAAAGGATTGGTGGCGACTCCATATTTTGTTTTCAAAGTCGATCCCCATTTTCTTTTCACTCTCAAAAAATGGTTTCGACAGTACTTATTCTTTATCGTCACCTTGTTGAGTTGCCGGTAGTCAATGCATAGTCTCAATGAATCATCTTTCTTTTTTGCCGGTAGTCAATGCATAGTCTCAATGAACCATCTTTCTTTTTCATATATAAAATCGGGGCACCCCACGGAGAGTAACTAGGTTTCACGAAACCTTTATCTATCAATTCTTGCAATTGGGTTTTCAACTCCTTTAACTCAGTCGGAGCCATCCTATACGAAGCAATAGAAATGGGTGTTGTACCCGAAACTAGGTCAATACCGAATTCTACTTTTCTAATCAGAGGCAATCCAGGAAACTCTTCCGGAAAAATGTCTGGATTCTCAAATACTACCGGTACTGACTCAATCCTTAACTCTAACTCTTTAGTATTCCACACAAAAGCAAGATAAGCTTCGTAACCCTTACTTACACACTTCTGAGTGGTCATAGAAGAAATCACTACAGGCGAGCTATTCGACTCATCTGATTCAACCCGGAGAATATCACCATTTTCACATTTTAGTTCAATAAATTTTCTACCACAAATTTACTACTACATCAGGAGCAGTTAACCAATCTATACCAAGAATTACATCAAACTCATCAAACGGGAAAAGCAAAAGGTTAGCCAGAAAACAGTGACCTCTAATCATCAAATGACAATTCTTACATACTTTATCAACTAACATGCATTTGCCTAACAATTTTGACACTTTTATCACAAATTCGGTTGATTCAACAAGCATGCTCATACCAGACACCAATTTCATACAAATATAGGAATGGGTAGGTCCCAAATCAATCAAAGCAATAACAGTAGCATCATAGATAGAAAATGTACCCGTAATCACATTTGGGGATAAAGCCTCTTTGCGAGCACGAATGGCATACGTCCTTGCAGGAGCTCTGCCCTCAAGTCTCACAGCAGACTCTTTAGGGGCATTCTTACTGCTCGCTCCACTACCTGAATTTTTCTGCGGTCTACCTCGACTAGCAGTGTTACCCGATCTTGCACTTTGGTATCTCTCCTTTTCTGCCATCTCAAGGCACTCTCTAATAAAGTGGTCTGGGGAGCCACACTTAAAGCAGGTCCTGTCACTCCACTGACACTCACCGGAGTGATGTCTACTGCATTGGGGACATTCTGGTCTACTTGGTCGAGCATTACAAACACTAGCAATCGAGGTGGTCTGGGCCTTAGTACCCGAATACTGTTTACCTCTATTTCTATTTGAAAACTCAACAGAAGCATTGGAACGAGGATGGAAGTCCCTCGATTTCTTCAATACAGACTGAAATGACTTGCCCATAGATATTTTCTTTGAATCCCCAGCCTCAGACTCGGCCTTTCTCTTGTCTTTGGCCAATTCCTCGGCTTTACAAGCTATTTCAACGAGTATAACGAACTCCTTCAGCTCAAGCATACCGACAAACATTCGAATGTCCTCTTTTAATCCGTCCTCAAACCTCTTGCACATAATAGCTTTAGTCGACACACATTCTCGAGCGTATTTACTAAGCCTCGTAAACTCACACTCGTACTCAGTTATAGTTATTCTACCTTTCTTTAACTCAAGAACTCTTTCCTCTTTTGATCCATAAATCTCTGGTTGGTATGCTTTTTCTGGAACTCTTCTTGGAAAAATTCTCATGTCACCCTCTCCCTCGATACCACCAAGACAAGTGTCTTCCACCAGTGGTAAGCCAAATCTCTAAGCAGTGATACAACACATTTCATGCACTCTTCCAGTGTACATGACAATTCCTCAAAAACCCAGATGGTGTTATCGAGCCAAAACTCTGCTCGTTCTGGATCATCATCAATGTTAGCGTGGAACTCCTCGGCTCCTTGCTTTTGAATCTTATCCACTGGAGGTCTATTCAACCTCACAAAATACATACCTTGGGGTGCTACAGGGACAGGCTGAGGAATAGGTGTGTAACACCCCTTACCCGTATTCAATGCCGGAACTGAGTATGAGGCATTACCAGACTTAAACTCAACCAATCATTTAAAACCGAAACATGAAATTTTGGTCCAATTTAAAATCATCCAATCACATGCAGATCATCCCTTATATGGGTCCTCGAGGCCCAAAACATACATTAGGAGTGGTTCGGGACTAAATCGAGAACTTTGGAGACTTTTGGGAAATTTAGAAAATTTTCTTGTTTTGGAGAGTCACACGCCCGTGCGAGTAGACCAGATAGTCCCACACGCCAGTGTGGCTTGGGACACACCCGTGTCCTCAACCCATGTAACTCTCTGACTATGATGTCATCAATCAAATAAGGTTACACGGCCAAGTCACACGTTCGTGTGCTTAGGCCGTGTCTCGAATTAAATTCCAAAAATTAAGTGCAGACTTCACATGGCCTGGGCACGCGCCCATGTCATGAGGCTGTGTCTTTCACACGGTTGAGACACACGACCGTGTCTCTGCCTGTGTGTTTACTACTGGGCATACTGACTTGCATAATTAGGGTGCAGGGGACACAAGGCCAGATCACATGCCCATAGGGCAGACCGTGTGTCACACATGGTCTAGACACATGCTCGTGTGTCACACACAGTCTAAACACATGCCTGTGTGTCTACCCGTGTGGACAACTTTGAGGCTACTTTCCAAGCCCTTTGCCACCCTTAAATATTTACAACTCAATCCTACTTCATGGCATGCAACATGGCTCATATATTTACACAAGTGTAGACCATTATACTTCCATATGACATTCCACACCAATTTCATACTTAGTCATCTTTATAATTCTTCATTCAAGTTACTCAATTACACCATAAATATGGTCATATCTATTAGTCCTCATTCATCCATTAAATACATATGCTATTCATCTCACATATCATCCACAAGCAACCAAACCACATGAACACATAAATACATTTGCATGCATGCATAAATGATTAGGGTTACAACCCAATAATTAATATGAGCCATCTCTCATGGCTATATACAAAATGAATCAATATTATCATAAGCCAACACCTTTGGCTACACCAATATGATATTTAACAAGAAGGCCAAGTCTCTATACATGCCATACTCAAAATGATAGATCTAACTATACTCAATTATCCAATTGATAGTGTGATCAAGTCTCCAACGTTTCACGATCCCTGAGTTAACTTGGCAACACTATAAGAAGAAGAAAGGAAAAAAGGGTAAGCTTTAAAGCTTAGTAAGTTCACATGCAAATAAAATGCAACTTAAACAAGCATTAGTCATACATTTAACATAATGAACATAGTCTTGCATTTTCTCAAATCTCTTTAACTTATTCTTCATCTTCATATATATATACATATTCTTACCACAAGTTCATCATATCTCATGTTATCCTCATGAGTTCAGTGTACATACCTGTGCTACTTGCACATAATGATTTACTTTACCATCTTGATGCAATCATTAAGATTACTCATTGAGATTCTCTTGAACTACCCATTGAACACTCAGAATACTATCGAATACATCAGAATCTCGCATCTCAGTGCCTCATATGTAGCCAATGCTACCTCACATCACATGTTGCTCGCTTTCAAGCTACTCACTGGTCTAATCATATAGGTTGTCAAGTATCCGCAACATATGCTGGACTACCTCGCCACCATAGAATATACGAAACCAGTATCCGGATGCCAAAACATGTGTAATATATATCACAAACTCAGACCACAACTCAATGAGTTCGGATGTCACATATATCATGAACCCAGACCACAACTCAATGAGTTTAGTTCACATAATTCCTAGTGACATGTCACTTGTATCCCTAACTATTCCAAAGGTTCAAACGGGATTCTTCGATACAAATCTCTGTCAAACTTGCTCGTAATGTCGATTTCAATATCCATAACACTAATCACATACTCATGAAATATTCAAGGTATGATTCATAATAAAAGTATAAGCATTTAAACACATGATACAACATCACATTAAATATATATATACTCACCATACATGCAATATTAAAGCATTTAAGGTATGGTACATGTTGCATTATTTGCAAATGAACTTACCTTGGTACAAAATGATAAAAACGAGCCTAATCCTCGTAAACTTTATTTTTCCCTCGATCAAGACCCAAATCACACTTTTCTTAATCTATAATGCCAAAATTAACTTGTTCAATACATACATTGGTCAAATCGACCCATAACACATACTTTGTAAAATTACTATTTTACCCTTAACTTTTCACTTATTTACAAATTGGTCCCTATGCTCGTAAAACAGAATGCTTGCATTTTCTTGGTTACTCAAGCCTAGCCGATTCATATTCCAACTTATATCAGCCCATATTTCTCATTAAAACTCATTTCTACTACTCATTTCTTCATCTTTTACAAACAAGTCTCTTTTAACCATTTTCACTAAAAATCACTTAGTAAAAGATGTTAAAAACTTTCATAATCTACCATGAAATATCAAAATACAACCATGTCACACATGGGTCAACTTTCATACATGAACCCTAGCTCAAAATAATGGTAGAAATAACTAGATTGGTTGATGCCAACTTCAAAAATGTAAAAAACATTAAAAACGGGACTAGGATGCACTTACTTTTGAGCTTGAAAGATGAGCAAACCTAGCTATGATGACCCTTGAAATTTTGGCACAAGCAAGAAGATGATGGACAATTTTTGCTTTCTTTTTCCCTTTTTATTCTTTTATTAACCAAATGACCAAAATGCCCTTAAGGCCTTTCTTTCAAAATTTTCCTATTCATGCCCATTTTTGTCCAAAATTTTAGAATTTGGTCAAATTTCTATTTAAGGACCTCTAATTAATGATCCAATGCAATTTCATACTCAAAGCTTCTAGAACACAAGTTTTGCAACTTATTCAATTTAGTCCCTAACTTCAAATTGGATACTTTAGGCATAAATTTTCTTTATGAAATTTTCACACAAAAATGCATTCATATCATGGACCATTAAATAATCATAAAATAATTATTTCTACTTCATATTTGTCGTCTCAAAATCACTGTTTCGACTAGACCCTAAATCGAAATGTTACAAGATGAGGGTGGAGGGGTTGAGCATTCGGGTTCACTCGAACGAACTCCATGTGCCACGCAACCATCATATGGAGAAAGGCTTTAAGATCCCCTTCTTCTCCTGCCTGACTAACTGTGGAAGGTCTACTCTCTTGCGGCATTGTCCCTTCAAAGGGAGCAGGCGCGTTACTTTCTACGTCGTCAGCTTCAACTCGACTGGGATCCATTACTATATAACAAAAACAATTAAAAAGGTCAAGAGTCATCACACTATCACAACGTATTCATGGCATGTATAGCTAGACTTGTATACACGCTACGTTGGTTTGAGAATCGACCAAACCGCAGCTCTGACACCACTAAATGTACCACCCCTTACCCGTATCCAGTATCGAAACAAGGTTTGAGGCATTACCAGACTTAAACATACACATTCAAACAAAATTCGGGCCATAAAATTTTCATTTAAATCAAATTCATCCATACATCTGCAAAATATCCCTTATATGGGCCTACGAGGCCAAAAACATACATTGAGGGTGGTTCGGGCCTAAACTAGAAACTTTCTGAACTTTTACGATACTTAGAAAATTTTCATGTTTTGGAGAGTCACACGCCCGTGTGGGTAGGCCTTGTGGTCACACACGCCCGTGTGGCTTGGGACACGCCTAGGTCTTCAATTCGTGTAACTCTCTGACTATGACATCACCAACCAAATAAGGTCACACGGCCAAGGTACACGCCCGTGTCCTTAGTCCGTGTGGTGAATTAAATTCCAAAATCAGGTGTAGACTTCACATGGCCTGGGCATACACCCAGGTTCTTAGGCTGTGTCTCTCACACGGTCGAGACACACGATCGTGTCTCTGCCCGTGTGTTTACTACTAGGCATTCTATTTTGCATTAATTAGGGTGCAAGGGGCACACGGTCAGATCACACACCCATGGGGCAAGTCGTGTGGACAACTTTAAGGCTATTTTCCAAGCCAATTGCCACCTTTATTTATACAAACACATATATGGCTTCAATGATACCTTAACACTCATAAACATAGTTTATGCATGACAACTTCCCCTTACATTATACTTGTTTAAGACTCCCTACTATGACAAATCGATCTTACCAACACGCACATTCGGATAAGAAATATTTCTTAGGTTTGCATGCATGCATTTTCATACCATCTTATACACACACATGACATTCATCAACATTCGATCATCAATAACCATAGCATATATCATAATAGAATTGGCACATACATACATAGATGAATAGATTTACAACTCAATAATCATTATGAGCCATATCTCATACCCATACACATAATGAATCAACAATCATTATAAGCCAACACATTTGGCTAAACTAATATGACATATAACAAAAAGACCAAGTCCCTATACATGCCATACTCAAAATGTTAAGACTAACTATACCTGAAAGATCCAATTGATAGTGTGAACGAGCCTTTGACATCCTTTGATTCTTGAGCTAGCTTGGCGATACTATAAGAAAATGAAAAAGAGAGGGAGTAAGCATAAAGCTTAATAAGCTTGCATGAAATTAATAAGCAATAAAAATATGCAATTTCATACACATACATAACATAACCCAATTCATCTCATTTTCAATAATCATTAGAGTCATACTTTATCTCATTCAATTTACATATTGTTCAATGGAACTCAAGATCATAATTCTTTCATTCTTATCTTACCGAAGTCCTATCATTTTGTAATCTCAATAACTACGAGCTTGGTGTACACACCTGTACCATTTCAACATGGTCATACCTCGTCATTTCCTTGACAAATCCTTGGGCTGCCTGTTGAACCATTTGGAACACTAAAGGATTCTCGGGAAAACTCATTCACATAGTAAGATACCAACGCCATATCCCAAATATGGTCTTACATGGTATCACAACTCGATGCCAATGCCATGTCCCAGACATGGTCTTACATGGGATCTCATATCAATTCCATATCCCAGATATGGTCTTATACGGGATCTCATCAACCCACATGTCATAATAATTATACCCAAAGTATTCCTAAGGTTCAACCAACTTTCATCACTTCAATTTTTTGTCGGACAACCTCAATAATATTTAGAAGGACTAATATACAATTCATGCAACATTGATTGCCAAATACATAATAGAATGCTATATCAATTACACACAAACTTACCTCGGTACAAAAATATGGACAATCAATCCAATTTAGTCCAAGATTTTGCTCTTTCACTGGTCTAGGCCCAGACTCCGTTTTCTTGATCTATAATAGCAAATTTCACTTATTTAGTTACCACATTATTCGAAACAGTCCATAAAACATATTTTGGAAAAATTACAGTTTGCCCCTAAACTTTCATATAATTATAATTTAGCCTTTAGGCTCGTAAAATGAAATGTGTCCATTTTCTTGGTTACCCGAGCCTAGCCGATTCATATTCCCTCTTATAACAGCCCACATTTTTAACACCTATTTTTACATGTTTTACAAACAAGTCCTTTTTGGTGTTTTCATGAAAAATCACTTAACAAAAGTTATTTATTTAACAACAAAGATTCATTTTATTCCATAAAAATTCAGCAAACAACATTAATGCACTCATGGAAAAACCCTAGACTTTCAACCTTAGTGCAAAATAGTCCCCTTATTAGCTAGATTAGATTAAGCTATAAGGGTTCCAAAAACACAAAAATCAACAAAAATGACCATCAAAATGACTTACTAGTAAGCGTTGTAAGTTGCTAAAAATTTCAAGCTTCCATGAAGGTTTCTCCTTCAATATTTCAGCAGAGAATGAAAAAAAATGGGTGAAAAGGATGGCCACTTATTTTATTATATTAGTATTTGCTTTTGTCATCAAATACCAACTCATACCAACTTTGACTTTTTGACTTTTCATTTATTACATTTCATGTACAACCATACACACATGCAATGGGCAAATTACTCCTTAAGGACCTCAAATTTTAAGTTCTATAGCTAATTAACACCTTTAGCTAATAGAACAAAACTTTTATATTTTATGCGATTTAGTCCTTTTTCACAAATTAAGCATTCAAATTGTAAAATTAGCTCACAAAATTTTCACACATACATATTCACATGCTATAAACACTAAAAATAATGTTAAAATATTTTTACAACCTCAAATTTGTGGTCCTGAAACCACTATTTCTACTAAGCCCAAAATTGAGATGTTACACACCAGTTTTAGTTAAACCTGAGTCGGGGAAAGAGTTTGTGATTTTCAGCGATGTGACACTGAACGGTTTGGGTTGTTTTTTGATGCAAGAGGGTAAAGTGATAGCTTATGCCTCCAGATAGTTGAAACTGCGTGACAAGAATTATCTGACGCATGATTTAGAACCGGCTGCTATTGTTTTCCCACTGAAAATTTGGCGACATCATTTATATGGTGAAAAGTGTCATATCTTTATCAATCATAAAAGCTTGAAGTATATAATGACTCAGAAAGATTTGAATTTGCGACAACGAAGATGGCTCAAGCTATTGAAAGATTATGAGTTAGTGATTGATTATCATCCGGGGAAAGCAAATGTAGTCGCAGATGCTCTGAGTAGAAAACCTTTATTTGCTTTGCAAGCAATGAATATGCAGTTAACTTTGTCTGATGATGGTTCGATTTTGCCTGAATTAAAAGCTAAACCATTATTTCTTCAACAAATTTGTGAAGTTCAAAAGTGTGATAATGAATTGCAAGATAAAATAGTGCAATGCAAGTTGACTACTGATTCAGACTATCAGACCGGATCCGATGATTGTTTAATGTTCCGAAATAGAATTTGTGTACTAAAGATTTTCGGGCTTATTCAGAAAATTTTACACGAAGCACACCGTGGTTGTTTATCCGTACATCCAGGGAGTATAAAAATGTATAATGATTTGAAACAATTGTATTGGTGGTCAGGCATGAAACGAGACATTTTAGAGTTTGTGTCGAGATGCTTAGTTTGTTAATAGTTAAAGCTGAACATCAAGTGCCTTCGGGATTGCTACAACCAGTGATGATGTAACAGCCTGATTTAGACCCTATTCGAAACGGTGGTTTCGAGACCATGAATCCGAGTCAAAAAAATTTTAAAAAAATTTATATTCTGTTTTTATTATGTGTGAATTTATATATGTGAAATTTTCGTGTTTTAATTTTGTCGTTTGAGTGCCCGATTTAATAAAAAGGGCTTAATCGCGTAAAATGAAAAATTTATGGTTTAATTTGTAAGGGCTAAATTGTTGTTGTCTTTATTGCATGAGGTATTAAAGTTGCAATATTACCATATGAATTAGTGATGGACAGTTGTGGCCTTAATTTATAAGTTTTAGTTATTAAATATCAAAGGTTAAATTAGTAAAATATGTAATCATATGTATTAAATAAAACATAAAATTTGAAAGCCATTTTGTTCATCTTTCTTCCCATGACTGAAATATCAAAGAAAGAAAAGAAATAAAGCTTTTTAAGGGTTCGACCAAAGACTAGCTTGATTAATGTATGAAACTAGCTCGATTTTTGATAATTTTTATGTTTTTGAGATCGTTGCAGTGTAATGTACAAAGCCCATGCTTTAAGTTTTGATTTTGATGAATATTTTGAGTTATTCAATTGATGAATAATTGAGCTTGGTGATGTTAGATGATGAATTATGAAAGATATGTTTTGGATTAATATATTTTGTATTGGAATTTTTGATGAATTTGAGTAATTAGGGCTAAATTGCAAAAATAATAAATTGACGAACTAAAATGTAAAATAAATAAAATGTATGGGCTTGTATGAGCATGGGTAACAATTGGCCTAAGCATGGTGTTTGCAAATTTTGCATGTTTTGTGTTTTGTGCAATTTGGACTAAATTGTAAAAAGTGTAAAATGTTAGGGGCCAAATGGTAATTTACCCATTTATGTGTTTTTGGACTAAATTGAATGTAATTATGTTTGAATGAGTTTAATTTGAATATGTTTAGATCAAAAACTAAAGAAATCAAATTTGGATTGGAGGAAAACCAAAGTTGTCGAATAATCATTCCATTTCGATTGTCGTTGTCCAAGGTAACTTTATAAGCAAATAGATGTTGTTAAATTTCAATATATGTGATCTATAAATAATTGTAATGATTATTAGTAAGTTATGAATCGGCATTTAGTAATGAAAAATGTGATTGTGGTATGATTTGTGAGTTATATGATCTTATAATTTGATTTTGTAATGGTACATTTTTTAGTGGCATCGATATGTGATTACGTATAAGACCACGTTTGGGACGTTGGCATCGATATGTGATTACGTGTAAGACCACGTCTGGGACGTTGAAATCGATATGTGATTACGTGTAAGACCACGTCTGGGACATTGGCATCGATATGTGATTAAGTGTAAGACCACCACTGGGACGTTGGCATCGATATGTGATTACGTGTAAGACCATGTCTGGGACGTTGGCATCGATATGTGATTAGGTGTAAGATCACGTCTGGGATGTTGGCATCGATATGTGATTACGTGTAAGACCACGTTTAATACGTTGGCATTGATATGTGATTTCGATATGTGTATGCAAGTAAGACCACGTTTAATAGGTTGGCATCGATATGTAATTCCAATATGTGTGTGCGAGTAAGACCACGTTTAATGCGTTGGCATCGATATGTGATTTCGATATGTGTTTACAAGTAAGACCCTGTCTGGGACAGTGGCATCGATATGTAATTACATGTAAGACCACGTCTGGGACGTTGGCATTGTACGATATGTGTGACTATCCGAGTATCCTATTTAATTCCGAATGATTCAACAGGCAATGTTAAGTAAAGACCAAATGCAAAATCGAATTAAAAGTTCAGGTATGTGTTAGCTAATGTATTGAAATTAAGGTAAGTTTTGGTATTTGAAGTGGTAATATGAATCATGTTATAAAGTTGGTTATATGTATATTGAATGCAAATCTAAATTCAGCAAAATGATATAAGTATGTGATATTAAAGTGTGAAACATGTGTATACATATATGAATGTGTATATATATATTTTTCTATATGATGATATTATGACCTTGGAAGTAAATGATAACTTTGATAATGGATATATATATATGTATTTCAGCCAAGTTAAAATTGATACATGAATGTATATGTTGTATATGAATTTGCAAGTTTGAGATTAAATATGATTATGGTAGCATGAATTGGTTTAGTCAAGTTGAGCTATTAATGTTAATGAATGTTTTATTTGTTTATGACTTGCTAAGCTGTGAAAGCTTACTGTGTGTATTACTCTCTGTCTTATAGTTTGAAGCTAGTTACGGGCTCGGGGATCGTCAGAGAAGTCCATCACACTATCAACTGTTTCGGTATTTTTATAAAGTTGAACTTAAATCTATGGCATGTATAGGCTAGCTTATTTTTATGTTTGTTTTGGAAATGTAAATATGAGCCATGCGAAATTGGCTTGTTTATTATGTTAAGTTTGATTTCTATACTTTTTATTATATGATGGATATATTTTGTTTTGATGATTCGGTCACGGCATATAAATGATGTGTGCTTGGTACAGTTTATTAATGTTTGAGATTGATTATGGTTAATTATGGTTGAAGCTTATTTTGGTAAAATGCTAAAAGATTTAAATGGCTAATATGTTATGTAAGTATATGAAATTTTAGTAAAGTTTATATGTGTCGTATGCAATGAAAATGGTTAGTGATTTTGGATGTGGTTTGGTTGATTCGGCTAAAGTATATATATATATATGTATTATGTTTGGCTTGTTTTATTAAGGCTAGGTGTGTGTTTCAATCATAAGGTAAATTTGTATGTTAGTTGAGTTAGGTTATTTCATATGTTAGTTGAATGATACGCATATTTTATGTATGTGAGATGTTGGATATGTACATGGTGATATGGTTAAATTATTTCGGCAAAGTGATATTATAAGTGAAGAATTTATAACCGTTTTTATCATGGATATTAGTTGTGATTAGTAATGTGCTATAAGGCTTTATTGTATGTTTAGAAATGAATTTCGAATATATACAAGTAGATAAATTTATTTGTTTGGTTAGTTTTGGATATATGATTTAAGTGAAAGTTATCAACGGTCATTAATGTCCATAAATAAGTGCTTTGGTTGATATGTAATGAACTGTATATGATGAAAAATATAATAATATTATTCGGCTAAAGGTAGTGAAAATGAAAAGGAATAAATACTTGGAAAATGGTTATATTTGATTTGGTTAATGGTTCTATTGATGTATTTATTTATGCGCATATTTAGGATAATGAGCGAATAAATATATTATGTCCTTGTATATTGATATATGGTTATATTGAAAATAGATGTATAGTTGAAAGTGATGTCATGATAATTTCGTCAAAAATTTAGATAAATTGAGAAGTATTTATATATATATGCTTATGTCATGGTTGTAAATGTTTGAATTGGATTTTGATTTCATGGTTTATTTGTTAAACAAATTGATGATAGGGAAACGATAATGTTCAGATATGCTTTAAACTTGGTTAGCTAACCATTTAGGTCATAAACCAACTTAATCATAGAATGGAAATGTATATTGTGTCGATTATGATATGGTCAAAATGATATGTGTTTTGATTTGTTTGATTTATCTGATTCATGTATGAAATAATGGAATGAAATAATTATATTAGCTTGGATATGCGCACATGCTTATGTGGTAAAATAATAAAATTGATATTTTTCCTTATAAATTATGTGACTACATATATGTTCGTTATATGATATGAAATGATTTGTAAAGAGATTATGTTAGCTATAAGGTTTCAGAGTTGAATGGCTTGAGTGATTTGATGGAAATAATATATTATGTATGAAATGAAATGTATGTAAATTTCAAGTTGTGTTTTGTCAGGTAATACCTCATAACCCCATTCCGGCGACGGATACGAGTTAGGGGTGTTATGATACCAGAATGGAAATAGGATAGAGCTACTGTAACACCCCAAACCCAGCCCAAAAGTTAGACCCGAATCTGGCGTGTCACAATGAAGTGTTTTTCGAAAACCATTTTTCATTAGAAACCCTTCTTATTTAAAATGCAGTGCATTGAAAACTTCTTAATTTTATTTCCAAAATTCCTTTTTACTTTGCAGAAGCTAATTCTAAAAGTAACTGATTTACGAAAACATGATGTTTAAAAGTTAAGTTGCAAAAATGTAGTGTTTTGAAAACCGCGATCTACTTCTAACAAATATCAAACATAGTAAATAAATTTTCCCAAATGAAAAGTTAAGAAAGAAAATAAAGAGACCCTATTACAACCCAAATCAAAAACCAAAGGGCTTAACTAAATAAATGAAATAGAAAAACATGTGCAGATGTGTGGTCATCTCCGAGTCCCTCTGCGACACCGATCCACCTAACGCTGGGGATTACCTGCATAATTAATAAACGGGGTGAGTTTACGAAAACTCAATGTGTAATCCCCTTACTAGAGTAGTAACGATCGATATCTGAAACAAAAAGCGAGCTTGATCTAGGCAGAGCCCTTCAACACTAACAGTACAATCCAGTTCAGAGCATACGTGGGCCACAACCCATTACAAATCACTTGGGTCTCAGCCCTTGTCAGAATCAAACCATATGCATAATGCAAAAATGTATGCTAACCCGTCCCATCTAACTGCTATACACCAACTCCGTCCCCTGATACACATCATGTGGAGATATAACTATCGACCTACCCATCCGATACACATCAATGGTAGCCTGGTTGCGGTACTACCTTCATTGCAGCAAGTTGCTAGCATATATACGGCTTTAAGCCTTCAATAGCGGTATTATAATTGGCACAAAGCCATCGGTAACTGTAATAAGTTCGGCACATAGCCATCAACTAGAGTAACATAACCAACACACAGCCCTAGGTAAATGTGATTGACACCGAGTCGTCAAGAATCATATATTGGCATATAGCCTTAGGCATATATGTTTGGCACACAGCCATAATCAGGTTGGCACTGAGCCATATGCAGGTTGGCGTAAAGTGATAATCAGAATAATTGGCTTTAAGCCATCGGTAGCTGTATCATGTTAGGCACATAGCCATCAGCGACGGTAATATAGTCGGCACACAGTCTCAGGTGAATATGACAACACAGAGTCGTCAGTAATCATATATTGGGCTTAAAGCCACCGATGGATCCACAGTCGTCAAGCACTCATACGATCCTTAATCGGTGGATCCACGGTCGTCAAGCAACCATGCGATCCTCATATACTTTCTCCGTTCTATAATTCCCACCCATGTGAAACATAATATTATATGAATGCAAAAAATATACACACGGCGTACAAAATCATACCAATCACAGTCACAACAGCCTAATCACAGTCATACATTCTTAGTCAAAACATAGTCAAATCAATCAAATTGTATTATCAGTAAGTCATATACCCTAGAGGACAGAACGGTCTTTTTACCTATTAGGGGTATTTTAGTCATTTCACCCTACAAGGGTGTTTTTGTAAATCTCAAACCAAGGGTATTTCGGTAATTTTGCAAATCAAGGGTATTACTGTAATTTTGTAAATAAGGGGTATTTCTGTAATTTTCCAAATCAAGGGTATTTCGGTAATTTTCCAAATCGAGGGTATTTTGGTAATTTTCCAAATCAAGGGTATTTTAGTAATTTTCCAAATCGAGGGTATTTCGATAATTTTATAAGTCGAGGGTATTCTGGTAATTTTACAGGTCGAGGGTATTTTAGTAATTTCACAAATCAGGGGTATTTTGGTAATTTTACAAATCAAGGATATTTCGGTAATTTTACAAGTCAAGAGGGTATTTCGATAATTCTACCCTACAGGGGTATTTTCATAATTCTACCCTATAGGGGTATTTTCGTAATACTAACCTACAAATATGAGATTCACATAGTCCAATCCAATATTTACTACACAATCATACAATTTACCCACAGTGGGCCCACATGGCCCAAAGCAACCTAAGCCCACGAGAGCACTCATGATGGCCTCAACCATCACGTCAAAGCTCCCACACGTGCGCTCGCACGCTCATGTGGCTGGCCATCGCCGTGTGACCGGTATTTCGACATTCCGGCATTTGCCATTCTACAACTAGAGTAGTGCGAAATACACACCTGTTTATGAAAACGCGCCGAAGTCCATGATCACCAACCTTGGCACATCCTGCATTCAGTCTTCCTCCTAACTCATCTGGTTCGCTCTATTTAAAGCCAACTTCTCACTAATTCTCATGTTAGCTTCCCGATGTGGGATTACTTTCAACCATTAGAAAAATTCCTCATTCTTATGACCACTTCAACCACAGAGTTTCAGTCCAACGCCACCTCCTTCGCAGCTCAAATAGCAAAATAAATACTCCACTGCGCATCCCAAGACTTGAACCTCAGACCTCACAGTTACACAACACGCCACCTTGCCACTCCACCATAAGGCTTTTTGTGTGATAAAAATGTCCATAATTAACTTTAAGACATATGTGCCAACGTCCATATTCACTTAAGAGAAAAACCAAAATGAATTGTAAGAGCCAAGACTTGAACCCGGGCTCCCTTGCAACCTTAAGGACGCCACAACCACTAGACCACATGCTTCCTTGTGTCATTTATTTAACACAAAAATTTAAAAGGCCATCGTCGAAGCATCTAGGGTTTTATTCACTTCATATCAAAATTTTTGCTAAAGCCCAGGTTTGAACCCAAGATTTCTCCAACACTTCTCAGGGTCATTAACCGCCAAGGTAGACATTTAATTGTGTCATTTTCTTGAACAATTAAATACTTATATACAACCTCCTTACGGACCCATACTCAAGGCCCAATACTTCAGGCCCAAATTTAGGGCGTTACAGTTATGATAGATTTTGTATCGAAATTACCCCTGTCCCTAAAAAAGAAAGATGCTATTTAAGTTGTTGTTGATCGACTGACGAAGTTTGCACTTTTCATTTTGGTACGTTTAGACTTCTCGCTTGATAGACTAGCTAGGTTATGGCTGAATCTGGCGGTGTCACATTGAAGTGTTTTTTGAAACCGTGATTTCATTGAAACCCTTCTTACCATTTAAAACTTGTGTAATGTCTCAGTTTGTGTTCGTTTAATTTCAAAATGTTGTTCATTGAAAAGTTAATCACTTTTTAAAATGTTATTAATTTCGTAGAAAATCTCTTTCAGTTGCAGAAGCTAATTTAAATTAAAGAAGTTTAAAACATACGTTTTTGAAAATAGTAATTCGTTTGAGAACTCGTCTTTTCCTAGACTAGCAGTTTAAAGTGAGTAATCAAAAGCCCAATTAAAAGTAAATCCCACAAATGGCCTTAATACATAACCAAAATCCTAATATGAAATTTAA
Source organism: Gossypium anomalum (assembly GCA_025698475.1). Taxonomy (NCBI): domain Eukaryota; kingdom Viridiplantae; phylum Streptophyta; class Magnoliopsida; order Malvales; family Malvaceae; genus Gossypium; species Gossypium anomalum. Next base: position 27,521,705 of record CM046958.1, on the reverse strand, counting down.
ATAAATAAAGACAAGTGTAGAACATAAGCAATCGTGTGGCCATCTCTGAGTCCTCGCAGCTCCAAATCGTTCAAGGCTGGGGATTACCTGTACAGTTAAAAGAAAGGGTGAGTTTATGAAACTCAGTGCGTAATCCCCTAACAGACAACTGAAATCATAATATGTAAAACAGTCTGGGCCTTAGCCCTATACAATATCAGTACAGTCTGGGCCTTAGCCTTATAACAGAATCAGGTGGGCCTAAGCCCAATACAGAATCAGTATTAAATGCAGATATGCAAACAGATATCCAACCCAGTCCAACCAATACACCACCCATACCAACCAACACACCAAGCTTAGTACTGGTTGTGGCACTAAGTCAACAGAACGGCTCAACGCCGTAGATAGAATAGCTAAAGGCCATAAATATTGTAGAAAGGCTAAAAGCCTTGTACAGAATGGCTACGGCCATACACTTCCTCCGTCAATATTAACCCAACCCCATGCAGTATGTCATGTCATAAATACTACGTGTATGCAAAGTCATACTCAGTTCAATCATATATGTAAATCATAAGCACATCAGTCATATGGAACATAAGGGCATAATCATCATTCTACCATACAGGGGTATTACGATCATTTGACTCTACAGGGGCATTACGGTCATTCTACAAACTGGGGGTATTTATGACCCATCAGATGGTCCACCATCACCTCGAGCGACTTAAGTAACCTAATCAGACATAACGGTGCAAATGGGCTTAAGGCCCATTACTCGGCCCAAGTGGGGCCTCTTTTGCCATACGCCCAATTTCGTGTGCTCGGTTCACCACACATGTGATCGCACGCTCATGTGGCATCATACGCCATGTTTTCGGCATTTTGCTGATCTACAGTCATAGCAAAGTGAACATCGCTCACAATTTTGACTTTTCAGCCGATTATCAAACAAGTCATCCGATTACACACCTGATCACGTAGAGTACTAAGAATTCACGATCGCTGGAACCTATATTTAAACATAACATTCAGTTAATCACTAATCAACAAAGTTAAAAGAACATTAACCAAACCCCTACCCAAATGATCTACTACCACTTGCCTTGATTCGAACGGTCAACTGTGATTTCCCTACTTACTTCAAAGTTTGGTGCAGTCACCCTTCCGTAACCTGGCGGAAAGTCCTGAACTTCTGACACCCTACATCGCTTAAACTTGGGGATAGAGGCTATGCGTCCACTCCCAATCGGCACCACTGTCATCACTTTATTACTAGAACCCCCTTTGCTCATCGCGAGTTTGATTAACAGAGATTACATGCCAAATCGAGAACAGAAATGGATAGAGAGGTTCGACTATAAGAGAACACAAAGAGAAAAGGTCAGTCGGCTTTAGAAAATTATAAGAAGGAATAGACTTAAACATATTGCAAGAATAGTAGAAACAAGTAGTAATCAAGTAACTCACCAATTGTTAAAGAACCACTACCAAACCGTAACTAGAAGAAAGAGGGGAGAAGAATCCAGAAATCGGTCACAAGGATTAAGAAATAAAAGCCGAAGGGAAATGGAGAAGGAGTAAAGAAATATGTATTCGGCTAGGTTGTGAGAAGGAGAAGAGAGCAGAGAAAAAGAAGTGATTGTCAGTGAACAGAGGAGTGGGAAGAATAAAATCGGGAAAGGAGTATTTGGCGTTAGAGAAGAGGGGACAAAGAAGAGAGAAAGATCAAAAGTACCTACCAAAAATTCATCTCGGTTTTAACCCGAAAACGTACAGCACACAAGAAGAGTAATTGTCAAGAAAATAGAAAGAAAATGAGAAAAAAATAAAACCCGAAAAATCCCCCTAAAGGCTCTCAATTGCCGAAATGAACACTTCCTCCCCCAAAGCCGAAACTATCAGCTTACCCTAAGAAAAAACGGCACAAACTTACCTACTCTCTAACTCTCTTTTCTTCTCCTAAAATCCCTCCATAATCCTCTCCTTGATTTCCTCCACAAATCACTCTAACTTTTCATTCAAATTCAATTCAAATTCTTTTGACCAATTCAAACTTAGAGTCCCCATCTAACTCAATTACTAACCATCCCATGTAGCAAAATAAATACTTCTTTTATGCTGTACCAGCACTCGAACCTCAGACCTCAAGGTTACTCTACACGCCACCTTTCCACCACACCACAGGCTCCTTTGTGACACATTTTATCCTCAACTAATTATAAGGTCTATAGGCCAAAATCCAGGTTCCTTTAAAAGAAAAATCAAAATAAATTGCAAGAGCCAAGACTTGAACCCTAGCACCCTTGCAACCTTAATGACGCCACAACCACTAAACCACATGCTTCCTTATGTCATTTATTTACCACAATAATTTAAAAGGCCTTCATCCAAGCATCTAGGGTTTTATTCACTTAAAACCAAAATTTTTACTAAAGCCCAGGTTTGAACCCAAGACTTTTCCAACTCCTCTCAGGACCCTTAACCACTTGAGCAGACATTTAATTGTGTCATTTCTCGCACAACTAACTACTTATATCAAGCCTTCTCACAGTTTCCCTACTCAATGCCCATTCCTTCTAGGCCCAAAATTTAGGGCGTTCTAGTTAGATTGCATGGGGTGCCAGTTTCTAAAATTTTGAATAGAGATCCGAGGTCACGTCGTGATTTTAGAAGAAATTGTAAGAAGCTGTACACAGTTGGACTTTAGTACTGCATTTCATCCACAAACTGACGATCAATCTGAGAGAATAATTTAGATTCTTAATGATATGTTTTATTGTTGTGTGTTAGAGTTTGAAGGCAACTGGGAGAAATAACTACCATTGGTTGAATATGCGTATAACAACAGTTTTCAGTCAAGCATAAAGATGGTGCCGTATGAAGCTTTATATGGTCGTAAATGTCAAACTCCGTTGTACTAAACTGACCTTAGTGAGAAAAAGGTTCACGGGGTTGATTTGATTTGAGAGACTGAAGATAAAGTGAAAGTAATTCATGATAATTTAAAAGTAGCTTCAGATCGACATAAATCGTAATCAGATTTGAAACGTAAAGACATTAAATTTCAAATCAATGGCCGAGTATTTTTTAAAGTATCTTCATGGAAAAAGATTCCTATATTTGGTCGTAAAGGAAAATTGAGTCAGCGTGTAACATTCCTAATTAGGCCTTAGTCAGAATGTGGTTTCGGGACCACAAAACCGAGTCATAAAAATTTACTTTTGACTTAATTGCACATATTTATGTATGATAATATAAGTGTGACAAATTAAATACTTTAAAATTAGCCTTAGGCATGAGAATTTGCTTGAAATGACTTAATTGAAAAATTTAGGAAAGATGATAGGCCAATTTGTAAGGCTTAAATGACAATAAAGTGGAAGACATGGAGTTGCGTGTCAAATATCCATTTTTATGTTTAGTGGCCGGCTAAACAATGATACATTCCACTAACTTAAGTTAATTTAGTATATTTAATTTGTAATGAAATAAAATATTGGGAATAAAAAGATTAATAAAATAAAAGATGAAAGGGGAGGTGTTCATCTTCTTCCTTGAGTGAAAACCGAAACAAAAGGGGGGAAAAAAAAAAGAGAGGGAAGCTCATTAGGGCAATTCGGCACACACTCATGGTCATTTGAAGCTGGAGTTGGAGCTCAAGATCAAAGGGAGCCAAGTTCGGAAAAAGGGAAAGCAAAAGCAATTGAGTAACCGATCGAAGTTGTTCATCCTAGTAAAAAGGTAAGTCCTTAAGTAAATTATGTTAGATAGGATAACATAGTATGTTTAAATCATTGGGAATAGATTGCTAAATCTTTGATCAATCTATGATAATGAGATGACTAAAGATAAAGAATTACGGCACTATGTGTGCGAGGTTAAGTGGCACTGTGTGTGCGAGAAAAATAATGCACTATGTGTGCAGCTTGCAAATCAAGCACTAAGTATGGATACATATACATATATACGGCAATGGTAGTATATGGCAATGGCTATGGTATTTTATTTATGTGTAAATAGAGTAGTTATGCATGGTGAATTCGGTAAGCATGTAACAAAAGATAAAAGGGTATGTTTATAACTTAATGTTTCTTTGTGAACACCTTGGTTGAATTCGGTTATTATCTAGTTAATCATTTAGTTTATAAATGGTTGATTTATCATAGTGTAAAATTTTCTTAGGACTTACTGAGTTAACAACTCATTTGATTTGGTTTGTTCTGTTATGTTTTGACATAGATCGACTTATCAAGAAAGGCTTGGGAACCATCAAGAAGTCATCATCACTTTTGTCGAACCTCTTGGTACTTTTGTTTAAAACTTAGTAGACATTATGGCATGTATAGCTTAGAAATTTTGGGAAGTTCGTAAATCTAATATATATTTTGTATTTTAGGCCATACGAATATGGCTAAAGTTTATGTATATTCATATATAAATCTTTAAATGTTTTAACTTATCAATCCTATAGATTAATCAACTCGAATTAAAATGTGGTACTTGTGAGATGCCTTAAATTAATTTTTTTTTATGAATGTGTTCATGGTCAATAGGGGTTAAATCACTACATAAAAATAAGGATTTTAGTTGGGTAACGATACTTGTTAAGTTTTAGATTTTACTTTTAAAATTCGATCGAACCTTAAACGTTCCCTTGTACAAATGAGTAAATTGTGATATATGAACATATATTAGTAAAACACGGACAATTGGGTGTTACATTTTATTGGTATCGAGCTACGGTTTAGTCGGTTCTAGGACTACCGTAAGTAGCGTATCTGAGTCTAGCTATACATGCCTTAATGTTAATATATGATAGTGTGATGGCTTTTGACGGTTGAAATTGTTGTTTTGATTAGTAGATGGAACCCAATTTAGAGAGAGCCTTGGCGGATGATGTTGAAAGTGTAGCATTGCTCTGTACAAGGAACACACTTTCTTTGAACCTCAATCATCCGCAAATAATCAAGATGATGGGGCAAAACAAGCCTTCTTTTCTATGATGAACGAATGGGTCGCATAATACGCCGGACTAACCATTTGCTCAACCATTTTCGAACTTAAATAATTCGCCTCAGGTTCCTGTCATACCAACGACTATTGATCCTTTGAGACCGAGTAAACCTCCGTAGATTTAGTGAGAAAGCACGGAAGTGAGGAGTTTCGAGCTCACGCCACTCGATGATATTTGAAAGGGCCGAGTTCGCTTGATAACACCATTCGTGTTTTCGAAGAGCTTTCTTGCACACCAGAAGAGTGCCTAAAGTGTGCTATATCCTTAATGCGGGACTCGGCCTACTATTGGTGGAGAACTTTAATTTCTATTGTTTCGAAGGAACGTGTTACTTGGGACTTCTTTTAGACAGAATTTCGAAAGAAGTATATTAGTCAACGATTCACTGACCAAAAGCGTAAAAAATTTTTGGAGCTCAAACAAGGTCGTTTGACGGTATCTGAATACGAGCGCGAGTTTGTAAGACTCAGTCGATATGCTCGAAAGTGTGTAGCTGATGAAGTCGCTATGTGTAAAAGATTTGAAGAAGGATTGAATGAAGATTTAAAACTACTGGTGGGTATTTTAGAAATAAAGGAATTTGTAACACTGGTTGAACGAGCATGCAAGGCTGAAGAGCTCGGGAAGGAGAAAAAGAAAGCTGAATCTGAAGCCAGAGACTTTCGTAAAAGAATGGCGGGTAAAACTACTTTCTCGACTCCAAAGAAATTCAGGGACGATACGAGCAAATCAAAGACGGCTACAGGAATTTCTATTAGGGAGCGACCGTTAACGGATTCTCGAGTTACTTCGGTTGCTAGTGTTGGTAACAGCCGACAAGAAAAACCCGAATGCACACAATGTGGAAGACGACATGTAGGTGAATGTTGGGGTAAGTCTATTAACCGAGCTTGTTATAGATGCGGATCGCGGGATCATTTCATTCGAGATTGTACGGAACCTGATGAGAAGAATAAGGTACAAGGTACAAGATCGACCGGCGCAACAGCTAGAGGTAGACCATCGAGAAATACCGGAGGTAGAAGTGGCGGTCAGAGAGGGATTTACATCGCTGGCGATAGATCGAGATTCGTGCTCTCGCCAGAGCTTATGCCATCCGTGCCGGAGGAAGCATCTTCTCCCGATGTTATCACCGGTACATTTACTCTCTTTATATCGATGTCATTGCATTGATTGACCTGGTTCTACTCATTCATATATATGTGAGACCTTAGTATCCAGTAAGACTCTACCTGTCGAGTCTACTGAGTTCGTAATCCGAGTGTCAAATCCCTTGGGTCGTTATGTACTTGTGGATAAAGTATGCAAGAAATGTCCCTTAGTAGTCGAGGCTCCGCTTTCCGGTGATTTGATGCTTTTACCGTTTGATGAATTTGATGTTATCCTTGGTATGGATTGGTTGACCGTCCATGATGCAATAGTGAATTGCAAAAGAAAGACTATCGATTTGAAATGCGCAAACGGTGAGATAGTCCGAGTTGAGTCTACTGATAGGATCGGGTTACCAACGATTATATCCTCGATGTTGGCTCAAAAATATGTGAAAAGGGGTGTGAGGTATACTTGGCATACGATTTGACAACAAAGAGTTAGAAAAGAAGCTTGAATCGCATACAGTGGTGCGTGATTATCCGGATGTTTTTCCCGAGGAACTACTGGGATTACCACTGTTCGGGAGGTAGAGTTTGGCATTGAACTTGTGTACAGGACTACACCGATTTCTGCAGCTCCGTGATCGTATGGCACCAACCGAATTGAAAGAATTGAAAACTTCGATTTGCAAGAATTGACGGATAGAGGTTTTGCTCGTCCAAGTTCCTCACCTTGGGGTGCACGGTATTGTTTGTGAAAAAGAAGGATGGAACAATGCGATTATGCATCGATTATCGTCAATCGAGTAAAGTGACAATAAAGAATAAATATCCGTTACGCGTATTGATGATTTATTCGATCAAGCTGAAAGGGCCTCTGTATTTTCGAAGATAGATTTGAGATCGGGTTATTATCAGTTGCGAGTTAGAGACTCAAGATATACCCAAAATGGCTTTCGAGAGCGAGATATGGTCACTATGAGTTCTTAGTGATGCCATTTGGACTTACTAATGCCGGCGGTATTTATGGATTTGATGAATCGGATTTTCAGACCATATTTGGATAGATTTGTAGTTGTGTTTATCGATGACATTTTGGTCTATTCAAGAAATGAAACAGAACATGCCGAGCACCTGAGAGTAGTGTTACGGATTTTGCGGGATAAGCAATTGTATTCTAAGTTCAGTAAATGTGAATTCTGGTTGAGAGAAGTTAGTTTTTTGGGTCATGTGGTGTCTGCATCGGGTATTCGAGTTGATCCGAGTAAAATTATAGCCATACTTAATTGGAAGTCTCCGAGAAATATTACTGAAGTTCGGAGCTTTTTGGGACTCGCCGGTTATTACAGACGCTTTGTAAAAGGATTTTCGACGATAGCCACACCATTGACAAGACTACTTCAGAAGGATGTTAAGTTTGTTTGGTCAGAAAAATGTCGGAGAAGTTTCGATCAATGAAAACTTATTTAATCAAGCTCAGTGCTAGTACAACCCGAATCCGAAGAAAGAGTTTGTCATATACAGTGATGCGTCTTTGCTTGGGCTGGGTTGTGTGTTGATGCAAGAGGGTCGAGTGGTGGCATATGCATCAAGACAACTAAAGCCGCATGAGAAGAACTATCCGACTCACAATCTCGAGTTATTTGCAATTGTTTTCGCTTTGAAAATATGGCGACATTACTTGTTTGGTGAGAGGTGTCATGTATACTCGGATCATAAAAGCCTCAAATATTTGATGACTCAGAGAGAATTGAATTTGCGACAAAGACGTTGGCTCGAGTTGTTGAAAGATTATGAGCTGGTCATAGACTATCACCCGGGAAAGGCCAACGTAGTTCTTGCGCGTTAAGTCGCAAATCACTGTTTGCTCTACGAGCTATGAATGTTCACTTGTCCACTCTATCCGATAGTGCGTTGGTAGCAGAATTAAAGGCTAGACCACAGTGGATTCATCAAATTAGTGAAGCTCAAAAAGTCGATGGTGAAATGGTTGCTAAACGAGCTGAATGTGCCACGGGTATGGAATCAGAATTTCAAATTGATGACGACGACTGTTTAAGGTTCAGAAACTGATTGTGTGTTCTAAGAAATTCGGAACTTATCTCGATGATTTTAAATGAAGCTCATAATAGCCGAATGTCGATTCATCCTGGTAGCACGAAAATGTACAATGACCTAAAATGCCAGTTTTGGTGGTCTGGTATGAAGCGAGACATTTCCGATTTTGTTTCGAAGTGTTTGGTATGTCAACAAGTGAAAGCGGAACATCAAGTACCTTCAGGATTACTACAGCCGATCATGATACCCGAATGGAAATGGGATCGAATAACGATGGATTTTGTATCTGGGTTACCGTTATCATCAAGCAAGAAAGATGCGATCTGGGTTATCGTAGATAGATTGACAAAGTCAGCTCATTTTATTTCCGTACGCATGGATTATTCACTCGATAAGCTAGCCGAATTGTATATTTCTCAGATTGTGAAGTTGCATGGAGTACCTATTTCTATTGTGTCAGATAGAGATCCAAGATTTACATCGCGATTATGGAAAAAACTACAAGAAGCTTTGGGTACTAAGTTGCATTTTAGCACCGCTTTTCACCCCCAGACTGATGGTCAATCAGAACGGACTATTCAAATACTCGAGGATATGTTGAGATGTTGCATCCTTGAATTTGGTGGTTCGTGGGAACGATATTTACCCTTGATTGAATTTGCTTACAACAATAGCTTTCAATCAAGCATTAAAATGGCACCATACGAGGCCTTATATGGTCGAAAATGCCGTACTCCATTGTTTTGGACTGAACTTAGTGAAGGTAAAATCTTCGGAGTTGATTTGATCAAGGACGCTGAGTAGAAAGTAAAGATAATCAGTGAAAGTTTGAAAGCGGCTTGGATCGGCGAAGTAAGTCGATGCAGGATTTGAAAAGGAAAGACATTGCATATCAGGTCGGAGACAAGGTATTTCTTAAAGTCTCACCTTGGAAAAAAATACTCAGATTTGGTCGAAAAGGCAAATTGAGTCCGAGGTTTATCGGACCGTATGAGATATCGAAACGAATTGGACCAGTCGCATACAGATTAATTTTGCCCCCTGAACTTGAAAGGATTCACAACGTTTTTCATGTTTCGATGCTTCGACGTTATAGATCCGATCCTTCGCACATAATTAGTCCAGTAGAGGTTGAAATTAAATCCGATTTGAGTTATGAAGAAGAACCGATCCGTATCCTAGCTCGCGAGGTGAAAGAGTTACGAAACAAAAAGGTTCCTTTAGTAAAGGTGTTATGGCTTAAACATGGGATTGAAGAGGCTACCTGGGAAACCGAGAAGTCTATGAAAGAACGATACCCGAATTTAATCATTGGTAAGATTTTCGGGGACGAAAATTCTTTAAGTGGGGGAGAGTTGTAACATTCCTAATTAGGCCTTAGTCAGAATGTGGTTTCGGGACCACAAAACCGAGTCATAAAAATTTACTTTTGACTTAATTGCACATATTTATGTATGATAATATAAGTGTGACAAATTAAATACTTTAAAATTAGCCTTAGGCATGAGAATTTGCTTGAAATGACTTAATTGAAAAATTTAGGAAAGATGATAGGCCAATTTGTAAGGCTTAAATGACAATAAAGTGGAAGACATGGAGTTGCATGTCAAATATCCATTTTTATGTTTAGTGGCTGGCCAAACAATGATACATTCCACTAACTTAAGTTAATTTAGTATATTTAATTTGTAATGAAATAAAATATTGGGAATAAAAAGATTAATAAAATAAAAGATGAAAGGGGAGGTGTTCATCTTCTTCCTTGAGTGAAAACCGAAACAAAAGGGGAAAAAAAAAGAGAGGGAAGCTCATTAGGGCAATTCGGCACACACTCATGGTCATTTGAAGCTGGAGTTGGAGCTCAAGATCAAAGGGAGCCAAGTTCGGAAAAAGGGAAAGCAAAAGCAATTGAGTAACCGATTGAAGTTGTTCATCCTAGTAAAAAGGTAAGTCCTTAAGTAAATTATGTTAGATAGGATAACATAGTATGTTTAAATCATTGGGAATAGATTGCTAAATCTTTGATCAATCTATGATAATGAGATGACTAAAGATAAAGAATTACGGCACTATGTGTGCGAGGTTATGGCACTTTGTGTGTGTAGAAAAATAATGCACTATATGTGTGCGATTAGGCAAAAGCACTATGTGTGCAACTTGCAAATCAAGCACTAAGTATGGATACATATACATATATACGGCAATGGTAGTATATGGCAATGGCTATGGTATTTTATTTATGTGTAAATAGAGTAGTTATGCATGGTGAATTCGAAGAAGCATGTAACAAAAGATAAATGGGTATGTTTATAACTTAATGTTTCTTTGTGAACACCTTGGTTGAATTCGGTTATTATCTAGTTAATCATTTAGTTTATAAATGGTTGATTTATCATAGTGTAAAATTTTCTTAGGACTTACTGAGTTAACAACTCATTTGATTTGGTTTGTTTTGTTATGTTTTGACATAGATCGACTTATCAAGAAAGGCTTGGGAACCATCAAGAAGTCATCATCACTTTTGTCGAACCTCTGGTACTTTTGTTTAAAACTTAGTAGACATTATGGCATGTATAGCTTAGAAATTTTGGGAAGTTCGTAAATCGATATATATTTTGTATTTTAGGCCATACGAATATGGCTAAAGTTTATGTATATTCATATATAAATCTTTAAATGTTTTAACTTATCAATCCTATAGATTAATCAACTCGAATTAGAATGTGGTACTTGTGAGATGCCTTAAATTAATTTTTTTTTTATGAATGTGTTCACGGTCAATAGGGGTTAAATCACTACATAAAAATAAGGATTTTAGTTGGGTAACGATACTTGTTAAGTTTTAGATTTTACTTTTAAAATTCGATCAAACCTTAAACGTTCCCTTGTACAAATGAGTAAATTGTGATATATGAACATATATTAGTAAAACACGGACAATTGGGTGTTACACAGCGTTTCATTGGGCCATATGAGATCATCGAAAGAATAGGGCCGGTAGCAAATCAGCTAGCTTTACCGTTAGAATTAGAAAAGATCCACAATTTATTTCATGTGTCAATGATACGATGGTATCGATCAGATCCATCGCATGTAATTTCTCCGGCAGAGATTGAAATTCAACCTGATATAACATATAACGAAGAAACGATTAGAATTTTAGCTTGAGAGATTAAAGAATTGAGAAATAAAAACATAACTTTAGTGAAATTTTTGTGGCAACGTCATGGGGTCGAAGAAGCTATGTGGGAACCTAAGGAAGCTATGAGAAAATAGTACCCTAACCTCTTTTCTGGTAAGATTTTTGGGGACGAAAATTCCTAATAGGGGAGACTTGTAACAGCCCGTTTTTAGTTAAATTGGAATAGTGATTTTGGGACCACAAATCAGAGATCAAAATAATTATTTTATTATTATGTTAATGTCTACAATATGATAATATGATTGTGTGAAAATTTCGTTGAGAAAATTTATCATTTGAATGCTTAATTTGAAAAAAAGGACTAAATCGCGTAAAGTGTAAAACTTGAGTTCTAATAGCTAAAGGTGTCTAATAGCTATGGAATCTTAAATTAGAGGTCCTTATGTTGTAATTAGACCATAAATAGTATGAGTGAACATATTTGGACACATTATTAAGTGTTTTAAAGGTAACTAAATAAGGTTAATTTTGTAATTTAAATAATAAACATAGTAAAATAATAAAAACAAAAGTGTTGTCTTCCTAATTTTATCCATCCATTGAAATTTTAATCCTATAAACCTCCATGGAAGCTAGTTAAATTCGGCGAAGCAAAACTTGGTGCATGGTGAGTATTTTTCAATCCGTTTTTAATGATTTCTATGTTTTTGAGATTGTTGCAGCTTAATCTAGCTAGCCCAGGGACTAATTTGCAAAACTGTTAAAGGTTTAGGGTTTTTCCATTAATGAATCTATGTATATTTTGATGTTTGATGATAGAAAATTTATGCTCGTTGTTAGATAAACAACATTTGTAAAGTGATTTTTGACAAAATTGTCATTTAGGGATTAAATTGAGAAATGTTGAAATTTTATGGTTAAATTGTGAAATAAATGAAAAATATGGGCTGGTAAGGGCTTAAATGAAATTTCGCTATCATGGGTATAAGTTGAATTTCATGAATTTGTATTTTTATGAGATAAGGACTAAATTATAAAAATGTTGAAATATTAGGGCAAAAGTGTAAAGTTGCCTTAATGTGTATTTTTGGACTGAATTGAATAGAATGATTACTGAAATATTTAAATTTTATTACATATAGATCAAGAAGGGTGAAATCAAATTTAGATCAGAGGAAAAACAAAGTATCAGACTAATCAACTTATTTCGCCATTTTAGCAATCAAGGCAAGTCCGTATGTAATAAGCATTGTTATATTTGTGTTTTAAATGCTTTGATATTTCATAAATTGTGAATACGACCTTGTGGACATATTCGACGATGATTCGGAAAATATGAAATCCCAGTTGAACCTCAGGAATAGATTAGGATAGAAATGACATGTCATTAGGGGTTATATTATTTGGGAGTTGGTCTATATATCCTACCGGTGGCTGAGTTATCCGGCATGTGTTGCGGATTCTTGTCAGCTTGTGTGGGCAGCACCGTGTAGCTTCGTCATGACCGTCAACTTGTGTGAGCAGGCCCGTTGATAGCTCAAGAGTGAGCATTATATGTGATACAAGATTGAGATAGCTTCAGCTATGTATGTGGCACTTAGGGTACAAGATTCCCAAATATCTGATAGTATTCTGAATGGTTCAATGGGTATATCAGAGATATGGTTGGGTATGAATTTGGTATGAGATGGTACAGGTATGTACATGAAACGTACAAGCTTTGAAATGAGGAAATTTATGAAATTCATAACTAGCTTGGTGAATGAATATGTGGTAGGTTTGTGAATCATCATGAGATATGTTATGTTATGTTTAAATTGCTTAAATTGTGCATATATGGTAAGTTGAGTTTAATGTTATACGAACTTACTAAGCTTTATAGCTCACATTGTTTATTTTCCCGTGTTTTATAGTGAAATCAAAGCTAGCTCGGATTCGAGAATCGTCGGAGACCTCATCACACTATCAAGCTATCACTTTGATACTTTTGAATTTATGTATTTGGTATATGTCATGTATAGAAAGTATGGTCATTTTTGTTATGGTTTGGTAATGAATTTAGCCATTTAAATTGGCTTGTAACTGTTTTGTGTTTGGTTGTGTTAATAGCCATAAGAGTTGGCTTATTTTTTTTGCATATTGATGATGTATATATATATGTGAAAAAGGCTTTTTAATATGTTGTGCTTAATTGCCAATTATAGGCTTGTTGTGAATTAGCATTATGGATTCCAAATGGTTGGCATTTAAGTTTGGTTTGCTTGTGTTTCTAGGTAAAGTAATGCATATTTGTAAGTTGTCATTTAGGTGATTTGTGATTGTGAATTTAGCATGAATGAAATGGTCAAATTTGCAACTTGTGTGTATTGTGGTTAATGGTATGGAATTAACATGAAATATGCTTGGTTAAAGTTGAATGAATGCCTATTTATGCCATGTTTTGGTACCATTTGGTTTGGTGTAGGTATATGCAAACTTAGGTGGCAAAATGGCTTGGTAAATAGCCTATTTTTGTCCACACGGGGCAGAGACACGGGCGTGTGTCTTAGCCGTGTGTGACACACGGTTAGGTTACACGATCATGTGTCCCCTGATGTTGAATTAAAAATCAAGTCAGTGTGCTCCACACGGCCTAGCACACGGGCATGTGACTTGGCCGGGTGGCATAAGTCAGTATACCCTACAGGTTTGGCAGGGCCTAGCACATGGCCTAGCACACGGGCAAACAGGCGTGTGTGGCCATTTCAAAGGGCACACGAGCATGTGGTTGGCCATTTGACCCAAGTCAGAGAGTTACACGGGGTTGGACACGGGTTGGGACACGGCCATGTGATCACATTTTGAATGTCCACACGGCTTATGACACGAGCGTGTCTTTGTCACATGGCCGGGCCACACGGGCGTGCGTCCCCTGTATTTTGTAAAATTTTCTAAGTTTTCCAGAAATTTGTTAAGTTATCGGTTTAGTCCCTAACCATCCCAAATGCATGTTTAGGGTGTAGGCTCGTAGTAAGGACAATGTGAATGATTTTCAATGATGTTTATTTGAAATTCTAAAATGTATGTGAAATGTCTAGTTATTTGTGAAATAAGTTCTGTAATGCTTTGTAACCCTATTCTGGCATTGAATATGGGTGAAGGGTGTTACAAGGTAATCCACAAACTTAGGTGGATCGGTGCAATAGAGTTTCACGGTGACCACAAGTTTGTGAACTGTTCTTAATTAATAGTTTTTGCTTAATTAAGGATTATTTATGGGAGATTTCTAATTAAGGGGCTTTTTAGACTGTTTGGATTTATTTTGGATATGATTTTCTATTTAACTCTTTATTTGCGACGGTTGGCAAAATAATCACGGTTTTTACTAAAATTAAAAGTTTTTCTGAAAACTCAAATATATCGATTTTCAAACTCTTCCACTGTAAAATGTTTTTTGAAAAGTAAATTAATTAAATAACATTTTCGATAATAATTGTAAAACTTGGATGATTTATTGAAATGATTCTGTTTTAAAAACCCTTCTTTGTGACATCTCTAGATTCGGCCATAAAATCTAGGCTGGGTTTGGGGTTTTACAAAATATTGAGTAAAAATTTAAATATTCAATATGGAATTGAATTGTGATGTATTGATGTATTTTCACTGTACTAATTCTGTAGCTCAAGTCATACCAGAATCCTCGACTAAAAAGGGGAAGGATAAAATCGACGTCGAATAGCTCAAAATCCACAATTTGTGTTTCTATAATCTGAACTAAGTTGTAAATTATTGCATTTTTATTTCTTGCATATGGTAAGCATTAGAGGTGAGAACTATTGTGTTTTACAATTGAAATGGATTGATTTGGTATGTGATGAATTTATTG
Source organism: Gossypium anomalum (assembly GCA_025698475.1). Taxonomy (NCBI): domain Eukaryota; kingdom Viridiplantae; phylum Streptophyta; class Magnoliopsida; order Malvales; family Malvaceae; genus Gossypium; species Gossypium anomalum. Next base: position 27,506,550 of record CM046958.1, on the reverse strand, counting down.
AATTTATATTGATTGAATTGAATATGTGTATATTTGATAATGTGCTTATATGAAAATTTGATATTGGATATTGAAAGCGAAATGGAACCTTACTATATCAAGCTGAGTCGGATATAGATGGCATGCCATAGGATAGGAAGAATTCAAGGATTTCTTTAACCTCGAGTCAATGAGGCACTGAGTGCCAATTTGTTTCGGTTTAACCGACGAGACACTGGATGTCAATTTGTATAGTGCTGAGTACAATTATTACTTTAGATTTATCCAATTAGGCATTGGGTGCCAAACTGGTGTGTTGGTTGGATCCGTGTATCCGTCCGAGTCCGAGTCGTGTTAATGGGGGTAAATAAATAATAAAGTTCTACAATTGATATTGAAATGGCATGGCATGCAAAATGGAAATGAAATAGTGGATTGAAAATGAAATGTGAAATATGTTATGAACAAATGGAATATAGGAGTTATGTACTCATGAATTGAATATGGAATGGATAATGCTATTGATTAAATGAAATGTAGATTAATATGTGAAAAGCTATTTAAATTGCAAGTGATGTGAATTGAGATATTTGTTTAACAAATCAAATATGATAGTATGTGAAAATTGAATATAGTATGAAATGATATGGTAATATGCATGAACTTGAAATGATGGTATATGGTAATGGTAAGCTTAACAATAATATGTTTGTATAATTAAATTTATGCGTTCTTTATCTTTATGTCCTTAATTGTTCGAATTATAGAAATATCACTGAGTTTTACTCAGCGTACGGTTTTGTTTTCCATGTGCAGGTTAGGTACTTCTCTTTTGATCACCAACTCAGCATCCAACAACGATCTCGATCTCAAATGTGGTGATGTTTACCTTTTGTGATGGCATGTACCTAGGATGTCTTAGTTGATAGTTATTTTATGAATGGATTATAAATGGAGTTATAAGCATAATGTTGGTTTGAGTATATAAATATATGTTTGTGTTTGAAGCCATAAATTGGAATGTTATTTTGGAACCATTGCTTGTGAAGTGTATGTGGACTTAAGCTTGATACTTTAGGTAGTTATAAGTTAGGTTAAAGTGAATTAATTGGTATGCTTTAAATATTGATGTGAATGATGCATTGATGATTTGTTTGGATGATATAAATGTGGTACCAATGAGGGTACATTGGTAAGGCACCTAGGATGATTGTTTTGACGTGCTTTAAGTATGTTTGATTGTGTTTTGAATAGGTTAAACAAATGGTATTTGATTTGCTTAATGCCCAAGCAAATAGGAAATGGTAAACTTGTTGTTTAAGGTACAATTTAGGTGCACACGACCAGACACATGGGCGTGTGACTTGGCCGTGTGAGATACACGGCTGGCATACGAATGTGTGAGGCCATTTTTTGAATTACATGACCTGGCACACAGGCGTACGGCTTGGCCATGTGACCTAAGTCAGTGAGTTACATGGGCACAGACACAGGCTGGGGTACGACCGTGTGTCCCTATTTTGAAAGTTACACGGGCGTGTGTCTCAGCCATGTGACCCCTGTAGTTGAAATTTTTTTGAAATTTTTCCTCAAATTTTCAAATGTTCCCGATTTAGTCCTGCATCATTTCTAAAGTGATTCTAAGGCCTCGAGGGCTTACATAAGAAACGATATGCATGCTTAATGATGGATTATGTTATAACTATTGAAATGTTTTAAAATAAATGATTTAGGTAACGTTTATTCGGTAATGCTCTGAAACTTTATTTTGGCAACAGATACAGGTTAAGAGGGTTACATTTCATGGTATCAGAGCTTGCAGATTTAACCGATTCTCGAACAAAATCGAGCTCAGAATTGAGTTTAGAGGTACATGCCGTAATTGAGTTGAATTGAGTTGGGATTTGGATGCTGATATATTTGTTTTTGTTTTATAGTTAAAAATTTCGGATGACTATAATAATAATGTTGATCAAGAGATGTATATCGGAGATGATGTCTCTAATGAATTAGATGGAATCGAATCAATAACACCGAGTGTTAATCCAATTCATGCTCATCCAATTTGTGCTCAACAACCTAACATTGAGCGATGTAATACTAAGGAAGGAGGTGACTCATATTTAGTTCGAGCTATCGTTGATGCTCTTCAGCGTGTTGCGGGAACTACATCCGCTACAGCATCTACACCTACTGTTCATCGGGCTCCCATAAAAGAGTTATGTTGATATGGTGGAACCAAATTCTTAAGGTTGAAAGAAGTTGATCCTTCCATAGCTGAGGTTTGGATTGAATCCACTAAACGCATCTTGCAACAACTTCAATGCAACACGCGTGAAAATGTAATATGTGTTGTTTCTTTACTGCATGGAGAAGCATATACCTGGTGGCAGTCAGTCACACGCAACATATCTACAAATCAGGCTAATTGGGAATTCTTTCAAAAGGAATTTCAAAAGAAATATGCAGGTGAACTGTATATCGAAAATAGAAGACAAGAATTTTTTATGCTGAAACAAGGTGAAATGTTTGTGGTTGATTATGAACGAGAGTTTTTACGACTTAGTAGGTACGCTGTTGAATTTGTGCCAACTGAAATTGAAAGTTGCAAGCAATTTTTATGTGGTTTACACGATGAGCTTCGGGTGCAGTTAGTATCGCGTAGAATGGTAGAACAAGCTCTGGGTCTTGATAAAAAGACTAAGACCACTCATACTATTGGAAAACATCTTGGAGCTACTAGTTCAAATCCACAATCAATGAGATCAAAAGAATTTCATGGTAGCTGGAGGTCAACTTTTAAGTCGGAATGTAACACCCTAACTCGTATCCGTTACCAGAATAAGGTTACAAAACATTACCGGAGTTTACAAATCAAACGGACAGAAATTTCAAACATTTCATATCATATCATTAAACATATTGAAACCAATTCAAAACATACATATTATCCCTTATATGAGCCCTCGAGGCCTTAAATATGCAATAGAGACAAGTCGGGATTAAATAAAAAACTTAGAAAATTTTTCAGAAAACATTGAAAATTTCAACACTGCAAGGGTCACACGATCGTGTGTGAAACACCCCCTTACTCGTATTCAATGCTGGAATAGGATACGAGGCATTACCGGACTTACAAAGCGGGCAAACATACAATTCCGGGTCATAAATTTTCATCCAAATTAAAACCATTCGTACTCAATCACAAAGTCCCTAATACGAGCCTACGAGGCCCGAAACATGCTTTGGAAGTGGCTTGAGACTAAACTGGGCATTAGGAAATTTTTACAAAACTTAGAAAATTTTTGCTATGAACAGGGGTTACGCGCACGTGTGGCTTGGGACACGCTGTGTGGGCAGGCCGTGTGGTCACACACGCCTGTGTCCCTAGCCCGTGTAACTCTCTGTTTTGTAATGCATGAACAAATTGATGTCATACGGATAAGTCACACGCCCATGTGCCAGGCCGTGTGGTAAATTATATTTCATAAAATAGGTGTAGACTTTACACAGTCAGGACACACGCCCATACCTGAGGCCGTGTCCCTCGTATGGCTGAGACAGACACCCATGTCTCTGCCTATGTGCTCAATTCTGAGCATTCTATTTCTCAAAATTAAAGTGCAGAGGACACACAGCCAGAACATATGCCCATAGGGCAGACCGTGTGTCACACATGGCCTAGACACACGCCCGTCTGTCTACCCGTATGGACAAAATAAAGGCTATCTACCAAGCCATTTGTCACCCTCATTTACACCTTCACACACACAAGTTCAATGGCATAATCCATGGCATGTTTAAGCAACCAACACATCCATAATCAAGGCTAAATCATATCATTCATTACCAACACTTAATATATTTACTATAGCATAATTTACCAAATCAATTCATACCAAACTCACATTCACAAGTATCAACATGAATACTTTCATCATGCATAATTCTACTAAGATTTCCTAGCACAGCAAAGAACCTATCTCATCCATTTCACAACAAGACATTTAACCATAATAAACACATAGCAACCCATTACAAAACACAAAAACAAGAAGGCATTAACATATATACTATATAAATGGCTTACAATCATTTTAGCCAAAATAAGCCAATTACATGGCTAAATACCAAATTACAGTAAACAAATATAAGCCAATACATTTGGCCAAATCGAATGACACTTATAACAAAATGACCAAGTCCCTATACATGTCATACTCTCAAAATGTTTTAAAATCATCAGTACCCAAAGGATAGTTTGACTGTGTGATGCCACTTCAGACGATCTCTAATCCTGAGCTAGCTTGGTGACACTATAAAACATTGAAAATAAAACGAAGTAAGCTATATAGCTTAGTAAGCTCGTATGAAGAAATAAGCAACCTTACAATACAATAATCATGCAAGTAATATAACATAAGATAACATAATTTACCATAATCTCATGATCATAGTTCACTTCCATCACAACTTACCTTGAAATCGTCATTTCACGAATTTATAATCATAAGCTTCGAGTACATATATGTACCATATCGTAACAAATTTACATTTATTCTCATCTTTGACATACCCGTGAACCACTTGGAATAATAATGTCGAATACTTGGGAATCTTGCACACCAAGTGCTATATATGTAGCCAATGCTACCTCAATCTCATATCGCATAATTGCTCGCTCTCGAGCTAATTAACGAGCCTGCTCACACAAGTTTTCAGTCAAGACGTAGCTACTCGGTGCTACTCACAAAGGCTGTCAAGTAACCACAACATATGCCGGTATACTCAGCCACCAGTAGGACGTACAAGACCAACACCCAGATCACATAATCACATAACACATGGTAACCCTAGTGACATGTCACTTGTATCCTAATCTATTCCTAATGTTCAAACGGGATTTCTTGCTTATCGAACCGTCATCGAACTCATCCGTAAATTTAAACTCGTCTACACAATCAATCATACAGTTGATGCAATACTAAAGCATTTAAATACAATTATATTAAAGCTTATTTAACATACAAACTTACCTCGATTACAAAAACGGCTATTAGTTCGATTTAGTCTACAACTTTATTCTTTCCCTGGTCTAAACTCGAACTTCATTTTTCTTTATCTATAATATCAAATTTAACTTATTTAATCATCACATTATTCAATTCAGCCCAAAAACACACTATGAAAAAAATTACATTTTTGCCCCTAACCTTTTGACATTTTTACAATTTAGTCCCTAGGCTCGTAAAATGAATTTCTTTCAATTTCCTCACAACCCAAGCCCAGCCAAACCTTTTTCATGCTCATGACCGCCCACATTTTTCATTTATTTGCATTTTCTACTCATTTATAAACTTTTACAAATAAGTCCCTATTTCTCGTTTTTTACTAAAAATCACTTTACAAAAGTCATTTAACAAACGACAAACATGCATTTTCTACCATCAAACATCAAAATAAATACATGTTCAACATGGGTAAAATTTTTAACTTCACCTTTCTTTCAAATTAGTCCTTGAAATAGCTAAATCAAGTTACAACGATCTCAAAAATATAAAAATCGTTAAAAACGGGACAAGAACGGACTTACAATCGAGCTTGAAAGTGGCCAAAACCCTAGCTATATCTTCTCCTTGTGAAATTCAGCCATGGGGGACTAATTTGAAGAAGATTACATCTTTTATTTATAAGATTTTGTGTTTATTTACCTAACCATGTCCATTTTTGTCCACCCTAGAGTATAATGGTCTAATTACCATTTAAGGACCTCTAATTTAAGGATTCATAGCAATTAGACACTTTTAACATAGAGAACTCAAGTTTTGCACCTATTATAATTTAGTCCTTCTAGTCAAATTGGACACTCAATCGATAAAATTTCTTAATAAAATTTTCACAATCATTCAATTATACTGTAGACCTTAAAGTAATAACAAAATAAATATTTCTACTTCGAATTTGTGGTCCTGAAACCACTATTCTAATTTGACCCAAAAACGGGTTGTTACAATTCTCCCCCTTTAGGGATTTTCGTCCCCAAAAATCTTACCAGAAAAGAGGTTAGGGTACTATTTTCTCATAGCTTCCTACCTAGCCTCTTCAACCCCATGTCATTGCCACAAAACTTTCACTAGAGCTATGCTTTTATATCTCCACTGTTTAACTTCTCGAGCTAAAATCTTGATCGGTTCTTCACCACAAGTCATATCGGGTCGAATCTCAATCTCTGTCGGCAAAATTATGTGTGAAGGATCTGATCGATAATGGCACAACATCGATACATGAAACACATTGTGAATCCTTTCCAATTTTGATGGCAAACCTAATCGATATGCCATTGGCTCTATTCTTTCAATAATTTCATACGGCCCAATGAACCGTAAACTCAACTTGCCTTTACGGCCAAATCTAAGAATTTTCTTCCACGGTGATACTTTCAGAAACACTTTATCACCAACCTAAAATTCAATATCATTTTGTTTCAAATCCGCGTACAATTTTTGTCGATCCGAAGCTGCTTTCAAATAATCACGAATTACTTTCACCTTTTCTTCGATTTCTCTGACCAAATCAACCCCGTGAATTTGTTTCTCATTATGCTCAGTCCAGTACAACAGAGTTCGGCATTTGCAGCCATACAATGCATCATATAGTGCCATCTTTATACTCGACTGATAACTGTTGTTATAAGCAAATTCGACCAACGATAGGTATTTCTCCCAACTACATTCGAACTCTAAAACACAACAGCGAAGCATATGTTCAAGAATTTGAATCACTCTCTCATATTGATCGTCAATTTGCGGATGGAACGTAATACTAAAATTCAACTTTGTACCCAACACTTCTTGCAATTTCTTCCAAAATTGTGATGAAATCCTCAGATTTCTATCCGAAATAATAGAAGTAGGCACCCTGTGCAATCTAACAATCTCAGCAATGTACAATTCAGCTAGCTTATCAAGTGAACAATCAGTACGCACCGGAATAAATGAGTTAATTTCGTCAATCTATCAACAACGACCCAAACAACATCTTTTTTCTTCAGAGTCAAAGGTAATCCAGTTACGAAATCCATCGTAATTCTGTCCCATTTCCACTTGAGGAATCATCACAGGCTGAAGTAAACCCGAAGGTACTTGATGTTTGGCCTTTACTTATTTAAAAATCAAACATCCCGATACGAATTCAGAAATATCTTGTTTCATACTTGACCACTAATACAATTTCTTCAAATCATTATACATCTTCATACTTCCTAGATGAACAGACAGACAACCACTGTGTGCCTCATGAAGAATTTTTTGAATCAACTCAGTATCTTTTGGTATACAAATCCTACCTCGGAACATCAAACAATCATTAGCCCCAATTTGAAAGTCCGAATCACTATTCGGTTCGCACTAAACTCTATTAGCTTGCAATTCACTGTCACATTTCTGAGCTTCACAAATTTGCTAAAGAAATACTGGTCTAGCTTTTAACTCAGCTAGAATCGATCCATCATCAGAAAAATTTAATCGAATATTCATTTCTCTCAAAGCAAACAAATATTTCCTACTCAAAGCATTGGTGACTACATTCGCCTTCCCAAGATGATAATCAATTACCAACTCATAGTCTTTCAACAACTCGAGCCATCTCCGTTGTTGCAAATTCAAATCTTTCTGAGTCATCAAATACTTTAAACTCTTGTGATCAGTAAAGATGTGACACTTCTCACTGAATAAATGGTGTCGCCAAAATTTTAAAGCAAACACAATGGAAACCAATTTCAAGTCGTGCGTCAGATAATTCCTTTCGTGCGGTTTCAACTGCCTCGAGGCGTAAGCTATCACTTTGCCTTTTACATCAACATACAACCAAGACTGTTCAATGACACGTCGTTATAAATCACAATCTCCTTTCTCGACTCAAGTTGCACTAATACCGGTGCGTTAGCCAACAATGCTTTCAACTGTTCAAAAATCTTTTGACATATCTCAGACCACTCGAACTTCACATATTTTTGTAACAATCTAGTCATAGGTGTAGCAATCATTGAAAATCCCTTAACAAAATATCGATAATAACCAGCCAAACCAAAAGAGCTTCTAACTTTAGATACATTTCTCAGAGGTTTCCAATCGACAACTATCAAAATCTTACTTGGATCAACTCGTATACCTTCTGCTAAAACAATGTGTCCCAAAAATCTGACTTCTCAGAGCCAAAAATCACTTTTGCTGAATTTAGCAAATAATTTCTTATCTCTCAAAGTCTGCAATACAATTCTTAAATGTTCAGCATGCTCAGACTCATATCGTGAATAAATCAAAATGTCATCAATAAAAACAACCACAAATTTATCTAAATACAGTCAGAAAATTCGATTCATCAAGTCCATAAATATTGCAGGAGCGTTTGTTAATCCAAATGGCATAAAAAGAAATTCATAATGCCCATACCTCATTCTGAACGTGATCTTTGACATAATCGACTCTTTAACTCTCAACTAATAATAGCCTGATCTCAAGTCTATCTTCGAGAACACTCTTGCCCCTTTCAACTGGTCAAACAAATCATCAATTCTCGGTAAAGGATACTTGTTCTTTATCGTAACCTTATTAAATTGAGATAATCAATACAAAATCTCATACATTCGTCTTTCTTCTTGATGAATAACACTGGTGCACCCTAGGGCAAAAAACTCAGTCTCGCAAAATCCTTATCTGTCAACTCTTGCAACTGAGATTTCAATTCTTTCAATTTGATTGGAGCCATTCTATATGGAGCTATCGATATCAATGAAGTTCCGGGTACCAAATTAATAGTAAACTAATCTCTCTAATCGGTGGTAATCTAGGCAACTCCTCTAGAAACACATCTGGATATTCACAAACTACCGGCACAGATTCAATCTTCAATTCAGACACTTTCGTTTTCAGTACATACACAAGATAAGCTTCACAACCTTTTCTTACATCCCTCTGAGCTGACATTGACGAAATTACAATAGGTAACTCACCCGAATCCTCTGATTCAATCCAAAGAATTTCATTATTTTGACATTTCAATTCAACAATCTTTCATCTACAATTCACTACGACATCATGTAGAGTTACCCAATCCATTGCAAGAATTACATCGAACTCATCAAATGGTAAAAGCATTAAGTCATCCAGAAAATAGTGACCCCGAATTATTAAAGGACAACTCTTGTAAACTTTATCAACTAAAACATATTTGCCTAAGGGGTTCGACACTTTAATCACATACTCAGTAGGCTTAATAGGCAAATTCTTACTAGATACCAAATTTATGCAAATATAAGAATGAGTTGGTCCAGGATCAATCAATGCCACTACATTAGTATCATAGAGAGAAAATATACCAGTGATAACATCAGGGGATGACGCATTTTCGCGGGCGCGAATAGCGTAAGTTCTAGCAGGTGCTCTGACCTCTGATCTCGTAGTTAACTCATTCGTCACACCTCTGCTACTGTTCCCACTCCCAGTATTTCTTGGTGGCCTTCCTCTAGTGGCAGTGTTACTTGGCCTTGCATTCTAAAAATTTTCTTTCTCAGCCATTTTAGGGCAATCTCGAATGAAGTGATTTAGGGAGCCACATTTAAAGCAAGCTCTGTTATTCATCCTATGTAACACCCCTAATCCGTATCTGTCGCCGGACTAGGGTTAAAGGCATTACCAGACAAATTGGAATATTTAACATTCATTTCATAAACATTTTAGCATCAGAGATCAAACATCAATATACAGTCCCTTATACAGGTCATCGAGACCTTAAACATGCATTAGAAATGGGTCAGGACTAAACCGAACACATACAATTTTTTTTCAAAACTTAAACATTTTTCAAATAGGTACAGGTCACACGCCCGTGTGAACAGGCCATGTGCCTCACACGACATTAGACACGCCCGTGTGTCTAGACCGTGCCAAAATAGGGCATACATATTGACTTGCTCACATGGCCACAAGACACACCCGTGTGCCTTGGCCATGGTCGAGCCTGACTTGGGCCACACGGCTAGCCACACGCCCATGTGTCTTGGCCGTGCTCGAGCCTGACTTCAATTGTAGGGTACCCTAGGGGACACACGACCGTGTAATATGACCGTGTGTCGTACATGACTAAGACACACGCCCGTGTCTCTGCCCATGTGGACAAAAATAGGCCATTTGAATAGCTAATTTTCCACTCCAATAAGGTCAAACCTACAAGCACCAAACCAAGCATATTTGCACAACATTTTATAGCCAATTCACAACCAAAACATAAGCCATTCATGACATATCATTACCAACCAATTCCATGCTCATAAACCTTACTAATTTATGTCAAAACATAAAACAAAAGCATATCAAAACATATAATTTGGTAATCTCCTAACATACAACCAAATATCATACTAAAACCTTACCAAATTGACCATTTCCTTTGGCCAACCAAAAACATAAGAAAACACTTCTAGCCTATTCATGCCATACTTCATATATATACATTTTCAAAAGTACTAAAATAAGGTTCGATAGTGTGGTGACGATCCTCGATGATCCCCAAGCTCACAGTAGCTTCAATATCTATAAAACAATGCAGACATATACAAAGTAAGCTTTCTAAAGCTTAGTAAGCCATATACAATTAAACTTATCACTTAAAGCATATAAACATCATCAAATTACTTATACTTTGTAGCCAAATATCAACACAAACCTCATATTCATATACTTAGATCATAAATCATCTTTTATACACATACTTCCCTTTCATTCTCAAACATACTATACAATGCAAATGTACCTGAATCGGATATAATTTCACAAAGTCATTGATTTTTCTCGGAATGCCTGTTTGAACCATTCGGAAACGTAAGGATATGTGGAAAGCTCAGAAAGCATATACAATGCCGACATCCCAGATGTGGTCTTACATGTAATCAAATATCGATGCCACTGTCCCAGACAGGGTCTTATACGAAACCAGATACGATGCCGATGTCCCAGACATGGTCTCACACGTAAAACAGAAGTCGATGCCAACGTCCCATACGTGGTCTTACACGATAACACATATCAGAATCCTATGTCATGACATATGTATCCTAATTATTCCTAAGGTTCGTATAGAGCTTTTCGGATGTCGAAACTTTGTCGATACCTTATCGAATAGCACATAACTAGCTCAAACATTTGTTATCACAATTCAATATCATATGAATCATAAGAATTCAATTTAAACACGTTTATTTGAATATCGACTTACCTTGTACGGACTCAAATGGATGGAATTGGTTACTCGACAACTTTCGACTTTCCCCGATCTAATTCCGTATTCTTTAATTCACGATCTATTAAATTCAAATTTAACCAATTCAATCACAAATTCATTCAAAACTATCCACAAACACACATTTAGGGCATGTTGCAAACTAGCCCTCACTTTTTCACATTTTGACACTTTAGTCCCTAATTCACAAAATCACAAAATACTCATAATTTGTTTGTACACAAGCTTAGCCAAATTTCCATAGCACTCATACAAGTCCACAAATTTCATTTATTTCACATTTTAGTCCCTCAATTTACAAATTTCATAATTTAGTCCATTTTACTCAAAATCATCAAAAATCCAAAGATAAAACATATAAACCCAACATTAAACTTTTATATTTCATCAATTAACAACATAAAGCTCATGAATTCATCCATGGAACATTTCAAAATCATTAAAAAAATCATAAATTGAGGTATGAGTTCGATAGTATCAACAATTATAAAAACGTAAAAATTATAAAAAACCGAGCAAAACACATACCTAATTTACCAAATCAAAGTGTCAAACCCTAGTTGCTTTTCTCTTTTCTTTTTCCTTTGTATTTTCAGTAAGATGAGTGAAAATGAACCAAATTTTAAGCTTTTGTTTTATTTTAATTAACATATTAACTAAATGACAATTTTGCCCTTTATTACAAAACCAATTATTCACCTAACACATGACCTTTTATGTCTATCCAAACTTCCAATGGTCAAATAACCACATAAGGACCTCTCATTTACAAATCCAGATCAAATAAACACTTTTAACAAGTAGCAGGCAACTTTTACATTTTACACAATTAAGTCCTTTATCAAATTAAGCACAGAAACGATTAAATTTTCATACGAAATTTTCACAGATGCTAATTCAAATATCATAAGCACGAAAAATAATATTTAAATATTTTTCTCTAACTTGGATATGTGGTCCCGAAACCAAAATTCTGAGTAGGGTCTAAACCAGACTGTTACATCCTACATTCACCAGGATGTCGTCTACCACAGTGTTGACATTCAGGTCTATTAGACCTAGAATTACCAACACTCGCTATTGATTTAGTTTGGGCCTTAGAACCCGAATATTGCTTCCCACAATCTCTGTTGGGATACCCAGCTGAAGCGTTAGAATGAGTGTACAAATCCCTCGACTTCTTTGATGGAGATTGAGCTGATTTGATGTTGTTATCATTGGATGAATTTGATGTGATTTCGGGCATGGATTGCCTAACTCTACATGATGCGGTTGTGTATTGTAGATGAAAGCTTATTGTACTGAAATGTCATAATGGTGAGACTCTTCATATTAAATCAGATAGGCTGAGTGGGTTACTTATTGTTATTTCGGCTATGTCTGCGCAGAAATATGTGAGAAAAGGTTGCAATGCATTCCTTGGTTATGTGTTGGACACTAAAGTATCTAAGTCAAAGCTTGAATAAGTATCGGTGGTTTGTGAGTATTTTGATGTATTTCTAGAGGAGTTACCGGAATTACCACCAATTAGAAAGGTGAGTTTCCTATTGAACTAATACCATGAACATCATCGATATCGATAGTACCTTACAGAATGGCAACTACCGAGTTAAATGAGTTGAAAGCACAGCTGCAAGAATTGACAGATAAGGGTTTTGCTCGACCCAGTTTTTCACCTTGGGGTACACTGATTCTATTCGCTAAGAAAAAGGACGGATCAATGAAATTATGTATTGATTACCATCAGCTTAATAAGGTTACAATCAAGAACAAGTATCCACTACCTCGAATTGACGATCTGTTCGATTAGTTGAAAGGTGCCACAGTATTTTTGAAGATTGATCTTCATTTTGGTTACTATTAGCTACGAATGAAAGATTTGGATGTGCCAAAAACTGCATTTAGAACTAGGTACAGACACTATGAATTTCATGTGATGGCGTTTGGTTTAACTATTGTACCTGTAGCATTTATGGATTTAATGAACAGAATCTTTAGGCTATACTTAGATAGATTTTTTATGGTATTTATTGACAACATTCTGATATATTCACGAAGTGAGTCTGAACATGTTTAACATTTGAGAATTGTGTTGCAAACTTTACGAGATAAATAACTTTTTGCCAAATTTAGCAAATATGAGTTTTGGCTCCGAGAAGTTAGTTTTCTGGGACATTTAGTATTAGCTGAACACATTAGAGTTAACCCGAGTAAAATTTTAGTAGTTTTTTATTAGAAACCACCGAGAAATGTATCTGAAGTTAGAAGTTTTTTAGGTCTAGCTTATTATTACAGAAGATTCGTCAAAGGGTTCTCAATGATAGCTACATCAATGATGTGACTTTTACAGAAAGATGTGAAATTTGAATGGTCTGAGAAATGTCAGCAAAGTTTCAATCAGTTGAAAGTAATATTAACTGAGGCACCAGTTTTGGCTCAGCCTGAATATAGTTAAAGAATTTGTGATTTATAGCAATGTATCTTTAAATGGTTTAGGCTATGTTTTAATGTAGGAAGGCAAAGTGATAGCTTATGCTTCCAGAAAATTAAAGCCGTACGAAAAGAATTACCTGACGCATGACCTAGAGTTGGTACCTATTGTGTTTGCGTTGAAAATTTAGCGACACCATTTTTTCGACAAAAAATGTCATATATTTACCGATCACAAGAGTTTAAAGTATCTAATGTAGCAGAAAGATTTGACTATGAGACAACACGGATGGCTTGAGTTGTTAAAAGATTACGAATTGATCATTGATTATCATCCAGGAAAAGTTAATGTAGTTGCTGACGCTCTGAGTAGAAGGTCTTTATTTGTTCTGCGAGCGATGAACACACGACTAACATTATCTGAAGATGGTTCGGTCTTAACTGAGTTGAAAGCTAGTCTAATTTTTTTACAACAGATCTGCGAAGCTAAAAAATGTGATGATGAGTTGCTAGTTGAGCGGGCACAGTGTGAGTCGACTTCTGATTTAGAATTTCAGGTAGGATCCGATGATTGCTTATTATTCAAAGGTATAATTTGTGTACCAAAGAATCCAGAGCTTATTTAGAGAATCTTGCATAAAACTCTTAGTGGTAGCTTGTCTGTGCATCTGGGAAGTAATAAGATGTATAGTGATTTAAAATAGATATATTGGTGGCCGAGAATGAAGCGCGAGATTTTTTACTATGTATCTAGATGCTTAGTATGTTGGCAAGTTATAGATGAACATCAGGTACCTTCTGGATTGTTACAGCCAGTGATGATACTAAAGTGGAAATGGGATCGAGTTACTATGGATTTTGTATTGGGTTTACCTCTATCTCTGAGAAAGAAAGATGCCATTTGGGTTATTGTAGATCGTTTGAAAAAGTCTGCACATTTTATTCTGGTACATACAGATTTCTCCCTTAATAGATTAGCTGAGTTATATGTTTCTAAAATTGTCAAATTACACGGAGTGCCAATCTCTATTATTTTAGATAGAGATCCACGGTTTACATCACGATTTTGGAGAAAGTTACAAGAAACTCTAGGTACGAGGTTGCATTTTAGCATTGCATTTCATCATCAAACAGATGGTCAGTTCAAGCGAGTAACCCAGATTCTCGAGGATATGCTTTGTTGCCGCATATTAGAGTTCGAAGGTAATTGGGAGAAATATTTACTGTCGATTGAATTCATGTATAACAATAGTTTTCAACTATTATTTCATCTTCCATCATTCAACCAAATTAAGCATATCATCCACCATTTTTAAGCTACTTATAAAAATACCAAAACTATACCATTTCATCAATAACATGCCAAATCTCAAGCCAAGTTAAATGGCCAATACAACAACCAAAATATATGGCCAACACAGTAGCTCCTTTCAACTGATCAAAAATCATCAATTCGGGGCAAGGGATATTTATTCTTGACAGTCACCTTGTTCAACTGATGATAATTGATACACATTTTCATTGTACCATCTTTCTTTCTCACAAATAGCATCGGAGTTGCCCAAGGTGAGAAACTCGGTCTAGCAAACCCTCTATCGGTCAACTCTTGCAACTGAGACTTTAATTCTTTTAGTTCAGTCAGAGCCATTCTGTATGGAGCTATTGAAACTAGAGTAGTACTAGGTACCAATTCAATGCCAAATTCGACCTCTCTAACCGGAGGTAATCCCGATAGTTCTTCAAGAAACACATTAGGGAATTCGCATACAACAGGCACTAATTCAACTTTCTTTTTTGACACTCTCGAATCAATCACATATGCAAAATAAGCTTCACAACCCTTTCTCACAATACTCAAAGCTTTCATCGAAGATAATACAGCAGGCAATCCATTCAAATCACTAGATTCAATTCTGACTATTTCATTATTCTTGCATCTCAAATCAATAGTTTTTCGTTTACAATTCACCACAACATCATGCAAAGTTAACCAATCCATACCCATAATTATATCATACTCATCAAAAGGAAATAACATTAGATCAGCAGGAAAACAATTGTTTCGAAACATTAACGGACAATTCTTGCAGACTTTATCAACCAGAACACATCTACCTAGGGGGTTCGAAACTCTAATTACAAATTCAGTAGACTCTACAGACAAAGTCTTACTGTTCACTAAGTTCATACATATACACGAATGTGTTGATCCAGGATCTATCAACGCAATCACTGAAGTATCATAGAGAGTAAATGTACCTGTAATCACATCTGGTGATGAAGCTTCCTCGTGAGCTCGGATAGCATAGGCTCTAGCAGGTGCACGAGCCTCAGATCTAACAACTGTGTCTTTCGTTCCTCTTTGACTACCACTTACATTTCCCAAATTTCTGGGAGGTCTACCACGAGAAACATTACCACTCTACCTTGGATTCTGAACATTATCTTTTTTAGCTAAATCTAGACAATCTTTTATAAAATGGTTTCTTGAACCACAACTATAACAAGCTTGGTTATTACTATTTCCCCAGTATTCACCAAAGTGTCGTCTTCCACATTGATCACACTCAGGCTTTTCATTCTTTGCATTATCAACACTAGCAATAGACGTGGCTAAAGATTTGTAATTCGATGGCGATCTAGCACGATCTCTGTTCGAATGTCCTACACTAGCCTTTGAACGACTGCTATCATCTCTAAAATTCTTGGATCCAGATTGAAATGATTTGCTTGCTAATCTCTTTCATACCTCTCTAGCTTCAAAATTAGCCTTTCTTTTCTCTTTCCCAATATCTTCAGCTTTACATGCTCATTCAACAAGCGCCACGAACTCTTTGATTTCCAAGATCCCAACTAGCAAACGAATATCTTCATTCAACCCATCTTCATATCTCTTGTACATTATTGCTTCCGAAGATACACATTCTAGGGTATATTGACTCAACCTTCCAAATTCCCGCTCGTATTCTGTGATAGACATACGGCCTTATTTAAGCTCAAGAAACTCTTTGCGTTTCTGATCAATGAATCTTTGACTGATATATTTCTTCTGAAATTTAGCTTGGAAGAAATCCCACGTAACTCATTCACTCGGAACCACAGATGTCAAAGTCTTCCACCAATGATACGTCATGTCTCTCAAAAGTGAAACGATACATTTTATACATTCTTTTAGACTCAAGGACAACTCATCAAACACTCTTATTGTGTTCTCTAACCAGAACACGACTTATTCAGCATCATTACTTATTGTAGCTCGGAACTCTTCAGCCCCATACTTTTTAATCTTATTAACTGGTGGTCTATTCAACTGTATGGTGGCATAATAGGAGTTTGAGGAGAATTAACTGGGGGTGGAGGTTGTTGTACAATCGGATTGGTTCTAATATATTGGGTGGACCAATCATTCATCATCTAATAGAAGGCTTGTTTAGCCTCACCATCACAGCTACTCGTAGCCGGTCGAGAATCAGCTTGCACCATCCCTTGCGCGGGAGTAGGCGCATTGCTTTCAACATCGTCTGCTACAGCTCTATCGGGATCCATTGCTATATAAAAGCACATTTCAATGTCAGGATTCATCACACTATCGCAGTTCAAAAATATGGCATGTATAACTAGACTCACATAAGCTATGGTAGTCCTAGAACTGACTAAACCATAGCTTTGATACCAATAAAATGTAACACTCCTAACCCATATCCGTCGCCAGAGTAGGTTAAGAGGTATTACTTAATCCATAACACAATTCAAGATAATCAAATATCAAATATCATTACATTACAGTAACTTTCGTACATTCACATTCAATAAGATCATAAAAGTGAGTATACAATACCTAAAAATGTATTCGGGACCAAATTGACAACATGTGAAAGTTTCAGAACTTAAAAGAATTTTTAACTCTTAAAAGCTCACACGCTCGTGTGAACAGGCCGTGTGCCTCATTCGGTCTAGACACTCCCGTGTGTCAAAGCCATGCCAAACAGGGCATAGCTATTGACTTGCCCACACGGTCAGACCACACGCCTGTGTATCCAGCCCGTGTACCATGCACGCGCTCGTGTCTAGGCTGTCTGCTAGGCCATGCAAAAAATAGGGGGTATTTTGTTTGTGACGTCAGCATACCGATTAAGGTCACACAGCCAGACCACACATTTGTGTGTCTTGGCCGTGTTCGAGCCTCCCAAGGGACACACGATCGTGCAACATGGTCGTGTGTCACACACAGCTGAGACACACGCACGTGTCTCTGCCCGTATGGACAAAAATAGGCCATTTGAATAGATAATTTGCCACCCCAATTTGGTCATCCTACAAGCAATGGAAACAAGCATATTTGTATCACCATTTCAGCTAATTTCAACACCAAAACATAACCCTTTCATATCATATAATAGTCACCAAATTTCATACTCATAAACTTTACCAATTCATGCCAAACATAAGGTAATTTCATACCAAACATTTCTTCCATACATCATTAAATCTCAAGTTAATCTTACCAAAACTTACCAAATAAAACATACCACAATTTCACATTGCCATCACATACATGAACCATTATCAACTATGAGTTCAAGCACAATTTAGCCAAGTCACATGGCTAAGCATATACATCACAAAAGATACTTCCCAAACTACTAGCCTGTACATGCCATACTTCAAAAATATGCATTTTCAAAAGTACCAAAATAAGGTTCAATAGTGTGGTGACGACTGTAGATGATCCCCAAGCTTGCAGTAGCTTTGATATATATAAAACAATGTAAACACGCACAAAGTAAGCTTTCAAAAGCTTAGTAAGCTCGTACCAAAACATCAACAATATAAAATATGAAACATCAATACATAAGTAATTATAATTTCTCAATTCATCCATCAAGTCCATGCCAACACCAACTATATATTTATACAAATTCAATAGACTTTTATGCATTTTACCACCTACCACATAGGTATTATACTTACCGAAACATTTTCATATTCATTCGTTTTCAATCTTACCTTTTGTTTGAATACTTAAAGATTTTCCGATGATTACCAATCTTTTAATTATCCACACACTTAGTGCTTAAAGATTAGCCAAAGCTAAAATGATTTCGCACACTTAGTGCCATCTCAACTAACCAAAGCTAAGTCGGTATTGCACACTTAGTGCCTTTAGTAGCTGAAGCTAGTTTAAATCGCACACTTAGTGTCAAATACTTTTGATTCATCATCATATTCATCCAATTCAATTATATACAATCCATGTATAATAAAGGCATTGAAACTTACTTAACATCATATTTTAAGTACGAACTTACCTCGTACTCAAAGTTGTCGACTCGAATGTTTATTCTACAATCTTCGACTTCCCCCGATCTAAATTCGAATTCCTCTTTTCTTAATCTATATGTATTCAAAATTAACCTTTTTATTCACCAAATCATTCAAAACAATCCATATACACATAATTAGGGTATTTTGCAAAATAGCCCTCATATTTTCACATTTTGACACTTTAGTCCCTAATTCACAAAATCAAAAAATACACAAAAATTTGCTTGTACACAAGCCTAGCCAAATTATCCTAGCTCTCATACAAATCCATACATTTCATTTATTTCACATTTTAGTCCCCCAAAATGACATTTTTACAATTTAACCCAAAATACTCAATTTCATCAAAAACCCAAAGACAAAACATTTAAACCCAACATCAAGCTTCCATAATTCATCAACTAACATCACAAAGCTCATAGTTTCATCAATGGAACATTTCCAAACTATCACCAAAATCAAAAATTTAAGCATGGGTTCGATAGTATACGAAGCAATGATTACAAAAACGTAGAAATTATCAAAAACTAATCAAAAATCATATCTCAATTGAGCTTTAACCTAGCCGAACCCTTAAAGCTTCTTTATCTTTTATTTTATTTATATTCTCAGTAAGAACAAGGATGATAATGGCCGTTTTCATGTACATTGAGTTATTATTAACATGAATTATAAATTTCCATGTTTAACCTTAATAAAAACATTATCAAAACACATATATTAAGGCCATTAATGTCCATTAACCATGTTAATGGTCCAATTGCAACATAAGGACTTCACAATTATAAAGCCAAGTCAAAAAGGCATTTTCAACATCTAGCACATAGCTTTTACATTTTATGCGATTAAGTCTTTTTTGCAAATTAAGCACACAAACAGTTAAATTTTCACACGAGACTTTCACACATGTCAATTCACTTATAATAGGCACAGAAAATAATATTAAAATATTTTTTTACTCGAACATGTGGTCCCGAAACCACTATTCCAACTAGGGTCAAAACCAGACTGTTACATGACTTGGCCATGTGACCTAAGTTAGTGAGTTACACGGGCATGGACATCGACTGGGGCACGGTCATGTGTCCCTAATTTGTATGTCTAAACGACCTAGCCACACTGTAACAGCCATTTTTGGGTTAAATCAGAACAGTGGTTTTGGGACCACAAATCTGAAGTAGAAATATTTATTTTGTTATTATTTTAAGGTCTATAGTATGATTGAATGATTGTGTGAAAATTTTGTTAAGAAAAGTGTCCAATTTGACTAGAAAGGCTAAATTGCAATAGGTGCAAAACTTGAGTTCTCTATGTTAAAAGTGTCTAATTGCTATGAATCCTTAAATTAGAGGTCCTTAAATGGTAATTAGACCATTATACTATAAGGTGGACAAAAATAGACATGGTTAGGTAAAATTTTAAAGTTTTTCATTAAAGGCATTTTAGTCATTTGGTAAATAAAGATAAAATTTAACAAATAAAAGATGTCATCTTCTTCAAATTAGTTGTAACGCCCCGAATTTTTGGCCTAGAGGAATTGGGCTTTGGGCTTTAGGTCTCATAAAATTTTTAAGTGAGTAAGAAAATGACAAATGATATGTTGGCTTTAAGGGTTTAATGAATTTGGAGTGTCTAGGTGTGTTGGAAAAGTTCTGGGTTCGAGTTTTGTGGTAGAGGAATTTTAATTTAATTATTAAAAGAACCAGGGTTGTGAGTAGTTGGGCTTTTTAATAAAAATAGGGGAAAATGGCATCAAAAAGCCTTGTGGTGGAGTGGCTAAGTGATGCCACTTAGGGTGTGGGGAGGTGGTGTTAGTGGCTAGCAAGGAGATCCTAGGTTCAAATCCTAGCTTAGTATTTTTAGAAGTTTAATTTTGGCCTTCTAGAAGGTTGGAAGTGGTGTGAAGATGGACTCTAAGGGGAGTGTTCAGGAGAGAAAATTTAGGAAATAGATTGGGGAGTTATCAGGGAGAAAACCGAGGAGATGAGAAGGGGGAAGTGATGGAACTGAATTGGGAATTAAGGGTCAGGAAATTTGGCTATAGGCTATAAATATGTGCTAAGTTTGGGATCCTAGGCTAATGCCAAATTCTTCATTTTTTTTAAGTGTCGATTGGCTTTTCCATCTTTGCTAGCTGATTCTTTTGGCATTCTTTCTCTCCTCAATTCTCTTTTGATTTACCTTTTAGATTAACCGATTCCTTCTTCTACTCTTCTTATTTAATTTGTGCTGAATAAACCTTATTCACCATATTAGTTTAAAAGCCAAAAAGCCGAATCTCCCTTGGGCCGATTACTCTTTTGGTGTAAGTACCTTATCTCTTTTTTGGCTAGTATTGTTAATACTGATTACTCCTCTCCCTTACTCTTTCTAATCGACTTTGGTAGGGAATTAGTATTGGATCTTAGATTTTAGCTCTCTACCGAATTGCTCCTTAGGTTTTTTACGGTTTTGATATAAGGAATACGTGATCAAAGAAAAGCTATTAGGGACTGGTGTTTAAGGTTTGTGACTAAGGGAATCACAGCATGCTCGATTACCAGGTGTGTACACACACTTTGCACTTACAGTAGATCAGTAAATTCTGAAATATTGAAATGCCGAAAAGCCGAAAGTTTGGATACAGTAGTCTTGCGAGTGCGCAAACACTCGTAAGAGGGTATTCGATATGATACCAGAGACCCCATGAGAGATCTCATGGACTTGGGTTACATTTTGGCCAACTGGGCCAGAATGGACCAAATGGGCCCGACGGGCCCGTGAGCCCAAATAAGCAAAAGTTGGTAATTTTGTAATATGTGATGAGCTGATTAAGTTTGTTGAATGTTTGGATTGGATTCAGGCCTGATGGGCCATATAAGTTTGATTGAGCCTAATGGGCCATATAAATGTGATTGGGCCTGATGGGCCATATGAATGTATGGAAGCCTGTAGACTTGCTAGGGTTTTGTCATGGACTTGTAGGCCTAGTTTCTAATAAATCCTTAAGCAGGATAAAACTTAACTAATTTATCAAATTCGTCTGTGGACAATTCATAAGGGTAATGTGTAGCGGTCTTAATGACCCACCTCCTCTTCTCTGGAATCCTACCTGGTGCATAATGTCTGTTCAGTTTGGCCAACCAGGACTTGTTGATGGGCCAAAGTTCGTAACTAAAACCCATACTGCTAAAAAATTACCAAAATACCCCTGTAGGGTAGAAATTACTAAAATACCCCTATGTGTTATGAGTATGATCTATGTATGATATATGCTGCATCCATACATTATTATGTTGCATATGGGTTAGGTTAATGATTGGAGGAAGTGTATAAGGATCGCATGGTTGCTCAACGACTGTAGATCCACTGAAGGCTTTTTAGCCACCGAGCAACTTTGTTGCACCATTAAGTAGTGCCGTAACTGATGCTACACCATTTAGAAGTAGCTATGCTACACCGTTAAGTGGGGCCGCACTAGTTCGACACCGGGTTGTAATAAGGATGGGTGGGTCGAGTATCTCGCCACAGTAAGTGTTGGTTGGAAAGAGGGTGTACAGGTTAGATGGGGATATAAGCATTTGCATACATACGTCATGATTGGATTATGAAAAGGGCTTGGCCTAGTTAAATGTGATATGTGGAAATTGACATGGCTTCAAGCCCTACTAAGGCCAAGATGGGCTAAGGCCCAAAGGTCACCGTATTTGAATTGGGCTTAGGCCCAAAATGATTTGCCTGGTGCATGTTTGTTTGATGAGGGTTGTACACACTGAGTTTTCGAAAACTCACTCAGTAGACGGTTCGATGTTTGGAGGGACTCTGGGTGGCCAGCTAGCAAGACAATTTAGATTTGTTTTTTTTTTATTTTAAAGTATATAAGTTTCTGATTATTAAGTGATTTCAGACTAGATTGAAATAAGGCCTTCCATTTTGTATTATTTGGATTATTATTTTTATGTGACGTAGTTATAAGAAGTTGAGCATGGTTTCTTAATCTATAGTATGTCTCTTCTACGTTTCCGCAACTACATTTTAAAATGATGTGTTTTCATAAAATCATATATTTTAAACAAGTGGTTAAAAGGAGTTTTTTTTTAAAAGGTAGTTAATGTTTCTTTTATTTTAAGAAGGGTTTTCAATAAAAACACAATTTTCGCTAGAACACTTCAATGTGACATGCCAGATTCGACCATAACGTCCGAGTCAGGTTTGAGGTGTTACATTAGTCCCCCATGGCCGAATTTCACAAGGATAAGACATAGCTAGGGTTTTGGCCACTTTCAAGCTCAATTGTAAGTCCGTTCTTGTCCCGTTTTTAATGATTTTTATATTTTTGAGATTCTTGTAACTTGATTTAGCTATTTCAAGGACTAATTTGAAAGAAAGGTGAAGTTTAAAATTTTACCCATGTTGAACATGTATGTATTTTGATGTTTTATGGTAGAAAATGCATGTTTGTTGTTTGTTAAACAACTTTTGTAAAGTGATTTTTGGCAAGTAGGGACTTATTTGTAAAAGTCTATAAAATGAGTAGAAAAATATGAATAAATGAAAATTGTGGGTTGTCATGAGCATGAAAAAGGTTTGGCTAGGCTTGGGTTGTGAGGAAACTGAAAGAAATTCATTTTACGAGCCTAGGGACTAAATTGTAAAAATGTCCAAAGGTTAGGGGCAAAAATGTAATTTTTTCCATAATGTGTTTTTGGGCAGAATTGAATAATGTGATGATTAAATAAGTTAAATTTGATATTATAGATTAAGAAAAAAGAAGTTCGAGTTTAGATAGGGGAAAGAACAAGGTTGTGGACTAAATCGAACTAATAGTCGTTTTTATAATTGAGGTAAGTTCGTATGTTAAATAAGCCTTAATATAATTGTATTTAAATGTTTTAATATTACATGAACTGTATGATTGATTGTGTGGATGAGATTAACCTTACGGACGAGTTCGACGACAGTTCGATAAGCAAGAAATCCCGTTTGAACCTTAGGAATAGATTAGGATACAAATGACATGTCACTAGGGTTACCATGTGTTATGTGATTATGTGATCTGGGTGCTGGACTCGTACGACCTATTGGTGGCTAAGTATATTGGCATATGTTGCGGTTACTTGACAGCTTGTGTGAGCAGGCACGTTGATTCGCTCAAGAGCAAGCAATTATGCGATATGAGATTGAGGTAGCATTGGCTACATATGTGGCACTTAGTGTGCAAGATTCCCCAATATCCGACATTATTATTCTGAGTGGTTCACGGGTATGTCAAAGATGAGAATAAGTGTAAATTTGTTACGAGATGGTACAAGTATGTACTCGAAGCTTATGATTATAAATTCGTGAAATGACGATTTCAAGGTAAGTTGTGATGGAAGTGAATTATGGTCATGAGATTATGGTAAATTATGTTATCTTATGTTATATTACTTGCATGATTAATGTATGGTAAGGTTCCTTATTTCTTTATACGAGCTTACTAAGCTATATATTTTACACTATTTTATTTTCAATGTTTTATAGTGTCACCAAGCTAGCTCAGGATTGGAGATCGTCAGAAGTCGCATCACACTATCAAACTATCCTTTAGGTACCGATGATTTTAAAACATTTTGAGAGTATGGCATGTATAGGGACTTGGTCATTTTGTTATATGTGTCATTGGATTTGGCCAAATGTATTGGCTTATATTTGTTTACGGTGATTTGGTATTTAGCCATGTAATTGGCTTATTTTAGCTAAAATGATTGTAAGCCCATTTATATAAGTATTTGTGTTAATGCCTTCTTGTTTTTGTGTTTTGTAATGGGTTGCTATGTGTTTATTATGGTTAAATGACTTGTTGTGAAATGGATTAGATGGGTCCTTTGGTGTGCTAGGAAACCTAAGTAAAATTATGCATGATGAAAGTATTCGTGTTGAATACTTGTGAATGTGAGTTTGGTGTGAATTGATTTGGTAAATTATGCTATAGTAAATATGTTAAGTGTTGGTAATGAATGATATGATTTAGCCTTGATTATGGATGTTTCATGGATTATGCCATTGAACTTTTGTGTGTGTAGGTGTAAATGAGGGTGACAAATGGCTTGGTAGATAGCCTTTATTTTATCCACACGGGTATGTGTCTAGGCCGTATGTGACACGCGGTCTGGCCTATGGGCATGTTCTAGTCGTGTGTCCCCTGTACCTTAATTTTGAGAAACAAAATGCTCAAAATTGAGCACACGGGCAGAGATACAGGCGTGTATCTCAGCCGTGTGAGGGACACGGCCTCAAGCACGGGCGTATGTCCTGACTGTGTGAAGTCTGCACCTATCTTATGAAAATATAATTTACCGCATGGCCTGGCACACGGGCATGTGACTTGGCCATGTGACATCAACATAGAGCTACACAGGCTAGGGACACGGGCGTGTGTGACCACACGGCCTGCCCACATGGGCGTGTGATCCCTATTCATAGTAAAAATTTTCTAAGTTTTGTAAAAATTTCCTAAGTGATCGATTTAGTCTTGAACCACTTCCAAAGCATGTTTCGGGCCTCGTAGGCTCGTATTAGGGACTTTATGATTGAATGCGAATGGTTTTAATTTAGATGAAAATTTATGACCCGGAATTGTATGTTTGCTCGCTTTGTAAGTCCGATAATGCCTTGTATCTTATTCCAGCGTTGAATACTAGTAAGGGGGTGTTACATTTAGTGGTATCAGAGCTATGGCTTGTCAATTCTCAGACTAACGTAGCGTGTGTGAGAGTCTAGCTATACATGCCATATTTAATTTATGATACTGTAATGACTCCTGTCAATTTAAATTGTGATTTCATATAGTAAATGAGTCCCAACCGAGAGGTAGCTGACGATGTTGAAAGTAATGCATCGGCTCCCGCCGAAGGGATAGCTCCATCAAAAACTAGACCAGTAATAGTTAGTCAAGGAAGAGAGGCTAGAGAAGCCTTCTTCCAAAGGATGAATGAGTGGTTTGCCGAGTTTATTCAAACAAATTCAGCTGCCCAACATCTTCCAACCCCACCTAACCCCCAACCGGTTCCCATAGCTTCCCAAGGTGTGGAATTGGTAAGATTGAACAAGTCTCCAGTTGATAAGATTCGAAAGAAAGGGGTCGAAAAATTTAGAGCTAATATTGACGATGATCCCGAGATAGCAGAGTTTTGGCTTGAGAACTCTATCAGGTTATTTTATGAGCTCTCTTGCACACCAGATGAGTGCTTAGAATGTGCTTTATCGCTTTTGAGAGACATAGGGTATCAGTGGTGGAATACTCTTGTATCTGTGGTACTGAGGGAAAGAGTTACATCGGAATTCTTTCAAGATGAGTTCAAAAAGAAATATATCAGCCAGCGGTTTATTGATCAGAAACGCAAAGTAGAGTTGATCAGAAACATAGCATATCAGTGATGGACTCTATAGGTAAATTCTTACTAGATACTAAACTCGTGCATACATAAGAATGAGTTGATCTCGGATCAATCAAAGTAGTAACATCAGTATCAAAAATAGAAAAGTACCAGCAATAACATCTGATGCAAAAGCCTCATCTCGTGCGCAAATAGCATAAGCCCTAGCTGGTGCTCGTGCCTTGAATCTCACAGCAGAATCTTTTCTAACACCACAACTACCACTCACATTTCCAGGATTATGAAGTGGTCTATTTCTCGCAGCAGTGTTGCTCAACCTTATAGTCTGAGCTTTCTCTTTCTTGGATTTCTCTGGGCAATCTCTAAGATTGTGATTTAAGGAACCACACCTGAAACATGTTCCATTCTTCAATCGACACTCACTATAATGTGGTCTTTTACAGTGCTTGCACTTGTGCCAAACATCTCTAACACTACCCACACTTGCTACAGATGTAGCTTGAGGTTTTAGACTAAAGCATCGGGTACCTCTATCTCTACTCTAATATCCCGCAGAAGCTATAGAACAGTTGTGATGTTCTTTTGATCTTTTTGATGCTGACTGATATGACTTCCTAGTCAACCTCTTTCTTGAGTCTGTAACACCCCAAACCCGGCCTGGAAGTTTGGCTCGAATCTGGCGTGTCATATTGAAGTGTTTTTTGAAAACCATGTTTCCATTAAAAACCCTTCTTAATAATTAAAAACTTATACCCTTTTTAAACCTTGTTAGAAAACCTTACGAATAACATTTTTAACAACTTTGTAAAAATCTTGGCGATTCATGGAAAGCTTAATTTAAAAACAATTGCGGATACGTGATGTTTTGAAAAACGATGAGTTGCTTTGGAAAACCATGTTCTAATACTAGCAATTATAATAACAATAAATAAAATTCCAAATTAGAAATCCAGAAAATTCCAATGGCTTTACTACAACCCACATAAAATAATTTAAAAGCAATAATCAAAGCGTAACATAAATAAAGTGTGTGTGGCTCCTCCGAGAGCCCTCGCAGCTTCGATCCGTCTAAGGTGGAAATTGCTCGAAAGGTTAATAAAGCGGGTGAGTTTACAAAAACTCAGTGCGTAATCCCCTACTATATAAAAGGAACAGTTAGTCATATAAAAGAATTAAAAGTCTGGCCCCAGCCCTACTTACAGTTTCAGTATCAATTGGGCCTTAGCCCATTACAGAATAAGAAACATTATCAGAGCTAAAATCAAAATGAGAATCAGAATCAGGTGACAGAATCAGAATTAGAATCAGAGTTAGGTGACAAAATCGAATCGATGATCGTAGCAGAATCGTAATCGAATGTGAATGCAATCCCAACCCAGCCTATAGCCAACCGCTACACTCCACCCGTACCAGCCCTACACTCCATGTGGGGAGACTACTCGACCCACCCAATCGCTACACACCACAGAAATTGCAGCGAGCCTGCCAGATATTTTGAGGAAGTCACCAGAACAGATATATGTGGCGAGGCCACCAGATTGCAGCGAGGCTGCCAGAACGTTTCCTCCATCAATATAACCCATGTCCCATGCAACAGAAATAATATGTCATGGCATACGTATACAGAAATAGAATATCATGCCCATATTTGAATCAAACAATCACAGTCAAGTCATTCATATCACCATCACATATTCACAATCAAATCCGTCAACTACACAGTCCAAGTCAGTCACTTGCCCACAAGGGCAAAACAGTCGTTTAACACCCTAGGGGCAAAATGGTAATTTTACCCCACAAAGGCATCTCGATAATTTTACCGTATAGGGGTATTTCGGTATTTCTACCCTACAAGGGTATTTTGGTAATTTTACAAACCAGGGGTTTTTGGTAATTTTACAAACCAAGGATATTTTGGTAATTTTACAAACTAGGGGTATTTTGGTAATTTTGCAAACCAAGGATATTTTGATAATTTTGCAAACCAGGGGTATTTTGGTAATTTTGCAAACTAAATATTCTAAACAAGGATGACAATACGAATGGGCCTAAAGCCCTTTCTCGGCCCAAATGGGCCCACATGCTCATGTGGCCCTTTTAGCCCAAATCTAGCCACAGATATGAGATTCATCTAGCCTAGTCTAATATTTACTACACAATCACACAACTTATCCAATTGGGCCCGTAGGCCCATTGGCCCACATGGCCCCTTTTGGCCCATCGCGGCCCGAAGTGGCCATCCTACAGCTAAAGTAGTGAGAAATACACACCTGATAGGAGATTGGAGTAATCCGCGCTCCGAGCACTCTTAGCTAACGCCTAACCCAAACGAGCACGCCATAAAGCGAAAGGGATCAGCCAAGAAAGGTACCTTTACTCTCCTCATGGTTCTCTCTATTTAAAGCCAGCTCTCTATCTACTCTTATGTTAGCTTCCCGATGTGGGATCCCTCCATCACCAGAGTTTAAAACCAACACCAACTCTTGCCGTCCCAACATAGCAAAATAATCAACCTTTGTGTGCCAAGGGATTCGAACCAAAGTCCTCCCACATGCCAACTCACGCCACCACCACTAGGCCATCAACTCATTTGTGTCATAAATCCAACACATTAAACTTTAAAGCGCACCTACTTCCTTCCAGATTTATTGAAAAGAAAAACCAAAATATATTGCAAGAGCCAAGACTTGAACCTTGGACCCCTTGCTTCCTCTATGGCGTCACTTTCTTGTCCCCTAAGTGGCGCTACCTTGCCACTACACCACACTCCTTTTTGTGGCACAATTTCTTCAACAATATACTTAAGGCCTACCTACTACACCCAGGGTTTGATACACCTTAAACCAAAATTTTGCTAGAGTCCAGGTTTGAACCCAAGACTTCTCCAACACTTCTCAGCACATTTAACCACTAAAACAAGCCTTCATTAACGAAAATTACATGCACAACAAAATATTAAAGCTACCTTCAACCGCTTCCATGCTCAAGGCCCAAAACTTCTAGGCCCAAATTCAGGGTGTTACAGATTCTCTAGCTTCAAAATCAATGTCTTTTCTCCTTACTTAGCCCTCGGCTTTATGTGCTCAATCAAGCAATACAATGAATTCTTTTAGCTCAAGAATTCCAACTAGAAGCTTTATGTCTTCATTCAGCCCTTCTTCAAACCTCTTACATATGGTAGTCTTGGTCGAAGTACATTCCCAAGCATATTTGCTCAATCTAACAAATTCCTGCTCGTACTCTGATACAGACGTACGGCTTGTTTGAGCTCGAGATATTCTTTATCTTTCTGATCTAGAAACCTCTGACTAATATATTTCTTTCGAAAGTCAGTTTAGAAGAATTACCAAGTGATCCGTTCTCTCGGCACAACAGAAATCAACATATTCCACCACTAATAAGTTGAATCTTTCAATAACAAGATCGTACACTTGACACACTCAACCGGTGAACAAGAAAATTCATCAAAAACTTTGATTGTATTCTCTGACCAAAATTCTACTCTCTCAGGATCATCTTCATCAGTAGCTCAGAATTCTTTATCCCTGTATTTAGGAATCTTATCAATAGTTGGCTTACTAACTCGTATAGGATCCAAACCTTGTGGAATAACGAGAATCAGTTTGGGAGCGAAAGGGGGTGGAGGTTGTTGAGCAGCTGGATTCGTCCATATGAACTCGATAAACCACTCGTTCATCATCTGGAAGAAGGCTTCCTTAGCCTCTCCTCCCCAGCCCTCAGATACAGGTCTTGTACCGATCAATGCTACTCTGTCAATGGAGGCTTGAGCGTTACTATCTACTTTATCGGAATTAGCCCGGTTGGATGTCATTGCTATAAGAAAACATGTTTTAAAACGGTCAGAAGATATCACACTATCACAAGTTATATAATGGCAAGTATAGCTAGACTCATATATGCTACATTTAGTATAAGAATCAACTAAATCGTAGCTCTGATACTAATAAATGTAACACCCTTAAGCCTTATCAGTTGCCAAAATAGGATTATAAAGCATTACCAGAGTTTACAAATCAAACGGACAAAAATTTCAAACAATTCATATTATATCATTAAACATATTGAAATCAAGTCATAACATACATATTGTCCCTTAACGAGCCTTCATGGCCCTAAATATGCGACAAAAAAATTGGGACTAAATCAGAAACTCAATTTTTTTCATAAAACATTGAAAATTTTAACACTGCAGGGGTCACACAGCCATGTGGCCAGGCCGTGTGAGCATTCGAAGTAGGGACACACAACCGTGTCCCAGCTCGTGTCCGGGCCCGTGTAACTCACTAACTTGGGTCACACAACTAAGCCACATGCTCGTGTGCCAGGCTATGTACCCTTCGAAATAACCCCACACGCCCATGTATCAGACCATGTGTTAGGCCATGTAATAGCCAGACTTGCAATACTTTGAAACCTACAAGAGACACACGGCTGTGTCACCTACCGTGTGTCACACACGACCATGTCTCTGCCCACGTGGACGAAAATAGGCCATTTTACAAGCCATTTTTCTCACCCAATTAGACATGTACCTACAATCAACAATGCATATATTTACAAACCATAACAAGGCATCCAAATCAAGCATAAACAAGCTATAAGCATATGGTATAACATCATACAACCAATATGCCCTTAGGTGCCTCAAATGGTAATATATAGATACGTCTAGCCATGTATTCAATGTGACCCAATAATCAACTATCTTGTATATATATTTTCATCAATACATAACATTTAATTTACTTAACCAAATACAATTATTTGGTACCAAAATGCCATTCTATAACTAACATCAAATAACCAATTAGATCATGCATATCAAACTACCAATCACAACAAGTTGCAAGACTTATACAATATGTACATTCAACTATTATTTCATCTTCCATCATTCAACCAAATCAAGCATATCATCCACCATTTTTAAGCTACTTATAAACATACCAAAACTATACCATTTTATCAACAAAATGCCAAATCACAAGCCAAGTTAAATGGCCAAAACAACAACCAAAATATATGGCCAACATTAACCAAAATATCTATACATGTCATTATAATCAAAATTAAACAACTGAATGTACCAAAAGAGCTGATAGATAGTGTGATATAGCTTCGACAAGCTTTCAACCCGAACAGCTTTCGATGCACTATAAGACACGAAAAATAACACAGAGTAAGCATTTAAGATTAGTAAGTTCATATAACATAGCATAAAACTTACCATTTAGTCATATATTAGGTAAGTAAACCAAACATATCCCAGCACAATTTGGCCAAAAGCCTAAGCACATATTCACCAACCATGTTAGCCATGTAACACATATATAAGCCAATAAACACGGATGAATACTATAACATCCCAAACCCGGCCCAAACATTATGGCCGAATCTGGCACATCACATTAAAGTGTTTTATCAAAAACCTTATTTTCATTGAAAACCCTTCCTTAAAATGAGAAACCTTCATTAACTTATAGAAACTCCTTTCAATCGCGAAAGCTTGTTTAGAACATATGATATATGAAACCAGTCATTTTAATAAAATTTAGTTGCGGAAACGTAGAAAAACAAACTATGATTTAGGAATCCCATGTTCAACTTCTCATAACTACAACACATAAAAATAATAATCCAAAAAATAACAAAAGGGAAGGCCTTATTACATTCCAGTATGAAATTACTTAAAAAACTAGAAACTATATGCTTTTTAAAAAAAACAAGTCCAAGTCGTCTTGCTAGCTGGCCACCTCCGAGTCCCTCCAAACATCGAACCTTCTACTGAGCATCACCTGAGAAAAATAAAAGAGGGGGTGAGTTTTTGAAAACTCGGTGTGTACAACCCTCGACGAGTAACTAGCATTCATCAGTCACCATAAAATCATACATGCAATGCAATGCAGTGCAACCCACCCCAATAATACATCCTCTATACACGAACTCCATCCCCCAATACACATCATGTAGGGATATAAATATCAACCCACCCAACCGATAAACATTAATGGTAGCCCAGTTGCAGAACTACCTTCATTGCAGCAAGCTACCAATCACATATTGGGCTTAAAAGCCGTCGGTGGATCCACGGTTGTCAAGCAACCATGCGATCCTCATATACTTCCTCTGTTGCATCATTCCCAACCCAGATGCAACCTAAACAGAATATCGTATGTATGCAACAGATATACATGCAACATCCATAAATCTTACATTCAACACATAGGGGTATTTTGGTCATTTTTGCCCTTAGGGGCATTTCGGTAATTTTTTTTACTATGAGTTTTTACTTACCTTGGCCCATTAGCAAATCCTATGAGCTCAGATGAACGAATACTACGCACCAGGTAGGATTCCAGAGAAGAGGAGGTGAGTCATTAAGACTGCTTAAGTATCAAGCTCTCCCTAGATCCAATCCTAGACATGCATATACCCGTTGCCACACCTTAACCTTATGACTTGTCCATGGTCTCAATAAATTAATTAAGTTTTATGTCTGTTTAAATAGTTATCGGATATTAGGCCCAAAACCCTTACAAAGCCTTAACAAGTCTACATACATGCATATGGCCCACTAGGCCCAATCTCATTCATATGGCCCATAAGGCCCAAATCACATTCATTTGGCCCACTAAGCCCAAATCACATTTATATGGCCCACTAGGTCCAATCACTTTCACAGTCATGCTCTCAAATGATTTTCCATCACAAAGCATCAATTACCAATTTTGCCTATTATGGGCCCTGCAGCCCATCGGGCCCATTTAGCCCAAGCAGGCCCGATTGGCCAACTCACAGCCCAAGTCTATGGAATCGCCCATGGGGCATCAAATAACATATCGGTTCCCCTTTACGAGTGTTCTCGCACTCGCAAAACTACTGTAGCTAAACTTTTGGCTTTTCGGTATTTTAGCTTTTCGGTATTTCGAGATTTGTCGATCTACTTGTGTGTGTGCAGTGCATGTACACACCTGGTAATAAAGTGTGATGCGATCCCCTTAGCCACGAACCTACAATTGATATCACTCAAAGATTAATCTCACATACTTATCGAATACTTTACCTAAAAGCTGAAGTCTCACCTTAACTTTACCTAAAACGCCAAGCCTTAATAGCTTTTCCTTGATCACTAATCACGAGTACTTCCCAGATCTGCATTAACCTTTATCATTAAAACATAATGGGTGACTTGTATCCAACATATGTCACCCTTTCTACTAAAGCCTATTCGACCCACCCTTATCGAAGTGAAAAACACTTACCAAAATGTCACACCTAAGGAGCAAATCAGCAGGGATCCAAAATAGTGGGATTCGATACTAATCCTACCAAAACTGATTAGAAAAAGTGAGGGACAGAGTAATCGATACTTGCAAAACCGATTGAGAGAACAAAACACTTACACTAGATTTGCCCGGGTGGAAAGGGTAGTGGCAGCATAGAGGATATTAGGCTCTTGAGACTTGTATGGTAAAAGAGGTTATTCGGCACAAGAGAAGTAGAAATCATTAAAAACTAGAGATGAATCAAAAAGAGAACTTGAGCAGAGAAGAATGGAAAATTGGCACAAAGAAAAAGAAGGAAGAACAAGGGATTTCAGCTTTTAGATCTTTGGAGAACAAAGTGTTTTCTAGCAACAAGGTGAGGGAAAATTCAGCATTAGCCTAGCAACCTCACATTCGGCAACTATATATAGCCTCTGCTCGAATTTCCTATCTTCTAATTCCTAATTCGGCTCCACCTCTTTACACTCCTCATCTCATAATTTTTCTCCCTGATAACTCCTTAATCCCCTCCTCAAATTTCTCCTCTTATCACTCCCTATAGAGTTCATATCCAACGCCACCACTGTCCATCTCTTAAGTAAAAATAAATAAATCCTTCTTTTGGGCAAGGAGGGATTCGAACCCCAAACTTCCTTGCCTTGCATGTGACGTCACTTGCCACTCCACCACCAGGCTTTCTTGGTTCCAATTCTTCCTTCATTTATTCAAAAACCCACCTACTTGCCATCAAGGTTCTTTTATTTATTAACCTATAATTTCCTTCACCCCTAAGTTCGAACTCAACCCTTAACCAAGACCTACTATCACATAATTAACACTTGACTAGGAATGTTAAGCACAATTTTTTATCGAAACCGAAAAAAAAAAGAAAATTCAAGATTTTGAGATTTTTAGGGCATTACAACTTTACCCTTAAAAGAAATTTCGTCCTCAAAATTTTACCTGATTCAAACAGTTGAGTATATTGACGTCGCATCGCTTCCTCAGGTTCCTAAGTAGCCTCCTCGGCCTTGTGATTATGCCAAAGCTCTTTGACTAGTGGAACGAACTTCCTTCTTAGTACCTTAACATCACGACCAATTATTTGTATAGGTTATTCCTTAAAAGTTAGGTCTGGCCTGACCTCGATTTCCTCAACCGCCACGACATGTGAAGGATCTGAGCGATACCGTCTTAGCATGGAAACATGAAACACATTGTGGATCTGGCTTAGTTCAGAAGGTAGTTCCAGCTGAAAAGCGACTGGCCAAATCTGCCATACAACCCGATATGGCCCAATGAACCTTGGGCTCAACTTCCCCTTCCGTCCAAACCTTAATACCTTCTTCCACGGAGAGACCTTAAGAAAAGCCAAGTCCCCCACTGCATACTCTATTTCTTGTCATTTAAGGTCAGCATACGACTTCTACCTATCCAAGGCCTCCTTCAACCGATCCTGAACCAATTTCACCTTATCCTCAGTATCTGCTACTAACTCAGGGCCTAAAACTCTTCATTCGCCCAACTCCGTCCAACATGTTGGAGTTCGACACCTTCACCCATACAGTGCTTCATACAGATCCATCCCAATGCTTGCTTGATAGCTATTGGAAAATAGTCCTCCTAGCTACCTCGGAACTCAATTACACATCCCCTCAGCATATCTTCCAATACTTGGATCACCCTTTTCGACTGTCCATCAGTTTGAGGGTGGAATGCCGTGCTGGAGTTCAACCTAGTACCCAACGCCTCATGTAGCTTGTTCCAAAATTGTGAAGTAAAACGTGGGTCCCTATCAGATATTATGGACACTGGCACTCCATGCAATCTTACAATCTCTGCCACATACAACCTAGCTAACTTTTGTAACGAGTAATCAGTGTGGACTGGTACAAAATGGGCAGACTTGGTTAACCGATCCACTATAACCCATATTGAGTCTTTCTTAGTAGGTGTCAAGGGTAGCCCACTAACAAAGTCCATAGTAATCATTTCTCACTTCCACAGTGGAATCTTTACTAGCTGAAGCAATTCTGAAGGTAACTGATGTTCCGCCTTCACCTTTTGACAAACTAAGCATTTACTTACAAACTCCATAACCTCGCGCTTAAGTCTAAGACACCAATAAAGCTCCCGCAAATTTCGATACATCTTGTTTCCGCCAGGATGCATAGCATAGAGGCTGCTATGTGCTTCCCATAGAATAGACTGTCATAGATCATTGTCCTTTGGTATACACATTCTCCCACGGAAACACAACACTCATTCACTATTTATCCCAAAGTCTGATGTCTCCCCATTCTCTACTTTTCTAAAA
Source organism: Gossypium anomalum (assembly GCA_025698475.1). Classification (NCBI taxonomy): domain Eukaryota; kingdom Viridiplantae; phylum Streptophyta; class Magnoliopsida; order Malvales; family Malvaceae; genus Gossypium; species Gossypium anomalum. Next base: position 27,470,560 of record CM046958.1, on the reverse strand, counting down.
CGAGCACCCAAAGTTTTATCCACTAATTTTTTACTCTTTATCTGCTTAACCCACACCAGTTTTACTTGAAGCTTAGCTAACAAGCTACCATCATCCTACAAGCTTAAACGGGCGAGCATAGCCCTCAAGTCTGACTTAACCCTACGACTCAACGCATCGGCTACCACATTCGCTTTGCCAGGGTGGTATTCAATCTTACAATCATAATCCTTCAATAATTCCACCCACCTACGCTGCCTAAGGTTTAGTTCCTTTTGGGTAAAGAGGTACTACAAACTCTTATGGGCTGAATAAATTATGCATTTCTCCCCGTTTAAACAATGCCTCCATATTTTTAGCAAGAATACCACCGCAGCTAGTTCCAAGTCATGGGTTGGGAAATTGATCTCGTGAGTCTTAAGTTGCCGTGACGCATATGCAACCACCTTTCCTTCTTACATCAATACACATCCCAAGCTCACATGCGACGCGTCACTATAAACCGTAAACTCCTTCCCAGGCACTGGCTGAATCAACACAAAGGCCTCAGTTAAAACCTTCTTAAGTTTTCCAAAACTCTCTTGCTACTTGTCCGTCCAAACAAACGGTACCCCCTTCCCCAACAACTTAGTTAAAGGTGTAACGATTAATGAAAAGCCCTCAACAAACTGCCTATAATACCCTGCCAAGCCCAAAAGACTTTGAATTTTCAATACCGACTTGGGTGTTTTCCACTCTAACACTACTTCAATTTTCTAGGGATCCACCTTAATCCCCTCAGCTGACACCACATGTCCTAGAAAAGTAACCTTCCTTAGCCAAAATTCACACTTACTGAATTTGGCATACAGCTACTTCTCCATCAAAATCTGCAACACAATCCTTAAGTGTGCATCATGCTCATCCTCATCTCTTCAGTACACTAAAATGTCATCTATAAAAACTACCACGAACTAATCCAGGTAGGGTTGGAAGACCCGATTCATAAGATCCATAAAAGTGGCAGGTGCGTTCGTCAGCCCGAATAGCATCACCAAGAACTCGTAGTGCCCATAACAATTTTTGAAAGCTATCTTATGAACATCTGCCTCCTTAACCCTCAATTGCTGATACCCCGGACGCAGATCAATCTTTAAGAAAACGGAAGCTCCCAAAGATCATTGATTCTCGGTAAAGGGTACTTGTTTTTAATAGTTAACTTATTTAACTGTCGGTAATCGATGCACATTCGCAATGTCCCATCTTTTTTCTTTATGAATAACATTGGTGCTCCCCATGGAGACACACTTGGTCGAATGAATCCTCGATCCAACAATTCCTGAATCTGTGCCTTAAGTTCTACCAACTCATTTGGTGCCATCTGATAAGGGGTGATGTGCACTGGAGCCGTACCAGGTAACAACTCAATTCCAAATTCTACTTCTCTGCTAGGTTGCAACCCTGGTAGCTTCTTGGGAAAGACATCCAAAAATTCCCTAACTATTCTCAACTCCTTAACAGTAGAGCTCTTAGCCTCTGTATCACTAATATAAGCCAAATGGGCTTCACATCCCTTTCATACCAACTTCTTAGCCCTTAATGCCAAAATCACATTCGACAAATAATTTTGGCGTTCACCAATCACCACCACCTCCTTGTACTCCGCCGTTCTTAACACCCTTCGCTTTGCAGTGCAATCCAAGGTGGCTAGGTCTTTCACCAGCCAATCCATACCTAATATTAAATCGAACTCACTAAACGGCAGCTCCATCAAATCTGCTAAAAAGGTAACCCCTTGGACTACTAAGGGTACCTCCCTAAACAACTTATTCACTCCCACTGACTGACCTAACAGACTTATCACAGTCATCTCATTCACAGCAATTTCAAACATATCACCCAAAGGTTAAGTCATATTGCATGCAACATATGAATGTGTCGATCCAATATCAATCAATGCTATGTAAGGTAACTCATATATAAAGAACATACCCGTTATCACATCTAGGGCATCCCCGTCTTCTCGGCGATGAGTAGCATAAAACAAAGCTGACTGCCTCGCCTCAGCATGGCCTACATTTTCGCTTGGTGCTCCATGTCCACGCCCATTGCCGTTACTGCCCCTAGCCTGCCCACGACCTCTTGGCGGCAGCTGACCACCTCTTGGTGGCTGGACACCACCTCGGCCCGCAACTAGTACCTGAGCTGGCCTTCTAGGGCAATTCTTGATACTATGCTCCATGGATCCACAAGCTAGACAAGCTCCCGTCCTCTTCCAATACTCACCTATATGACCTTTCCCACAATCAGCACAAGGTGGCACCCCTAAATTAACAGTAGGGGACCCTGCTCTAACTGGCCCATTAACTCTGGCCCTAGCCCTAGGCCTCTGTCCAACACTAAGAGTTTCAGCCTCCTTTTTATTCTTACCCCTTTCTTTTTTCTGATTTAGGTGCTCAGTGCGCTTTACCTCCTCCACTATCTTTGCTTTCTCCACCAACTCCAAGAAAACTCACTCCCTTTGTGGAGCTATCAATACTTTGAGGCTATCTCTAAGTTCATCCTTAAACCTAACGCAATGTTTATAGTCCGTTGCCACCATAACTCTTGCATACCTACTAAGGCATAGAAATTCTGTCTCATACTCCGCCACAGATTTGTTTCCCTGCGTCAAGTTTAAGAACTCCTTCTTTCTAGTATCTACATAACTCGCACCTACATATTCCCCTTGGAATGCAGTTTTGAAGAACTCCCAAGTGACCTGCTCAGGTTGGGTGCCCTCTTTCACTGTTAGCCACCACTGGTAACTTCTTTCCTAGGTAATGAAACAGTCCCTTTCAGCTTTTGTTCAGGTGAATAGTCCAAGTCCTCCATTATCCTTTCAGTGGCATCCAACCAGTATTCAGCCACGCTAGGAGCCACACCAGCCACGCACTTAAAGATCTCGTCCCCATTTGAATGAATTCGCTCTGGAATGGACCCCCGATTTCCTGTGCCATTATTGAACCCTGCGACCTTTTCCAAAATCCTCAGCATTGCCTGCGACAATGCATCTTCCCCCGCGGCCTGATCATATGGTCCATTCCCAGCCACAGGTAAGGCCGGAGCCTTTTCTACTCTAACATTGGGCATATGGCTCGATGTCGACGATTTAGCCCTAACACTTCCACGGCCTCGGCCACGGCCTCTTGTACCTCCTCTAGCACTCATCGTCGATTCACGTATCTTCTGGATTAAAAATTTTATGAAGTTTTAGTTAGTTTCAATAATTAAACCGATGTTTTATGAAAGTATTAAAAAGAAGGTTGTTTTCGTAATTCCTCTACAGTTTCAAGATCCTACAGGCTTCAGTTTCACTCTAACTAAAAACCTCAACATAATTATCTAAAGTAGCCTACTAACTATCTACTGTATATCAAATTAAACAGGCTTAAGAATAAAAGAACTTACTGGTTTGACGTCAGAGACTCGGTGTGCCATAGCAAAATTTCCCTTTTTCCAAAACATTGTGATCCAATTTTTTTTCTTTTTAAAAAAAAAGAAATCCAAATAATAAGGCCCACTTCACAGCCCAAGTTTTACAACTTGGCTCTGATACCACAAAATGTAACACCCCAAACAAGGCCTGAACATTATGACTGAATTTGACGCGTCACATTGAAGTGTTTTATCGAAAACCTTGTTTTCATTGAAAACCCTTCCTTAAAATAAGAAACCTTCATTAACTTATAGAAACTCCTTTCAATCGCGAAAGCTTGTTTAGAACATATGATGTATGAAACCTGTCATTTTAATAAAATTTAGTTGCAGAAACGTAGAAAACCAAACTATGATTTAGGAATCCCATGTTCAACTTCTCGTAACTACAACGCATAAAAATAATAATCCAAACAATAACAAAAGGAAAAGCATTATTACATTCCAGTCTGAAATTACTTAATAAACTAGAAACTTGATGCGTCATTGAGAGCACAAAAAATATTCTATTCCCTGTAAAATAGTAAAAATAACAATAAATGGGAAGTAGGGTCGAATCCTCAAGGACCGGACTGTACGAATGCTCGTTTCTTGAAATCCTAGACAATTTCTTGGCCAAGAAAACTACGTTCTTGAAAAATTAAAAAAAAGAATTAAGAATCTAGAAAAATAAAAACAGAATTTAAAGTTAATTGAAATTGCAAAGTTAAATAAATTACAAAAATTAAAATGAGGAATATAAAAATAAATAGAGTTGGGAAAAGAGAAAGTTTCTTATATAGCGAGATCCTAGCCTCTGGTTGTCTTTTCCGCCTTGGGTTTAATCCTTGGCTTTTAAGTAACCCTTCTCGAACAGGATAAGCCAGTTATAGTGGAAGAGGATGCCTATGACCACCAGCTCCAAGGATTTGGACTTAATATTTAGCGGAGCCTAACTCTAGCCAATAATCGCTTTTGTGGGACTATCTTTTGCTAGATCACCTCTTTCCAACGGCGAATATCACGCCGTTTTGTCTCTTGGATTTGCCAACCTCTGACACAGAAAGCCGACGAACCGACTGTGCAACCTTTCCAAAATGTACAAAGCGGACGTTCCTTGCACAAGTTGGAAAGATCACCTATTAAAGGACTTGGACGGAAGCGTCAACCCCATAATGCGAAAAAGCGATGAATACCTTGTTGAGAAGGCTAAGCACGGGTTCTAAGCCTCATGAACCTTTTTGGGGAATTTTGACAACCTTCGACCAGATTGGTTTAGTGGCTCATGATTTTTTAGGAAAGAAATAAATAAAATAGATATGGGATTTTTATTGAAGAAAATATGGGGAGAACAAAAGATAGAGTTTTAGGAGAGGGAGTGTTTACAGAAAAAGAGATGTCAAATATGTGTCACTCCATCCCCTATTTATAGTACTAGAAAACCTAGTCTATTCCTAATGAAATTCTAAAAGATAAATAATAAATAATTAAAGATAATTAAAGATAAATAAAGATAAATGAAATTAAATCCTAAAATTAAATCTAAATAAAAATCCTTAATAATTATCCTAATATAATTGAAATTAACATAGAGTCTTGTGCTATAAAATCTCTTCTTTTGCATTTTAGTCCTTGGGTCTTCCATGTTTGCATTTTTGGCACCGCTTCTCTCTTTCTTTGCATGTTGGCCTATTATATCTTCAAATTTGCACTTTTTGCCCTTAAATTTCCTCTTACCTCCAATTTAGTCCCTAAAAGATAAAAGACCACAAAATAATCCAAATTAGTAGGATCATACTCAAAATAACCATGCAATTAGCACATAAAATATGTTGTTCTAGAGTATTATCAAAACTATATGCTTTTTAAAAAACAAGTCCAAGTCGTCTTGCTAGCTGGCCACCTCCGAGTCCCTCCAAACATCGAACCTTCTACTGAGCATCACCTGAGAAAAATAAAGGAGGGGGTGAGTTTTCGAAAACTCAGTGTGTAAAACCCTCGACGAGTAACTAGCATTCATCAGTCACCATAAAATCATACATGCAATGCAATGTAGTGCAACCCACCCCAATAATCCATCCGCTATACACCAACTCCATCCCCCGGTACACATCATGTGGGGATATAAATATCGACCCACCCAACCGATACACATCAATGGTAGCCCGGTTATGCGGCGCCTTCATTACTGACAAGTCGCTAATCACATATTGGGCTTAAAAGCCGTCGGTGGATCCACGGTTGTCAAGCAACCATGCGATCCTCATATACTTCCTTCGTTCCATCATTCCCAAACCAGATGCAACCTAAACAGAATATCGTATGTATGCAACAGATATACATGCAACATCCATAAATCTTACATTCAACACATAGGGGTATTTTGGTCATTTTCATCCTCAGGGGCATTTTAGTAATTTTATTTTATTCCGAGTTTTCACTTACCTTGGCCCGTTAGCAAATCCTGTGAGCTAAGATGAACGACTACTATGCACCAGGTAGGATTCCAGAGAAGAGGAGGTGAGTCATTAAGACCGCTTAAGTACCAAGCTTTCCCTAGATCTAATCCTAGACATGCATAAACCCGTTGCCACACCTTAACCCTATGACTTGTCCACAGTCTCAATAAATTAATTAATTTTTATCTCTATTTAAGCAGTTATCGGATACTAGGCCCAAAACCCCTTACAAAGCCCTAACAAGTCTACATACATGCATAACTCTATAGGGAGTGATAAGAGGAGAAATTTGAGGATTAAGGAGTTATCAGGGAGAAAAATTAAGAGATGAGGAGTGTAAAGAGGTGGAGCCGAATTGGGAATTAGGGGATAGGATATTCGATTAGAGGCTATATATAGGTGCCGAACGCGAGGTTGGCAGGCTAATGCTGAATTCTCCCTCACCTTGTTGCCAGAAAACACTTTGTTCTCCAAAGATCTAAAAGCTAAAATCCCTTGTTCTTTCTTCTTTTTCTTTGTGCCGATTTTTCATTCTTCCCTACTCAAGTTCTCTTTTTGATTCACCTCTAGTTTTTAATGATTGCTACTTCTCTTTGTGCCGAATAACCTCTTTTACCATAAAAGTCTCAAGAGCCGAATATCCTCTGTACCTCCACTACCCTTTCCACCCGGCCAAATCTAGCGTAAGTGTTTTGTTCTCTCAATCAGTTTTGTTATTATTGATTACCCTGTCCCTCACTTCTTCTAATCAGTTTTGGTAGGATTAGTATCGAATCCCAGTCTTTTGGATCCTTGCCGATTTGCTCCACAAGTGTGAGATTTTGGTAAGTGTTCTTCACTTCGGTAAGGGTGGGCCAAATAGGCTTTAGTAGAAAAGGGTGACATATGTTGGATACAAGTCACCCATTATGTTTTAACGATAAAGGTTAATGCAGATCTAGGAAGTACTCGTGATTAGTGATCAAGGAAAAGCTATTAAGGCTTGGCGTTTCAGGTAAGGTTAAGGTGAGACTTCGGCTTTTGGGTAAAGTATCCGATAAGTATGTGAGATTAATCTTTGAGTGATGTCGATTGTAGGTTTGTGGCTAAGGGGATTGCAACACGCTTTATTACTAGGTGTGTACAAACACAGCACAGACATAAGTATATCAGTAAATCTCGAAATGCCGAAAAGCTGAAAGTTTGGCTACAGTAGTCTTGCGAGTGCGCGAACACTCGTAAGGGGGAAACTGATAGGTTATCTGAGGCCCATGGGTGATTCCGTGGACTTGGGCTATGAGTTGGCCAACCGGGCCAACTTGGGCTAAATGGGCCCGATGGGCTGTAGGGCTCATAATAGGCAAAATTGGTAATTGATGCTTTGTGATGGTAAATCGTATGAGAGCATGACTGTGAAAGTGATTGGGCCTAGTGGGCCATATAAATGTGATTTAGGCCTAGTGGGCCAAATGAATGTAATTTGGGCCTTATGGGCCATATGAATGAGATTGGGCCTACGCCACCACTGTCCATCTCTTAAGTAAAAAATAAATAAATCCTTCTTTTGGGCAAGAAGGGATTTGAACCCCAAACCTCCTTGCCTTGCATGTGACGCCACTTGCCACTCCACCACCAGGCTTTCTTGTGTCCAATTCTTCCTTCATTTATTCAAAAACCCGCCTACTTGCCATCAAGGTTCTTTTATTTATTAACCTATAATTTTCTTTACCCCTAAGTTCAAACTCAACCCTTAACCAAGACCTACTATCACATAATTAACACATGACTAGGAATGTTAAGCATAATTTTTTATCGAAACCGAAAAAAAAAGAAAGTTCGGGATTTCAAGATTTTTGGGGCATTACAAATACAACAATTTCTCAAGTTCCACATACGTGTATCAACCAATTCAAGTTTCCATATACCATGTAAAAACATTTCCATGTAATTCATATGTATACATGTAGTAGTTCGTAAGGAACTCTTACCATTTCGTATCAGAACATTGACTGTTAAACCATTTAGAATATTGTTGGATACCCGGGATAGCTCACACATAGTGTGCTAGCTCATATAATTGTAATCCGTCAATTCATGTACATGTATGCGTATACGAGCTGTGAATCGGTATGCTAACACGAGTTATAAATCAGTATGCTCTAATGAGCTATAAATTGGTATACTCATACGAGTTGTGGTTCAAAATGTAGCTACACGATGCTGTTCACACGAGCTGTGGAGTATTCGTAACACATGTAGGACCTCAACCATCGTTAGGACGTTCAAGACCAATATCCAAATCATGTAAACCCTAATGACATGTCATTTGTATCCTACGAATTCCTAAGGTTCAAACGGGGCTCGGTAATTGTCGTACGTCGTTGGATTTGCAATCAGTATATATATGTATGACATTTCACATATAATTTAACTAAAAAAATATAAACATGAATTAACTACAGAAACTTACCTCGACAAGTATACGTAGATACGGAGGTAATTAATTCGAGATTTTCTCTTTGCCCTAATCTAAAGTTGTATGAGATCTGTCTTGATCTAATCGAGCCAAACAAGCATGGTTGAACCCTGGCTTCAAAAATGGCTACTTTCTCTTTTGAAAATTGATTGAAGAAGACAATAAAAGATGAAAGCTTATTTTACTTAATTTAATTTATCATTTAACTACTAAATTACATATATAACCTTTTAAAACATTAATAATTACACCAATGTCAAACCATACTCATCCACTAACATATAAATGGTCTAATTACCATATAAGGGCTCATAATTTAAGGTTTTATATCTATTTAATAACATTAGCTACTAGAACTCAACTTTTGCACTTTACGCGATTTAGTCTTTTTTATCAAATTGAGCATGTAAACGGTAAAATTTCTTAACAAAATTTTTATACAATATTACTATCATGCTGTAGGCAATAAAATGATAATAAAATAAATATTTTGACGTCGAATTTGTGATCTTGAATCCACTATTCTAATTTCACTAAAAATGGGTTGTTACACGAAAAGTGCTAATTGTAATCGTGGTCAACAACCGACTATGTCCACGGATAGTGTACGAGGTCTAATTAGGGATATTGATATTTTGAGTTGTGAGCATTACGAGAAAAAGCACCGTGGTGAATGCTGAAAGTTAACTCGAGGTTGTTGTCGTTGTGGACCCACGGAGCATTTTGCTAGAGAGTGTCCGAAGAATGAGAATGCTACCCATGTTACTTCTCAGAGATCTATGCCTTCACCTAGGTGGCGCAGGTCAAGTTGAGGTGGTTCAGTTTTGATAGGTGGTACTAGGAAGGGAAATGATGCTATTACTCATCAGTTGGATACCAGAGTGCCAGCTCGAGCTTATGTTGTGCGGACACGGGAGGATGGCGATGCTAATGATGTTGTGACAGGTATCTTTTTATTACATTTAGAACTTCTTTATGCTTTGATAGATCCAAGATCTTTGCATTCGTATGTTAATACTGAATTAGTAAAATCGAGAAGTTTAAAATCTAATACGTCTAGAGTATCGATAGTGGTGTCAAGTTCGTTGGGACAATCAGTGTTAGTAGATCAGGTGTGTAGGAGATGCCCATTAGTGATATAGAATATAACCTTCCTTGTTGATTTGTTGATAATGTCGTTTGGCGATTTTGATATGATTTTGGGCATGGATTGGCTTACAGAACACGGAGTGATTCTGGATTGCCATAAAAAGAAGTTTGTTGTTTAGAGTGAAGATGGAGATATGATTGAAGTAAATGGTGTTCAAATGAGTGGTTCAACTCGTATCATTTCAGTAATTCGAGCTAATAAACTTCTCCATCAAGACTGTGAAGCTTTTCTAGCCTATGTTATCAATTTGAATTCTGGTGATAGTTAGGGCAATAAAATCTGAACTGTTTGTGAATTCCCTAACGTGTTTCCTGAGGAATTACCAAGATTACCATCAGATCGGGAGGTTGAATTTGTAATTGAAGTGTTTCCTAGTATGGCTCCAGTGTCAATGTCTCCCAATATAATGTCACCCACAAAATAGAAATAATAAAAGTGCAATTACAAGATTTATTGGATCGAGGCTTTATACGCCCTAGTATATCACCTTGGGGAGCTCCAGTACTTTTCATCAAAAAGAAATATGGCTCGATGTGGCTTTGTATTAACTATTAGAAATTGAATAAGTTGACGATTAAGAATCGATGCCCTCTACCTTGTATTGATAACTTATTCGATCAACTAAAAGGATCTTCTATCTTTTCAAAGATCAATTTGAGATTAGGTTACTATCAGTTGAAAGTGGAAGATAGTGACGTACCGAAGATGGTATTTGGTACGCCTTATGGTCATTACGAATTTTTAGTAATGTCTTTTGGACTGACGAATGCTCCAATAGCATTCATGGATCTTATGAACCGTATTTTCCAACCGTATTTGGATCAATTTGTGGTAATCTTTATTGACGACATTTTAATCTATTCAAAATTCAAATCCAAGCATGAGCAGCATCTCAAAATTGTTTTACAAATGTTACGAGAGAATCAGTTATATGGAAAGCTAAGCAAATGTGAATTTTGGTTATCTAAAGTTGTGTTTTTGAGGCATGTTATCTCGGTAGATGGGATTAGAGTTGATTTGAAAAAAATCAAGAAAAGTGTTTAGTGGAAAGCACCGAGGAATGTGTCAAAGGTTCATAGTTTTCTTGGACTAATTGGTTATTACCGAAGATTTGCAAATGGATTTTCAACGATAGCTTTGTCGATGACAAAGTGCAACGGCCCGATTTTTGGCCAACTTAGAATAGTGGTTTCAGAACCATGAATCTGATATCGTAAAATTATTTTAATATTATTTTTGGTGCTTACAGCATGTTAACTACTATGTGTGAAAGTTTTGTGAAATAATTTTAGCATTTGAATGCGTAAGTACGAAAAAATTACATGCTATTTGTTAAAGTGCCTAATAACTATGATGCATAAAATTAAAGGCCCTTGCATGTAAATTATACCATTTATTTAAATGGTGGATAATGATGGACATTAGTTGGTGAAATGTTGGTGAAATAAGTCAAGGGAAAAATGGTCAATTGTGTATAATAGTTAATATTAATAAAACAAAAAAATAATTTTTTTTGCCCATTCTTCATGCATAGCCGATTACTGAAAAGAAAATAATCATTTGAAGCCTTTAAAATTTCAGCACTTGCATGACCAAATTGAGGTACGAATTGAGCTTGGTTTTTAACAATTTTTACGTTTTTGTGATCGTTGCTTTGAGTACTATCTAGCCCATGTTTTAATTTTTGAATGTGTTCATTATTTTGTGAAATTCCATTGATGAGTGTTAAGCTCTTGAATGTTTAAGGTTGAAATATGAAAGCTTCTTAGAAGTTAAACTATGTTTGTGAAGTTATTTTTGACAAAAATGTCAAAAAGGGATTAAATTGTGAATTATACTATTTGAGTGGTTAAAATGTGAAATAAATGAAAGTTTTGGGCTACTATGAAGCTATTTGAAATTCGGCTAGCATGAGATTAGAATGAAATTGTGTAATTTGTATTTTGATGAAATAAGGACTAAATTGTAAGAAATGTGAAACTTTAGGGGCCAAAGTACAAAATGCCCATTTATGTGTTCTTGAGTGAATTTTGAATGAATAAGTGATTGAATAAGTTAATTTTGATTGCAATTAGATCAAGAACCAAAGAAAACGAAATTTGATCGAGGGAAATCGAAAATAGTTGAATAGCCGTTCATTTCCGTCCATTCCGTACGAGGTAAGTTCATATGCAAATAAATATCATTACATTGAAATATTCATAATATATTGTCATTGAATTGCCATAAATGTCGAATGATCTAGTATGAGTAAGGATCGACAAAGTTTCGACATCCGAAAGCCCGTACGAACCTTAGGAATAGTATAGGATACAAATGTCATGACATTACGTTACCGAGATGTGATTACATGTAAGACCCTGTGTGGGACAATGGCATTGTATTGCGATTACGTGTAAGACCATGTATGGGACATCAGCATCGTTAATCAATTTCGTGTAAGACCCTGTGTGAGACAGTGGCATTGATAAGTGATAACATGTAAGACCATATCAAGGATATGGCATTGTACAAGCTATAAGTGATTACGGAGTATCTTTTATGATTTTGAATGGTTCAACGAGCAAAGTTAACTCAAGAAAGAAAGTGTAAGTGAATTAAGTGACACAGGTACGTGCGAAACTCATACAAGTATTGAAAGAGAAGTAATTGATGAATTCAATTATACTATTGAAAATGCGTATTATGACAAAGGTTACTGTGTTTATTTTCCACTATTTTAGAGATCATCGAAGTTAACTCAAATTTCGGGATTGTCGAGAAGCGTCATCACACTATCAATCAAATATTTTGGTACTTTTGAAGTTATGTATATATAGTATATGGCATGTATAGGCTAGTGTCATAATGGTATATTTTGGCTTGTAAATGAAGTGTGCTTATGGCCATTTTGATTGGCTTAAATTGTGGTTTTGGCTCATGTTATTTGATGTATGCATATAATGCCTATGTGATGGCAATACTTTGGTATGTGATTAGTTGTGGAATTGGTATATCATGAAGCATGCTTTTGATGATGTTAAAATTTGTATAGTTAGTCTTGAATGAGGTTGTTGATAATCTATTGAATGCTTTGAATTGTGCCATGTTAATGACTAGTGGTTGTGTGCTTGTGTGTATGAATTAAGGGTGGCAAGTTGGCTTGGAAGATAGCCCTAAGTTGTCCACACGGGTAAACATACGGGCGTGTGTCTAGGCTATGTGTAACATACAGCCTACCCCATGGGCGTGTGATCCAGCCGTGTGTCCCCTGCATCTTGTATTTTAGGTTTGAAATGGCCACACAGGCTAAGACACGCCATGTGTCTTGGCCATGTGGGAGACACTACTCAGGAACATAGGCATGTGTCCTGGCCGTGTAAAGTCTGTACATTAATTTTGGAATTTAATTCGCTACACAGGTGAGGACATAGGCATGTGCCTTGGCCGTGTGACCCTAATTTGGTTGCTGACGTCAGAAGCAGAATGCAAGCTAGTTTTGGCACGGCCGAGCACATGGCCTGGACACGAGCGTGTACTAGGCACACGGGCTGGACACACGGGCATGTGGTTCAGTTGTGTGATACAAGTCAGTATGTATGCCTTGTACCCACACGGTCTGAGACACGGGTGTGTCTCTTGGCCATATGAGTGACACGACCGGGGCATACGGGCGTGTGACCCCTACAGTGATGAAAATTTTCCAATTTTTCGTGATAATTCCTGAGTTATCGGTTTAGTCTCGAACCTCTTCTAAGCACGTTTTAAGGTCTCTTAGAGCCTTATAAGGGACATTGTGATTGAATGATAAAAGTTTTAAATTGTATGCAAGTTTACGAATTGAAATGTGTTTAAATGTTATGATGTAAGTCCGATAATGCCTCGAACCCTATTCTGGCTTCAGATACGGGTAAAGGGTGTTACATTTAGTGGTTTCAAAGCTACAGTTTAGTCGATTCTAGGACTAACGTAGCGTGTCAGAGTCTAGCTATACATGCCATATATACGAACTATGATAGTGTGATGATTCCTAACAATTAAAATGTGTTTTCGTATAGTAAATGGATCCCAAACGGGTGGAAGCTGATGATGTTGAAAGTAACGCGCCCCCTCCCGCTCGAGGGGCAGCACCGGCCGGTTCTAGGCCCACTGTCACTAGTTTTGAGGGACAGGTTAAGCAAGCCTTTTTTCAAGCAATGAATGAATGGTTTGTGGAATTCGTTCGAACGAATCTGGTCGCCCAACAACCTCCACCCCACCTATTCCCTAGCAAGTTCCAGTTGCACCATAAGTGATTAATCTGATACGGTTGAGTAAACCACCGGTTGATAGAATTTGTAAACAGGGGGCTAAAGAGTTTCGAGCTACAGTTGATGATGATGATACGGAGAGGACTGAGTTTTGGCTTGAGAGCACAATTCAAATATTTGAGGAATTGTCCTGTACTTCTGATGAGTGTATTAAGTGTGTGGTATATTTACTCTGGGACAATGCATATCATTGGTGGAAAACATTGATATCTGTAGTACCGAGAGAACGGGTCACGTGGGAATTTTTCTAATCTGAGTTCCGAAAAAAGTATATAAGTCAGTTATTTCTTAATGAGAAACATGAGTTTTTAGAGTTGAAACAAGGTCGAATGACCATTGCTGAGTATGAAAGAGAATTCGTACGATTAAAGAAGTATGCCCGAGAATATGTTTCCACTAAAAAAATCATTTGCAAAAGATTCGTGAATGGACTAAATGAAGATATAAAACTATTGATTGGAATTCTGGAAATCAAAGAGTTAGTTGTCCTAGTCGAGAGGGCTTGTAAAGCTGAGGGTTTTAGCAAAGAAAAACGAAAAGCTGATTTTGAGGTAAGAGATTCAAGAAAAAGATCAACTAGTAAATCACACCAGTCTGCAATGAAGAAATTTTGAGATTCGTTTAATCGTTCCAATGCATCAGTGGGACGTTCAAATAGAGATCGTGAAAAGCAACCAGCGGGTTCTAGGGCTCAAGCTACATCGGTTGCTAGTGTTGGCAGTGTAATACAGAACCGACTTGAGTTTGGATATTGTGGAAATAGGTATTCTGGTGACTGTAGATATAAAGAACGGGCATATTTTAAATGTGGATCATTAGATCATTTTATTAAAAACTGCCCTGAGTTGGCTGAAAAAGATAATGTTCAGAGTGTGAGGTTAAGTAACACTACGGCTAGAGCTAGACCACCCAGAAACCCAGGAAATGTGAATGGTAGCCAAAGAGCAACTAAAGACTCTGCTGTGAGGTCAGAGGCTTGAGCACCTGCCCGAGCTTATGCTATCCATGCACGGGAGGATGCATCATCTCCAAACGTTAGTACTAGTACTTTTACTCTTTATAATACTAAAGTTATTGCATTGATAGATCCTAGATCAACTCATTCATATGTATGTGTGAATTTAGAATCTAGTAAGACTTTGCCTGTAGAGTCTACTGAATTTGTAATTAGAGTATCGAACCTCTTAGGCAAGTGTGTGTTGGTTGATAAAGTGTGCAAGAACTGTCCATTGATGATTAGAGATTGTTGTTTTCCGGTCGATCTAATGTTATTACACTTTGATGAGTTTGACATAATTTTATGTATGGATTGGCTAACAATGCATGATGCTATTGTAAACTGCAAACATAAGACGATTGATTTGAGATGTCAGAATAATGAGATTATCCGAATTGAGTCAGATGAATTGAATGATTTACCAGCAGTGATTTCATCAATGCTAGCTCAGAAATACGTAAGAAAGGGTTGTGAAGCTTATTTTGCTTATGTACTAGATACAAAAGTGGCTAAAAAGAAGATTGAATCAGTGCCAGTTGTGTGTGAGTATCCGGATGTGTTTCCTGAAGAGTTACTGAGTTTACTACCGATTTGTGAGGTTGAGTTTGGCATTGAGTTAGTGCCGGGGACTACGCCATAGCTCCATATAGAATAGCTCTGACCGATTTGAAAGAATTGAAATCTCAGTTGCAAGAGTTGACCGATAGAGGATTTGCAAGACTGAGTTTCTCACCTTGGGGTGCTCCTATTTTGTTTGTGAAAAAGAAAGACCGTACGATGAGGATGTGCATAGATTATTGTCAGTTGAACAAAGTGACTATTAAGAACAAATATCCTCTGCCTCGAATTGATGATTTGTTTGATCAGTTGAAAGGAGCAACCATATTTTCGAAGATAGATCTCAGATCAGGATATTATCAGTTGAGAGTAAAAGATTCAGACATTCCGAAAACTCCTTTCTGGATGAGGTATGGTCACTATAAGTTCTTGGTTATGCCTTTTGGATTAACTAATGCACCTACTATTTCTTTGGACTTGATGAATCGTATATTCAGACCGTACCTAGATCGATTTGTTGATGTGTTCATAGACGACATATTGATATATTCACATGATGAAATCGAACATGCGGAACATTTGAGAATAGTGTTACAGACTTTGCATGATAAATAGTTGTATGCGAAGTTCAGTAAATGCGAGTTCTGGTTACGCGAAGTTGGTTTTCTGGGCCACATTGCGTCATCATTAGGAATCCGAGTTGATCCGAGTAAGATTTCAGCTATTATGGATTGGAAGCCTTCGAGAAATTTTTCTGAAGTCCGCAGTTTTCTGGGACTAGCTGGCTATTATAGGAGATTAAAAGGCTTTTCTATGATTGCTACTCCGCTAACAAAACTGCTTCAGAAATATGTGAAATTTGGCTGGTCTGAAAAGTGTCAAAAAAGTTTTGAGCAGTTGAAAGCCTTATTAACTAAAGCTCTGGTGTTAGTACAACCAGAATCAGGTAAAGAATTGTGTTTTAATGCAGAAAGAAAAAGTTATAGCCTATGCTTTAAGACAGCTAAAGCCGCACGAAAAAAACTATCCGACTCACGATTTAGAATTGGCGGCTATTGTTTTGCTTTGAAGATTTGGCGTCATTACCTGTACGGTGAGAAATGTCATTTTTATTCTGATCATAAAAGTTTTAAATATCTGATGACTCAGAAAGATTTGAATTTGTGATAGAGAAGATGGCTAGAACTGCTAAAAGATACAATCTTGTAATTGATTATCATCCTGGAAAAGCAAATGTCGTGGCCGATACATTAAGTCAGAAATCTTTGTTTGCTCTGCGTGTAATGAATACTAAGTTGACTCTATCCGATGACGGTTCAGTTATAGCTGAGTTGAAAGCAAGACTGTTATTTGTTCAACAAATTTGTGATGCTCAGAAAGTTGATAATGAAATGTTAGCCAAACGAGCTCAATGTGTTCAAACCCTGATTTAGAGTTTCAAGTCGATGCCGATGATTGTTTAAGATTCAAAGGCCGAATATGTATTTCGAGAAATTCAGAGTTGATTCAAGTGATTTTAAATGAAGCACATAGTAGTTGTTTATCTGTTCATTCAGAAAGCACAAAAATGTATAATGATTTGAAACAACTTTACTGGTGGCATGGAATGAAGCGTGATATTTCAGAATTTGTTTCAAAGAGTTTGATTTGTCAGCAAGTTAAAGCCGAGATCAAGTACCATCGAGTTTGTTACAACCAATCATGATTCCCGAGTGGAAATGGGATAGAGTGACTATGGATTTTGTAATGGGTTTGCGCCTATCTCCAAGGAAGAATGATGCTATATGGGTCATTGTTGATCAACTGATGAAAACAGCTCATTTCATTCCTCTACGCATGGATTACTCTCTTGACAAGCTTACTGAACTATATATTTTCGAGGTTGTTCGGTTACACAGAGTACCTATTCTATTGTTTCGGATAAAGATCTGAGGTTCACCTCGACGTTTTGGAAGAAATTACAAGATGCACTGGGTACAAAAATACATTTTAGTACTGCATTTCACCCACAGACAGATGGTCAATCCGAGCGAGTTATTTAAATACTTGAGGATATGTTACAATGTTGCATTCTTGAGTTTGAAAGTATGTGGGAAAATTATTTGTCATTGATTGAATTTGCTTATAAAAAAAGATTTTAGTCGAGTATTAAAATGGCACCGTACGAGGCTCTATATGGTCGTAAATGTCAAACTCCATTATATTGGACCGAACTCAGTGAGAATAAGATTCACAGGGTTGATGTGATCTGAGAGACTGAAAAAAAGTAAAAGTAATCCGTGAAAGTTTAAAAGCTGCGTCAGATCGTCAGAAATCGTATGTAGACTTGAAACAGAAAGACATTGAGTTTCAGATCGGGGATAAAGTATTCCTATAAGTGTCTCCGTCGAAAAAGATATTGCGGTTTGGTCGGAAAGGAAAATTAAGTTCGAGATTTATTGGGCCATATGAGATTATCGAGCAAATTGGGCTAGTGCCTTATCGGCTATCTTTACTATCTGAGTTAGAGAAAATACATAATGTGTTTCATGTATCGATGCTTCGACGATACTGGTCCGACCCATCACACGTCATTTCTTCAACAAAGGTTGAAATTCATCCAAATATGTCGTACGGTGAGGAACTAATTCGAATTCTAGCTACTGAGATCAAAGAGCTAAGAAATAAGAAAATTGCATTAGTGAAAGTCTTATGGAATCGACACGGGGTCGAAGAAGCTACGTGGGAACCCGAGGATGCTATGAGAAAACAATACCTGAACCTTTTCACTGGTAAGATTTTTGGGGACGAAAATCCCTAAGGGGGAAGAGTTGTAACGGCCCAGTTTTCGTCCAAGTTGGAACAGTAGTTTTGGAACCATGAATCCGAGATTGTAAAATTATCTTAATATTATTTTGGTCCTTAAAGCATTTTAAATTGCTATGTGTGAAAGTTTCGTGAAATAATTTTAGCATTTGAATGCGTAATTACGAAAAAGGACCTGATCGCGTAAAGTGCAAAAGTTACATGCTATTTGTTAAAGTGCCTAATAGCTATGATGCATAAAATTAAAGGTCCTTACATGTCAATTATACCATTTATTTAAATGGTGGACAATGATGGACATTAGTTGGTGAAATGTTGGTAAAATAAGTCATAGGCAAAATGGTCAATTGTGTATAATAGTTAATATTAATAAAACAAAAAAAAATTCCCATTCTTCATGCATAGCCGATTATTGAAGAGAAAAGAATCATTTGAAGCCTTTAAAATTTCAGCACTTGCATGATCAAATTGAGGTATGAATTGAGCTCAATTTTTGATAATATTTACATTTTTGTGATTGTTGCTTTGAGTACTATCTAGCCCATGTCTTAATTTTTGAATGTGTTCATGATTTTGTGAAATTCCATTGATGAGTGTTGAGCTCTTGAATGTTTAAGGTTGAAATATGAAAGCTTCTTAGAAGTTAAACTATATTTGTGAAGTGATTTTTGACAAAAATGTCAAAAAAGGATTAAATTGTGAATTATACTATTTGAGTGGTTACAATGTGAAATAAATGAAAGTTTTGGGCTACTATGAAGCTATTTGAAATTCGGCTAGCATGAAATTAGACTAAAATTGTGTAATTTGTGTTTTGATGAAATAAGGACTAAATTGTAAGAAATGCAAAACTTTAGGGGCCAAAGTGCAAAATACCCATTTATGTGTTCTTGAGTGAATTTTGAATGAATAAGTGATTGAATAAGTTAATTTTGATTGTAATTAGATCAAGAACCAAAAAAAGGGAATTAGATCAGGGGAAATCAAAAATAGTTGAATAGCCATTAGTTTTCGTTCATTCCGTACGAGGTAAGTTCATACGCAAATAAATATCATTACATTGAAATATTCATAATATATTGTCATTGAATTGCCATGAATGTCGAATGATCTAGTATGAGTAAGGATCGACAGAGTTCCGACATCCGAAAGCCCGTACGCAAGTTTTAAATTGAAATGTTTTAAATTGTACGCAAGTTTACGAATTGAAATGTTTTTAAATGTTATGATGTTAGTCCGGTAATGCCTCGAACCCTGTTCCGGCTTTGGATGCGGGTAAGGGGTGTTACACAAAGCTGTTACATAAGAATGTTCAATTTTTCTGGGACAATCAATGTCAAAACAGTTTTGATAAATTGAAGGAAATGTTGACTGAAGCACCAGATTTGACCTTACTAGAGTCGGGAAAGGATTTTTTGGTATATAGTGATGCTTCTTTGAGCAGTTTTGGTTGTGTTTTGATACAAGACGGGAAAGTGATCACTTATGTGTCTTGTTAGCTAAAAACGCATGAACGCAATTATCTATCACACGATTTAGAGCTAGCTACTATCGTTTTTGCTCTAAAAATCTAAAGACACTACCTATACAGTGAAAAGTGTCACATCTATACTGATCATAAGAGTCTCAAATACCTCCTATCTCAAAAGGAGTTGAATTTGAGACAATATCGTTTGGTTGAGCTTCTAAAAGATTTTGATTGCGTTATTGATTACCACCCTGGTAATGCTAATGTCGTAGCTGATGCGTTGAGTAGAAAGGAAGTGGTTGAATTACAAGCAATGATTGCCCAACTCAGTATCGATGACGATGGAAGCTTGTTGGCTGAATTAAAGATCAAACTGGTGATGTTTGATTAGATCAAGTTAGCGCAGTTAGATGATGACAAGTTGGTGAATAAAAGAGAAATGGTTCAGCATTGATAACTGTGATTGCTTGACGTTTCATGTAACACCCCTAACCCTTCTCCGTCGTTGGATTAGGATCACGGGCATTACTAACACAGTATACAATTAATCAATCATAATTACACATATATATACTAGCCATTAACAATATAATATACAAAGGCACGTTACAAACAATCAGATCATATCATACTAGAATATTATACAATCGAATAATGATTCATGCTATACAATGTTAAACTTGGTCTTCCGCTGTCTACACTCTTATCACTGTTTATCCCTTCTTGAATGTCAAATTTCGGACACATACAAGACTATTCCAATTATTAGCATCGGAGTATTGGTCTATACTCCATCTATGATTATCTTTTTAATTTATCTTCGATGATGTTAGTGGATTGCACTTAATTTAGGTTTGTTGCTCCACTAAAAATTACTCTTACAACCCTTATTTTGAGTCTATGGGACCTTAAAAGTAGTTTAAAAATAGGTAGGGACTAATTTGAAACAATTCTAGAAGTTTAGGAAATAATTACAAAAATTTTTATTTCAAGGGTCACACACCCGTGTGGCCAGGCTGTATGCCTTACACGGCTGAGACACACGCCCATGTGTCAAGGCCGTGTAACTCTCTAACTTGGGTCACACGCCCATGTGTGTTGCCCGTGTGTGACACATGCCCATGTGTTGCCCGTATGCCCGTGTGGCCAGGCCGTGTGCACCCAAAAGTACCTTAAAACTCAAGTTTACCATTTCCTACATACTTGGGCACTAAGCAACTCAATTACCAATCATTTCACCTATTCAAAACACGATAAAACATTCCAAAAATACACCAAATTCATCACCTAATATTCCTAACCAATGTACCCTCATTGGTACCACATTTTATATGTTTAAATACATCAACAATACATAAAAACATTCAAGATTTTCATTCATATCACATTTACCATATTTGAACTAAATTTCGACTTCTAAAGTTACCAAATATGAAGCTAAGCACATACCAAGCATTATGCTAAGCTACCAAACTTTAAACTATCGCAAACCAAAATATAAACTAGGCTAACATACCAACATACCTCAACTACAACCATATACACATTTAACCATCATTTCAATAGCAACTAAGTTAACACCATCTTATAAACAATATCAACAAAAGACTCCCTAGGTACATGTCATTACAAAATGAAATATTGCTACACTTGAGCTTGGGATTTGTGATTTGATGCTGAGTCACGATAATTCGAGTAGTACCTAGCCTGCGCACGGAAAACAAAACCACACGTTAAGTAAAACGCAGTGGTATTTCTATAATTCGAATAGTATAAACTTGATATAAGTATTTAACATGCAATATGCAACAAGTAAGTTATATTCAAAAGTTTCAATTCAATATGATTCTTGCTCATTCCTTATTCACATCTACTTATATTTCACATATTCAAATATATATATATATATATATCAATGGCATTTCATTTAACATTTGAATGCATAAACTCATGCAATGGCATGATTGATATCTTTGATCAATACTTGAATTAATTCAAGTTTCACATCTCAATTCATCAATTCATATTTCATTTCTCATCTCATAATCATTGTTCATATCTGCCATTTCAAGATTTTCTCATCTCATATTCATTTCTCATCTTTGCCATTTCAATATCAATCATATAAATTATTATTTTACTTTCCCCTGTTAACATGACACGGACTCAAACAGATACACAGATCCAACCAACACACCAGTTTGGCACCCAATGCCTCATCGGATAAATCTGAAGTAATAACTATGTCCAACGCTATATAAATTGACACCTAGTGTCTCATAGGTTAAACCGAAGCAAATTGCCACCCAGTACCTCATCGACTCGAGGTCAAAGAAATCCCTGAACTCTTCCTATCCTATGGCATGCCATCTATATTTGACTCAGCTCGATACAGTTAATAGGGATTCATTTCACTTTTCAATACAACCAATGTCTTAATTTCATGAATGTATATCATCATGTATAAGCATATATTCAATTTGATAATAATCACATTTTTCTCAATACACATTTATTCATAATCAATATATTTCATAACATACAAAATTAATCCATTTCGTTTCAATTATGAATTTAATTCAATCCCAAAGTACCAAAGTACTCACCTCAAATGCTTACCATATGCAAACGATTATATATGCAATAATCTACTATTTAATTCGAATTATAGAAACATAAACTGTGATTTCTGAGCTATTCGACGTTGATTTTATCGTTCCCCTTCTTACTCGAGGATCCCGATACGACGTTAGCTACGGAATAAAAAAATTAAATCACATTAATATTACACATATCAACTTCACATTAAATTTCAATTTTCACACTATATTTTGCTTGTTCTTCAATTTAGTCCCTAAACTGAGACTAATTTTAACCTCCAAATTTAACTTCATATTTTTATTCTAATTTCACTCTAAACCACATTTAGCTTCCTCTTTTCTAATTTTAAAATTTTCATAATTTTGTCTCTATTGTTCAAAATCAACAATTAGTTCCACAATTTAGTCATTTTCCATTTTTAACTTAAAATTTTATTTATCTAATCCCTAATACTTAAATTATTCAACAATGTCAACATCTAAATTCTTGAACAATTCTAAAAATTACAATATGGGTCGGGTAGCCCTAACTACTGGGATTCCAAAAATATAAAAATTACAAGATAATGACTAAATTGCACTAACGAATTTGGGTTTGAATTTCAAACCCCTAGTCGTACGTTCTCTTCTCCTTTTTCTTTCTTTCTTTTTCTTTCTTTCCTTTGTTTAATTTGCATGCATCCACTTTCCTTTCTTTTATTATAACTTCCATTTTAATTATTATAATATATATACATTAATGATAACATATATATAATATATACATTCATTTTACTTAGCTCATGGTTGGCCACGTATTTACAAACATTAATTAAGTGGCATAATTGATACTTTAACCCTTTAAGTTTACTTCAATTTATAATACAACTTTTAACCCTTATGAGATTTAGTCCCTATACCTTAATAACTCCTAATTTCACAAAATCCACTAATCCAAAAATTAATTAGCAACCCAACTAACTTCGTCAATATTTAATTAAATATTTACAAGTCTGGTTTACAAAAACGGAGTCCAGAAATGTGTTTTTTGACACCTCTAACTATCGAGTCATTACATTTCACAACTGAATCTGTGTTCCGAATGTTTCAGAACTAAAAGAATTAATACTTCGTGAAGCTCATGATAGTCCTTTCGCTTTGCATCCTGGAGGAACAAAAATGTATCGCGATCTGCGAGAATCCTATTGGTGGCCAGGAATGAAAAGAGATGTGATCAAGTATGTAGCTAAATGCTTAACTTGTCAACGAGTTAAGGTAGAACATTAGGCTTCCACAGGATTACTTCAATCGATTTCTATTCCTGAGTGGAAATGGGAACGCATCACAATGGATTTTGTAACGGGGTTACCTTTATCGGCACGTAAGAAAAATACAGTATGGGTGATAGTTGATCGACTCACAAAATCAGCTTATTTCATAGCAGTCAAGACTAATTGGTCACTCCAAAAGCTTGTTGAAGTTTATATTCAGGAAATTGTGAGATTGCACGGTGTCCTATGTCGATAATCTCTAATCAATATCCGTGTTTCACTTCGAGATTTTGGAAACAATTGCACAATCTCTTGGCACGCGACTTAATTTTAGCACAACTTTTCACCCGCAAACAGACGGACAATTTGACCATGTTATTCAAATTTTGGAAGATATGCTTCGCACTTCTGTTATAGATTTTAAATCAGGTTGGGAGTGTTACTTACCTTCGGTTGAATTTGTATACAATAATATCTTTCAATCGAGTATTCAAATGGCTCCGTATGAAGCCTTATATGGTTATAGGTGTCAAACACCTATTTGTTGGATGGAATTGGGTGAAAGAAGAATGATGGGGCCGGAATTAATTCAAGAAACATAAAATATTGTTAAGAAAATTCGAGATAGATTGAAGGCAGCCTTCGATAGACAAAAATTGTTGCAAATTTGAAACGTTGAGAAATTGAATTTTTTGTTAGGGACAAAGTATTTCTCTTGGAAGAAAATTTTGAGATTTGGCCGAAAAGGGAAACGGAGTCCTTATTTTATTAGACTGTATGAGATCACGGAAAGAGTGGGACCAATTGCGTATCATTTAGCTTTGCCAGCGGAATTGTAGAAAATGCATGACATTTTTCACATTTCGATGCTTAGAAGATATAGATCGGATTCGTCTCATGTTATTTCGACAGAAGACATTGAGATTCAATCTAACATGTCTTATGAAGAAGAATCGATCGAGATTTTTGCTCGTGAGGTGAAAGAGTTGCGTAACAAATGAGTTCTATTAGTGAAAGTGCTATGGCGTAGTCATAGTGTCGAGGAAGCGACTTGTGAACCGAAAGAGACGATGAGATCTCAATACCCCTTCCCCTTTTCAAGTAAATTTTGAGGACAAAATTTAATTAGGGGAGGAGAATTATAAAGACCCTATAGTTAAGGGTGTCAGAAAGTGCATTCTCGGGACTCCGTTCCTGCAAATCAGAATCATAAATATTTTTAATAAATATTTATGAAGTTAGTTGTGTAGTTAATTAGATTTTGGTAAGGTGAATTTGTATGAATTAAGAGTCATTATAGTACAAGGACTAAATCGCGTATAGGGTAAAAGTTGAATTATAGATTAAAAATTAATTGAGGGATTAAAGTAGTAAATATACCTTTATATATGTATAGTGGACGGCATTGATGGTTTGTAGTAAATATATGATAATTTAATATATATATATTATGATTTAATGAATGAAATATAATTTATATTTATAAGTTGTAAAATAATAATAATAATAGTTATTATAATAAAATAAAGGAAAAGATAGTGGAAATGGATCATGCATAACATGCAAATTAAATAGAAAATAAAAGAAGAAAAGAAGGAAGAACGCACGACACATAAGGGTTTCTAAGTCTCAACTTTAATTGGTTAGTCAATTTAGTCCCTTTTCTTATAATTTTTATATTTTTAGAATCTCGGTACTTAGGGCTCGTCGACCTGTGTTGTAATTTTTAGTATTGTTAGAATTTTAGATGTTACTATTGTTGAATATATTAAGTCTTAGGGATTAAATTGATAGATTTGTAAGAAAAAGGTGAAAAGGGGCTAAAAAGTGAAGTTAATTCTTGATTTTGAGTATAGGGACTAAATTGTGAAAAATTCAAAATTTAGGGGTTTAATTGAAAATAGGGAGCTAAATTTAGCTTAAAGTGAAATTAGTACGAAAATATAGAATCTAATGTGAAGAATAAAAATTAGTCTCGGTTTAGGGACTAAATTGGAATTTAAGCAAATATTGAGTAACAATTTAAATATTCAATATGGAATTGAATTGTGTTGTA
The DNA here is from genome assembly GCA_025698475.1 of Gossypium anomalum. Taxonomy (NCBI): domain Eukaryota; kingdom Viridiplantae; phylum Streptophyta; class Magnoliopsida; order Malvales; family Malvaceae; genus Gossypium; species Gossypium anomalum. The sequence goes on along the minus strand of CM046958.1, from coordinate 27,445,059 downwards.
TTGATGTATTTTAACTATTTTAATTTCGTAGCTAATGTCGTACCGGAATCCTCGACTAAAAAAGGGAAGGATAGAATCAACGTCAAATAGCTCGAAATCCAATATTTGTGTTTCTATAATCCGAACTAAGTTGTAAATTATTGCATTTTGATTTCTTGCATATGGTAAGCATCAGAGGTGAGAACTATTGTGTTTTACAGTTGAAATTGATTGATTTGGTATGTGATGAATTTATTGAATTTGTATTGATTGAATTGAATATGTGTATATGTGATAATGTGCTTATATGAAAATTTGATATTGGATATATATATTGAAAGTGAAATGGAATCCTAATAACTGTATCGAGATGAGTCTGATATAGATGGAATGCAATAAGATAGGAAAAGTTCAGGGATTTCTTCGACCTTGAGTCGATGAGGCACTGGGTGCCAATTTGCTTCGGTTTAACCGATGAGACACTGGGTGTCAATTTATATAGGGCTGAGCGTAGTTATTACTTCATATTTATCTGATGAGGCACTGGGTGCCAAACTAGTGTGTTGGTTGGATCCGTGTATCCATCTGAGTCCGAGTCATGTTAATAGAGGTAAATAAATAATAAAGTTCTATAATTGATATTGAAATGGCATGGCATGTGAAATGGAAATGAGATAATGGATTGAAAATGAAATGTGAAATATGTTGTGAACAAATGCAATATATGAGTTATGTACTCATGAATTGAACATGGAATGGATAATGCCATTGATTAAATGAAATGTGGATTGATGTAATAGCCTGATTTTGGGTCTAGTCAGAACAGTGGTTTCGGGACCACAAATCCGACATAGTAAATTTCACTTTTATTATAATTTTATAGTCTACAATTTCACGGAACGATTTCGTGAAAATTTCGTTCGAAAATTTTGACATTTGGATACTCAATTTAGTCAAAAGGACTAAATTGTAAAAAGTACAAAATTTGAGTTCTACATATTAGAGGTGTCCAATTGTTATGAAATTTTAAATTGGAGGTCTTGAAATGGTAATTAGACCATTGGTTAAGTTGGTGGACAAAAATAGACACGGTTTGGTATATTTCTAAAGTTTTTCATTAAGGGTAATTTGGTCATTCGATAATTAAAATGAATTAAAAACAAAATTAAAAGTCAATTTTTGTCCATCTTCAACCCCTTGGCCGAATTTCACATGAGGAAGACATAGCTAGGGTTTTTCAAGTTTCCAAGCTCGATTGTAAGTCCATTTTAGCCCCGTTTTTAATGTTCTTTACATTTTTAAGATCCTCGTAGCCCGGTTTAGCTATTTCCACCATTATTTTGAGGGGTTTTGTCTTTAAAAATTTACCCATGGATGACATGCATGTGTTTTTATGTTTTATGGAAGAATATGAAAGTTTGGAGTGTGATAAACAACTTTTACTAAGTGATTTTTTATGAAATTGCATAAACAGACCTATTTGTAAAAGTTAAAAAATTATGTGTAGAAAATGTGATTTAGTGAAAAATGTGAGCTACTATAAGAGGGAATATGAATCGACTAGGCTTAGTATTTGAGAAAAATAAGTGCTTTTCATCTTACAAGCCTAGGGGCAAAACTGTAAATATGTGAAACTTTAGGGGCAAAAATATAATTTTTCTGTAGTGTGATTTTTGGACTAAATTGAATAATTTGAGTATTAAATGTGTTATTATATATCAAGAAAGACGAGGAATTGACCTTGACCGGGGAGAAGAAAAGGTTGTGGACTAAATTGCAAATTCGTCATATTTTGCACCAAGGTAAGTTTGTATGTAAATAATGCATCATTTTTACTTACGTTATCACATTTTATTATGTTTTATGAAATGTGGTTGAATATTGAATGAAATTGACAAGTATCGAAAAGTGAGAAATTTCCCGGTTGAACATCAGGAACAGAATAGAATACAAGTGACATGTCACTAGTGACTCAAGTGTGGTACTATGTGAAGGCCAGTTTGTGAAGAAAGATAGCTTTGGTCACAATTGTGGTACTATGTGAAAGCCACTTTGTGAAGAAGGTAGCTTTGACTACAAGGGTGGTACTATGTGCAGGCCACTAGGTATCCGTTATTATTCCGATGTGTTCAACGGGAAATGACTAGGCGTAATTGAATATGACTATGTGATGAATAAGTGTAGGTACGTGTGTGTAAACTAATGAGAAATGTGCTTGATATGTGATCAAACTTTGGTAAGATTGATATGGAGTAAGTCTTACAATGAAAGTTACTACAAAGAAAACATGAAAGAGTGAAATTTAGTAATAAAACAGTTTTGGACAGCAGCAGTTATATGACTTTGAAAAATCACCAAAAATGGTAGAAATTGAATTAGAGGTTGAATAAGATATGAAATTAAATATTATTGAGTCTATTTTCATATAAATGAAACGGTGTAAGCAAAAAAAAATTATATTATGATATATTTGAATTTTTGTGAGACAGAGTCAGAATGATTTCGGAATCCCCTATTCTGATTTGGGAAAATCATTAAAAATTGTAAAAATATAATTATGGGTTATAATTTATATGATTAAATATTTAATGAGTCTATTTTCAAAATAAAAAAGCGAGAACATCATTTGAATCTCTTATTAGGAGATAATTAATTTTCAGTGAAAAGGGATTGAAACTGTCGAACAGTGAAATAGGGGTGACTTTAAAGAATAAACTGTACTTATTGGCTAAACCAAACAATCTAAAAATTTTATGGTAAGAATATATGCGAGTCTAATTTCTGGAAAATTAGCAGATCTTAATTTGGAGTTCCATATCTCTAGATATAAATAATTTAGTGACTGTGACTCGAATAGACAACTTGTTTTGAATTTGAGTAAATAGTGGATCTATATGTAGTTATGATTGTATTATTTTGAAAACATATTTTGAGGATTTATAAAAGCACATTTATAATTTGTTTATTATTTAAATACCTACTTACTAAGCTATATGCTTATTCCCCTCTCTTTTCCCTTATTTTATAGTGTCACCAAGCTAGCTCGGGGTACGGAGATCGTCGGAGATCCATCCACCCTATAATCATTCTTTTGGTATTTTGAAATTCATATTTTGAATTATGGCACGTATAGAGGACTTGGTTTTTTTGTTATATGTCATAATTAATTTGGCCTAAAATATTGGCCTTTAATATTTGATAACTCATTTTGTATAAGGCCATCAATGTTGGCTAATATTAGTTAAGTTATATGTTATGATGATGCATTTTGTGATAGGCATGAGTTGGTTGAATGAGTGTGTAATGACTAAGTATGGAAAATGTGGCATGTGAATTTTTGTGTGAAGGACACAGCCTTGGACACAGACGTATGCCCCTATTTTCAAGAAATTTTCCAATGTTTTCCAAAGTTCTCTGTTTAGTTCCGGACCGCTTCCATAGTATGTTTTGGACCTCATAGATCCATATCAGGGACTTAGTGATGAAAATTTAAAAGTTTAATTTGGATGTAAAAATTATGTCTCGATATTGTACTATTTCATTTGTATGTTTTGATAATGCCTCCTACCCTGTTCCAGCGCCGAACACGGGGAAGGGATGTTACATTTTAGTGGTATCAGAGCTCTGGTTTAGTCGATTCTCGGACCAACATAATGTGTGTAAAAGTCTATCTATACATGCCATAAATATACTGTGATAGTGTGATGACTCCTGATAATTTAAATTGTGTTTTTATATAGTAAATGGATCCTGACTGAGCTATAGCTGATGACGTAGAGAGTAATGCACCGACTCCAGTGCAAGGGACCGCACCAGTTAAAAGTAGATCTAAAACACGTAGTCAGGGAGATGGGGCTCGGGAATCATTTCTCCACATTATGAGTAATTGGTATACAGAATTTGTTCGAGCAAATCTGATTGCTCAACCTCCTCCACCCCCTCCTATTCCCCAACCGGTCCCCGTAGTTCCTCAAGGTGTTGATTTGGTAAGATTGAATAAGCCTCCGGTTGATAAGATTTGAAAGCAAGGGGTTGAAGAGTTCAGGGCTAATATAGATGATGATCCCGAGAAAGCAGAGTTTTGACTTGAGAATTCTATTCGTGTATTTGATGAACTTTCTTGTACTCCCAAAGAATGTTTAAAATGTGATATATCTTTATTGAGGGACTCGGCATATCATTGGTGAAAGACACTGGTATCCGTGGTTTCAAAAGAAAGGGTTACATAGGGTTTTTTTCTAGGAGGAATTCAGAAAGAAGTACATAAGCCAGCAGTTCATTGATCAAAAATGAAAAGAGTTTCCCGAGCTGAAGCAAGGTAAAATGTTTGTGGCAGAATATGAACGTGAATTTGTTAGACTCAGCAAGTATGCCCAGGAATGTGTGTCTACCGAGGCTATTATGTGCAAGAGATTCAAAGATGGGTTAAACGAGGACATCAGACTGTTAGTTGGGATTTTAGAATTGAAAGAATTCGTTGTGTTAGTTGATCGAGCTTGCAAGGCTGAATAATTGAACAAAGAAAAGAGAAAAGCTATGATTGAGGCTCGAGATGCAAGAAAAAGGCCAATGGGTAAGTCATTCCAATCTCAGTCAAAGAAGTCTAAAGAGATGAATCATTGATTGACTATTTCATCTAGGTATTCGCACCGAGACCGTGGGAGACCATATTCGGGTTCTAAAGCTCAAGCTATTTCAATGGTAAGTGTGAGTAATGTGAGGTCTACTAAACCCGAGCATCAGTATTGTGGTAGGCGACATTTCAACGAGTATTGGTTAATTAGTCGAGCTTGTTTCAAGTGTGGTTCTCAAGAGCACTACATTAAAGATTGCCCTGAGAAGGTCGAAGAAGAAAAATTTCAGAGTGTTAGACCGGGAAATACTGCCAGCAGAGGTAGACCACCGAGAAATACCGAAAGTGGAGCTAGTAGTAAAAGTGTGGTGAAAGATTCAACTCTGAGATCAAAAACTAGAGCACCTGCTAGAACTTATGCCATACGTGCTCGTGAGGAGACATCATCTCCCGATGTAATTATTGGTATACTCTCTCTATGATACTATTGTTATTGCATTGATTGACCTCGGATCTACTCATTCCTATGTTTGTGTGAATTAAATATCTAGTAAGAGTTTGCCTGTTGAACTTACTAAATTTGTGATTAAAGTGTCCAACCCTTTAGGCAAATATGTGTTAGTTGATAAGGTTTGCAAGAATTGTCCTTTGATGATTCAAGGTCACTATTTTTCGGCTAATCTGATGTTGTTACCATTTGATGAGTTTGATGTTATTCTGGGTATGGATTGGTTGACATTGCATGATGCCAAGGTAAATTGTAGGCAGAAAACCCTTGAGTTGAAATATGAAAATGGTGAGATTCTTTGGGTTGAAACAGATGAATCAAATAAATTGCCTACGGTGATCTCTCACATGTCTGCTCAGAAATACATGAGAAAAGGGTGTGAAGCTTATCTTGCATACGTGTTAAATATTGAGATGTCTAAGTCGAAACTTGAATCAGTGCCGATAGTTTGTGAATTCTCATATGTGTTTCCAAAAGAATTGCCTGGGTTACCTCCGATTAGAGAGATTGAATTTGCTATTGATTTATTACTTAGGGCTGCACCAATCTCGATTGCTCCGTACAGAATGGCTTCGATTGAATTGAAAGAATTAAAAGCTCAGTTGCAAGAATTGACAGATAAAGGATTTGTGAGATCGAGTTTTTCTCCTTGGGGTGCTCCCATACTGTTTGTAAAGAAGAAAGACGGATCTATGAGGCTTTGTATTGACTACCGTCAGCTCAACAAAGTGACTATAAAGAACAAGTATCTGTTACCAAGGATTGATGATTTTTTCGACCAGTTGAAAGAGGTGACAATGTTTTCAAAGATCGATTTGAGATCCGGTTACTATTAGTTGAGAGTTAAAGAGTCAGATGTGCTAAAAATTGCTTTCAGAACGAGGTATGGACACTATGAATTTCTTGTGATGCCTTTCGGTTTAATGAATGCTCCGGCTATTTTTATGGACTTGATGAACTGAATTTTTCGACCGTATTTGGATAAGTTTATAGTTGTATTTATAGATGACATCTTGATTTACTCCCGAGATGAGTCCGAGCATAACGAACACTTAAGAACTGTGTTGTAGATTTTGAGAGAAAAGAAATTATTTGCTAAGTTCAGTAAAAGTGAGTTTTGGCTTCGTGAAGTCGGATTTTTGGGACCTATAGTTTCAAGTGATGGTATTCAAGTTGATCCGAGCAAAATTTCGATAATTGTTGATTAGAAACTGCCAAAGAATGTATCCGAGGTTAAAAGCTTTTTAGGCTTAGCCGGGTATTATAGACGTTTTGTCGAGGGATTCTCGATTATTGCCTCTCCTATGACTAAGTTGCTACAAAAGAATGTTAAGTTTGAATGGACTGATAAATGTCAGCAAAGTTTCGAGAAATTGAAAGCATTATTGACTGAGGCGCCGGTTTTGGTGTAACCTGAGACAGGGAAAGAGATCGTGATTTATAGTGATGCGTTATTGAATGGTCTTGGTTGTGTGTTGATGCAAGAGGGCAAAGTGGTAGCTTATGCCTCGAGATAGTTGAAACCGCATGAGAAGAATTATCTGACGCATGACTTGGAATTAGCTGCCATCGTCTTTGCTTTGAAAATTTGGCATCATTATTTGTATGGTGAGAAATGCCGAATCTTTACTGATCACAAGATTTTGAAGTATCTGATGAATCGAAAGGATTTGAATTTACGACAACAGAGATGGCTCGAATTAATAAAAAATTATGAGCTAGTGATTGATTACCACCCAAGAAAAATGAATGTAGTCACTAATGCCTTGAGCAGAAAATCCTTGTTTGCTTTCAGAGCTATGAGTACGAGTTTGGTTTTGTCTGATGATGGTTCGATTTTGGCCGAGTTGCGGGCTAGACAGATATTTCTTCAGCAAATTTGTGAAGCTCATAAGAATGATAGTGAATTACAAGCCAAAAGAGCTCAGTGCGAATCGGGTTGTGATTCAGATTTTCAAATCGAATCAGATGACTGCTTGATGTTCTGTGATAGGGTATGTGTATCGAAAGATGATGAGTTGATTCGGAAAATTTTACATGAGGCACATAGTGTAACACACCTCGCCCGTATCCGTCACCGGAGGGGTAAGGAATATTACCAAACAAACCCTAATCTCATTTCTAAGTTTCATTCACATAATAAAAACATTTCAAGTATTATCGATCATCATCCACATACACACACATAACTTATGAAACACACATATATTAACTTAATAAGCCATTTTCGCATGGCTATACATATATACATCACCAAAAGATACTAGGTCAACATAAAAAGTCAATCCTATACATGCCATTATCAAAATTTCATCAAAAAGTGTACCAAAAGGCTTAGATAGTGTGGTCAACTTCGACTTTGATACTCCCGAATCCGATGGCCGACGAGCAAAAATCTATAAAACAAAGAATTAAAGCAAAAGAATAAGCATTTCGATGCTTAGTAAGTTTTAAGTAATGAAATCATCTAAAAGAGTGGCATAATAATGTCAAGTCTATATGTTCCATCCCTTGGCCGAATATAAACATAACTAAGGTACTACTTTTATCGTTCATATCACAAAGGTGAATTCAATACATCCAACTATTTTCAGTCTATAGCCGAATACGTTCGTCTCAAATTTCCATGCGAATCTCATGCATATATATACATACATTTCATATTTGCGAAGTTAAATTTTCTAATTCAGAACTCATACATCATAATCAAATCATAAACGTTCAAATGATTTAAAACAATGGTCTAACCATACTTACCGAATTTCGTAATACTAAATTAAAGATTATCATATTCTCAACGAGAGTAAGTTACTTACTTGGTCATTTCACGGTAAGTCGCACATGTATTTAAAATTGTTTTGACATGTATTATATAATTTCTCTTACGCATACTTACGGTTTATCAACCCAAATATTATGCCAGCATAGACGTCCTTCGGAACTAAGCCCGATTCTTAGCCCTGGCTCAGAAGCCCTTCGAGACAAAGCTCGGTTTATGCCACTGGCTCGAAGGCCCTTCGAAACTAAGTTCGGTTACGACACTGGCTCAAAGCCCTTCGGAACTAAATCCAGTTATGACACTGGCTTAAAGCCCTTCGAGACCAAGCTCAGATTTAAACCCCGATTAACATTCACACATATATGCACATTTAGATATCATTTCTGATACTCGAATACAATTACAGTATTTTTTTTTCTAACCATATCGCGATCGGTTCACTAATCATAAACAAATAACATGATCCCGTTTCGTTATTCCATAAGCTTTCTATAACCATACGGCTACAACCAAATACTCTACTTATTTATTTGGTCATGTAACGCAAGTAGAACCACTAGGTTATAAATTATTTATCATGCTCATAATTATATAATTACTTTATCTAAACATAAGCTAAGTTCCATTACTCAAAGACTTACCTCAGTATATTCGAACGGTTGTAGATTGGCTACTCTATTTCTTTCTCTTTTCCCCTATCCGACTTCAATCCTCCTTGCTTTTTAGCTTAATAAATGCAAATAAATTTGTTTAATATCTTAACCAATATTATTTACTTATTATTCACATTCGGCAGTCACATAACTTCTAAGTATAATATGTTTTATAAAATATGCCAAGACTAAATTTTTTTTATATGCTTAATATACCGATATATATTTCACATGAACAAGCAAAAATTCACATAATTTACTATGCTTCTATATACACGAATTTAACTATATAGATATATATATATATATATATATATATCTATCAAAATGTCCCTATGTCTCAAGGTACATACATAAAGCATTCATATAACTATACCTGTGTGTGACTATCACAATTTAATCGATTACTTGTTTTATGCACTACCACGTATTCGCATATATATATATATATATATTATGCCATTTACTCATAAACCCCATTATGCCGAATATCCATTTAATATTTAGTTCACATACTCATACATAGATGATTTGAAAATTTCTCCTTTAACCAATATACATTCGGCAATGATCACAACAACTTAGTAAGTCATAGAATCCTTCTTTAACATTTGGACTTCATCTTGTTATTCCCCCTCCTAAAGACCGAATGCACACATATATAAAAATATAATGCCGAATGTCATTAACCAATAATCACACATACTACTTATATACAAAAATTTATCCACACATAGCCTATAATTCATTCGGCCATTCATCACTCAACCAAACAAAATTTCATAACAAACTCCTATGACCGAGCACACACATATACTTACATCCTAATACTCATAATATTCAAAATCACATTTTAAATAAATTATCTAAAACAATGCCGAATCCTTAAGTAATTAAACATCAAATTTCACTCAATTCAAAACATATAAACAACATTTATTCATGACATCAAGCATCTTTATTTATTATTATTACTAGTATAAACATTAACCATTCATCATTTTTTTTTTAGAAAGACCAATTTCTTTCCTCAACACATTCATCATCAAAATTCAAATAAAACAATCAAAATTCCTTCCTTATAAGCATAGCCGAATGTTCCATTCATCCATCATTATTGAAAATTTTAGCATGGGCTAAATAAGAACCATGATAATTTACCTAAAACAAGTAAACATTTCACAAATTTTACACAATATACTAACCTCCTTAAGGATTCAAGCAACCGAAACTCTTCCCCTCCTTTCTTTCTTCTATTCGGCCAAGATGAACAAAGATAGAACTTTGTTTTCATCACCAAATTTTTATTTTTATTTAAAGTATAAAACCATTTAATTAAAATTAATACATATTTTAATATAAAATCATCATCATGGCCGGCCACTACTAGCAAAAAGGGATATTTGACATGCAAGTCCAAGCATTTTAGAACATGCATTAATAAGCCACTTCAACATTTGGCTAACACATTTTTAAATTTTCTCACATAAGTCCTTTCTAATAAATTTAACATACAATTAACGAAATTAAAGTATGAAACTTTCACACATGCACGTTCACATATATTAAGCATCAAATATGACGATTAATTATTTTTACGACTCGGTTTTGTGGTCCCGAAACCACTTTCCGACTAAGGTCAAATTAGGGCTGTCACAACTCTCCCCCACTTAAGACATTTTCGTCCCCGAAAATCTTACCAGTAAATAGATTTTGGTATCGTTCTTTTATAGTGTTCTCAGGTTCCCAAGTAGCTTCTTCAACTCCGTGCTTGAGCCATAACACCTTCACTAACGGAACTGTTTTGTTTCGCAACTCTTTCACCTCGCAAGCTAGGATACGAATCGGTTCTTCTTCATAACTCAAATCAGATCGTATTTCAACCCCTGATGGATTAATTTTGTGCGATGGATCAGATCTATAACGTCAAAGCATCGAAACATGAAAAACGTTGTGAATCTTTTCGAGTTCAGGGGGTAAATCAATCTATATGCAACTGGGCCAACTCGTTCGGATATTTCATACGGCCCAATGAACCTCGGACTCAATTTGCCCTTACGGCCAAATCTGAGTATCATTTTCCAAGGTGAAACTTTAAGAAACACTTTGTCTCCCACCTGATACTCAATGTCTTTTCGTTTCAAATCCGCGACGACGACTTACGGCGATCATCGAAGCTATCTTCGAATTTCATGATTATTTTTACTTTCTGCTCAGCATCTTTAATCAAATCAACCACGAAGATTTTACTTTCACTAAGCTCGATCCAAAACAACGGTGTACGGCATTTGTGACCGTATAAAGCCTCGTAAGGCGCCATCTTAATACTGGATTGAAAACTATTGTTGTAAGCGAATTCAATCAAAGTAAATACCATTCCCATGAACCACTAAACTCAAGGATGCAACATCTCAACATATCCTCGAGTATCTGAATTATCCGCTCGGATTGACCATCAGTCTGTGGATGGAAAGCGGTGCTAAATTGCAACTTGGTACCCAAAGCTTCTTGCAATTTCTTCCAAAATCGCGATGTGAATCTCGGATCTCTATCTGACACAATAGAAATAGGTACTCCATGTAACCTTACAATCTGAGATACATACATTTCAGCTAGCTTGTCAAGAGAATAATTCGTACCTACAGGAATAAAATGAGCCGACTTTGTCAATCTATCAACAACAACCCAAATCGCATCTTTCTTGCTTGATGACAATGGCAACCCAGTTAAAAAATCCATCGTGACTCGATCCCTTTTCCATTCTGGTATCTTGATCGGCTGAAGTAATCCCGAAGGCACTTGATGTTCCGTTTTCACTTGTTGACATACTAAACACTTCGAAACAAAATCAGAAATGTCTCGTTTCATACCATGCCACCAAAATCGACGCGTGTCAGGTCGTTGTACATTTTCGTACTCGGGTGAATTGACATTCGACTGCTATGAGCCTCATTCAAAATCATCGAAATAAGTTCTGAACTTCTTGGAACACACAATCGACTTCTGAACCTCAAACAGTCGTCTTCATCTATTTGAAACTCTGATTCCATATTTGAGACACATTCAGCTCGTTTAGCAACCAATTCAGCATCGACTTTTTGAGCTTCACGAATTTGATGAATCCACAATGGTTTGGCCTTTAATTCTGCTATTAACACACTATCGGATAAAACTGTCAGGTGTACATTCATTACTCGTAAAGCAAACAGTGATTTGTGACTTAAAGCATCGGCAACTACGTTAGCCTTTCCCGGGTGATAGTCGATGACAAGCTCATAATCTTTCAACAACTCGAGCCAACGTCTTTATCGCAAATTCAATTCTCTTTGAGTCATCAAATATTTGAGGCTTTTGTGATCCGAATATACATGACACCTCTCTCCAAACAAGTAGTGTCGCCAAATTTTTAAAGCGAAAACAATTGCAGCTAATTCGAGATCATGGGTCGGATAGTTTTTCTCATGTGGCTTCAACTGTCTTGATGCATAAGCTACCACTCGACCCTCTTGCATCAACACACAACCCAGCCCAAATAAGGATGCATCACTGTAAATGACAAACTCTTTACCGGATTCGGGCTGCACTAATACTGGAGCTTCGGTTAAATAAGTCTTCAATTGATCGAAAATTTTCTGACATTTTTCTGACCAATCAAACTTAACATCCTTCTGAATTAGTCTCTTCATCGGTGTGGCTATCATCGAGAAACCCTTCACAAATCGGCTGTAGTAACCGGCTAGTCCCAAAAAGCTCCGAACCTCAGTAATATTTCTTGGAGGCTTCCAATCAAGTACGGCCGAAATTTTGTTCAGATCAACTCGAATACTCGATGCGGATACCACATGACCCAAAAAGCTAACTTTTTTCAACCAGAACTCACATTTACTGAACTTAGCATATAACTGCTTATCCCGTAAAATCTGCAGCACTAATCTCAGGTGCTCAGCATGTTCGGTTTCATCTCTCGAGTAAACCAAAATGTCGTCGATAAATACAACTACAAACCGATCCAAATACGGTCTGAAGATTCGATTCATCAAATCCATAAATACCGCAAGGGCATTAGTGATCCCAAACGGCATCACTAAATACTCGTAGTGACCGTATCTCATTCTGAAAGCAGTTTTAGGTATATCTGAGTCTCGAACTCGCAACTGATAATAACCCGATCTCAAATCTATCTTCGAAAATACAGAGACTCCCTTCAGTTGATCGAACAAATCATCAATACGCGGTAACGGATATTTATTCTTTATTATCACTTTATTCAATTGACGATAGTCGATGCACAATCTCATGGTTCCGTCCTTCTTTTTCACAAACAATACTGGTGCACCCCAAGGTGAAAAACTCGGTCGAGCAAAACCTCTATCCGTCAACTCTTGCAACTGAGTTTTCAATTCTTTCAATTCCGTTGGTGCCATTCGATACAGAGCTATCGAAATTGGAGTGGTACCAGGTACTAGTTCGATGCCGAATTCAACCTCTCGTACGGGTGGTAATCCTGGTAACTCCTCAGGAAAAACATCTGAATACTCACAAACCACTAGCACTGATTCAAGTCTCTTTTCTGACTCTTTGCTATCAAGTACGTATGCAAGGTATGCTTCACATCCCTTTCTTACATATTTTTGAGCCAATATCGGGGATATAACGGCGGGTAATCCATTCAAGCCCTTAGACTCAACTCGTATTATCTCATCATTTGCACATCTCAAATCAACGGTCTTTCTTTTGCAATTCACAACTGCATCATGTACGGTCAACCAATCCATACCGAGGATAACATCAAATTCATCAAACAGTAAAAGCATCAAATCGGCCGGGAAACAAGAACCTCGGATTACTAGAGGACATTTCTTACACACCTTGTTTACAAGCACATAACGACCCAAGGGATTCGACACTCAAATTACGAACTCAGTAGACTCAACAGGTAGAGTCTTACTGGATGCTAAAGTCTCACATATATATGAATGAGTAGAACCAGGGTCAATCAAAACAATCACATCAGTATCAAAGAGAGTAAAAGTACCGGTAATAACATCTGGCGAAGAAGTATCCTCGCGTGCGCGTATAGCATAAGCTCTAGCAGGAGCACGAGCCTCAGATCTGGTTGTGGCATCTCTAGATCCTTTCTGACCACCGCTAGCATTCCCCGCATTTCTAGATGGTCTACCTCGAGCAGTAGTAGCACTCGGTTTCCCACTCTGATTTACATTCTGTTCGGACAGTTTCGGGTAATCCTTGATAAAGTGGTCAGTTGATCCACACTTATAACAGGAGTGGTCATGGAATCTACATCTTCCCGAATGCCATTTACCACAATACTGACACTCTGTCCTGTCCCGACGATCATTTCCAACACTGGCAACCGAAGTGACTCGCGTACTTACAGGGGGTCGATCACGATCTCGTCTGGAAAAACCCGAAGTGTCTTTGGATCGGCCTGAATCATCTCTAAATTTCTTTGATGAATGTTGAAAGGATTTTCCTAAAGATCTCTTACGAAACTCTTTGGCTCCCATATCAGCTTTTCTTTTCTCCTTACTGAGCTCTTCGGCTTTGCAAGCTCGCTCGACTAGTACTACAAATTCCCTGATTTCTAGAATACCAACATACAATTTTATATCTTCGTTCAGTCCATCTTCGAAACGTTTTCACATTACAGCTTCTGAGGAAACGCATTCTCGAGCGTACCGGCTAAGCCTCACAAACTTTCGTTCATAATCAGTAACCGACATGGAACCTTGTTTAAGTTCAAGAAATTCTTTCCGTTTTTTATCAATGAATCTCTGGCTGATATACTTTTTTTGAAACTCGGTTTGGAAAAACTCCCAAGTTACTCGCTCTCTGGGCACAACAGAAATCAACGTATTCCACCAATAGTAGGCAGAATCACGTAGCAAGGAGATAGTACACTTCAGACATTCCTCGGGTGTGCAAGATAGTTCATCAAGTACCCGAATAGTGTTGTCCAACCAAAATTCAGCTTGCTCGGCATCATCGCTGTCCGTAGCTTTAAATTCAGTAGTCCCATGCTTTCGGATTCTGTCAACTGGGGGCTTATTTAACCTCATCTGATCAATCACCGGAGGTATCGCTGGTGCAGGGGGTGTATTAGTCGGAAGTGGGGGTTGTGAAGCAGCCGCATTGGTTCGAATATACTGATTGAACCAATCATTCATTACGCTATAAAAAGCCTGTCTAGCTTCATCGTTCTGATTACTAGCCATAGGTTGAGAGTTCACCGGTGTTGTTCCTTGCGCGGGAGCAGGCGCTACACTCTCAACATCATCAACTATCGCTCGATTGGGATCGGGATCCATTACTATACATAAATGCAATTTTAATTGTCAGAAATCACCACACTATCAAATAAACACATAATGGCATGTATAGCTAGACCCATATGTGTTACGGTAGTCCTACAATTGACTAAACTGTAGCTCTGATACCAATAAAATGTAACACACCTCGCCCGTATCCGTCGCCAAAGGGGTAAGGAATATTACCAAACAAACCCTAATCTCATTTCTAAGTTTCATTCACATAATAAAAACATTTCAAGTATTATCGATCATCATCCACATACACACACATAACTTATGAAAAACACATATGTTAACTTAATAAGCCATTTTCGCATGGCTATACATATATACATCACCAAAAGATACTAGGTAAACATACAAAGTCAATCCTATACATGCCATTATCAAAATTTCATCAAAAAGTGTACCAAAAGGCTTAGATAGTGTGGTTGACTTCGACTTTGATACTCCCGAATCCGATGGCCGACGAGCAAAAATCTATAAAACAAAGAATTAAAGCAAAAGAATAAGCATTTCGATGCTTAGTAAGTTTTAAGTAATGAAATCATCTAAAAGAGTGGCATAATAATGTCAAGTCTATATGTTCCATCCCTTGGCCGAATATAAACATAACTAAGGTACTACTTTTATCGTTCATATCACAAAGGTGAATTCAATACATCCAACTATTTTCAGTCTATAGCCGAATACATTCGCCTCAAATTTCCATGCGAATCTCATGCATATATATACAAACATTTCATATTTGCGAAGTTAAATTTTCTAATTCAGAACTCATACATCATAATCAAATCATAAATGTTCAAATGATTTAAAACAATGGTCTAAGCATACTTACCGAATTTTGTAATACTAAATTAAAGATTATCATATTCTCAACGAGAATAGGTTACTTACTTGGTCATTTCACGGTAAGTCGCACATGTATTTAAAATTGTTTTGACATGTATTATATAATTTCTCTTATGCATACTTATGGTTTATCAACCCAAATATTATGCCAGCATAGACGTCCTTCAGAACTAAGCCCGATTCTTAGCCCTGGCTCAGAAGCCCTTCGAGACCAAGCTCGGTTTATGCCACTGGCTCGAAGGCCCTTCGAAACTAAGTTCGGTTACGACACTGGCTCAAAGCCCTTCGGAACTAAATCCGGTTATGACACTGGCTTAAAGCCCTTCGAGACCAAGCTCGGATTTAAACCCCAATTAACATTCACACATATATGCACATTTAGATATCATTTCTGATACTCGAATACAATTACAGTATTTTTTTTCTAACCATATCGCGATCAGTTCACTAATCATAAACAAATAACATGATCCCGTTTCGTTATTCCATAAGCTTTCTATAACCATACGGCTACAAACAAATACTCTACTTAGTTATTTGGTCATGTAACGCAAGTAGAACCACTAGGTTATAAATTATTTATCATGCTCATAATTATATAATTACTTTATCTAAACATAAGCTAAGTTCCATTACTCAAAGACTTACCTCGGTATATTCGAACGGTTGTAGATTGGCTACTCTATTGCTTTCTCTTTTCCCCTATCCGACTTCAATCCTCCTTGCTCTTTAGCTTAATAAATGCAAATAAATTTGTTTAATATCTTAACCAATATTATTTACTTATTATTCACATTCGGCAGTCACATAACTTCTAAGTATAATATGTTTTATAAAATATGCCAAGACTAAATTTTTTTTATATGCTTATTATACCGATATATATTTCACATGAACAAGCAAAAATTCACATAATTTACTATGCTTCTATATACACGAATTTAACTATATAGATATATATATATCTAAATGTCCCTATGTCTCAAGGTACATACATAAAGCATTCATATAACTATACCTGTGTGTGACTATCACAATTTAATCGATTACTTGTTTTATGCACTACCACGTATTCGCATATATATATATATATATATATATATATATATATATATATTATGCCATTTACTCATAAACCCCATTATGTCGAATATCCATTTAATATTTAGTTCACATACTCATACATAGATGATTTGAAAATTTCCCCTTTAACTAATATACATTCGACAATGATCACAACAACTTAGTAAGTCATAGAATCCTTCTTTAACATTTTGACTTCATCTTGTTATTCCCCCTCCTAAAGACCGAATGCACACATATATAAAAATATAATGCCGAATGTCATTAACCAATAATCACACATACTACTTATATGCAAAAATTTATCCACACATAGCCTATAATTCATTCTGCCATTCATCACTCAACCAAACAAAATTTCATAACAAACTCCTATGACCGAGCACACACATATACTTACATCCCAATACTCATAATATTCAAAATCACATTTTAAATAAATTATCTAAAACAATGCCGAATCCTTAAGTAATTAAACATCAAATTTCACTCAATTCAAAACATATAAACAACATTTATTCATGACATCAAGCATCTTTATTTCGGCTATTACTAGTATAAACATTAACCATTCATCATTTTTTTTTTAGAAAGACCAATTTCTTTCCTCAACACATTCATCATCAAAATTCAAATAAAACAATCAAAATTCCTTCCTTATAACCATAGCCGAATGCTCCATTCATCCATCATTATTGAAAATTTCAGCATGGGCTAAATAAGAACCATGATAATTTACCTAAAACAAGTAAACATTTCACAAATTTTACACAATATACTAACCTCCTTAAGGATTCAAGCAACCGAAACTCTTCCCCTCCTTTCTTTCTTCTATTCGGCCAAGATGAACAAAGATAGAACTTTGTTTTCATCACCAAATTTTTATTTTTATTTAAAGTATAAAACCATTTAATTAAAATTAATACATATTTTAATATAAAATCATCATCATGGCCAGCCACTACTAGCAAAAAGGGATATTTGACATGCAAGTCCAAGCATTTTATAACGTGCATTAATAAGCCACTTCAACATTTGGCTAACACATTTTTAAATTTTCTCACATAAGTCCTTTCTAATAAATTTCACATACAATTAACAAAATTAAAGTATGAAACTTTCACACATGGACGTTCACATATATTAAGCATCAAATATGACGATTAATTATTTTTACGATTCAATTTTGTGGTCTCAAAACCACTTTTCGACTAAGGTCAAATTAGGGCTGTCACACATAGTGGTTGTTTGTCAGTTTATCTAGGTAGTTTAACAATGTATAATGATTTGAAGAAATTGTATTGGTGGTCGGGTATGAAAAGAGATATTTCTGAATTTGTATCAAAGTGTTTGATTTGCCAGCAAGTGAAAGCTGAGCATCAAGTGCCTTCAGGTTTTTTTCAGCCAGTGATGGTTCCCGAGTGGAAATGGGACAAAATCACGATGGATTTTGTAACAGGTTTGCCTCTGACTCCGAGAAAGAAAGATGATGTTTGGGTTATTGTTGATAGATTGACGAAATCGGGTCACTTTATACTGGTACGTACCGACTACTCACTTGATAAGTTGGCTGAGTTGTATATTGTTGAAATTATGAGATTACACGGAGTGCCTATGTCAATTATTTCGGATAGAGATCCGAGGTTCACTTCGAGGTTTTGGAAAAAGTTGCAAGAAACCTTGGGTACGAAATTGAATTTTAGTATCATATTTCATCCGCAAACTGACGGTCAATCCAAAAGAGTAATTCAAGTTCTTGAAAACATGCTCCAATGTTGTGTTTTAGAATTCGAAGATAGTTGGAGAAATATCTACCTTTGGTCGAGTTTGCCTACAACAACAGTTTTTAATCGAGTATACAGATGGCATCGTACGAAGCATTGTATGGTCGCAAATGTCGAACTCATTTGTATTGGACCGAGCTCAGTGAGAAACAGATTCATGGGGTTGATCTGGTTAGAGAAATAGAAGAGAAAGTGAAAGTAATCTGTGATTGCCTGAAAGCTGCTTCAGATCGACAAAAGTCATACGCAGATTTGAAAAGAAAAGAGATCGAGTTTCAAGTGGGTGATAAAGTGTTTCTGAAAGTATCTCCATGGAAGAAAATTCTAAGATTTGGCCAAAAGGGCAAGTTGAGTCCGTATTTCATTGGGTCGTATGAGGTTATTGAAAGAATTGGACTAGTAGAGTATCGGTTAGCTTTACCGGCAGAGTTAAAAAGAATTCATAATGTGTTTCATGTATCAATGTTACGACGATATCGTTCTGATCCTTCACATGTGATTTCTCCGACAGAGATTGAGATTCGGCCGAATATGACCTATGAGGAGGAACCGATAAAGATTTTGGCTCGGGAAGTTAAACAGTTGAGAAAAAAAAGTGTAGCCTTAGTGAAAGTGTTGTGGCAAAGACATGTAGTAGAAGAGGCTACGTGGGAACCGAAGGAAGCCATGAGAAAACAGTACCCAAACCTCTTTACCAGTAAGATTTTCGGGGACGAAAATCCCTAAATGGGGGACAGTTATAACAACCTGATTTTGGGTCTAGTCGAAACAGTGGTTTTCGGACCACAAATTTGACGTAGTAAAGTTTAATTTTATTATATTTTTATAGTCTACAATTTCACGGAACGATTTCGTGAAAATTTCGTTTGAAAATTTCGACGTTTGGGCACTCAATTTAGTTACAAGTACTAAATTGTAAAAAATGCAAAAGTTGAGTTCTACATGTCAGAGGTGCCCAATTGTTATGAAATTTTAAATTGGAGGTCTTTAAATGGTAATTAGACCATTGGTTAAGTTGGTGGACAAAAATGGATATATTTCTAAAGTTTTTCATTAAAGGTAATTTTGTTATTTTGTAACTAAAATGAATTAAAAACAAAATTAAAAGCCAATTTTTGTCCATCTTCAACCCCTTGGCCGAATTTCACATGAGGAAGACATAGCTAGGGTTTTTCAAGTTCCCAAGCTCGATTGTAAGTCTTTTTTTGCCCTGTTTTTAACGTTCTTTACATTTTTTAGATCCTCGTAGCCCGGTTTAGCTATTTCCACCATTATTTTGAGCTAGGTTTTGTCTTTAAAAATTTACCCATGGATGACATGCATGTGTTTTTATGTTTTATGGAAGAATATGAAAGTTTGGGGTGTGATAAACAACTTTTACTAAGTGATTTTTTATGAAATTGCATAAAAGGACCTATTTGTAAAAGTTGTAAAATTATGTGTAGAAAATATGATTTAGTGAAAAATGTGGGCTACTATAAGAGGGGATATGAATCGGCTAGGGTTAGGATTTAAGAAAAATAAGTGCTTTTCATCTTGCAAAACTATAAATATGTGAAACTTTAGGGTCAAAAATGTAATTTTTCTAAAGTGTGATTTTTGGACTAAATTGAATAATGTGAGTATTAAATGAGTTAAATGTATTATTCTAAATCAAGAAAGACGAGGAATTGACCTTGATCGGGGAAAAGAAAAGGTTGTGGACTAAATTGCAAATTCGTCATATTTTGTACCAAGTTAAGTTTGTATGTAAATAATGCATCGTTTTTGCTTACGTTATCACATTTTATTATGTTTTATGAAATGTGGCTGAATATTGAATGAAATTGACAAGTATCGAAAAGTGAGAAATTTCCCGGTTGAACATTAAGAACAGAATAGAATACAAGTGACATGTCACTAGTGACTCAAGTGTGGTACTATGTGAAGGCCAGTTTGTGAAGGAAGATAGCTTTGGTTGTAACTGTGGTACTATGTGAAGGCCATTTTGTGAAGAAGGTAGCTTTGACTACAAGGGTGGTACTATGTGCAGGCCACCGGGTATCCGTTATTATTCCGATGTGTTCAACAGGAAATGACTAGGTGTAATTAAATATAACTATGTGATGAATAAGTGCAGGTACGTGTGTGTAAACTTATGAGCAATGTACTAGGTATGTGATCGAACTTTGGTAAGATTGATATGGAGTAAGTGTTACAATGAAAGTTACTCCAAAGAAAACATGAAAGAGTGAAATTTAGTAATAAAACAGTTTTGGACAGCAACAGTTGTGTGACTTTGAAAAATCACCAAAAATGGTGGAAATCGAATTAGAGGTTGAATAAGATATGAAATTAAATACTATTGAGTCTATTTTCATATAAATGAAACTGTCTAAGCAAAAATATATTATGAGATATTTGAATTTTTGTGAGACAGAGTCAGAATGATTTCGGAATCCCCTGTTCTGATTTGGGAAAATCATTAAAAATTGTAAAAATATAATTATGGGTTATAATTTATATTCTTAAAATCTTTAATGAGTATATTTTCAAAAAAAAAAAAAACAAACGGGAACATCATCCGAATCCCATATGAGGAGATAATTAATTTTTAGTGAAGAGGGGTCTGAACTGTTGGACAAGGAAATAGGAGTGACTTTAAAGAATAAACTGTACTTATTGGCAAAACCAAATAATCTGAAAATTTTATGGTAAGAATATAAGCGAGTCTAGTTTCTGGAAAAATTAGCGGATCTTAATTTGGAGTTCCATAGCTCCAGATATAAATAATTTAGTGGCTATGACTCGAATAGACAGCTTGTTTTGAACTTGACTAAATAGTGGATCTATGTGTAGTTATGATTGTATTGTTTTGAAAACATATTTTGAGGATTTATAAAAGCATGTTAATAATTTTGTTACTATTTACATACCTACTTACTAAGCTATATGCTTACTCCCCTCTCTTTTCCCTTGTTTTATAGTGTCACCAAGTTAGCTCGGGGTACGGAGATCGTCGGAGATCCATCCACACTATCATCATTCTTTTGGTATTTTGAAATTCATATTTTGAATTATGGCATGTATAGAAGACTTGTTATTTTGTTATATGTCATAAATGATTTGGCCTAAAATGTTGGCCTTTAATACTTGATAACTCATTTTGTATAAGGCCATCGATGTTGGCTAATATTAGTTAAGTTATATGTTATGATGATGCATTTTGTGAAAGGCATGAGTTGGTTGTATGAGTGTGTAATGACTAAGTATGGAAAATGTGGCATGTGAATGGTTGTGTGAAGGACATGGCCTTGGACACAGGCATATGCCCCTATTTTCAAGAAATTTTCCAATATTTTCCAAAGTTCTTGGTTTAGTTCCGGACCGCTTGCATAGTATGTTTTGGACCTCATAGATCCATATCAGGGACTTAGTGATGAAAATTTAAAATTTTAATTTGGATGTAAAAATTATGTCTTAGTTTTATACAATGGCATGTGTATGTTTCGATAATGCTTCGTACCCTGTTCCGGCGTTGAACACGAGTAAGGGGAGTTACAATTGATATGTGAAAAGCTATTTATATAGCAAGTGATATGAATGGAGATATTTGTTTAACAAATCAAATATGATAGTATGTGAAAACTGAGTATACTATGAAATGATATGGCAATATGCATGAACTTGAAATGATGGTATATGGTAATGGTAAGCTCAGACAATAATATGTTTGTATAATTCAAATTATGCATTCTTGTATCCTTATGTCTTTAATTGTTTGGATTATAGAAATGTCACTAAGTTTTACTCAACGTACAGTTTTGTTTTCTGTGTGCAGGTTAGATACTTCTCTTTGGATTATAGAAATGTAGTGATGTTTACCTTTTGTGATGGCATGTACCTAAGATGTCTTAGTTGATAGTTATTTTATGAATGGATTGTAAATGGTGTTATAAGCATAATGTTGGTTTCAGTATATAAATATATGTTTGTGTTTGAAGCCATAAATTGGCATGTTATTTTGGAACCATTGCTTGTGAAGTGTATGTGGACTTAAGCTTGATATTTCATGTAGTTATAATTTAGGTTAAAGTGAATGAATTGGTATGCTTAAAATATTGATTTGAATGATGCATTGATGATATGTTTGGATGATATAAATGTGGTACCAATGAAGGTACATTGGTTAGGCACTTAGGATGATTGTTTTGACGAGTTTTGAGTATGTTTGATCATGTTTTGAATAGGATAAACAAATGTTTTTTGAGTTGCTTAATGTCCAAGCAAGTAGGAAATGGTAAAATTATTGTTTAAGGTACAATTTAGGTTCACACGACCAGACACACGGGCCTGTGACTTGGCCGTGTTAGACACATGACTAGCACACCGACGTGTGAGGCCATTTTGAGAGTTACACGCCCTATCACACGGGCATCTGGCTTGGTCGTGTGACCCAAGTCAGTGTGTTACACGGGCATGGACACGAGCTGGGACACGGTCATGTGTCCCTATTTCGAAAGTAATACAGCCTGAGGCATGGGCGTGTGTCTCAGTCGTGTGAGTCACACGGCCTAGCCACACGACCGTGTGACCCCTGTAGTTGAAATTTTTTTGAACTTTTTCCTTATATTTTCAAATGTTCCCAATTTAGTTCCGAATACTTTCTAAAGTGATTCTAAGGCCTCGAGGGCTTGAATAATGGACAATATGCATGCTTAATGATGGATTATGTTATGATTATTGAAATTTTTTGAAATGAATGATTTAGATAATGTTTATTTGGTAATGCTCTGAAACCCTATTCTGGCGACGAATATGGGTTAGGGGTGTTACAAAGCTCGTTTTAAAATGGATCCTATTACAAAAAATTGGGTTAAAGATGTCCACCATGTCCCTTAAGACGATGATAATGAATAACATGAAGAAGACCATGATGGTATCTGGTTTAGCAAGACCTTTCATTGACTTCTTCCTCCGCTCAACTGTCTATTCAGCCTCTCTCCAACAGAGTGTCTACCGTCATCCTTTGCACCATTACTTCCTTGGCTAAGGAGTTTAGGGGTTTTAGCACTTAGGTCGATGATGCCTTTGAGCATGTTAATAATAATGTTAGTGGTTTAGACTCTAGGATGTCTGAGATGGAGGAACATATTGCTTTTCTAATGTCTCAATTCCCTCCTCCTCTTCCACCTCAAGAAGACTAGGGTGTATATATTTCATTTTCTCATGCATTTCACTCATCTTTATTGCACATTTTCTTATCTCTATGTTAGAACTTTATGTTTATTTTGGTATCTTAATTATAGATACTTGTTGGTTTATTTTCATACATCTATGTTAGTTCTTTGGTTTTTCAATTATTTTCTCTTTTATTGGACTAAAAAAGTCTCTCTCTTAATCTTTATTTGTTGATTTGTGATATGATAAAAAGGGGGAGAAGAAAAGAGAAAGATAAATTATTAGTATTTGGTTGATTTTCTTTATAACTAATATTTTAATGCCAACATCAAATGACCATTTTCTAATGTCAAATCCTTTTTTCCAAATTTCACAAAAATCAAGTAATTGATTCAAATTGAACTTAAAAAAGTGGGAGTAACAAACTCAAAAACAAATTTACCAAAACATTTTGTTATATCAAAAAGGAGGAAATTGTTTTTGAACAAAGAAAAATTTGTTTTTGAGCAAAGAATTCAAAGCATGAATAATATTTCAAAACTTCCAAACATTTTAGAAAATACTTTAAACACTTAGAATATTTTTTGACAAAGTTCTGAAAATGAATTTAAACTCTTCAACTTAATTACAATGGTTTCAAATCAGTTTTAAAATTGTTCCCTACAAGAAGTATCGATGTTTTCCAAAATGTATCGATACTTGTTCAATTTTATCGATACCTTAATTTTTATTGATACCAAGTCTACTATATGTTTTGAATACAAAATTGAACACAAACAATACGTATTGATACCTTGAAAATTATATCGATACCTATTGAATTTTATCAATACCTAAACTTTATATCGATATCGTTTTTGCATTTTGTTTTTAATAATTTGTCAAAAATGTCAACAAGTATTGACACCTTTTACTGGATATCGATAAATTATTTTTGGTATTGTTGGAAACTGACATTAACAGTCACTGAATCATGCATTAAATGTCTCTAGTATTGATACTCATACAAAAAGTATCAATACTTTATGTTGCAAGTGAATTTTGATGACCTGGTATTTTTATCCCCAACAGCTCTATTTATTTTCTCAACAACCACAATGGCTGGAAATGAATTAGAGGGTATAAATAACAACTTCTAAAGTTCCTACAACAAGAAGAAAGAATATTCAAGCTTAAAGATCAATCAAAACAACCTTTGTGCCATATATTTCCATACTTTTCTTTCAAACACTTGTGAGCCTTATTTGTATTCTTTTGCTCAAGCATTTTTCATTGTAATTGAGCTTAATTTGCAAACACATCAATCTTGTAAATATTTTCTTTGTTTGCTTCATTGTATCTCTTTGAGAGAAGTTGTGTCTTAAGATTTAGGTAGAAATCTTAAAGGAGTTGTAAGGTTAAACCTTGTCCTTAAAGGTTGAACAAATTAATGAATTTGAGAAAATCCTTAATTGTGGAAAGCTAAGGAAGTGGAGTAGGTAATTGGGGTTAAACCACTCTATATCATTGTGTTCATCTTTCTATCTTTTCTCTCCAGCTTTCCTAAATTTTAAAAATTCAATTCACCCCCTCTTGGCAATTTCGGTTTAACCAGTCGAGCTAACAACTTGATATGATCACAAGCTAAATTTAATAAGTGATTGGTTGTTTGGACTATTTTTGATGAGATTGTTGCATGATTTTGGTATTTATGCATTTTATAATTGGTTAGTTCAACTTGATAACCTATACTTGACAAATCTAAGTAAAAACTTAGATAGATAAGATTAATAGGAGATTCTATTGGGTAAAATAGAATTAGTTGAGCCAAACGTCTAAAACCGATAGGTGTGACATTTACTCGAGTGAGATTGAGAGGAGATCTCAAGGGTTTTCCTTTTAGCCGATTGGAACTGAGAGGATATGTCTTTTAAAGGGAGGACATAGCATTAATAGCAACCGATTCCGAGGCCATTAACAATAGAAAGAGCAAGCAATCACTAATTGGATCTCATGAGAAGTCTTCAATTAGAGTAAATAATAGTTTAGTAATCTAGTTAGTTGATATTCATTGCTTACTATGGATCACTTCAATAACTTGAATTTCTATCAGATCAGTAGACCTTTGTATAGCATAGAAAATCGTTAGTCTATTTATCAACATCCATTCTCCCTTGGGTACGATTCTTGGAGTACTTACCGGTATTTTATTGTAAAACACTATACTATAACTTGACTCGTAGTGCTTGTGATAGAGATCCCATGTATGTTTCTTGTTGAAAATTTGTTGTTATTTGTATTATTTTATGAAGCACAGTAGAGCCTCATCACATGACAATCAATATCAATAGGTGTTGGATTCTTATAGAGATGCCCTAATCACCACTTCAACCAATCTAACTTCACCCGAAGCCTTTTGAAATAAAAAAAAGTTGGTACATGTTTTGAAAGCTTTATTAAGGATCTGTCCTAGATTGTGCTTAGAACTTCCAATTACAAGACGCTTGACCACTAGAAGCTCCATTAGCAATGTTACATCTTCTAGCCTTGTTGTCCCTTCACGGCATAAGAGACAAAACATATGGGTCTCTAGTTTCCATTGTTCAATAAGAATTGATAGGAATAACAAAATGTAAGTAACTCTCTCAATTTATCTTCCGTGGAAGAAAGCATCAGCTTTTAATTGAGGAAAGATTCTTTTGTCAAGCAAATCTACACTTATATTGTCGCGAAGTTGAGCCACAAGAGAATCCTCCAATGTTTCTACATTCCGACCAACATGTCTTTATTTGGATTTCAATAAGTTGGCAACTATTATGGTATGATTGATAATTGTAATTTATATGTACTTAGTTATACGTAGAAGACAATTTGTTTTGGTTTACTATGAAAAATTAACAAGTTTAATTGCCTATTTGTAAGTTCTAAAATTAAGGTATACTAGGATTTTAAGCAAAAGTCAACACCTATGAGTATTGAATTTAATTTGTATTTTTGTTAGAATTTATTTAGATTATATTATCCATTTAAAAAACAAAATTGGTACACAACTCAACACCCATTGTGTTTATCCGGAGTTATTTCGAAATTAAATTGTCACCATTTAATTTTCAAATTTTTTTCATGAACTTGACATAGATTGATGTTAAGATACAATAATCATAACATAATAATTAACCATAATTCTAAGGGCGCACAGAAAAACTTGAAAGCATTGCTATGCGCCTTGAACTCGACATCAACGAGTGTTAAGGTAAAAAATGCATTAGGGAAAAAACTATCCCATCCACTTATATTAATAAATATTATAAAAGTTTATATTAAAGAACCAAAAAAACTAACTTTCAATAAATTATTTTTAAGGATAAAGAACATTTTGTCCCTAAATTTGGCAGAATTTTTCCATTTTTGGTATGTGATTATAGAGGTGTGCATGGGGTCAAGTTACTGCCACTACCAAACGCACGAAATGTGAGATGGTTTGGGCAAAAATATAGGCCCGAAAAATGGGCTTGGATAAAAAAAAAGGCCCGTTTAAAAAATGGGTTGGGCCTCGGGTAAGGTATTTTTAGTCAGAGCAGCACTACTGGCCAAACCGAACTCACTAAAGGACAAAAAAAATCTGCATATTTTTTTTGAATATTATTTTCTCGTTGATTTCTCCATATTTTGCTACCATTTTACTATTATGTTGCTATTATTTTGTTGTTATTGTTTGGATATTGTATAAATTTTATTTTATTGTTAATTTTCTTATTATTTTAAAGGCATTTGTTAATTTTTATTTAATTTTAGAAGCATTTGCTTGTTAAGTTACATTTATCTTAGTGTTATTTAAGTTTAGATATTTTTTAAAATTTATTTTCAATTTGTTGGGAAATATTTATTTTGATATTTTTAGTATTTTTGATGTATTATATATATTTAAAAATAATATAAAAATAATATAAAAATTAATACGGGCGGGCCGGGTTGGGCCCGGGTTTTAGTATTTTTATCCAGGTCGGGCTTGGGTAAAATTTTAGGCCCATTTTTTGGGCCCAGCCCGGCCCGAGCCCAATAAATAGGCATAATTTTTTAGTTGAGCCCGACCCAAACCCGGCCTGGCCCGACCCATGAACACCTCTATGTGATTATATAATAGTTTGATATTATGCCAAATTATCGTCTAAAAGAGTAATTCTTTTATAAGAATATTACCAAAATTAGAAAAATTAACAAATTCTGAAAATAATGTGAAAAAGAAAAAGAGATTGGAACCAAAGTGGGAAAACTTGCATAGTTTAGGGGCTAAATGCCTTATCCTTTATTTTTATTTTTTAATATCAATTAACGATTTATTACTTCCAATATTGCAATAATTATCCTTCAATAAACACTTTAAAATCAAACCGCATGAATCAATTTTGAAGAACAATTACCGAACACGGCAACACCAGTTTCCTATTGCAGAAAAAAAATTAAAATAGAAAAAACAGCACAGATCTATTAACCAATAAAATCCTACGCATCCTTCCAGTACACCCACTCACCCTAATTTCTTTTTAGATTCTTTTTTCCCGGAAATAAGGTAAGAATGGAAGGCGGGGGACCACCACAGACGGCGGACACCGAGATGGCAGAAGCAGCTCAGCAACAGCCACAACACCACCAGCAACATCCGCCGCAGGTGGCCGCTGGCCTGGAAAATATTCCGGCCACTCTAAGCCACGGCGGTAGGTTTATTCAGTATAACATCTTTGGTAACATTTTCGAGGTCACTGCTAAATATAAACCACCTATTATGCCTATCGGTAAAGGCGCTTACGGCATCGTTTGGTAACCGCTCTTCTTCTGCTTCTTCTACTTCTTTTGATTATTTGATTGATTATTGTTAATTTTGTTTAATTTAATTTATCTTAGTTCCGCATTGAATTCCGAGACAAATGAACACGTTGCGTTAAAGAAGATAGCGAACGCATTTGATAACAAGATTGATGCGAAGAGAACTCTTCGTGAGATCAAGCTGCTTCGTCACATGGATCATGAAAACGTCAGTGAGTGGAATTTTTTGGGGGGTTCTTTTAAATTGATTTTGATTCATTTCATTTGTCATTGATTTCTTTATGTGTTTTGGTTTTAGGTTCTGTTTTGCTGTTCTAAGGTTCTTTATGTCTAATATTACTCCAACTCGTTGTAATAGGATCAGAACCCCATGATTCTTGGCTTCTAAGTATTAGATATGTGTTCTACTTATATAGGTACTTCAGACGAAAATTAAAGGAATAGAGCTGTGGCAACATAGGAGTATTCAACTCACTCACCAATCATTGAATAAACCTTAGCTCGATATGAGTTTAGTTCTTAGGATCTCGATGATTACTGGCTTACCTACTTGTTCATTTTCCTGGAATATCCAATCACGGGCATAAATAATTATTTTTCTATAATTGCTAAAAACATGGGATGTTTGATGTGTATTATTATTAATGAGTAAAGACTAGAGATTTTTCTCCTAAGTATTAGTTTTTATGCTTTCGTACAGCATTTAGGAACTTTCCTTGAGTGAAGAACAGAAAGTAAGATATTTTCTATGTAAGGTAAACCCTGGAAGTTATTATTTTTCTTTCTCAGATGAGATGTTGGATCATATTTATGCTAGTAAAAAGCCTCAAATTCCTCCACTAAAATTTCAATTCCAAGTTTTAAACAGTATTGTCCTATCCTATAGTGGTTTGCACTATTCTGATTTATAAACATTAATAATATCTATGTATAACAGTCGAAGATTTTTCTGGGTCAAATTTGGTTGTTTTGTTGCTCAGGTTGGTTAAATCTTGTCTATCACTGGTGAAAATTTGCTTAATTGGTCATAACAGGTTCTTTCTTTGTTCCAATTCCTTTTTCTCTGGCTGTGAGAGAGAGAACTGGGAAGAACAATATCGTTTTTGTTATCATGGTGGTCTAGTCTCATTTGCACCTTTTATGCAGGTTGTTGCAATCAGGGATATAATTCCACCACCTCAAAGGGAATGCTTTAATGATGTTTATATTGCGTACGAGCTGATGGACACTGACCTGCATCAGATAATCCGTTCTAATCAAGCTTTATCTGAAGAGCATTGTCAGGTTGGAATGTAGAGATTTGGTTGCTTTTTAACATAAGAGTTACATCTTTTAAATTACTAGTTCAAGTTTTATGGTACAGTTATTTCAGTTGGCTGCTAATTTATATCCTTAAGTTTGCTCCCTTCAATCCCCGTTGTTAGTCAGCACAGGGCTTTTTTTTTTCCTAATTAGTCTTGCTTAACTGAATTGGCAATATCAACTGCTATAGTTGCAAACATTTCCCATCTATTGCATTTGAAGAATTATGCGTAGAGAAATTTCTTAGGCTTTTAAGGAACTAGTTATTTGTATTCAAGCCTCTAATTGTCAAAAGGTTGGTACCTGATGTTGGACTACATGCAAGTTACTGTTTGATCGCAAATATCCGTTCTTATTGGAGGGGGAAAATAGGGGTAAATATGTGGCAAATGAGGTTTCTTTAGAAATATGCCATAGTATCAATATTGGATCAAGAAGTTCAAGGTTTTGTGCAGTTGTGTCTTCTGACCTTGATTTTAAAGTTTATTTTATGGACAACTAGTGAGGGTTAGTTTATGCTTGGATATATGGTTTTGTAGGGCTCAACTTCAAAAGAAAGGCTTCAGGGTTGATTTTAGATCTAAATGTTTGCTGAAATTCAAAAAATAAGCAAAAAGGAGATGTCATAGATTCTCCCCTGTATTTTCTTAGGTTTCAAGTTGAAGGTTTCAAGGCCTCAAAGGCTTCACACCAGGGGTTGATTCATGCAATTCCAAAGAAAAGCATAAGTGCAAAAAATAAACTTAACTGGTCCTTGCATAACTGAAAATCCTATTTATGCGTAGATGGGAAATTGACAAAGTAGATGCAAATGGTCATCGAGTAAAATGAACACATAACTAATAGAAACACATTTCTAACATAATTGTTATAATATAGACAAGATTGCTTTCTTTTTTCTTTTAATTTCCAAAAATAACATTCTTAATTTTTTTTTTTCAAATATGACTTTTGCTTTTGTTTTCGAATGTTGTTGAAAAACAACTGAACAGTAGCCAAGATAATTGTAATGCCCATATTTTAAGGGTTTCTCTTTGAGCCTTAACATCAAATTAACCATCTGTCTTTGTGCTTTGCAGTATTTCCTCTATCAGATCTTACGTGGGCTGAAGTATATACACTCTGCAAATGTTCTACACAGGGACTTGAAACCTAGCAACCTTCTCCTGAATGCTAATTGTGACTTGAAAATATGTGATTTTGGACTCGCTCGTGTTACCTCTGAAAGTGATTTTATGACTGAATATGTTGTTACAAGATGGTACCGTCCACCTGAACTGTTGCTAAACTCTTCAGACTATACTGCAGCCATTGATGTATGGTCAGTGGGTTGCATTTTTATGGAATTGATGGATCGAAAGCCATTATTTCCTGGAAGAGATCATGTGCATCAGCTTCGGTTACTTATGGAAGTAAGTTCTTTCCCCAACCAATATAAAATGAATCTACAATTCAAACAAATAAGTTGCTGAATAGTGTGCGAAGGGCAAAAATATAGTAAACTGAAAAATGCTTGTAAAATTTCACAAGTATTGAACTCTTTGCATTGCAGCTGATTGGCACCCCATCGGAGGCTGAGTTGGAGTTTTTAAATGAGAATGCTAAGAGATATATTCGACAACTTCCTCTTTATCGTCGACAATCTTTCACTGAAAAGTTTCCAAATGTCCACCCTTTAGCTATTGATCTTGTTGAAAAGATGTTAACATTTGATCCCAGACAAAGGATTACTGGTGAGTTTGTTGCAAACTATTAGGTTTCTCTCTCTCTCTCTCTCTCTTATGCATTTGCCTGTTGCTGTTTGACACATCATATAGACTCAGCCTGTGTTATTACTCTTTCCCAATTTTGTCACCGTAGTTTGCTAAAATATACAAAATGGTCACAGCTCCCAATTAGGTTAGTATCATTGTCTTCGACTTGAGTTGGAACTCATGTAACACTACCTATTCGTTTCAGTTGAGGACGCACTTGCTCATCCCTATCTAACGTCACTGCATGACATAAGTGATGAACCTGTATGCATGACCCCCTTTAGCTTCGACTTCGAGCAGCATGCATTAACCGAGGAGCAGATGAAGGAGCTGATATATCGGGAGGCACTTGCATTCAACCCAGAATATCTGCAGCAGTAATGAGTCCATATGCCATTGATTTATTGATGAGCTTTTGTCAGTGTTGGTGATCGTTTTCTTCATGTATATATACATACATATGTATGTATGTATGTATGTATTTATGTATGTATGTATGTACGTATGTATGTTCCAATCCCAGGATAGAATGGCTATTGGAATTGAGATATTTAATTATGGGCAAAATGCAGGAAACTAAAACAGTTGTATTGGTGTTTTTATGTACGGCTGTCTTGATTTCTTTCTGTCGTTGTTCTATCTGTTTCAATCGACCCGACTTTGGACTTCTCATATATGTGCTTCTGTACCCTTTATCGTTTTCATAACCGTGTTTTGCTTCTATGGGCTTTAAATTACAGAGCATTTTATGCAGAATTTGATTTTTTGTTTTTGTTTTTATATTTATTTAGCTAAATAAATAATTATGAAAGTATTCCTTTTACATCGATAGATCTTTTATATTTCATTCATTTATATAATGCACGTAAAAATTGGAATTAAGAAAACTGTTTTAAATATTTGTTTTATGTAAATCAACCTTCAATCTTTCAATTCATATTAATATAGATAATATTTTGATGGTAAAAAAAATATAATATTTTAGATCGTTATGATAAAAATATCGAATGAATTTAAAAATTTATATGTATACTAAATATAATTATATTGATAAATTTAATAGAAATTAATAAAAAATTTAAAAGCGGATTAGTTATATTGTAATGTTTTAGTAATTAGGCTGGAGATTAAATTAGTGAGATTTAACCGATTGGTTGTGTTAAAAAATAATTTAAATATAAAATAAATAATTTTAATATTAAATGAGTCTTGAATATAACAAATATTAAATAAAGAATATTTTCTATTAAATAGTACAAATTTTAGTATTAGTTATATTTTCTATTAATTTTTATTGGTTTTTTAATGGAAGTCAATTTCGTACCAAAGGTATCAGTCGAAGTGTCTCATTCCGAAATTCGAAACAACTATAAATTTTGGTTGGTATTGGGCATACCAATGCTTAGCCGTAAATTTTGCCTGTATCTCCCAAAATACAACGTATTAACTGGTACAAAGAAACAATTTTCTAAGACCCCAAAAATGAAATCATTTAATATATGCCTTTGTTAATTAATGCTTCAGTAATCAATTTGATAGCTGTTTTTTTTTTTTTTTTTACTTTTAAGATGTATTAAATTTATTTAATATTTAATTAAATTTAATTAGAATACATAATCATCTATATAATTGATTAATATTTTATATTTGTATTTGACATTTGTAAATATTTTTTATATACATATATGTAATATTTTTAAAGATAACGGTAAACTTAAAACAATACATCGAAATAAGTTGATACTAATAATTATTGGTACTAATAAAAATAACACATCTATCGATATAATACTATTTTTTTTTGCCAGTTCAATTGATTTTTGAAGGATTTTGTTGATACAAATTTTAGGTTAGGAACTTGGAGATGGTTTACCTAATCAATGTAAGGATGGACGGAGAGCCGTAAGATTGAATAAGGTTGGAAGAATGATGGAAATGGGAGAGAAGCTTGTAGCTTATTTGAGAAGAAAGAAATTCCAAAAATTGTGAGTTCTTCGTAGAAAGAGATGGAAAAATGTGGGAGAGAAGACCCCTTTCCTATGCCCTTTTAGGGTATGCATAAGAGGTATTTTGTGAAGTTCATATAATGATACCTAATTATGTGTAGAATGGAAATAAGATATATAATTGTTATACCTCCATCCATTAGACACACCCTTCGAGCACCTACCCTTGCAAACCACTCATCCAAAATCTCTTGAGGAACAACTCCTCAAATGCATTCCTCGCACTCACCCTCGGCTCTACACCATGTACGCCCCTTGCATTAATCGTTGCTTTTGACACCAACTACTATGTCCAATATGAAGTGATTGGCAGCGTGCCCACTCGCCACCCTACTTAGACATATGGTGATAGACCACTTGTCCAACTTACTTGGGGCTCACCTATGGGAAGATGGCGTGTGGCATCTTGGGATCACAGTTAAAGGTATATAAACCCTTAGCCTTGGCCAAAAGGGGGATCTCTGTAGCCTTGGCCAAAAGGGGGATCTCTACAAAACCCCTAACCCGTATCCTTCGCTAGAATAGGGTTACGGAGTATTACCGAATTGTACATTTCAAACAAACAAAAAAATTAAAACATTTTAATTCACATCATTAAACATAGCAAAACTAATCCATAACATGCATATTGTCCCTTATATGAGCCCTCGAGGCCCTAAAAACACATTAGAACCAAGTCAGGACAAAATAGGAAGCTTATAGAATATTTCAGGAAATAATGAAAATTTTCAAAACTGTAGGGGTCACACGGTCGTACGGCCAGGCCGTGTGGACATTCGAAGTAGGGACACACGACCATGTCCCAGCCTATGTCTGTGCCCGTGTAACTCACTGACTTAGGTCACACAGCCAAGCCACATGCCCGTGTGCCAGGTCGTGTGGTAGGTCGTGTAACAGCTTGACTTGCAACCTTTTGAAAACTACAAGGGACACACGGCTGAGAAACACGCTCATGTCTCTGTCCGTGTGGACGAAAAAAAAAAAAGGCCATTGCCAAGCTATTTTTCTCACTCATTCATGCATATACCTACAATCACTTTTGCACATATAAACAAGCCTTCAATTTGCACTAAGACCATGCATAAACAAGCTATTCAAATATGGTACATAAGCATACAACCAATATGCCCAAATGGCATCTCAATCTCAACACTTAACCATGTATAACCATATACTCAAATTGGCTAAAATGTTCAACTAACTTTTCACTAAGTTTATACCAAAACATACCATTTGATTTACCTATCCAATTCACACCAAAAGGTACCAAATGTGCCATTCAACAACTAGCACCAATAGCCATATATGTCATTTATAACAAAAGTACCAAATCACCACATTCAAACATATCACAAGACATTTATAATATGTATTTTAAACTACCATTCCATCTTTAATCATTCAAGAATCATAAACCAAGATATCAAACACTTTAATACCAAACATTTACATACCAAAACTATTTTCATATCATCACCTAAAAAGACATAAACACAAGCCAAAATATATGGCTTCTTTAACATCCAAAATACCTATACATGTGTATATTTAACCAGTTATCACTTAACTTGTTTCCATGCCAAAACATAACATAATTGATACATAACCACCATTTTATAATAGATTCATGCCATATCTAGTTCAAAACCTTTCCAAAGCATACCATATCTTGACCATATTGAGGTCATTTCATCATATATAACTTTGGTCATTCAAACATGATTTAACACATTATCAAATTAACACATATCAACAAGGCACCAAATGTACCAAGGCTACATCACCCAAAACGATAGATACATACCAAATACATCAATTAACATTCAACTAATCATCAACCATACGTTCACCTATACATACCATCATAACCTTAACCAAGACATCAAAATCTACCGATGTAATCGTTGGATAGTGTGATAGATCTTTGACCAGCTTCCAACCCGATCGAGCTTTCAATAATCTGAAAAGTAAAGGACAAACAACTACGTAAACAATGAATGCTTAGTAAGCTCGTATAAACTTTAGTCATATCAATCCATTTCAAATATGAAATTTATATATGTCAAGAATAATCTTATACCAATATCGCAAGATTCATGAAACCATATTCAACAACTCACAAAGTGAATAAATCCACAACATTACATATACATATCATCCCCAGCATCATGGGATTTTATAAAAATTTAAACCCTTTCCAAATTTTCTTACTTTCATTTGCATTTCATTACTTTCCATTGCATTTACTTTCTTTAACTTAAATAACAACCTCAATTCAACTCATCATTCTATTTTTCACCATTTTACACTTCAAGTATGAACTTACTATTTCATTACCTTTCCACACTCATTTCATATGCATATCACACAAGACATAAGCATATCATTCAACCATAGCCACAACCTAGTGCATTTAAACATAGCTCTTTTGGAATTAACACATGATAAACCATTTCAATAGAAATTACATAATTTAAACCTTACCACTCTTTTATGATCACAAGCATATTTCCATTTAGGCACTTACCATTTCAATGTATAACTTATAAGTTTAACGTGGCACAATCCAACCACAACTTGGCCAAAGCCTAAGCATTTACACCAAACATGTTAGCATACAAGATATAAATCGTAGGCACATTAACATAAATAGCCATTTAGCCACAACATGTATCTCATGAGTTTATAACTCATCTCAGCCTATATAATTTTCATGTATCATCATATCAAGGATGTTCATATATGTACATGTCATAAAACATATCATTCTCTTACCGTTTCTTATCCGAATTATAATACCCCTAACCCGTGTATGTCGTCAGAACAGGGTTACGAAGTATTACCGGAACTTTTAGAACATTTTCAGATAACTTACAACAATTACTATTCACTTTTTAAAATTATTCGTAACGTCCTTTAAATGGACCCTCGAGGCCCAATATGAGCTTTAGAATCGAATCGGGACTTAAACGACAACTCTAAAAAATTTTCATGAACTCTAAAAATTTTTCGTGAAATTTCAATAAATTTCCAAGTTACAGGGCTCACACGCCCGTGTGGTCCAAGGACACGCTCGTGTGATCCTAGGACACGCCCGTACTGTAGGCCGTGTTCGACCCCTTGTAATACTCTGACTTGTGCACACGGCCATGCCACATGCCCGTGTGCTAGGTTGTGTGGTTAATTAATTTGCTTCGAAATTAGGTGCAGGTTTCACACGGCCAAGACAGACGCCTGTGTTCTAGGCCGTGTAGCACACACGGTTGAGACACACGCCTGTGTCTCTATCCGTGTTGTAACACCCCTTATCCGAGATTGTTGCCAAAATCGAGCACGAGGCATTACTAAACTTAATCTATCACTTAAATAATTTTAAGATCTTTATTTAAACTTTTCGGAATATGCTGTTATTCTGCGTTGTAGTCGCTTAAAAATTCATATCTTGAGTTTCGAAACTCAAAATTTAGATCCGTAAATTTTTCCTGAAACTAGACTCATATATATATCCACTAATTTTTTTTCTAGAATTTTTGACTTAGCCAATTAGTACAGTTTATTAGTTAAAGTTACCCCTGTTTCAGAATTCGACTGCACTGACCTCTACTTACTACGAACCACTTTTCTCCCTATACAAAATTAATATAACTATACCTTTTGTTTCTATTAAAACTAGATTCAATAAGGATTCTAACCATATAAATTACACCACCTAATTACTTTTGTACAATTTATGGTGAATTTCCAAAGTTGAAACAGGGGATCTAGAAATTTCTCTGACCCTGTTTCACTAAAACTCAGATATCTCATAAAATATAATTTCTTTACCTGTTTTGCTTATTCCATAAGAAAATAGACATAATAGGCTTTAATTTCATATATTATTCATCTTAAAAATATGTTTATACAATTTTTAGTGATTTTTCAAAGTTACATCATTTCTGTTGTTTGAATCTGTTTTTAGGTTACTTTCACATTTTTCATAACTTTCATGTGATAATCACCATTCAATCATACATATTAATAAACATGCATATCATCGGCTATTTTTATTAGCTAATCTCTAGCAAGTATTTATACATCGTTCATTGTTCATATTATACTAAAAGTAACTAAGTTTCTATACATGCCATACACAAAACAAAACGTCTAATTATACCGAGTTATTTCTTTGATAGTGTGATCGGCCTCCGACGTTTCCTTCGATCCCCGAGTAGCTAGATAAGTACTATAAGAAGAAGAAAATAAAGAGATTAAGCACTAGGCTTAGTAAGCTTACAAGTAATTAAATCACAACATTCAACATAATGGATAATTATGCATAATATCATCTAACATCATAAATTTCTTTACTTCTCAATTTCTATCTTCTTCTTTATTTCCTTACCTTCTTTCTTATCTCGACCTTTCCTTTTTCATAAATATAATCTACTTTTCCTTTGCTGTTAATTCACTGTAATCTAACTCGATATCGACCCGTTGAACCACTCGGAATACTAAGGATATTAGGGTCGTTCGCGTCTATCAATATCTCGCCAATGCCATGTCTTCGACATGGACTTACATGAATTATTCTGTCTCCAATGCCATATATATAATATGGGCTTACATGGCTCATTCCTGTCTCCAAAGCCATATATCTGATATGGACTTACATGGCTCATTTCTATCTCTGTCCT
Organism: Gossypium anomalum; assembly: GCA_025698475.1. Lineage (NCBI taxonomy): Eukaryota > Viridiplantae > Streptophyta > Magnoliopsida > Malvales > Malvaceae > Gossypium > Gossypium anomalum. The sequence continues at coordinate 27,406,812 of CM046958.1, read as the reverse complement.
GTCTGTCAACCCCAATATCCTAACATTCCTAAGGTTCAAACGGGGCTTCCTAATACTTTTTTCTGTCACACGCCTTTAATTTGACTTTAAATATTCTCATAAAATAAGTATATAAATGCTGGAAATTTACAATAATAATGTAAAATAAAAGAATATTGCATTTATTTCTGTAAACTTACTCCTCGATATAAAATGTGACTAAACTTTACAATTTAGTCCTTTACTTTTCTTTTCCCGATCTACTCTCGAATTTCGCTCTTCTTGATCTATAATAGCAAATTTAACTTATTTAATATCAAAATTTATCAAAACAGTCCTTTACTCAAACTTTGCAGAAATTACATTTTGCCCCAAAACTTTGCATATTTACACTTTTGCCCCAAAGCTCATAAATTAAACTTCAGCCTATTCTCTTATGTTTTATGACATGCTGGTTATTTTTCCCTTCTATGGCAGCATCAAATTCATACTCTAACATGCACTTATGACTATTAGGTATTTTTACCGATTAAGTCCTTTTACTCGTTTTTGCTTAAAACCGAGTAGTACAAGTTGTCTAACATAATTTAAGACCTCATATTCTATCATAAAACATCAAAATAAACACTTTTCACCTATGGGTATTTTTCCAAATATGAACTCTAACTTAAATTATTGCTAGCATAAGCTTTATCGAGCTACCACAGGGACTCAAAACGTAAAGAACATTAAAAGCGGGGCTTGAAATCACTTACTATGGAGCTTGAAAGCTTGAAACAAACCCTAGCTATGGAGAACCCTTGAATTTTCGTCCTAATGAAGAAGATGGACAAAAATTGGCTTTTAATTTTGTTTTTAATTCATTTTAATAACTAAATGACCAAAATGCCCTTACTACTAAACTTTCCAAAAATTCCTTCCATGTCCTAATTTTGTCCATGAACTTAAAATTGGTCAAATTGCTATTTAAGACCTCCTAATTAATATTTCAATTCAATTTCATACTAAAAACTTCTAGAATGCAAATTTTGCAACTTATTCGATTTAGTCCCTACTTTTAATTTAAACACTTTAGGCATAGAATTTCATCACGAAATTTTCACACAATCATGCAATTATATCATGAACCTCAAAATAATAATAAAATAAAATTTTCTACCTTGGATTTATGGTTTCGCAACCACTATTCCGTTTAGGCCCTATTTCGGGATGTTACACGTGTGCTCAATTTTGAACATTCTGTTTTTCAATTTTTATGGTGCAGGGGACACACGGCCTAACCAGACGCCTATGTACCAGGCCGTGTGTCACACACGATCTAGACACACGCCCATGTGTCTGCCCCTGTAGACAAAATAAAGCCATTTCTAGCTTTATTTCTCACCTAAAATTACACAAATGACCTGCACTTAAACTCACATCCAAATACCAACCATTTCAAGCATTCAAATTAAGCTAACTCTGTCATTCAACATGGCATATCATTACATGCATACATGTTTATAATCTTACCTTGGCATATTCCATATGTTAGACATAATTTGAACAACCATTAACTTGTATGTAGCTATCATAGAATCAACTTAATACATATATACATATACCAAAACATAATCATCACTAGCCATTCCAATGGCTAGACTACAATAATCATTTACATTTACATGCCAATATGACCAATATATCCTATACATGCCATTGTAACCACAATTGATTTACCATATGTACTGAAATAGGCCGGTGGATAGTGTGAGTGATCTCCACCAAGCTTCCGATTCAACGAGCTTCCGATTTACTATAAAATAGGGAAATAAAACTAAGTAAGCATAAAATGCTTAGTAAGTTCGTATAACATGGTACTTAACTTACCATTTATTCTATTTTGAGGTAACTATGCAAGGCATATTCAATCCATTTGACCTCAAGCCCTACACATATCCTCATTGCCCTTGTTAGTCATATATTCCATAATAACATCAAAACATATTTGGGCTCAACAATAATCAAGTTTCCAGGCACATATGCTTTCCACAACATGTATTCATTTAACATGTATAAATCATCTATTTATATTACAAGTATAATTTCATAATAGTTCATCTCGAGTTCAGATTATTTCACGTCAGAACTTTACTAATATCATTCGAAATATCAAGGTCACCAATAGTATACTCAAGGTGCACAAATCTATAATCAAGAATGAACATACTCATCAAATAAATTCCATGTATAAATATCATCATCTCATGTTTCCATATATCAATTATCATGTATTATCATTTCATGTATTTCAGGCAGATATGTGTAATTACTCATTTCTTATTCATATCTTCTCATGTTTGGATTGTTACCTGTTGAATTTATTTGAAATATCGATGCATACACAAGAAGTACACTCAAGGTGTGCAAATCAGGATCCGTCAATTCATATTCAATGGTACCCATAAGGTACTATTTTAGAGAGTACACTCTCAAGCCACGCATGTATACAATAGGATTACCAGTCTAGGTTAAATCCTTTTTATGACATATGTTTTAAGGAGCTTGATCTGGATTACCCGTCCGGGCTAAATCCAATCCATAACATATGCTCGAGAGGACTTCTATTAGGATTACCTGTCCAAGCTAAATCATTTCTATAATGAGGTCAATAGGATTACTCGTCCGAGCTAAATCCTGTCAGCAACAAATGCAGGACCTCATTCAATAAGGGAAATCACACTTATCCATCGATTTTTATTTATTTAAATGGGGTTTAACATTTTTCAGGCATTAACAGGCATGTAATTATTTCATACATCTATAACATTCATATAATTCAAATAAACACATTTCACATTCATTTCAAGTATAAAAGTAACATTTTTATCATTTCTCATTTATCAGGCATTATTATTGATCGGGCTTTATCAGATGTATTTTCAATGTCATATATATATATGATAATTATACAATTCAAAACACAACATTTAATTCAAGCACATAAATATACACAATTTAGTTACACGAACTTACCTCGACAAATATTCGTGTACATAAAATCTACTAATCTGACATTTTCTTCTTTTCCTCATTCTAGCTCCTAATTTGGTCTATCTGAATCTATACGAGTAAATTTAACATCAATTTATCACATTTCATATTCAAGTGGACTCAATTTACATCCTAGGCAAAATTACCATTTTGCCCCTAACTTTTCCATAAATTTCAATTTCATCCCTAGGTTCAGAAAATGAAATTTATGCAATTTACTCCCTATTCCAAGACTAACCAAAATTTCACCATAAAATTTATAGCACATATATTCTATAAAATTCAGAATTTTTCTTCAATTTTCACAACTTTACATTTTAGTCCCTAAATCATGTTTTCATCAAAAATCACTTTGTAAAAGTTGTTTATCTATCAACAAGCTTTCATTTTCTACCATAAATTTCAAATTTTTAGTATATTCATCCATAACCTAATTTCCATACTTTGATAACTTTCCAAATTGATCCCCCAAATAGATAGATTAAGCTATCCTGATTCTAAAAATATCAAAATTACTAAAAACGGGACAAGAAAACTTACCCAATTTGGCCAAGAAAGCTTGCTTTCTCTTTCCTAGGGTTTTCATGGAATATTTGGAGAAGAAGATGATTTAAAATGATTTTTATTTCTATTTAATAATTTATCATCTTTTAATTATTTTGATTTCCAATTTAGTCCTTAGCCTTTTTCTAATTTTCCATGGGTGAATCATTCAAAAATATCTACTAACTTTTCATTAATGGTCTGATTACCATATAAGGACCTCAAGTTTTAAATTCCATAGCTATTTAATCCTTCTAGCTACTAGAATTAAACTTTTGTATTTTATGCAATTTAGTCCATCCCGTAATTATAAATCGATAAAATTTTATTATTAGAATTTTCACATGACATTTTTAGCATAATACAGACCATATAAAATTAAAATAATTTTTATTTTCGGATTAGATTTTTGGTCCTGAAACCACTGTTCCAATTTCACCAAAATTGGGCAGTTACACGAATAATGCCCGTTGAACCATTTAGAATATCGTTGGATACCCAGGATAGCTCACACATAGTGTGCTAAATCATATAACTGTAATCTGTCAATTCATGTACATGTATGTTGTAACACCCTATACCCTCTTTCGTCGCCAGAATAGATTCATAAGGTATTACCTATCAGAAACAGATCAGACTAGCCATTCAAAATCAATCATGCATATCAAAATATAGTTTCTTTAATCTTTCAACCATGAACAATTTTTAACCAAAGTTAAAACAACTAATAAATTTCAAGATATTTGACACATAAGTCCATTTAACCATATACTCGTGTTTAGGAATTTAACAAGCCATTTTTGCATGGCTAGAATATTTACAATTTCAAAATATAACTTGTTTCAAAAGAGAGTTAAGCCTATACATGCCATATTTCAAAATACAAACTATCAAAAAGTACCAAAACAGTGACGATAGTGGAGATGACTTTGAATTTGAAATCCCCGAGCTCGTAGCTTTCAAACAAGATCTATAAAATAGGACAACACAACACAATCACATTAAGCTATTAAGCTTTGTTAGTCTTAAGTATCTTAAACAACAAAACTTATTTATACACATTATAACATATTCGAAATGCAACACTAATTAGCTGAATATAGACAACCACGTTAAATCCATTTCATTAACTTATTATTTCTTCAGAGTTCGAATTTCATAATCACACCTTCTAAATGACTCGTAGTAATTCATCGATTCGACCTTATAAAGTTAATTCAAATCATTGCATTCACATATAAGTTCAAAGATCATAATTATATATATATAACATATACTTTCATGTACTAAATTCAAAATGGCCGAATATAAATATTTACAGCCACATTTCATATACTTCTTGTTTCAATTCATACTTTAATTCATACTTCTTCATATGCATAACAATTTATACGTACCTGGACAATTTAAAATATATCGAATGAATCTAGATGCCATATAGCATAATATCATATTCATAGACTTTTATTGTTTCACCGGCAATTTGCCTGCTAGGTATAAACCTGAACTTATCACCGGCATGAGGCCTGCTAGGTATAAACCTGAATTTATCACCGGCATTATGCCTGCTAGGCTCATGGCCCGAAACAATTTCACCAACTAAAAGCTTGCTGAGCCATAGGCCCGGATAATAATTCGAATATAAATTTCACAAAGTCATAACATATACACTTCTCGTATTTATGTATTTCACACAAGTTAATCACATTAGTCCACTTTGACTTTATGCACGTATAATCACTTGATAACTATCATATTATTGCTTCTTAATTTACCATTACATATCTTTAATCTCATGAATACAACTTACGGCAATATGATCATAATAAATTTCCTTGTTTCACTTTCATGCATACTATTTGGCTTCATGTATGTGTGTATATATATATAATACGCTAAAGGTATGGCTAAATTCTCGTGACATATCATGATTCAATCACAAATAACTTATGTTTAAATACTGAAAACTTACCTCGAGTATTTTCGAACAACTACGGGTCGGCTACTCAACTACTTTAGCTTTTCCCTTATCTGAATTTGCCCCTCTATGCTCTTGAGCTTAATTCAACAATTTTAAACTAATCATTATTCGACTATTCAAGCATTTCTTCAAAATATAATATATATATATATACATATTCGACTTTCACATATATAGAGCATAGTAAACAAAAGTAAGATATATTATAGGTCATCTTTGACCTTTCTATTTTCATCAATTTGAACCCTTCCTTGGCCAAATATTTCATTCGGCATTAAGATACAAACCCTTAAGACCAAATGCATAATTCATTTATTTTAACATGTTTATACCTCGTAACTATGCTTAATTATCACCTATCAATCATCATCCGAACATGTATATGTAAGATACATATAAATCCTTAATCAACTACCTTACATCATTTAACATAATAATTTCCATTTTCAATATCATAGAAACCTAGGTTGGCCGAATATATATAATTTCACCTATGCATAAACATTACTCATATTCCATTATTTACATTATAATACACAACATTAGCTCAAGTCATTTTTTTTTGAAGTTCAAATTCGGCTATTACACATATAAATACTAACAAATTAAATATTAGCTAGCTCAAACTTCACTCATCAACAATTATTCATTTAAAACATAAAGACAACAATCTATCCCTTTCATTATTTTCCATGGCCGAATGCTCAAATCATCACACAACTTCAAAATTTTGACATGGGCTAAGTAAGGAACTTAGTAACTAACTTAAAATATGCTAAAATTTCAAGAAATAACATGAATTTCTTACATTAATTCAAGCCTAAGATGACCGAATGGTTTTTTCCCCTTTTCTTTCTTTACATTCGGCTAAGAAGAAAACAAAGATGAGCACATTGTTTTCTTCACCCTTTTTCCATTTTAATTATCATTATTTTATAATATAAAGCTATTTAGGTGCAATAATACTAATAGAAATACATTTATTTTATATCAAATAACAACATGGCCGGCCACTATCTCAAAAGTGGATAATTTGACATGCAAGTCCACTTTTTTTTTACTATGCATTAATAGACCACTACAATTTAACCTATCACATTTTTGAAATTTCTTACATAAGTTCTATTTAATAAATTTCACATACAAATGACAAAATCAAAGCATGAAATTTTCACACATGCAATTACACATATAATAACCATAGAATATAACGTCTAATTATTTTTGTGACTCGGTTTTGTGGTCCCACTTTTCGACTAGGGTCAAATTAGGGCTATCACAACTCTCCCTCCCTTAGAAGTTTTCATCCCCGAAAATCTTACCAGTGAATAAATTAGGGTATCATTCTTTCATGGAGTCTTCAAGCTCCCATATAGCTTCTTCAACCCCGTGTTTGACCCACAACACTTTCTCTAACGAAATTGTCTTATTCCGCAATTCTTTTACTTTGTGAGCCAAAATACGAACCGGTTCCTCTTCATAGCTCAAATCAGACCGAATTTTTATATCTGATGAACTAATCACATGAGAAGGATCAGATCTGTACCAACGGAGCATCGAAACATGAAAAACGTTGTGAATCTTTTCAAGTTCAGGTGGCAAAAGTAGTCTATAAGCAACCGGCCCAATCCATTCTGTAATTTCGTATGGTCCAATAAATCTTGGGTTCAATCTGCCTTTACGGCCAAATCTGAGTACTTTTTTCCACGGTGAAACTTTGAAAAACACTTTGTCTTCAACTTGATACTCAATATCTTTCTTTTTCAAGTCCGCATACGGTTTCTGACGATCTGATGCTGCTTTCAGACTTTCACGGATTACTTTAACTTTTTGTTCGACCTCTTTAATCAAATCAACTCCGTAAATCTTATTCTCACTGAGTTCGGTCCAAAACAAAGGCGTACGACATTTACGATCGTACAAAGCTTCGTAAGGTGCCATCTTGATACTCGATTGAAAACTATTATTATATACGAATTCAACCAAAGGCAAGTATCGTTCCCACGAAGCATTAAACTCAAGGATACAACATCTCAACATATCCTGGAGTATCTAAATAATCCGCTCGGATTGACCATCGGTCTAGGGATGAAAAGCGGTGCTAAAATGCAACTTGGTACCCAATGCTTCTTGCAATTTCTTCCAAAATCGCGATGTGAATCTCGGATCTCTATCTGACACAATAGAAGTAGGTACCCCGTGTAACCTTACAATCTGAGAAACATACAGTTCGGTTAACTTATCAAGTGGATAATCCGTACGTACGGGAATAAAATGAGCCGACTTTGTCAACTATCAACAACAACCCATATCGCATCTTTCTTGCTGGGTGACAATGGCAACCCAGATATGAAATCCATCGTGACTCGATCCCATTTCCATTCGGGTATCATGATCGGTTGAAGTAATCCCGAAGGCACTTGATGTTTCGCTTTCACTTGTTGAAATATCAAACACTTCGAAACAAAGTCAGAAATGTCTCGTTTCATACCATGCCATCAGTATTGTTGTTTCAGATTGTTGTACATTTTTGTACTACCCGGGTGGACTAACATTCGACTGCTATGAGCCTCGCCCAAAATCATCGGAATAAGCTCTGAATTTCTCGAAAAACATAATCGATTTCTGAACCTCAAACAATCATTGCTATCAATCAAAAATTCAGAATCCTGTTTCGAAACACATAGTGCTCGTTTTGCAACTAATTCATCATCAACTTTTTGAGCTTCATGAATTTGTTGCATCAATAACGGTTTTGCTTTTAACTCCGTTACTAACACACCATCAGCAGACACAGAAAGGTGCACATTCATTGCTCGCAAAACAAACAGTGACTTACGGCTTAAAGCATCAGCGACCACATTAGCTTTTCCCGGATGGTAATCAATGACAAGCTCGTAATCTTTCAATAATTCCAGCCATCGTCTTTGTCTCAAATTCAAATCTCTCTGAGTCATCAAATACTTGAGACTTTTGTGATCGGAATACACATGGCATTTTTCCCCGAATAAATAGTAGCGCTAAATTTTTAAAGCGAAAACGATAACAGCTAACTCAAGATCATGAGTCAGATAGTTTTTCTCATGAGGCTTCAACTGTCTCGAAGCGTATGCTACCACTCTACCGTCTTGCATCAATACACAGCCCAAACCATTCAGAGACGCATCACTGTAAATCACATATTCTTTACCGGATTCTAGCTAAACTAACACTGGAGCTTCGGTCAAAAGAGTTTTCAATTGATCAAAACTTTTCTGGCACTTTTCTGACCATTCAAATTTGATATCTTTCTAAAGCAACTTTGTCATCGGTGTTGCTATCATCGAGAAACCTTTCACAAACCGTCTGTAGTACCCGGCAAGTCCTAGAAAACTTCGAACTTCTGAAACATTTCTCGGTGGCTTCCAATCGAGTATAGCTGAAATTTTACTAGGATCAACCCAGATACCCGATGCAGATAGAACATGTCCCAAAAAGCTGACTTCCCTCAACCAGAACTCACATTTACTGAACTTTGCATATAATTGCTTGTCTCGCAAAATCTGCAATACTAACTTCAAGTGTTTAGCATGCTCGATTTCATCACGTGAATAGATTAAAATGTCATCTATAAACACGACTACAAACTGATCCAAATACTGTTTGAAAATTTGATTCATTGATCCATAAAAATAGCAAGGGCATTAGTGAGCCCAAACGGCATCACTAGGAACTCATAGTGTCCATACCTCGTTCTGAAAGCAGTTTTAGGCACATCAGAGTCTCTAACTCGCAACTGATAATAACCTGATCTCAAGTCTATCTTCAAAAATACTGAGGCTCTTTTCAGTTGATCAAACAAATCGTCGATTCGCGGCAACGAATATTTATTCTTTATCGTTACCTTATTAAGCTAACGATAATCAATACACATTCTCATGGTTCCATCTTTCTTTTTCACAAACAGCACTAGTGCACCCCAGGGAGAAAAACTTGGTCGAGCAAAACCTTTATCTGTCAATTCTTGCAACTGAGATTTCAATTCTTTTAGTTCGGTCGGTGCCGTACGATACAGAGATATCGAAATAGGTGTAGTCCCTGGCACTAGTTTAATGCCAAACTTTACCTCCCGAATAGGTGGTAATCCCGATAGTTATTTGGGAAATACATCCGGAAACTCACAAACTACTAACACTATCTCATGTTTCTTTTCTGACTCTTTACTATCCGATACACACGCAAGATAAGCTTCACACCCCTTTTTCACATATTTCTGAGCTAACATCGAAGATATTACTGCCGGTAATCCATTTAAATTAGTAGACTCAACTCAGATTATCTCATCATTTGAACACCTGAAGTCAATTGTCTTTCGCTTACAATTCACTACCGTATCATGCATAGTTAACCAATCCATACCGAGTATGATATCAAACTCGTCAAACGATAATAGCATTAGATCAGTCGGAAAGCAAAAATCTCGGATCATCAGGGGACATTTCTTACACACTTTATCAACTAGCACATAACGGCCCAAAGGATTCGACACTCGTATCACAAACTCGTGAGACTCAACATGTAGAGTCTTCTTTGGATGCCAAAGTTTCACACACATACGAATGAGTAGAACCGGGGTCAATCAAAGCAATAATATCAGTATCAAAAATAGTGAAAGTACCAGTAATAACATCTGGCGAAGAAGCGTCCTCGCGCGCTCGTATAGCATAGGCTCTGGCAGGAGCACGAGTCTCAAAACGTACAACTATATCTTTAGTCCCTCTTTGATTTCCAGTAGCATTACCCGCATGTCTAGGTGGTCTACCTCATGTTGCATTGTTACTAGGTCTCCCACTCGGATCAGTATTCTGTACAGCTAATTTTGGACAGTCTCGGATAAAATGATCAGCTGATCCACATTTGAAACAGGAGCGGTCACGAATTCTACAGCTTCCTGAATGCCATTTGCCACAATGCTTGCACTCAGATCTGTCCTCACAATCATTACCAACACTGGAAACAGAGGTGGCTCGTGTATTCACAGGGGATCGATCACGGTCCCGTCCGAAAAAACTCGATGCATTTTTAGATCGGCCTGAGTCATCCCTAAATTTCTTCGATGACTGATGAAAAGATTTTCCTGAAGATCTTTTACGGAACTCTCTAGCTCCATCATCAGCTTTTCTTTTCTCTTTACTGAGCTCTTCGGCTTTAGAAGCTCGCTCGACAAGTACTACAAACTCTTTGATTTCCAGAATACCCACCAACAATTTAATATCTTCATTCAACCCGTCTTCAAAGCTTTTACACATGATAGCCTCAGATGAAACACATTCCCGAGCATATCTACTAAGTCTGAAAAACTTTCGTTCATAATCAGTAACAGTCATAGAGCCCTGTTTGAGCTCGAGAAATTCTTTCCATTTCTGATCGATGAATCTTTGACTGATATATTTCTTGCGGAACTCGGTTTGAAAGAATTCCCAAGTAACCCATTCTCTCGGCACAACTGAAATCAAGGTATTCCACCAATAGTAGGCAGAATCATGCAACAGAGATATAGCACATTTTAAGCACTCATCAGTTGTGCATGATAATTCATCAAACATGCGAATGGTGTTATCGAGCCAAAACTCAGCCTGCTCGGCATCATCACTGTTAGTAGCCTTAAATTCAGTAGCCCCGTGCTTTCAAATTCTATCAACCAGGGGCTTGCTTAATCTTAACGGGTCGACTATCGGAGGTACCACAGGTGCAGGGTTTGTATTAGTTGGGGGTGGGGTTTGTGCAACAGCCGGATTAGTCCGAACATCTTGGGTAAACCAATTGTTCATCATAGCATAGAAGGCTTGTTTAGCCTCATCATTTTGATTACTTGCATTTAGTTGAGAGTCAATCGGCACTGTCCCGTGAGCGGAAGCAGGCACTACACTCTCGACATCATCAGCTACTGCTCGATCGGGATCAGAATCCATTATTATACGAAAAACACCTTTCAACTGTCAGAAATCATCACACTATCGTATTAACACTTTATGGCATGTATAGCTAGACTCACACACGTTATGTTAGTCCTAGAATCGATTAAACCGTAGCTCTGATACCAATAAAATGTAACATTCTATACCCTCTTCCATCGCTGGAATAGATTCATAAGGTATTACCTATCAGAAACAGATCAGACTAGCCATTCAAAATCAATCATGCATATCAAAATATAGTTTCTTTAATCTTTCAACCATGAATAATTTTTAACCAAAGTTAAAATAACTAATACATTTCAAGATATTTGACACATAAGTCCATTTAACCATATACTCGTGTTTAGGAATTTAACAAGCCATTTTTGCATGGCTAGAATATTTACAATTTTAAAATATAACTTGTTTCAAAAGAGAGTTAAGCCTATACATGCCATATTTCAAAATACAAACTATCAAAAAGTACCAAAACAGTGACGATAGTGGAGATGACTTTGAACTTGAAATCCCCGAGCTCGTAGCTTTCAAACAAGATCTATAAAATAGGACAACACAACACAATCACAGTAAGCTATTAAGCTTAGTAAGTCCTAAGTATCTTAAACAACAAAACTTATTTATACACATTATAACATATTCGAAATGCAACACTAATTAGCCGAATATACACAACCACGTTAAATCCATTTCATTAACTTATTATTTCTTCAGAGTTCGAATTTCATAATCACATCTTCTAAATGACTCGTAGTAATTCATCGATTCGACCTTATAAAGTTAATTCAAATCATTGCATTCACATATAAGTTCAAAGATCATAATTATAAATATAACATATACTTTCATGTACTAAATTCAAAATGGCCGAATATAAATATTTACAGCCACATTTCATATACTTCTTGTTTCAATTCATACTTTAATTCACATTTCTTCATATGCATAACAATTTATACGTATCTGGACAATTTAATATATATCGAATAAATCTAGAAGTCGTATAGCATAATCTCATATTCATAGACTTTTATTGTTTCACCGGCAATTTGCCTGCTAGGTATAAACCTAAACTTATCACCGGCACGAGGCCTGCTAGGTATAAACCTGAATTTACCACCGGCACGGAGCCTGCTAGACATTAAGTCTGAAATTCATTCACTGGCATTATGCCTGCTAGGCTCATGGCCCGAAACAATGTCACCAGTTAAAAGCTTGCTTAGCCATAGGCCCAGATAATAATTCGAATATAAATTTCACAAAATCATAACATATACACTTCTTGTATTTATGTATTTCACACAAGTTAATCACATTAGTCCACTTTGACTTTATTCACGTATAATCACTTGATAACTATCACATTATTGCTTCTTAATTTACCATTACATATCTTTAATCTCATGAATACAACTTACGGCAATATGATCATAATAAATTTCCTTGTTTCACTTTCATGCATACTATTCGGCTTCATGTATGTGTGTATATATATAATACGCTAAAGGTATGGCTAAATTCTCGTGACATATTATGATTCAATCACAAATAACTTATGTTTAAATACTGAAAACTTACCTCGAGTATTTCCGAACAACTACGGGTCGGCTACTCAACTACTTTAGCTTTTCCCTTATCCGAATTTGCCCCTCTATGCTCTTGAGCTTAATTCAACAATTTTAAACTAATCATTATTCGACTATTCAAGCATTTCTTCAAAATATAATATATATATATATATACATATTCGACTTTCACATATATAGAGCATAGTAAACAAAAGTAAGATATATTATAGGTCATCTTTGACCTTTCTATTTTCATCAATTTGAGCCCTTCCTTGGCCAAATATTTCATTCGGCATTAAGATACAAACAAGTTAACATTTTCTTGATACACACCCTTAAGACCAAATGCATAATTCATTTATTTTAACATGTTTATACCTCGTAACTATGCTTAATTATCACCTATCAGTCATCATCCGAACATGTATATGTAAGATAAATATAAATCCTTAATCAACTACCTTACATCATTTAACATAATAATTTCCATTTTCAATATCATAGAAATCTAGGTTGGCCGAATATATATAATTTCACCTATGCATAAACATTACTCATATTCCATTACTTACATTATAATACACAACATTAGCTCAAGTCATTTTTTTTTCAAGTTCAAATTCGGCTATTACACATATAAATACTAACAAATTAAATATTAACTAGCTCAAACTTCACTAATCAACAATTATTCATTTAAAACATAAAGACAACAATCTATCCCCTTCATTATCTTCCATGGCCGAATGCTCAAATCATCACACAACTTCAAAATTTTGACATAGGCTAAGTAAGGAACTTAGTAACTAACTTAAAATATGCTAAAATTTCAAGAAATAACATGAATTTCTTACATTAATTCAAGCCTAAGGTGACCGAATGGTTTTTGCCCCTTTTCTTTCTTTACATTCGGCTAAGAAGAAAACAAAGATGAACACATTATTTTTTTCACCCTTTTTCCATTTTAATTATCATTATTTTATAATATAAAACCATTTAGGTGCAATAATACTAATAGAAATACATTTATTTTATATCAAGTAACAACATGGCCGGCCACTATCTCAAAAATGGATAATTTGACATGTGAGTCCACTTTTTTTTTTTACTATGCATTAATAGACCACTACAGTTTAACCTATCACATTTTCAAAATTTTTCACATAAGTCCTATTTAATAAATTTCACATACAAATGACAAAATCAAAGCATGAAATTTTCACAAATGCAATTACACGTATAATAAGCATAGAATATAACGTTTAATTATTTTTGTGACTCGATTTTGTGGTCCCGAAACCACTTTTCAACTAGAGTCAAATTAGGGCTGTCACATATGTTCACACAAGCTGTGAATCAAAATGCTCACACGAGCTGTGAATCAGAATGCTCGCACGAGCTGTGAAAATGGGCTTGCTCACATGAGCTATGGGTTGGAACGTAGCTACATGATGCTACTTACACGAACTGTGGAGTATCCGCAATACATGCCGAACCTTAACCATCTATAGGACATTCAGGACCAACACCCGAATCATGTAAACCCTAATGACATATCATTTGTATCTTACAAATTCCTATGGTTCAAACGGGGCTCGGTAATCGTCATACGTCGTTGGATTTACGCTGTTTCATAACACAATAAATTTCATACTAACATATATATATATATATATATATATATATATATATATATATATATAGATTTAATCACAATATAATCACATATTAAAATAGAATTTAATCAAAATTATAAAGAATATAGTTCATACGAACTTACCTGGCTAAATTGCAGAAATACCAAAGTTTAGGGGCATTTTGGTAATTTTTTATTTTTCTCAATTTTCCACCCAATCTTGATCTAAATTAATATTTTCATTAAATATATTAATTTAGAAAATAAAAAAAATTCATTTTATGCAATTTGATTAATTTTAATTTTACGAAATTACCCCTAAACTTTTACTTTTATTCAATTTAGTCCCTAAGCCCAAAACATGCAAATTAACCATTTTTACCCAAAATTGAGCTTAGCCGAATGTTCATGGTATCCAAAACAGCCCATTCATGCAACAATTTCACATTTAATCCTTGCATTTTACTATTTTAACAAATTAGTCCCTAATCAATAAATTCATCAAAAATCACTTAATAAAATACTTTTATATAACAACTAATATTTCAAATTCATCAATTAACATCTAAAATCACAAGGTTCATCAATGGCAACATTCAAAATCTTTAACAGTTTCAAAATCGAAGGTACGGGCTAGTTGGACCTAGTTGCAACAATCTCAAAAACATAAAAATTATTAAAAACGGATAACTTAGGGACTTACATGCATAATTTTAACCATGGCCGAACCTAGATTCATTTCCATGGATTTTTCTTCTTCCAATTTCGGTGAAGAGGACGCTAAAATGATGGTAATATTTTTTCTTTTATTTGATTAAATTTTAATTATAAAATTACAATTTTGTCCATTTAAAATTCAACCAATTTTCAAACTTTTAATTTCCCAAAACCTTCCACTAAATTCTTAAATGGTCTAATTACCATTTAAGTCCCTTTTCCTTTATTCAATAAACCTTTTAATCACTCAAATAAAATAGTGACTAAATGTTACATCTTTTATGATTTAGTCCTTTTTAATTAATTAACTATCGAAACGTTAAAATTTTTCAATGAAACTTTAATACCACTTCAAAGAAACTCTGTAAATATTTTTAAAAATATTTATGGCTCGGTTTATAGAAACGAGGTCCTGATACCTCATTTTCTAAAACCATTTGACCTTAGGGTCTTACCACTTGAATTTAATAAATTATTATAAAACATAAATTACCAACTCAAAAACCTTTTTAAAAACCATATTTGACTCATAAATATTAAATAATAATATTTACGAACTTTCTCATCAAATTTGGTGGCCCCGAAACCATAGTTTTCGATACCATTGAAAAATAGGCTATTATAATCTCTCTTTCTCCCCCACTTTCTCTCTTATACTCTCATCTTCCATCTTAGCCAACTCTATAACCATTGTTATCAGACCACTATACACAACGACTCTTTGCCTGACCCAAAGCAATGTGAACCAACTTACATCATCGTCATCCCCACTTTGTTTGATCATTGTATCAATGATTGGTGCGGTGGGTGTGGACCACTTCCACCTTTGCATTTTCTTTAATGGTAAACCTAAAAACCAGCAACTCCACTTGCCAAACTCAAGACCAAACCAAAAACACTAACCAAACCTTACACTTACTACAACCATCCTTACCCATATTGTAATATCCCTAAAGTCCCTTTGGTCGTAAGAAATATAAACTCGAGAATATGTGTTAAGATTTCTCAGAGTAAATAAAATGTGAATTATCGTTGTTAGTAGAAAAGAGTATTGGATATTGAAGGAAGTTAAAACAAGTAATATATTGCAAGATAATTATTTAAAGTAAGGACCGAATCATAAAGAAGTAAAACGTAATGGGGCCAACTTGTAAATACTCAAAAGTTAAGTGTTCAAAGTGAAAAAGTGGAAAAATTAAGGGACTAAAGTTTTAATTTTGCCAAATGTGTGATTGATGAAATTGTAAGTATTAAAAGTATTGCAAGAAAGATAGTTTTTGGGAAAATTACTAAAATGCCCTTAGATGTATGGATGAATCATGATCATTAGATTTACTTGGAGATTAAGGAGAAGATATGGACCCTTGGTTTATAATTATGATGTTGGTGATATTTAATTATTTAATTATTAGGTAATTAATATTTTATTAAGATATTTTATAATTTTAATTAATGTATATGATAATTATAAAGGATGTATGAAGTAAATTCTTCATACTTTCACAAAGCTCCCAACCCCCATGACAGGGAGAAGAATGAAAGTTTACACTTTATGCAATTTAGTACTTTTCCATTAAATCAATCATTTTCACCTAAAATTCATGAAAATTTTCATAGCCACCAAAAAGGAAAAGTGAAGTAGAGATCCTAGAGAGTTTGATTATAATTTTAGAAGTAAGAATTTGGAGTTGGAAATGAAGAAAGTTAAGAGAAATTATGAAATCAAGGTATCCAGGCTTGAAGGTGAAGATGAAAGTGTGAGAAAGCATGAGTATGTGAAGAAATTAAGGTAAGTGGTTTAAATTATTATGTTATATCTATTTGACTGTTTAATTTGATGAGATATTTTAAGAAGTAATTTTTTATAATCATTTTCTATGTTCTAAGTAAAGAAAATATTATGTTTATGTATGAAGAGAATGATGAATGATTTTAAGTGAATAGCTAAAACAAAGTGTGAGTGATTTAATTATTAAAATTTTAATTCAAAATTTATTAGTGAAATGATGAATTGTGTATTTGAGATGTTGAAAGTGGTAAATATTTATTTTGAATATTAGTTGGATGAGTAGATTGGAAATTTATTTGTTAATGTGATTAATTTGATAAAATTTGAAGTAAGGACTAACTTTTAAATTTGTAAAAATTATGAAATTAAGGATTAAGTATAGAGATTAAATTTTGGATTTTTATGAAAAAACTATAAGAATATTATATTTAAAGTATTGAAAAAATTGTACTTAAATCAACATGTTTTAGATTAAAAGGACTAAATTTAGAAATTTCTAAAAGTTTAAAATTTAAGAGTTGAAAAATTAGAAAAGACAAGATTATGTGATAAGAAATGATGTTGTATATTTTCATATAAAATAAACAGAAAAATGAAAGTTATGGTTTTTTCCTTTTTTTTTCTTATGCCCTTTGAAGAAGTCAAAAAGCTTGGAGTCGGCATCCGTCCGTAGAAGACGCAGTCCCACTTCAATTGAATTTGGGTAACCTAATTTTGTAGACGTCGTCTTCTCTGATTTTTAAAACCCTGTTACTTTCTTTTTGAAAGGCATCGCCGTCCCTATTGCATTAGGCTGAGATTTTATATGTTTTAAAAGTGACCGCCTATTATCTCAAAATAAAAAATTGTCTATTACCAAATAAATAAATAAATAAATGTGTTATGTATGAACCAACTAATGTTTAAATGTTAGGAGGTCAAATCGATGAAACTTATAATTTGCGGTTGAATCCATAGAATAAAAAAGAAATTTAATGTGATTCAACTACTTCGAAATTGATAAGTCCAAAATCCATTTGTTCTGAAACCAGGTTCTTTTAAGGTGTTGCTTGATGGAGAAAGTCAAAGTCAACTTCTGCGTACGAAAAGCCATCGTACTTTAGCATATATAGGGCGCCTTATCCATGAAAAACATAACCCTAAGCATATATCACAACAATAGCTATACAATTTCCAGTGATCCCAAATGGCATATCCCAGTTCCAGTTCAAGCCAACCATTAGCTAACCCTGTTTCCATCATCAGCTCTCATTTTTGTGCTCCTTACCCCATTGATCTCGCTATCATAAGGAAGGTTTTAACCATAAGTGATGGGAACTTCGTAGTTACTGACATCAATGGCAATATTGTTTTCAAGGTTAAAGGAGCTTTTCTATCCGTCCATGACCGACGGGTGTTGCTCGACGGTGCTGGGAATCCCATCGTCACTCTCAAACAAAAGGTCGTCGATGCCATGGATGTTATAAGCTATACGTTCAAGTTTCAAGTCTATACTTACATCATTTACCCATATTGCTTGTTTTGTATTGATGCAGTTAATGAGTGCACATGATAGATGGCAAGTCTTCAAGGGAGAGAGCACGGATTCAAGTGATCTTTTGTTTTCGGCTAAACGATCTTCCATGTTCCAGTTAAAGACCAAATTAGATGTGTTTTTGGCAAACAACACAAAGGAGGAAGTTTGTGATTTTAAGGTTAAAGGGAGTTGGTTGGAAAGGTCTTGTGTTGTTTATGCCGGAGAGTCTTCCACCATTGTTGCCCAAGTAAGCTTCTTTTTCTTTTTCCTGCAAAGTATATGCACTTGTAGTTTAGCTTCTTCAAGGAAAACCCAAACAAAAAAAAAGAAAAAGAAAAGGAACTATTCAAATTAATGAGTGTTAAATAAATGTGATCGGCAGATGCACAAGAAGCACACTGTTGAAAGCATACTGATAGGGAAGGATAAGTTCATGGTGACGGTTTATCCCAACATTGATTACGCATTCGTTGTAGCCATTATTGTGATTCTTGATGGGATAAATAAGGAGAATAGTTCAGGTTCAGGAGGAGATTTCGATTTTCTTGGTGGGATAAATTAGAAATCTTATCCAACAATTAACGCGTGATGTATTGATAGAAAACGTTGGTTTCATAGTGTTTTAAATTGATACTCAATCTGAAGAAATCTTCACTCTCTTGTTTTGTATTACTCTGCACAAAGTTGAGTGGATATTATTTGTTGAATGTAAAACAAAGTATTTCATCAAATTTTAAAATTCATGGTACGAGAACAAATTTGGCTCCAAACGCAAAGGCTTGATAACTGATTCATCAAAATTTGCCCACTAGAGTCAAAATTGAGCTACTTGGTTATTTTGATACCTAAAAGCAAGGTGCCGAAACCTTGAAGCAGGGTCCTAAAATTTAAGTTAAAAACAGCTCCAACATACTCTAAAACACATCTTACAAAGCAAACTCCATATCAAAGCACACCATAGTTTAGCTCATAACCATAAATCATTGAAACACATTTTGAGAACACTTCAAAACCTCAATAACACATCCAAAACGAACCTCATAATCAATTAAAATTTAGCTGAAATTAAAGGAATAATTGCATGTTTAATAGTCCATTTTCAGTGAAATCGGAATAGTAGTTTCGGGACAATAAATCTAAGTCGAAAATAAAATTTATTTTAATTTTATTGCATGGTCCATATTATGATAGAGATGTCATGTGAAAATTCTGATAAGAAAATTTTACCGATTATGTGCTTAATTACGGAAAGGACCAAATTGCATAAAATGCAAAAGTTAAATTCTAGTAGCTAGAAGGATTAAATAGCTATAGAATTCAAAAATTGAGGTCCTTATATGGTAATTAGACCATTAATCAAAAGTTAGTAGATATTTTTGATGATTCATCCATGGAAATTTAGAAAAGGGCAAGGACTAAATTGAAAATAGAAATAATTAAAGATGATAAATAATTAAAATAGAATTAAAATCATTTTATATCATTTTCTTCCCCAGATATTCCATGGAAACCCTAGGAAAGAGAAAACAATCTTTCTTGGCTTAATTGGGTAAGTTTTCTTGTCCCAATTTTAGTAATTTTGATATTTTTGAAATTGGGATAGTTTAATCTATTTATTTGGGGGATTAATTTGAAAAGTTATTAAAGTATAGAAGTTATGTCGTGGATGAATATGCTGAAAATTAGAAATTTATGGTAGAAAATGAAAGGTTGTTGATAGACAAACAACTTTTACAAAGTGATTTTTGATGAAAACATGATTTAGGGACTAATTTGTAAAGTTGTGAAAATTGATGAAAAAATTCTGAATTTTATAGAATATATTTGCTGTAAATTTGATATTGAAATTTCTGCTAGGCTTGGAAAAAAGAATTAAATTTCAAGAATTTCATTTTCCGAGCCTAGGGATGAAATTGAAATTTATGAAAAGTTTAGGGACAAAATGGTAATTTTACCTAGGATGTAAATTGAGTCCAATTGAATATGAAATGTGATAAATTTATGATTAAATTCATTTATATAAATCCGGATAACTCAAATTCAAAGCTCGTGTTGGATTAATTAAGTTTCAGATTAATAGATCTATATACGTGAACAAGTGTCGAGGTAAGTTCGTGTAATTTAATTAAGCATGTACAGATGTTGAATTGAATGGATTTGGAGCCTGCTCAATTTCTTTTTCCACCTTTTTTGGATAATCTATGAGAAAATGATCAAGGGAACCACATCCATAAGAAGCCCCGCTTCTCAAACGATATTCTCCAAAATGAAACTTATTACATTGTTTACATTTCGGTTTGGGATTACCAACACTACCAACACTGGTTACAGATGGATTAGAGTGTTGAAAGCCTCGTTCTTTTCCAGAATATCCCGATTATGTTGTAAAACGATCATAATACTTCTTTGATTTCTTTAAAACGAATGATTGTGACTTGCTCATAATTCTCTTACCAGAAACTCGAGCTTCTCTTTCAGCTTGTTTCTTTTCTTTACTCAGTTCTTCAACTTTATGTGCTCGATCAACCAGTACTGCAAATTCCCTTAATTCAAAAATACCAATCAACAGCTTAATGTCTTCATTTAAGCCCTCTTCAAAACGTTTACACATATCAGCCTCAGTTGGAACCCACTCTCTAGCAGACTTACTTAATCGAACAAATTCTTGTTCATACTTAGACACAGTCATTTTTCCCTATTTAAGCTCTAAAAATTCTTTCTTTTTCTGATCCATAAATCTCCGACTAACATACTTCTTTCTGAATTTGGTCTAGAAAAACTCCCATGTAATGTTTTCTCTTGGTACAACAGAAGTTATAGTATTCCACCAATGATAATCTGTGTCTTTCAGTAAGGATACTGCACATTTTAGACATTCAGCGGGTGTACAAGATAATTCATCTAAAACCCGAATAGTATTTTCCAACCAAAACTTAGCCCGTTCTGGATCATGATCAACAGTAGCTCTAAATTCTTTCTGCCCCATATTTACGAATTTTATTTACTGGAGGTTTACCAGTCCTAACGGGTTCAACACCTTGTGGTACCTCAGGAACTGCTTGAGAAGTAGGTAGGGGAGGTTGTTGTACAACAGGATTTGTTCACATAGGCAGAGACAAGGGCGTGTGTCTCAACCGCGTGTGCTACACGGCCTAGAACACGGGCGTGTATCTTGTCCATGTGAACCCTGTATCTAATTTTTTAAAAATTCAATTGATTACACGGCCTACTCACACGAGCGTGTGGTTGGCCGTGTGGCACAAGTCTGAGAGTTACACGGGGTCAAACACGGTTTGCCGTGCGGGCGTGTCCTAGGGTTACATGGACGTGTCCCTTTGACCATATGGGTGTGTGATCCCTGTAACATGGAAAATTTTTGAAATGTCGTGAAAAATTCTTAGAGTTCTCGATTAAGTCTCGATTCGATTATATTACTCAAACTGGGCCTCGAAGGTCTATTTATGGGACGTTATGAATAATATCAAAAAATGAATAGTAATTGATATGAAATATTTGTAAATGTTCTGTAATCTCTAGTAATACTTCATAACCCTGTTCCAGCGACGGATACGGGTTTGGGGTGTTACAACATGCATAATTAATGATCATACTTTCACCAAAACATAAACCAACTATAGAGTACACAAAACATGACTCTCAAATCATTTAAAATTCCAAATCGAGTATTATAACACTGATATATAATCATACAACAAAAGACTCGCTAAGTACACTACCACTAGGAGCCTTTGAACACAAATGAGCTATTATAAGACATGTAGCCTTACAATGATGGAACGGTGGTCCATTCTATGAGTTGAGCTTTCTGAAGGCACTAAGAACCAATGCGCAAGGAAATAACAGTGCGTAAGCATAAAGTTTTGAAAGTTCAGAAGGAAAGTATCATATTTACCTTGCTTTCGATTGAGCTAGTCAAGTTAATTCTTAAATTTATTGTCCTTAGTGTAGTTTTTAGTCATAATATACTTGTAATATTTTGAATAGATTGGTTTAATAAAATTCCATCTTTTGCATTAATGTCGTTTGTATTTGTTCTCAACGATTTTTACACGTAAAATAAAATGAACAAGTAAATAGTGACTCATTGAATACTTAATGTTTAACTAATATTAAGTTACATTATGTGGTCAAATCATAATACGAGAAGGCAACTTATATTAGTAGGTAATATAAATGGTCCATAGCCTAATCGAAATTAAGCAAATCGATTAAAAGACTTTCGTGCCATCTATCAAGGCCAAATGGGAGATACCTTGTCTTGGGTGTTGGAGCAAATGAATTCTGAAATATATAGACA
The DNA here is from genome assembly GCA_025698475.1 of Gossypium anomalum. Classification (NCBI taxonomy): domain Eukaryota; kingdom Viridiplantae; phylum Streptophyta; class Magnoliopsida; order Malvales; family Malvaceae; genus Gossypium; species Gossypium anomalum. The sequence goes on along the minus strand of CM046958.1, from coordinate 27,383,778 downwards.
TAGATGTGATTTGTAACACCCTCTACTCGAATCAAATCATCGGATCCGGATATAAGATGTTATAACACATAAACACTTAGCAAAAATTTTACAACCAGCCTATAACCATTTTTAAAACATACTTCTTATTATTTTATTAACTATCTTTAGAAAAAAAGATTAAATAAAGAAAATACTTAATAATACATTAGATCTTCAAAACAACATAAGACGTTACAACTCAAAACTTTGCTAAAGATAGACTCATCATGGTGTAGTGTACTAAGCGCCATTGTAACAACCTATTTTTCAGTGAAATCGGAATAGTGGTTTCGAGACCACAAATCCGATATGAAAATAAAACTTATTTTTATTTTATTACATGGTCCGTAATATTTAGAAAGGTCGTGTGAAAATTCTGATAATAAAATTTTATTGATTATGTGCTTAATTACGAGAAGGACTAAATCGCATAAAATGCAAAAGTTGAATTCTAGTAGCTACAAGGATGAAATAGCTATGGAATTCAAAATTAGAGGTCCTTATATGGTAATTAGACCATTAAAGAAAAGTATGTAGATATTTTGGTGACTCATCCATGGAAATTTAGAAAAAGGGCAAGGACTAAATTGAAATTTGAAATAATTTAATTAATTAAAAGATGAAAAAGAAAATATCATCTTATTTACTCATCTTCTTCCCCAAAAATACATGGAAACCCTAGGAGAGAGAGTAGATGTAACGCCCCAATTTTTGGGATTTCTGTGATTTTTGGAGAATTTTAGGATACCTGTGTTTTGACTGCTTGATGTAGGTCTGAGTATGTTAGTGGGCCTCTAGAAGGCCTAAGGTAGATTTAACTAATTTTAATTCAAAAGGGAAAAGGGGTTCTGGTAATTTGGGCTTTTAAAATTTAATGGGTAAAATAAGCCACAAGAAGGCATGTGGCAAAGTGGCATGTGACACCACTAGGGGGCTAAAAAAGTGGCGTGTGGATGATTTGGGGGAGCTAGGGTTCAAGTCACAAGGTAAGCAAGTTATAGTATTATTTTTATGTATAGAAAGGGGATGTAATGGAACTCAAGTGGAACTCGATTAGGAAGAGTTTAAGTTGCTCAGGAGATTGAGTAAGAAGGGGATAAGGGAGAAGATTTAGGAGCTGATTAGGGAGTGCAGAATTGGCCGAATGGTGGAATCTTGAGGAGCAAGAGTTGGCTGGCCAAGGGTTTCTAGTATAGGGGAAATTCGGCTAGTAAAGGGGAAAAATACAGCTTTTGTTCTAACAATTCTTTTCTCTTTTTCTTTCTCCTCTCTTCTCTTATTCTCTTTTCTTCTTCTTTTTTTTTTCTCCCTAGCCGAACCTTCCTACCATTCTACCTTTCCATTCCATTCGTTCCTAAGCCCTTATAGCCGATTGCCATAAAAGCTGAAATCCCGAAAACCTATTGCTTGTGTCGATTTCTCCTAGCCAACTTTTCTTATTTTTCTTTCATCTTTCCTGGCCGATTTTCACACCCTCTAAATCCCAACCTCTGTCGACATCAACATTGCAAAAACCCCCATATCTAATCATCTTTTCTTTACTGTTTCAAAAAGCCGAAAACACAATAGTCACAGGGGCATAGCCGAATACTTAGACCATTAAAGATTCAATTTCTGTTAATATTTGAGGGATTGATCTGCGTCAGATTTGAATAGGAACTAAGGTGGAATCGTTGATTGAAAGAACCGGTGGTAAGTACTCAAATCTATTTTTATTACGGGATTTAGAAAAGCCGAAATCCCTAAAGGCTTAGGGAGGCTGTCGATTGGGCCTTATGGCTCTAAGGGTTGTGACAATTGTTTTGTTATAATGTTAGTGTGATCTAGAGGCTGCTGATCGAAGACTTGGACAAGCGGAACTACTGGATCTAGATCTAGTCGCTAGTTTCGGCAAAGGTAGGATCTCTTGTGCCTAAAGTGTTAATGGCCGACTTATGGTAAGGATATTTGTATATAAGTTGTTATGGATCCATCGTTAACATATTAGTAATTGACTGTATGTAACTCGTGTGTGGAACTCGTCAGCGTTTCGTCGCAAACAGGTGTGTAACTGACACCCTTTCATAGACTAGATCGGTAAAAGCCGAAAAGCCGAGATGCCAAAAATTTGGTATTTTGTGAACTTGCGAGTGTGCGAATGCTCGTGAGATAGATTGAGTAACATATTAGGTAATCTGAAGTGATAAGACTTCAGTACGCACGATTTCGTGCACTTTGATATATTTGGGCTTAATGGGCTAAAATCGGGTTAATGGGCGAACGGGCCCAATACGGTAAGGACGCTTGGTAAGTGTTTCTGTTAACACGTAAATGGTAGAAATATGCATGAAAACCCTAAAATAGTTAAATTACTAGAATACCCTAAGTATGAAAAATTACCATTATACCCCTAGGTGCAAAATGACCATTATACCCCTAGGGTTAATTTTGACTGAAAAGCATGATGATTTGATTCTGTATGATGTATGCCATGATATGTATATCTGTTGCATGGGGACATGGGTTATATTTATGGAGGAAGCGACCTGGTGGCTATGCCACAATTATCGATCCGTGGCTCTACCACAATTATTCGATTCGTGGCTCGCCACGATTATTCAGATATCCGTGACTCTGTCACATTATTCGGTTTCTGGCAGCCATGCTGCAAATTCTGTGGCGTGTAGCGGTTGGGTGGGTCGAGTAGTCCCCCCACATAGTGTAAGGTTGGTACGAGGGTGTATACGGTTGGATATGGTTGGGTTTCTGGATAAACATGTAATATCCGTTCTGTTCTGTTATGGGCCTATGGGCTTCATTCTGAAATCTGTTCTGGGCTAAGGCCAACTTAATTTGTTTCTGTGGTTTGAGCTGATATAGACTATGGTTGGGTTATTTTACAACTGAGTTTCCAAACTCACCCCTTATTTTCATCCACGCAGGTAATCCCCAACCATAGTGGGCTTGGAGCTGTGAGGGATTCGGAGTGGCCACACGTTCTGCAAATTTGGTTTTTTTCTAGTGAATTGGACATCTTTTCATTTACTTTTATGATTTGGGTTTTAAGTTGTAATAAGGCCGCTTTAATTATTTTGAATTGTTTTAATATGTTTACTAGAATAGATATGATATTATCTTAATCACTGAAACTGATTGGCTTTAGGCCGCGTTTTCAAAAACAGTAATTTTTTTCAAAATATCACGACAACAAAGCAAAACTGTCGCAACGAAAACGTTTTTCAAAATTAATCACTTTTCTTAAAATGGACTTAATCGAATAGGTTTCCTAAGAATAGACACTAAGTTAAGGTATGGCAACGGTGGTGTGCATGTCTAGGATTGGATCCGAAGGGAGCTTGGTACTTAAGCAGTCCGATGGACTCACCTCCTCTTTTCCGGTTTCCTACCTAGTGCACAGCTTCCATTCACTTTAACCTATAACGAAATTATCCTTTAAAACACTAAGTAAGTTTTTCTAGATCAAGAATATAAAATGTTTTTTTTACGCTTCGATGTGGCACGTCGGATTCGGTCAAACATCTAGGACGGGCTTGGGGTGTTACAGTAGAAACTTTCATGGCTTAATTGGATAAGTTTCCTTGTCCCGTTTTTAGTAATTTTGATATTTTTGAAATTGGGATAGCTTAATCTAGATACCTTAATCTATCTATTTGGGGAATCAATTTGAAGAGTTATCAAAGTATGGAAATTAGGTCACGGATGTATATGCTGAAAATTAGAAATTTATGGTAGAAAATGAAAGGTTGTTGATTGATAAACAACTTTTACTAAGTGATTTTTGATGAAAACATGATTTAGGGACTAAAATGTAAAGTTGTGAAAATTGATGAAAATTTTTGAAATTTATAGAAAATATGTGCTGTAAATTCTATATTGAAATTTTGGTTAGGCTTGGAATAGGGAGTAAATTGCATAAATTTTATTTTCCGAGCTAGGGACGATATTGGAATTTATAGAAAAGTTAGGGGCAAAATGGTAATTTTTCCTAGGACATAAATTGAGTCCAAATGAATATAAAATGTTTGAAATTGATGTTTAAAGTTATTTATATAGATCCAGGCAACACAAATTTGATGTTAGATCGAGGAAAAGGAAAGGTTTCGGATTAGTAGATTATTTACGCAAACAAGTGTCGAGGTAAGTTCGTGCAACTTAATTGAGCATGTGAATATGTTAAATTGAATGTTGTGTTTGTATGGAATGTGACTTATATTGATGTGAATTGTTTGATTGAAGAATTGAATACATGTTTGAAACGGTGAAAAAGGGTTAAGCTCCGTTTGAATATTGAATTCAGATGAATATATGTGCTTTCCCGAAATGAATGAGGTCATGCATTTTTTGCTGATGGGATTTAGCTCGAACGAGTAATCCTATTGATCTCATTATAGAAAGGATTTAGCCCGGACGGGTAATCCCGATATCATCCCTCTCGAGCATATGTTACAATTAGGGTTTAGCCTGAACTGGTAATCCTATAATACGATATATGGCTTGAGAGTATGTTATTTGGTTAAATGCCCTATTGGGTACTCTTGAATAAGAATTGACGGGTTGTTGAATTGTACACCTTTAGTGTACCACTTGAGTATCCATCGAAATTTCAATTATTCAACAGACACAACTCTTGGCATGATGAGAGAATTATGAGATGAAATGGTAATGTCTTAAAAGAATATGGCATGATGAACTCATCTATGTTTACTTGATTGATATGAAGATTTTGTGACTAACATGTTTGATTGAATGCATGTGTTTAGGTAATTTTGCCAAATGGATGGAAAACATGATACTGTATGCTTAGATTTAATAAACGAGATTGGTAAGTTTAGTTTCCGTTATACGAACTTACTAAGCATGTAATGCTTACTCCGTTTTATTTTCCCCTATTTTATAGTGCTCAGAAGCTCACGAAGGTTGGAGATCATTGGAGTATCATCACACTATCCACTAGCTTATTTTGGGTATATATAGTAAAATCATTTTGGTATAATGGCATGTATAGGCTAACTTGGCCATAGATGGCTTAAATATGTGGTTTGTAATCTAGCCATTGGAATGGCTAGTAATGGTTGTTTTTTATACTTGTAATGACATACTATGGTAGCTACATGTATGTTAAGTAGTTGAACAAATTATGCCTAACATATGGAATATACTAAGGTAAGATTACAAACATGTATGCATGTAATGATATGCCATGTTGAATGATAGAGTTTGCTTAATTTGAATGCTTGAAATGGTTGGTATTGTGAAAAAAGTTTAAGTGCAGTTCATTGGTGTGATTTTGGGTGAGAAATGAAGCTAGAAATGGCTTCATTTTGTCCGCACGAGTAGACGCACGGGCGTGTGTCTAGACCGTGTGTGACACATGGCCTGGTACATGGGCATGTGGTTAGGCTGTGTGTTCTGTGCACCTTAAATTCGAGGAAACAGAATGCTCCGAATTGAGCACACGGGCAGAGACACGGGTGTATGTCTCAGCCGTGTGTGCTACACAACCCAGAACACGGGTGTGTGTCTTTGCCGTGTGAAACCTGCACCTAATTTCAAAGAAAATTAATTAACCACACAACCTAGCACATAGGCATGTGGCATGGCCGTGTGCGCAAGTTAGAGAGTTACACGGGGTCAAACACGGCCTGCAGCATGGGCGTGTCCCTTGGACCACACGGGCATGTAAGCCCTGCACCTTGGAAAATTTTTAAAAATTCACGAAAATTTGTTAGAGTTCCCGATTAAGTCCCGACTCGATCTCAGTGCTCATATTGGGCCTTGAGGGTCCATTTAAGGGACATTATGAGAAATCTCAGAAAATGAATAGTAATTGATGTGAATTATCTGAAAAATGTTTTGAAAGTTTTGAAAATGCTTCGTAACCCTGTTTCGGCGATGGATACGGATTAAGCATTATAACAACCATGCTCCTATTGTACCCTTTGTATGCATGATGACGCAACCTGAATTGCTACCTTGGCGTATCCTGGCTTGGTCCCTCCTAGTGTATCCATTCTTATAGCGGAACCTGAAAAATAAACAAACATTTGTAAGTTCAAATGAACACAGTGAGCTTTAACCCAGATTACCTTGAAGCATTCGTTGTTTAATTCCTCATCTTGAAGAATCTGGATTTCCTTTTTGTCTTTGGCGGATACTTTCTTAATATCGACGTACACATATACACCAACTTCCATACTTAACCATCCTACACACAGTTTGTAACACCCCTAACCCGTATCCGTCGTCGAAATAGGGTTACAGAGCATTACCGGGACTTTCAAAACATTTTCAGATAATTCAAACATTTACTATTCATTGCTCGAGGTTTATTCATAATGTCCTTTAAATGGACCCTCGAGGCCCAAAACGAGCATTAGAATCGAGTCGAGACTTAACCGGATACTCTAAGAATTTTTCGTGAAATTTTAAAATTTTTTCAAGGTGCAGGGCTCACACGCCCGTATGGTCCAAGGGACACGCTAGTGTGACCTTTGGACACACCCGTGTTACAGGCCGTGTTCGACCCCGTGTAACTCTCTGACTTGTGCACACGGCCATGCCACACTCCCGTGTGCTAGGCCGTGTGGTTAATTGATTCTTTTCAAAATTAGGTGCAGATTTCACACGGCCAAGACACACGCCCGTGTTTTAGGTCGTGTAGCACACACGGCTGAGACACACGCCCGTGTCCCTGCCCGTGTGCTCAATTCTGAGCATTCTGTTTTCTCAAATTTAAGATGCAGTGGACACACGACCTAAGCACACCCCCATGTACTAGGCCGACACACGGTCTAGACACATGCCCGTGTGGACAAAATAAAGCCATTCCTAACTTCATTTTTCACCCAAAATTATACCAAATTCCTGCACCAAACTTACATCCAAACACCAACCAATCCGAGCATTGAATTCAAGCAATTTATAACATCTAATATGATATATTGTTACATGCACTCATTCTTTTAATCTTACCTTCTATAAGCATACCCATTTTAACCTTTCTCAATCAATCAATATTAAACACTTATGTTATCTCCATAAAATAAACCTAAATACATATATATACATGTACCACAACATAATCAACACTAGTCATTCCAACAGCTAGATTACAATAATCATTTACATTTACATGCCAATATGACCAATATAACCTATACATTCCATTGTAACAATAATTGCTTTACCATATTGTACCGACATGGGCCGATGGATAGTGTGAGTGATCTCTGCCAAGCTTCCAATCCAATGAGCTTTCAATTTACTATAAAACAGGGAAATAAAACTAAGTAAGCATAAAATGCTTAGCAAGTTCGTATAACATGGTACTTAACTTACCATTTATTCTATTTTGAGGTAACTATGTAAGGCACATTCATTTAATTTGACCTCAAGCCCTACACATATCCTCATTGCCGTTGTTAGTCATATATTCAATAATAACATCAAAAACATGTATGGCTCAATAACAATCAAGTTTCCATGCACATATGCTTTCCACAACATGTATAATTCACATTACTATATCTCAAGTATAATTTCATATAAAACATCTCGAGCCACATATATATACAACAGGATTACCAGTTCAGGCTAAATCCTTTTTATGACATATGCTCTACGGAGTTTGATCTGGATTACCCATCTGGGCTAAACCCAATTCATAACATATGCTCGAGAGGAATTATATCAGGATTACCTGTTTGGGCTAAACCCATTCTGTGATGAGGTTAATAGGATTACTCGTCCGAGCTAAATCCCATCAGCAACAAATGCAGGACCTCATTTATATCGGGAAATCACATATCAATTGAATTTTCCATTTATTCAAACGGAATTTAGCATCTTTCAAGTATTATCAAGCACGTGGTCAATCTCATTTATTTATACATTTATACAATTCAATTGTTCACATTCAACTCAAGCATAAAATTTACATTTTTATCATTTATCATTTGTGGGCATTATAATTGATCGAACACTTTCATTTATCGGGCTTTAACAAGTATGTGATCATTTCACATATTTATGGAATTTATACAATTCACAAACAAAACATTTAATTCAAGCATAAAAAACATATACAATTTAGTTACACGAACTTACCTCGACAATGTTCGTGTACATAAATCTACTAATTCGCATTTTCCTCTTTTTCTCGTTCTAACTCCAAATTTGGTCCATCCGGGTCTATACGAGTAACTTTAACATCAATTTATCACATTGCACATTCATGTGTACTCAATGTACATCCTAGGAAAAATTACCATTTTGCCCCTAGCTTTTTCATAAATTCTAATTTCGTCCCTAGGCTCGGAAAATAAAATTTATGCAATTTAATCTATTCCAAGCCTAACCAAAATTTCAACATAGAATTTACAGTACATATATTCTATAAATTTTATAATTTTTCATCAATTTTTATCACTTTGCATTTTAGTCCCTAAATCATGTTTTCATCAAAAATCACTTTGTAAAAGTTGTTTATCTATCAAAAACCTTTCATTTTCTACATAAATTTAAAATTTTCAGCATATACATCCATGATTCATTTTCCTTACTTTGATAAATTCTCAAATTGATCCCCCAAATAGATAGATTAAGCTATCCCGATTTTAAAAATATCAAAATTACCAAAAACGGGACAAGAAAACTTACCCAATTTGGCCAAGAAAGTTTCTTCTCTCTCTCCTATGGTTTCCATGGAATATTTTGGGGAAGAAGATGATAAAGTGATTTTTATTTCTATTTAATTAATTTATCATTTTTAATAATTTTGATTTCCAATTTAGTCCTTAGCCTTTTTCTAATTTTCCATGGATGAATCATCCAAAAATATCTGCTAAATTTTTATTAATGGTCTAATTACCATATAAGGACCTTAAGTTTTGAATTCGATAGCTATTTGATCCATCTAACTACTAGAATTCAACTTTTTGCATTTTATGCGATTTGGTCCTTCCCGTAATTAAACACATAATCGGTAAAATTTTCTTATCAAAATTTTCACATAACATTTCTATCATATTACGAACCACAAAATAAAAAATATAATAAATTCTATTTTTCGGCTCAGATTTGTGGTCCCGAAACCTCTGTTTCTACTTCACTGAAATTGGGCTGTTACACAGTTCACTCATTGAGCAGATTATATCTCATCCGTTTTTGGAAAATGAATACAGTTCTCAGAAGGATATCCATACAGAACCTACCTTCATTAGATTCTCACACAGTTGGATGTTGAATACGTCCTTCAGGATGGGGTACTCACAGATATTATTCCTAGCGGATACTTATACTAACTGATTTTTTAAGATAAACTTCATATAGATCCAAATTTTTGGCGAATTCTCATACTGTATTGACAACTATCAGATTGCCAGTCAAATCATGTCTTAAATCAACCCAGATCACAACTTATTCTGATTGATGAAATCTTCTAAGTCATCCTGTGGAATTCCAGACAACCAAGCTACATATCATGAGAACGCTATGATTTGACAATCAACTTATACTTCAGATAACCATTTTTATATACAGCGTGAACACTCAGATTTGGCGAATACCAGATAATTTAGATTACTTCCTTACATAGTGTATGCAAATTTATATATGATAGGCTCTTTGATGTTGGGACTGCCAGTACGCCTTGTGGCTCAGCAGAAAAATTATTTCGGCGATCCACAACCAATGATCCATGTATGAGGAACAAATCGGGTTGAAATAGGGTTGAAAATATACCTTCTTTACTGAAAACATTGAAAGAATGTTGCTGATTCAATGTCGATTCCAAGTCACAATGAAAAACATCCCGGCCTTTACGTAGTCCACCTCGTAAAAAACAAACAACCACTTGAACTTTTTAGAGAGAATTAAAAATAGTTTCTAGACCTTTATTTTATTAATATGGTAACCTTAAAACACTAAGGGATTATCATCCTTTTGTCCTCTTAGATATCACATATTAAAAAGGAAAATCATGATTATTCCCTTATTAATAGAGACAGCAAATGGAAAGTTATAAAAATGAATTATATTCTTTAAAAAAGAATATAGGATTATTCCCTTATTAATAAAGAAATCAAATTGAAAGTTAGAAAAATGAATTATATTCTTTCCAAAAAAATATTAATTTTCATTTCTTTTATATTTTAATTGAAATTAATTAATATAATTGTTTTTATTAATAAAATCGAAAAAATATATACAATTAATATTTTGTATGAATCAAATTCATATATATTAATTATATTATTTCCAAAAGAATATTAATTTCCATATATTTTATATTTTGATCGAAATTAATTAATATAACTGTTTATATTAATAAGTTCGGTAAAATATATACAATTAATATTTTGTATGAATCAAATTCATATGTTAATTATATTCTTTCCAAAAGAATATTATTTTTCATGTCTTTTATATTTTAACCAAAATTAATTAATATAACTGTTTAGATGAATAAATTCAGTAAAATATATACAATTAGTATTTTGTATGAATCAAAATTCCTATATTAATTATATTTTTTTCCAAAAGAATATTTATTTACATGTCTTTTATATGTTGACCGAAATTGATTAATATAACTGTTTATATTAATATGTTAGGTAAAATATATACAATTAATATTTTGTATTAATCAAATTCATCTATTAATTATATTTTTTCCAAAAGAATATTAATTTCCATGTCATTTATATTTTAACAGAAATTAATTAATATAGCTGTTTATATTAATCAATTTGATAAAATATATACAATTAATATTTTTTATGAATCAAATTCATATATTAATTATATCTATGTTCTCTATTTATGTACAACAAGTTTGCACATATAATATGTTTAATATTTAATTATCAAATTAAGTTAATTCAACAATTAATTTAATTCATGTGACAACTAAATACAGTACCAAATGTATTTGGATTCTATTTGTTTCAACTATAGGGTGTAACGTTGTAGGCTCTGCTAACGTTGGTAGTAATACTAGAACGTTTCTAACATTACAAGCAATGAATGACATCTAGCAATAGATCATTGCCATCCAAGTTAGAAGAAGTCATGATTCGACATAACCTTTTTGTGATAATCTTTTCATGTATTATATCCTTTTATCCTTAATATCTAGATTGGACACAATTCATGGAATAGTCACACTTATACAGTCCAATCTCTTATTTCTAAATTTTTTGAGCAGACTATAATAAACAAATAAGTGTGATATCTCATATAAACTTATCCATATGGCCATGCATTTCTAGTCTCACTCCATCAAGAGGCCTAAGATATTGCTCCCATTATGTAGGAGGAATAAATCTTATCTTGAACAACCATATCTCACTACATGGATTATGGTATATCCAACATTAATCTTTATAATACAACCTGTTACTGTAACAGCCTGATTTTAGTCAAATCGGAACAGTGGTTTTGGAACCACAAATTTGAGGTTGAAATAATTATTTTATTATTATTTTAATGTCTACAGCATGGTAGTATGATTGTGTGAAATTGTCCTTAAGAAATTTTATCATTTGAATGCTCAATTTGATAAAAAGGACTAAATCGCGTAAAGTGTAAAACTTGAGTTCTATTAGCTAAAGGTGTCTAATAGCTATAGAACCTTAAAGTGGAGGTCCTTATGTGGTAATTAGACCATTTATGTTGATAGTGGATGTACATGGCTTGATATAAATGAAAATTTTAATGTTTTTAAAGGTTAATTTTGGTATTTAGTAAATAAAGGTTAAATAAATAAAACAAAACAAGTTCATATTTTCTTATCATCTTTCTCAACCATAATTAGCATGAGAAGAAGCCATTTTTATGGTTCTCCATTTGGTCATCTTCAATTCTTCCAATTAGGTATGATTTTTGTCTCGTTTTTAATGATTTCTATGTTTTTGAGATAGTTGCAACTTAATCTAGCTAGCCCAAGGACTAATTTGTAAAACTGTTAAAGGTTTAGGGTTTTTCCATTGATGAATATAGGTGTATTTTGATGTTTGATGATAGAAAATGTATGCTTGTTGTTAGATAAACAACATTTGTAAAGTGATTTTTGGTAAAATTGTCAATTAGGGATTAAATTGAGAAATGTGGAAATTTTGTGGTAGAAATGTGAAATAAATGAAAAATATGGGTTGTTGTTGTAATAAGAGAAATTTGGCTAGCATGGGTAAGGACTAAATTGCATGAATTTTTATTTTTATGAGATAAGGATTAAATTATAAAAATATTGAAATATTAAGGGCAAAAGTGTAAAGTTTCCTTAAGATACATTTTGGGCTAAATTGAATAGAATGATAATTAAATAAGTTAATTTTGATTACATATAGATTAAGAAAAGCAAAATTCAGATCTAGATCAGGGTAAAAAACAAAGTGTTGGACTAATCGATCCATTTTGTTATTTTTGCATTTGAGGTAAGTTCGTATGTTAATAAGCATTAATATAATTGCGTTTTAAATGCTTTATTATTGAATTATTTGTGAATACGACCTTGAGGATATAATCGACGAAGATTCGGCATTGAGAAATCCCAGTTGAACCTTAGAAATAGATTAGGATACGAATAACATGCCATTAGGGGTTATGTGATTTGGGTGCTGGTCCGTATGTCCTACCGGTGCCTAAGTTATCTGGCATGTGTTGCAAATTCTTGTCAGCTTGTGTGAGCAGAACTGTGTAGCTAAATCATGACCGTCAGCTTGTGTGAGTAGATCCGTTGATAGCTCAAAAGTGAGCATTATATGAGATATGAGATTGTGATAGCTTCAGCTATGTATTTGACACTAAGGGTACAAGATTCCCGAGTATCAAGGATATGGATGAGTATGAGATTGATACGAGCTTGTACAGGAATGTACGTGAACTATACAATCATCAAATCGAAGAAGTTAATAGAAATTGTGTTTAATCTTTGGATTGAATATATGTGTTAAGTTATGCTTCAAATTTGAATTGCATTATATGATGTTTATGTTATTGAATTGTTGTTTGGTAAGTTTTACTTACTTAGCATACGAGCTTACTAAGCTTTATAGCTTACTCTATTTACTTTTTCGTGTTTTATAGTGAATATCGAAGCTTGCTCGGATTTGGGAATCATCACAGATCTCATCACACTATCAAGCTTTCACTTTGGTACCTTTGAAACTTATGTATTTGGTTATATGGCATGTATAGGAATTGTGGTCACTTTGGTATATAGTTTGGTAATAAATTTAGTCATTTGAGTTGGCTTGTAAATGTTAAGTGTTTGGTTTTGTGTATAGCCATGAGAGTTGGCTTATTTTGGTACATTTGGTGATGTATATATTTGTGCTAATGGCCTTTCATTGTGTGGTTGATAATTGCCATTTTATATGCTTGTTGTGAATTGGCATTATGGATGTCAAATGGTTGAAATTGAAAGTTGATATGCTTATGGTTTTATTGCAAGATAATGTATGTATGAAGTTAATCATTTAGGTAAAATTGTAAATGTGATTGGCATGTTTTACATAGGCAATTTATGATGTTATGAGCATTATAGTTTTTGGTATGAAAATAGCATGAATTAGACTTGATTGAGATTGGTTGGAATGCTTATTTATGCCATGTTATATGCCATTTGGTTTATCTAGGTGATTGAATGATTGTGTGAGAAAAATGGCTTGGCAAATAGCCTATTTTTGTCCACACAGGCAGAGACACGGGCGTGTGTCTCATCCGTGTGTGACATGGCTGTCTGTCCCCTGGTGTTTAATTAGAAATCAAGTCAGTATGCTCGCATGACCGAACACACGGGCGTGTGACTTGGCCGTGTAGCATAAGTCAGTATACCCTATAGGTTTAGCACGGCCTAGCACACGACCTGTTACACGGGCGTGTAAGGCCATTTCGAAGGGCACACGGACTGGTCACACAGGCGTGTGGTTGGCCATGTGACCTAAGTCAGAGAGTTACACGGGGTCAGACACGGGCTGGGACACGGTCATGAGATCCCATTTTGAATGTCCATACGGCTTATGAGACAGGCGTGTCTTTGGCCATGTGAGACACACGACCGGGCCACACGAGTGCGTGTCCCCTGTATGTTGAAAATTTTTTCTAAGTTTTTCAAAAATTTCTTGATTTATCGGTTTAGTCCCGACCCATTTCTAAAGCATGATTTGCACCTTGTAAGCTCATATTAGGGACTTTATGAATGATTGTGAATGTTTTATATTTGAAATGGAAAAATGTATGTGAAATGTATGTTCGATTGTGTTATAATTCAGTAATGTTCCATAACCCTATTCTGATGTTGAATATGTGTGAGAGGTGTTACAATTACGGTAGACATTTTGGTTGTATCAAAATATACAACTCACGATGTTAGGACAATGATGATCTTAAGTCTGGGATCATAAACATAGTTATCACTATGAGTAATATTGTGACTATCACATAATAATCTAATAAACATACTCAAAGTGGGTCTGTCCAATATGCTGTTCTCTAACACATACTAATGTATTGATTTTTGACATCCCTATGTCAATGACAATTCTTTTTCATCAATCAACTACACATTAGTCTCAATGCATTATTGTTGTCCAAGCCCACAATTGTACTTGACTAAAGACCTTTTTAAGAATAATCATATTTTCTTAGGAGTTTATTACAATTCAATTTTATATATAAAGAAAAAGAAACTGAAATAATAATGGGACTGTCTTATATTAATAAATAAGGTAAAATGAGTATGTGATTAGAATTATCTCATAATTGGTCTTTGGGCATACTTTAAAAATCTCCCACTAGAACTAAGACCAATCAATCATATATCTAATATTGAGTGACTGAGTGTGACGATCATGCTTTTTCTATGCCAAAGGCTTTGTCAGTGGATCAGTGATGTTGTCATCTGTTGGTACTTTGCATATTTCTACATCTCTTCGATCAGTGATTTATTGAATAAGATGAAAGTGCTTAATTATATGTTTGGATCGCTGGTGAGGTCTAGGTTCCTTTGCTTGTGTAATAGCTCCGTTGTTGTCATAACAAAGTTCTATAGCATCTGATATGTTACGCACAACCCCTAGTTTAGATATGAACTTATTGACCCAAACAACCTCTTTCGCAGCCTCACTAGCTGCAATATACTCAACCTCAATTGTAGAATTAGCTATTATATATTCTTTGAACTTTTCCAGCTCACAACGCCACCATTAAGGCAAAACACAAAACTCGATTGCAATCTTGAATTATCCTTATCGGTTTAGAAACTAGCGTTAGTGTAACCTTTTACACTCAACTCTTTCTCACCTCCATATATAAGGAATGTATCCTTAGTCCTTCTCAAGTACTTAAGGATATTTTCAACTACGACCTAATAACTTTCACTAGGATGTACTTGGTATCAACTCGTCATGCTTAAAGCATATGATACATCTGGATGAGTATATAACATGTCATTAATGATAGATCCAATAGCCGAACCGTATGGAATCTTACTCATATGTTCTCTCACTTGTGAATTTGAAGGACACATTTCATTTAAGAGTGAAATACCATATCTCATAGGTAGAAATCATCTTTTAGATTCTTCTATTCTGAACCTTTTCAGTACTTTATCTATGTATGGACTTAGGCTTAGACCTAGGAGTTGTCTTGATCTATAGATTTTGATTCCTAATATGTATATAGCCTCACCCAAGTCCTTTATAGAAAAACAACTTCCTAACCAAGTCTTTACAGACTGTAGGGTAGGTATGTCATCTATATATACCAAGAATACAATAGTGCTCCCACTAATTTTCTTGTAAACATGAGGCTCATCTTCATTTTTGATAAAACCAAACTCTTTGATTGCATCATTAAAATGAAGATTCCAACTTTGAGAAGCTTGCTTTAATCCGTAAATGTATCTTTGTAGCTTGCATATCTTACTAGCATATTTTGGATCGACAGAACATTCAGGTTGTGTCATGTACAAATCCTCTTCCAGTTTCCCATTAAGGAAAGTTGTTTTGACATCCATCTGCCAGATTTCATAATCATGAAATGTTACTATTGTAAGTAAGATCCATATGAATTTAAACATAGCAATATGAGAAAGGGTTTCATCATATTCAATACCATGAACTTGGGAAAAACTTAATTCCATCGAGTTCTTTCATCCTTATAGCATTAAATCTCCATAAAATTCCAAGAAGAACACCCAAAACACCATAGATTTCTCCATTGTTGAACTTTTTGGGATTTTTGAGTTTTCGATCAAATGCTTGGATTTTTTTACTAAGGCAACAAATCATTTTCTTATTAGGTTTAAATGTTATCTAGTCTTTAAAACTGAGTTTGTAGTTATTGAATCGCATGTATTAAATAAAAGTCAAAAATTGGGTCGTCAATGGTGAATTTCAGGATTTTGGGTAAAAATATTATTTCAAAGTATTTTTCAATTAGTTTTAATATATTTAGAAGGTTAATAAAATTACTTTGAAATTTCATTAAAAATTTCTTGAGTTTTAATGAAGTTTTGTTAAAACTACCATGAACATGTCAAAAATTTTGATACATGAATTGGGTAGTTTTGTGTAGTCTAAATCTTGAGAATTAGTCGTAGGTGAATTATAAGATGAAAAGAATTGGTTTTAGGTGAAAATACTGAGTATAGATCGAGATATTCAAATTTAAAGCTTGTTATGTTAAAGGTTTCGGTTACATGAGAACTTAGTTTAGGCTTATGTTTTTGATTACTTATGGTGAGTCTTTGGTTGATCTTTGAATGTATTGTTGTGTGAATTTATTGTGTTGAAGTTACGGGATTCACTAAGACCATCTACGATCTAGGAAAGTATATATTAAGCTTTCGGCTTCTAGACGAAAGTGTATTGGCGAGTGTTTGGAATCGTTGCTTGCAGACATGAGTCATGTGTTATTTGAGAATTTAGTAGTAGCCTAAACCCCTACTCTAAATTTCGAGTGTAAGCTTTCTCATACCTATGTTATCTTATGCACTATGTGCTTATGTGCTTGTAAATATGTGAATTGAAATGAGATGCTATAACATGTGATATGTGGTTATGATAACTGTTGTGAAAGTGCAAATGTGTACATGTTATGTATATGTTAAATGTTAGTGACAATGTTTTGCTAAAAGTGCAAATATGTAGTGATAGTGCATGGATAATTGATAAGTGATATGTGTTTGTTTCAGATATTTTGGCCTTTTGATCTTGAAACCATTGGATATAGTTGGCATGCCATAGGATTGTGAGTACTCACCTATATGTATAATGATTTTGGGCGTTGAGGCCCTGGGACATGTTGGAAGGATAAGGGAATGTGAGCTAAGGTCCATTGAATGGGACATGTGAGGGGAAATAAGGAGAGTGTTAGCTATATGCTTCACTTATGGGATATGTTCGACTCTGTTTATCATTTGGTGTGATTGGAGATCTGTGTATCCAATATGTGGTGATAATGCCCACTTTATGTTTCAAACCTCAAGAGCCAATTTATCATTATACGTGATTGTTTGAAATGTGATACATGATTAATAGATTGTGTTATATGATATATGCTTGAATGAGTATGTAAATGATATGTAATTGAACTAATAGTTAATGCATGAATAGGTATTAAATGACATTAGACAAAAGAACATTGTAATTATATATATATGGTTGTGTTGTGAATGCATGATGACATGTTTGCCTAGTGGTTATTCTAATCATTCATTGAGCTTGTTTAAGCTAACCCACTCTTTTAAGCATATGCAAATTAATGATGTTTCAGTGTGGGTGGTGTGGTTTTTCTGAGGGAATGATTTAAGGAAGACTTGTTAATATTTTATAGGTGTTCATTATTTATTTATGTTTTGGGGAATAAGGCAATGTGGTAGACTTGTTTATAGCCATGTTAGTTCTGAACATTTTATTGGCTATTACTTTTGTTTATGAGGTTTATGAGTTATAAATATACTTGGGTTTATGAACACTGATGATGGCATGATGTTTCTTTCTTGGACACATTTTTGACATTTTGAACAGTTAAATTTAGCCGTTTGGATAATTATTTATCGAAGTATTTGATGCATGATGCTTAGGAACTAATTTGGAATGGACTAAATACTTTTGTATACTATACTTTTGTGGTCTGAGGCAAAGGTATCGATATTCGTGTTTTAGAAATGATACCTTTATGTTTTGGAATGTGCAGGAAAGTTGGAATAGAGATTTGGTATTGATACCTTTACTCGAGTATCGATGCTCAAGGTAAATATATCGATACTCCATGATAGGTATCGATAATTTTCGACAGTATGATTTTTGTGCAAAAAACAAAATACATGTTTGGTATAGAATTTTCGGGTGGTTTTGATACCACTTAAAGAAAATATCGATACTCTAGGGTTAGTGTTGATACCTACATTTTTAACCTTGAAATCTTGCTAAGTCATCCCAATGCTTGAAATTTTTAACATGGTTAGTTACATAGGCGTATGTCTAGCATGATTGTATAATAATTAATGTATGTATGTCTTAAAAGTTGTCCAAATGAGAAGAATAAAATGTTTCAGCTTTAATAAAATGAACACTGTAATGTACAAGTAGTGAGACGATGGTGTGGCATCTTTATATTCGAGCTCGGTGACCGGGCTGGGTATAAGGTGTAACAATCCATGTCAATTTTCTTTTTGAAAACCCACTTGCACTCTATGGGTTTAACCCCTTCAGGTGGGTCAACCAGTCAACCAATATCCAACTTGGTTTTCTAACATGGAATACATCTCAAACCTCATGGCCTCAAGCCATTTCTTAGAATCTGGGCTCGCCACCGATTCATAAGTAGAATATCACCATGTGTTATAATGAGAAATCCATATCTCTTACATACATGGCGTTCTCTTAAAGATCTTCACGGTAGTTGTGTTTCCAAAACAGTTGATTATTCCGCAACAACTTGTGTAACCTATTGTTGTTCAATCTCTGGTTCAGTGGTCTATTGTTGTTCTTCAGTTTCTCTGAGTTCTATTATTTTACCACTTCCTTTTCTAGAGACGAACTCTCTTTCAAGGAAGACTCTTGTCTGAGCAACAAACACTTTATTTTCAATAGGATTGAAGAAATAATATCCTTTAGTTTCCTTAGGATTTCTCACAAATATGCACTTTTGAGATTTGAGTTTGAGCTTAGTAGACGTCTGATGTTTAACATAAGCTTCACAACCCTAAATCTTCATGAAAGGTATACTAGGACACTTCCCAGTCCACATCTCATATGGTGTCTTTTGAACTGATTTAGATGGAACACGATTTAGTGTGAAAGCATCTATTTCAAGTGCATGTCCCCAAAAGGAAGTAGAAAGATCAACATGACTCATCATCGATCGAACCATGTCTAATAGTGTTCGATTTTTCCTTTTAGAAATTTCATTCCATTATGGAGTACCAGGAGGTGTAAGTTGTGAGACAATCTCACATTCCTTCAAAAACTCATCAGTTTCTAAGCTTAAGTATTCTCCTCCTCGATTTGATCAAAGTGCCTTAATACTTTTACCTAGTTGGTTTTGTACTTCATTTTTAAATTCCTTAAACTTTTCAAAGGCTTCAGATTTATGACATATAAGATAAATATACCCATATCTACTGAAGTCATCAATGAAAGTAATGAAGTATTGAAAACCTCCTCTGGCTTGTGTGTGCATTGGTCCACATACATCACTATGTATTAAGTTCAATAAATCACTAGCTCAGTCACTTTTACTATTAAAAGGAGTTTTAGTCATTTTACGCAACAAGTAAGGCTCACATATATCCAGTTGTTCGAAAATAAAAGAATCCATAATCTCATCTTTATGGAGCTTTGATATGCTTTTCTCACTCATATGACCCCAAAGACAATGACAAAGATAAGTTTGATTAGAGTCATTTAATTTTGATCTTTTAGTATTTACGTTATAAATGGGTCTATCTTGATCTAAAATGTAGAGGCCATTTACTAATTGTGTCGAACCATAGAAAATATTATTGAGATAAAGTGAACAACAATTATTTTTAATAATTATCTCAAAACCAATTTTGTCTAAACAAGAAATTGAAATAATGTTTCTAGTCAAACTGCGCACAAAATAACAATCTTCCAAAATTACATGAAATCCACTAGGAAATGGTAAAATATGTGTTCCTACAGCTAATGCAGCAACTCTTGCTCCATTCCAAACTTGCAAGTCCACATCTCTTTTAGCCAGATTCCTACTCCTTTGCAGTCCATGTACATAGGTATAAATTTGAGAACCACAGCCGATATCTAATACCCAAGTAGTAGATGTTGATAATTTAATATCAACAACATAAATACCTGAAGCGAACGCTCCGTTTTCTTTTTCCTTCTTAACCTCTTCAAGATAGGTAGGGCAGTTCCTCTTCTAGTGTCTGGTCTTACCACAATGGAAACATTTTCCTTCCTTAACGATTCCTCCTTTAGGTTTCAATACAACTTTTCCTTTGTTGGGCTTGGCCTTACCATTGTCCTTAGGCTTTGCCTTAGCCTTTCCTTTGCCCTTCTCCTTGCGGACCATTAGAATGGGCTTGGGCCCAACTTATTTCATGTTATTTCACCAGTTCATAACATGCTGAGCAACTGTGGCAAAGTCTTATTAATGTCATTCATGTTAAAATTGAGGACAAATTGGCTAAAACTATTTGAAAATGATTGCAAGATGACATCGGTGGCCAACTCCACACCTAGAGGGAATCCTAGTTTTTCAAGGCTTTCAATATATGCTTGCCCCTTATATAATTCGTTAAGGTGCTGGATCATATCATAGGCAACCATATCCTTATGTTGCTTTTGAAGCTTAGGAGTCATGGTGGCAAGCATTAGACATCCTATGTCTAATATGTCATTAAGATGCTTATTATAAGAATCCTTGTCAGTTCTAGAGGCATTAGCTACTGGCTCATTAGGAACAAGTTCTTCAATGACATATAATTTTTGTTCTTGTTTGATGACAATCAGTTATGAAACCAGAAAATAAAGTTCAAGCCATTCAACTTGTCTTTCTCAAGGATCGATCGCAATGATAAAGAACTTGTGTTGTTTGCCAAAATTAATCTACAATAATAAAATATGCTCATGAGTACATTTACCAAGTTTATTATAATCATTAGAAGGACTTTATTAAATAATGCTCCCACTATTTTACTCAAAATTAATAACCCTCATATTTTAATTTTGAAAAGACTTTTTCTAAAGTTTTCTTTTGGGTAAGGATCCATATTTCACCTCTTCTTAAGTTAGTTGGCTTTACTCTCAAGATTATGGTTATTTAGGTAAGCAACACTTACTAATTACATCACATGTAAATCTTCTATTTTGTTCCAATAATCTCATATTTATCCAAATCTCTTGCCTCTAGGTATATAATCCTAATAGAGTAACCTAGTTAAGTTATTAACCAATATCATAATCGACAAATATCACTTGCTTATTCTTCCCATTTTACTGAGATAGATACATGTACTCCGCTTTAGCAGAACCCACATTGTATCGGTCGAGACTTTAACGAGGGTAAATATTGGAAGGCAATCTTAACTTAGTATTTTAATAAGAGGTCTTTAAATTAAATTAATCTCACCATCAATGATCAACATTTGTCCATTTAATCCTTTAATTGATCTTATCAATATCCTATAACATGCATGCTAACATATCATCAATTGTATTATATACAAGAAAAATATAAAGTAGAAAATTAATGCAATGGTTATATCCCATAAAACTAAGGTGGTTCCTCTCAAGCTAATAGGAAAAGCGTAGGGAATCCTAAGGGTTTATGTCGATTCTCAAGCTTTTCTTCCTGTAACAACCTGATTTTCAGTGGTGACGGAATAGTGGTTTTAGGACCATAAATTTTTGTCGTACCTAATCGTAAATATTATTTTTAGAATATTTATAGAGTCATTATAGTCGTATTAAAATTTGGTTTAAAAATATCAACGTTTAGATAGTTAATTAAAAGAAAAGGACTAATTTGTAAAAGGTTAAAAATTTAGTAATTATGCATTTAGTTGATTAAATAGCTTGAAAATTAATTTAAGAGGGACTTAAATGGTAAATTAGCCCTAAATAAATTAGTGGGACGGTTAAATAAGTGAAAAAGATAAAATATTAAGATTAATGGAAAAATGTTAAATAAATTGAAATTAGTTAAAAAAAAATAGAAAAACAAAACAATTTCCATTCATTTTCTTCATCTTGGCTGAATTCAACATTTAGGGGAGAGCTTCACATTTCGATTCTGTAACAGCCCGTTTTCAGTGAAATTAGAACAGTGGTTTTAGGACCACATATCTGTGATTGAAATATTTATTTTATTATTATTTTAGTGTCTACAACATGTTAATTGAGTCATATGAAAATTTCGTTAAGAAATTTAATCGTTTGCATGCTCAATTCGATAAAAAGGACTAAATCGCGTAAAGTACAAAATTAGAGTTCTATAAGCTAAAGGTACTAAATGGCTATGAAATTAAATAGTTAAGGGATTTATGTGGTAATTAGACCATTGGTTGCTTAAGTGGACAAATATGGGCATTTAATTAAGTGTTATGCATGCTAATTATAAAGGTTAAAAATGTAAATTAATAAATCAAGTTAAATTAAATTAAGAAAAAGAAAGACATCATCTTTCTTCTTCATTCTTCAAATGAAAATTAGAAGAGGGAAGCCATTTTTTTTAGGGTTCAAAGGTTCGACCAACATTCCTTGTGCATGTAATTGCAATTTTGCTTGGTTTCTAATGATTCCTATGTTTTTGGAGTTGTTGTAGCTTAATCTAGCTAGCCCAGGGACTAATTTGCAAAAATGTTAAAAGTATAGGTTTTACCATTGATGAATGTGTATGTGTTTTGAAGTTTAATGGTAGAAAATGAATGGTTGTTGTTAGATAAACAACATTTGTTAAGTTATTTTGAATGAAATTGCAAATTAGGGATTAAATTGAGAAATGTTATAAATTGTGTGGTAAATGTGTGAATATGTGAAATTTATGGGCTGCTGTAAGTATATTTAATATTCGGCTAGGTTTGGGTAGGAATAAAATTGAATGAATTTCATTTTACGAGCTTAGGGACTAAATTGTAAAGAAGTTGAAATATTAAGGGTAAAAGTGTAAATTTGTAAAAATATGTATTTTGGGCTGAATTGAATAGAATGAATGATAAATGGATTGAATTTGATTATATAGATCAAGAAAAGCCTCGTACGGAACTAGATCAAGGGAAAGATAAAGTTTTAGAATAGTCGATCTTATAACGTCATTTTTGTGATCGAGATAAGTTCGTATGTTAATAAGCATTAATATAATTGTGCTTTAAATCCTTTATAATTTCATTATTGATGAATACGACTTTACGAAAATGTTCGACGAAGATTTGGTGATGTGTGAAATCCTTGTTGAACCTTAGGAATAGATAGGATACAAATGACATGTCATTAGGGATTATTGTGTTTTGGATGTTGGTTCATACGTTCTACCAGTGGCTGAGTTTTCCAGCATGTGTTGCAGTTACTCATCAGCTTGTGTGAGCAGCACCGTGTAGCTACGTCATGACCGTCAGCTTGAGTGAGCAAACCCAGTGATAGCTCGAGATGAGCATTTACATATGAGATATGAGATTGAGATGGTTTTGACCATGTATTGGCACTTAGGGTACGAGATTCCAAGTATCCGATATTATTCCAAATGGTTCAACGGGTACATAAATGGTATAAAAGGGTAAGAGATTGATATGTATCAGTGCAGGTATGTATGTAAATCATATAAGCATTGAATCCATGAAATTTGTGAATTTCATGTTTAACTATGTGGATGGATATATGTTAGGCTTGTGATTAAATTAAATTGCATTATATTATGTTTAATTACTTAAATTGTGAAGGAATGGTAAGTTACTTATTAGCCATACGAGCTTACTAAGCTTAGTAGCTTACATTGTTCATTTTTTTGTGTTTTATAGTGATTTCAAAGCTTACTCGGATTGGGAGTTGTCGGAGATCCCATCACACTATCCAACCGTCGTTTTGGTACTTTTGAACTTTGAGTATTTAGGTTATATGGCATGTATAGGTGTTGTAGTTAATATGGCCTATATGTCGGTAATGTATTTTGTCAATTGATTTGGCTTGTAAATGATGTATGTTTTGGTCATGTGTATAGCCATGTGATTTGGCTTATTTTGGTATACTTGGTTATGTATATATGGATAAATGGCCTTTTGTTATGTGGTTTATATTTGCTTTGTGAATTCCTTATTGAGAATTGGTAATAAAGATAACAAATGGTTGAATTTGAGAATGAATTAGCATGCTAAGTATTAGGAAAATAATGCATATTTGAAAGTGAAAAATTAGGTGAATTATTGAAGGTGATATTGGTATGTTTTGAATTGGAAAATTATGATGTTATGAGCATTATAGTTGTTGGTATTGGAATAGCATGGTTTGGGCTTGGTTGAGATTGGTTTGAATGCCTATTGATGAAATGTTATATGTTATTTGGTATGTGTAGGTGAATGCAAATTCGAGTGAGAAAGATGGCTTGGAAAATAGCCTATTTTTGACCAAACGGTTAGGTGACACGGCCTTGTGTCCCCTGGTACTTAATTAGAAACCAAGTCAGTAGTTCCACACGGCCCAACACACTGGTGTGTAACTTGGTCGTGTGGCATAAGTCAGTATACCCTCCAGTTTTCACACGGCCTAGCACACGGCCTGACACACGGGTGTGTGGGGCCATTTCGAAGGGTACACGGGATAGTTACACGGGCGTGTGGTTGGACGTGTGTCCCAAGTCAGTGAGTTACACGTGGTTAGAGACGGGCTGGGACACGCCATGTGATCCCATTTCGAATGTCCACACGGCCTGTGACACAGGCGTGTGTCCCCTGTTCTTCGAAAATTTTCTATGTTTTCTCAAAAAAATTCCTTGAGTTCTATAACACCCCTAACCCGTATCTATCACCAGAATAGGATTACGAGGCATTACCGGATAATACACATCATTCACATACATTTATACAAACATAATCAAAATCTATTCAATTCATTCACATTATCCCTTATAAGGTCTTACAAGACCTTAAAACATTCTTAGAAGTGGTTCGGGACTAAACAGATAACATTTACAAACTTTGAGAAACTTAAAAAATTTTTCAACATTTAAGGGTCACACGCTCGTGTAAACAGGTCATGTTCCTCATACGGCTACCAGACACGCCCGTGTCACAGACCCTGTGAAAACAAGGCATACATACTAACTTGTACCACATGGCCGAAGACACGCCCATGTGCCATGGCTGTGGGAAAATTATGGAGGTTACTGACTTCGGCCACATGCCCGTGTGCCACACACGACCAATAGACACGCCCGTGTGTCTAGGCCATGTCAAAACTATAGGGTATATTGCCTTAATTCGAAAGGGTACCCCAGGGGACACACAGCCGTGTAACATGACCGTGTGTCGTACATGGCTGAGACGCACGCCCGTGTGGACAAAAATAGGCCATTTGAAAAGCCAATTTGCCACCCTTCACTCATGTACACATAGCAACCAATTTGGAACCATTTCCATACACTTATTGTAACACCCTGAATTTGGGTCTAGAAGAATTGGGTTTTGAATCTGGGATTTGGATAGAAGAAAACCTGAATAATTAAGAAGTTTTAAATATTATCGTTTAAGAAAAACATTTTGAATTAAATTACCACTAGAAAATTTTTACTATATTTATTATTACGGATATTTTAAATTTTTATGGAAATTATTATTATTTACTGTATTATTGATATTTGAAATTTTTTATTATTAGATATATTTATAAAATTTTTATTATTAATTACTGTATTATTAGATAGGAAAAAATATATATATAATTATAAAAGTATTGTTGTTTTCGTGTTCAAAATCTAGGAAAAAAATTGTTTTAATTATGCTAAGGGAATCTGGGCAGTAGGCCTTATTGATAAATTGGGCTGAGTTTTAGCATAAAGGAGAACCTGGCCTAGTGGCTAAGCATGCTAGGTAGTGGGAAGGAGAGTTGGGGTTTGACTGCCAACATGTGCAAAAGAGTTTTATTTTTTCTTTATATCAGGGAACGACGCAGGGAAGTGTTATATAAAGTTGGGGTTAAAATGTAACACAAAAGGGAAGATCGGCCCAGTGGCAGAGGCGCTGGGAGTGTGGTATAGTGCCTAGGTTCGAGGGTTGGCACACGCAAAGGCTTGTTTTTATTTTAATAAGCCAGATCGCACTAAATTAAGGTTTAAGTATAGTTGCGACCGAGTTATGCCACTAAGAGGCTTGTGGCGCAGCGGCAGCAGTGCGTTAGGAGTCCCAGGGTGGCTCGGGTTCGAGTCCAGGCGCATGTATGTTGTGTTTTATTTTTAAAAGAATTCAAGACGTTAGCAGGTAAGGTTTAAAGGTAAACGCGACACTATTATATCAAAGAAGGAGACTGTCCCGTGGTGGCAAAGAAGATCTTTGGGCAACTGGAGGTCCCGAGTTCAAAACAGATGTTATGCCCAAAAGGGAACTTCTTTTTTTTGACGCGCGGGGAAGGACCAGCAGCGAGGAGGAGTCGGTGAGCGGTGGATCGCTGCTCGTGATGGAGAGTTTGAATTAAATTCAAACTTTGAATTTGGCCATGAATTAAGGAGATAAGGAAGGAACTAAAATTGGAAAAGGATTTTATTTTATTCTAATCTTATCTTATTTCTTTTGCTCATATTTTTTTCTCTTTTTTTTAAAAGCTGAACAATTCTCTCCTTTTCTATTTTCTTTCTTTCTCTCATCTCTTCCCCTCATCTCTTTTCTTTCTCTTGCCGATTCTAATCCTATCATTCTTTTCATTGTTAACCGAACAGCAACAAGCCAAATCCCGAAGGAGGCAAAGGAAGTCGATTTCTCCATAGAGTGATCCAGAAGCCGAAAATCCCACACTATCCTAGGGACATAGCTGAATATTGAGATCACTGAAGGCTCGACTTTTGTTATCGTTTGAGGGCTTAGAACTGCATCAGAATCGAGTAGGAATTAAGGGGAATAGTTGACTGAAGGAATCAGTGGTAAGTCCTTCCAACCTAGTCTTTATTTCGTATTTTAAAAAAAGCCGAAACCCCTAAAGGTTAGGGAGGCTGTCGATTTGGACCTGTAGCCCTAAAGGGTTGTGATAACTATTTTATCTTGATGATAGTGTGATCTAGAGGCTGGTGATTAAGGGCTTGGACAAGGGGAACAAGTGGATCTAAATCTAGTCGCTAACTTCGGCAAAGGTAAGATTGTTAGTGCTTAAGGTGTTATTGGCCGAATAAGGTAAGGGATTAATATGTAGTTCATTTCAGTAGTTAGATTAACGTGGTAGTAATATAATTGTAGGCAGTTCGTGCGTGGATCTCGTCAACGAATCGTCATAAAACAGGTGTGTAAGCGACACCCACTCATAGACTAGATCGGCAAAAGCCGAAAAGCCGAAAAGCCGGTATTTATGAACTTGCGGCGTGCAGCGCGCTGCAGAGTGGTTTGGTTGTTAATTTTGATAATCGCATAAGCGGTATGATTGCAGAGTGCGCAATTTCGTGCACCGGTACATTTGGGCTTAATGGGCCGAAAGCGGGTTAGTGGGCCAACAGCCCAATTCGTAAGCATTTCGGTAAGTGCTTTCATTAAAGTGTTAATGGTTAGAATATGTATGTAAACTCTAGAATAGTAAATTTTATTAAACTACTCCTAAGTATGAAAATTACCGTTTTACCCCTAGGTGCTAAATGACAGTTATACCCCTAGGGTTAATTTTGAGTAAAATACATGATATTCGATTTCTTTTGTTATATGCCATGACATGTATATCTTTTGCATGGGGTTGGGTTTTGTTATGGAGGAAGAACCAGTTTACGGTGGCTATGCCACATATTTCGATATAAGCGACTTTGCTGCGGATTATAGTTAGTGCATGCCGCGGTGCTAACACTGTAAGTGTAGGGATGGCGTGGGTGATTTATTCCCCACAGGAAGTGTAGGGATGGACGGAGGCAAGTGCAGGGTTGGATGGGGTTACCATGCATTAATCATACGAGATTATTTTGTTATGGGCCAACTATATTGAAATAGGCCCAACTGTGTTAATATGGGCAAGGCCCAATATATCTCGACTTGTAATAGGGCTACGGGCCAGTTTGATACTGATATGGGCTAGGCCCAGTATACTCTATTACTGTAAGGGGCTATGGCCCAGATTAATATTGATATGGGCTAAGGCCCAGTTAACACTGATTTTTGAATAGGGCTTAGGCCCAGTAAAGCTTGAACTAATTTGGCCTCTGGTTGGGTTAATTTACACACTGAGTTTCCCCAAACTCACCCCTTTATTTTCATCCACGCAGGTAATCCCCAACCATAGTGGGCTTGGAGCTGGGCGGGATTCGGAGTGGCCACACGCTTTGCAAATTCAATTTTTCTTCTGGTGAATTGGACATCCTTTTATTTACGTTTAAGGTTTTGGGTTTTTAAATGTAATAAGGCCGCTTTAATTATTTTAATTGTTTTAATATGTTTTTTTCTAGAATAGATATGATATTATCTTAATCGCTGAAATTGGATAGCTTTAGGGCGCGTTTTATAAAAGTTACTTATTTTCAAAGTAACACGACAACAAGTAAAGCTTCCGCAATGAAAATGTTTTCCAAAATTAATCACTTTTCCTAAAAAGGACTTAATCAAATTGGTTTCCAGAAAATATACATGACGTTAAGGTGTGGCAATGACGGTGTGCATGTCTAGGATTGGATCCGAAGGAAGCTTGGTACTTAAGCAGTCCGATGGACTCACCTCCTCTTTTCGATTTCCTACGGTGCACAAACTTCCATTCACTTTAACCTATAACGAAATTATCTTTTAAAACACTAAGTAAGTTTTTCTAAATCAACAATATAAAATGTTTTGAACGCTTCGATGTGGCACGTCGGATCTGGCCATAACGTCTAGGCCAGGTTTGGGGCGTTACACTTATAAGCAGCCAAAACATACCAAATCCACACACCTATCATACCATCTATCACCAACCATTTCAACTACTCAGTTCCACATTCAAAACCTACCAAATCATTATGCCAAAATCATTACAACTTGCATAAGTTCCATATACATTAATTCATCATATTATCATCTATTTCATACCAAAAAACACATCATTTAACTATATTAACAACTAAGGCCAACATACCTAAAACAAGCCAATATCTAAGGCATTATACACATCACATAAATCACCTTTCAAACACATCACTTAGGCCAATTTAAATGACCTAATACATATCAACATTTTCAACCAAAAGTAAGCCAAATCCCATGGATTAAATCATAATTCAAAACATATCATCAACTCACTAGCCTATACGTGCCATATACCATATTTACAAGCATTCAAAAATACCAACAATTAGTCAATAGTGTGACGATGATTCCCGATGATCCTCAATGTCCGAGCTAGCTTTGATACTCTATGAAACAAAGACAAATAACACACAGTAAGATTCATAGCTTAGTAAGTTCATACTAACAATACTCAATAGTTCGTAATATACAAATCATCAATTAATATACACTTAGTAGTTCTCATATCATTATTCAATTCTAATTCATGACCGTTTATCGTGTATATACCAATTCATCAAGCTTCATACACATAGTATCAACTACCACATAGGTATAGTATGTACCTGTACTTTCCCGTATTTATTTATCTCATTCTCACCTCTTTGTTCAATACATTAAATCATTTGGAAATCTTTCAATGCTTTAAGAACTCGCACAATTAGTGTATAAATGTTTAGTCGAAGCTATAATGATATCGTACACTTAGTGCCATCACATTAAATCGAAACTATCTCGATATGGCGCATTTAATGCCACGTATAGCTGAAACTATTCCAATTCACACACTAAGTGCTTTATATAGCTGAAGCTATCTCGCATCACACACTGAGTGCCAAACATAGTCGATTTGTCTTCGAACATTACCGTAGTCTCATATATACAATTTATGTAATATCAAGGCATTAAAAATATAATTATTACAATATCTATCACGTACGAACTTACCTCGTACTCGGAATTGACGAATCGGATCGATTACTCGATAACCTTTGATTTTCCCCGATCTAAATCTGAATTCTTTCTTTCTTGATCTATATGCATTCAAAATTAACCCATTTAATTACCAACTCAATCAATTTTATCCACAAAAACATATTTTAGCCAATTTACACTTTGGCCCTAAACTTTCATATTTCTTACAATTTAGTCCCTGTTTCAAAAATACACAAATTCACACAATTAAATCCAATTACATGCTAGATGAATTTCATAAGGACCCCTAACAGTCTAAAACTTTCATTTGTTTCACAATTTAACCCCTAAATTTGAAACCTTTAACTAATAGCATACGCGATTAAGTCCTTTTTCTCAAACTGAGCTATTAAATGATAAATTAGCTCACAAAATTTTCAAACACACATATATATATATTCACATGCTGTAAACACATAAAATAATATTAAAATAATTTTATGATCTCAGATTTGTGGTTCCAAATCCACTGTTCTGATTTAGTTAAAATCAGGTTGTTACAAGTTTCGGTTTAGTCTTGAATCATTTCTAATGCTCATTTTAGGCCTTGAGAGCTCGTATTAGGGACTATATGATTGTATTTGAAAGATATTTTTTTGAGTGTGAGAATTATATGATTGTTTAATTGATAAGTCTGATAATGCTCCAAAACCCTATTCCGGCGATGGGTACGGGTTAGGGGTGTTACAGGTTCTTTATCTTCATGCGTGTGAGTGAATTCTAAGCTCCTTTCTTGTAATTTTTATGTTTTTGAGATCGTTACAAATAGGTCTAGCTAGTTCGTACCTCTATTTTTGATTTTGTTAAAAGTTTTGGAAGTTACCATTGTTGAATATTGAATGTTTTTGATGAATATTATGTATTTGGAGCTTTGATTATGTTATTTGATGAATTGGTAAGGTGATTTTTGTTAGACTTTGATTTTAGGATTAAATTGTGAAAATTCCAAAATATTAGGGTTTGATAGTGAATTTGATGTTTATTAGGGGCTGTTTGAGGGTGTAGTATATTTGGATAAAATATTGACTAGCGAAAAATGGTTAATTTGATGAATTTTTGGTTAAATGACTAAATTACAAAAATGGTAAAAGTTTAAGGTAATTGTTTAATTTTGAAAAATAAAAGGGTATTAATTGTAAAATGGTTTGGAAATAAAATATGTGCTAATAAATGAAGAATTTTACATTTTAGATCAAAATCTTGTAGATACTCCTGGAAAAAGGAAAAATAGTGGAATATTCTCTGAACTTCTACAACGACTACAATTTAGTCTAGGTAAGTTCATACGATTAAAATTTAACATTTGTATTAATTGGTTATTGGTATTATATATATTCTATTGTTGGAAATGAATTATTGTTTGGATTATAATATTGAATTTGATATTTGGTTTGAATTGAATGTAGGATAGAGTACATTCATGCTTTGGTGTATTACGAGAGTTTGGAGTGGTGATGGTATTAGAGGGATATATCGGCATATTACCCAAGTAAACCGAGGTTCAACATTTGTTGCGGACTCTCACGTTATACTTTTTGTTTGGCGTGATTCAGGTGGATCAGCTCTTTTGAGCTTCTGTCCAGCTCTTACGAGCTTATGTTCAATTCTTACGAGCTTTAGTTCAGCTCTTATGAGCTTCTGTTGGTGTGTTCGGGTGGACTAGCTCTATGAGCTTCTGTTGACGATGTACTCTTACCCATAAGTCATTCTTCGAATGAAAAATCTTTTTGATAAGATAATCTGTTTAATGAATTTGAAAGATATGTTATTTATTTCATATTGATCTGAATAGGGATGTATTTATCGATTGAAGTTGTGAAAGAGATTTCTCTTGGATGATTACTATTATTTGAATTATTATAGTTAGTTCGGTAAGATTTATCATTTAACTAATCGAACTTACTAAGCTTCATTAAGCTTACTCGTGTTGTTTTATGTTATTTTAGATTCTCGAAAGATTGGACGATTGGGCCATCACTCAAGTCACACTATCCAACTTATCTCGGTAGTTTTGAAATGTTTATTTTAGATTATATGGCATGTATAGGCTCTTGTGAAGTTTTGGTTAATGTTTGACTTATGTAAATATTATGAATGATATTTTGTGAAAATAACCAACTTACATATTATATGAGAATGAGGTATAGTTGTTATGCTAATATGTATGGTATATATATAATTGAATTGTTGTGATTGTGGTACCTTTGATAGGTATTCTGATTAGGTATTGCTTGAGTGAATTGATGAATTGAATCAATGTTTATTTTGTTGTAAAATTGTATATACTTGTGGTACCAATGAGGGTACATTGGTTAGACACTTACTAGGTTGGTTTTGATGTGTTTTTAGATCAATTAATGTCATTTTGAATTGGTATTTTGGTTGGTATTTGAGTTTCTTAAGGTCCAAGCGAATTGAAATGGTAAACTTGTGTTTTAAGGTTTATTTTGGGGCCACACGGCCTAAGACACAAGTGTATCTCTCAGCCATGTGTGACACACGACCATGCGACACAGCCGTGTGTCCCTAGTAGGTTCAAGGCATAAAAGTTAGGCAGTTACGTGACCTAGCAGATGGCCTGGCACACGGGTGTGTGAGGTCATTTCGAGAGGTACACGGGTTGGAACACGGACGTATGGCTTGGCCGTGTGATCCAAGTCAGTGAGTTACACGGGCATAGACACAGGCTTGGACACGGCCGTGTATCCCTATTTTGAATGTCCACACGGCCTGAGACATGGGCATGTGTCTCAGCTGTGTGACCCCTGCAGTCCTAATTTTTCAACTTTTTCCTAAAATTTTCGAATGTTTTTGATTTACTCCCGGATTGTTTCTATAGTATTTTTAGGGCCTCGAGGGCTCGATTAAGGGACATTATGAATGTATTTGAAGGAAATTTGATTATGTTTGTATTAATGCATAATTTGAATGGTTTACTATTTTGTTTGTTTGGTAATGCTCTGTAACCCTGTTTCGACGACGGATATAGGTTAGGGGTGTTACACTTCTACTTTAGGTAGCCCAACCTTTTTTTCCCCTAGTTCGTATCAACTCGTAAAATTTACAATTATAGAAACTTGTTTTACATACGACGGAGTAAGATGAGAAGAGAAGAACAATAGAAATACAGCAAGGCACGACACACGTGCTGTATTTAGAAAATTACAAGCTTTGCAAATAACAAATTAAATGGGTTATCGGGCTATAACCATGAATTTCTAAACATTGTGCATATAAAACATAGTATAAAACATGTATCTCATACAATCACATCAACCAATAAATTTAATCTTGAATCCGTATTGTACAAGTGGCTTTGATACCACTGTTGGGACCGTCAGTATGCCCCGTGGCACAACAGAAAAATTATTCCGGTGATCTGTAGCCAAGGATCCATGTACGAGGAATGAATCAAGTTGAAATAGAGCTGAAAATATACCTTATTTATTGAAAATGTTGAAAGAATGTTGTTGATTCGATGTTGATTCCAAGCACAACAAAAAATGTCCTGGCCTCTACGTAGTCCACCCCGTAAAAAACGAACAACTACTTTCTCTTGAACTTTTTAGAGAGAATTAAAAACGGTTGCTAGACCTTTATTTTATTAAGTTGGTAACCTTAACACACTTAAGGGATTATCATCCTTTTATCCTCTTAGATGTCACATACTAAAAAGGAAAATCAAGATTATTCCCTAATTAATAGAGAAGGCAAACAGAAAGTTAGAAAAAAAATGAATTATATTCTTTTCAAAAGAATATAGGATTATTATTTTATTAATAGAGAATACAAATGGAAAGTTAGAAAAAAAAAAGAATTATATTCTTTCCAAAAGAATATTAATTTCAATGTCTTTTATATTTTGATCGAAATAAATTAATATAACTTTTTATATTAATAAATTCTGTAAAATATATACAATTAATATTTTGTATAAATCAAATTCATATATATTAATTGTATTATTTCCAAAACAATATTAATTTCTATTTCTTTACTGTCAAAACTGAAATTAATTAATATAATTGTTTATATTAACAATTTCGGTAAAATATCTACAGCTAATATTTAGTTTGAATCAAATTCATATATTAATTATATATTCTTTCCAAAAGAATATTAATTTCCATTTCTTTTATATTTTGACTAAAATGAATTAATATAATTGTTTTTATATTAATAAATTCGATAAAATATATACAATTAATATTTTGCATGAATGAAATTCATATATTAATTATATTCTTTCTAAAATAACATTAATTTTCATGTCTTTTACATTTTGACAGGAATTAATTAATATAACTGTTTATTTTAATAAATTCAGTAAAATATATACAATTAATATTTTGTATTAATCAAATTTATATATTAATTATATTCTGTCCAAAAGAATATTAATTTCCATGTTTTTTATATCTTGACCAGAATTAATTAATATAATTTCTTATATTAATAAAATCGATAAAATATAGATAATTAATATATTGTATGAAACAAAATCATATATTAATTATATCTATGTTCTCTATTTGTGTACAATAAGTTTGTATATAAAATGTGTTTAATATTTAACTATCAAATTAAATTAATTCAACAATTAATTTGAGTCATGTGACAACTAAATACAATACCAAATGTATTTGATTTCTGTTCGTTTCAACTATAGGGTGTGACCTTATAGGCTCTTGTAACGTTGGTAGCAATACTAGAACTTTTCTAACATTACAAGCAATGTGTAGCATCTAGCAATGCATCATTGCCACCCAAGTTAAAAGAAGTTGTGATTCGACATAACCTTTTTGTGATAATCTTTTCATGTATTATATCCTTTTATCCATAATATCTAGCTTGGACACAAGTCATGGAATAGTCACACTTGTATAGTCCAATCTCATATTTCTTGATTTTCTGAGCAGACTACAATAAACAAATAAGTGTGGTATCTCATATCAACTTATTCGAGTATGACCATGCATTTCTAGTCTCACTTTACCAAGAGGCCTAAGATATTGCTCTCATTATGTAGGAGGGATAAATCCTATCTTGATCAACCATATCCCACTACATGGATTGTTGTATATCCAATATCAGTCTTTATAGTACAACTTGTTACGGTAGACATTTTAACTATATCAAAATATACGAATCACAATGTTGGGATAATGATGATCTGAAGTCTGAGGATCATTTACATAGTTATCACTACGATTAATATTGTGACTAGTATATAATAATCCAAGAAACATACTCATAGCGGGTTAGTCCAATATGTTGTTCTTTAACACATTCTCCTGTATTGATTTTGACATCCCTATGTCAATGACAATTCTTTGTCATCAATCAACTACACATTATTCTTAATGCATTATAGTTGTCCAAGCCCACAATAATACTTGACTAAGGACCTTTTTTTAAGAATAATCATATTTTCTTAGGACTTTATTACAATTCAGTTTATTTATATATACAGAAAAAGAAACTAAAACAATAAATGCATTATATTAATAAACAAGGTAAAATGAGTAAGTGATTACAATCATCTCATGATTGGTCTTTGGGCATACTCTAACATTTGACTACTCATAATTACGAATACGCCAAATTACCTATACTGATAGAATACTATGGCAGATTCACCCTTCAGAAATACTGTTGAGAACTCTTTCAGGAAATGCTTTTAAGTCATTTCAATTTCATCACAAGCCTATTCAAGCAGAGATGTTTTCAAACTTATCCAGATGTCTACCACTTAGTTATCTAGTGAAGAAGTCTCTAAACTTACCTTGATTCACCACAAAAGCAGTTATCAAGATCTCACCTTAAGGGCGTTACAGAATACACCACACAAGCATCACAAAATATGCCACAAAGGCTTTACGGATGATCTGTCATAATTTGGTGTAGCAGATTAAACTAATTTTAAAATTTGAGGAGCTTGAATACAAGCATTTTTATTATGTTTTAGTTGAGATTTTAGAATTTCATTTACATTAAATAAAAATTGTAATTTGAGTCTTTTATTGAACTTAGGGGTCGAATGAGGCCTAAGGGTGAGCTAATATACTTTGTGAGTGTGTAGGAGACCATTAGAGGGCATACCAACTCAATACTGGTTACTGTGTTGCAACACAGAGAGTTTGATGTCGCGACATAGGGAGTAGAGCACAAGAATCCTACCTTCAGTGTCGTGACACAACCAAGGGATGTCATGACACAACCCTGAAGCTACCCTGAGAACGAGCATACTGCCTTTGATGTCGTGACACAAGTATTAGGGTGACGCGACATTGGTCCTGTACAGGAAGTAATTACGAGCCAAGGCCATTTTGGTCTACACAATCAAATATTAAGCACGAGAGCGTTAGCTGACCTAGGGTTGAGGACGATGACAACCCTAACTCTACAAATAGACTATTAAGTACTTGTTAAAAGATAGCTTTCATACTTGATAATTTTCTTCGTAATTTCAATTTTCAGTTTTTCCTTTTTCTTAGGTTTCAGTTTTTCCTTTTTCTTAGGTTTAGGTTATTTTTAGTTTTGCTAGTTGCATTAGTCGGGAGATATGATTTGTGGAACTTGATCAAATTTTTTTGGATTTTGTGCTTTAATCAATACAATTCAGTATTCTCTTAAACCTTCATCTCATATTTTTTATTTATGTTTATCTTTCGTATCAAGTTTATTATGTTTTTAAGATCCATAAGGAACTAATTCAAATTAACGAGTGGAGGAACTAATTCAAATTAACGAGTGGAGGTATGATTAATTGATTGTTGTGCAGGGCTTTCGGGAGAGGAATAACTTTAACCCTAGGCTTGACGACAGTAGGAAGTAATCTAGGTGGGAATTAACCCATAATTGGTATGGCCTATCCGTGAACACCTTAGCCACGAACCGGTCTGGACTGCGAGGTCGAGAGAGAAGTAGTTCTTGCCGACTTGTTAGTCTAGTGGAAGATCGAGAGATCATGCTAGGGTAATGACTAGTTGATTGAACAAGAAACCCAAAGCAATACTTAGTTATGATTACCAAAGTGAGCTAATCACCTATGCGCAGATTGGATTTACTTTCTATATTAAATTCCCCAAAGTCTTTTTCTTTATATTATTTTATTCTTTATTTACAAAATACCAAAAATTAGCTCTATTTGTGCTTAAGTTAGGGTTAATTTAGTGCTCACTTCCCTTGGGCACGATCCTCGGAGTACTCACCTACTTCGTTGTAACTATATTACAACCTAACCTGTATACTTGCGAATGCTGTCCATTTGATATATTTTATGCAGGATCTTTACCCTGGACGTTGGTACGTTCGTAGGCAGTCAAGTTGTTGGCATTGTTGTCGGGGTGGCAATGCCACTAGACTGATTTTAATTTTTTTGTTTTAATAAAATAGTTAAATTATAGATACGATTTCTATATTTTATCTTTATTGACACCTTTTTGCTTCCTTATGATTCTAGGTTATATGAAGACATTCGTAAGGATTCTTACATATCCAAAAAGATCGACAACTAATTCTTTGTAGTGATAACAAAGATAAAGCACTAATAATATTTGCTCTATGCAACCTGATAAGTAACCTTTAATAACATGAAGCAAGCATTAGGATTTTTTTTTGGTGTGGACTGGTTGCGCTCTAGTATCACTCATCCTATTATTTATAGTCTTCATTTTGAATTAAATCCTTCATTACTAACATGGGTTTCTAATAATGTCAAATTTAATGATTATAAAATAGAGGATCCTATAGCGTTTCTTTGATGATTCGAACACATATGCAGCATTGGAAAGGAAAACAAAAGCCTGGTTAGATGCACTTCCACCTGATACTATCGCTACATGGGCTGATTTTGTGCAATTAGTTCTTCGACGAGTCTTGCTTATGATTCAGGTGCTCATCATTTATGAAAAATTATTTCAATTCAAATAGTATGTTACTGAAACATTAGGGCAAGCATGGAAAAGATTTAAAATGATTCTCATGTCAGTGCTGGGTAGAGACATATATTTTGTGGTCCAAATCTAACTTCTTTTTTTTGATGGATTGGATAGCCAGAACATGCAAAAATTTGACATCACGATCAGGGGAAGTATCTGGAAGAAAATAGGAAAGCAAGTCATGAAAATATTGGAAAAGTTTAGTGAAAATGAATTTACCTGGGGGAAATATCAAGAGATGGAAGCTGGGGAACTAGTGAATACGAAGCCAGAAGAGCAAAAGTGTAATAAACTGGAATCGATCACAACAAATTTGGCTGAGGATGATGAATATGAATTGGAAGAATATAAATGGGATGATATAGAATAAAAAATGAGTAGATAACTCTTCAACTTGATTGGTGGCGACAAAGCAAGGGACAACCAAAACAAATTATTCCAAATGCAACCAAAATGGTACCTTCCATTATCAAACCTCCCGAGTTAGATTTCAATCCATTACCGAAACACTTAAAATATGGATATTTGGGGGAGCAAAATACATTACTTGTGATTATAGATGTTGGGTTATGTTCAGGGCAATAAGAGCCCTTGTTAAGTTTTTAAAAGCACACAAAAATCCACTGGATGGATTTTTTTGATATTAAAGGAATCAATCCTACTCTGTACCAACATGAGATCATATTAGAAGAAGGGAAAAAGGTAGTGGTAGATGCACATCGTCGGTTAAATCTGGCTATGAAAGAAGTGGTAAAGAAAGAATTGCTCAAATGGTTAGATGTAAGTATTGTTTATGAAATCTCTGACACTAAATGGGTCAGTCTTACACAATGTGTCCCAAAGAAAGGGGGATTAACAATGGTTGAGAACGATGAGAATGAGTTAATTCCAACAAGAATAGTTATTGGTTGGATGGTATGTATAGACTATCAGGAACTAAATGATGCAACGAAAAAAGATCATTTCCCGCTTCCTGTTATTGATCAAATGCTTGATAGATTAGTTGGAAAATATTATTATTGTTCCCTTGATGGATATTCTAGGTATGATAAAATTCCAATACATCCAAACGATAAAAAAACAACATTTACATGACCTTTTAGCAGTTATGCTTTTAGACGAATGCCATTCAGACTATGCAATGCTTCAGCAACCTTTATGAGGTGCATGATTGCTATTTTTGCTTATATGTTGGAAGAAGGCATGGATGTGTTTGTGGATGATTAATTAGTATACAGAGATTCCTTTTGAGAATGTTTGAATAACCATGAGAAAGTTCTAGAAAGATCCAAAGAAACCAATCTATTACTCAATTGGGAAAAATGTCACTTTATGGTAAAAGAAGGATTGGTGCTAGGACATCAAATATCAAGGAAAGGTTTGGAAGTAGAAAAGGATAAGATCGAAGCCATAAAAAACCCCCTAACTATACAATAGTTCAGGGAGCGAGAAACTTTTTGGGTCATGCTGGATTCTACAAGTTATATCAACTTCTTCAGAAGGAGACTTCTCTAAACCATTAAATCAACTTCTTCAGAAGGAGACATCTCTAAACCATTAAATCAACTTCTTCAGAAGGAGACACCTTTTATATCCGATCAAGACTGTATCAAATCTTTTGAGTTAATAAAAAAAAAATTTATCTCTGCACCTATAATTATTACTCCTAATTATTTAGAACCCTTTATTATAATGTGCAATGTTAGTGATTATGTTGTAAGAGCAGTATTGAGACAAAAGAGAAATAACATATTTGGGGCTATTCATTATGTAAGTAAGGCACTCAATTCAACACAATGAAATTACACTACCACTGAAAAAGAAATACTTGATATTGTGTTTCCTTGTGAAAAATTTCACCCTTATTTGATGAAAAATAGAGTTTATGTCTACATTGACCACTCTTTATGAAAACCATAACTTCTAGGTTAACGAAGAAGAAGAACCGGGGGCTAGAATAGAAAGAAGAAAAACAATCTATCTGTTCCCTTCTTACCATATATATACTCAGTTCCTCTTAGTGGATCTTGACAAATGTCGAATGTATACAAAAATTATCGAATGTATACAAAAATTATCCTTTAAATGCCTTACAAGAACCAGAAGAAATATAAAAGAAAATCCGATACAAATGTTGTTTGGCCAGTCAATCTGTTCAATTAAATCTTGATCAATTACGTTACAGAACCCATCTTGTATAGTATTTGAACAAATCGGGTGTAACATACCTTTGGCGGTAACTCTTATAAGGTGTGTTCTTCGTTTGTCTAATTCTACCTTTAATTGAATAATACCTCGAGATGAAATCCTTAGATACTTCCACGGGTGCATCCTTTATGTGTCAAACCTTAGTTTACTAGAAGCCTATAAAATGGTGGACTATGCTACCATAGTGTGTGAAAATTGGTAACTTTTACATCTAAACGCATTCTTCTCGAATATGCCAAATTTAGAGTATGACACTTCTCTCCTCCTTAACGAAAATTTTGTCCTCGAAATTTTTACCAAATTGGAAATCCCCACTACTAAGAATGCATAGTTAACTTCCCGTTACTAGTCGTATAACACTAATTGGTGGAATGCCTAACAAAGTTATAAAAAATTTCTCATTGGTAACATACATTCTATAAATCCCATCTAGTGTGAATGCAAACAGTCAGTCTTAATTAGCGGGTACTCCCAAGTTTTCAAATGTCACGTAACTATAGTCTTGACAGATGTCGAGTTGTGCTTAAAGGATATAAATGGTTGGCCAAAAATTTAAAACTTCCCACAGATGTTTGGTTCTTTATAAATATTAAAACTTAAACAATTTTCCAAACACTTTGTTGTATAATCGGAACGATAGATTTCTTTTCTATTAAAGCTTTCCAACTTCTTTCGTCTTTAGTTTTCAATTTCTTCCAAACGTAATTTTCTGTTTCTTTTTCTTTCACTTCTTAACTTACAAAATGGTTCAAACAACCACTCGAGGGAGAGGCTATAGCTAGAGTAACAGAAGCAATAGTCTCAGGGACTTAATTACATTCAGACCCAAAGGTCTTGAAAACACTCCTACTCGCGTAGTTGCTTTGATGTACGAATGTAGCACTACAGAAGAAGAATTAAATCAAAATTTAATATCTCGAGGCATCCTTTAGTCAATTTTCGCCTACTACTTCCAATGACCCCGAGGCTTTCACTTGAGTGACAATACTAGAGGTTTCATCCTTCCTTTCGTCTTGTTAGAGGCTAGCTTCGACTCAACTTTCCACCCCTTCTTCTGTTTAGTACTCAATGAGTACGACATCATACTGTAGCAATTATCTATCTTATCCTAAGGGAATTTGGTGTGCTTCTTTAAAATATTGTATGCACAAAAAAACGCCGATGCTAGGCATATTCCAGAAGTTTTACCAGTTAAAGGTAAAAAGACAAGGTGCTTCAATTGGTCATGCTTACTTTAGCACACGCCAATGATTTGAGCCCATAATCTAGGGTGGAGATGGTTGCTAAAAATAGGAAAAAAATATTAGCCAATCCATCTTCCTTGGCCAGCCATGCTTGGTGCAAAGTTTGATTGATTCAAACTTGCTGAAAAGTAGAAGGCATGAAAAGAGGAGGGGTTTGAATAAAATTAAAGGAAACTTCAAGGGTAATTTTGTAATTATAAAAATTAAAGGCTTGAAAAGAGGATGGCTTGGGCTTCCAAATCCTTGATGGATCAGTCCTCTTCTCTTAACACAATTGGGCCCCTTTTTCTTCTTCAGACTTATAATTAATTTGTAACCCAATTTTTGTTGGATCAAATTTAATTATAAAGTATGTTCAATAAACATTTTTGGACTGTACATGGTTGGAAAATTAATAAACCATGCTCTTGATTGACTCGAAAAAATTTCCCCAACGGTTCAAGTCTCTCGAGGTGACTACTGTGATGATTTTCACCCTTTCTACAAAAGTATAAAAAATAAATCAAATTTGTGTAAATTTATTACAAAAATTATTCAAATTCAATATGATAATAATTTGAGTGAAAATTAGTTATTTTATAATTAAAGTATGAATTTCAACAAAAATTATTACAAAATTGATTGAATTAGAGATCCATCTTTTTTGTTCACAAACAGAATTGACACATCCCTAAGGAGAGACACTAGGTCAAATGAATCCCTTATCTAACAATTCTTAGAGTTGCGCCTTCAACTTCTTCAATTCCAAAGGTACCCTGGGATAAGGAGTGCACGCAATAGGGGTTGTACCAAGTGCAACCTCAGTTGAAAATTTGACATCCCTGTTAGGTGGTATGCTTAGAAGTTCTTTTAGAACAACATCCAGAAATTCACTCATGACCGGTACTTGCTTAAAATCCTTACAAACCGCCATTGAATAAAAAATATAAGCTAAGTATGCCTCTTCACCTTTTAAAATCAATCCTTGAGCGGAAACTACCGAAATAATATTGTTTCTAATATCATGCTTTGTTCCAAAAATAAACACTTCATTACCATCTTTGACTAATGATATGTCGCAATTTGTTGGAGTAAATTAAACCATTTTTCGTACTTAAGGAACTTGTATAAAAGCAAATTCATTACATTTTACATAGTTTTCAGTTTTAGTTCGTAATTAATAAAAAGTGTGATTTGGGTTATTTAGATGACCTTAAGGGCCAAAGTAGGCCTAAAGGAAGGCTAATGTATTTGATGAGTGTCCAAGACATCATTCGGAGGCATGAGAACACGAGACTGACCATAATGTTGCAACACGGAAGGTCGATGTTCCAACATAGTGAGTAGAGTACCCAAAAGAGCAAATTGCCCTTAGTGTTGTGACACAATCAGAGGGTAGCACAACACCACCCTGAAATCAAGCCTAAGCCTGTAAACTACCACCAGTGTCGCGACATAGGCTAGAGGATGTCACGACACCGCTTTGACATGGAGAATTAATGGGCCAAGGGTGTTTTGGTCCCCACAACAAAATTTAACGTAAAAAGTCAAATGAATTAGGTCAATCGACAATGGTCAACCTTAAATCTATAAATAGGCCTCTCTCAACACTTCATAGATGATTATTCAAGTTTTAGTTTTAGTTTTGAGTTCTCTTTTGGTTTTCTTGTACTTATGTTACTTTTATTTGTAATTCAGTTCTAGTTTTGTTCTTGTTCTTCAGAAAATCTGATTTGGAGAATTAATCAACTCTTTGTGGATTGTGTTTGCATGCTTATCAATATAGACCAATTTTTCTCTTTAAACTTTACTCTTGATTTATTATCCATGTTCATTTGTTTAATCTAGTTTATGATGTTTATGAGATCCATGAGGAACTAATCCCTTTATAGGAGATTAGCAAGTGAACGTGGAGGTAATTAGTTTCTCTTTACGGTTTCTTAGCAGATCAGCTGGTTGGGATAAGAAGAACATAAAACCCTAGGCTTAACAACCGTAAGAAGTCATCTAGGTGGGAATGAACTCAAAATT
The DNA here is from genome assembly GCA_025698475.1 of Gossypium anomalum. Taxonomy (NCBI): domain Eukaryota; kingdom Viridiplantae; phylum Streptophyta; class Magnoliopsida; order Malvales; family Malvaceae; genus Gossypium; species Gossypium anomalum. The sequence continues at coordinate 27,340,183 of CM046958.1, read as the reverse complement.
GGTATTGCCTATCCATGAGCACCTTACCCCAATCTAGTCTAGATTATGAGGTCAAGAGATAAGTAGTTCTTGTTGACTGATTAGTTTAGTGGAAGATCAAGAGGTTAATGACTAGTTGATTGAATAGAACTCAAAGTAGGAATTAGTTGTGACCATCAAAGCAAATTAGTCTTTCGTTCTTAGAATTGATCAAATCTACAAATTAATCTTTCGCCTTTACTTTTATGCACCTTAATTATTTTAACAAAGTATGAATTTTAATCCCCCTAGGAATTATTGTAATATAATTTAATTAAATTACTAATTAGATCTATTAATGTCAAATTTAGAATTAATTTAGTTTCGCCCCCCTTAGGTACGATCCTCAGAGTAATTCCATACTTCGTTGTATAAACTATATTACAACATGACCCATATACTTGCGTAAACCGCCTAACGCGTATATTTGGTTGCAAGAATTACACTCTAGGCACTAATACATCTAGAGGAGGTCAAGTTATTGGTGTCATTGCCAGGGAGGCAACGTTACTGAATTAGTTATAATTTTTGCGTTCAATAGAATAATTAGGAAAATTTTAAATTATAGATATGATTTTAATTATAGTCATTTCTATTTTGTTTTCATTTTTACTAGCAACTCTTTTTCCTTCATGTGTGGCAGTGTTTATTTAGAGCGATGAGTACCTGTGACAAGATTGCCATAAAGGAAGTTCGCAAAAATAACACTACAAAACTTAACTTATAACATATATCTTCGCACTTAATTTAACTAAATATTAGTAAGATAATGCAGGTGTTAAGGGCAGTTCCCTTTGACATGAACTGGTTAAAGCCTAGTATTTCTCAACCTCTAATTAAGAATCCCCATTTTAAATTTAATCCTACTTTACTAACGTGGATTTCTTCAACTCTAAGGTTTAGCAGTTACAAAAATATGGATCCCATAGTTTTCCTCTGACAATTTGACCATATATGTAGCACCATTGTGTATACTAATGTGTCGGCACAAGTTATCAAATTTTATTAATTTCATTTGCCTTAGAAGGACAAGAAAAGGATTGGTTAGATGCGCTACCCCCAGACACTATTACCACCTGGACTGAATTTGTACAATTATTCCTATGCCAAGTTGTACCGATGACTATAGTAATTAACACATATGAGCTATTTAAATTTAAGCAAGAGGTTACTGAGACATTGGGACAGGATTGGGAAATGTTTAAATTGATTATTCGATCAATATTGTGAGGGTGCATTAACTTTTCAGTACAATTGACACATTTCGATGATGGACTAGATGGACAAAGTAAATGACAATTTGATATCATAGCCGAATGAAGTATTTGGTCAAAAATGGGATGGGAAATAGTTGACCTGTTGGAAAAAGTTAGTGGAAATGAGCTTACATTGAGTATGATCCGGGGGACAGAAACTATTAAAACAGTAGAATTTACGTCCTAAGCAAGAATGATTGATAATTCAGAATCAGAAGTGTTGAACTCAATCGAGCTAAATAAGGATGAAATAAAGGAGGAAATGATAGATGATCCAGAATAAGAAAATAATAAATTGACCCTTCAACTTGATTTGTGACACCTAGCCCGATAAAGCCTTAGTATTTCAATATTTCAAGAACTTCAAAATAGGTCATGAGAAGGTGAGATGTTGGATGCAACTAATATTTAAAGTTCACGAGTGCGCCCTTAGGCGAAGTCTCTGAAAAGAATAGGTTGACGTGGTTCTATCGACCTAATGATTCTTTTGGCAGAAAAAGGTAAGGTGAATAGTTAGCTTAGGAGAATGAAGGATTTCTAGGAAAGGAACTTAGTGAGTAGTCAAGGAATTTTGAGTGTTAGAGATACCGCCGAAAGTCATTGCACGCTAAGTTTGTCTGGTATGACCCTGGTTATGTCCTAACAGGTAGTCCATAATGAACCAGGAAATAAAATCACAAATATCTATATGGATATATAGGAAGACTATCATAGACATTTCCTTACAGCTGTGAACAACACATACAATAACTTGATTAGGATTATAACATGTGTCAAGCTATCATGTGGACAAGGGTTGTTTAAATCTGCGTGACTGATCTGTCGTAATTCGGTGTAGTAGGTTAAACTAATTTTTGCACTTTAGGAGCTTGAAAGCAAGCATTTTCATTAGGTTTTAATTTTATTTCATAAGTTTTCTTAAAGTCAATAGAACATGCAAATTGAGTCTTTTCTTGACCTTAGGGGTCGAATGAGGCGTAAGGGTGAGCTCATGAACTTTTTAAGTGTGTAGGAGACCATTATAAGGCGTACTAAACCGATACTGATCATTTTGTTGCAACATGGAATGATCAATGTTGCAACATAAGGAGCACAATGGAAAAGTCATGAGACTGCCTTCAATGTTGCAACATAACTTAAGGGTGTCGCGACATGCCCCTGAAGACATCCCAAGAGGAGTATACTAACTCCTATGTTGCGAAACTAGTCCTAATGTGTCGAAACATCTACTGTGGACAAGAATTAACATGAGCCAAGGGCATTTTGGTCCACACAATCAAACTTAAAGCTCAGGAATACGGCCACTTGAAATCTATAAATAGGCTCATTTGTCACACATTATAGACACTAAATACTTAGCCTAGAATTTTTCTTTGAATTTTAATTTTTTTTCTTAGGATTTAGATTTACTTTCAGTTGTTCTTTGTCTTATCTTGAGAGATCTGATTTGTGGAGAAAATCAAACTTTGTGTGTCGAGACCATTTTTAAATCGAGTTTTGGGAAAATGGGAATCAACTTTAATGAAATGAAAACAGGAGTCGCCACCAATCTTTTTAGGTGTGATTGGATCACCTTTAAAACATTTTGTTTTAAAATCATTAGTTTTGGTCTAAAAAATAAAAAGAACGGGTTCGGGAGTCGGTTACATACGAGAAAGGATTAGCACCCTCGTAATGCCCAAAAATTGGTACCTAATTAATTATCACATGTCTTTAAGGTTGGAAATTAAAAAAATTTAAGATGCAATCCTTTTTTTTAATATTTTTGATTTTGGAAAACTATGGTTCACTTGTATCAAATGAATCAAAATATTACATGGAAATCCCTATCTCGAAACAACAAAATGCCATACCCAGTAAGTTAGGACACAACACCTTGAAATTCCGAGACAGTTGCTTGTACTTTGAAAACTTTAAAATCTTAGAAGGGTGCTTGATTATTTGAAATTAATGAGAAAAGTTGCAACCCAATAAGTTAGGGCACTACGTTTCTCGAAATTTCCAAACACCAATCATTGCCTTTATTTTTAAAGACTTTAGAGTCTTGTTTTTTAAAATTGACACATGAAGGAGCATATTAACATAACATTCGAGATAACATGTTATCATAATAGGTAAATAAAAAGCACAATAGCATGAATATCATACATTAACTAGCATGTATATAAGAATAAAACATGGCAAATTTTAAATAAGTAAAATATACATAAAACATAATATATTTAAGAAGAATAGGTAAAAACACATAAACATGTAATTCAACATATATTTAAACATATTAATAAAAAAATGATGCATGATATACAATTTGATACATATATAAAAAAAACGCTAAAAATAAAAATATGCCAAGCACTTATCATTTAATAAAATTATGAGACCAACATTTAATATATTGACATAATATAAAAAGGTTTAATATATATATTAAAATATAAATAAAGGGAGTAATTTTTAAATGTATGAATTCAAATCAAATTTTTGGCAATGTAATGACAATATATACATATAATAACTTTTGTTTTAGAATTATAACAAAATAATATAAATAATATGATATTGTACTATAGAGAATATAAGATAATAAACATATTTAATAGTACATGAAAATATAGTTATTAATAATGAATTTTGAAATGGTATAATAATATGTAAAATACTAATTTTATAGTTTTGGATAAATATATATATACATGGGTTTTAAAAATATAAAGGAAATAATTAATAAAATAATTAATATTAATTTGGTATGAAATAATATGAAATAATGTATTGCTAAAATGTAAAATAATATAATAATATAAAAATATAAATATTATGTGACAAAAATATAATATAATAAATAATAAGTAATGATATATGTTAAAATATATATTAATATGATATTAGAAAAATCATGAAGTAGTATGATAAAATATAATATAGATATAAGTAAATAATAATATAATAAATAATACAAATATAATACTTAATAATAATTTCAAAATAGCATTTACTAAATAATATAATAATAAGAAAATTATATATATATATATATATATATATATATATATATATATATATAAGGATTAATACATAATAAATATCGGATGAAAATAATCATATAATTAAAATATATAGGTTTAAAAACATACATAGTATTAAATTTAAAATTTTATAAAATTACAGGGGCAAAATTAAAAAGATAAAACTGAATCAGGGATTTAAATGAAACGTGTGCAACAGGTTAGGGACTCATTGGGCAAAATACCTTATTCCCAAGGAACGACATCGTTTTCTAAATACTATTTCAAAATCACCGAGAGGACTAATTTGAAACAAAATAAATCCTTAGGGCTAAATTAGAAATAAATAAAAATGAAATTATAAATATTAAAAATGCAAAAGGACCAATCGAGTAATTAACCCAATCCTCAAAAATACGCGGATCCTCTCCGGGTAATCGGGTCAACACGTGGATTCTGGGGCCTCAAAACGTCGTCGTTTTAAGTTTATCAGACGAAGCTAAAACGGTGTTGTTTCGTTAGGGCTATATAAACCAAAACTAAAGCCCAGAATTCATTTTACACCGGTCTCTAAAAAAAAAGTTTGAAAATCCTCTGAAGAGGTCTAGGGGTCGGCCTCGGGGCTCTGTCAAGCTACCGTCCTCCGGCATTCACGCGCCCACGCGCCACCGCGAACACCGCTACGCACGGTGATTGGAGGGTTTAAAAACCCTCCTCTTTTCACAAGTAAATCCTTTTTTCTTTTAAACGTTACCCTTTTAAAAAAAACAATTTGTATATTCGTAAAAGAGAAAAGAAAACAAAAATATGAAAAATAATCACCTCTTAAAATGAACTCTGTTTCTTGTTTCTTCTGTAAGTAATATATGTATTTTTATTCTGTTCCAAAAAAAATCTCCCTTACATCGTATTTGATTCAGGCTTTTATAGCCACTGTTTACAACAAATTTTGGGAAGAAATCTTTTATTTCTTCCCATTTTTGTTTGTCTCGATGTTATTTCTTTCTCCTTTTTTGCGGTATTCGCGAGAAAAATCGCAATGATCGTCTTTGGTGTGGATTCATCTTTGGCGATGATTCAAAGACGATCGGTGGAAATGGCCTTAATACGGTGCTGAAATTTTGGCCCTTGGTGGAGGCTTGATCGGTGGCCGGCGAAGGGTCGTGATGCATTGAAGGGCCCATGACATGGCATTGATGACCTCGATTCGGGGAACTGGACAGACACTCCCTGAAGCTTCCAGAAGACGTTGCGGCGCTAGGAGGGAAAGGCAGAAACCCTAGGGTTTCCTGCCTCGGTGTAAAAATTTAGGCCAATTGGGCCATTTAAATTTTGTAATCAGGTTAGGTGTATTGGGTCACTGTAACGGGCTATGGGTAGTTGGGTTTAAGTTGTAACCGGGTCTGTTTGAGTGTGTGTGTAATGGGTCTGAGGTATTTGGGCTGAACGGGCCTTGGTTGTAAATGGACTGTGGACTGTTAAATAAATATTTATTTATTTATTTTCTTTTGTTTTATTTAAGCCCGGTCAAATTTGGGCTATTACAGCTGCCCCTCTTTGCTCATTGCTGTGTAACGGGAATTGAGCAAAGATTTAGAAAGACCAAATTTGACCAGTCTTATCAAATCATGATCTTCAATCTGCTGCTTGCAAACTTATGACTGTCATGTTGATATCTTCGATCTGCTCTCCGCCGAACACAGAGATTCCAAATCTACTTCTTCGATTTGTTCTCTGACAATACAGAGATGCCAAATCATTTTAGATTTGCTTCATCATAAGCACGTGAAAACCAAATCAGCTATGTCTTCGATTTGTTCCTCGTAAGCACAAGGACGCCAAACCATCTTGAATCTGCTTGAGAACATCTGAGAGTCAAATCATCTTGGATCTACTTCAGTATAAACATCTGAAGGTTAGATCTGCTATGTGTCTACTTTCCGTCGAATACGGAGATGCCAAACTTTGATTTGTTCTCTGACAATACAGAGATGCCAAATCATCTTAGATTTGCTTCAACGTAAACACGTAAAAGTCAAATCAGCTATGTCTTCGATTTGCTCCTTGTAAGCACAAGGATGCCAAATCATCTTGAATCTATTTGAGAACATCTGAGAGTCAAATCTGCTATGTCCTCGATTTGTTCCTTGTAAACACAAGAGTACCGAATCATCTTGGATCTGCTTCAGTCTAATCATCTGAAGGTGATATCTACTATGTATCTACTCCCCGTCGAAATGGAGATGCCAGGCTTCGATTTGTTCTCTGACAAAACATAGATGCCAAATCATCTTAGACTTGCTTCAATGTAAACATGTGAAAGCCAAATCAGCTATGTCTTCGATTTGTTCCTTGTAAGCACAAGGATACCAAATCATCTTGGATCTGTTTGAGAACATCTGAGAGTCAAATCTACTATGTCCTCGATTTTTTCCTTGTAAACACAAGAATGCCAAATCATCTTGGATCTGCTTCAGTATAAACATCTGAAGGTTAGATCTGCTATGTGTCTGCCCTCCGTCGAATATGGAGACGCCAAACTTCGATTTGTTCTCTGACAATACAGAGATGCCAAATTATCTTAGACTTGCTTCAACGTAAACACGTGAAAGCCAAATCAACTATGTCTTCGATTTGTTCCTTGTAAACACAAGGATGCCAAACCATCTTGGATCTTGCTTCAGTATAAACATCTGAAGGCCAGATCTGTTATGCTGCGGCCTATTACCCTACTACTTAGGGGATTAAGGCGCGTTCTCTTTGATAACCTGTAGAATGATTATGCCTGATAATTAGGATGCCATGATCGAAGTGAGTCGAATGTTCCTAATTAAACATGCTATGATGCAAAATGTTGTAAACATGACCCCTATCCTAGACATCATCACTCATTCCTTCATTTGTCTTTTCTTTTCTCATAGTATTACTCTTGCTCAACCTGTAGGCCTGTACCCTTCCTCAAATGCTATGATCTACTGAGGACGTCTGCAAAATAATCTCCCCTAGAGTTGAATCGTCGGTTTTGTCCATTTTCCTTTTAGACTGGAAGAAAGAAATTCCTCGAGTTCCTTTATCCCTTACTTATGTGAATTTCTTGAACAATTGTCCTGTTTTAGTTTCTTGCATTATCTAGGAATTCCCAAAGTAATGCGCAAAACTTCGTTTGTGAAGATATTTTAGTTCATTTATCATTATTTCAATGCAACATACTTAAAGAGTAATGGAAGATGAACAAATCTTTAAGAATAATTGGATTTGAATGAATTGTCAAAAATAAAAATGAAATAAATCTGATAGCATATCTTTGAGAAGAAATAGAATCTAAAGATAGCAAACAGGATAAAAAGTTTAGATGCTCTAGATATCGCCACTTGAGCATCTATACATCAATTCCATGAAATCTTTCTTGAGTTCAATATGTGTTTAAAAGATCCAAAGTACTTTGTTGATGCCCCAATATACAACGTGCTTCACTCTTTACTAAGTCAAATATAGCAAGATTGCTGTATGCCCTTCAAAATTTGAGCTGCCCTTTCGGGTTTTCAACTCAAAACCCCTTTGGTCACAAGGCGCCCTTTGCGGGTTTTCACCTTGGCCTCTCCATTTTTTTTTTGTGAAAATTCAAGGCGCTCTTTGCGGGTTTTCACCTTGGATTCTCCTCTCCTTTAGACAAAGTACTTTTTGACTGAGTCTGAATTCACTGGATTGGGTAAACTCTTCCCATCCATTTCTATCAAAATCAATGCTCTTCCAGAGAAAGCCTTATTCACAACGTATGGCTCTTCCCAATTTAGCATCCATTTTCCTCTAAAGTCATTTTGAATGGGAAGGATCTTTTTTAGCACGAGGTCCCCCTCATGGAATTTCCTTGGATGAACCTTTTTATCATAAGCTCGCATCATACGCTTCTGATACATCTGACCATGTCGGATGGCTCTCAGCCTCTTTTCCTCAATCAAGTTTAACTGGTCATATTGGGACTGAACACATTCAGCTTCATCTAACCTTATCTCTATCAAAATTCAGAGAGAAGGTATTTCTACTTCAATAGGCAACACTGTCTCCATCCCATAAACTAACGAGAATGGGGTTGCCCCAGTAGAGGTTCTAGCAGATGTTCAATAGGCCAGGAGTGCAAACGGTAGCTTCTGATGCCAATCTCTATAAGTCTCAGTCATCTTTCCCACTATTTTCTTAATGTTCTTGTTGGCAGCCTCCACTGCCCCATTCATTTTTGGACGATAGGGAGAAGAATTGTGATGCTTGATCTTGAACTGGTCACAAACCTCTGTTATTGTTTTGTTGTTTAAGTTCAATGCATTGTCGGATATGATCTTCTCAGGCATTCCATACTGACAAATAATCTCCTTCTTCAAAAATCAACTTACAGCTGACTTAGTAACATTCGCATAAGAAGAGGCCTCTACCCATTTTGTAAAGTAGTCAATTACCATGAAAATAAACTGATGTCCATTCGAAGCTTTCGGCGATATTAGTCCAATGACATCCATACCCCACATGGAGAAGGGCCATGGAGAAGTCATAACATGTAAAGGTGAAGGTGGTATATGAATTTTGTCCCTGTAAATCTGACACTTATGGCATTTCTTAGCATAGTTGATACAGTCTCCTTCCATAGTGGTCCAATAATAACCAAACCTCATGATTTGCCTTGCCATCGTGAACCCATTTGCATGCGTCCCACATACACCTTCATGAACTTCTTCTAAAATTAGCTTAGCTTCCACAGCATCGACACATCTCAAAAGTACTTGGTCTTTCCTTTTCTTGTAGAGGATATCCCCATCCATGACATAGTCGCAAGCTAACCTTCTTAAAGTTCATTTGTCATTTTCAGTTGCCTGTTCTGGATATTTACGATCTCTTACATATCACAATATATCCTGATACCAAGGGTTATCATCCTTTTCTTCCTCTTTAATGTTACAACAGCTAGCTGGAGCCTCGTAGACACTCATTTGAATTAGTCTCACCTCTTCCTCTTTATTTGCCTTAATCATTGAGGCCAAGGTTACTAAGGCATCTGCTATCTGATTTTCGTCTCGTGGGAGATAATTGAAAGTAATGTCATCAAACTCCTCAAGTAACCCCAAAACTACCTTTCGATAATTGATCAATTTAGAGTCCCTTGTCTCACATTCACCTCTAAGCTGATAAATTACCAACGCAGAATCTCCATATACTTCTAGGGTTTTTATACCTCGCTCTATGGCTGCTTGAAGTCCCAAGATGCATGCCTCATACTCAGCCATATTATTCGTGCATTCAAAGTCCAACTTGCACGTGAATGGGTAATGATTGCCTTTGGAGGATACCAAGACTGCCCCAATTCCGTTTCCAACTGCATTAGAAGCCCCATCAAAATTGAGCCTCCATGGAGAATCTTCGATCATCGCTATACACATTAACTCCTCATTTAGAAAATCAAAGTTCAATGGCTCATAATCCTCTATAGCTCTACTGGCCAAGAAGTTAGCTACCGCACTTCCTTTTATAGCCTTCTGACTTACGTAGACTATATCAAACTCTGAAAGCAAAATTTTCCATCTCGCCATTCACCATTTAGAGCCGTTGACTCCATCATGTATTTTAATGGATCCAGCTTTGAGATGAGCCAAGTGGTATGGTATAACATGTACTGTCTTAATCTCCGAGTGGTCCAAATTAGCGCACAACACAACTTTTCAATTGGTGAATATCTTATTTCACAGTCAGTGAATTTTTTACTGAGATAATAAATTGCCTTCTCCTTTTTTCCCGACTCGTCATGTTGACCAGGCACACATCCCATAGTATTACTGAACACTGACAAATACAATATTAATGGTTTATCTGGGCTAGGTGGAGATAATACCGGAGCATTCAACAAATACTGCTTGACCTTTTTAAAAGTATTCTGGCATTCCTCATCCCAAGTACCTTGATTGTGCTTTCTGAGAAGGCGAAAGATAGGATCGCATTTCTCGGTCAGTTGTGAAATGAACCGAGCGATGTAATTCAACCTTCCTAGGAATCCTCAAACTTCCTTCTGAGTACGTGGTGGATGTAACTCTCGTATGGCTCTGACCTTGTCTGAGTCGACTTCAATTCCATTTTCACTGACTACGAAGCCTAATAACTTTCCCGATCCGGCTCCAAAGGTACACTTTTTTTGGATTGAGCTTCAATGAAATTTTCTCAACCTTAAAATGATCTTCTTAAGACCTCAATGTGCTCTTTTTTTGTACGTGACTTGGCAATCATATCATTAACATACACCTCAATATCCTTATGCATCATGTTGTGAAACAAGTTCACCATGGCTCGTTGGTATGTTGCCCTGCGTTCTTCAGTCCAAACGGCATTACTTTGTAACAAAAGGTGCCCCACAAGGTTATGAAGGTAGTTTTATCCATGTCCTCTGGATGCATCTTTATCTGATTGTATCTTGAGAAGCCATCTATGAAGGAGAACAACGAATATCCCACTGTGTTGTCTACTAAAGTGTTAATATGTGGCAAAGGAAAATTATCCTTTGGGCTTGCTTTGTTCAGATCTCTGTAATTAACACACATTTGTACTTTCCCATCCTTCTTAGGAACAGGCACAATGTTAGCTACCAATTCAGATTACTTCACTTCTTGCAAGAATCCTGCATCAAACTGCTTCTTGACTTCATCCTTTATTTTCAGAACAATATCTGGCCTCATTCTTCGAAACTTCTGTTGGACTGGCTTACAATCCTGTCTTATCGGAAGACGATGTACTACAATGTCAGTAATCAATCCGGGCATATCCTGATATGACCAGACGAAGATATCTTTGAACTCTTGAAGTAACTCAACCAGACCATGCCTTGTGTCCTTGGTAATTAATGTTCCAATTTTCAACTCCTTCCCTTCCTCTAGGACTATATTCTCTATTGCCTCTTTCTGATGTGGCATGATTTGTTTCTCCTCCTGTTTTACCATTCTTAACAGATCGAGAGATACGTCATAATCTTGAACATTTTCAAAATCTTGAGGTTCCTCTAAACTCATGTCTTGCTTGCAAGAGAAATTAGGAGCGGCAATATCAATGCTTATATCATTGATATCTAGGGACCTGTGGGGGTATGAAAGAATATACAAAGAATGAATGAATCTAAGAATGATTGTTTATGTGCTATGAATAAAAGAATAAGAATTGCCATAATTTAAAAGAATATTGGTTGATAAAAAGTGAAACAATACTAGTTTAAATTGATAAAAGTTATGTTTTATTTAAATAATATTAGATGAACATAAGCCTATTTTCACAAATGTAATCTTACTACTCCTAGGCCCTAGAGTAATAGACATGTTTTGAGAATCACTCTGAAAAATTCCTAAAGACTACAGGAAGGTCCTCCGCAGTCCAATTGTTCAGAGAGCTCCCTGGTTCATAAGGGCGAATGCCCTCGAGGCTTCTTTGCTCCAATCCCTCATCGTGTACAACATTAATTTGATGAATTTCTTTTACCAGTAACCCTACTAATTGAAAAGATTTGGATATAGGTGGGAATGTCATCGGTTCCCACTCCACTTCTCCTCCGTTCAAACGTGCCTTCCTTCTTGCTTCGCGCTTCTCAATCTCTTGCTTCTTGTGCTTATGGTCTGGCTTAAAGCCCAAACCAAATCGATCCTTCTTCTCAATCAGTTTTGGGATTTGAATCCTTCCTTGCAACTGTCTTCCTAGTCCTTTTCCTGGCAATGCTCCTTCCCTATCATCATTTGCAAGGCCATCCTTGTGGCTTCAGACATTTTGGGTACTGGCACCTCAGTTCCTTCAAGAATGAAGGTTGCATTGATGAATTTTGAAGAGTGAAAAGAACACTCAATAACTTCTTCACTTGCCTCAACATAAGGGGCCTTGCTTGTAACTGTTGCTATAATGTCCTCCTCCGCATTGATGGTTATTAACCGTCCATCTGTCACTAACTTCAATTTTTGGTACAATGAGGAGGGCACCGCTCCTGCCGAGTGTATCCATGGTCTCCCCAATAAACAATTATAGGAGGGCTTGATATCTATCACTAAGAAATCGACTTCATACGTATTTGGCCCAATTTCCAAAGGGGTGTCAATTCGCCCCATCACTTTCCTTTCGGTTCCATCGAAGGCTCTTACCACATTGTGACATGTCTTCATATGCGAGCTGTCAATGGGTAGTCTGTTCAATGTGGATAATGGAAGGAAGTTCAAAGCTGACCCGTTATCAATGAGTACACTTGGAAGCGTATATCCCTTGCACCGAGTAGTGATGTGCAAGGCCTTGGTTGACCCTAAGCCTTCAGGTGGAATTTCATCATCATTGAAGTAGATGAAATTGTCAGCACTAATGTTATTCACCAACCAGTCCAACTTGTTAACGGATTGTCGTGGGTGACATATGTTTCGTTAAGTACTTTCAACAATGCATCCCGATGCACGTCAGAACTCAGAAGTAGGGCTAATACTGATATACGTGCTGGCTGCTTACGCAACTGCTCGACCACGCTATATTCACTATGCTTAAGGAACTTTAGAAATTTTTTAGCCTCTTCCTCCCTTACTGGTTCATTGATGGATACTTCAATCTCTTTTTTTTTCTCAACGTCCTTTGCTTTTGTGGGCTCCATTCTAATACCCCCTCATCATAACGCTTCCCACTTCGTGTATAGGAACCTTCAATTTGTACATCCTTAGATGCACTGGTTATACTCTCCCCCTCAGGTACTGTTACACTGTAGTCGTAACTCCATAGTACCCTCTTGTCATCTTTGTAAGAGAAAGGAGTGGGTTTATGGATGACGACCTTAGGCCTAGTTTGTGCCCCCACTTCATTATTCCCTGGCAGGGAAATAATGATCCTTGGCTGGCTGGTTCCTTTTTGTTCACCTTCCAGCGCACCTATTTCTCTTTTATAAGAGCTACCTTCAAAAATTTGTAGCTCTTTATTATCTATAAAGCCTTGCACCAAGGCTCTGAATTCTTCGCAATTTTGGGTCTCATGACACTCTTTTCCATGGAACTCACAGTAGTTCCCCATTTCTTCTCTTTCTTTCCCAGAGGTTATCATCCCTTTCTTCACCATCTCTTTCCAAATTACCCTCAAAGGCATTCTCACCTCAGTAACATTTTCCTTGATTATCCCTTCCCTAGTTTCATCAATGGCATTCACTCCTTGATTGCCATGATCTGGTAACGAATTTTCAGCATTAGGGGTACTGTCAAATTTCACAACCCCCATCTTGATAAGTCTCTCCACGGCCTTCTTGAATCCAGTACAATTTTCAATTGAATGCCCCGGTACTCCCGCATGATATTCGCATTTAGCGTTTGCATCATACCACTTGGGGTACGGTGGCTGTAGTGGTTTCAAGTGAAATGGAGCAATGGCGTGCGCATCGTATAAGCTTTGATACAGCTCACAATACGTCACAGGGATAGGCGTGAATTGTATCCTCTCCGAATTCTGTCTTGATCCCGATTCCTGTCTTTGCGTATTTTGCTGCCCAACCATAGCCACTTTGGACTGACTAACTATGACTGCCTTTGAGTTGAAGCTACTTGTGTTGTTCACCTCATTGTCTTTTCTTCTTGGGGCTGATCTTTTGGCCGCTTCCCCCTCAATTTTGCCACCCCTTATGGCATTCTCTATCATCTCTCCTGCCATAACTATGTCCGCAAAACTTTTGGTAGTGCTTCGAATCATATGAGTAATAAATGGAGCTTTCAGAGTGTTGATGAATAACATGGTAGTCTCCTTCTCCAGCAGTGGTGGTTGAACCTACATTGCTACCTCTCTCCACCTCTACGCATATTGCCTAAAATTCTCATTAGGCTTCTTCTCCATGTTTTGCAGAGTGATCTTATCAGGGGTCATGTTAGTCACATGATTGTACTGCTGCATGAAGGCTTGAGCAAGATCCCTCCATGAATTTATTCTAGCCCGACTCAATTGATTGTACCACCTGGCTGCCGCTCCCACTAAACTATCTTGAAAACAATGGATCAACAGCTAATCATTGTTTACGTGCCCAGTCATCCTTCTACAGAACATTGTGATGTGGGCTCTGGACAAGTAGTACCATTGTACTTCTCAAACTCCGGCATCTTGAATTTGTGAGGCAGTACTAGGTCTGGGACTAGACTTAAGTCTTTGGCATCAAACCCATGATGATTTCCGGCACCTTCTAAAATCTTGAATTTTTCTTCAAGCCATCTGCAGCGTTCATCCAACTGCCTTGTAGCTTCGGCTTTCAAATCCTCTTTTTCCACCATATCTAGATCAGGAACGAGAGGATTAGTAGGGTTACCACCCAAATTGAGTCCCGAGCCATTTGGGTAATTCATATGGGTCCCAACATCAACTGGCCCATGTTGAGGCCTCATAGTAACAGATGGTCTTCTAGGAGGTGCTTTAGTTTGTAATGGCACATGAGGCAGAGTAAAACCCGGAGGATGATCCTCACCCTCCTCACCAGTGATAGCCATGGGGGCCTTCCCTTTATCAGTAGCCCTTAATAGCTGAGCCATTTCAGCCATTATATTCCTCTGAGCCTCTAGCATTTGCTCCATTATGTCATTCTGCAGCTTGGCCAACTGCTCTTGCAATTGGTCTTGCATATCCTTCTACAATTGTTCAAACCTTTGATCCATACTCTTAGATTTAGAGCGGGTGCCGTAAGAACGTGTGATTTCCAGATTTTCTACCTTTTAAAGAAACTTTAACTAATTAGGGTCTTTCTATAACCTTAAATGCATATGATGTGATGTAATGCAAATGCATGAATGCAAAAAGGCATCGATCTCGATTCAATCTCATTTAGAAAACTTTATTTAGAAAAAGAATATCTTTACATATAAATGGATTACAAATACGCCTTTGCCCTAATGCCCAAAGTTCTAACTTTGTCTAATAAAAGGGCTAATCTTGACCTTTATCAGACGCTGACTCATACATTATACTCAACACATTAGCTCGTAATGCTAAGTCTCAAACATATTTAGCAATCTCTCAGATCTGGGCTATAGCTTCGCCAATAATGTAATCCCTATCCATGACTTGACCTTTAACTTGATGGAGTTCTCCTTTTATACAATCTTTTTGCGCCTCGATTTGCTCAATTCAAAGTTCACCATCATGCAATGCCACTTCCAAATCTTCAACCTTAATTTTTAGCTCCTCTAACTCGACCGTAGGATCATGGTTTCGATGCCAACGAAGGGATCTTCCAAGCTCATTTACCTTTGTCTTCAACCCTTTATTCTCTTTCTTTAATGCTAAATTTTGCGCCCGCATCTCTTGGAACTTTCTCTCCCAATACTCTGCTCTAGCTTTTTCCTCTTGAACTTCTTTTTGCCACTGTTCTGAAGACTTTCCTAACCCCACTCACTTTAAAGACACTTGTGCTTTCTTATACTCCTCTTTTAAATCATCTCGGTCTTCCTCCACCTTCCTCTTTTCCTTCCTAACTTTTTCAACCTCCTTCTTTTGCAGGTCAACATCTAGAATCAGGTACATCTTCTCCTCTTCAAGCTTTTCTATCTTCTTTTCGAGTTCTAAATTCTTTCTCTTAAATTCTTGCTTTATGATATCAAGCTCCGATGGTATCGCTTGCAAATATTCCTCCATTGGTCGAGTTTCCTCTATTTTTGTCATAGGGACATTATCATTAATCCTTCGTTTCCTCCACTCAACATATTTCAGAGTTGTAACAGGGCCAATGGCCACTCCCTTCAACCGACAAGTCTTGTTCCAAGCACTAGAAACCTCGCTAACCTTCCTCTTGTAATTGGCTCCTCTGTATACAAACTCACTTTGAGCCAATCCATGAGTTACTGGTACAAACTGTCTCAATCCATGCTGCCTCAATACGAGCAAAGGAGCATAACCAATGGCACCCAAAATTCCCAATAGGGGAACCCAATCAAAGCTACCGCATTGATAAAGTATCTCACCAGGAACCGTCCATAGAGCTCTCCACTCAACATCCCCCGACCGAAGGTTCCGGAGTAATTCTATCCAATTTTCTTCTGGCACATTCATTTTCCTAGATGATGCTACTATATCTTTCAGCGGGGAGTAGTTCTCAAAGAAAACCCGACAAACAATCCCATCAATCAATTGGAAGTGACTGTAAAACCAAGCCATGAGTAACTGAGCACACCCTATAAACCTGCCTGCACCAGCCTTCCTACATGCACCTAAGGACCTGAATGTCTCCGCCAAAATTGCAGGGACGGAAGTGACCCTTTTACTGAGTCAATGAAAAAGATCTGTAGTCGCTTCGTCCACATATCCCAAAGCCCTAGGGAAAACCATCAGTCCATACAAACTTAAGGCAAAAATGTCTACCTTCTTTGTCTCATCGGGGTGTGTCAAAATTAGATCTTTCAAAGCATCCCACGAAATGCACTTGCATTCACCCTTTTCTTTAATTCTGGCCATGATCCACTGCTCGCTCATCCCCGTAATGGTCAATAATTTCTTCCAAAAGGTGGGGACACAAGCAGCTCGAGAATAGATCCTGTCACTCTGAAACCTGGGACAACGAAGTAAGGCAGTGTACTCCTTCACGGTAGGTACCAAGTCTACTTCCCCAAAAGTGAAACAACTGTACGCCGGATTCCAAAACTGGGCAAGGGCTCGGAACAAGTGCTCATTTACCTGAATATCAAGCAAGTAAGGTAGATCTCCATAATTATCGTAGAATAACTGCTTGGTCTCATTGCCCCACTGATCCCAAATTTCTTTAAGCTTTTGGAGATTATTCTGTGTGACACTAATACGAGTATAATCTGACAACTCCGACACGTATCCCATAGTTATGCTGTCTCCCTTTTCTAGATGAGTTTGCTCTGACCATCTATGAACATCAGCATTGCCCTCCACTCTATCAAGAAATCCGTTCTCCATAACAAAACTTCCTAACTTAGAGACTGACCGTCAATCGATACCTTTGTAAATGCAAAAATGTCATGCAAACAAAAGAAAAAAAATAGTCAGCATCGTATAATATCAATAAATCTCAATAATAATTTATAAGGGTAATATCTAAGGTTTAACTCTAAGTAAGTTAGACTCTTACGGTTTTTTCTATATGAGGTTGGTTCTAAAGTTTGAGGTACCTGAACCAGCAGATTCCTCGATCCTCACCCATTATAGGCTCATTTGAATTGAGTTCAGTTCAGGGGAATACATTTCCCTACGGCTACACGGAGATGAAAATCTCACGAAACCATAGGTACAGATGTATCTCGAAAGTGATCCACTATCCTGCACGGAGGTGAAAACCTTACGAAGGCGTAGTTTCTCACTCCCACTTAAGGGTGTGGCCACAACGGTCATGCACATGCAATGTGTATCAGAATATAGTATCACATGCCATAATACAAACACATGTAATGCAAAGAGGATTAAAATTTAAAAATTTTAATTTCTGACATTAACACAAGGAATAATCAATTACACGGCTTGACTTTCTTATTACCCAGTGGAGTCACCAAGCTATCGAGACCATTTTTAAATTGAGTTTTAGGAAAATGGGAATCGACTTTAAAGAAATGAAAACAGGAGTCGCCACCAATCTTTTTTGGTGTGATTGGATCATCTTTAAAACATTTTGTTTTAAAATCATTAGTTTTGGCCTACAAAATAAAAAGAACGGGTTTGGGAGTCGGTTACGTACGAGGAAGGATTAGCACCCTCGTAACGCCCAAAAATTGGTACCTAATTAATTATCACATGTCTTTAAGGTCAGAAATTAAAAAAAATTAAGATGTAATCCTTTTTTTTAATATTTTTGATTTTTGAAAACTAGGGTTCACTTGTATCAAATGAATCAAAATATTACATCCAATAAGTTAGGCCGCAATATTTTTAAGATATTTGACACTAAGTTAGCCTTTTTGGAAATCCTTATCTCGAAACAACAAAATGCCATATCCAGTAAGTTAGGACACAACACCTTGAAATTTCGAGACAGTTGCTTGTACTTTGAAAACTTTAAAATCTTAGGAGGGTGCTTGATTATTTGAAATTAATGAGAAAAGTTGCAACCCAATAAGTTAGGGCACTACTTTTCTCGAAATTTCCAAACACCAATCATTGCCTTTATTTTTAAAGACTTTAGAGTCTCGTTTTTTAAAATTGACACATAAAGGAGCATATTAACATAACATTCGAGGTAACATGTTATCATAATAGGTAAATAAAAAGCACAATAGCATGAATATCATACATTAACTAGCATGTATATAAGAATAAAACATGGCAAATTTTAACTAAGTAAAATATACATAAAACATAATATATCTAAGAAGAATAGGTAAAAACACATAAACATGTAATTCAACATATATTTAAACATATTAATAAAAAAATGATGCATGATATACAATTTGATACATATATAAAAAAAACGCTAAAAATAATAATATGCCAAGCACTTATCATTTAATAAAATTATGAGACCAACATTTAATATATTGACATAATATAAAAAGGTTTAATATATATATTAAAATATAAATAAAGGGAGTAATTTTTAAATGTGTGAATTCAAATAAAATTTTTGGCAATGTAATGACAATATATACATATAATAACTTTTGTTTTAGAATTATAACAAAATAATTCACACTCTGGATGTTAGTACGTCCGGAGACGGTTAAGTTGTTGGCGTCATTGTTAGTGAGGCAAAGTCACTAGTTTGATTTTAATTTTTGCACTTTAATAAGAAAAATTATGAAAATTTTAAGTTATAGATACAATTCTCAACTTATTTAACCAATTAATATCACTAATTTTTGTTCATTTTCTTTTAGGAGGACATTAGTGCACATTCTTAATACGAACTACTGCCATAGTAATTATAGGAGATCAGTCAATAGGAGTGTGGATAATTTGATTATATGTGGTCAGATGAAGTCTTAGATTACTATTCTGACATTTTTGAAGAAGGGGTCAATGAGGACTAGGAGATACAAGAGAACCAACGATTATTGATGCTTGAATTAAGTCAGCTCTGAGGAGAACCCTTAACTCTTCCTCAAGACGATAACAATAACATTAGTGTACACTCATAAGGGCATCTAGATGCATCAAGACCAAAATTGAGCAGAGGAGAGAATGTCATTCTAAATGCTTATAAGGGAAGGGAACTCCTGGACTATTATTCATCTCGACAGATAAAAAAATATCAAGATGAATTGAATGAAATTGCAAAAAGGGATGCTATTAAACCAGTCGAGGAAATGCTAAGAGAACTGAAGAGTTAGATAGATGAGGAACTTATTTTCCCAACAACTTTAGGTTATTTTGATGGGGCCAAAATGCAAGAGTAGTAATACGGATCTACAATTGGAGACAATGATATTTATGACCAATTTAGTGGAAGAAATCCCGATGTCCCGAGTTCTCACAAAGAAAAACAAGGATAAACTTGCAAGTCCAGGAGATAAACTTGAATTGACTATAATTTGCACGTCATTAGTCCTAAACCAGGCACCTCAAAAATTCAATGATCTAGGAACTTTCAATATGCTGATAAGAATCAAAACAATATATATTTACAGGACTTATGACCACATAGCAGGCATCAACCGAGCTGGACAACTGATAAGCATGGAGATTGAGTTGCGGGATCCACAAAATGCTCAATTACTATGAGAATCACTCAATAGAATTATTTGCAAACAAATGGAGAAATTTGACAGCTCTCGAAATCGGAGCCCAAGTGGTGTAGTACGTAATTCCTTCCTAACCAAGGCCTTAGAGAATACTCCTAAAAATTCATTCATGATAGATGAAATGAACAAATACATAATACACAACAAATATGAGCCATAATTCTCAACCTTCCTACGGAGCAAGGACGTTAAGCAAAAATTAACATGGTTGCATGATTACATAATCCTACAAGTAATTAATAGTTATGATATACAGAAAGGGTTGTCTGTGGTGAAGGCAGGCCGAAAATGTAAATTTTGAGAGATAGATAACTACAGATGAATAGAATGGCATGACGTATGTTGGACCAACGCAGACAGAAGTAATTTGAAGGAACTGCCTAAATGCATACTAATTGAGCTAACGGACGAGTTAGGTAGCAAGACCTAACATTTTCTTTCGTAACTCTAATTAACTATACGGAATTGTATATTTCGCTAACCCATTAATTGAAATATTATAGGAAGATTAAAGACAGGGCTAACAGGCAGGCCAAACACTCTAAAGATAAAAAATTTTGGAAAACAACGTCGATGTTATGACACGATCACTTCGTGTTGCAACACCGTGTCTAGTAGTAATGAAATTATGAAAATCCTTTTGATGTCGCGAAACCACTTTTCTATGATGTGACATGGCAGACAATTTCCCAAAATTTCAAAACTGCAAGGTGTGTCACGACATCGAACCCCTGTGTTGAGGATGTCACGACATGGAACCCCTCTGTCGCAACATCGCTACAATTTTCTATAGGATTGACTCGACTCGTTCATGCAACCCGATTACATAACCCTTATTTTACCAAATTATTAAGCTTAAAAACTCTTATTTTTAACCTAGAAATATCCTAACCCAAACTCTTAACCTCTTTTAGCACTAAACCCTTTTCAAAACCTCAAAAATCTAAAACCTCTCTTCCAACCTAAAACCCTAAATATACAAATAATCATTGTTACTCCTAAGGCTCTAGTAGGGAAGGCTTTTTCAAACACTTAGAGAAGCAATAGAAACATTCTTAAAAAGGTTAAAGGTTAAGTAATCCCTTACTCGTTTTAGTATTCCATTGAAATTTATTTTCTATTTACTTGCTTTCAAATCTAATAATTGAAAATGCCTTCTAGGAAGGGCAAGAAGGCTAAAGTCTAAGAAACATTAGATGCCCTGTTAGATTTCCTTACCTCACTACTAAGAAATACTTTCTCAAATTGTAAGGGAGACCATTGCTATAAGAACGAGGGTTTGAACCCTCCATAGTCTATTGTAAGGAAATTTGGACCTTGGTGCTATACCATCATTGGGAGTAGTATTGTGTCACTTCTACAGGAAATGCAGTCATATATATTGTACAAGAATTTTATGCGTCTCTTAAGGACTAGTTAACTAGGCGTGGGTATGGTGCAATCTTAAGTGACGTAACAGTAAGAAAGAAGGATGTTCTAATGTCCCCTAGCGATATTTGTGAATTTTATAACATTTTGTATTATGAAAAATATTTTATTGACAGTGTGGATTTGGATAAATTGCATAACATAGATATAGAGGATGTTATAAAGTATCTGACTAAAGGAAGGGGCAGTTGGAATTATAGACCAGATATTGGGCTGCCAACAAATTTTAATTAGGCAATTATGTTTCCTATTGCCAAAATGTGGATGCAATTTATCGATACTAGAGTTGCACCGGCATTAAATGTTTCTAATGTTAATGTTTTTCAAGCTGTTTTGTTGTATGGTATCTTGCAACACAAACAAGCATGTGTGGGGAAATGGATCCTTCGAGAGATGAAATGATGCATAAGTAGCCAAAAAGATGGACTTTTCTTTCCTTATCTTGTGATGGCACTTTGTCAAAAGGTGGGACTGCGAATGGATGAAAATGAACAATTTATGAAGCCAACAAGGTGCATAATTGAAGATTCACCATATAATCAATATGTTGAGCTTCAGAGAAAATAGATTATCGAATGGAACTAAAGAAGGGAAAAGATGGATGTTTTGGCATCACTCAAGTGAAAGGAACAAACAAAAGCTTAGAGAAGAACTAGTGGGAGCACAGCGGCAAAGCTCGACAGAATGATCCAGAGGATGCAAGAGACAGGACTGGTTCTCTAAGAATTTGTAGGAATGAATAGATTACAAGCCCTAAATTATCAGTTGGATATGTTTAGCTCGGCACCAATTCATCATGAGGGAGGAGAAGATGATGAGGGGGCAGACTCTGAGAATGAAGGTATTGCACAAGATTACCTAGACACATAAGACAAGTATGAAGTGGCATTTCAGTCGCAATATTCGACACTAAAATGGTCCATCATTCGTAGCCCAGCCCAACAACCACACTCAGGAGGTTGGAGCTCCAACCAAAAATGCTGCTCGGGCAAAGGCAAGGTTTCAATGGAATAGAGGCGTTCATTGCCCCTAGATGATTTGGAGGAGGATTGAGTTTAAATACTTTTGAAAGGATTGTTTAATTTTTATCAGATGATTTTAATTTATCTTTGAGTAATTAGGAATTGTAGTAGTAGACAATTAGTTGGTCTTATATTTTGTTTGAGTTTTCTATGTAGGAACCCCACACGAAGGAGACACAACAATTTCAACTATCAACGAGCAAAGGAGGAAACACCCACCAATAACATATGGAACAACCACGATCAATCAGGTAACTTTTTTCCTTTTTTTAGAGCTACACATTGTAAACAATGTGTTAACTAAAATGTGGGGGTAACATAGAAACCTTGTCTCAATTTTTATGCTTTTCTTTAGATTTTTCTTATCAATAGTGTGCTTGTGCTTGTAAAAATACAAGTGATTGGTTAGGAGCATGTACATAGGTTGCTTGTGTTTACAAATAAATTTGGTATGACGATAGGTGATTTTAAAATTTTTATTATTAGACTACTAAGTTCTATATGTCACTGTGAATAGGCATTAAGCAATCAACTATACCAAATGAGATAGAAAATGCGAGGAAACGAGCATGCTAGTATGAATGATAAATGACTGAATTTGAGTTTGTTTGGTTGATTAAATTTGTTCATATTGAGATATTTAAGGGATAACCTAAAGCATTACTTGGAACATATTTAAAGCCAAAAAGCCGACCTATACTTATTCAAATTTGGTTCAATTTTTTATCTTGTTAACACTTCTTAACGAACCTTGTTACAAAACCCAAGCTTGAAGCTTTAATTTGTATTTGCCCTTTTTCTTTGGTCCTGCACTGCATGACTATATGATGCGAACTCATCCTCGTAGGATGATTATGAGTCACGAGATTTCCCGATCGAAATTAAGAAGTATCAATGTAAGGCGCTTTGTAAAGGTTGAAAATGTTAATGGCTGGCTTTGAAAAGTGTGGTTGGGTGGATAATAATGGAAGAAGGAAAGATAAGCTTGAATTTGGTTTAAAGACTCCAGAATGAACCAGTATTATAGAACAATACTGACCCAATCCTTATATTAGTACTTAAGATGGATACAAAAGGAAACAAGCACCGTGACTGTCTATCTAGCAAGATAGGAACCAATCAGCATAAAGGATGAACGCCACACTTTTAAGAAGTGATAAGTTCGAATGAAATTAGATTGATGCCATAAGGAATGCTTGATAAGTCAATTTGGGTCAAATGAGAAAAAAGAGAGTGAACACTCACAATAATTTTAAAATTCATCAAAAGTATTTACAAAATGTCTCAAGCCTCATATTTATAGGCTGTACAAGGAACCAGCCGAATAGGTATGAGATAACAATCAGAATAAATGTATTTGATGTCCATTAATTCGTTCAAAGCATCACTTGAGAGTTTCTAGACATTGATGATGCCAAAAGCCTTGTTCACATTGTGAAATTTGTATTCCCAAACAGCCAATTACATTGGTCCTTGATAGTTATCTGAATGTGCATGGAATTGAACGGTTTCAATAGTGTGAACATGAGTTGATGCTGCCTTGATAACAGCCAACCGAATGCTCAAATGTGAAAATACTTGATGGTTTGCTACTCACGAAATGGCTCTTGGGAGATTGTGTTCAACTCTTAAAATGTTTTTTACGCAACACAAATAGTTTGGGAGGAAGCTTCCTAGCAGCAGCAATGTGAACAATCTGGTTAAAACTAGGACAAGGTTTAAATGCAACAATTTAAGAAAAAAAAACACACACTTAATTTTTTTGAACTTAGATAAGTACTAATGATGTAAGAACTAAGACACATAATTAAAGTGCAGTATTTAAGATGCACATTTAAAGACTCATAATAAATGCACAATATTTAAGACACATTTAAGATGTCTAACCTAAGACATAATTAAAACTCAAACTAAAATAACTAAATAGATAAAATCCTTATTTCCAGAAATTGAATTTAAACACACAAATATTAAAGTTTTACATGTAGCACGTTGCATGGGATGCATGGTTCGCATGAAATGAATGGGTTGCATAGAATGCATGAAATGCATGTTTTGCATGGAACGCATGGAGTGCATGCCAAAACTCAATCAATTAAACCCATGATAGCTTCTTTAAACTTCTTGGCTTGTGTGCGAGTCATTGGCCATCTTGGAAGCTCGACGGGATCTTGTAAGGTTTCATGAGTTGCTTGTTCGACATCAAGTGTTTTGGTTGGGTCCATGCTCGCATCATCCCCTCCCCCTTTGAAGCGATTTGTCCCCAAATTATCCCCTATATCATAAGGAGAGAGATCAGAAACATTAAAACTTGCACTAACGTTATACTCACCTGGAAGGTCCAATTTGTATGAATTATCATTAATCTTCTCCAACATTTGAAAGGTCCACCGCCTCGGGGTAGCAACTTAGATCTTCTTTGAGTAGAGAATCTTTCTTTTTGCATGTGGATCCAAACCCAATCTTCGGGTTTAAAAACTACTCGTTTGTGTCCCTTGGTGGCTTTGTTTGCATACTACTCGGTTCTCTTCTCGATGTTTTCCCTCACTTTTTGGTGTAGATTCTTCACGAACTCAGCCTTCTTTTTACCATCTTCATGTACAAATTTATTAGTAGGTAAGGGAATTAAATCTAAGGGAGTCAAAGGATTAAAGCTATAGGCAACTTCAAATGGTGAGTTCTTAGTGGCCTAATGCATAGATCGATTGTAAGCAACCTCGATATGCCGCAAGCATTCTTCCCATGTTCTCAATTTTTTCTAAATAATTGCTCTCAACAAGGTGGATAGAACACGATTAACAACTTTAGTTTGGCCATCTGTTTGTGGGTGGCACATTGTGGAAAACTGTAGTTTGGTGCCAAGCTTGCTCCACAAAGTCCTCCAAAAATTACTAAGGAATTCAACATCTCGATCCGATACAACCATCCTTAGTACTTCATGTAGCCAAACCACTTCCCTAAAAAATAGATTTCCTACATTTGAAGCATTATTAGTTTTGTGGCACGAAATAAAATGAGCCATTTTATAGGATTTATCAACTACTACAAAAATTGAGTCTTTCCCACTTTTGGTCCTAGTACAAAATCCATAGAAATGCCTACCCATGGTTCTTGGGGAATGGGCGGTGGTGTGTACAATCTATGGGGCTTAATGCGAGATTTTTCCTTCTTACAAGTGAAGCATCAATAGCATACTCTCTCAACATCTCGCCTCATCTTGGGCCAAAAGAAATGTTCGTAGAGCATGGCTAAAGTGTTGGTCACTCTAAAGTGCCCCGCGAGACCTCTACCATATGTCTCTTTCACGAGAACATCTCAAATGGAACCTTGAGGGATACGTAATTTACCTTCTTTAAAGAGGTATCCATCATGCTTATAGTACCTTTCAAATGCCCCCTTTTCACAAGCTTTGCAGATCTCACAAAAATCAACATCAGTTTCATAAAGTTTCAGAAGATATGTAAAGCCAAGAAATGTAGAATCTAATTTATTAAGAAGTGCGTACCTTCTTGATAATGCGTCTGTAACGACATTTTCTTTACCTTTCTTGTATTTAATCACGCAAGGAAATGATTCAAGGAATTCCACCCATTTGGCATGTCTCTTGTTCAACTTGTTTTGCCCCTTGAGATGTTTTAATGCCTCATGATCGGTGTGAATGACAAACTCCTTGGGCCATAAGTAGTGTTTCCAAGTTTCTAATGCTCGAATTAATGCATACATCTCCTTATCATGTGTTGGGTAATTAAGAAAGCGCCATTCAATTTCTCATTGAAGTAGGCCATGGGACGTCCATTTTGTGTTAGAACGACTCCAATCCCTATTCCTGAAGCATCGCATTCAATCTCAAAAGTTTTTGTAAAATCAGGTGAAGATAACAATGGTGCATTTGTCAAGCAACATTTAATCAAAGTAAAAGACTTCTCTTGTTCCTCACCCCAATGAAAGTTTGAACTTTTCTTGATAATTCCAGTTAAAGGAGCAGCTATGGTGCTACAGTTAGGGACAAACCTTCAATAAAAACTAGCAAGACCATGGAAACTTCTTACTTGGTATATACTAGTAGGTCACGGCCACTCTCAGATTGGTTTTACCTTCTCTTGATCAACTTCGAGGCCTTCCGAGCTAACCACAAAACCTAGAAAAACAAGCTTGTTAGTGAAAAAGAAACACTTTTTAATATTTGCAAATAAAGTTTCCTTCCTTAATACTTCCAACACGGATTTTGAATGATGAACATGATCTTCCAAAGACTTACTATAAATCAACATATCATCAAAATACACTGCACAAAATTTACCAATAAAGGATCGAAAAACATGATTCATTAATCATATAAAGGTGTTTGGCGCTTTATTTAGGCCGAAGGGCATAACCAACCACTCATACAAACTGTGCTTGGTTTTGAATGCAGTTTTCCATTCGTCTCCTTCTCTCATCCTTATCTGATAGTAGCCACTCTTTAATCTATTTTGGAGAAAATGAAAGCCCCACTTAACTCGTCTAACATGTCATCTAAGCACGAGATCGGATGCTGATACTTGATGGTAATCTTATTGACTGTGCAACAGTCGATACACATGTGCCAAGAGTCATATTTCTTAAGTACCAACAGCACGGGCATGGCACATGGGCTTTCGCTTTCTCGAACATACCCTGTTTTCCATTATCTTAGTAACTTGCCTTTGTAGCTCCTTAGTTTCTTTAGAGTTGCTTTGATAAGCTGGTAGATTCGAGATATGGCTCCTAGAATAAGGTCTATTTAATGCTCGATGCCCCTAATGGGTGGCAACCTACTCGGGATGTCCTCCAGGAACACATCTTTGAATTCCTGAAGCAAAGACATGATAGAAGAAGGAAGAGTGTCATTTAAATCGTTAGTACTAAACATACTTCCCTTGTACATGAGCACAAGCAAAGGATACTTCAAAAGCAAAGACTTTCTGATTTCCCTTTTTTTTTGCAAAAACACTCAACTTTCCCAACTCATTCTCTTCTTTTCTTTCATTTTTATCTCATGTGTTTACCTCACTCTTTCTACTTTTCTCTTTTGTTTTTAACTCATTCTTTCTTTATTTTTTTGTATTTTCTTGTCTTTCTCATTCTCATTTTTTCCCTCCTTTTCTTTTGCTCTCGATTTTTCATAAGACTCTCTTAGTTGAAGCTGATCTTCATAAACTTGTTTGGGAGTAAGTGGTGCTAAAGTAATGTTCTTCCCTTGGTGTTTGAAGGTATACCAATTGGTATAACCATCATGCAATACTCAAAGATCAAATTGCCATTGTCTCCCCAACAATAAGTGACCAGCATGCATTGGCACTACATCACAAATAACTTCGTTGCTATATTTGCCAATCGAGAAAGTGATGACAGCTTCCTTAGTAACTTTGAGCTCACCACCATCATTGAGCCATTAAAGCTTATAAGGATGTAGATGTTTGGTGGTTGCTATGTCGAGTTTTTCTACCAACAAGCTGCTAGCAAACGTTAGTACAACAAGCACCATCTATAATGACACTACATACCTTTCCAAGGACGTGGCAACGTGGAAACACAAAAATTTACACACTTTTTCATACCCTTTCTAACTTAAATTCATGCGAATTCGGTTAAATTCTTGTCAAAAAATAATTAAAGTGCACTTAAAATATGAACATGTTGAAATTTAGTTAATTTTATAATTATTTTTTATGAATTTTGGTTATTTTCAACAGATTTGCACAAAGGGCGAAAAATGGCTCGGCATACACTACCAGAAGCACAAAATCGAGAAGCAATTTGAAGTATCGAGGCAAATTAATTTCCAGCCTAAGACGATCCAATTATGTGTATTAATTCATAATATAATTAATTTTAATTTATACCCAATTTAATTTGGGCTAAATAAATTATTATTAATTAATTATGGAAAAAGTGGTCTAGTTGAACCGAACCAATTGAATTGAACCGGCCAAAGATTGGGCAACCCAAAACCGTCCATATGCTGACCCAAATCAGCTTATTATCTGATTAATTAAGCTTCCAAAGAAGCCCTTGAAGACTTGTCAAAGTTGCATTCAAGCCCCTCCACAATTAGTGGCTTTGAAGATTTGCCCCAAGCCATATTTAGCAAAGTTGAAGCCATCAACTTTGCCACATAGATGGCCGGCCAAGGGGAGGCTCTTTGGCTGATATTTTTAGCAAATTTTAGCTGCCACATTCAGATATAAAAACCCCCCTTGGCTGATCATTCAAAGTATCTCTCATTCATCCATCATTCACTCACATCTCTTCTCTCCTATCTCACTTTCTCCTCTCATTTCCCATTCCAAGCCCCTTGCTCTTGTGCCAATTTCTCCCCATGGGAATGAGTTCTTCTTCAGCCATTTTGGAGAAACAATCGAAGTTCATAGAAGCCTTGGTCGGTGAAGACAACAAAGAAGGAAGAACGGAGCAACCTAGTCAAGCCACGGAAAAACACCAGATTTGATTCTTCTTCCTTATCTCTTTAATTTTTGTTGTTGTTATGATGAACATATCTATGAATATTTATGTTGTTGGAATGGTTAATTTAATCAGTTTAGCTTGAATTTAATTCATTTTGGTTTGATTGCATTTCATCTGCTTAAATTATTAAAATTGTGTTTATGCTGTTTTAGGCCTCGGTAAAATGCTTGATTAAGTAAAATCATGCCTAAGTTATTCTTGCATTATAATTGTTAGGTAACTAATGAATTAATTATTTAAATGGATTGAAATTGTAAGTAATGGATACAATACTTAATCAGTTCATGTTTATTCTTCTAAGATAGCTAAAGGTTAAATCAGCAATGTGTCTGGCGATACACTTGCCTTGCATAACTTGCAAGATTATTGTGATTAAAATGTTTCAAGGTAGGGATACCTTGTTACCTCACATAGCCTTTTATATGCTCATTAGATTTAATTAATCGTTTGAATTGGCATAGGGCTATGCAAGAGATTAGTTCAATTTAACGAGTATGTATGTGCCATCACATGTTTGCTTATAAAAATCCGTTTAATCAGTTGAATTAACATAGGGATATGTTAGCAGATTACCGAGTTGCCGTGAATTTATTCGTAACAGCATAAGCATGAGTTTAATAATTCTAAGTTAAAGAAATGTAATTAAATCAACACAATTATGTCATCTTGATTAAATCGTATTTTGAAATCATGCATTTGAGATTTTTTTATTTGTTTTACTTAGTTTAAAATCACCCTCTTTAAACAAAATATTTTTCTTCACCAAAGTGTTTAAATAGCATTCATAAATAATTCTTTTCACAGTCCCTGTGGGTACGATAACTCGACATTTACTTGTCACTTTATTACTTGTTGCGGTTGTGTACACTTGTACATTTTCGTCGTTCCAAGTTTTTGGCGCCGTTACTGGGGACTGTTCTAAAAAGTCATTATTTGTGAATTTGTTAGTTTTACATTTTGGTTTAATTTTTTATTTAATTCTTTATTTAATTAATTTTTCTGTGATAATTTTAGGTGTTTATGAGTATTGACCGAATTATTGACCTACTCCCGGTAGACCCTGAAATAGAAAGAACTTTTCGAGAGCAAAGAAGACAAGCAAGTCAGAGAAGGACCAAAGAGATGAACTTTGAAAATCTAAATCAAGGAAACAGAGCAAAACCTGCTCAAAATCCTATCCTTATTGCTGATGATAGGGATAAAGCTTTAAGATAGTATGTCGAGCTAGTGTTTAATGATCTTAATCTGGGTTTTAAGAGACCCGAAATCGAGGCACAACAATTTGAGCTGAAGCCAGTCATGTTCCAGATGCTTTAGACAGTGGGCCAATTCAGTGGAATGCCTACCGAAAATCCTCACCTACATTTAAGACTATTTATGGAGGTGAGGGATTCTTTCAAGTTAGCCGAAGTACCCGAAGATGCATTACGATTGAAGCTGTTCTCATATTCACTAAGGGACAGAGCTTGAGCCTGATTGAATTCATTACCACCAAACTCAATTTCTGCATGGCAAAAGTTAGCAAAAAGATTCCTTATGAAGTATTTCCCGCCTAGCAAGAATGCTAAGTTGAGGAATGAGATCACTGCCTTCCAACAAATGAATGATGAGTCATTGTAATTATTACGTAAGTGCCCTTATCATGGAATCCCACATTGCATCCAACTTGAGACATTTTATAATGCTCTTAATGCTTACATGAGGATGGTAGTAGACGCTTCTGCTAATGGTGCTCTCCTTTCTAAGTCTTATAATGAGGCTTATGAAATTATTGAGAGGATTGCCAGCAACAATTACCAATGGCCAACCAATCAAGCAATGTCAAGAAGAGGAGTTGCTATAATACATGAAGTAGACGCTCTTACTTCACTCGCATCTAAGGTATCATCAATATCCTCAATGCTTAAAAATCTTACCACTAATGGGTCTAATAGTTTTGCAGTACTGCCATCAAATCAATTTGAAAGTATAGCCTGTGTGTACTATAGGGAAGGACATTTGTTCAAAGAATGTCCATCAAACCTAGAATCCATGTACTACTTAGGTAACTAGAACCAAAATCGAGGAAAGTAAGAGCTACAATCCAATTTTTATAACCCATCATGGCGAAATCACCTGAATTTTTCTTGTAGTAACCAAGGGGCTGGAACCAGTAACACTTATGCCTAAACTAGACCAACCCAGCCGCCTAGTTTTCCCCAACAGGTTCAAAAACCAACTCAGGCTGAATCATCCAATAGCTTAGAGAATTTATTGAAGGCATACATGGCAAAAAATGATGCCACTCTAAGGAATTTGGAGAATTAAGTGGCCAGCTTGCTATTGAACTCAAGAACCGACCAAAAGGTGCTTTATCTACTGATACAGAGAGCCAGAGGAATTCGAGGAAGGAACATTGCAAAGCATTGACATTGAGGAGTGGAAAGACAGCAGAGCCCAACACCATCAAAGCTGAAAAAGAGCAAGCTAACGCTCAAGATGCAGAGGAAGTTCAACCGAGTGTTGAAATTCTAGTTTCACCAGGACCAGAATCTACAAAACCCGACAAGGTAATTTTAGAACCAGCTAATTCTAATCAACTAACAACTCTGTTAGATGCAGAATTGCCACAGAAGATGAATCAACCAGTTCCAGTAAAGAAACCACCACCACCTTACCCTCAAAGACTTCAAAAGCAGAAGTAGGAGATTAAATTCAAGAAGTTCCTAGACGTACTCAAGCAACTTCATATCAACATCCCGTTGGTTGAAGCACTTGAGCAAATGCCGAACTACGTGAAATTCATGAAGGATATCCTGTCCAAAAAATGAAGACTTGGAGAATTTGAGACGATGGCTCTAATGAAGGAATGCAATATATATCTTCAAGCCAAACTACCCCCAAAGTTGAAAGATCCTGGATGTTTTACCATACCCTACAACATTGGAGCAACGTATTGTGGTAAGGCATTATATGACTTAGGTGCAAGTATTAACTTGATGCCTATGTCAATATTTAGGAAGTTAGAGATAGGTGAAGTTAGGCCAACTACAGTTACACTTCAATTAGTGGATCGATCCTTAGTACATCCAGAAGGAAAGATCGAGGATGTATTGGTACGTGTAGACAAATTTATTTCCCCTGCTAATTTTGTCATTCTAGACTTTGAAGCAGACAAAGAAGTACCAATTATCTTAGGAAGACCGTTCTTAGCAATCAGAAGGACCCTTATTGATGTGTAGAAGGGCAAGCTTACTATGCTTGTTCAGGATGATCATGTAACATTTAATGTTTTTAAGTCTATGCGATTTCTTGACACAATTGATGATTGTTCTGCAGTATCCGATTTAGAGGATTTAATAGTGAAGAAGGAGCTCAACTATGTTGAGGATCCGTTGGAACAAATCTTGACATCACATCCTCCGAATGATGAAGAAGGTGATGAATACTTGGCTTTGTTAGAAGCTAATCAAAGGGGATTTAATCCGCAATCCCACTTTGAATCTTTAGAGTTAGAGAAAAGGGATTATGCCCAACCAGAAGCGTCAATCGAGGAGCCACCTAAATTAGAACTCAAGGTACTACCTTCATATCTAAAATATGTTTATTTAGGTAACTCTTCTACTCTGCCTGTGATTGTTTTAGCAGAATTAACTACTGAGCAAGAAGAGAAACTCATCCTGGTGTTGAAACAATTCAAGAAGGTAGTTTGCCGGAACCAACGAGATTGGTCCAAGAGACTGGATGATGCTTTATGGGCTTACAGGACAGTAGACAAGACACCTTTAGAGATGTCACCCTACAGTTGGTCTTTGGGAAAGCCTGTCATCTACCTTTGGAGTTAGAGCACAAAGCTTTCTGGGCCTTTCGACAACTCAACTTGGATCCTAAGCTTGCTAAAGAGAACCAGATGCTCCAGCTCAATGAGCTGGAGGAATTTCAAATGTTCTCGTATGAAAATGCCAAATTAGTCAATGAGAGACTTAAAAAATGGCATGACAAGCACATTCGAGTTCGAGAATTTGAAGCAAGTTAGCAAGTCTTGTTATTTAATTCCAGATTAAAGTTCTTTCTAGGTAAACTAAAATCACGTTGGACCGGTCCATTTACAATTCATCGCGTCTATCCATACGGAGTTGTTGAACTCCAAGGTAAGGGAGGTAATTTTCAAGTTAATGCTCAGCGTCTGAAACATTACTGGGGGGATAAGACTGAACAGAATCAAATTTCGTTCATTTTATCAGATGTCTAAATTTTCTTATGTTTCTTTTTAATAAATGATTTAGGGTATATTTTCGAGATTAGTATGTTTAAATAAATTCTGTCTAGGAGATTGGAACTTAAGCGGAACCGCTTGTGACCCCTCCAATCTTTCCTAGGAATTGATTTTAACATAATTTTTCGAGAAATTATTCCCTAAATGGAAAAATAAATTTTTGTTTTTTCAAATAAAAAGGTCAATTTTGACCCAAGTTTTGTTTGCCAACTTATTCTTATTTGCCAACTTTTGTTTCATAATTATTTTCCTTAGGAGCTTTTAATTTTTACAAAAAAGGTGGTAAGACCAAATTTTCTCTTAAATTTAATTTTATTCTAATAATTAATTTTTCAATTTATTGAATCATTAATAATTTTTATTAATTAAATTTTTGAGAAAATAATTTTTCCCATCTTTTACCACTGGCAAAGGTATGGTTCTATTTCATCTGATTCAGCCTTATGCCAAGTTCACATGGAACTACAATTTCATTAGAGCGAATGGTCATATTATACTCAATTTTAACTAGAAAGACCATTGATGTGGGAAAAATCATCCTGAGAGAGATGAGGAATTGTGCCGTTAGACATTCTGGCCCAGCCTACTTTCTTTTTACTATAACAATTATGTGCTTGAAAGCTAAAATTCTTGCAAACGTAAAGAAGACAGGCTATAGCTAGGGCACGATCACAGATTGGAACCTCTACCTAGTAGATGGAGAATCTATTCTACAGCAACGAGTGGAAGAAAGTGAGGAGCCCGAAGAAGAGGAAGAAGATCCCACAGAGATCGAGCCAATGCAATCAGTTGAAGTCCCTGATAAGGTGGAACCAATGGAACCAGAAGTTGAACCTGATGATGAAACTTCAATATTTAGAGCTCAACTGCCTAGCCCAGATCTTCGAGATGAACTGTCAAAGTGATGGACGTATTGCAACATATGCAATGGTAGCAACAAGCTTACTGGAGATACTCAAAAATAAGGAATGACTTGATGAGAAGTGCTCTTCAGAAAATTTACAATGACCCATTTTTTTTTTTGTGCCTGAATTTTTAGATTTTATATTTGAACCATGGATTCCATTATCGAAGAAGGAGCGAAGCAATTAATGCAAAGGCAATAATGATAGAGCAAAAGATGAGTCAAATTCGGAAGGGTCTACAAATAAATAAAAGGGGGGATATTAACTTTACTTTATTTTTGTTCTTATGTCATTTTAGGATTAAGTTTAATTAGGAATTTTTATTTTTTGCATAATAAAACAATAGATAGAAATCATGAATAATGAACAAGTCACAAAGTATAAAGTGTGGCAATAGGTATACATGTCTAGGATTGGATCTAGAGAGAGGTTGGTACTTAAGCAGTCAATTTGACTCACCTCCTTTTTTCTAGAATCCTACCTGGTGTATAGTATCTATTCACTTTAAACAATGAGGACATTGTTCATCTTAAGTAGGGGGCCAAAAAATTGAATTTGAATTATTTCCACTCAGAATAAATTTTTCTTTTAATTATGATTAGGATATATTTTGTTCAATAATTTGAAATTTTGCTAAGTATGTTAAACTTCAATATAAACAAAGTTCTATTATTTCAATAAATTATTATGTTAGCTTAATAATGATATGAATGTATTTCTAATAAAGCATGCAAATCGTACCATAAATTTTTAGTTCCTTACGAAAGTTAGGCATGCATGAAAGTTTAAGTCTTTAGAATTGGCTTAGTATTTTCTTGAGGCGAAATCCTAGGAAGCATGGAACATTGGAAGTGATTTAGGCAACTTTTGTTTGGACTGTTTGAGCCTTTCAAACCAACCATGATGAAATTTTTATCCTTTGAAACTCAACTTCGAGACTATATGGCCTAATTTTATTTGAACCATTGCAAATTTAGCCACCACTTCTCTCTTAACTATTTTAAAATTGTCCCAAACACTACACTTAGTTCTATTTGAAGTATTCTTTAAAAATAAGTTTAGGGGAGTTGGAAAAAAGTATCGAATGCTCTAAAATTATAGTACATTCAGCAAAATGCTCGATTTAAAAAAAAAGAGCATGAGATCTTAAAATAAGATGTACAAAGGAGCATGTGAAAGCAAAGAAAGTTGATGTATTGAAGGTAATTATTTTAAAGGTCCGATACAAGCTGAGTCTAGGGTTTAAAAGCCCAAAATTATCTATCTTTTACCTACCCTTAAGCCCTGCCACGTTACAACCTTGTTAAAGACCTATTGTTTCAAAGTTCCAATGCTACCTACATTAGTGGAGAGAAATTGCTACGTTCAACATGTGAAGGCATAAGTTAGATTTAATGATTATAGCTTAATCTTGAATAAAGGAATAAAATTACATTGGCAGGGTTTAACATGACTTTACTAGGAAGCATTTAGTCAAATTTTTGCTATCATAATAGTTGTTGAGATTAATTTGAACGATATATATACTTATCAAATTTCTTGTCTTTGAGCATAAGTATATTAAATTCAGAACTTTGGAAAAAATGTTGTTCTGAAGAATTTTTCAAAGGAGTTTCTGAGAAATTCATTTCAAAATTTGTGCATTACTCGGGACAAGCAATGAATTAAGTTTGGGGGTGTGGGAACACAAAATTTTACACACTTTTTCATACCCTTTTTAAGTTAAATTCATACGAATTCGGTTAAATTCTTGTCAAAAAATAATTAATTTTATAAAATAATTAAAGTGCACTTAAAATATGAACATGTTAAAATTTAGTTAATTTTATAATTATTTTTGATGAATTTTGGTTATCTTCGACAGATTTGCACAAAGGGCAAAAAATGGCTCAACAAACACTGCCAGAAGCACAAAACCGAGAAGCAATTTGAAGTATCGAGGTGAATTAATTTCTAACCTAAGACGGTCCAATTATGTGTATTAATTCATAATATAATTAATTTAATTTATACCCAATTTAATTTGGGCTAAATAAATTATTATTAATTAATTATGGAAAAAGGGGTCCAGTTGAACCGAACCGATTGAACTGAACCAGCCAAAGATTGGGCAGCCCAAAATCGTCCATATGCTGACCCAAATCAGCTTATTATCTGATTAATTAAGCTTGAAAAGAATCCCTTGAAGACTTGTCAAAGTTGCATTCAAGCCCCTCCACAATTGGTGGCTTTGAAGATTTGCCCCAAGCCATATTTAGCAAAGTTGAAGCCATCAACTTTGCCACATAGATGGCCGGGCATGGGGTGGCTCTTTGGCTGCTATTTTTAGCAAATTTTAGCTGCCACATTCAGCTATAAAACCCACCTTGGCTGATCATTCAAAGCATCTCTCATTCATCCATCATTCACTCACATCTCTTCTCTCCTCTCTCACTTTCTCCTCTCATTTCCCATTCCAAGCCCCTTGCTCTTGTGCCAATTTCTCCCATTGGGAAAGGTTTCTTCTTCAGCAATTTTTGAGAATCAATTGAAGTACATAGAAGCCTTGGTCGGCGAAGACAACAAAGAAGGAAGAACGGAGCAACCTAGTCAAGCCACGGAAAAACACCAGATTTGATTCTTGTTCCTTTTCTCTTTAATTTTTGTTGTTGTTATGATAAACATATCTATGAATATTTATGTTGTTGTACTGGTTAATTTAATCAATTTAGCTTGAATTTAATTCGTGTTGTTTTGATTGCATTTCATCTGCTTAAATTATTAAAATTGTGTTTATGCTGTTATAGGCCTCGGTAAAATGCTTGATTAAGTAAAATCATGCCTAAGTTATTCTTGCATTATAATTGTTAGGTAACTAATGAATTAATTATTTAAACAGATTGAAATTGTAATTAATGGACACAATACTTAATCAGTGCATGTTTATTCTTCTAAGATAGCTAAAGGTTAAATCAGCAATGTATCTGGCAATACACTTGCCTTGCATAACTTGCAAGATTATTGTGATTAAACTGTTTCAAGGTATGGATACCTTGTTACCTCATATAGTCTTTTATATGCTCATTAGATTTAATTAATCGTTTGAATTGACATAGGGATATGCAAGAGATTAGTTTAATTTAATGAGTATGTATCTGCCATAACATGTTTGCTTATAAAAATCTGTTTAATCGATTGAATTAACATAGGGATATGTTAAGAGGTGAATGGATTTGTGTAGGTGAGTATGTTCATAAGTTAGCAGATTACCGAGTTGCCGTGAATTTATTTGTAACAGCATAAGCATGAGTTTAATAATTCTAAGTTAAAGAAATGTAATTAAATGAACACAATTATGTCATCTTGTTTAAATCGTATTTTGAAATCGTGCATTTGAGTTTTTTTATTTGTTCTACTTAGTTTAAAATCGTAGTTTTAAATTACCCTCTTCAAACAAAATATTTGTCTTCACCAAAGTGTTTAAATAACATTCATAAATAATTCTGTTCACAATCCCTATGGGTACGATAACTCGACATTTACTTGTCACTTTATTACTTGTTGCGATTGTGTATACTTGCACATTTTTGTCGTTCCACAATGCGTGTGAAAGATGTTTTCATGTTTCTATTCATTCTCCATGGTTTGGATGCTCAAGCTTCTTAATGACAAGGATTTCACCATCCACGACATACTCCGAGTCATCCTCCTCATCAGTAGGTATTTCGGGCTCATCTTCCTTTTCAAGTTTAGATTCTATCTCACCATTTTCCCTTAGAATCATAATTCTCTGATTTAGACTTTGGTTAGTAATATGGCCCCTCCTAAGGCATTTGAAACACTTGATGTCTCGATATCGATTTGGCACGGCCTCGTTCTTTACTTTACTCGAATATCCACTCGGCTTATTATAATTTCATGCCCAATGTTGTCTTTGGTTCAAAAGGTGGTATCCTTTTTGTAGGTTCCTTGAACCCACTTTGATGTAGAAATAAAGTTAGAAAGGGGTCGAGTGGTACCTTTTCTTTTCAACTATTTTTCCACCTTGATCACCATATGAACCATATCAACGACCTCAACGTAGTGTTGTAATTCAACTATATTAGCGATGTCTTAATTGAGGCTAGGTAGAAATCTTGCCATGGTGGCCTCTGGGTCTTCTTCAACATCAGCACGTATCATTCCTATCTCTATCTCCTTGAAGTAATCCTCCACACTTCGATTACCTTGGGTTAGATTTTGTAATTTTTGGTACAATTCTTGATGGTAGTGGGATGGTACGAACCTCTTTCTCATAATAGCTTTCATTTCAGCCCATGTAGACACAGGTCATTCGCCATCTCTTCTCCTACTCAAGGTTAGCTGATCCCACCAAATAATAGCATAATTAGAGAATTCGATGGCAGAATATTTTATCTTTTTTCTTTCTGAGTAGTTATGGCATACAAAGACGAGTTCAATCTTTTTTCCCACTCCAAGTAAGCTTTGGGGTCGATTTTTCCTTGGAACGGAGGGATTGCCATATTAATATTTCTAAGGTTATCATCATTTTGATTTCGTTCCCTCAGCCCTCGATTTCTTTGACCTCGACGCCTCAAGCTAAGACTAGAGTCTCGATAACTCTCTATGTCACTCAGATCATAGTAATCTTTTAATTTGGCCTTAGAGGACCTCACTCCCTCCTTTGACTTTGAGGAGAACATCCCCTTTGGGCTTTTTCCTCTAATTGGTCCAATTGTTCTTGCATTGGCTCCAATCGATGTTGCAACATTCTATCCATCTCACAAATGAGAGCTTGGTATGCTAGATCGGACACACCACCACCACCAGTATTATTTCTTTTGGAACTTCGAGACATGATGTTTTATCACAAACAAATCTCACTGGTACTCTTAGAAAGAAGTTGTGACAGCCTTAATCAGACCCTAGTCGAAATGTGGTTTCGGGACCACAAAATCGAGTCACAAAAATTTATTTTAACTTTAATTGCATATATTTATGTGTGATAGTTTTTGTGTGAAAAATAAAATGTTTTAAATTAGTCTTAGGAATGTGAATTTTCTTGAGAGACTTAGTTGAGAAACTTAGAAAAGATGATAGACAATTAGTAAGGATCAAATAACAACAAGGTGAGAAAGCTTGGGTTTGCATGTCAAATTACCCAAATTTTCAAGTAGTGGCCGACCAAGCAATAATGCTCCTTCCACTAAGTTGAATTTATAGTAATTTTATATTAGATAATGGTTTAATTAAACTAAATAAAAGATGAATAAAATAAGAAAGGAAAGAGAAAGTGTTCATCTTCTTCCTCTTGCAAATGCCGTAAGCTAAAGGAAAGAAAGGAAGAAATTTTCTAAGACATTCGGCCATCCTAAAGGGTTGATTAAGGTAAGACTCAAGTTAATTCTATTAAATTTTGTGAAAATCTAGCTAGTAGCCAATGTCTTATTATATCCCATATGTTAATTTTCTACCTAACTAGGTGACTAAATGGCATACGGTTAGAGGAAGGTAAAGCTAAGAGAATGGTGTTTTTGATGTTGTGAATGGAAATAGTAGAAAGGTGAAAGAAAATTTAGGTAGGTAAGTAGATATATGTGGATTTACATGATGATATAAATAGATGTAAAACTATGCTAGCTTAGGAAAAATTCGGTCAAGTGTTCATGAGATGAAACTATGTGTTTAAATGAATTTAAAGTGATATTATAATTGATGTTGTATATTCGGCCATCTAATTAAGTACATAGGTGATGGTGAATTTAGTTTTTGCACATTCGGCTATATAGGTAAGCACATTTGTGATATTATCTTGATTTTATATAATCGACTAAATGAGCAATGTTGGCTTATAAGTTGAGTTTGATTCACGATCATATATATATAATTGAATGTAATCATATTTGGCATAATGTTATTTTGGAAGTGATAATACATTCGGCTTTGAGATATAATATAAACATTAGTTGAGACTTTGATATTTTGAACAAGGATGGTTGTAAGAAGAAGTGGAATCATTAAATTTATATATATGAATATCTTGCAAGGTAAATTAAACTATTAAATTTATTTATTCTAGCTCAAGAATCCAAAGGAGGGGAATCAAGTAAAGGCAAAGCAAAGAATATTGAGTAGTCGATTGGGAATCATTTCATCCGACATAAGGTAAGTCCATAAGCATTTATATGTTGATTAACTTATAACTAAATAATACTAATGTATCATGAAAGGATTTCTATATTGGTATTCTTTTGGAGTGGTACACGTATTTATAAATGTGGTTGTATATGCTATTTGATTTAAGTAAATTGCCTTATTATATGAGTCGACATTGGCACTAAGTGTGCGGATTTGAATGGCACTATGTGTACGAAGTCGAATGGCACTATGTGTGCGGGCTAGAATATCAATACATGAGTGAATTTTCAAAGCACTATGTGTGCAGTTTATCATAGCACTATGTGTGCGCATTTGATTAGTATTATGTATGCGAAAACAGTTGAGAATATAGAGCATGCCGAGAAGGAATAGAGTGCAAGGACTGTTAACGGAACAATCGAATTTGAGATATGAAACATATATGT
This sequence comes from Gossypium anomalum, assembly GCA_025698475.1. NCBI lineage: Eukaryota > Viridiplantae > Streptophyta > Magnoliopsida > Malvales > Malvaceae > Gossypium > Gossypium anomalum. The sequence goes on along the minus strand of CM046958.1, from coordinate 27,299,550 downwards.
ATGGAACCATCTAGTTTATCATTATTTTACACTTCGAGGAAAGGAGTTAAACTGTTTGGTTGTTTTAGGTATTTAATTGAATATCTAGATTTGGCTTGGGGTTCAATCGATAATTTAAATAATTGTGGCATAGATCGGTATGGATGAAATAGTTACTCTTTCATTATTTTTCATATTATCACGCGTTAATGGTCTCTATTATATTGCTTATTACTTATTGAGTTGAATACTCATTTGGTGTGTTTACTTGTCTCTTATTTAGATCTCTTTGATCCATTTCGTGTGTTCGGGACCATCGTCGAAGTCATCACACCAGCCTGTAATGTTTTGGTACCTTTTTCTTAGTTGATCTTAAGGGAACATTATGGCATGTATAGGCTGGAACATATGTTTTGAAGTGTTGATTTTGGTTATGTATTAAAAGCCATGCGAAAATGGCTTGTTATATATATATGTTTAGATTCGGTTTTATGTGTGTTTTGTTATGATGTTTTATTCTTGGTTTGATATGTGTGATTATGTTTGATGATGATTTGTGTTGAGGTAAGTAATTTGTGTAATGGAGATGACTTTATTATTTAGGTCTGAATTCGGTTTTGAGTTGAATTATTGCTTGAATCTTTTGATAAATATGCCCTATGATATGGTAGTTTAAAATCCTTATAATATTTTGGAAGTGTATTTAAGTATTTATATAGCTTGTAAGGTATTTGTGGCTCGGCCGTTTGTATATAATTGATATTATTTATGCTAGAGTTACCATGAGTTTGTCATGTAAAAATTATGACTTATGTTGCAGTAAATGGATAACTATCCAAACTTATGCTAGAACGTGTGTACATGTGATGTTCGACCACATTGTTTTAATTGAATTTTATTTATAGCTTACTTGCGTATAAGGTACATATACTTTGGTTATTACAATAGTTAAATTTTTACATGTTATATATGTGCTTATGACTTGAATTGCGATGAAATATTCAGAACTGTACACTTGTTTAGTAATGCATCGTAACCCCATTCCTGCGACGGACGGGTTAGGGGTGCTACAGAAATGTTCACTCCTCTCGTGTTTACACTTGTTATTGGCTTTTAACCCCTTTAATGCTCTCTCACACTCTTGTCTTTTACCACTCTTACTCTTCTCTCTAAGTTCATATGTTACTTCCTTAGACTTAAGAAACAAACCTTGTGGAATCGACTTTAAAAGTGATGTAAGGTAGGTATTAAGGTTAGGTGATAAGGAAGGCTTAGAAGAAAAGCTAAGGATAATTTGAAGTATGGCTAAAATCGTTGCGGTAAAGGAAAACTTGTACTTGGGAATAGAAATACTTTCAAACTAGCTTTTTTTTGTAGAATTTCAAATCTCCCTTTTGTATTATCAAACTTGGGATGTAGATATGCAGTATTCTCTCTTTTTCTTGATTTTTTTGAATTTTTTTAATTTTTTTTGAAATACCAATCCCGGGAGAGATAAAAACATTGGATACATACTTAATTTAGCTAGCTCTGATACCAAATGATGCAAGCTTGTCCTCATAGGATGATTACGAGTTGCAAGATTTCCCGATCGAAATTAAGAAGTATCAATGTAATGCGCTTTGTAAAGGTTGAAAACGTTAATGGCTGGCTTTGAAAAGGGTGGTTGGATGGATAATAATGGAAGAAGGAAAGATAAGCTTGAATTCGATTTAAGGACTCAAGAATGAACCAATATTATAGAACAATACTGACCCAATCGTTATATTAGTACTTAAGATGAATACAAAAGAAACAAGAACCGTGACCCTCTATCTAGTAAGATAAGAACCAATCAGTATAAAGGATGAAAGCTACACTTCTAAGAAGTGATAAGTTTGAATGAAATCAGATTGGCGGCACAAGGAATGCTTGATAAGTCAATTTGAGTCAAATGAGAAAAAGGAGAGTGAACGCTCACAATAATATTAAAATTCATCAAAAGTTGTTATAAAATGTCTCAAGCCTCATATTTATAGGTTGTACAAGGAACCAGCCGAATAGTCATGAGATAACAATTAGAATAAATGTGTTTGATGTCCATTAATTTGTTCAAAGCATCCCTTGAGAGTTTTTAGACATTGATGATGCCAAAAGCCTTGTTCACATTGTGAAATTTGTATTCCCAAATAGCCAATTACATTGGTCCTTGAGAGTTATTTGAATGTGCATGAAATTGAATGGTTTCAATTTGTATTCCCAAAAGCCTTGATGCTACCTTGAAAACTGAACAGTCACTTGGGATATGTAGATCATTAGTGCAGATTGTGTCGCACGAAGAGTCTTAAGGTGTGAACAGCAAAAAGTGAATGGTTCCATAGGTGTAAACTCGGTAGCCAACAGAATGACTTGATGCTTTGCTACTCATGAAATTTCCCATGGGAGATTGTTTTCAACTCTTTAAATGTTGTTTATGCAACACGAACAGTTTGGGAGAAAGCTTCCTAGCTGTAATAACGTGAACAATCTAGTCAAAACTAAAACATGGTTTACATGTAGAATTTAAGACAAAAAAATCACACATTTAATTTGCATGAACTTAGAAAAGTATTAATGATGTAAGAACTAAGACACATAATTAAAGTGCAATATTTAAGACACAAATTTAATGACTCATAATTGATGTGCAGTATTTAAGACACGCATTTAAGATGTCTAAACTAAGACATAATTAAAACTCAAAATAAAATAACGAAATGGATAAAATCCTTATTTCCAGCAACCAAATTTAAACACACAAATATTAAAGTTTTCCATGCAGCACATTACATGGGATGCATGGTTCGCATGAAATGCATGTTTTGCATGGAACACATGGAGTGCATGCCTAAACTTGATCAATTAAACTCGTGATAGCTTCTTTAAACTTCTTGGCTCGTGTACGAGTAATTGTCCCTCTTGGAAGCTCGCTTGGATCCTGCAAGGTTTCATGAGTTACTTGTTAGACATCAAGGGTTTTGGTTGGGTCCATGCTCGCATCACTATAGATGTCTAGCCACATGTATTGAGGGTTAACTAGATACAACACAGCAGATTTTGTAAAAACAGAGTCAAAATAGGAAAGATTGGTGTGATATAGGAATTGTAGGTTAACCTAAAGTGCAGAACAAAAGAAATATTTGAAAAGAAAATCAATACGAGTAGAAACAATTCTTGAAAAGAAAAAAGCATTTGTGAGTGAGATGAATTGAAAAAGAAAGTGACAAAGTCTGAAGAATAAGAAAAACTCATTCATTAGTGCACAAAAACTCGTAGGCTAATCGTAGTTACTGTGTCATGCTTTAATTCCGTATGTAGAGAAACAAGGCAGGTGAGGGAATGAGAAATAAGGCAGTGAGTGGGTAAGGGTCACTAAGGGGGGAGAATAGGGATTGATACAATATGCCAAACTATTTTCATGTTTGTAACCCTTTTGATGCTTACTATTTTTTAATTTCATACTAGCCGTAAGCCTCAGAATATTACAAGTCGAAAAGTCCTATGTTGCTTAAATATTTTATGCATAAATGGACATTATATTAAACAATCATATAAACTGCTATTTATATTCTGATAGGATAATCAAATTACTTGTATGATTTTTTGATGGATTCCTAGAGGTCAAAAGTGGTAAATCAATTATTCATCATGTTAAAGTTATTGGTGAATTTGAAATGCCAAGTCATGTGCTCCAAAGTCAACACCTATATTATATTTTCTCAGGGGTCGTGTCTTCTATTTCTTGTTTTTGTTTGTGTTGCTTGAGGACAAGAAATGATTTAAGTGTGGGGGAGTTTTATCTATAGTAATTTAGTGTAGGAGATTAAACTAATTTTCACACTTTAGGAGCTTTAAAGAAATCATTCTCATTAGGTTTTAATTATCTTTTCGTAAGTTTTCTTAAAGTGAATAAAATGTGTATATTGAGTCTTTTATTGACCTTAGGAGCTGAATGAGGTCTAAGGGTGAGCTAATGAACTTTGTGAATGTGTAGGAGACCATTAGAAGGCGTCCTAAACTTATACTGATCACTATGTCACAACACAAAATGATCAATGTCGCAACATAGGGAGCAGAATGGAATCACGAGACTACCTTCGATGTCACAACATAGCCTAAGGGTGTCACGACATGCCCCTAAAGAGATCCCAAGAGTAATATATTAACTCATATGTCGCGACACAAGTCTTGATGTGTCACGACACAAGTCCTGATATGTCGTGACTTCGACTCTGGACGATAATTAACATGAGCTAGGGGTATTTCTGTTCGCACAATCAAACTTAAACCTCGGGAACATCAACTAACCTAGGGTTAAGGACAACAACCACTTGAATCTATAAATAGGCTGATTTGTCATACTTTATGGACACCAATTACTTAGCTTAGGATTTCTCTTTTAATTTCAATTTAGTTTTTCTCTTTTCTTAGGATTTAGATTTACTTTGAATTTGTTCTTTGTTTAATCTCAAGAAATCTAATTTGTGGAGACAATCAAATATTATGGATCCACCTTCATTCTGAATACAAATCAGGCTTTTTCTTAAACGTTATTCTTTCGATTCTATATTGTTTATGAAAACCATGAGAAACTAATCCTTTTATGGGGGATTAACGAATGGAGGTATGATCTATTAATTGTTTTATAAGTTACTCAAAGGATCAACTATTTGGGAAAGGAAGAACCTGAACCATATGCCTGAAAATCTTAGGAAGTCATCAAGGTGGGATTTAACCCAAAATTGGTCCAGCCTATCCGTGAACACCTTCACCTCAAGCTAATTTGGACTCTAAGGTTGGAAGATAAGTAGTCTTTGTTGATTCATTGTTTTAGTGGAAGATCGGAAGATCCTGCTGGGATAGCGACTAGTTGATTAATGAGGAACCCAAAGCAATAGTTGATGAGGATCACCAAAGTGAGCTAATCACCCATAATTTGATTTGGTTAATTCTACTTTTCAATTTCTTGCTATTTCTTTCTTTATTATTATTTTACTATTATAAAAATCCTAAATATCCCTTTTATTTATATTTTCATACTATAACTAATTTAAAGTTCTCATTAGATCTTTCAATGTTTAGGTTAAATTTGATCTAGTACCAGCCTCCCTTGGGTACGATCCTCGGAGTAGTCACCTACTCCGTTGTAACTATATTAAACTGGACCTACATACTTGCAGATACTGCCTCATTTATATATCTTTTACTGCAGTATTCACACTTTGGACATTAGTACGTTCGAAGGTAGTCTGTGATCAGGACTGAAAGGAAAGTTTTTTTCTCTTCCTTCTCCAATAAGTATTTTCAGCTTGAGTTTAAAGAAGAACAATCCCTTTCTTTTAAAAAAAATCCTACTATCTTCAAGTTAGAAGAACAGAGAGCAAATATTCCTTAAACTAAAGTAGCAATCCTAAGTTTGATTTCTTCATAGCAAAGTAGCGGTCACAGCGATATCTGAGAAGAATTTAGAACTAGAACCCAAGCTGCTAATAAGGTTACCATGTAAGTCTCTAGAATGACGAAAATGTGACACAATCACAACAAGTAATAAAGTTACAAGTAAATGTCAAGTTATCGTACCCACAGGGACTGTGAAAAGAATTATTTATGAATGCAATTTAAAACACTTTGGTGAAGAAAAATATTTTGATTTGAGGAGGTGATTAAAAACTAAGATTTTTAACTAAGTAAAATAAATAAATAGAAAATAAAAGTTCCAATGCACGATTTCAAAAGATGATTTTAATCAAGATGACATAATTGTGTTAGATTAATTACATTTCTTATCTTAGGATTATTAAACTCATGTTGATGTTGTTACAAATAAATTCACAGCAACTTGGCAATTTTCTAACTTATGAATATACTTACCTACCAAACTCCATTTATCTCTTGACTATATCTCTATGTCAATTCAATCAATTAAACAAATTTTAATAAGCAAATGTGTTAATGCACATATATACTTCTGAAATTAAAATAATATCTTATACATATCTCTATGCCAATTCAAACAATTAATTCAATCTCATAAGCACATAAAAGATTACGTGAGGTAACGATGTATTTCTACCTTAAGACAGTTTAATCACAATAATATTGCAAATTATGCAAGGCTAATGTATCGTTAGATACCGTTGCTAATTTACTGCCTAGCTACCTTAGATGATTAAACATGCACTGACTAAGTATTGTGTCAATTAATTACAATTTCAATCCATTTAAATAATTAATTCATTAGTTACCTTACAATTGTAATGCAAGAATAACTTAGTCATGGTTTTACTTAATCAAACATCTTACCGAGGCCTATAACAACACAAACACAATTTTAATAACTCAAGATGATAAAATGAAATCAACCTAACACGAATTAAATTTAAGCCATATTAATTAAATTAAACATAACAACATCACAAATATCCATAGACATGTTCATCATAACAACAATAAAATTAAAAGGATAGGGAACAAGAATCAAATCCGGTGTTTTCTCTGTGGCTTAACTAGTTTGCTCCACTCCTCTTTCTAAACTTTTTCTTTTTGAACCGAGGCTTGGTGGTTGATTGAATCTTTTTCAAGAGGTAAAATCGACAAGGGAATATGGGAAGAAAATGAAGAACAATGGAAGGGAATGAAGAGGGAAAAATGAGAGAAAAGTGAAGAGATGAGAAAGGTTGAGATGTGTTTGAAGTGAGCAGTCAATGGGGCATTTATAGGTTGAGAAGGCTGCTAAAAATAGCCAAAATCACCAGCCAAACACTCCCCCCATGGCCAGCCGCACATGTGGCATGTTTGAAGATTTCAAACATGCTATTTTAAGGTAAGGGCAAATCTAGAAAGGCATAAATAGTGGAGGGGTTTGAATGATATTTGAAGAAGTCTTCAAGGGCCATTGTGCAAGCGAAATAATCAGCCAAGCAAGCTGATTGGGTTAGCATATGGGATGGTTTTGGGCTACCCAGTGCTCAATTGGATCGGTTTTCTCGGTTCAGCTCACCTGGGCCCCTTTTCATAATTAATTATTAATAATTTATTTAACCCAAATTAAATTGGATTAAAATTAAAATTCATTATATTATGAATTAATACACATAATTTGGACCATCTTAGGCTGAAAAATTATTTTGCCTTGATGCTTCAAAATTGCTTCTCAATTTTGCGCTTCTAGTAGTGTTTGCTGAGCCATTTTTCACCCTTTGTGTAAATCTGTCGAAAATAATCAAAATTAATTAAAATTCAACATGTTCATAATTTGAGTGCAATTTAATTATTTTATAATTATTATATATTTTTCAACAAGAATTTTACCGAAACTACATGAATTTTAGTTTAAAAGGGAATGAAAAAGAGAGTATATTTTTGTGTTTTTAATTCTAAGCCGACTCTTTCAAATGTATTATTACTATTAGAACCATCTATGAAAATAATTTAAAAATGCATGTTGTGATGGTTCTGTGAGAAATCTATGTGTAATAAACTTGCATGAATGCTTTGTATGGAAAATGGATATGATCTCTGAAGCCAATAGTTGATATGTCTGAATGAGTAAAGTGTGTATATGTGTTTTTTGATGAAATGAACAAGTCTATTTTGAAAGATTCTATCATGAGTAAGTCAAATGTGAATGAGACTGTCAAGTATAAGTCTGCATAAAGTGTTTGTGCTTGTCTTCGGAGTCGTCTAAAGGGGTTCGTCAGGACTAAAAACACAAATCTTTGAAAGGAAAAGTCCATGGCACTCTGAAGACCATCTAGTGGAAGACCATGGATGAGCCATGGCGTCATATGGAATATGTAAATGACGATTAAGTGAGTACTAGCGATGAAGGGAAAACCACATGATGGTGAGTTTAAGCAAATCCCTATCATTAAAAACACCAATTTTTATATAAGTGAGCCATTGTGGCTATCTTTGAAAGAAAGCCTTTGTGGCGATGTCTGTTAAAAGGAAGCCTTTGTGGTTGTCTTTGTTATAAGGAAACTTTTATGGCAATCTTTGTTATAAGAAAGCCTTTTTGGTGATCTTTGTTATATGAAAGCCTTTCTGGCTATCTCTATTAAATGAATGCCTTATGGCAAACTCTGTTAAAAGAACACCTTCATGGCAAGATTCTAAAAGGAAAGTCTTCATGGCTATTTTTGGAAAGGAACGCCTTCGTGGTGGAATCTGAAGAATGGATCTCATGATGACCATCTAAAGATAACTCCTATGGGCAAATTCTAACTGAATGACGAACATAGTATTCTGAGAATTGGCATGTGTGGATTAGCTTTGAAGAAAAGCTAGTACAAAAGGTTATGGCAAATTCTATACAATTGATCGAGTCCAAGTTATGAACGAGAAACAAATGATGAAACCCTTGAATAAGGGCTCAAGTAAAGGAGGGTTTTCTAACTAAGTTCTATCAAACTTACCCTTTTGTGTTTTATCTCTCAGGTAAATGAAGCACCAGGAGGGACAATAACAAGGCTACGTCAAAGGAATTGCAAAGTGGGCACTCATGTACACAGAGTAGAGGGAGGGGTTGCACAGACGTGTCGAGTCCAATAGATACATTTTTGTACTAGTCTCAAAATTTTGTTTGTAAGATTTATAAAGTGAATAGACCATGTTGTTCAATAAACGAAGTCAGCAATGTTATTTAGATGTTGAATAAAGGGGAGCATTAAAAGCCAATGTGATGTGTAATTTTATTTGTTAGTTTTGTATAGAAAGTATGCCCAAATGTAACTTTGACGGGCAAAATTATTAAATAAGATGTATTTATTTGGAAATTCGTATGTCTTAAGCATGTATAAGTCTGTAATAGTAATGTAACAGCCAAGATCCAGATCTGGTGGATCAAGTCGGGTTGAGGGTGTAACAAGGTTTGGTATCAAAGCCCGATTTAGTCAATTCTCAAACTATAAAAGATGAAGTAGCGTTGTACGCATAGTGTGCCAAGCCTGGCTTAGTTCCTTATGTATAGTAGACCCTTCTTACCATGAAATTTGATATTGTCTGTAACAATTAAATGATAAATAGGCTAAACATGGAATAAAGGCTCAAAAGAAAGGGAAAGGGATCATTCCATTGATAAAAGACACTATACAAAAAAAGGAAGATAACTGAAGAAAAAGTACAAAGTAAGGCAAGGAAATCTTAGTTTCCTCTTTCAGCAGGCTCGGGGGAATTTTGATTTGTTGAGGGTGACCTTTAGGATTTTGCTCCATGCTTACTATGTCCCCTTCAACGCTCTTAATAATGGACGTAGTGGGGGCAGAAGAGACAGTAGACTATCTCTACTCTTCTAGAAAGTCTACCCACTTTTCACCTTTGAGATTATAAACATCGAAGTTGAGTGAGACCATGTAAACACCCTTTAAGCGCTCAATGCTTACATTGCTCAGGTTGAAAAGACTTGTGGCCACTTGGGTGTGTAGGATTAAATTTCCTTTCCACTCTAGAAGAGCATCAATGACATTTTTCTAGGTATCTTCTTGATATTTTATAAGGGTCTCCCTTTGGGATTGGCGCAACTGCTCCACCTCAACTTTGTGCCTTTCTTCTTGGGCCTTAGACCTTTCTTCGAAGGTAAATTTTTCCTTCTATAAATGGCCAACCTTATCCTTAAGCTAATTCATTTATGTTTGAGCATACCCATACTCACTCTTCAAAGATGTAAGCTGGGCAAACAGCATCGCCATCATGTCGCTCGAGTTTTGGTACTTCCGATGAATATCAACTAAGGCGCTTGCCCCAGATTTTTTGAATCTCTCCAAGAATGCTATTTTTTTATAACGTCTACTAGCAACTCAGAAAGCCTCACCCCCAAAGGTTGTGCTCGAGAGATAAGATTTGTGAAATTTGAGCCATAGGATAAACAGTTGGTCCAAGAGGCTTTTATCCTACGGGGGAAAAGAAATCTTCATCAAGTAATTATTCAAGCCATCCCTTCTTATGCCTTCTCGGTTTTCTATGCCCCGACGGGCGTTTTGGAGGATCTTCAATCTATGGTTTCTCGGGTTTGGTGGGGGGGAAAAGATCATAACAGAAGCTGGCATATGCTCTCATGGGACCGTATGTGTTTCCCCAAAAGTATGGGGGGCCTTGGTCTCAGGGACTTTCGGCGCTTTAATGTGGCTTTGCTTGGAAGACAGGTTTGGCGCCTTTTGAGCTGTAAAGACACGCTCTGTTATAGAGTGTTGAGCGCTAAATATTTCCCAGACGGGGATGTTCTCCATCCGAAGCAGATTGATAAACCCTCTTTCACGTGGCAAAGCATCTCTAAAGCTGCTAGTATTCTGTTTGAGGGTTTTGGTTGGACCGTGGGTCGGGGGGATAAGATTGATATTTAGCGCGACAACTGGGGCTTCGAAGGGCTTTCGGGTGCCTCGATTAGGCTGGATAGACAAGAGGTCCACGAGAACATGGTAAGTGACCTGTTGAATAGCGAGAAAGACGCCTGGAATGAGAGTAGGGTTTTTGAAATTTAAGGTGATTTTTTGGGGGACCAAATATGCAAAATTCCCCTTTTCCATAATAGCCCTAATGACTATCATATTTGGTACCATAACCTTTTCGATTTCTACTCTACCAAGTCGGCTTACTCATGGATGACGCTGAAGCATGTGGGGTGCGGCCCTCATCGGATTTTTTGGAGACTGGCCTGGAAAATTCAAACTCTCCCGAAAATAAAAATTTTTTGCTGGCGTTTAGGGCATGATATTCTCCCTACGTATGAGAGAATTTCTAGAATTCGAAAAGAGGTCAACAGCACTTGTCTGAGACGTGGGAGCGACAAGGAGACCCTCATCCATGCTATGCGAGACTGTCCGAAGGCTAGGGCTATTTTGGTCCATGGTAGTTTAAATAATAAAGTCCTCGAAGGCACTTACAGTAGGTGTGTGGATTAGCTCGAGGACGTGGCTCGCATGCTGAACAGAAAGGTGCTCTCTGACTTAATTACGGTGCTATGGAACATTTGGAATAGCCAGAATAATAAAGTTTTCCATGATAAGGAAGATGGTGCCATGGTTACCTGGGATAGCGCTGCTGCTTTAAGTCGTGACTTTCGCATTTTTATCTTTTTAGAGAGACCGGAGATCCCGAAACCGGAGAGAGAGCATGGATGGCGGAAGCCTAACCCAGGAACGGTTAAAATTAATTTTGATGCTAGTACGAATGGGGGGAAGACCTGCTTTGGTATTGTGGCGAGGGACCATGAAGGCTTTGTTCTTGGCGGTCGAGTGGGTGTGATGGAGAAGAAAGTTCAAGCCGAATGTGCCGAGCTGCATGCGCTGGAGGAGAGCATTAATTTCGCATAGAATAGAAATTGGACTAAGCTAATTTTTTAATCGGATTGCGTGGGCTTGATCAACCAGCTCAATAAAACAAAGATTGACTATTCGACTATGGGCCATCACATCAAGGACATTATCAATAAATTGAAACAGTGCTATAATTTTAGATTTTGTTTTGCTTAGGCCCCGCGTGGTTCTAACAAAGTTGTGGATAGTCTTTCTAATTGGGCTAATGTCCAGAATTATTGTACGGATTTTGATATGGATTATCCTTCAGAAATCTATGATTTTATTTTAAGTGATGCCATAATATGAGGTTGACCTTCGGGTCTTTTTATCAAAAAAAAAGAAAGGTAGGAAGAGTACGCTTTTTTTAACTTTGATGGTAGCATGCTTAGACGTTGCTTAATAATTGAATCCAGAGAAGTAGAAATGGGCTTTAATTCAATGAAGTCACGCTAAGGAAAGTTACTTCTTGACTCAATAGAAGTTACACCATGTGTTGAAGGGAGGACAAATGATTGAATTGCAAGGACTACCTCTGTGAGATTCACTAATGAAGGAAGATCAGGATTTCACATGGAAGGGCTTGCTTGAGAGGTAGAGTCCTTAGATACCGAAGGAACCCCAAGAAATACCGAAACTGCAAGAGAGTGAATAAAGCTGTAGTAAGTCCCTCACTTGATTAATGCCCTGCCAAGAGTGGGCATTCACTACTTCTAAGTTCCTAAGTGCCTTCAGTAGATATGGCTCTCTTCCTTGTTTTCAAGTTACACAACGGTGCAACAATGGCTTTGCCCTGGCCTTGAGCTCCCCTAAGAAATGAAAAAATTTCCATGTCTTAATATTTAGAATCTAGTGAAGACCTTGTATCAGTAACAGGCGAACTAGTGAGGCTTAAAGATATAATTTTCCAATTTCTTGGGTGTAGATTAAAAATGTGATAAAAGTATAATGGAGGCTCTCTGATGCACCCCAATAGAACATCTGCCAATTCACTATCTGAATTGTAGGGCCAAGCTTGAAGTGCAGAAGGCACGGATAGATCAACTCCTTAATTGGCAAAAAAATTCATACTATAACCATTGGGACATAGGCTCCTCAAACATTGTTCGAACACATTTTTTACTAAAACTATTTCAACCAAATTAAGAATGTGACCCCTTCTTAGTCTCTGTTATTGTCTTTTAGTCGCATAAGCATCCTCTGGTTGGCATGTACCGTAGACATTTTCTCGAGGAAGGGACCATTTGGTGGAGAAACCAAAACCAGTGCATAGTTTTCTTATCACCCTTATGAATTTATCCTTCCTCAGATGAAGATTATAAATCCTATTTTTGACAAGAGGTTCGTAGCCAAACCTCACATCGAAATAGCATGGCCAATGGTAGCCCCGATCCTCTGAACCTTGAGCTAGTAGAATCTTTGAAAGACCCCCAGAACTAGACGTTCATTATGCATGCAATAGTTAATGAAGAATTCCACTAAGGTCTACCAAGACGTGGCTAATAACTAACTCAGAGCAATTCCATAATTGTTTAGTATGGCACAAAAGAATGGGTGGAGTGGTAGGTGAAATCTGGCTTCCAACAGAAAGAATGGTAAGACGAAGCCCAAAGAGGTATCACTAAGATGGCCCTGATCAGGAATCTGGAAGTCGAAAGTGAAGTTTAGGTTTCAGGGATCCCAAGCCCTCAAGTAGAGCTCTATCTCATTCTAAATAATGGAGCAATCACACATCTCAATCTCCATGACTAGAAAATTTTTGTGAGTAACGTTTCTGTTAGCTTGGCTACAAACCCTACCTCTAATAATGGTTCTTCACATGGTTGACAGTAAAAGTAAAGGAATGAAGGAAGAAGGAAGAAAATAATTACCTTTGAGAAGAATCATAAATGGAGAATAAAGATTTCTGAAAAGTACAATAGAGGAAAGTTAGGGTTTAAAATAATTTCTGCAAAGTAATCGATGAAGAATTAATGTACCTATTTTATAGAAAGAACTTGCTCTGAAAGTTATCATGAATAGCTGACATCTGCCCTAAAAGGGGTAAGTGCAATGTTTGAGAACTTTATAATGATGGTTAGAATTCGAAGGCACCTAATTCATGGTTCGTGCTAGGCGGGAAAAATTAGTGCATGCTATATAACTGTAATCTCTTAAGATAGAAATTTCGTGGATGAAATTTCCTAAGTGGGGGAGAGTTGTGACACCTTGTCCAGTGAAGCCTTGATATTTGAAGACTGCAAGAACTTTAGAACAGGTCAAGAGAAGGCAAGGTGTTGGATTCAATTAAGGGTTAAAGTTCATGAGTGTAAACGGTCACTCTATAACTATAAGGTCTCAGCGGACACTATTTTCATCCCTTGGGCAAAGTCATTGAAGAGAATAGGTTGACGTGGTTCTATCCACCCAATGATGCTTTTATCAAAAAAAGGTAAGGTGAATAGTTAGCTTTGGAGTAATGATGGATTTCTAATAAAGGAACTTAGTGAGTAGTCAATGAATTTCAAATGTTAGGGATACCTTTGGATGGTATTGCACGTTAAGTTTGTATGGTATGATCTTGGTTACGTCCTAACATGCAGTCAGGAACAAACCATGAAATAAAATTACAAATATCTCTATGAATCTATGGGTGGATTGTCATACATAATTCCTTACAGCTGTGAACCACCCATACGATAGCTTGATTAGGATTGCAACACATGTCAAGCTATCATGTGGACAAGGGTTGTATAAATCTGGGCGACCAGGACCGGAAGAAGAGTTTTTTCACTTCCTTCTCCAATAAGTATTTTCACCTTGAGTCTAAAGAAAAATAGAACAAACCCTTTCTCTATCTTCAAAAAAAATCCTACTATCTTCAAGTTAGAAGAATGGAGAGAAAGTCTTCCTTAAACTAGAGTAGAAATCATGAGCTTAATCGGTGATTTCTTCATACCAAGGTAGTGGTCGCAGCAATCTCTGAGAAGAACTTAGAACTGGAGCCGAAGCTCCCAATAAGGCTACCAGATGAGTCTTTAAGTCGACTCTTGCAAATGTATTATGTATGTTAGAATCATTTGTGAAAATAAGCTAAAAATGCATGTTATGATAATTTTGTGAGAAATGTATGTGTGATGAGCTCGCGTGAATGATTCGTATGGAAAATGGATATGATCTCTAAGGTCAATGGTTAATATCTCTAAATGAGTAAAGTGTGTATATGTGTGTTTTGATGACATGCTCAAGTTTGTTATGAAAGAGTTTGTCATGAGTAAGTTTGTAATAGCCCATCTTTCAATGGTGTCAAAAACAATAGTTTTGGGGCCACAATTTCGAAGAACGAGTCCGTAAATATTATTATTTTAGTGTTTAATTTGTTAGTTTTTATTTAACTAGATAATTAGTTAAGTACAAGTGGTTTAATCCAAAAGTCAAGTGGTTTTGGAAAATGAGGTATCGGGACCTCATTTCCTTAACCCAAGCCCATAAATATTTTTATTAAATATTTACGGTGTTTTTGTATAGATGTATTTAACTTTGATCTAGAAATTTTAATGAATTAAGGAAAAAAAGACTAAATTGTGAATATGTTAAAAGTGACATTTAATTTCTATAAAATTGAATTTTTGAGGGCTATAGAAGGGCATAAGTGAAATTAGAATGAAAAATGAAGCTCAATTATGAAAATTATACTTGTTTCAAGTTTAGAGACTAAATTGAATAAGATGTAAAAGTTTAGGAAATTTGTGTAAAATAAAATTAAAAGACTATAAGCATGAATTTGAGTATTATTATGGGACTTGGTATTCATATTTTTAATCTTAACTATTATATAGATCAAGTTGTTGACTTAGGTGGAAAAGGGAAAACTATTGAATAGTCCCTAGTATCTAAAGCGTTGACGTTTCATCAGGTAAGTTCATACGATTTAACTGATTTCAATTTGTTCTCAAGTTTTGTTTAAATATTTCTATATGTTCTATTGAAAGTTTGAACAATTAATGAATTAGTATACAATTTGGAATTTGACTTAATAATGGTAATGAAATTGTATTGAATTGAAGTGTGGAGATAATTTAGACGAACATAATAAAAGTCTTGTACATGAGGTTTCAAGTTGATTTCTGATGATACTAAGCTCTAGCATTTGTTGCGGACTCGAAGATATGTGTGACATAGATTTAGCCTGGACTGGTAATCTGTTGTCGTTTTAAAGGTTTAGCCTCGACGGGTAACCTTACATGTATATATATTGCCCTGGCCAGGTTTACTATGTCGTTAAAGGTTTAACTTGGATGGGTAACCTGACACTAGTGTATATGATTAGCTCGAACGAGCATCAAACGTTTTTGTACTCATGTATCGTGTTTCTTTTAAAAAGTTTCATCGATAAAACAAAAGATGAGAAATGTGGATATGTGAAGTTAATGTGCATGAAAGATTAATATTGAATATTCGTATGTACATTGTTTAATAATTTGGATTTGATATATTTTCAATTATGATGATAAGTATGATCATAAATTTAAACCTCACCCTTTTGACATTGTTCTGTTATGCCATGACTGGGAAAATATTTTGGAATAATGAATTGTATTTAAGTACTAAGTGAATAAAGTTACTTGCTTAAAGTGTAAGAGCATACTAAGTATTTTATATACTTAGCCGTGTTACTATTTTTCTATAGATTTTGGATGTTCAGAACGTGTCAATTAGATCAATGGAAGCTCACACCTACCATCATTTGATTTAATAGATTTTGAATTTTGAAAGCTGGTTACTTGTGGCATGTATATAGGATGTTTTTCTTTCAAGATAATGATCATGTTTTGGTTCTTACTATAAGCAACTTTGATGTGATAAGTGCTTAGTATCTATATGATGCTTGGTAATGTGATGATGCTTTTAATATTTGATTGGCTTTATATGTGTTTAGATATTAGTATGTTTAGGTATAAAATTCTTGGCATGAATGGTTGATATTTCATATTTGAATTGTGGTGCCAATGAAGGCATATTGGTATATTGACATATTTCGACATGTTTTGGAACTTTTTGATTAGGTTCATGATATGGTAAATACTTGGCTTGGAGTCTAAGAAATTGTAGGTGGATTGGCTTCAGTTTGAAGAAATTTTGGGCACACATGGCCTGCCTGTGTGTCCCACACAATTTCATGACACGACCATGTGACTCTTTGATTTTGGTACAAGTTTCTCCACACGATCACAGTTAATTACAAGGTGTGGCGACACAACCTTGTGATCATGAGTTAGACGAGCACAGTTTGTTGCACAATTTGGCCACAGGGCCATGTTTTTGAGCCACACGGGTTGAGCTTTGTCACACGGCTTGGTCACATAGCTGTGTGACCCCTGTTTACACTTTTTACTCAAAATTTTGTAAAAGTTTCATTTTAACCCAGAATCGTTCCCGAGTTGTTTTAAATGTTTTGTAAGGTCAAATTAGGCCTTAATTTGATTTAATAGCATGGAAATGATTTCAAGTGAATAATTTAATTATCTATTATTAAATGTGAAAGTTGTTAAGGTTTACAGTCGTAATACCTTATAGCATGGGTTTACTTATTATTTTGCTAATATTTCATATTGGCCTCAATCTAGTTCCGAACTTGTTTAAGAGCTTTTGTAAGCTCGATTGAGACACAGTTTTGATTGTAATGCACATTTAACATGAACCTAACTTGTATATGTTGATTTACTGAATAATATTGATTAAATGGCATATGAATGTTTTCGTTTACTGTTGTGACATCTTGTAACTGGGGTCTGTCAACTGGACCGAGTATGGGGTGTTACATTTAGTGGTATTATAGCTACGGTTTAGTCGATTCTAGGATTGAATGTAGCGCGTATTGATTCTAAAAATACATGCCACAATAACCTGTAATTTTGTGTGATGCTTTTGATCCAATCTGACTATGTTTTTCTTATAGATTTACGATGTTGGTCAAGTCTATTCATGTCGTAAATGATGGAGTTGATAGTAATGTTTTGGCTTCTAAATAGGAAGTAAGTCACACTCTACTAGTTGAGTAAATGTTAGATAGTGATATGAAAATGTCATTTTCAGTATAATGAGTCAATGGTTTTTAGAGTGTTTGAAAGTTAATCCTGAGGCTAGGCAATCTCCACCCCCGATCATGTCTTTTTTGACACTCTTCTATTCTTAGTATATTATTATTGTAACACACTTTACCCGTATTCAACGCCGGAACAGGATACGAGGCATTATCGGACTTACATCATAAGAAAACATACAAACTGAGTCATAAATTTGCATCCAAATTAAAACCATTTGTATTCAATCATAAAGTCCCTAATACAAGCCTACGAGGCTTAAAACATGCTTTGGAATTGGTTCGGGACTAAACCGAGCACTTAGGAAAATTTTACAAAACTTAGAAAATTTTTGCTATGAACATGAGTCACACGCTCGTTGGTTTGGGACACGCCCGTGAGGGTAGGCCGTGTGGTAGCACAAACATGTGTCCCTAACCCGTGTAACTCTCTGTTTTGCAAAGAATGAACAAATTGAAGTCACACGGCTGAGTCACACGCCCATGTGCTAGGTCGTGTGGTTAATTTAATTTTCATAAAATAATTACAGACTTTGTAATATCACGAATTAGGGCCTACTCGGAATAGTGGTTTTGTCACCACAAATCTGAGATAGATATAATTATTTTATGATTATTTTGAGGTCTATGATATGATTGCATGATTGTGTGAAAATTTCGTGAAGAAATTTTATGCATAAAGTGCTTAAATTGAAACTAGAGACTAAATCGAATAATTTGCAAAACTTGTATTCTAGAAGTTTTTAGTATGAAATTGCTTTGGAATATTAATGAGGAGGTCTTGAATAGCAATTTGACCAATTTCTAAGTCTATGGACAAAAATTGGACATGGATGGAATTTTTGGAAAGTTTAGTAGTAAGGGCATTTTGGTCATTTAAGGGTAAAATGAATTAAAATACAAAATTAAAAGCCAATTTTGCTCATCTTCTTCACCATGGACGTGTATACCAAGGGAGACTCCATGGCTAGGGTTTCCAAGCTTCCAAGCTCGATTGTAAGTCCGTTCTAGCCTCGTTTTTAATGATTTTTACGTTTTTGGAATCCCAGTAACTTGATTAAGCTTATTTTAGCAATAATTTAAGCTAGGGTTCATATTTGGAAAAATACCCATAGGTGAAATTTGTGTATTTTGGTGTTTTATGATATAATATGAGGTTTTAAATTATGTTAAACAACTTGTGCTACTCGGTTTTAAGTGAAAACGAGTAAAAGGGCTTAATCGGTAAAAATACCTAATAGTCATAAGTACATGTTAGAGTGAGAATTTGAGGTTGCCATAGAAGGGAAAAATGATCAGCATGTCATAAAACATAAGAAAATAGGATGAAGTTTAATTTCCGAACCTTGGGGCAAAAGTGCAACTATGCAAAAGTTTAGGGGTCAAAATGAAAATTTGTAAAAATATGATTTTTGGAGCCGTATGAATAATGTGACTAATTATTAGGCTAAATGTGATATTACAGATGAAGGAAATCGAGATTCGGGCTTAAATCGAGAAAATACAAGGTTATGGACTAAAATAGTAAATTGTCGTTTCTGGATCGAGGTAAGTTGGTATGATAATAATACTGCAATAATGTTGTAATTTATATTTGAAAGTTAAATTTAGTGAATTAATTGAATTATGTTAAATTAAATGTTATGGTGCCAAGTTTATGAATTGATTTAAAAATATGTCTATGGTATATGAAGTGTATTGAATTATCATACATAAATGTGATCTCTATGATTATGGATATTATGAGTAATTGTAAGTTCATATGATTTTTAATAATAATGCAATGTGTAATTTAATGTTATTGCCTTGATATTAAATGAGATGTAAGTTTATATGTAAGTAATACATCAATTTTACTTGATTATGATATTTTATAATAATATTGGAAATATGTTTGTTGATAATCACTTGATTGGTGAAATTGTTGGAAAAGAGAGAGAAATCCCGGTTGAACCTTCGGAAAGATTGGATGATACAGATGGTATGTAGCTAGGTCACATGTATGGTGCTGAGTGCACATCATGTGTACAAGAGAGCTACGAGACATTATGATGTAGCTAGGTCGCATGGGTGATACTATGTGTACACCATGTAGACAAGAGAGCTACGGGATATATGTAGCTAGGTCACATGCGTGTTTCTAGTTGAAGGACACAATGTAGACAAGAGAGCTACGAGATAAACTGGCTAGGTCACATGGATGGTACTAAGTGTTCACCATGTGTACAAGAGAGCCGAACTTTGTGATGGGTGGAGCTATGTGCTGAAACCACCAAGTATCGAGGATTGATCCGAAGTGTTCAACGGGAGACTTGCTATGTACTGCTTTGTGAGTTTTGTGATGAATAAGTGCAGGAACTTGGTTATGTGAATGATGTGTTCATTAAGTGACCGGGATGTGGTAAGGTTATAAACAAGTAAGTTATACATGAGGATGATTTTATGGTGACCTTGTAATCATGGGCCTATACTTGTGATATACGAAATATGGTGAAAATGATTTTTGATATGTATGTTAAAATGAGGTTAATACAAAGAAAGTGTGAAAGAGTGAATTAGCAATAAAATTGTTTTGGACAGTAGCAGTGACGTGACTTTGAAAAATCACTAAAAATAATAGAAATTTAATTATAGGCTGAATGAGATATGAAATTAAAGCTTAATGAGTCTCTTTTCATATAAAGGAAACAGAGCAAGAAAAGGAATTTTATATTTTGAGATATTTATATTTTTGTGAGACTGGTTCAGAATGATTACGTGATCCCCTGTTCTGACTTTAGAAATTCACCATAAATTGTAAAAAAATTATTAAGAGAATACCTTACATTCATGGATTTCTTATTAAGTCTATTTTTAAGGGAAATAAACGGAATGGTCGTTGGAATTCTTTACAGGGAGAAATTTGGTTCGTAGTGTACAGAGATCAGAGTAGTCATACTCTGAAACAGGGGAGACTTTAACTAATAAACTGTACTAATTTGCTAAACCAAAAATTCTGGAAATTTTATAGGAGAAATATATATGAATCTAGTTTCAAGGAAAATTAATGAAACTAAATTTTGAGTTTTGTAGCTTCAGATATGAATGATTTAGTAACTGTAACTCGATAACACAGCTTAACCTGAATATGTGTAATTGTACAATTATAGTGTTTTATCTTGAAAAGCATGGTAGTAATTGCTTATTATTTTCATATGAACTTACTAAGCGTAAAGCTTACCCATCCTCTCCATTTCTTTAGTATTGGCAGGTCAGCTCGGGGTTGGAGATCGTCGGAGGCAAAATCACACTATCAAACTATCATTTTTGGGAGAATTAATTCAAATATTAGAAATATCAAGTGAGTGGCATGTATAGGAAGTTGGTTTGTGATATGTATTTTTATTATGATTTTGACCATACGTATCAGTCTACATTGAGTTATCGTATATGATTATGAGATGTTGTCCTTATCCATTAAGGTTTATAAGTTTAATTAATCGTGCTATGTCCTATGTTTTGATGTAATGATATAGTTAGTTTTGTTTGTTATGCATGTGTTTGAAAAGTTTTGAATTAGATGAAATTTTATGGCTCGGTTTTCATCTATGTGTATTGTTAAGTCTGGTAATGCCCCGTACTTTGTTCCGGCCTTGGATACGGGTAAGGGGTGTTACAGACTTCACACGATCGAGACACACCCCGTATTTGAGGATGTGTCCCTCACACGGCTGAGACACACGCCCGTGTCTCTACCCATGTGCTCAATTTTGAGCATTCTGTTTCTCAAAATTAAGGTTCAGGGGACACATGGCCGAAACACATGCCCATGGGACAGACCGTGTGTCACACACGGCCTAGACACACGCCCGTGTGTCTACCCATGTGGGCAAATAAAGGCTATTTACCAAGCCATTTTTCACCCTCATTTCTAGTTACACACACACAATTCAATGGCATAAATCATGATATACTTGGGCAACCAAACATCCACAAAACAAGGCCAAATCATGTCATTTCATTATCCACACTCAACATATTTACAAGTTTCAATATGGCTACCAATAACATGCATAATTTTACTTAGTTTTCCTAGCATACCAATGAGCCAATTTTAACCATTCAACAACAAAACCATTAAGCCGCATTCAACCACTTACCAAGCATTTATGAACCACATCACACAAGAGATAATTGCGCATGCATGCATGTATAAATATATATAAGCTTACAACCAGTTGAACCAAAATAAGCCAAGTTACATGGCCAAATACCACATCAAGCCTTTGACAATTACAAGCCAATAAGGCCAAATTCACAATGACACATATAAAAAAATGGCCAAGTCCCTATCCATGCCATATTCTCAAAATGTTTAAAATCACCGGTACCCAAAATAACAGTTTGATAGTGTGATGCAATCTCCGACAATCTCCAATCTGAGCTAGCTTGGTGACACTATAAAACGTGAAAAATAAAACGGAGTAAGCTATATAGCTTAGTAAGCTCGTATGAAAGAAATAAGCTAACCTTACCAATCATTAACATGCAAGTAATACAACACAGGGAAATGTAATTTACCATATTCTCACGATCATAATTTATTCCATCACAGGTTACCTTGAATTCATCATTTCACGAATTAACAATCACAAGTTTTAAGTACATACCTATACCATCTCGTAATAATTTCATACTTAGTCTCATCGTCGTTATACCCAATGAACTACTCGAAATAATAATATCGGATACTTGGGAAAACCTTGTACACAAGGTGCCACATATGTAGTAATTGCTACCTCTATCTCATAACACATGTCAGCTCGCTTTCGAGCCATTCACGGGTCTGCTCACAAAAGCTGTCAATCAAGATGTAACTACTCGGTGCTACTTACACAAGCTGTCAAGTAACCGTAACTTATGCAGGTATACTCAGCCACCGGTAGGACGTATAGGACCAGTACCTGGATCACATAACATAAAACCCTAGTGACATGTCACTTGTATCCTAATCTATTCCTAAGGTTTGGGATTTCTCGCTTTCCAAATCATCGTCAAATGTGTCTGTAAGGTCGATTACACAATTCATGCACAAATTAAAGCATTTAAAACACATTTAAAGTAAAGCTTATTTAATCATGCGAACTTACCTCGGTTACAAAGATGGCCAAAGAGATCTATTCGTCAATTACTTTGGTTTTCCCTCTAGACCTAAATTTCTTTTCTCTTGATCTATAATACCACATTAAACTTATTTAATCATTACATTATTCAATTCAGCCCAAAAACACATTATAGAAAAATTTACGTTTTTGCCACTAAATTTTTAACATTTTATAATTTAGTCCCTAGGCTCGTAAAATGAATTTCATTCAATTTCATTACAACCCAAGCCTAGCCGGATATTATTTATACTCATGAAAGCCCACATTTTTCATTTATTCACACTTTTCTACACATTTTATAGACTTTTACAAATAAGTCCCTATTTAACATTTTTATCGAAATTCACTTTGCAAATGTTGTTTAACTAACAACGAACATGCATTTGCTACCATCAAACATCAAAATACATGCACATCCAACATGGGTGAAATTTTAGACTTTAATTTTCTTTCAAATTAGTCCTTGAAATAGCTGAATCAAGTTACAACGATCTCAAAAATGTAAAAATCATTAAAAACGGGACAAGAACAGACTTACAATCGAGCATGGAAGCTTGGCCAAAAACCCCAGCTATGGCTTCTCCTAAATTTCGGCTATGGAGGAAGAAGATGAACAAAATTTTGCCTTTCTTTACTTATTAATCCATTTAATAACCAATTTACTAAAATATCCTTAATGCATAACTTAAAAATTTTACCTAGCCATGTCCATTTTTGTCCATCTTAAGGTATAATGGTCTAATTACCATTTAAGGACCTCCAATTTAAAATTTCATAGCAATTAGACACCTTTAACTTATAGAATTCAAGTTTTGCACCTATTTCAATTTAGTCCTTCTAGTCAAATTGGGCACTCAATCGATAAAATTTTTTAAGGAAGTTTTCACACAATTATTTTATCATGCTGTAGACCTTAAAGAAATAATAAAATAAATATTTCTACTTTAGATTTGTGGTCTTGAAACCACTATTCTGATCTGACCTAAAAATGGGCTATTACAACTCTCCCCCCTTTAGGGATTTTCGTCCCAAAAATCTTACCAG
The DNA here is from genome assembly GCA_025698475.1 of Gossypium anomalum. NCBI lineage: Eukaryota > Viridiplantae > Streptophyta > Magnoliopsida > Malvales > Malvaceae > Gossypium > Gossypium anomalum. Next base: position 27,275,992 of record CM046958.1, on the reverse strand, counting down.
AAAAGAGGTTAGGGTACTATTTTCTCATAGCTTCATCAGGTTCCCACGTAGCCTCTTCAACCCCGTGTTGTTGCCACAATACTTTAACTAGAGCTATACTTTTGTTTCTCAATTGTTTAACCTCTTGAGCTAACACTTTGATCGATTCTTCACCATATGCCATATTGGGTCGAATCTCAATCTCTGTTGGGGAAATTATATGCGAAGGATCTAATCAATATTGCCGCAACATCGATACATAAAACACGTTGTGAATTCTTTCCAACTCCGACGGTAATGCTAGTCGATATGCCACTGGCCCTATTCTTTTAATAATCTCATACGACCTAACGAAACACAAACTCAACTTACCTTTGGGACCAAATCTAAGAATTTTCTTCTACAGAGACACTTTTAGAAACACTTTATCACCATCCTGAAATTCGATGTCCTTCCATTTCTAATCCGTGTATGATTTCTGTCAATCCAAAGCTGCTCAAGCAATCACGAATTACTTTCACTTTCTCTTTGGTTTTTCTAACCAAATCAGCCCTGTGAATCTGTTTATCACTAAGCTCGGTCCATTACAATAGAGTTTGACACTTGCGGCTATACAATGCTTCATACAGTGCCATCTTTATACTTGATTTATAACTGTTGTTATAAGCAAATTCGAAGAATGGTAGATATTTCTCCTAACTACCTTCAAACTCTAAAACACAATAGCGAAGCATATCTTCGAGAATTTGATTCACTCTCTCAATTGACCGTCAGTTGCGGATGGAACGCGGTACCAAAATTCAACTTTGTACCCAACGCTTCTTGCAATTTCTTCCAAAATAGCAACGTAAACCTCGGATCTCTATCTAAAATAATAGAAGTAGGCACTCCGTGGAATCTAACAATTTCAGCAATGTATAATTCAACTAGTTTGTCAAGTGAATAATCGCTACGTACCAGAATAAACTGAGCTGATTTCGTCAATCTATCAACAACGACCCATACAGCATCTTTTTTTTCAGAGTCAGAGGTAACCCTATTACGAAATCCATCTTAACTCTGTCCTATTTCCACTCGGGTATAGTCACAGGCTAAAGTAAACCTGAAGGCACTTGATGTTCGGCTTTCACTTTTTGACAAATCAAACATCTCATTACAAACTCTGAAATGTCTCATTTCATGCCTGACCACCAATACAAATCCTTCAAATCATTATACATCATAGTAATCCCAAGATGAACAGATAGACAACCATTGTGTGCCCTCATGAAGAATTTTCTGAATCAGCTCAGTATCTCTCGGTAGACAAATCCTACCTCTAAACCTCAAATAATCATCAGATCCAATATGATATTCTGAATCACTATTTGATTCGCATTGAACTCTTTTAGCTTGCAACTCATTATCACCTTTCTAAGTTTTGTAAATTTGCTGAAGAAATATTGTTCTAGCTTTCAACTTGGCCAGAATCAATCCATCAAAAGATAAAGTTAACCACATATTCATTTCCCTCAAAGCAAACAAAGCCTTTCCACTTAAAGCATCTGCGACTACGTTCACTTTCCTCGGGTGATAGTTGATACGATCCACCTCGGGGTGAGTCGAGTCGTATGCGATTTTGCCTGATCATTTACGAAGAAGTATCGTTCTGTTTGTTCAAAGGATGTTTTAAGTGAATAATGGCGGAAGCTATGTAAAAAGGGTTCAAAGATGGGTTTATGGATATGAAGTTTATGTAGGTTCGATTATAGAAAACAATAATAAAAGATAGAGATAAATATAGTAATTGGATAACAAGCAATAGATGTGAACTGAATTAATGGTTCGATTATGATGAAATGAAAGGATGGAATGGAATGGAATGAAAATGATCTCAAAAACAAACACGAACCAATATTAGAAAATATTGACCCAAATGCTTATAAGTTTTCAAGGTGGTCGAATGGAGAATAAGAGAACCTCGACCCGCTATTTAGCAAAGTAGGAACCTTGGTATAAGGGTAAACGCCACACTATTTGATAGTGATAAGTTCAGGATAAAGAAGAAGGCAGGTTGATGCCACTAGTGACCTAGATAAGCCAACGAGTTCTTCAATGAAATATGAAAGAAAGAAATCTCACAAATTTCATATAAGTTCAATAATGTTTTAAACTAGGCAAAAAGATCTCTTTTACAAAGGCTGATTTCATCTATTTATAGTGCTAAAATAGGCTAGCTGAATGGTCACAAACATTCAACTTAATGTGCCAATTAAAAGCTGAAATTTAATTAAGTCTTTTCACATTCTTGAGCCAAATAACTTCATCCTTGAATTCACTTTAATTCAGCTGAATGAATGACTTTAAGTGCTTGAAAAATGACTCTTGAGTTAGCCCTTGGTCAGCCGAATGGACACCATCTTCTTAATCAGCTTCTTAATGATGTTTGAATGCTTGAAATAACCTTTGAAATGGCAAAAATGGCTGGTAGTGGAAAGGTTTCTGTCAAAATTAATTTGGATGATAAAATGCTCCTTAAAACTCTTTAATTGATGTATAAAACATCCCTTGTAATAGCCACTTTATTTGTAACCAAAAATGACTTAAAAAGTCACTTTATTTAATGTGTAATAGCCCTTGTAATGTAATGGTTATGACTTGAAAAGACTCCTGCAATAAACACATTAAAATGAGTTTATTAAACACATGTAAACACTTATTAAACATAACACACATTAATACTTAACTTAGGTAAAAGATCTATGCATCAATCATTCCAGCAACTAGTTAATTAAAGAAGCATCATTAAATAAACTTAACTCATGCATCAATAAATAATCCTAGTAACTAGATTAATTAAGAGCAACACTTATTAAATAAATTTCAACAAAAACACTTATTAATTAAACTAAGATGAGTTGAATAAATGTCTAGCAACTCATTTATTAAACTAAGATGCTTAAATGCATGGTTTAAAATGCAAACTAAATGAACAAATGAGTTACTTATTGCAAGACTTAATTTAATGAAACTGACTTAAACTAACATAGGAGTTACATAATAAGTGACTTTAATAAATACAGAACACATAATGCATGTCATAATTAAAATATGTATTTAATAAACAAAAAATAATTAAAGACTAAAGTAACTAAATCAAGTCCTTAACTAATTAACTAACTTAGTGAATGTAACAGCTCGATTTAGGGCCTAGTCAAAATAGTGGTCTCGGGACCACAAATCCGAAGTTAGAAAAATTATTTTATTATTTTTATGAGGTTATAGTATGGTTTTATTAGTACAAGTAAAATTTGGTGAGCTAATTTTAATGTTTTCAAGCCCGATTGCGAAAAAGGACTAGATCGCATAAAAGGCAAAAGTTGCATTTTAGTACCCAAATGTGTTAAATAGCTAGAGAACTTAAATTTAGGGTCTTTAAAGGGCAATTAGACCCTTTTGAATAGCCTAGCCGGCCACGGTGTGAGGGGAGACAAAATTGTCAAAGTCTGGTGATGCTTATGTCACCAATTTTGACTAGTTTCATTTTAAATAAAAGAAAAAGAAAAAAGAAGGAAAATTCTATTATCTTTCTCCTTTCTTAGCTGAAAATATAAGAAAATATTTTGGGTTTAAGAGCTTGAAATTTTCAGCAACTTAAAGCCCTCACAAGTAAGTGATTCTCACACCCTTTGTTGATGATTTTTGCATTTTTGAGACCCTTGAAGCATGAGCTTTCAAATGAGGGTGATATCTTGAAAAATGGTTAAGAGTTTAAGATTTTACCATGGCTATTTTTGATATGTTTATTGAGTCTTTATGGAAGAATATGAATCCTAGTTGGGTTATAAACAACTTTTGTGAAATGTGTTGCCATGAAAACACCTAAAGGGACTATTTCGCATAAGTTGCAAAATAGATGTTAAGTGTGTGAAATATTGAGAATTTGGGATTGCTATATTATTAAAAAGAGTTTAGCTAGGTTTGAAATACAAAGAAATTCGATAAAAATCAAAATTTGAGCATAGGGGCAAAATGGTCATTTTGTCAAAGTCTAAGGGCAAAATGGTCATTTTACCAAAGGTGTGAATTTATGATTGCTTAATCCTAATTAGTGACTAAATGAGTGCATATTGTCATTATAGATCAAGATTTACCAAATTCGAACCTAGACCGAGGGAAGGCCAAGCAAACCGACTACACCGAGTAGTCAAGTACTTTTTGTAAACCGAGGTAAGTTGTATGTAAATAATACAACTACACTGTTAATACTTGCATTCATATTGCCTTTGAATTGATATTGTATGAGTTGCTAAGTTATAAGTTGAGAATACCTAGTAATATTTGAGATAATAGAGATATCCCGTTGAAAATTTAGGATACAAACTGGATATTCGTGCCAAGGCATTCGATGAACTGTGCGCCAGTGTAAGACATGTCTGGGACATGCTTCGACCACATTCTGAGAGCCAGTGTAAGACCATGTCTGGGACATGGCATCGACATCCAGGCAAGGGCTAATGGAAGACATGTCTGGGACATGCATCAGCCATACAGTGATAGCCAGTGCAAGACGTGTAACACCCTAGCCCGCATCCGTCGCCGGAGGAGTTAAGAATGTTACTAAGTAAACCTTAATTTCGTTTCTAATATCAACCATATAGATTAAAACATTCAAGCATCATTGATCACATTCATACACGTTTTCATCATCTAAAAATAAAAATGCAAGTTGACTAAATAAGCCATTTGCGTATGGCTATACATATATGTATACATCACCCAATAGGTACTAGGTCAAATTACAAAGTCGATCCTATACATGCCATTTTCAAAATTTAAACAAAAAGTACCAAAAAGCTTAGATAGTGTGGTTGACTTCGACTTTGGAATCTCCGAATCCGATGGATAACGAGCAAAATCTATAAAACAGAGAAACCAAACAAAAGAATAAGCATTTTAATGCTTAGTAAGCTTTAAGTAATGAAATCATCTAGAAAATTAGCATATTAATATCAAGTCTATATGATTTAACCTTGGGTCGAATCCAAAACTAACGAAGATACTTCCTTATCAATCATATCGTAAGAGGGAAAATCAATATGTCCATCTATATCTTTAATTCATAACCGAATACAATCTTCTCGAATTTTTAGACAAATCTCATGTATATATATGTAGCCTACTAGTAATATAGAAATTTCCTAAGTTAGTACTCATACCTTCTAATCCAATCATAAACATTCAAAGGATTTTAAACAATAGTCTAAGCATAATTGCCGACTTTCGAAACACGAATATAGCAATCAATCATATCTTCAACGAAAGCATTTACTTACTTGATCACTTCACGTTAAATTGTACTTATGCTTGGAATTAACTCGACATGCTTTATATAAATTTACTTGAGCATACTTGCGGTTTCTCCACCCAATTAATAGGGCGTAAAACGCCCTTGTGAACTAAACCGAATCTAGAACGGCTTAGAAGCCCTTCGAGACTAAGCTCGGCAATAACACTGGCGCAGAGCCCTTCGGAACTAAGTCCGGCTTTAACGATGGCTTAAAGCCCTTCGGAACCAAGTCCGGTTTTTACACTGGCTTATAGCCCTTCGAGACTTAGCTCGGTTTCAACCCTTGATCAACAATCATACATTCACACATTTAAATAACACTTTGATATTTGAATACAATTTCAGCATTCTTTCTAATCATTTTACAATTAATTCACTAGTCATAACAAATGACATATTCTCGTTTCATTATTCCGGAAACTTTCTATTAACATGCGATTACAAACAAGTATTTTACCTATTTATTCGATCATACGATGCAAGCAAGACCATTACGTCATAATCTATTCATCGCAATCATAATTTGATAATTTCTATGTCTAAATATAAGTTATATTCCATTATTCAAAGACTTACCTTGTATCTTTCTGGCAAGTTCGGGTTGGCTATTCCGCGACTTTAGCTTTTCCCTTATCTGAGGTTGCCCCTCTATGCTCTTGAGCTTAATCAATAAATTTTAAACTAACCATTAATCAATTACTCAAGTATTACTTTCAGAATATAGCACACATATATATATGTTTGAATTTCACACATACAACTTATAGTAAGCTTATAAAAATCAATAAGCAAGTCATTAGTAAATCACAACTTCCCTATAAGCTGAGTTACTGAGCAACAGTCATTAATTTACTTATAACTTGAGCTACGAAACTCCAAATCAAAGACCGTAAATTTTCCTCGAAAATAGACTAATTTATCTTTTAGCCATAAAATTTTCATAATTTTTAGTCTAGCCAATCACTACCAGATTTTTCTTAAAGTTCACCCTGTTTCACTGCTTGACTAAACTGACCATTCTTTGATACGAGTCAGGTTTCTCATTGTACAAGATTCAAAATGTGTTCTCACTTATTTCATTTGAAACTAGACCCATTAAGGAATCTAAGCATATAAATTTTATCCTAAGGCCATTTTTGTACAATTTATACTGATTTTATAAAAACAGAACATGAAATCTATTAGTCATTTCGACTCAACCTCACAATATTTCAAATATCTCAAAATCGGTAACTCATTCGTTTCTATAGCTTCCTTAGCAAGAAACTAGACTCTTCAAGCTTTAAAGACATAATTTATACAGCTTCTAACTCAACTCCTACAAATTATGGTGATTTTCTAAAACCACCTTACTGCTGCTGTCCCCAAGCAGTTTAATACTAGCTCACTCTTTCAAACATTCCTTGCATACATTCTATTTAAGCATGTATATTAACAACCGAATTCATCAATTAATTATCTACCAATTCACTTCAACATTCTCCATACAACACATGGTGTTCAAGCCATTTTTCAAGTTAAAAATTCGGTTAATACACATATATATATATACACACTAGAAATCAATTACTAACAATTTCATTTCACCTTAATAACTAGCCTAGCAAACTTATTTTAACATACAATTTCTCTTATCACAATTAAAGCATACTCTTCATTCCATCCATTAAAAACACATACATTTCTCAAACATCCCAAAACCATGTTCGGCCCTATACACAACTAACTAGCCAATTCCTTTCCTAATGCACTTCCAACAATGAAATCAACTTCTTCAACTAGGCTACCTTAACATATCAAACAACCTTCAAAATTCATCCATTAAGCAAATTTATCTACTTGCCAATAGGTTATATATATATACTCAAGAATTCACAAATCTTAACTATGGGCTAACTAAACCATACTCTTAGCAACCTAATCTCATCATCAATCAAAAGAGACAACACAAAACATACCTTAAAAGGGAGTAGCTATGGTCGAATGTCTTGTTTCCTTTCAAGCCTTTCTTTCTCAATTTTCGGCAATGAAGGAGAGAAGATGAGCATTCTCTTTCTTTTTTTTTTTTTTTTCTTTCTTTTACCTTATTTTACTAATTATTATTTTATTTCAACCATCTAATTTCTTATTTTAATAATTTATTTGGCACATTTTACTCAAAATCCATCATCATGGCCGGCCACTAAGCATAAAAAGGTTCATTTGACATGCAAACCCATTTTTTTCAATATAAGCTTAAATAGGTCCTTATGGATTTACCTATCACATTTAAAAAAGTGTCACACATAAGTCCTATTAACTAAATTCACATGAAATCGACTAAATCGGGATTTAAAACTTTCACACATATATATTTACATATAATAAACATGAAATATGACGGCTAATTATTTTTATGACTCGGTTTTGTGGTCCCGAAACCACTTTCCGATTAGGGTCAATTTAGGGCTGTTACAAGACGTGTCTGGGACACACATCGGCTAAGAGTTGTGCTAGTGTAAGACATGTCTGGGACATACATCGGCATGCATATATGAGTGCCAGTGTAAGACATGTCTGAGACATGCATCGGCCTCGATAGAGATAGCCAGTGTAAGACGTGTCTCCGACACGCATCGGTAATATATCTCATGCTAAAGGTTCAGAGGATATCCAGTAGTATTCCAAACGTTTCAAGGGTGAGAGTTATAGATCAATCTTGATAAAGAAAGAATAATCATGTTGTGAGTGTTACAGGTACCTATATGATAAACTTGAGTAATGAGCTTAATTTAGAAAATATGACTCGAGTAGATGACAAAGAGTAAGTTGAGTTATGTTTACATTTGAGCATGACATCTAATGGTGAGATTGTTGTTGTATATTTATTTATATGCAACTTACTAAGCTATATGCTTACCCTCTTTCCTTTCCCTCTTATTTTGGCGTTATTTAGCTAGCTCGAGGATCCCTTAAAGTCAGAGATATCGATCACACTATCGTCCGCAGCATTCGGTATAGTTTGATTTATATTTTTGAAGGTGGCATGTATAGGGCTAGACTAGGATGTTACATCATGTGATCTGTTTATATATTTTGGCTTAAGTCAAAAGCCCTTATTTTGTACCAAGCCTAGAATAATGGCTATTATTCATATTGATGAATGCATATGATGCCCTTTTCTATGGTTGAATTAATGTCCATTGTGATGAGATGGGTATGTTGAAATAATCTTCTGTAGGTTGTGCAAGATGGGTGACAAAAAGGGCTTGGGAAATAACCTAGTTTGTCCACACGGGTAAGACACACGGGCGTGTGTCTAGGCCGTGTGTCTAGGCCGTGTGTGACACATGGTTCATGCACACGGGTGTGTGTTATGGTCGTGTGTCCCCTGCACTTAAAACTTTAAAGTCATTTTCGTACACGGGCGTGTGTCCATGCCGTGCCATAAAGTCAGCATGTATGCTAGTAGCACACGGGCAAGAGACACGGCCCCGTGTCTCGGCCGTGTGAAGGACATGGTTGCAGGGCACAGGTGTGTGCTTGGGACGTGTTGTTTTGGCAGAATGCCCAGGTTTTCAGACACGGGCTTAGGACATGGGCGTGTCCCAAGCACACGGTCGTGTGCTCTATACCCACACGGGCATGTAAAACCTTGTTGCATGAAATTTTTATAAGTTTTAAACGGGTTCTTGATTGGGCTTTGAACCACCTCGGATGTATGTTTCGGGTCTTGTAAGCCTATATTTGGGACAGACTTCTTCAGAAAGGAAAGGTTTTAAATTGTTTGAGATTTTATGGCCCGGTTTTATATAGTTGATTAAGTTTTAGTTAGGTAATACCTCAAACCCCATCCCAGCATCGGATACGGGCGAGGGGTGTTACATTTGGTGGTATCAGAGCATGGTTTAGTCGATTCTAAGACTAAGCTGGCCAGAGTATGAGTCTAGCTATACATGCCACGCATATGCATATTGATAGTATAACAATTCTTGACGATTATAAATTGTGTTTTTATAGTAATGGATCCTGATAGAACCACGGCGGATGATGTGAAAAGTAATGCGCCGGCTGCCGCAGGAGGGACCGCGCCAGTAGAGAGTGAGCCCATGAGTATGGGCCAAGACGGAGGGGCTAGGGAAGCCTACCTCCGAATGATGGATGCTTAGTATATGGAGTTTGTTCGTGCGAACACGAACACTCCACCTCTCCCACCTCCTTCGATTCCTCAATATGCCCCGATGGCTCCGCAAGGTGCAAATGTGCTCAGACGAGAGAAGCCTCCGGTAAACAAGATCCGGAAGCATAGGGCAGAGGAATTTCGAGCTAGTGTAGATGATGACCCAGAGAGGGCAGAGTTTTGGCTAAAGAATACCCTGAGAGTATTCGATGAGCTGTCGTGCATGCCTGAAGAGTGCATAAAGTGTGCCGTGTCACTCTTACGAGACTCAGCTTATCAGTGGTGAAACACTCTAGTGTCGGTAGTACCGAGAGAAAGAGTGACTTGGGAATTCTTCCAAGGAGAATTCGAAAAGAAGTACATTAGCCAGAGGTTTATGGACCAGAAAAGTAAGGAATTTCTAGAGTTGAAGCAAGGTAATAAGACTGTAATAGAGTATGAGCGAGAATTAAGGAATTTCTAGAGTTGAAGCAAGGTAATAAGACTGTAACAGAGTATGAGCGAGAATTCGTGAAACTCAGCAAGTATGCATGAGAACGCGTATCCACTGAAGCTGCCATGTATAAGAGGTTTGAAGATGGCCTTAATGAAGACATTCGAGTATTCGTGGGCATCCTGGAGTTAAGAGAATTTGTAGTGCTCGTTGAGAGAGCGTGTAAAGAAGAAGAGTTGGTGAAGGAAAGGAGGAAAGTGGCCAGCGAGTCGTGAGATTTAAAGAAAAGACAGATGGGGAAAGCATATCAATCCTCCTCTAAGAGGTCAAAGGAATTTGCTACCCGATCAAATACTTCGATAGGGTATTCGAAGAGAAATAAGAATCAGCAGACCATGGCGTCTAGAGCCCAAACTATTTCAGTTGTAAGTGTTGGTAGTGCTCGGCCAAATAGACCGGAGTGTTCACAATGTGGAAGACGTCACTTTGGCGAATGCCGAGTGAATGAGAGGGGCTGTTTCAAGTATGGGTCACTTGACCACTTTATCTGCGAGTGTCCTAAGATGAACGAGAGAGAGAGAAAATAAGATGCAAAAGCAACCAGTGCTCCCTTAAGAGGTAGGCCTCAAAGGTACCCCGGGAGTGGGACTGGTAGTAGAGGTGTACCGAGAGATACTGCGATGAGGTCTGAAGGCAAGGCGCCAGCGAGGACCTATGCTATATGAGCTCGAGAAGAGACAGAGTCTCCAGACGTGATCACAGGTATCTTTTCTATCCATGATATAAATGTTGTCGCTTTAATTGACCCAAATCTACCCACTCTTACATATGTATGGATTTGATACCTCGTATAGACATGCCTATAGAGTCCACTGAGTTTGTTATGAAAGTGTCTAACCCGTTAGGCAAGCATGTATTAGTGGATCAAGTATGTAGAAATTATCCTTTAATGATTAGAGGCCATTGTTTTCCGGCCAACTTGATGTTGCTGCCGTTTAATGAATTCGATGTAATTCTTGGGATGGATTGGCTGACCTCCCATAGTGTTGTAATAGATTGTGGAAGAAAAGTAATTCAGTTAAGATGTGAAAATGGTAGTGTTATACGAGTTGGGCCAGATAAGTCAGATAATCTGCCTGTAGTAATATCGTCTTTGACCGCTGAAAAATGCTTGAGAAAAGGTTACGAAGCTTCTCTAGCTTTTGTGTTGAATACCCAAGTGTCCGAGTCAAAGATTGAGTCAGTACCGGTGGTTTGTGAGTTCATAGATGTCTTTCCAGAAGAGTTACCAGGGTTACCCCTAGAGAGAGAGGTTAAGTTTAGTATTGAGTTGGCTCCAAGTACAACGCCAATCTCGATTGCACCGTATAGGATGGCCCCTACCGAGTTAAAGGAGTTGAAAGTATAGTTGCAGGAGTTAACAGATAAAGGTTTTGCTAGACCGAGTTATTCACCATGGGGTGCTCCAGTACTTTTTGTGAAAAAGAACGACGGGTCGATGAGGTTATGTATCGACTATAGACAGCTTAACAAGGTGACAGTAAAGAACAAGCACCCCTTGCCGAGGATAGATGATCTCTTCAATCAACTGAGGGGAGACACAGTATTTTCTAAAATAGATTTGAGATCGGGTTACTACCAGTTAAGGGTCAAGAATTAAGACGTGCCGAAGACTGCTTTACGGACGAGATATGGGTATTATGAGTTTCTTGTTATGCCTTTTGGACTAACAAATGCCCCGGCAGTGTTTATGGATTTGATGAACAGCATCTTCAGGCCATACTTAGATAGGTTCGTCATTGTTTTCATAGATGACATACTGATTTATTCGCGTGATGAGAGTGAGCACGCGGAGCATTTGAGGACTGTGTTACAGACCCTAAGAGATAAATAGCTTTATGCTAAGTTTAGTAAGAGCGAGTTTTGGCTTAATGAAGTTGTATTCTTAGGACACATTGTGTCAGGCGATGGGATCAGAGTTGAACCAAATAAGATTTCAGCTATTTTGGAGTGGAAACCATCGGGGAATGTAATAGAGGTTCGTAGTTTTCTAGGGCTAGCGGCGTATTACAGACGCTTTGTAAATGGATTTTCTATGATAGCTACTTCGATAACGAGACTATTGCAGAAAGACGTCCAGTTTGAATGGACAGAAGAATGTCAGTGGAGTTTTGAAAAATTAAAGGCTTTGTTGATCGAAGCCCCAATTTTAGTGCAACCGGAGTCGTGTAAAGAATTTGTAATTTATAGTGATGCCTCCTTAAATGGTTTAGGGTGTGTACTCATGCAAGAAGGTAAGGTTGTAGCCTATGCCTCGAGACAGCTAAAACCACATGAGAAGAATTATCCGACCCATGATTTAGAGCTAGCAGCTGTAGTGTTCGCCTTGAAGATTTGGTGACACCATTTGTACGGAGAGAGATGTAGAGTATTTACTGACCACAAAAGTTTAAATTACTTGATGACTCAAAAGGAATTGAATTTGAGGCAACATCGATGGTTAGAACTATTAAAGGATTATGAGTTGATCATCGGCTATCATCCGGGAAAGGCGAATGTAGTCGATGATGCCTTGAGTAGAAAGTCATTGTTTGTCTTAATAGCTTTGAATACGCAATTGACTGTATTTGAGGATGATTCGATCTTAGCAGAACTTAGAGTTAGACTAAATTTTCTTCATGAAATCCGAGAAGCTCAGAAAAATGATAAGAAGTTTCAAGCTAGGAAAAATCAGTGTGAGTCAGGTGTTGAATCAGATTTTCAGGTTGGTATCGACGGATGTTTAATGTTCAAAAATAGAATTTGTGTACCTAAAGATAGTGAGCTCATTCAGAAGATTTTACGAGAAGCTCATAGTAGTAATTTATCTGTTCACCCGGGTAGCGTAAAAATGTATAATGACCTGAAGAAAATGTATTGATGGTCGGGAATGAAGAGGGATATTTCGGAGTTTGTTTCCAAGTGCTTAGTATGTCAGCAAGTTAAGGATGAACACCAAGTACCTTCTGGGCTACTTCAACCTATTATGGTTCCAGAGTGGAAGTGGGATCATATCACCATGGATTTTGTGACCAGTTTACCATTAACCCCGAAAAAGAAAGATGCTGTAAGGGTTATTGTCGACATAACAACTAAGTCAGCCCACTTTATACCAGTGCGTACTGACTACTCTCTCGAGAAATTAGCTGACTTGTATGTTTCCGAGATTGTGAGGCTTCATGGTGTACCATTTTCAATTGTCTCAGATCGAGACCTGAGATTCACCTCGAGGTTTTGGAAAAAGTTACAAGAGGCTCTAGGAACCAAGTTAAGTTTCTGTAAGGCTTTTCATCCACAGACGGATGGACAATTGGAAAGAGCAATACAGATCTTAGAAGACATGCTGAGGTGCTGCGTCCTTGAATTTCAAAGAAGTTGGGAAAAATACTAACCATTGGTTGAATTCGCCTACAACAACAGCTACCAGTCAAGTCTAAAAATGGCACCTTATGAGGCTTTGTATAGGCGAAAGTGTCGAACACCCTTATATTGGACTGAATTGAAAGAGAGTCAGATTCACGAGGTTGATTTAGTCAGAGAAGCTGAGGAAAATTTTAAGGTGATTCAGGAATGCATAAGAGCCGCTTCGGATAGGCAGAAATCCTACACGGATTTGAAATGAAAGGAGATCGAGTATTCTTGAAAGTTTCCCCTTGGAGGAAAGTCGATTTGGTAGAAAAGGCAAGTTGAGTCCTCGTTTCATAGGACCTTATGAAATTACCGAGAGAATAGGGCCTGTTGCCTACAGATTGAATTTACCGCTAGAGTTAGAAAAGATTTAGTATGTGTTTCACGTGTCTATGTTACGCTGATACAGATCTGACCCTTCGCACATAATTGCCCCTACTGAAGTTGTGATTCTTCTAGATATGATTTATAGTGAAGAACCAGTCAAGATCTTAGCTCGAGAGGTTAAACAGTTAAGAAATAAGAATATACCACTTGTGAAAGTTTTGTGGCATAGACATGGGTCGAGGAAGCTACGTGGGAACCCGAAGAGTCTCTGAGGGAGCAGTATCCAAACTTATTTATCGGTAAGATTTTTGAGGACGAAAATCCCTAAGGGTAGGAGAAATGTAACAGCCTGATTTAGGGCCTAGTCGGAACAGTGATCTCGAGACCACAAACCCAAAGTTAGAAAAATTATTTTATTATTTTTATGAGGTTATAGTATGGTTTTATTAGCACATGAAAAATTTGGTGAGCTAATTTTAATGTTTTCAAGCCGATTGCGAAAAAGGACTAGATCGCATAAAAGGCAAAAGTTACATTTTAGTACCCATATGGGTTAAATAGCTAGAGAACTTAAATTTAGGGTCTTTAAAGGTAAATTAGACCCTTGTGAATAGCCTAGCCGGCCATGGTGTGAGGGGAGACAAATTTGTCAAAGTTTGGTGATGCTTATGTCACCAATTTTGCTAGTTTCATTTTAAATAAAAGAAAAAGAAAAAAGAAGGAAAATGCTATTATCTTTCTCCCTTCTTAGCCAAAAATATCAGTGAATATTTGGGGTTTAAGAGCTTGAAATTTTCAGCAACTTAAAGCCCTCACAAGTAAGTGATTCTCACACCCTTTGTTGATGATTTTTGCATTTTTGAGACCCTTGAAGCATGAGCTTTCAAATGAGGGTGATATCTTGTAAAATGGTTAAGAGTTTAAGATTTTGCCATGGATGTTTTTGAGATGTTTATTGAGTCTTTATGGAAGAATATGAGTCCTAGTTGGGTTATAAACAACTTTTGTGAAAGGTGTTGCCATGAAAACACCTAAAGGGACTATTTTGCATAAGTTGCAAAATAGATGTTAAGTGTGTGAAATATTGAGAATTTGGGATTTCTATAGTATTAAAAAGAGTTTAGATAGGTTTTAAATACAAAGAAATTCGATAAAAATCAAATTTCGAGCATAGGGGCAAAATGGTCATTTTGTCAAAGTCTAAGGGCAAAATGGTCGTTTTACCAAAAGTGTGAATTTATGATTGCTTAATCCTAATTAGTGACTAAATGAGTGAATATTGTCATTATAGATCAAGATTTACCAAATTCGAACCTAGACCGGGGGAAGGCCAAGCAAACCGACTAAATCGAGTAGTCAACTACTTTTTGTAAACCAAGGTAAGTTGTATGTAAATAATACAACTACACTGTTAATACTTGCATTCATATTGCCTTTGAATTGATATTGTATGAGTTGCTAAGTTATAAGTTGAGAATTCCTAGTAATATTTGAGATAATAGAGATATCTCGTTGAAACTTTAGGATACAAACTGAAAATTCATGCCAAGGCATTAGGTGAATTGTGCGCCAGTGTAAGACATGTCTGGGACATGCTTCGACCACATTTTGAGAGCCAGTGTAAGACCATGTCTGGGACATGGCATCGGCATCCAAGCAAGGGCTAGTGTAAGACATATCTGGGACATGCATCAGCCACACAGAGATAGCCAGCGTAAGACGTGTCTGGGACACGCATCGGCTAAAAGTTGTGCTAATGTAAAACATGTCTGGGACATGCATCGGCATGCATATATGAGTGCCAATGTAAGACATGTCTGGGACATGCATTGGCCTCGATAGAGATAGCCAGTGTAAGACGTGTCTCTGACACGCATCGGCAATATATCTCATGCTAAAGGTTCAGAGGATATCCAGTAGTATTCCAAACGTTTCAAGGGTGAGAGTTATAGATCAATCTTGATAAAGAAAGAATAATCATGTTGTGATTGTTATAGGTACCTATATGATAAGCATGAGTAATGAGCTTAATTTAGAAAATGTGACTCGAGTAGATGACAAAGAGTAAGTTGAGTTATGTTTACATTTGAGCATGACATCTAGTGGTGAGATTGTTGTTATATATTTATTTATATGCAACTTACTAAGCTATATGCTTGCCCTCTTTCCTTTCCCTCTTCTTTCAGCATTATTTAGCTAGCTCGAGGATCCCTTAAAGTCAGAGATATCGATCACACTATCGTCCGCAGCATTCGGTATAGTTTGATTTATATTTTTGAAGGTGGCATGTATAGGGCTAGACTAGGATGTTACATCATGTGATCTGTTTATATATTTTGGCTTAAGTCAAAAGCCCTTATTTTGTACCAAGCCTAGAATAATGGCTATTATTCATATTGATGAATGCATATGATGCCCTTTTCTATGGTTGAATTAATGTCCATTGTGATGAGATGGGTGTATTGAAATGATCTTGTGTAGGTTGTGCAAGATGGGTGACAAAAAAGGCTTGGGAAATAGCCTAGTTTGTCCACACGGGTAAGACACATGGGCGTGTGTCTAGGCCGTGTGTGACACACGATTCATGCACACGGGTGTGTGTTATGGTCGTGTGTCCCCTGCACTTAAAACTTTAAATTCATTTTAGCACACGGGCAGGCCACACGGGCATGTGTCCATGTCGTGCCATAAAGCCAGTATGTATGCTAGTAGCACACGGGCAAGAGAGACGGCCATGTGTCTCGGCCGTGTGAAGGACATGGTTGCAGGGCACGGGTGTGTGCTTGGGCTGTGTTGTTTTGGTAGAATGCCTAGGTTTTCAGACACGGGCTCGGGACATGGGCGTGCCCCAAGCACACGGTCGTGTGCTTTATACCCACACGGGCATGTAGACCTTGTTGCATGAAATTTTTCTAAGTTTTAAACGGGTTCTTGATTGGGCTTTGAACCACCTCGGATGTATGTTTTGGGTCTTGTAAGCCTATATTTGGGATGGATTTCTTAAGAAAGGAAAAGTTTTAAATTGTTTGAGATTTCATGGCCCAATTTTATATAGTTGATTAAGTTTTAGTCAGGTAATACCTAGAACCCCATCCCGGCGTCGGGTACGGGCGAGGGGTGTTACAGTGAAAATGAATTAACTAATTTATTCCAGCTTAATAAAATGCAATAATTAAAATTTAAAGATGAGCTCAAACGAGCTGAACTTGAACTGGACGGAACTCATGGAGCTAGAATCGAACTGAGATTAATTTGCCAGCAATGCAAGGCTCGACTAAGGAGACTTGACTGACGGGGTTCGCTGGGCGCGCTCACATCATTCCCCCCTCTTTTAGGTGACTTGTCCTCAAGTCGGGCTGTTCATCTATTGGAAAATATTTCCTCTCATTTGGCTTTCCTCGATCGAACGGGATGGAAGATATCACACAAACCTGGAAATGGTTTATCAATGGACAAGAAAGCACATTACCATCATAGATAAGTAACAAAAGGTTAATACAATTAAACCTAAAGATAAACCAAATGCTAAGCAAAAAACTGATTTTATTTTGCCAAAATGACTTATCAATTTTGACAATGACAAGTGCAAAGTTTCAATTCCAAATAGCTCAAATAGAATGCAGTCCAAAGATTATATGAAAAAAATCTCAATTGGGCAAAACAAACATACTTCAATTTATCAAAAAGTTTCGTTAGACCATCTTTACTAAAGTTAGTTGGATCAAAGGGTAATTAGTCATGAACGTTTGTAAAGAATCAAACACGTTAATCTAAATCCAAAACTTTTCAATATGTTTATTCAAAAATAGAAGTTCACATAATTGTACACGCAAAGTGTACCATGGCCAACATCTTTCAATCATTTGTTTACTAACATAATTTGTGTTAACATTATGTTCATTGTCACATTCCAACACAAACAGATTATTACAAGGCCAAGAAGAAAAATCAACCACATCAAGATCCAAATAAAGTTCAAACATTAATGTATCACAAAGATTTGCAACTTTATTTGAATTAAGCAAAGATGTTTGAATATTTTTCAAAACTTTACATTGACGGCCTTTAAGAGAAGAAATCTCATGAACAGTTTTACCTTTTTCAATCAAAACAAATCTTCTCTCCTCGGAAAGGTAATGTAAAACAAACCTTTTCCTTCGATCTGAATGAACAATGAGGTACCACGACATCTCATGCTTGTTGAAGGGTGAAATTCACAAAAATGAGAGGGTTTAGTATTAACAAAAACAATGAGCTTAAATGGAAAAGATAAATCATAATTGGAATTTACTTCAAGTCTCATAGCATAAGTCGACCTTACCTTGTCAAAATGAAACAAAACCTTTATGTGTGGCCAAGCAAAATGATTAGAGAACAAATCAAAATTGGAAACCAAACCATCAAATTTCATTTCCTTAACAAAAGTTCGAACATCAAGCAAACATAAGTTGAATGCAAAAGACACAAAATACTTAAATGTTCCATAAAACAAATCCACGTAACATATGCCAGGCTTGAACACACGTACTTGATCATGAATTCCAATAGGTAACATGTTAGAAGAAAATATAATCAACTCACCACATGACTGAAATTCCACACGAGTAATCAAAGAAGTAGTGAACATACAACTTTTCAAACGTCCGAGTCCATCACATGATTCAAACCTTACTTGATCAATTAGGAACATAGAGTTGGCATAACCAGGCAGACCAATAAACAAAGACTTACGCTTCAAGAATCTCAATCAGGAATGCAAATCAAGACATGGAGAGTTCGCACAAAATTTTAAGGATTTAACTTGAAGATAAAAATCAATCGGATGAAATGTTTCATGCAGAAACCTTTCACAAATCAACTGATCAGACACGTTTAAATAGAAGGTTTAACACATGAATTCAAAGATTTTATGCATTCAAAGACGTCAAAACTTTTAAGTGAAAAACTTTTATCACAAATATTCGTAATTTGAAAACGCTGAACCAATCCAAAAGAATCAACAGAATTGCCATTATAAGACATGTCATAGGAAATGCTTTTCATGGAACTTTTCGAAACAAGGGCATTAACTCCAAAAGATAGATAATGACTAGCCAAATCAAAAGATGCAAGTCTTTCAAGAATTAAGTAATCAAAATCTTTATGAGGAACTTTGAAATGACACGGCCTTGATTCGATACACATGGCATCCTTACCTTCCTTACCTTTGATCACAAGTGTATGATTGTCATTCACATACTTACCTTTCTCGAACAACCTAAAACTCTACTGGTTTGGAAGGTAGCGAAGTTTGAATTGGTCACACAAATTTCTAGGAACCTGAAAAATAATACCACAAGAAGATCGAACAAGTGGGTTAGTGGAAATGATCCTCGCTTGTTCTTGCTCGCTATCTTTTTCACTTGATTGGTTTTCTTCAAGATCGCTCAGTTCTTCCACTCTTTCTTTTATCTCAATTTCTTTTTCCACTCTTTTTTCACTCTCAAACTCTTTTTCATTCTCTTTTTCAATTTCTTTTTCAATCTCATTTTCACTCTCTTTTTGTTCTTTTTCTTTTTCATTGGCTTTTTTCAATGACTTTCTCGAACTCTTCAAGAATCTCTCATTTTCTCTCTTACTCGCCTCTTGCCTCTCTTTTATTTCTTTTTCTTTTTTCTTCTTTTTCTTTTCTCGTTTTCTTTTTACAAGAACATACAAAAGAATCATGAAAACAATGATTTTGTACACAAGAAGGAAAATTATTTGCATAAGAATCTTGATCAATGCTTTGTGAAAAATACTCCGAGTAGGATTTCTTTGAAAATCGAAAAGAGGTATGTCTATCTCTTCGAATGTCATCTTGGACGGGTTCAAAATCGAGGTCAGACTCTCATCGTCTTGAATTCCTTTACGAAAAGAAATCTCGATTGAAATCTCTTGGTCTCGAAGTCGATGACGAATAGGAATCACAATGGAAATCTTTTCTCGAATGATCATTGAATGTATGTCTTCGTGATATTCTTGATTCCACTTTTCGACTTGATGACATTCGTTCTTGTTGGTCTCTTTTCTTCACACGGTCTAATCTCTAGTGCAATGTGTCAAATTTAGAATTCACCATTCTTCGCATTTCTTACACCAAATATTGGAACTCTGATTCAGTAAATTCTTCGCGAGACATCTTTGATTGCTGAAAAGAAATTTGTTAAGTAAAAAAAAAATTAAATTCCTCACAACAAAATCCTCACAATTTCACTCGGAAAGAAAAATTAATGGTTTGCACTTTCGCTCTGTTTACACTCGATAGGCTTTTACCTCCGCTCGAATAGTGTCACACGCTCGTGCCTTTTACCTCTCAAACTTTCTTTCGTAATTTCATATATGAACTCACCAAGGCCTTATCGTAGGCTTAGGGGTCGGTTTCAAATGGTTTAACAAAGGATTATGATGAAGGATTAAGGGTTGGTTGGAAGAAGATGGAAATGGTTTTGAAGTGTGGCGTTGGGGTAGGAGGCGAATGGTAGAAAACGAACATACCTGATCGAGATGACAAGAAAAGTATCAATACAAAGAGAATAAAATTCAACACACTTTTTTTTTATAATTTTAAAATTTTTCTTTTTCAAAATTTTTTTTCGAATTTTTTTTTTTTACTTACGAACTAACTTCCGGTGATGCTACGAACGTCGGTACTCCTCATTTAATAGCTCTAATACTAAATGATACGATCTACCTCAGGGTGAGTCGAGTCGTATGCGAGTTTACCCGATCGTTTACGATGAAGTTTCGTTCGGTTTGTTCAAAGGATGTTTTAAGTGAATAATGGCGGAAGTTATGTAAAAAGGGTTCAAAGATGGGTTTATGGATATGAAGTTTATGTAGGTTCGATTATAGAAAAAAAATAAAAGATAGAGATAAATATAGTAACTGGATAACAAACAACAGATGTGAAGTGAATTGATGGTTCGATTATGATGAAACGAAAGGATGGAATGGAATGGAATGAAAATGATCTCAAAAACAAACACGAACCAATATTAGAAAATATTGACCCAAATGCTTATAAGTTTTCAAGCTGGCTGAATGGAGAATAGGAGAACCTCGACCCGCTACTTAGCAAAGTAGGAACCTTGGTATAAGGGTAAACGCCATACTATTTGATAGTGATAAGTTCAGGATAAAGAAGAAGGCAGGTTGACGCCACTAGTGACCTAGATAAGCCAACGAGTTCTTCAACGAAATATGAAAAAAAGAAATCTCACAAATTTCATATAAGTTCAATAATGTTTTAAACTAGGCAAAAAGATCTCTTTTACAAAGACTGATTTCATCTATTTATAGTGCTAAAATAGGCTAGCTGAATGGTCACAAGCATTCAACTTAATGTGCCAATTAAAAGCTAAAATTTAACTCAAGTCTTTTCACATTCTTGAGCCAAATAACTCCATCCTTGAATTCACTTTAATTCAGCTGAATGAATGACTTTAAGTGCTTGAAAAATGACTCTTGAGTTAGCCCTTGGTCAGCCGAATGGACACCATCTTCTTAATCAGCTTCTTAATGATGTTTGAATGCTTGAAATAACATTTGAAATGGCAAAAATGGCTGGTAGTGGAAAGGTTGCTATCAAAATTAATTTGGATGATAAAATGCTCCTTAAAACTCTTTAATTGATGTATAAAACATCCCTTGTAACAACCACTTTATTTGTAACTGAAAATGACTTAAAAAGTCACTTTATTTGTAACTAAATCAAGTCCTTCACTAATTAACTAACTTAGTGAAAATGAATTAACTAACTTATTCCAGCTTAATAAAACGCAATAATTAAAATTTAAAGATGAGCTCGTCGAGCTAGAATCAAATTGAGATTAGCTTGCCAGCAATGAAAGGCTCGACTAAGGAGACTTGACTGACGGGGTTCGCTTGACGTGCTCGCATCAATAGTCGATCACTAATTCATAATCTTTCAACAACTTGAGCCATCTTTGTTGTCGCAAATTCAAATCTTTTTGAGTCATCAAATATTTTAAACTCTTGTGATCAGTAAAGATGCGACACTTCTCACCAAATAAATGATGTTTCCAAATTTTTGTAGTGAACACAATAGCAGCCAATTCCAAGTCCTGCATCAAATAATTCTTCTCGTGCGGTTTCAACTGTCTTAAGGCATAAGCTATCACTTTACCCTCTTGCATCAACACACAACCTAGACCGTTCAAGGACGCGATCACAAACTCTTTTCTTGACTCAGGTTGCACTAACATCGGTGCCTCAGTCAACAACGCTTTCAACTGTTCAAAACTCTTTTGACATTTCTCAGACCACTCGAATTTCACATCTTTTCGTAACAATATTTTCATAGGTGTAGCAATCATCAAAAATCCTTTAACAAAACGTCGATAATAACCAGCCAAACCCAAAAAGCTTCTAACTTCGAATACATTTCTCGGTGGTTTCCAATCAACAACTGCTAAAATCTTACTCAGACCAACCTGTATACCTTCCGCTGAAACAATGTGTCCTAGAAATCTGACTCGGAGCCAAAACTCACTTTTGCTGAGTTTAGCAAACAATTTCTTATCTCTCAAAGTCTGCAACGCAACTCTTAAATGTTCGGCATGCTCAGACTTATCTCGGGAATAAATCAGGATGACGTCAATAAATACAGCCACAAACTTATCTAAATACGGTTGGAAGATTTGATTCATCAAGTCCATAAAAACTGCAGGAGCATTTGTTAACCCAAAAGGCATAACAAGAAATTCATAATGCCCATGCCTCTTCTGAACGCAGTCTGTGATACATTTGACTTTTTAACTCTCAATTGGTAATAGCCTGATCTCAAGTCTATCTTTGAGAACACTGTTGCCCCTTTCAACTGATCAAACAAATCATCAATCCTCGGTAAAGGATACTTGTTCTTTATTTTAACCTTATTAAGCTGATGATAATCAATACAAAGTCTCATGGATCTGTCTTTCTTCTTGACGAATAACACTGGTCCACCCCAGGGTGAAAAACTCGATCTCACAAAACCTTTATCCATCAACTCTTGTAACTGAGACTTCATTTCTTTTAGTTTAGTCGGATCCATTCTATACGAAGCTATCGATATCGGTGAAGTTCCCGGTACCAAATCAAAAGTAAATTCAACCTCTCTGATCGGTGGTAATCTAGGCAATTCTTCTGGGAACACACCTGGGTATTCACAAACTACTGGCACAGATTCAATCTTCAATTTGAAAACTTTCATATTGATTACATACGTAAGATAAGCTTCACAACCTTTTATTACATACCTCTGAGCTGACATCAACGAAATCACAATAGGCAACTCATCCTACTCATTCGGTTCAATTCGAAGAATTTCATTATTTTGACATTTCAATTTAATGATCTTTCGTGTACAATTCACTATGAGATCATGTAAAGTCAACCAATCCATTCCAAGAATTACATCAAACTCATCAAATGGTAAAAGCATCAAATCAGCCGAAAAACAGTGACCCCGAATCAATAAAGGACAACTCTTGCAAACTTTATCATCTAGAACATATTTTCCTAAAGGGTTCGACACTTTAATCACATACTCAATAGATTTAACAGGAAAATTCTTACTAGATACCAAATTCATGCAAATATAAGAATGAGTCGATCCAGGATCAATCAATGCAACTACATTAGTATCATAGGGAGAAAATGTACAAGTGATAATATCAAGGGATGACGTATCTTCGCGAGCGCGAATAGCATAAGTTCTAGCAGGTGCTCTGACTCTAATCTCACGGTTAAATCTTTCGTTACACCTCTGTTACAGTTCCCACTTCTCGTATTTCTTTGTGGACTCCCTCTAGTGTCAGTAATGCTCGGTCTTGCATTCTAAAAATTAACTTTCTCAGTCATTTTAGGGCAATCTCGAATAAAGTGATCTTGGGAGCCACATTTAAAGCAAGCCCGATTATTCATCCTACATTCACCGGGATGTCGTCTACCACAATGTTGACATTCAAGTCTATTTGACCTAGCGTAACCAACACTCGCTATTGACATAGTTTGGGCCTTAGAACCTGAATATTTGTAACACCCCTCACCCATATCCGATGCCGAGACAGAGTTCGAGACGTTATCGGGCTTAAACACAAGCAATCATACAAAACCAAGACATGGATTTCAGTCCAAAATTAAAACTTTTCATTCACATGCATATTGTCCCTTATATGGGTCCTCGAGGCCCAAAACATACATTAGGAGTGGTTCAGGACTAAACCGAGAACTTTGGAAACTTTTGGGAAACTTAGAAAATTTTCTTGTTTTGGAGAGTCACACGCCTATGTGGGTAAGCCGTGTAGTCCCACACGCCCGTGTGGCTTGGGACACGTCCGTGTCCTCAGCCCGTGTAACTCTTTGACTATGATGTCATCAATCAAATAAGGTCACACGGCCAAGTCACACGCCCGTGTGCTTAGGCCGTGTGGCGAATTAAATTCTAAAAATTAAGTGCAGACTTCACACGGCCTAGGTACACGCCCATGTCCTAAGGTCGTGTCCTTCACACGGCTGAGAAACATGGCCGTGTCTCTGCCCGTGTATTTACTACTAGGCATTCTGACTTGTATAATTAGGGTGCAAGGGACATACGGTCGGATCGCATACCCGTGGGGCAGACCGTATGTCACACATGGCCTAGACACATACCCGTGTGGACAATTTTGAGGCTATTTTCTAAGCCATTTGCCACCCATAAACACTTACACACATAATTTCACTTCATAGCATGCAACATGGCACATTTTAGTACACAAGAAAACACATTCATGGTTAATCCATGACTTAATAATGTGAACATATCACATACTCCAATCATCATACTACCATTTGGCATTCCTCATGTTTATTCATCATTTTAATTTTTCTTCCAAGTTACTCAATTACACTATAATTATGGTCACACCTATTAGTCCCCATTTATTCATTAAATACATATGCCATTCATCACACATTTCATCCACAAGCAACCAAACCACATCAAAACATAAACACATTTGTATGCATGCATAAATGATTAGGGTTATGACCCAACAATCAATATGAGCCACCTCTCATGGCCATATACAAAAAAATGAATCAATATTATCATAAGCCAACACCCTTGGCTACATCAATATGACATATAACAAAAAGAACCAAGTCCCTATACATGCCATACTCAAAATGATAAGTCTAACTATACCCAATTATCCAATTGATAGTGTGATCGAGTCTCCGACGTTCCATGATCCCCGAGTTAGCTTGGCGACACTATAAGAAGAGGAAAGGAAAAGAGGGTAAGCTTTAAAGCTTAGTAAGTTCACATGCAAATAAAATGCAACTTAAACAAGCACTAGTCATACATTTAACATAATGAACATAATCTTGCATTTTATCAAATCTCTTTAACTTATTCTCCATCTACATATATATACATATTCTTACCACAAGTTCATCATGTCTCATGTCTTCCTGATGAGTTCGATATACATACCTGTGCCACTTGCACATAATGATTTACTTTACTGTCTTGGTGCAATATTAAGATTACTCATTGAGCTACTCTTGAACTACCCGTTGAACTGTAACACCCCTTACCCGTACCCGAGATAGGGACCAGGGAGGCGTTACTAGACATGTATTCAAACATTTTTGGGAAATATGGGTTATAAAATTTCGTTCCAAGTCAAAACCATTCAAACAACATCTTAGTGAGCCTATTATAGGCCTCCAAGGCCCTAAACAAACATTGAGAACGGTCCGGGACTAAGCCGAGGACCTGAGAAAATTCCTAGGTTAATGCCTCACACGCCCATGTAAAGGCCTTGCACACGCCCATGTAAAGGCATTGTACACGCCCGTGTCTGCTGTCCGTGTGGAATTAATTGAATTTATTTTCTACTTCAAACCTACAGGGGTTTTCACACGGCTAAGCACACACCCGTGTCTCTAGCCCGTGTCCTTCACATGACCTAAACATGCCCGTGTGGTCGCCTGTGTGGTCACCCGTGTCCAAAAACTCGAGCATTCTGTTTATGACATCAGCATGCAATTAGGGGCATACGGCCAAGACACATGCCTGTGTGTTAGGCCGTGTCTTCCACACAGTTGAGACACGCAGTCGTGTCTCTACCCATGTGTTTACTACCATGAGTTCTGACTTAAATTTTTAGGTGAAGGGGACACAAGGCCATCCCACACGCCCATGGGCCAATCCGTGTGTCACACACGGCCTGGACACACGCCCGTGTATCTACCCGTGTGGACCTTGTTAGGCTATTTCCCAAGCCTTTGGTCACCCTCTAATATTCACTCACACTTATAGACTCCAATAACATCTAACTTGGCTTAAATATGATCAAGTTCTACCATAATTGGTCAATTGCATGTTAACCTCATATCATTGGTTTTGCATATGCCAAGTTATCCTTTTTGAATTAAGGATTACAGTTTCATCAATCACATTTTTGACTTGGCTCATTTTATAACTCATTGCCCATTTGTGACCTAACCAATCCCAAGTGATTTGGCCACATTTCACATGTCCATTCATAATATATTACAATTATCCGTCACATGAACATTTCAAAATATAAACTTGCAAAATTTGTAAGATCACAACCTACATCAATATAGGCCATATTCTAAGGCCATATACAAAAGGAATAAACTTATCATTCAAGCTCTTACATTGGCTAGCCAAATGACATATATAACAAAATAACCAAAATACCTATACATGCCATTATCACAAAATAAAAGTGTCTATATACCAAAGTTGGACTAGTTGATAGCGTGTTGACTCTCCAACCATCTTCCAATCTTTACGAGTCCTCGGGCTTTGTAAGACAGGGAAAAGAGAGCGGTAAGCATTTACATGCTTAGTAAGCCCGAATAACTGGAAAGTAAACTTATCGATTAATTAGCATACAGCCATATTAGGCAATAAGACCAACAAGAACAGAATGGTTTCCCTATCACATGTACTAAATCAACAAGTTAGTCGCATAACAACGCACCATGCGATTAATCTTAGATGAGCTCATCATTCAACATTTCCATTCATATATATCTCATATTGTTCCGTTAAGTTTCTCGAAAATCTCGATGGATTATCCATTTACCGTCAAGTCATAAGAGCGATCATTTCATGTATGCACTCCAGCAAACCTCACATCTTACGGCGGGAGTACCAGTCTAGGCTAAATCCCTTGTAATGACAAACACCCTTGATGAGCTCGGATCTGAATTACCAGTCCAGGCTAAATTTAGACCCTAATCGGATTAGTCGTCCGGGCTGAATCCAAAATGTACGCATATTCTTCAAGAGGCTCGCTCACTCAAGGAACACTCGTCCGGGCTAGATCCTTTCTATATTTGAGATCAACGGATTACCCGTCCGGGCTAAATCCTTTCCGCAACACATGCAGGATCTCAAATCACCTGTAAATCATGGTTTATCCATCGAACTTCCTTTTTAACCTTAACCGGGACATTTATCATCATTTTATTATTATTAACAAATTTCATGGATTTTCATGCCATCATTATATATAATTATCATAAATTCATAAAGCATGCAATTAGACATAATAAGAGTTTACTCTAAGTTATTCGAACTTACCTGGTACTCGTCTCGATATCGTGTTTCGATTATTCTAGAACCTTTCGTTTTACTCGATCGACCTCCAGAATTTGTTCCTCGAGGTCTATAACAACAAAAATGAATCATTAATACCTCACATTATTCTTTTCAAGCCTAAATTTCACCCCCGGACAAAATGACCGTTTTGCCCCTAACCTTCCACATTATTTACGATTTAGTCCCTAGGCTCGTATAATGAAATACATGCAATTTCTACTTTACCCAAGCCTAGCCGAATGTTCTTTCCTCTTATGGAAGCCCACAATTTTCCATTATTTCTCATCTTTCTACCCATTTTTACAACTTTTACAAAATGGTCCCTAAGGCTATTTCCATGAAAATCACTTAATAAAAGTTGTTTACCATCTTTTAAACTTTCATATTCCTCCATAAACCATCAAAATACAAGTAACTCATGCATGGGTAAATTTCTAAACATGAACCCTAGCATGAAATATGGGTAGAAATAGAGAGAGTAAGTTAACGGGATTTCAAAAATACAAAGAACATTAAAAAGGGGCTTGGGAACACTTACTATTGAGCTTGAAAATGTTAAAAACCCTAGCTATGGAGAACCCCAAATTTTTGATAGCAACATGGAGAGAATGAGCTGATTTTAGGCTTATTTTTCCTATTTTATATCATTAATTTGCCAAATGACCAAAATGCCCTTAAGCCCTTTCTTTGAATTTTCATCCATACATGCCCATTTTTGTCCAAAAACTTAGAAATTGGGAAAATTGCTCTTTAAAACCTTTTAATTACTAATCTAAAGCAATTTCATACAAATTGCTTCTAGAATCCAAGTTTTACAATTTATTCAATTTGGTCCTTATTTTCCAATTAGACACATTACTCATAGAATTTCTCAATAAAACTTTAACACATGCATATTCTCATATTCTAGACCCCATAATAATCATAAAATAAATATTTCAATGTCAGATTTGTGGTCTCGAAACCACTATTCTGACTAGGCCCTATTTCGAGATGTTACATGAACACTCGGAATACTGTCAGATATATCGAAATCTTGCACCTAAGTGCCTCATATGTAGCCAACGCTACTTCACATCTCATATCACATGTTGCTCGCTTTCGAGCTACTCACGGGTCTGCTCATACAGGCTGTCAGGTATCCGCAACACATGCCGGACTACCTCGCCATCAATAGTATGTACGAGACCAGTACCCGAACCGCCAAAACATGTGTCTCATAGTCATGAACTCAGACCACAACTCATGAGTTCGAATCACATAGATCATGAACTCAGACCACAACTCAATGAGTTAGATCACATAATTCCTAGAGACATGTCACTTGTATCCCTAACTATTCCTAAGGTTCAAACGGGATTCTTTGTTACACATCTCTGTCAAACTTGCTCGTAATGTCGATTTCAATACTCTTAGCATCAATTACATACTCATGAAATATTCAAAGCATAATTCATAATAGAAGGATAAGCATTTAAACACATGATACAACATCACATTAAATATGTATATACTCACCATACATGCAATATTAGAGCATTTAAAGTATGGTACATGTTTCTTTATTTGGAAATGAGCTTACCTCGATACAAAATGATAGAAACGAGCCTAATCCTCATAAACTTTGTTTTTCCCTCGATCAAGACCCGAATCACATTTTTCTTAATCTATAATGCCAAATTTAACTTGTTCAATACATACATTATTCACATCGACCCAAAAATCATACTTTGATAAAATTAACATTTTACCCTTAACTTTTCATTTATTTACAAATTGGTCCCTAGGCTCGTAAAATAAAATGCATGCATTTTCTTAGTTACCCAAGCCTAGCCGATTCATATTCTAACTCATATCAACCCCTATTTCTCATTAAATCACAGTTCTACTACCCATTTCTTCATCTTTTACAAATAAGTCCTTTTTAGGTGTTTTCACTAAAAATCACTCAGTAAAAGATGTTTATCACACATCAAACATTCATATTCCTCCATTAAACATCAAAATACATGCATGTCACACATAGGTGAGTTTTTTAAAATGAACCCTAGCTTAAAATAATGGTAGAAATAGCTATACCGGTTGATGACAACTTCAAAAATGTAAAGAACATTAAAAATGGGGCTTGGGAGCACTTACAATTGAGCTTGAAAGATGAACAAAACCCTAGCTATGGCTCCTTGAAAATTTTGGCTAAGGTGGGAGAAGATGGACAAGGTTTTTTTTCTTGATTTTTCCTTTTTTATTCTTTTATTTACTAAATGACCAAAATGCCCTTAAGGCATTTCTTTCAAATTTTTCCTATTCATGCCCATTTTTGTCCAAAATTTTATAACTTGGTCAAATTGCTATTTAAGAACCTCTAATTAATGATCCAATGCAATTTCATGCTCAAAGATTCTTGAAGATGTATTTTGCAACTTATTCAATTTAGTCCCTAACTTCAAATTGGACACTTTAAGCATAAAGTTTCTTCATGAAATTTTCACACAAACATGTATTCATAGCATGGACCATCAAATAATCATAAAATAATTATTTCTACTTTGGATTTGTGGTCTCAGAACCACTGTTCTGACTAGACCCTAAATTAGGATGTTACAATTTTGCTTCCCACGATCTATGTTGGGATACCTAGCTAAAACATTCGACCAATTATACAGATCCCTCGATTTCTTTGACGAAGATTGAAATAACTTATTCATCGGTCTTTTTCTTGAATCTCTAGCCTCAAACTCAGCTTTTCTCCTTTCTTTGCTCAGCTCTTCGGCCTTGCAAGCTCGGCCAACTAGCACAACAAATTCTTTCAACTCTAAAATCCCAACTAGCAATTTGATATCTTCATTCAATCCATCTTTGAATCTCTTACACATGATAGCCTTGGTGGGAACACATTCCCGAGCATACTTACTGAGCCTAACAAACTCTCGCTCATATTCAATCACAGACATACGGCCCTGTTTCAGCTCTGAAAACTCTTTACATTTCTAATCAATAAATCGCTGACTGATATATTTCTTTCTAAACTCATCTTGAAAGAATTCCCAAGTAACCCTTTCTCTCGATACCACGGATACAAGAGTATTCCACCACCGATATGTCAAGTCCCTCAGAAGTGATATAGCATATTTCAAACACTCATCTAGTGTGCAAGAAAGCTCATCAAATACCCTGATAGAGTTTTCAAGCCAAATCTCTGCTCTCTCGGGATCATCGTCAACATTGGCACTGAATTCTTTAGCTCCTTGTTTCCAATCTTATCAACTAGAGGCTTGTTTAGTCTTAACAATTCCACACCTTGGGGAGCTACGGGAACTGGTTGGGGGTTAGGTGGGGCTAGAAGATGTTAGGCAGCCAAATTTTTTTGAACATACTCGGTAAACCACTCGTTCATCCTTTGGAAGAAGGCTTCTCTAGCCTCTCCTCCCTGACTAACTGTTACTGGTCTACTTTAAAATGACGTTGTCCCTTGAGTGAGAGCCGGTGCATTACTTTCAACATCATCAGCTACCTCTAATTTGGGATCCATTTACTAGATGAAAACACAATTTAAATTGTCAAGAGTCATTACACTATCACAAATTATATATGGCATGTATAGCTAGACTCTCACACACGCTATGTTAGTCTGAGAATAGACTAAACTGTAGCTATGATACCACTAAATGTAACACCTATTACCCGTATTCAACGCTGGAACAGGATACGAGGCATTACCGAGCTTACATCGTAAGCAAACATACAAATCGAGTCATAAATTTGCATCCAAATTAAAACCATTTATATTCAATCATCAACTCCCTAATACGAGCCTACGAGGCCCAAAACATACTTTGGAAGTGGCTCGGGACTAAACTAAGCACTTAGGAAAATTTTACACAACTTAGAAAATATTTTCTATGAAAAGGAGTCACACGCCTATGTGGTTTGGGACATGCCCGTGTGGGTAGGCCGTGTGGTAGCACATGCCCGTGTCCCTAACCCACATAACTCTTTATTTTGTAAAGATGAACAAATTGAAGTCACACGGCCGAGTCACACGCCCATGTGCTAGGCTGTGTGGTTAATTTAATTTTCATAAAATAGGTGCAAACTTCACACGTTCGGGACACACGCCCGTGCTTGAGGCCGTGTCCTTCACACGACTAAGACACACGCCCGTGTCTCTACCGTGTGCTCAATTTGAGCATTCTGTTTCTCAAAATTAAGGTGCAAGGGACACACGACCGGAACACATGCCTAGACATACGCCCGTGTGTCTACCCGTGTGGACAAATAAATGCTATTTACGAAGTCATTTGTCACCCTTATTTCCACCTACACACACAGGCGGCGGGAGGCGGTTTTGGTTAGCGCCGTTGCGTTGGTTAACAACCAAGTTCCCCAACAGCAGCTTAGCTTAGTAGCTTAACTCTTTCTATTGGCGTGGCGCTGCTGGATGCTTTTTTTTTCAATGGCATAAATCATGATATACTTAGGCAACCAAACATCCACAAAAAAAGGCCAAATCATGTCATTTCATTATCCACACTCAACATATTTACAAGTTTCAATATGGCTACCAATAACATGCATAATTTTACTTAGTTTTCCTAGCATACCAATGAGCCAATCTTGACCATTCAACAAAAAAACCATTAAGCCACATTAAACCACTTACCAAGCATTTATGAACCACATCACACAAGAGATAATTGCACATGCATGCATATATAAATATATATATATATATATATAAGCTTACAACTAATTCAACCAAAATAAGCCAAGTTACATGGCCAACTACCACATCAAGCCTTTGACAATTACAAGCCAATACATTTGGTCAAATTTACAATGACACATATAACAAAATGACCAAGTCCCTATACATGTCATACTCTAAAAATATTTAAAATCATTGGTACCCAAAATAATAGTTTGATAGTGTGATGCGATCTCTGACGATCTCCAATCTGAGCTAGCTTGGTGACACTATAAAAATGGAAAACAAAATGGAGTAAGCTATATAGCTTAGTAAGCTCGTATGAAAGAAATAAGCTAACCTTATCAAACATTAACATGCAAGTAATACAATATAGGGAAACGTAATTTACCATATTCTCATGATCATAATTTATTCCATCACAGTTTACCTTGACTTCATCATTTCACGAATTAACAATCACAAGCTTTAAGTACATACTTGTACCATTTCGTAATAATTTCATACTTAGTCTCATCATTGTTATACCCAATGAACCACTCGGTATAATAATATCAGATACTCAAGAAGACCTTGCACACAAGGTGCCACATATGTAGTCATTGCTACCTCTATCTCATAACACATGTCAGCTTACTCTCGAGCCATTAATGGGTCTGGTCACACAAGTTGTCAGTCAAGACGTAGCTACTCGGTTCTGCTCACACAAGCTGTCAAGTAACCATAACTTATGCCGATATACTCAGCCATCGGTAGGACGTAAAAGACCAGCACTTGGACCACATAACATAAAACCCTAGTGACATGTCACTTGTATCCTAATCTATTCCTAAGGTTCGATTGGGATTTCTCGCTTGTCAACGATTACACAATTCATGCACAAATTAAAGCATTTAAAACACATTTAAAGTAAAGCTTATTTAATCATACAAACTTACGGCCAAAGAGATCTATTCGTCAATTACTTTGGTTTTCCCCCAATCTAGACCTGAACTTTATTTTTCTTGATCTATAATACCACATTTAACTTATTTGATCATCACATTATTCAATTCTGTCCAAAAACACATTATGGCAAAATTTACATTTTTGCCCCTAACTTTTCAACATTTTACAATTTAGTCCCTAGGCTTGTAATATGAATTCATTCAATTTCATTACAACCCAAGCCTAGTCGAATATTATTTATACTCATGAAAGCCCACTTTTTTCATTTATTTACACTTTTTTACACATTTTATAGACTTTTACAAATAAGTCCCTATTTGATGTTTTTATCGAAATTTACTTTGTAAACATTGTTTAACTAACAACGAACATGCATTTTCTACCATCAAACTTCAAAATACATGCATATCCAACATGGGTAAAATTTTATACTTTAATTTTCTTTCAAATTAGTCCTTGAAATAGCTAAATCAAGTTACAACGATCTTAAAAATGTAAAAATCATAAAAAACGGGACAAGAACAGACTTACAATCGAGCTTGGAAGCTTGGCCAAAAACCCTAGCTATGGCTTCTCCTAAATTTTGGCTATGGAGGAAGAAGATGGACAAAATTTTGCCTTTTTTTACTTATTAGTCCATTTAATAACCAATTTGCTAAAATACCCTTAATGCATAACTTAAAAAATTTACCTGGCCATGTCCATTTTTGTCCATCTTAAGGTATAATGGTCTAATTACCATTTAAGGACCTCCAATTTAAAAGTTCATAGTAATTAGACACCTTTAACTTATAGAATTCAAGTTTTGCACCTATTGCAATTTAGTCCTTCTAGTCAAATTAGGCACTCAATCGATAAAATTTATTAATGAAGTTTTCAAAAAATTATTCTATCATGCTGTAGACCTTAAAGAAATAATAAAATAAATATTTATACTTTGGATTCGTGGTCCCGAAACCATTATTTCGATTTGACCCAAAAACGGGCTGTTACAATTATGGTAAATGATAAGAAATTTTTATTGATAAATTGGTTGAGCATGAGGCAGAGATACATCAGTAACATTTGAAACTTGTGCACCTTCTCGAGTTCATATTCATCGAGTCAAAGAAGAGGTCGCTACTCCTAATGATATTACGGGTACATTTTCTTCATCTACTATTTATATACAGATTGTGAATAATTATGGAGTAATGCATTCTTACTTTTGATTTGTTTAAATAACTGAAGAGATTATGTTAGTAAAATTGACTGATTGTAATATTAGAATAACAATATGTTAGATCAGTATGTTTGCGCTAGTAATGTATTTCATTAAGAATTCATGGTTATCAAATTCTTTTTGATTTGATGTCATTGACATTCAATGAGTTTGATGTGACATTCGATATGAATTGATTGATTGTATATGATGTTGTGATTGACTATAGACAGATACAGATTGTACTTATGTGTTAGTGTGGGAAGTCTATAAATGTTGAAATTATCAGAATTGACTATGTGAATGATAGCATGTTAGTGTTAACGACTCTTGAAATGAATAGAAAGAGGTTGTGAATGGTATCTCTTGAAATGAATAGAAAGAGGTTGTGAATGGTATCTTGTTAATATCCTAAATATCAGAATGTTTGAATTGAGGAATAATCAAGTACAGACAATTAAAGCATTTATTGATATATTTATAGAAGAGTTATCTTGATTATCACCTGTAAGAGAAGATGAGTTTGTAACTAATGTGATATTTGGAATCGCTTAGATCTCTATTTCTCTGTATAGGATGTTATTATCAAAATTATAAGAATTGTATGCATTTGCTAAAATAGTTATTTGACAAAAGACTTGTTCAACTGAGTGTGTAATTTGAAGAAACGATAATATGTTATGAAAAAGAAAGATATAATTTTAAGAATAGTGTATACATTTTAGATAGCAAATCAGTGACACCATGAAGAACTAGTATTTGTTATTTTATATTGTTGACTTATTTGTTTGGTTAATAGAACTACCGTAGTTTCAATTATAGACTTTTGATTAGATCGTTGTTAGCTCTGAGTAATGAATCAGATGTACTGAAGATTTCTTTTCAGACTTGTTTTAAATAATGTGAGATTCTGATAACACCGTTGTGATTACCAATCGCTTAGTCACCATATAAATTTAATAGTTAGGATTTGCTAGCTGTATGTTATAATTGATATTCAAGTTATGCGAGGATTGAAATGGAACATGATCAGCATAAGAAAACAATGTTATAGATCTTACGGGAGAAATAATATCAGTAAATCTGAATTCTGGTTTCAAGAAGTAAGTTTTCTAAACCTCTTATTAACAGTTATAGATATTTGAGTTATACTGAATGAACTCCTGATAATTTTGAATTAGGAAATTTTTGGGAAATATTATAGAAATGCGTAGTTTTTTTGTATTTACTCTATCATTGATGAAATTGCTATAACTAGGAGGTAACAAAATGTATGACTTGAAATATAGATACTGATAGTCAATAATGAAATAATAAATATCTAATTTTATATCGAGATGTTTGGTAAATCAACAAGTAAAAGTAAATTGTTAGATTTCATCAAATTAGCTATAGCCTATTGAGTTTTCTGAAGTGAAAATGGAAATGTGTTCTGATGGATTACATATCGGGACTATCGTTATCTCCGAAAAAGAAAAAAAAACTCTATCTAGGTAAATGTTGTATATTCAGAAGAGCCTGTCAAAATTTTTAGCTTTGGAAATAGTAGAACTACCGAATTAGTGAGTATTTTTAGTGAAAGTTTTGTAACACCAATATGGTACTGAAGAAGCTATGTGAGAAAAATGGAAGATTTATGATATCATAGTATCTGAATCTATTCGTAGGTAAAAATTTTGACAAAATTTCTTAAGGGGCAAGAGTTGTAAGAGCTTGTTTTTCAGTGGTCTCAGAAACAGTGGTTTCGGGGCCACGAGTGTAACAGTCCGGTTTTGAGCCTAGTCAGAATAGTGGTTTTGGGACCACAAATCTGAGTCTAAAAAATATTTTAATATTATTTTCTGTGTCTATGATATGCGAATTTACATTTGTGAAATTTCTGTGATTTAATTTGTCTGTTTCTGTGCTTAATTATGAAAAAGGATTTAATTGCGGAAAATGCAAAAGTAGCCTTCTATTTGAGTAAGTGCCTATTTGAATTGGCTTTATATTTGTGAGGTCCTTATGTGGTTATTTGACCATGGTTATGTTTAAATGACCTTAATGGACATTATTTGATGGAACATTAATGTTTTATTTCAAGGGTATTAAGGTAATTGGTGTATTATTATGTGTTAAATAAAAGAAATGTTAAAATTAGCCACTATATTCATCCATTACCATCGAAATTGAAAGAAAAAGAATAAGAAAAAGGATTTTAGGGTTTCGGCACTCACAAGGCTTAATTTAATGTTCGTTTTTGTTTGATTTTTGATAATTTCTACGTTTCTGTGATCGTTGCTTCGTGTTCTGCAAAGCCCATGTCTGAATTTCTATTTCTGTTAAAGATTTCATGAAATGCCATTGTTGATATCATTAATTTTGTGATGTTTTTGGATGAATTATGAAGGCTTGATAAACAATTTATAACTTTTGTCTTTGAATTTTTATGAAATAGAGCTATTTGGGCTAAATTGTGAAAATGAGTTTTGAAGGACTAAATTGTGAATTAAATGTGTTATTTGGGCTTGTATGGAAGCCAAGTATATTTGGCCAAGCTATAGTTCTGGTGAATTTTGCATATTTATGATTTTGTAAAAAATTGACTAAATTGTCAAAGTGTGAAAATGTAAGGGCCAAAATGTAAAGTGCCCTAAATATATGTTCATGGATTATTTTGAATGAAATAAATGATTGAATAGTTGAATTTGAATTAATTTAAGATCAAGAACAAAGAAAATCGGACTTAGATCGAGAGAAGTCTAAAGTAGTTGAATAGTTGACTCGGTTCGTCCGAAATCCATACGAGGTAAGTCAAACTACACTTACGAGTTAAGTTGATTAAATTCTACGTATATAAACTATGATCTGCTTTGGACGGCCTTGAGAGCCTAATGAATAAAATTTGATAATGTGCTGATGTATGAGCAGCTCTGTATGTTTCTGAATAACGTTGACATTGATCTGAGATATCGTGTAAGACCGTGTCTGGGACACAGGCCTCGATTTGAGCTTTCTTGTAAGAACCTGTCTGGGAAAGAGGCTTCGATACCGAATTACATATAAGACCATGTCTGGGATGTGGCATTGTACCTGTCTGTGAATATCTATTCTGTTTCGGGATTGTCCGATGATAAAGTATGAGATATGGAAATAAATATATGGAATGTATAATTCATACAGATAGGTTTGTATCGAACTAGATTTCTGAATAGAAAAGACTATGTTTCTGTGAAGTAAGGAAATATTCTATGAGACGGTTGTGAATTCTGGTCATTAATTATTACTTATATGCTATATTAGTTGTGTAATTGTATTTGACTTCCTAAGCTCTTTGTAGCTACTCTGTGTGAATTCTGTCTGTTTTACAGTTATCGTAGATACCAAAGACTCAGGATAGTCGAGGATTGTCACCACACTGTCAAACTCATTTTGGTATTTTTGGAAATGTACATATTTATAAGTATGGCATGTATAGGCTAGAATGTTTAAGTATGTAAGTTTTGATTTGTATATATATGTTAAGCCATGAGAGTTGGCTAACAAATGGCATGATTGTGCATAGTTTTGGTGTGATTCCAAGTTGTGCATGTTATAATACTTAGATGGCCTTATATGTAATGGTCATTTTGATATGTGCCAAGTTAAGGAAATGGTAAGTTTAAGCAAGAATGAAAAAGTGTCTTAAGTGAGTTATGAATGAGCATTTTGGTATGATGTTGCAACATGATCTTTAATATGATTTGGTATGGATATGAATTAGATAATGATTTAGTTACAATGAAGTATGTTTTGAGCTTGGAATTGGTTGAAAATTTTGGTATGAATGTGGTATATTATTGCTTGTAAGATTAGACCCAAGAAGGGTGGCAAATTAGCTTAGACCAAGCCTGCATTGTGCCACACAGTCAGGGAACACGGGCGTGCCTTGTGGCTGTGTGAAAAATTCAGTAGCAAGCTAAATTTTACACGGTCATGGCACACGGTCGTGTTTATTGGCGCTGTTAAAAAGTCAGTATAGGACCTCTTTTTGGCACGGTTGGATTACATGGGCGTGGCTTATGCCCGTGTGACTCACACGGCCTAGTCATACGGGCATGTGACTTTGAAATTTTTGAAAGTTTGATTAAGTTCTGAAAATTTTGAATGGGTTCGGTTTAGTCCCGACCCCTCCTAAATGTATGTTGTTGGTCTCGTAGACCATTTTATTGGATGAATTATCGATGAATGTCAGAGTATCAATGTTGTTTAAAATCTGTGATTCTGTATTGTTCTGAAATGCTCTATCCGTCTAGTGATGCCCCTTACCTATTCCGGCAATGGTTACGGGATATTATTTAATAATATTTATGAGTTTATTTTAGTATTTTTATTGATTTTTAATTTGATAATTTTTATTTAATTGGATAATTAGTTAAATACAAGTGGTTTGATCCAAAAGTCAGGTGGTTTTGGAAAATGAGGTATCGGGACCTCATTTCCATAAACTGAGCACATAAATATTTCTATTAAATATTTACGGAGTTGTTATATAGATGTATTTAATTTTGGTCCAGGAATTTTAATGATTGGATGATCAATTAAGGAAAAAGGACTAAATTGTAAATATGTTAAAGGTGACATTTAATTTCTGTAAAATTGAATTTTTAAGGGTTGTAGAAGGGCATAAGTGAAATTGGAATGAAAAACGAAGCTCAATTGTGAAATTATACTTGTTTCGGTTTTATTGACTAAATTGAATAAAATATAAAAGTTTAGGGAAATTGTGTAAAATGAAATTAAAAGATTATAAGCATGAATTTGAGTATTATTATGGGAATTGGTATTGATATTTTCAATCTTAACTACTATATAGATCAAGTTGTTGACTTAGGCGAAAAAGAAAAAACTACCGAATAGTCCCTAGTAACTAAAGCATTGTCGTTTTATCAAATAAGTTCATACGATTTAAGTTATTTCAAATTGCTGTCAAGTTATGTTTAAATATTTATATATGTAATGAATTAGTATACAATTTGGAATTTGACTTAATGGTAATGAAATTGTATTGAATTGAAGTATGGAAATATTTCCGATGAACATAGTAAAAGTCTCATACACGAGGTTTCAGGTTGATTTCCGATGTTACTGAGCTCCAACATTTGTTGCAGACTCGAAGATACAGATGACACAGATTTAGCCTGGACTAGTGATCTATTATCGTTTTAAAGGTTTAGCTATATATAGCCCTGACCAGGCTATTTATTCCGTCGTTAGAGGTTTAACCCCGACGAGTAACCTGATACTGATGTATATGATTAGTTTGGACGAGCATCAGACATTACTTTACTCGTGTATCAGGTTTCTTTTACAAAGTTTCATCGGTAAAACAAATTATGAGAATTGTGGAATTCTGAATTTCTCTATTAACTTCCGATTGATTTAAATCCCAATTTATAATAATTAATTTCCAATTATCAGTGTCAATTACCTTATAACATCCTATTCAAGGCATATGATAACTTAATTTCATTTTACACAATTTTCTAAATATTTTCATTTTATTCAATTTAATCCCTAAAATCAAAACTATCATAATTTTCACATTTATGCCCCGTTTTTCATTCCAATTTTAATTTCATCCCTGTATAGCCCTCTAAATTCAATAGTTAAAAAATTTTCGTGTCAATTTTGAAACATTTTTATTTTAGTTCCTAAACTCAAAACTAATAAATTTCACTTTACAAATTAGCCCTATTACATTTCTAAGCTTCAAATCTTACTATTAAACATCAAAAACCATCAATAGGAACTTTTCGAAACTTAAATAGTTTTATGATTTAATACCCTGATTAACTAAATTAAGCAACAACGATTTTAAAAATATAAAAATTACAAAAAATTAACTTTGATTCACTACCATGCAAGGACCAATTGAAGAAAGCTCGAAAAGAGTTTCTCCTTTATGTTTCTTTGTTGTTGCTGTTACAAAGAAGAAGGATGAACCATTAAAAATGTCTTTATTTCCTTTATTTTATCAACAGGCATATTAATTTTTAATTTTGTTACCATTATTTTAATTAAAACTCCACCCAAACCGTCCACTACCTAAATTAAATGGCTTATTTCCATTTTAGACCTTAGTTAACTTGCCATTTTAATCCATTAGTAATTAAAAAATCTCTAGCAACCAATTTTTGTAACTTTTACGATTTAATTCTTATACCTTAATTAATCATTAAATCAACAAAATTACAAATCCAAAATTCAATTCATCTATATAATAACTCTAAAAATATTTAATAAAAATATTTATGAGTTCGGTTTACGACAATAAGGTCCCGATATCTCATTTTCTGACACCACTAACTTCAGGGTCAGTACACTTGTACTTTAACTAATTATTCAATTGACAAATTTCACCAAACCTAATTCAATATAGTATTATAATTAACTCATAAATTTTAATTAATAATATTTACAGGCTCAATCATCAGAGAATGAAGTTTCGAAACCACCGTTCTCGATATCATTGAAAATCGAGATATTACAATCAAAACACCAACAAAGTAAGCATAAACTCACAATCAAGATCATGTGGTCCTACAAGCACTTAGCATGCTAATTCATGTCACTTTTAAATAACTTATCTCATAATCACATTCAATCAAGGAATAACACATTTACTTGCATACCAAACACATGATTTCAATCAATTTTTCATAATCAATTCATTCAATGATTTTCAATTTGGATGTCAAGTTTATATATACAAATCAAATGCATAACAACCTAAGTAAATAAATACCATATGGGTTTACCTGATCAAAACACCAAATAAGTTGATTCTTCAAGGACTAATGAACAATTTTAGTTTTCCTCGATTACTTTCGTTTTGATCCAATTATTGATCTATACAATTATTTCATACAATCCATTAACACCACACATTTTCACATTATTCCATGACATAAATGAACCTATATAACTTAATTTTTCCAATGCCCCTAAAATTTTACATTTTATTCAATTTAGTACTTGAAGTTAAAATAAGCCATAGCTTCTAATTTTAAATCTCAATTTAAAATTTGATTTGCCAAACATTCATTAAAAACCTTATACTTTTTATTCCTACCAAAATTTCATAATAGTTTTGCATTTTATACATTTAAGTCCCTCCGTACAAAACTAACAATTAAAATCTATCAATTTCAAGTCTAATTCTTCAAGAAATCAATAATGGCAACTTTCTAATTGGTACATGAGCTACCTAAAATCAAACTCCCATGAAATCAAAAACATTTACTTAAATTTGCTTACAAAAAGATCAAATGTCAAAAGAATCCTTAGGTTTTTCTCAACTAATTTAATTAACTTAAACAAGGTTTAATGAATTTAATCTAACATTAGTCACATTTAGTGGATTTTGACTTCACCATCCACTAATCTCAACTATAAAATGGTTTAATAATCATTTTGGTCCTTTTATTAATTACTATAGAACTCTCTAAGTCTTTAACCAATTAAAATTTTATAGCAATTGGATTTTTTTTTTAATTTAGTCCTTGTACTTAAATTAACTATTCAATTGACAAAGTTGATGTGACAAACATTAATATTCGTTTATACCAATTTCACAAATATTCATATTTAATATTTACAGACTCGATTTATAGAAATGGAATACCAAAACTACCTTTTTCGATACCACTGAAAATCGGACTATTACACTATTTAAAGTAAGTTATATATTTATAAGGATGTTTTTTTTTTCTTTTTATATTTTTCATATAACTAGTACAAAATTTTTATATGTTGAAATTTGAACTTATGTCAACAACATTTATAAAATATTTTCTTTACCACTTGAACCAAAGCCTTATGTTATTATTTTTATACATTTCAAAATTATTGCACAAATTATTTCACCCATATTATTTGTATATCTATACTATTATTTAAACCTTTGACTGAGTCAGTGTCCTGAGTCAACCAAGCACAAACTTAGTTGGGAAAATTATTAAACTACCCTTACGTATTTGAAATATGTTATATTCTTACTAAGGTACATTTGCCTTTACATTTTAAATAAAATCAATAAATAATTACTAGCAACGAGATTTGATTCCATGCGATCAACATACATAAAACCTCAACTTTACCATTATAACCACAATGTTTCATTTTATATTTCTTTGTACATTTTATTATTATTACACAAGTTTTCACTTTACATATTGCATATTTGATTTTGTACACAAGTGGTATTATTACTTTCAAGCCATAAATATTTTTAATTTATTATGTTATTTTAAATGCATACTTGTATTCTAAATACACAGTTTCCACTAGAGTGGGCAAAACAGGCCCAACCTCAAAAGCCTACCCATGTCAATCAGAGCTCATAACGTTCCAAGTCTGAGAAAGCCCGAGCCCGAGAAAATCTGAGCCCAAAAAAACCCAAGTCTAAGAAAGTCCTAACTGTAACATACCCGAGCCCGAGATAAATTTGACTCAAAGTCTGAAAAAGCTCGACTTTATTACTGAATTGACATGATAGACATTACTAATTAATATAATTTTATTATATTACTTAAAATATAAATAAACGAGAATTAGTTTTTTTAATGTTATATTAAAATTTTATTAATAGAAAAAATAATTAATAATAGTATTTTCTGTTGGATTATAAAGTGAAATAAATTTGTAGAAACATTAAATTAAAGTAAAATATTTTTAATACTATAATTATATATGTATAATAAATATATAAAATTAATAATTATTAAACTCTATAAAATTAAACTTTAATGATAATATAATAATATATTATATAACTATTATCAAAATTGATTACCTTACCTGACCTTAAATTGGTATACTAAATTTGATACATAAAACAATATTTTAATATATAACTATTATTATAATATAGATTATAATAAAAGATTTAGTATTACATGATATTATAATGTTTAATCATAATATATGATATGATATAGCATTATATAATATAATAGGAAGGCTAACTTTCAAATGTACGAAAAATATAAGAACTTTTAGTGCATATTTCAATTAGTATAATAATAAAAAATAATATATAAAATATAAATATATAATGTACTACTATTATATTATAATAAAAGATATAGTATTACAA
Organism: Gossypium anomalum; assembly: GCA_025698475.1. Taxonomy (NCBI): domain Eukaryota; kingdom Viridiplantae; phylum Streptophyta; class Magnoliopsida; order Malvales; family Malvaceae; genus Gossypium; species Gossypium anomalum. Next base: position 27,232,695 of record CM046958.1, on the reverse strand, counting down.
GATATGGTAATATTTAATCATTGATGTATCTATATAAACTATTACAGTAAGTTTGGTTCACTGTAATGGAATAAAGCTGTAATGGAATAGAGTTGTAGTCAGTAATTTAACTGTTTGGTTGAATGGAATGGAATAGAACTGTAATAGTATTCTTGTGTTTGGTTGAATGAAATGATGTTGTAATAGCATAAGGAAAAAAACTAAAATGACCAAAATACCCTTAGCAGGATTTTTTTTAGGTAGATGATTATTGTTATTGTTATTAAATTTTAATAAAATCATTATTAAAAATAATTTAATAAAAATAATAAATAATTTAACCATATTTTGACATAACTATTATTAAATATAACTTAATAAAATAATATATAATTTAATAAAATTCTTAATATAATTATTATTATATAAATTAAAAAATCATAATTATTATTATGTTTTTATCCGTTTTTTGTGTCGTTTGTATTTCAATTATTTTTCCTGCCCTCCCTTAACCATGTGTCATTTGATTAGCATTCATATTGTTGCAAGAGTAATAGAATGTGAATTGTCTAGATTGTAGGAGAACATGAATTGTATAGAGTGTGTTTATCTTTGTATTTAATAGTGAAAAAATATTATGAATAATTCCATAAGATATATTCACATAACTTATTACTGATAAATCTCAATCAAAATAACTGAAATTGAAATTCAGCAACAACATGGAGGCCATGACAGTTTTGATCACATAGTCATAGCCCAAATACAAAATATAATGAACAAATTCACATGCATGTAGAAAGATCATTAGCTACTGGTCAAATACAAAATATAATGACAGTTTTGGTCAAATAGTCATAGCCCAAATACAAAATACAAAATAATACTAATTATCACCATAGGATCTTTAGCAGCAGAAAGATCATTAGCTACTGGACCTTTTTTGTTTAGCTAAACTTCTAGAATTTGCAATCGGCCAGAATGCCTCCTGCGTGTAGGATCTGCTGAAGACCAACCAGAAGGTCTGATCTTTTCACCTGTGGAAAATCTACCATATCATCATGTTGCTCCAGATAGACCATGGGGCATTATCTAAAAATACTATGTGACTGAATATACATAAATAAAAGAAATAATCAAGTGAAAAATAAACTATTGCAATATATGACCAGACAAAATCAAGAGAAAGAAAAATAGAACATGCCTGACTGACTATCAGCAATTGCACCTGCAGAAGGTAAGTCAGAGCTAGTTCCAGCACCAGGGCCCTGGAAAACATTTAAAAATGCAACATACAATCAATAAAAACTAGTCAAAGGTCGTGCAAAGTGGATTATTACCCTTGAAGCTCTCTTCTTCAGCTTGTTCATTATATAAAATTGTTTGAGCCTAGCTTTCACAGTCTCACCCAACAGAACATTGGGTGCTTTCTTGGCATTTTGTAGCCATGGATGTTCTGCATACAATAGTTGGGATGATTTTTCATGCATAGAAAATATATATCAACATAAATAAAGCATGCAACATGTACAGAAGGTTACCAAGCACTTCCTGTAATGTAAGATGCTGCTTTGGATCAGGATTAAGCATTTTCTTTACAAGATCCTTTGCATTGTCCAAAACCTTAGGCCATGGGTCCCTCTAAAAGTCAATAGCAGAGCGAATCATTGCTTGTGTCACCCCCTGCTCAGTCTCTGTATGTAAACACGACTAGCCAGTTTAGACATAAGAATACCTCTAAAACGGCATGAAATTCTTCCTTGGCTATTCCAATTCTATCAGTGTCACTTGAATCAACAACATAAATTATTGCTTGTGTATCTGGGAAATAGCATCTCCAATATGGCCTGTAAAAGATGCAGATTAAAAAGAAAAGTGGAAGACGAGTGTTGGAGGGTGGTGAAGTCAATCGGCTTGTTTAACAAGCAGCAAATTGCCCGATGAAAGGACTAAAATCATCATAAAGAAAGCAAATTGGCGATGAAAAATTCCAAAAAACAAAACTCCTTCCTGAGTAAATAAATGAAAAGTGATGAATCTTCTTTCATCTCACCTTATTGTCCAGCTAAAGAGCAGCCAGAAAAACCCACAAGATATCCCCATATCAGAATTACATAAATAGAGGAAGCAAAGTAACTTAGAGGTTGCATCTCCATTAGTTAGAAGACACACCACAACAGTTAAAGCTACTTTAACAAATCAATTGAAAATCTCATCTGTTCCAAAAGTATTGGGATGTTTCCTTAAGAACACATAGCTTAAAAACAAGTACCTGATGCTTGTCTGACCAACTACAAAAAACAAACTACATTTGATTTAAACTGGAACAGAGAGTTAAATGAATGTTACAACTTTATAGAATCTCACAGCTGATAAACAAAACAGAGCTACATGTTTAAACTCAACAACTGAAACAATTTCTCTGTAAATTCAAGCCACAAAAGTTTCTGCTGATATAATCTTATACAATTCAAACTGTAACTAAAATTCTCAAAGGCCTTGTGGCAAATGCCAAAGCAAGCAGGCCAACCAGATAACTATAAGATCAAAAATGAAATTCAATGATTTAATTTTAAGTAAAAGGATTAAGGCAAATTTCAATGATTCGATAAATTAAATTGAACTCTATTTGTATAAACTACATTAGCTGCTATTTCATATTTTTTAACGTTAACTTACCTAAATCCCATACTTGAAACTTGATGTTGTTGTATTGTACAGTCTCTACATTAAACCCAATCACTACAAAAAAAAGAGTTCAAAAAAAAAGGTGCATCGAAGCTGTTAGTCATTTAGAAAAAAAAAATGAAGACCCAAAACAAGAATGATAAAGAAGAACTGAGAGAGTAGCCGGCAAAGGCAAACCTACTTGGAATTGTATAAACTACCTCACCTATCTGAAGCCGATTTGTTGGAAGATGATCAAAATAATAATTAAAAAAAATGGAATATGGCCCTAACCTGAGAGAGCGAAGGCGTCGATGGAGCTTCAGACGTGTGGAAGGGTTAAGTTAGTGAAGAGGCTGGAAGGAAATGGGAAAAAGAACGAAAAAAAAAAAAAGAGGTTTCAGACGTGAGGAAGGGAGACGGGTAAAGTTGAAACTGAGACGTGAGGAATGGCTATTCTATGGGTAGGGTGCCGAATGCTATTCAGCGTGTTTAGTGGGAATAGAGGAGGGATTGAATGAGGCTGTAATAGGCAGTACAGCCAACCAAACATTGGTTTGGTGGTGGGCCCATTGAATTGGGCTATAATCTATTCCTATTACACCCAACCAAACATAATGTTAATATATTATATACTATATGATATGATATAGTATTATATAATATAGTATGAGAGGTAACTTTCAAATGTAGGAAAAGTATAAAGATTTAGAACATATTTCAATCAGTATAATAAACAATAACATATGATAATAATTAATATATTATGTATTACTTTACTTTTATAGTATGTGATATAGTATTATATAATGAAGTAATATATTTTATAAATATTAATATAATTAGATTTATTATATTATAGATTATAATAAAATATATTGTATCAATAGTTATGTGTGTAATTTAGTATATTAAAATATATGTTTGTAATTATAACTAACCATACATAATATTTTATTAAAATTTTAATATCTTAAAAAATATATATTTTTTTAAATTAAATATTGAATTGGGCTTTAATTTTACAAATTGTATGTGTATTAGATTTAAATTTCTTTTGTTTTGGACTTCAAGTTTAAGCTATAATTAATTTATTTTGAGTTTAGGTGATAATAAGTATATTATTTGGATTTGGATTTAATCTAATATATTTAGATTTTGGAATAAATATTTTAGGATGAGTATTAAGTCTAAATTTTACAAGAAAGATAAAAAAACTTATTTAATTGTTAATATCATATAATTATTCAAAAGCTATTTTCGTTAATTCTTGTAATATTAGAAAATAATATATAATATATTTTACATACAATAAGCACTCTAATTATTTTACATATAATAACTTTATTAAATATATATAATTTATACTTTTTATAAAGCAAATTTGAGTTGTACTCTCAACGCATAAATGTAAAATATATTATTCCATTTAAAATTTAAAAAATTATACCTTATAAAATCCATAGTTATTTAAATTTGCTAGAGCCCGTCTAATTCAATTCGAGCCCAAAATGATCTGAATTCGAGCTCGAAATGATCAAATCCTAAAAGTCCCGAGCCCAAATTAATCCAGGCTCTAAAAAGTCAGACCTCGAAAAAATTCAAATCCAAAGTAAGCCTAATCAGAACCTGCTAGTTTGCTAACTCTAGTTTTCACATGTTATTAAATCTCTAATATTTATAAAATTACTCGTATATAGATATTACTTCTATGGGGTTCTTCATACGTGTGTACATCTACTTCAACTGAACCCACAAATATTGAAAACTGTAAGTTAATGCATACAGTCATCTCTGGATCTCCCTTCAACAGGATTGTACAAAGATTGTATCCACTTTTCAATTTTCTTGAATTTTCTCGAGTAACTGTGTTGTAAGCATATTCGAACATGAACATGTATATGGAATATAACCATGTAAACATCACCGAAATAAGAAAAAAAATTAAATATACCCGTATCCATCATATCTGAGTCCATGTACCAAAGTTCAAGTCTACCGAACTACCAACATTAAGGTATCGCAAATCTAACTATGATCGACAAAGTAGGATCAAGAGCTGTTATTGTTTCAAAGCATGCATCGAGTAAATCCTCCAATTAGCTATGTGTCACTTTTCTTTTTCTATTTCAATCAAATTACCAAAGTGACTGTACATCTGGTTGTGAAATAAACCGCCAACATGGGGCCTTGAAATAGAAGACTTCCCAACTGGTTGTTCTGAATCTTGCATAACCCATTCCTTCCTGCCAAAAGAAAACAGTACCCCCCAAATGTTAGATAACCATTATAAGTTCAAATGCATTAAACAAACATGGGCACACAAGACCATTTTTCCAGATGGATTAAGTGAATGGCTACAAACACTAGAATTATACCCTCAACAGTTCAATAATGATAAAAGACATATTAATACGAGGAATAACTCCAAAGATGCCACCAACATCAGTTTCACTACAAGCAACAACGAGAACACTGTAACTGGAAAGATAGTCAACAGCTGCACCATTTAACCTCAATTGGTCACATACTAAGATTCAAGCCACAGCATTTATTTCCCAGTGACCAAAGAAGCATGCAATATAAACCAAAAGGTAGAAATGAAATTTGGAAACCTTTGATCGACCCCATTTCTACTGCTGAGATTCAACAATAATCTGACTTTTATGGAACCGATTTAATATGCAAACTCAACAACAAATCAATGATGTTCATTGATACATCCCTAACCCTAAACTCTAAACTCTAGAGACTAATGATTTGCATTGGCACAATTCCTACAGTCAATAGAGCCAAATTAAAATGCTAACAGTAAAGATATCTCACTCAAATCAATGATTAAACAATTCAACAAATAAAATAGACAACATTCGAAGTTCTTTTCCATCTACAAATATGTGAACTATTAGCATTTAAGGGTAGGATATAAGTTTGATTGACTCACTTGGGCCAACAGTTTGCAGCAGAAGGCTCGAATGGATGGGTGCCTGCAGATCCATTGAGACTTCCATAACTCATTTCGTCCAGAGACTTGTTAGGAAAATGGTTACTACTGCCACATAATGGTGGGAAGGAAGTATCCTGTAACCATGGATCATGATCACTCAGGCCGGTTACAGTACTGAATGTTCCACCATTCTGGCCATTACCAAGAAAAACCTTCTGAGGAGATCGTTTTCCAGCAAGTATAGGGTCCTCTTTTGCGAACAATGATGCCATAGTTTTATGAGAAGAAGAGTGCAAAAAGTCATCCTTGTTTGATCTATTATGTTCCAGGGTTAGAAGCCAGCTTGCTGGATCACCCATCAAGCCCAGACCATCCTGACCAAGGGGAGAACTGCTCCACATCTGCCATGTCCTTTTCTCATTTGCATTAGTATCATCCACAGGAGAAGTTTGAAGATCTTGGGCCTTTGGGGTAGCAGAACGTGATCTTGACAAAGGAGATTCAATAGGTGAGGGCTTGTTAATTTCAGAAGAAGCAGATATATTCTTCAAACCACGAGGCCTTTCCATTTCCACATCCGTCCCAAACCCAGCACCCAAGTCCAACTGAAAATTATCAAGCGACTCAGAAACAGGCCCAAGCAAGGATACAGGATCAGGAACATAACAGGGGTCTTCAAAAAGCTCTGGTTCTTCTGGTATAATTTCACTTAGCCCTTCAGCAGCACGAGGGAAAATGGGTTCAATAGCTGGTGAGAAACCTAAACTACTGCTGGGGACTCCATTTGTGTACATAGATATAAATGGTGATGGTAGTCCAAAATTGATAGGATTATCAAATGTTTGTATTGTTGAATGACTAGGAAATTGTGAGCCCTGAGCTTCTGGTTTATTCTTCGAAGTCGGTCTACTAATAACATTTGCATTTGAGACGGGAGGAAGAGACGGCGAACGAGTAAATAACTGTTGCCAAGACTTTTTAGGTGCTGCCCACAGTTGGGGTTCTGAAAGCATCTGCATTGAACAACTCAATATTTTAGCATTGTTTATTTCTACATAAAGTTCTATAATGCGTACCAAAGACCAAATAATCTTCGAGAAAACATCAGATTCTACATAAATAAAACATGCTGATTCCAGGGAAAATATGAGATATGCCCAACCAAACCAACAAGCCATGACGCCAATAACTTCGGGGCTCGCATTTAGAACCAATACATGAAACTATGTGCTGGACCACACATGGGAAAAAATGACAACAATAATATGATGTTTTCATTGGAAAACAATATCAGAGAAGGAATAGGAATTAGAGTTTTACATTTATTTAATTTCTTTAGGAGTTTTAGTTTTACTTATTATATTAGGTTTTTTATTTCCTTATAAACTTTAAATTAGGAATTCTATTAGGACTTTAAATTAGGAATTATATTAGGACTTTCCCTTTGTAATTAACAGCCTATAAAAAGGCTGCCAACATGAAATAAAGTAAGCAGTTTATTTTTATCACAAACGATAGTCTGGGAAGGGGGTTCAGTCAAGGAGAATCTGCCTTTTGAGTAACCATAGGTCGAAGCAAGAATTCTTTCTTGTCTAAACCTGTGACTAGATCCTACGCCAAGGCGATAACATAATACAATTATATTACTAACAAGGAAAGCTTGAAAATTTCATTTAGCACTGGAACCAGCTGGCTGATGGTTGCTCTTAATACAGCCATAGTAGTACTCTACTTTGTAGTAACTTTGCATTTGGGATCATTTCAAAAGAAAATGCCCGTATTTTCATTATCATACAGAAAGGTAAGAATTGAACTAATTTACTAAATAATGAACTCAAATAGCAGGGCCAAATAACTTACAGAGTGGTTGTTTTTAACATTCTTATCATCTCCATCCATACTCAACTTCCCAGCTACTCGTTCAGATGGACAGAAATCTCTCCTATCGGCTGAAGTATGGGCATGGTCTACAGGATTATTAGTTTTGTTTTCTTTTGCAATAGCAGGAATATTAGTATTCTTTCCAAAGAAACTACTTCCTGTAAAAGCTTTAGAGGATGACAAAAATGTACCCCTCATACGGTCAAGGTATCTAGTTCCACCATTTCCCCGGCTAAAATTAATTGCAGGAGAACTTTTAATTACATGTCCTGTTTCTAGAGCATTGCCCTTGAGATTATCAGACCCAGACCTCAGATGTTCCCGGAAATCAATCTCACACTTCTTATCAAAGTCATGCTTCAGTTCAGTTTCCTTAACAGCTCTCTTTTCAAGCTCTTCTGCATCAGTGTGGCTCTTACTAAATGCTTTATCTTTCTCTTTCCTTCTCTCTTTAGACTTATTTTCAGCTTCCCTTTTTATCTCTTTCTCCTTTGCAGATGGTGATAATTTGCCGCGATCTCTTTCAGCCTCCAGTTTTTCATCCCTCAGTCTCCTCCTTTCTTCCACCAATCTTGCAACCTCCTCTCTTTGCTTTCTCTCTTCTTGCTCCAAAAGCTCTTTTTCTAACCTAGCTTGTCTCTTTTCTTCAGCTTTTCTGCGTGCTTTTTCTCCTCTGCTCTCATGAAAGCTTGTCCCACTCTCACCCCTCTTAGACAACATGCCCCTGTGGTCTGCATCAGATGAAGCATCATAATTCGATGAACTAACCCCAAAAATCCTTCTCAAAAGCCACCTAATGCTCAAGAAGGACGTTAACAGTCTGCATGCAAAAATAACAATTCCTGAATAAGATTTCTTTGCCAAACAATCTTCAACTCCTCCAAAGTCACCAGTGCCATTCTTCCACCAATAGCTAGGCTTCCCTCCAACAGACCCAGAGACCCAGTTGCCATTCTCTAACCAATCCTGCCCACACATCCACCCATTCTCTGACCATCCTTTTCCATTCAAGATTTTACCACTTTTTCCAACAAGATCCTTAATGATCCCAGAATTTGAAATACCCAGACCAGGTGGACCTGGCAAGTCCAAAACAGGTCTCTTTGAAATATGGCCACAATAAGAGCACATAAACCGACCACCACCAGGTTTCTGATCCCTATATGGAGTCAGACAGTTCCGGCACCTTCGTGTCGCAGTTTTACGAAGCTTCTGCAATTCTATAGCCTCAAACCTCTTCCTCTCCCTGAGGCGTGCATTCCTTCTAACCCTCCAAGCAGATAGCCGGGGAATTAAAATCTCATACCAAAACAGAGTTGCCAAAAGCACAAAAACGCAAGCCAGCCTTGGGGACGTGATCTCAAATCGAAAATCAGGTGGCAATAGCTGAGAAAGAGCCCATAAACCTATGAGAGGTATAACTAACCAAGGCAGCATCGTAGCAACCCGGCGAGACCACTTCTGAATCACACAAAGTATACACATTATCCTCTAACCCAAACCTATCTTTCCCGTTTTGCAAATCAATGGCTAAAAACCCTAAAATCAACCCCCCCAATCAGGCTACCTCCTCCAAAAAGAAAAGGTTCCAACATTAAAAAAACCAACCCAGGAAATCCCGTTCCAAATCGAAATATATATATTTCAAAGCAGCAATTCTTCAAGAACCCTAAGCAGCATTTACAATCGCGAATCCTTCAAAACTGGATATGAAAAACAAAAAGAAAAAGAAAAAAACTAACGTCCAATTAATATTTAAATTTTAAATACATAGATGAATACATTCAATTAAAGACCTAGAAATGGAGGTATTTTTTTTTTTTTTTTCTCTTATGTTATTTTCCCGAAAGGTTTCTTTCTAAATGCTCAGAGGCAAAAGTGAGGGATTCGCGGAACTTACAGACTCAGAGTCCATTTCGGAGCCGAATCGGGTTGGAGCGGTATGTGAAAATAGATAAGAGAGATATGTAGAAGAAAATAAGGGAACCGTATTACTGCAAACGATAATTAATTTTTAATATGCAGCCTCTCTTAACCGGTTTTCTTGGGCCGCCTCTTTCTTAGACCGCTTCGTTGAAATGGCCATTTAATTTAATAAGATAAAAATTAACTGTTAGATATTTTGATAATAGAGTTAAAACTCGGATAAATATCCTCAGCCTTCGAAATTGTTGGAAGTTCTAGGATACGTTTTTAAAACAAAACATGTGTTAAGGGTACTTTAATAAGTTTTTAAATTATATTTTTCTGTTATGTTTTGTGTTTAATGTTTTACACAGTGTTTTCGGGAAAAGAGGTTTTAATGAAATGAATAGTTTTGATTATGATGTGTTTTGTTTCAGTTGTAATTGCCTTTGCTTTCATACCATGTGGCAATCCTTCTTCTTCGTTATAATCGACGAATCGGGGAAAGAAGGAAGGCATGTTTTTTGCTATTGAGTAAATCAGTGAAAATTGTATTTTCTTTCTCTACTCTTTCTTTATGTTTTCTGTTCTTTTGGTTTTCCTGGAAACAATCTCCTAACAAAGGTATCACAGCAAGCCGATTCTCATGGTCGGGGATGGAATTTCCAGTTGTCTACAAAAGGAGGTTACTAACACACAGTCGTGTGCTAGGCCGTCTAAAAAATACGGGGTATTCTGTTTGTGACGTCAGTATACCAATTAGGGTCACACTGTTAGGGTCTACGCCCGTGTGTCTAAGCCGTGTCAAAACTGGAGGGTATATTGACTTCAATTCGTAGGGTACCCCAGGGGATACACGGCCGTGTAGCGTGACTGTGTGTCGTACACGGCTGAGACACATGCCCGTGTCTCTACCCGTGTGGTCAAAAACAGGCCATTTGAATAGCCAATTTGCCACCCCAATTTGATCATCCTACAAGCAAAGTAAACAAGCATATTTATATCACCATTTCAGCCAATTTCAATACCAAAACATAACCCTTTCATATCATATAATAATCACCAAAATTCATACTCATAAACCTTACCAATTCATGCCCAAGATAAGGTAATATCATACCAAAACATTTCATCCATACATCATTCAGTCTCAAGTTAATCTTACCAAAACTTATCAACTAAAACATACCATAATTTCATATTGCCATCACATACCATGAACCATTATCAATTATGAGTTCAAGCACAAATTAGCCAAGTCACTTGGCTAAGCATATACATCACAAACACACTTCTCAAACTACTAGCCTATACATGCCATACTTCAAAAATATGCATTTTCAAAAGTACCAAAATGAGATTCGATAGTGTGGTGACGATCCTTGACGATCTCCGAGCTTGCAGTAGCTTCGATATCTATAAAACAATGTAAACACATACAAAGTAAGCTTTCAAAAGCTTAGTAAGCTCGTACCAAAAACATTAACAATATAAAATATGAAACACCAATACATAAGTATTTATAATTTCTCAATTCATCCATCAAGTCCATGACAACACCAACTAAATGTTCATATCAATTCAATAGACTTTTATGCATTTTACCATCTACCACATAAGTATTTTACATACCTGAACATTCTCATATTTATTCATTTTCATTCTCACCTCTTACCCAAATAATTTAAGACTTTTTGAAGATCACCAATGCTTTAAACATCCGCACACTTAGTGCTTAAAGGTTAGCCAAAGCTAGAACAATTCCGCACACTTAGTGTCATCTCAATTAACCGAAGCTAAGTCGGTATTGCACACTTAGTGCCTCAAGTAGTCGAAGCTAATTTAAATCACACACTTAGTGCCAAATACTTTTAATTCATCATCTTATTCATCCAATTCAATTATATATACATCTATGTATAATCAAAACAGCAACATGTACTTATACTATCATGTTCTACGTACGAACTTACCTCGTACTCGAGGTTGTCAACTCGAACGTTTATTCTACAATCTTCGACTTCCCTCGGTCTAAGTTGAATTCCTCTTTTCTTGATCTATATGTATTCAAAATTAACCCTTTTATTCACTAAATCATTCAAAAAATCCATATACACACAATTAGGGTATTTTGCAAAATAGCCTCATATTTTCACATTTCGACACTTTAGTCCCTAATTCACAAAATCACAAAATACACAAAATTTGCTTGTACACAAGCTTAGTCGAATTCTCCTAACTCTCATGCAAGTCCATACATTTCATTTATTTCACATTTTAGTCCCTCAAAATAACATTTTTACAAATTAGCCCAAATTACTCAATTTCATTAAAAATCCAAAGACAAAATATTTAAACCCAACATCAAGCTTCCATAATTCATCATCTAACATCACAAAGCTTATAGTTTCATCAATGACACATTTCAAAACTGTCACCAAAATAAAAAATTGAAGCATGGGTTGGATAGTATACGAAGCAACAATTACAAAAACATAGAAATTATCAAAAACTAAATAAAACTCATACCTTAATCAAGCTTCAACCTAGCCAAACCCTAAAACACCATGGAAGCTTTCTTTTCTTTCTTAATATTCGGCCAACCAAGATGATAATGGAAAATTTTATGTTTTTGTTTCATTTTAATTAACATAATATACTAAATTACCATATTAACCTTTATTAATTAACATATAATTCATATTCATTAAGGCCATTAATGTCCACTCATATGTTCAATGGTCTTATTGAACCATAAGGACCTCTCTTTTAATAAGACAAATCAAATAGGTACTTTTAACAACTAGCACACAGCTTTTACATTTTACGCGATTAGGTCCTTTTTTACAAATTAAGCACACAAACAGTTAAATTTCCACATAAGACTTTCACGAATGTCAATTCACTTATAAAAGGCACAAAAAATAATATTAAAATATTTTTTAGACTCGGATATGTGGTCCTAAAACCACTATTCCGACTAGGGTCTAAACTGGGGTATTCATGATTTTAAGGTACTTTTGGGTGCACTGGCTGCCACACGGGCAACACACACAGGTGTGAGACCCAGTCGAGAGAGTTACGGCTGAGACACACGTGTGTCTCGGTGCAGTGTGAGGCACACTGCACTGCCACACGGGTGTGTGACCCCTGTAATCAAAATTTTTGTAATTATTTCCTAAACTTCTAGAATTATTTCAAATTAGTCCCTGCCTATTTTTAAACTAATTTTAGGGTCCCATAGACTTGTAATAGGCAGTAACTTTTACTTTGAATTGGTGTGGGTTAGTAAACCTAAATTAAGTGCATTCCACTAACATCATCGAAGATAAATTAAAAAGATAATAGTAGACGGAGTATGGACCATATTCTGATGCTAATAATTGGAATAATCTTGTATGTATCGGAATAATGACATTCAAGAAAGGATAAATGGTGATAAGAGTATGGACAATGGAAGACTAAGTTAACAATGTATAAATAGTGATAAGAGTGTATTCAGTGGAAGACCAAGTTTAACATTGCATAGAATGAATCATTATTTGATTGTATAATATTCTAGTATGATATAATTTGATTGTTTGTGACCAACCCCTGTATATTATATTGTTAATGGCTAGTATGTATATGTGTAATTATGATTGATTAATTGTTTGAAGTGTTAGTGCTTGTGACCCTAATATGATGACAGAGAGGGGTTAGGGCTGTTACAGTTTCTGGTATAGTCTTATCTTTACATGCTATCCAAGGATCTCAAAACATTCACACCATATGAGTGGCAGCCAACATTGGCCAAACCAGGGTTATTCTCCTAATTGATTTTGGTAGTACTCATAATTTTATAAATGTTAAGTTAGTCAAAGAGTTAGGCTTACCAGTGATTCCCATGAACAAGTTGAAGGTTATTGTGGCCAATGGAGTTATCTTAGTACCTGGGGGCATTTGTTGAGTTGTCCAATTAGAGGTGGAATCTATTTACTTTTACACTAACTTTTATGTTTTTCCCCTTAAGGAATGTAATTTAGTCTTGGGAGTGCAATGGTTATTATCCTTGGGAACTATTAGTTGCTAGTTTAGTTCATTAACAATGAAGTTTATGTATGTAGGATAGATTTATATCTTGAAAGGTATTCAACTTGGTAATGTTTAGTTGGTAGAGGGGTTTTAGAGTTTTAAATGTTTTTCCTTGGCAGGAAGCCTTCTATGTCATTATGTTATTATGGTGCCTACTCCAACATAGGCTACTTTGAGAGCAATGATAACATCAACTCTAGAGCAATTAAAACAATTATTGGAGGAATTGCCTGACATTTTTAAAGAACCTAAAGGGTTACCTCCACCTAGATTACAAGATCATAAAATCCCTCTAAAATATGAGACTACTGTGGTACAATTGAGGCCATATTGATATCATGCCATACAAAAGACTGAAATGGAAAGAATGGTACAAGAGATGTTGCAAGTTGGGGTAATTTAGGACAATAATAGTACTTTTGCTTCTCCCATATGGTAAAAAAGAAAGATGGTACATGGAGGTTACGTGTGGACTATAGACACTTGAACCATTTGACAATCAAGGATAGATTTCAAATTCTAATTATTGAAGAGTTCCTAGATGAATTGGGGAAAGCAGTGGTATTTTTTAAGTTTGATCTACGGCCAGGTTACCATAAGGTCAGGATATAGGAACCTAACATTCACATGACTGCTTTTAGGACACATGAAGGGCACTACGAGTTCCTTGTGATGCCTTTTGGGCTCATTAATGCTCCATCCACGTTTCAAGCTCTTATGAATTCCATTTGTAAGCCATTTGTTAAGGAAGTTTGTGTTAGTTTTTTTTATGACATACTTGTTTACACGTTGTCTTGGCAGGATCACCTTGATCATTTGAGGGAGATGTTTACTATTTTGAGAGCTCATCAACTATATGCAAAAAAAGAAAGAAAAGCAAATACCGTTTTGGTGCTGAACAAATTGATTATTTAGGACATATATTTCACATAGATGAGTCAGTATGGATAGGACAATATTGTGGCTTGGAAGATTCCTCAATTTCTAAAAGAATTAAGAGGGTTTTTGAGTCTATCTGGTTACTATAGATGATTTATCAAAGGGTATGGTTCAATAGCTAAACCTCAGACTAAATTGTTGAAAAAGGGAAACTGAAGTTGGTCCCCTCAAGTTGGTTAGGCTTTCTTAGCATGAAAAGTTACCCTGAGTTTAGCGCCTGTCCTTACCTTACCAGATTTCAATGAGGTATTTTGCATTGACACAGATGCTAGTAGTACTGGTGTTAGGGCCATTTTGCAACAGAATAGACAACCAATTGCCTATTTTAGTAAGGCTTTAGGCATCAAACATCAATCTTTTTTGATATATGAAAAAGAAATGCTAGTTGCTTTGCTAGCTGTTAAAAAATGGCATCCATACTTGGTGGGGTGATTTGCCGTAATTCGGTGTAGCAAATTAAACTAATTTTTGAACTCTAGGAGCTTGAAGACAAGTATTTTATTAAGTTTTAATTATGCTTTCTTAAAGTTTTCATTTAGTTAATAAAATGTGCAAATTGAGTGTTTTATTGATCCTAGGGGCTGAATAATGCCTAAAGGTGAGCTGATGAACTGTATAAGTGTACAGGAGACCACTAAAAGGTGTAATAGACAAATACTGTTCGCTATGTCGCAACATGGAATGCTCGATGTTGCAACATAGAGAGAAAATTGGAGAAATCATGAAATTGCCTTCGGTGTCACGATACAGACTAGTGGTGTCACAACATACCCCGGAAGATATCCCAGGAGTACACTGACTGCTATGTCGTGACACAGGTCCTAGTGTACCCGACAATGACTCTGGACAGAAGATAAACACAAAATAAGGGCGTTTTGGTCTGCACAATCAAAATTAAAGCTTGAGAATGACAACTAAACTAGGGTTAAGAATGACGGACACCGAGAATCTATAAATACAGTCCTTTGGAACATGTTATGGACACCATTCATTCAATTTAGAACTAGTCTTTTAATTTTAGTTTAGTTTTCCTTCTTTTTTAGGTTTTTAGAATTTACTTTTAGTTGTTCTTTATTTTTAAGAGATCTGATTTGGGGAGATCATGAAACTTTGTGGATTTACAATTAATTATTAATACAATCAGACTCTTTCGTAAACTCTATACTAGCAATTTATTTAGCATGTTTGCTCTTTATATTGATATGATATGATATTGTTTGTGGAAGCCATGAGAAACTAATCCCTCTATGAGGGAGTAGAGAGTGGAGGTATGATCTATTAACTATTTTGTATGGTTACTCAATGGATTAGCTGTTTGAAAAAGGAAGAATGTGAAACAAACCCTTGCCCTGACAACCCTGAGAAGTTATTAAGGTGGGAATTAACCAAAAATTGGTATAGCCCATCCGTGAACACATTTACCCCAAACCAGTCTAGACTGTGAGGTCAAAAGATAAGTAGTCATTGCTGACTCATTATGTTAGTGGAAGATTGGAAGATCTTGCTAGAGTAACGACTAGTTGATTAACGAGGAACCTAAAAAGACAGTTGATAGGGATTACTGATGCAAGCTAATACACCATAATCAAGATTTGCTTTACTCTACTCTACTCTTTAATCTCTTAAATTTTTATCTTTTTATGTTATGTTATTTTTATTATTTATGTTTTTGTACTATACCTAATTTAAAGTACTAATTATATATTTTAATGTTTAGGTTGAAATTGATTTAGCACTCGCCTCCGTTGGGTATAATCTTTCGAGTACTGACCTACTCCGTTGTAAAAACTATATTACAACTCAACCCATGTACTTGCGGATACTGCCTCGTATTTATATATTTTATTACAGTAGTCACACTCTAGACGTTTGTACGTCTGGAGGTAATCAAGTTGTTGGCACCGTTGCCGAGGAGGTAATGTGTCAGATTAATTTTAATTTTTGCATTCAGAAAGACTAATTAGGAAATTTTTAGGTTATAGATAAGAATTTTAATTTATTTTTCTAACTTTACTATTAATTTTTTTAAGGAAGACCCTAGTGCATATTCAGAAGTAGAATTACAGTTGCCATAATTAAAGAGAGCCGATCAAAAGCATAATGGATTATATGTGGTCAGAGGAGGAATTAGATTACGATGCTAATATTTACGAATAAGGAGTCTATGAAGACTGGGAGATATAGAAGAACCAACGATTACTAATGCTTGAATTAAGTCAACTCCGAGGAGAAACCCTAGTTCTTTCCAAAGATAATGACTGCATTGATATACCATTAGAAAGGTACCAAGAGGTGCTATGTCCAAAGTTGAGTGAAGAAGAATATCACTACAGACGCTTGTGAAAAAGGAGAACTCCCAAACTATTATATATCTCAGCAGACAAAAGAACATTTAGACATATTAAACGCAACTACTGAAAGAAAAGATATAGAGCTAGTAGGGGAAATGGTCAACGAACCGAAGAATCAGGTCAGCATGGTACTCATTGTCTCAAAAATCTTAGGTTCTACCAATAAGTCTGAAACACAAGAGTAGTATAACACAGACCAACCAATAGAAACAATGGTAATGGCTAATCTAGTGGAAGAATGTCTATCGAATCGATTCAGGAATTACCATAGCAAAATAAAGAGATACTGGTAGTCCCATCTGATGAACCTGAATTGACTATCATTTGCATGACTTTAGCCTTAAATCAGGCATCCCAGAGACTTGACGGTCTAGGAATTTTTTGGATGCTGAACAAAATTGGAAATATATATATATAGACAAGACCTATGATCACTTAACAGGCCTCAACCAAGTGGGACAACTAATAAGCATGGCCTTAAGCTACGTACATCTCAGAATGAGTGGTTATTACAAGAACCATGCAAGAAAGTTATCTGTAAACAAATGGGGGAATTCAAAAGGCCACAGACTCAGAATTCAAGTGAGGTAGTTCAAAATTCTGTGCCAATCATTACCTCAAGTACTCCTAAAAACCTATTCTTGATCGATGAGACAAGCAAAACACAATGAGCAATGAGTATGAGCCGCAATTCTCAACCTTCTTACAAAGTAAGAATGTTAAGCAAAAATTAAAATGGTTGCTTGGTTACATGGCCAAACCCTCTTTTTTTCCAAAAACATAGGTTTTCAATCCTTCACCCTCATTCCTAAAGGCCACATTGGAGGTGAACATTATCAATCAACCAAAGTAGAGGCACATACAAATTCAAAAGATTGAGGTTAAAGTATTCTCAACTCTCTTTTACTGTTCCATTAATTATTTCTAGAAACTTTATTTTTAGAGAATGCCTCCTAGAAAAAGCAAGAAAACTACAGTACAAAATACTTCGATAGTTTTGGATCCTGAAAAATTTGAGACTCTAGAAATGGAAAAATATTTTCTTCAGTTACAAGGTAGGCCTTTAATTCAGGAACAAGGGTTCGAACCTTCAATGATTTTCTGCAATTAAATTTGGACTTTGGTTAGATACCATAGTTGGGAGTGGTTCTGTAACGACCTGATAGTCATGGGTAATTGGAAAGCGTATTTTCGGGTCTTCATTTTCTTAAAACGGACTCATAAATATTTATTAAAAATATTTACGAAGTTAGTTGTGTAGTTAATTAGGTTTTGGTTAGGAGAATTAGCTTGAACTAAGAGTAATTAGGTATAATGACTAAATTGCATAAAGGAAAAAAAGTTGAATTATAGATTAGAGAAAGCTGAAAGGGCTAAATAAGTAATTAAACCATATTTAACAAGTGTATGGCAATAAATTATTACATGTGTATAAATAATTTACATATGTATAAAATAATAAATAAGTATTACTTAAAATTTAAGTAATATATAATAATAAAGTAAATAAAAGAAATAAAAGAAGGAACAAAACATAGAAGAAAAAGAGACAAAGAAAAAGAGAAAGAAAAAGAATGAGAAATTAGGGTTTTAAGGTTCAAAGCTCAATTGGTAAGTCAATTTAGTCTCTTTTCTTGTAATTTTTATGTTTTTGAAATCTCGATATTAAATATTGCTTAACCTATGTTAAAATTTTTGAAAATATTGAGTTTTTAAATGTTTCCTATGTTGAATAATTAGAGTATAAGGGACTAGATTGATAGATTTTTAAGTTAGAAATGAAAAAGGATCGAATTGTAGAATAAATTGTAAATTTTGAGTAAAAGGGACTAAAATATAAAAATTTCAAAGTTTAAGGATTTAAGCGAAATTAGATAGTTGAATTTAGTCTAAAGTGGAAATTGAATGAAAATATGAAAGTAATTTTGAAGAAATAAAATTAGTCTCAAGTTAGGGATCAAATTGAATTTTAGGTAAATGTTGAATAAAAAAATTTAAAATATTTAATGTGAAAATTGAATTGTACGTATTGATGAATTGTAATTGTTTTAATTTTCGTAGCTAACGTTGTACCGGAAACTTCGACTAAGAAAGGAAAGGATAAAGCCGACGAAGAATAGCTTGGAAGTTCTGGTTTGTATTTCTATAATCCGAATTTAAATATTAATTGTTGTATTTTAGATTTAATGTTTATGGTAAGTGAATAAGGTAAGTAATTAGCATTTTGATATTGAATTGGATTTATATGAAATAGTGATCAATGTGAAATGTGGTTATTGGATATTGATTGCTGTTGAATTGAGAAATTGAAACCTTATTAATTGTATCGGGCTGGGTCGGATATAGTTGGCATGCCATAGGATTGGAAGGGTTCAGGGATTACTTTGACCTCAAGTCAATGAGACACTGGGTGTCAATCTATTACTTCTGATTAATTCGATGAGGTACTGGGTACCAAATTACTTTGGTTTAACCGATGAGACACTGAGTGTCAATTTATTACTTTGAATTATCCGATGAGGAACTGGGTGCCAAACTGGTGCATTTTGGTTGGATCCGTGTATCCATCAGAGTCCGAGTCGTGTTAATAAGGGCAATTAAATGAAATGATATTATGATTGGAACTGAAATGTATTGAAAGTGAAATGGAAATGAGACAAATGAATTGTGCACTTTATTGTGAAAAGCAATTTGAGATAGCAATTGATGAGAAATTGAAAATGTTAAGATTGATTTTTTATAAATTGATTAAATTGAATGGCTATTGTTATTATAATATTAAATGTACATATTACTTCATTTTACTTTTTAATATTCAGATTATAGAAATACCAATGAGTTTATACTCAGCTTACGGTTTATTTTTCATGTCGATTCAGAATCCATCAATGATCCCAAACTCAAAACGTGGTGAAGTATATTTCTTTTTGTGTTGGCATGTACTTAGGGTGTCTAAACGTTAAGTATTATATGGATTGCTTGTAAATAAGAATTATAAGTTGATATTAGTTGGTTTTATACTTATGAATATGTGTTATGTTAAAACTATAATATGGCATGTTTTATATTAGAGTATAAATGTTCATGAATAGGGTAAAATTTGATTGAAATGGACATGTTTTCAATTTGGTTTTGGAATGGTATTCTATTGAAATGTTTTGATAATATAAATGAAGTACCTATGAGGGTATATTGGTTAAACATCTAGATTGATTATTTTGACATGTTTTAAATGTTTGATTGTGTTTTGGATTGGTTGAATTAAATGGTTTTTTAGTTGCTTGGTGTTCAAGATTGCAGGGTATAGTAAACTTGATGTTTAAGGTTCATTTTGAGTTCACACTGCCAGACACACGGGTGTGTGACTAGACCGTGTGAGACACACGACTATCACGTGGGCGTGTGGATTGGCCCTGTGTGTAATATCCTGATTTTGGGCCTAGTCGAAATAGTGGTTTCGTGACCACAAAATCCAAGATAGAAATAATTATTTTATGATTATTTTGAGGTCTATGATATGATTGCATGATTGTGTGAAAATTTCGTGAAGAAATTTTATGCATAAAGTGCTTAAATTGAAATTAGGGACTAAATCGAATAATTTGCAAAACTTGCATTCTAGAAGTTTCTAGTATGAAATTGTTTTGAAATATTAATTAAGAGGTCTAAAATAGCAATTTTACCAATTTCTAAGTCTATGGACAAAAATTGGACATGGATGGAATTTTTAGAAAGTTTAGTAGTAAAGGCATTTTGGTCATTTTGGGGTAAAATAAATTAAAATACAAAATTAAAAGCCAATTTTGCTCATCTTCAACCCCATGGCCGAATATAGCAAGGAGAAACCATGGCTAGGGTTTTTCAAGCTTCCAAGCTCGATTGTAAGTCCGTTTTAGCTCCGTTTTTCAAGTTCTTTACGTTTTTGGAATCCCGGTAACTTGATTAAGCTTATTCTAGCAATAATTTAAGCTAGGGTTCATATTTGGAAAAATACCCATAGGTGAAATGTGTTTATTTTGATGTTTTATGGTAGAATATGAAGGCTGAAATTATGTTAAACAACTTTTGCTAAGCGATTTTAAGCAAAAATGAGCAAAACGGCTTAATCGGTAAAAATTGTTATTGTTCATAACTATGTGTTAGAGTGAGAATTTGATGTTGTCTTAGAAGGGAAAAATGTTCAGCATGTCATAAAACATAAGAAAATATGCTGAAGTTTAATTTACGAGCTTTGGGGTAAAAGTGTAAATATGCAAAAGTTTAGGGGCAAAACTGTAATTTTGCCAAAATATAATTTGAATAATGTGAGCCCTAATTAGACTATATTTTAAATGATAGAGCAAGGAAAACTAAAATTCGGGCTAAAATAGGGAAAATACCAAGTTGTGGACGAAATGGTAAAAGTAGCCATTTTCACATACGGGGTAAGTTCATATGTAAATGTTGGTAATATAGTTATTATTTTAAATGTTTTTATGTTATTTAAATGATATGATAATTATTATGAAATATTATACTCGTGATAATTGTTTGATAATATGTCAAATTATGTGATATACTTGGAAAATGTGAAATACTATCGAGTATCGGTATCGGCATTCAGTAGAAGATGGTTGAGACACATGATTGGGAAAAAGGTCCCGTTGAACCTTAGGAGTGGATTAGGATACAAGTGACATGTCACTGGGATATTTGGGCATCCGAACTCGTTGAGTTGAGTCCGAGTTCACTAATGGATGCGAATGTCCGAACTCGTTGAGTTGAGTCCGAGTTCGAGAGATGTAACTAGGCATCCGAGCTCGTTGAGTTGAGTCCGAGTTCACTTATGGATGCGAACGCCTGAGCTCGTTGAGTTGAGTCCGAGTTCACTTATGGGCGGGTTACATGGTAGCTTGGCTACATATGTGGCACTTATGTGCAAACTTTTCGTGTATCCGAATTATATTCCGATGTGTTCAACGGGTAAAATTCTACTCAAATGGAGGAATACTCGAGATGAAAGGGACGTATTGGTAAGTGTTGTGAAATGGATACTTTGAACAGGTATGTACTTAACCCTCGGTTTGAAAACTCGATATATCAACAATATGGTAAGATGATAAATGAAAATGTGATATGAATGTCTTGGTGATGATCATGCAAATGATGTTTATGTTTGCTTATATAGTTGTGTTACTTGCTATTTGCATGTGAACTTACTAAGCATTTGTGCTTACTCCCTTCTTTTCATTCCTTGTAGTGTTGACAAGCCAGCTCGGAAATCGGAAACAGTCAGAGGCACGCTCACACTATCCGTATACCATCTTAGCATAATGGCTTGTATATTTTGAGTATGGCATGTATAGCATTATAATCATTTTGTATATATGGTCTTATGATATGGTTATTGAGTGGTATGGAAATGGTTGGTAATGATTAGCCACTGGAATGGCTAATCATGATCATATTTGGTGTTATGTATGCTAAATAGCTAGCTAATCCATGGGAACCATGAAATGGGTAAAATTAACCATAAAATAGATTCAGACAGCAGTAGTGACGTGAATTTGAAAAATCACTAAAAATAGTAGAAATGGAATTAAATAATGAATAACTTATGGAATTGAATCTTGATGAGTCTATTTTCATATGGATGGAACAAAACAGGTATATGAGTTATATTTTATGAGATGTTTAAATTTTTGTGAAACAGGGACAGAGTAATTTCTGAATCCCCTGTTTTGACTTTCTAAATTCACCATAAATTTTTCAAAAATAATTATAAGTCATGATTTATATTTAAAGATTCCTTATTGAGTCTAGTTTTATTAGAAATAAATCGCATAGTCATTGAAACTCTGTACAGGGAAATATCTGATTCGTAATACGCAGAGGTCAGAGTAGTCGAACCCTGAAATAGGGGAGACTTTAACTAATAAACTGTACTAATTTGCTTGACCAAAAATTCTATAAAAAAATTAGTAAATATATATATGAGTCTAGTTTTAGGGAAAATTTACAGAATTGGAGTTCGAGTTTTATAACTCGAGATATGAATTTTTAAACGACTGTGACACAGATTGCTAGCTTGACTGAAAATTTTAAAAATAAATTGTTTGAGCTGTTTAAAGTAATGAATTAAGTCTGTTAACACCTCGTGTTCGAATCCGGCGACGGTATCGGGTACGGGGCGTTACACTATGTCCTCTACAACCTTAGAATTTCAAAACAGATTGCCTAGGTATTTTCACATAGGCAGAGACAGGATCATGTTTCTCACACAGGGCCTAGTACACCGGCATGAGGCTTGGCCGTGTGATCCAAGTCTGAGAGTTACACGAGTATGGACACGGGCTGAGACACGGCCTTGTGTCCCTACTTTGAATGCCCATACGACTTGAGACATGGGCGTGTCTCTTGACAGTGTGAGCCACACGGCCTAGACACATGGGCGTGTGCCCTATGTTTTCTTTGTAAAATTTTGATGCTTTTGGAAAAATTTCTTGAGTAACCGGTTTAGTCTCAAATTGTTTTCTAACACATATTTTAGGCTTCAAAAGCTCATAAAAGGGACAATTTGATTAATTTATTACATGTATGCTAAATGATTTGAAATGTTTGTATTTGATCTGTTAAGTTTGGTAATACTCCATAACTCTGTTCCGGCGACGGATAGGGTTAGGGGTGTTACAGATTCTATATCACTCCCAAGGAAACTGTTGTGGACTTAATAGTGAAAGAATTTTATTCTTCTTTTAGAGACCAAGAAATATGAAAAAATAATAAATTGGGACACTATGACAGTGAGGGGTTAAGAGGTGTCGATCACTCCTAGGGAGATACGTGAGTTTTACGATGCACCTTTCTATGACAAAGGCTTCCTTAGTAGCATCTATTTAGATAAATTGAGAATATAGACATGGAAGATGTTATCAAGTACTTGCCTTAAGGAAGAGGTACATGGAACTATAGGCCCAATACGGAGTTGCCCACTAATTTCAATCAAGCAATAATGTTCCCCATTGCGAAAATGTGGATGCAGCTTGTCAGCACTAGAATTGTGCCCGCTCTAAATGTTTCTAATGTGAATACTTTTCAAGCTATTTTGTTATATGCCATTTTGTAGCGCAAGCAGGTTTGTGTGGGGAAATGGATTTACTAAGAAACCAGGCGGTGTGTACATAGCCAAAAAGCTGGAATATTCTTTCCTCACTTGGTGACTGCATTATGTCGACGAGTAGGAGTTCCAATGGGCGAGAATGAATAGTTCATGAAACCAAAAAAAAAAAAACCATAATTGGAGATTCGCTGTACACCCAATATGTCGAGCTTCAAAAGAAACAAATCATGGATTGGAATAAGAGGAGGGAGGAAAAGATGGATGTCCTAGTCTCTCTTAAGCAAAAGGAGAAGACAACGATTTGAAGAGGAACCAATAGAAGTGTAGAGGAGAAGCTTGATAGGATGGTTCAGTGGATGCAAGAAACAGGCCCATTACTCCAAGAATTTGCAAAAATGAATAGGTTATGCACTCCGAATTATCCCTCAGACATGTTTAGCTTAACACCGACTCATCAGGATAAAGGGTCTAATTTCAAAAAGGAAGCTGCTGCTCAAGAGTACCTTAGAATAGAGGACGTATATGAA
Organism: Gossypium anomalum; assembly: GCA_025698475.1. Classification (NCBI taxonomy): domain Eukaryota; kingdom Viridiplantae; phylum Streptophyta; class Magnoliopsida; order Malvales; family Malvaceae; genus Gossypium; species Gossypium anomalum. Next base: position 27,208,326 of record CM046958.1, on the reverse strand, counting down.
GCAACATTCCAAATGCAATTTTCTACACCAAAGAGGCCTGTCATTCGAAGCCCAACTGGCCATGCGCCTTTAATGGGTGGGAGCTCTCACCAAACATATGTCAAAAGACAGGGAAAAGCTCCGATGGAAATGAGGCAGTCACCATATTGAGATGATGAGGAGGAGGCTCGAACATTTTTTGTTTTGTTTTCAAAGACTTCTATTAATTTTTTATTTTGACTTTGTAGGAGTATGATTAATAGTATATTTTTAGTTATCCTACATTTTGTTTCGAGCGTACACGACCAAAGGAGGAAGCACCCACTATTAGCAATTGGAGTGACAACGATCAATCAAGTAACTTCTTTCCTTATTTGTTTATGAGCTGCACATTGAGGACAATGTGTCAACTAAAGTGTGGGGGTAACATAGAAAGTTTGTTTATTTGTTTTCAATTTCTATACTTTTCTTTGATTTTTCTTGTCTTTGGTGTGCTTCAACTTGTAGAAATACAAGTGATTGGTTAAGAGCATGTACATAGGTTTCTTGTGTTTGCAAATAAATTTGGCATCATGATAGGTGATTTTAATTTTTTGATTATTAGACTACTAATTTCTAGATGTTATACTGTAAATAGGGATTGAGCAATCAATTGTACCAAATGATATAGAAAATACAAGGAAACGAGCATGCTAGTATGAATGATAAATGGTTGAATTTGAGTTTGTTTGGTTGATTAAATTTCTGCATATTGAGATATTCAAGGATAACCTAAAGCCATTGTTTGGAACAAATCTAGAGCAAAAAAACTGACGTATTTGTATTTCACCCTTAGTACTGATTTTTGAGCTCGTTGACACTTCTTGATGAACCTCATTACAAACCCCAACCTTAAAAATGTTAATTTGTATTTACCCTTTTCTTTGGTCCTACACTGCATGACTATAGATGTCTGGCAAAACTTATTGAAGGTTAAGTAGATACATCACGATGGAGTTTGTAAAAATAAGAGTGGAATAGGAAAGATTGGTTTCATATGGGAACTATAGGTTAGTCTGAAAGTGCAAAAAAAAAAAATTCAAAAAAGTAAAAGTTATACAAGTAGAAAAAGTTCTCGAAAAATAAAAAGCTTTCTTGAGTGAGATGAACTAAAAAAAGAAAGTGACAAAGTCAAAAAAGAAAGAGAAACTCGTTCATTAGTGCACAAAAACTCGTAGGCTCGCCGTAGTTACTATATCATGCTATGATTTCTTATATATGGAGAGATAAGAAGGTGAGAGAAGGAAAAATAAGGTGGTGAGCAGGTAAAGGTCACTAAGGGGAAAGAATAAGGATCGATACACTATGTGAAACTATTTTCGTGTTTGTAACCTTTCTTGATGCTTACTGTTCTTGAATTCCACACCTATCCTAAGCCTCAGAATGTTACGAGCGTGTGTTTTGCCCGTGTGAGGAAGTCCAAGCCGTGTTGTTTTCCCCTGTCGGCCCATTTTCTCTGTTTTTAGCCCGTTTCTCGTTCTTTTCATCCTCCCATGCTCACTTAAGTATAAAACATGAAATTAAAGGATTAGGAGGATCAAATTCACCAAATCTAAGGGGAAATCATTCATAAACGTGTTAAGCGAGGGATAAAAATATGTTTAAATTACGGTTTATCAAATACCCCCACACTTAAGCGTTTGCTTGTCCTCAACCAAAATCCTCAATTCACAATTAAGAATTCCTTTTTCTCAACTTATAATTCCTATCAATAATATCTCAAACTAACTCATAAGTAATCATACATTGAGAATCCAACTAAAAGAACATTAAAGCTTCAAACATTCCGAGTTGAGTATTTAATCATGAAAAACTTAGGCATCTCCCCTCATCTAAGTAGTTACTATTGATTCGAAATCTCATAGAGTTTAACATCCTCACTAAAGATTCATCAAATCACTCGAAGTGTTTAAGGACAATGAAATTAGCACTCTTTAGTCAATATGAAAAATTATTACCATAGGCTTGCATGAAAATCAAATCTCCACCACTATAAATTGATATGATACATCAATCAAAAGGTCTTTAGAGGGTTGTGACGAGGCTTGGTTAGGGGGTGTGGTCACAAGCTGAAAGAAAAGGTTAGAATCGAGATTGACTTGAAAAATTACTTAACTAGAAAAATATTTAATCATCACTTGTGTACAACAAAACTTCTTCTCTGACTATGAGATTTGAATACTGAAGCTTACAAACAAAAGATCACTACTAATATGTATACATGTTTTTTTTTTAAGAACAAGTCAAATAATATAGATTACTATTAAGAACAAGACATAGCTAAGCAATTTATTCAAATCAACTCTCGACAAAAATAGAGATCAAATTATTTGAGGGAATTTCAACAATAATGGGTTAAGGGTTAATATTAAGGGTAATACAAGGAATGGCTTGTTAAGCTCTAGGGTTAAGGGTAATATTAAGGGTTAATCGTGGAGGTAGGCTTTTCATGGCATGAGTGGGTTAATCCTAAGTGCCTCTATCATCTTGACATATCAAATCAAATGGTGTGGTCTTGACATGCATAATCAAGCAAGTTCTAGAATGACAATTCGATATTGACACACTCAAAGCAATAATAAAAGTGAGCATGAAAAAAATAATATATGCTCTTAAAGGCTTAATAATCTCACAAAAATTATGGCTTTTTAATGTTTAAACTTGTGGAATTCAATTCAAGATAATACCTAGACTTGGGGAAACAACCTAAGATTTTAAATTCTTAAAAATCAACTTATCATGCTTAATTTTTTAATGTCTTAAAGTTTAAATAATCAATGTATGAATGCCTATGTTTTAATTCAAGATATATCAATAAAAATCATAAGTCAATCAAAATTCATTCTAAACATAATATGAGAGATTTACAAGATAACAAAGCAATATTCAGGGATTTTTCGGATAATGAAATGATTACCCCCCACACTTAAGATGTACATTGCCCTCAATGTACAAAGAGAGATATATAGAAAAATATAAAATCATAAGATAGGGAGAGAAATGGAACTTCCTGAGTGTTAAATGAATGAACTCCCTAGTTTGGCAAAAACAAGGATTGACAATAGAGCTAGAAGGAAGACATGATTCTGAGGGAGAAATAATCTGATAATAATCATAAAGATAAGCCTTGTTTAAAGAAGACGTGAATCATTAAAAAATAACTAAAAATAAAAGTAAAAATAAGAGAAATAATCTAATTTTGTAAGTGGCACGGCCATCTCACACGCCCGTGTGGTTCGTGTTCAGCCTGTGTTTGTCTCGAATTGGGAGTTCATCACACGGCCTTAAGACACACCCGTGTGTCTTGGCCATGTGGCTGCATGATCGTAACGCACGACCGTGTGTGATGTAGTTTGCTTCTCCCACACCCATGTACCTATGCCACGCCCGTGTTATTTTGGCAGTGTCGACCATGGGCGCTAGGCACGGGCGTGTCACTCACCCATGTCAATTTGGCAGGTTTGCCCACGACCTGCTCACACGGCCGTGAGACTTTATCGCATCACGTGTTTTGGGAAAACTCGGCCGTATCGCACGGCCGTGTCTATTCTCATGTCATAAGCACGGCCTAAAGCACGCCCGTGTGGATGGCCATGTGGGTTTTGTAGACCTATGTTCAAAGATTCAGTTAGTGGTCTAAATATTAAAAATTTTAAAATTTAAATAAAATTTAAATAAATGAATAACTATTAGTACTTGGGTTGCCTCCCAAGAATCACTTGTTTATAGTCTAAGCTCGACTTACCTCTCCATTGAATGTTCATGGTGGTTCGAGGAGTTTATACTCCTCATTCCTGCTATCAATCTCATCAAAATAAGGTTTTAGACATATGTTGTTTACCTTAAAAGTGCCGAACTTGGGATGACTGACCTCGATTGTACCCAATGGGAAAATGCTAAGTACCGTAAGAGGGATTTCTTCATTCGGGTTGGCAGTGACAATGTAAGGATCTGCAGTATCTAGTAAGACTTTATCTCTAACCTTAAGTTGATTTAGAGAGGTATCGAGCTTGTTCTGGCGTAGTTTTGGTTTATCGTGTGTTCTCGATTTATGTGCTCGCCATTCGTCTAGCTCATCTATTTGTAGCCTTCGTTCTTCATGAATGGGTCCTCTATTATTGTTGAAACATGGCTCGTGAACTTCTTTTAGACTCAATTCCTGCAATGTAGGTTGCGTCATATTGTCAGTTTTAGTAGACTGGTGTGGACAATTACCTTCAATTTTCGATGTGTTGCCAGAATTATAAGCTTGAAGGGTGATCATTTCGTTTCCCACACGATGTGTGAGCTCACCTGTTCCAACATCAATAATCGTTTTAGCAGTTGCTAAAAAAGGTCTCCCTAAAATCAAAAGGGTGTTGTTATCCTCCTCTATGTCTAGAATAACAAAGTCAACGGGAAATATAAATTTATCAATTTTAACTAGCACATCTTCAATAATACCCCTAGGAAATCTTATAGTTTTATCTGCTAATTGAATACTCATCCTAGTTTGTTTGGGTTTCCCAAGACCTAGTTGCTTAAACATTTTGTAAGGCATGACATTGATACTAGCCCCTAAATCAGCTAATGCATTATTAACATCTAAACTACCAATTAAGCAAGGAATTGTAAAACTCCCTGGATCTTTCAATTTGTTGGGTAGCTTATTTTGTAGAATAGCTGAGCAAACTACGTTAGCTCCACATGCGACACCTCGTCCAATTTCTGCTTGTTTGCTAAAAGCTCCCTTAAAAATTTCATTGCATACGGTATCTGCGATAGAGATTCAATAAACAGTAAGTTAATATGTAATTTTTTCAAAAGTTTAAGGAATTTACCAAATTGTTCATCTGAGAGGTCTTTCCTTGTCGCGTTAGGGTATGACATACGAGGTTTATATTCTACACTCATCGTTTTGTTTTCATTATGACTTACCTCTCCTTTACCTTTGCTCACCACAGTTTCTTGCCTCGGTTCTGGCTCAGGCTCAACGAATCCTTCTTTATCTTGAACATTAATTGCGTTGAGCTGTTCCCTTGGGTTAAGTTCAGTATTACTTGGCAAGCTACCTTGTGGTCGTTCGGAGATTAGTTTGGACAGCTGGCCTATTTGAGTTTTGAGCCCTTGGATTGATGCTTGTTGATTTTTAAGTGCCGTCTCGGTATTCTGGAAACGGGTTTCTGACACCAAGATGAATTTGGATAGCATCTTCTCAAGGTTCAGTTTCTTTTCCTGTTGATAAGGTGGCTGTTGAGAACCCAGAGGATTTTGTGGCCTTTGATTCCCTTGACCACCACAAGAAAAATTTGGGTGGTTCCTCCAACTTGCATTATAAGTATTATGTATGGGTTATTTTGAGATCTAAAGTTATTGTTACCCATATAGTTGGCTTGTTCCTCTTCGGTTGTAGGATTGAATGGTTGATATTCTATATGCGCACCTCATCCACTTGAATCACACCTCATCACTGGATGTACCTGTGTAGAATCGAGTAAACCATCAATCTTTTTATTTAGAAGTTCTACCTGATTTGACAATATAGTAACCGAATCGACGTTATAAACGCCTGCTGTTTTAGTTGGCTTAGTCCTTATGACATGCCACTAATAGTTATTCAGTGACATCTCCTCAATAAATTTGCAAGCCTCTTCAAGTGTTTTGTTGTTGATGGTTCCACCAGCGGCTGCGTCAATCATCTATCTTGTTGAGGGATTCACACCATTGTAAAACGTTTGAACTTGCAGCCATAGAGGTAACCCATGGTGAGGGCGTAGTAGATCCTTGTATCTCTCCCATGCATAGTAAAGAGTTTCTAAGTCCATCTGTACAAAAGAAGAGATATCATTACGTAATTTAGCCGTTTTAGCCGGCAGAAAATACTTTAATAAAAAATTTTCGGTCATTTATTCCCAAGTAGTGATGGACCCTCGTGATAACGAGTTCAACCACTGTTTAGCTTTGTTCCTCAGTGAAAAAAGGGAATAACCGAAGACGAATGGCTTCATCAGAAATGCCATTAATTTTAAAAGTGTCATAGATCTCTAGAAAATTCGCCAAGTGAGTGTTGGGGTTCTCATCCTGCAAACCATCACATTGAACAAATTGCTGTATCATTTGAATCGTGTTAGGTTTCGATTTAAAATTATTTGCAGCAATAGCAGGCCTAACTATACTTTACTCAGTTCCTGTTAAATTAGGTTTAGCATAATCATACATAGTACGAGGAGCAGGATTCTGATTTGCTAATTCAGCGGGTATCGTAGGAGGTCGCTGATTGTCTTGATTTTTAGCCATCTCTTCGGTTGTAGTTGAGATATCATCCTCTTGCTCTTCTTCTGTGTATCTTAGGCTTCACCTTATTTCTCGTCAGTTTCTACGAGCTGTGCGGTCAATTTCTTCGTCAAAAAGTAGTGGTCCCGACGGGTTTCTTCTAGTCATAAACTATAAGAACCTGCCAGAAGAAAGAAAAATAAAATTAGTAAATTAAAATAAAATTAAAATTAAAATTAAATTACAGGAAAAATAAATGGCTAAAGTAATAAAAATTGAGTGTTCCTAATATTTTAATCCCGGCAACGGCGCCAAAAACTTGATCGTGATTTTTCGTGATAAGTTTTATAAATTTATAATTAAACGTTCTTGAGACTAACTATTATCACGATGTAGGCAAGTGTACCTATTGAACAGTAGTATAGCTTTAGCAAGACTGGATTGTCGAACCCAAAGGACTAAAAGTACTAGTAATGACTATCTTTTTATTATCTAGCCTAAGAAATAAGGGGTTTGTTTTAACTAACTAATTAATTAAACTATGAAGTTGTAGAAAATAGAATTGGGAAATTACTTTTGGGAAAAACGATTGATTTAGGACAATACCTAAGGAAAAATCTACCTAGACTTTACTTGTTAGTTTGGCTCCGAACCGGACGATTTATTCATTTAACTTGTTCCATAGAAATCCATTATCCTTATTCAAGACTAATAACGTCTAATCCCTAGGTTGAATAACCGAGACTTTTATCTAATTAACACCCTAGGGTTGCATTAACTTGATCTTTGGATTCCCTTATTAGGTTTCACCCTAATCTGGCAAAATCTTGTCACCCTATCTCTGGGCGCGCAATCAACTCTGCTTAATTATGACATAGTCACTCTTAGCCAGGGACTATTCATCCTCCAACTAAGAGCATTAACTTGAAGTGATATCCTGAAATATCAAAACAAGAATTAAGAACACATAATTAAGAACAAGTCAAATATTTATCATATGATTCAGAAAATAATAACAAGATTCATCTTAGGTTTCATCCCCCTTAGGTATTTAGGGGTTTTAGTTCATAACTAAATAAGAAAACATCTCAGAATAATAAAGAATACAAAACATAAAGAAAACCCAAAACTCCTGAAGGGAAATTGAGGAGAGATATTCAGTCTTGATGATGAATCCGGCTTCTGAGATGGATCAATCGGCTTCCTTGGAGTAATTCCTTACTCCCCTATTCTCCGTCTCCCCTTTTAGTCTTCCTCTAGGGTGTTTAAATAGGCTTTAGAATGCCTAAAATCCCTAAAACTTGCCCTTTTTCGAATGGAACTTAGCTAGGGTTCGGTAAGGACACGCCCGTGTGACACGCCCATGTGCAATTACTTCAGGCCGTGATCGAGGCTGAGATATCAACACACCCGTGCTAAGGTTGATTTGGGCCATGGTCGAGCCTGTTAGATTGGCACAGGCGTGTGTTCTGCCCGTATGATGAAGTCCAGGCCGTGTTGTTTTCCCCTGTCAGCCCGTTTCTCATTCTTTTCGTCCTACTATGCTCACCTAAGTATAAAACATGAAATTAAAGGATTAGGAGTATCAAATTCACCAAATCTAAGGGGAAATCATTCATAAACGTGTTAAGTGAGGGATAAAAATGTGTATAAATTACGGTTTATCATTTTCTTAAAGTTTCCATCTAGTTAATAAAATGTGCAAATTGAGTCTTTTATTGACCCAATAGGCCGAATGAGGCCTAAGAGTGAGCTGATGAGTTGTATAAGTGTGTAGGAGACCATTAGAAGGTGTAATAGATAGATACTAGTTGCTATGTCGTAACACGGAATGTTCGATGTTGCAGCATAATGAGTAAAATGGAGAAATCACAAAATTGCGTTCGATGTTGCAACACAGACTAGTGGTGTCACAACATACCCTGTAAGATATCCTAAAAGGAGTACACTAACTGCTATGTCGTGACATAGGTCCTAGTGTGTCCGACATCGACTCCAAAGGGAGATAAACACGAAATAGGGGCGTTTTGGTCTGCACAATCAAAATTAAGTATCGAGAATGTGAGTTAACCTAGGGTTAAGGATGATGATCACTAAGAATCTATAAATAGGATCCTTTGGTACATGTTATGGACACTATTCCTTCAATTTAGAACTAGTCTGTTAATTTTAGTTTAGCTTTCTTTCTTTCTTAGGTTATTAGAATTTATTTTCAATTGTTCTTTGTTTTCAAGAGATCTGATTTAGGGAGATCATCAAACTTTATGGATTTACAATCAATTCTTAATACAATCAGTCTCTTTCGTAAACTCTATACTGGTAATTTATTTAGCATGTTTGGTCTTTATATTGATATAATATCGTCTATGGAAGCCATGAGGAACTAATCCCTCTATAGGGGATTAGTGAGTGGAGTTATGATCTATTAAGTGTTTTTTAGGGTTACTCGGCATATCAACTGTTTGGGAAAGGAAGAACGTGAAACAAACCTTAGGCCTGATAACCTCGAGAAGTTATTAAGGTGGGAATTACTTAAAATTGGTATGGCCCGTCCGTGAACACCTTCACCCCAAACTAGTCTAGACTATCAGGTTGGAAGATAAGTAATCCTTGCTGACTCATTATGTTAGTGAAAAATAAAAAGATCCTGCTAGGGTACTGACTAGATGATTGACAAGGAACCCGAAGGGAAAGTTGATGGGGATTACCGAAGCGAGCTAATCACCCATAATCAAGATTTGTTTCACTCTACTCTTTAGTCTCTCAAATTTTTATCTTTTTATGTTATTTTATTTTTATTATAAAACCCTAAAAATCCTTTGTTTTATGTTTTCCTACTGTAACTAATTTAAATTACTAATTATATATTTTAGTGTTTAGGTTGAAATTGATTTAGCACTTGTCTCCCTTAGGTACGATCTTCGGAGTACTCACCTACTTCGTTGTAAAAACTATATTACAACTCGACCCATATACTTGCGGATACTGACTCGTATTTATATATTTTATTGCAGCAGTCACACTCTGGACATTAGTACATCCAGAGGCAGTCATGGGGCGCCACTTTTGCATTAGAAATTATTACCAGAGTTTGAAATTTCTTTGAGACCAGCAGGCTATTACACCCTTCCTGTAACAACCCATTCTTAGTGGTGTCAGAAACAAGGGTCTCAGGACCATGATTTCAACAAGTGAGTCAATATTTTAATGACTATAGGGTTATATTAAAGTTGAATTAAATTTTGGTTAAGAAATTTTAATGTTTAGATAGCTAAATAATTAAAAAGGACTAAATTGTAAAAATTGCAAAAGTTAATCACAATTAGCTTATATGAGTTAAGTGGTTATAAAACCATGATTTGAGGGCTTTAAAAGGTAAATAAATCTTAAATAGTTATAGTGGATGGTTAAATGGTTAATATTGTGTATTATATATGGTATAATTTTATTATTAGTTGTAGTAAAATAAGAAAGTTAAGGTAAAAAAGAAAAGAAAACAAAGCACTTTACCTTATTTTTGATATTTTTATTGCTTGTTTAATCTTCTCCATGTCGCAAACCTCCATGAAAACTTAAACAACATTCAACCAAGCATATTGAGGGTTGCATGGTAGGTATTTGGAGGCTCATTTCTTTTGATTTTCATATTTCTGGAATCTTGGGAGCTTCATCTAGTTAGTTTATGGATTTATTTGTAGAATTATCAAATGTTTAAAATTTTACTATTGATGAAAATTTTATGTTTTGATGTTAATAGATGTTTTTTTAATCTTATTGATAAATCTAGATAATTTAGCAGGGTACTTTCGGATGGTCTTGTAGCTAGGGATTTAATTGTGATAATGTAGTAAAACCAAGAACTAGAAACTAATATTTTGACTACATAGGGATTGTTACAAAATCATCATAATTTCCTTTAGCTTGGTTTGTTTAAATGGAGAAGTCTAAGATATATGGGTAAATGGAGTAAAAGTAAAAGTTTAGGTTAAATGTGTATACTTTCATTGAAGGTTAGCTATGTGAGTTATTTGAGATTTTTGAGATGGTTGAGTTCATTAATTGAATTAATGATTTTATTTAGATCAAGTATTAACTCTATCTATCGTTAGACAGGGAAAAGAGAAGGTCGTTGAGTAGACTTAGTCACATTTCCACATCTACCGAATTCCTGTAAGTTAGTTCTATACAATTTATGTTTACAACTAATTATCACTATTAGTTGCACTATAAATTAGTATGGTATTATAAATTGTTGATTGGAGAAGTAATTCACAAGAATGATTAGTTGTACCTTATACTTATTCAGGATTAGTGCCTAGTAGGCTTCGTGCTGGTGTGTTATTTAGGCATAGTGCCTAGCAGGCTTCGTACTAGTGTGTTATTTCAACTTAGTGCCAAGCAGGCTTCATGTCGGTGTGTTATTTAGGCTTAGTGCCTAGCAGATTTCGTGCTAGTGTGTTATTCAGGCTTAGTGCCTATCAGGCTTCGTGCTGGTGTGTTATTTAGGCTTAGTGCCTAGTAGGCTTCGTGCCGGTGGTACTCAGGCTTAGTGCCTATGTAACACCCCTCACCCGTATTCAACGTCAGAATAGGTTTACGAAGCATTACCGAACTTATAACACATTCAAACATACATTTCACATATAATTAATCAAATCATATACATTCCATTCACAACCAATCATTGTGTCCCTAATACAAGCCTATGAGGCCTTAAACATACATTGGGAGTGGTTCGAAACTAAACTGATAACTTTGTAAACTTTTTGAACACTTAAGAATTTTTCTCAAAAATAGGGGACACAAGCCCGTGTGTCCCGGCCGTGTGTCTCACACAGCCAACAGACACGCCCGTGTCACAAGCTATGTGGACATTCGAATTGAGAGCACATGGCCGTGTCCTAGCTTGTGTCCGACCCCGCGTAACTCTCTGACTTGGGTCACACGACCAACACACACACCCCTGTGGCTAATTCGTGTGCCCTAAAAATGGCCATACACGCCCTTGTACCAGGCCATGCCAAACTTGTAGGGTATATTGACTTATGCCATACGGCCAAGTCTCACACTCGTGTGTGAGACCGTGTGGAGCATACTAACTTGATTTTAATTTCAACATCAAGGGGCACATGGCCATGTACAGCACCGTGTATCACACACGGCTGAGACACATGCCCATGTCTCTACCCGTGTGAACAAAAATAGGCTATTTACCAAGCCATTTTGCCACCCAAACTTGTGCACACCTATATTAACCCAAATGGCACCAAAACATAACATTAAAAGGCATTCTAATTAACCAATTCAGCCATATCTCATGCACATTCTATTCTCTCATTCTCCATGCACACAAATCACAAGTACATGCTATACTATTTATACCAATTCACATTTATCAATCAACTAATTATGCACTTCTAGCTTGCATCATTTTGCATCAAAACCACAAGAATGTAACTACTCTAAAATCAACCACTTAACATCCTAATCTTTATAATTCCCAAGCATTATATATTCATCCATAAACTCACAATACAAAACATATATGCACATATTTATACATAACCAAAACAACCAAATTAAGCCAACTCTCATGGCTATATTTATAAGTCAAAACATATACATTTACAAACCATTTCACATGGCCAAAAATCATTAACAACCCATAATCAAAATGACTCAAAATACCTATAAATTCCATATAACCAAAACATAAGCTTAAAAGTACCAAATTGATAGCTTGATAGTGTAATGAAGTCTCCGACGATCCCCAAATCCGAGCAAGCTTAGAAATCACTATAAAATACAAAAAAATAAACAATGTAAGCTTTATAGCTTAGTAAGCTCATCTGAAATAATTAAGCAAATTTCACCATTCATTTACATTTTTTTTTTAATAAGTAACTCAAATTACATCAAAACATTAAACACCAAGTTAACATGGAATTTAACCACATAATTGATCATAAGCTTACGATTTCCTTTGATTCATTGCTCAAATAGTTTTCTGTACATACCTTTAGTGATACGTATCTATTTCTCACCCATTTACATCTTCAAAATACCCGTTGAACCACTCGGAATAGAGGTCAGATACTTAGGAGTCTCGCACATTAAGTGCCAATATCGTGGCCCGAAGCCAACTCAATATATCTCATACCCGAAGTACTAATATCATGGCCTGATAAACCGTAATTTATACATATTTTTATCCCTCACTTAACACGTTTATGAATGATTTCCCCTTAGATTTGGTGAATTTGGTGCTCCTAATCCTTTAATTTCATGTTTTATACTTAGGTGAGCTTAGGAAGACGAAAAGAATGAGAAACAGGCTAAAAACAGAGAAAACAGGCTGACAGGGGAAAAAAACACGGCCTAGACTTCCTAAAACGGGCAGAACACATGCCCATGCCAATCTAACAGGCTCGACCACGGCCCAAATCAATCTCAGCACGGGCGTGTTGATCTTACAGGCTCAACCACGGCCTGAAGTAATTGCACACTGGCGTGTCATACGGGCGTGTCCCTACCAAACCCTTGTTAAGTTCTATTCAGAAAAGTGATTTTTAGGGTTTAGAGGCCTTCTAAAGCCTATTTAAGCACCCTAGAGGAGGACTAAAGGGGGAGGGAGAATAGGGAGTAGGGAATTACTCCAAGGAAGCCGATTGATCCATCCCAAAAGCTGAATTCATCATCATTAAGATTGAAAATTTGTCCTTAATTTCTCTTTAGGAGTTTTGGGTTTTCTTTATGTTTTGTATTCTTTATTATTTTGAGATGTTTTTTTATTGAGTTATGAACTAAAACCCTTAAATACCTAAGGGGGATGAAACCTAAGACGAATCTTGTTATTTTTTTCTGAATCGTATGATAAATATTTGACTTGTTCTTAATTATATGTTCTTAATTCTTGTTTTGGTATTTCAGGATATCACTTCAAGTTAATGCTCTTAGTTGGAGGATGAATAGTCCCTGGCTAAGAGTGACTTTGTCATAATTAAGCAGAATTGATTGCGCGCCTAGAGATAGGATGACAAGATTTTTCCAGATTAGGGTGAAACCTAGTAAGGGAATTCAAAGATCGGGTTAATGCAACCATAGGGTGTTAATTAGAGAAAAGTCCCGGTTATTCAACCTAGGGATTAAACGTTATTAGTCTTGAATAGGGATAATAACATAATTTAGGGATTTCTACAGAACAAGTTAAATGAATAAATCGTCTGGTTCAGAGCCAAAATAATAAGTAACGTCTAGGTAGATTTTTCCTTAGGTATTGTCCTAAATCAATCGTTTTTCCCAAAAGTAATTTCCCAATTCTATTTTTTGCAACTTCTTAGTTTAATTAATTAGTTAGTTAAAACAAACCCCTTATTTCTTAGGCTAGATAATAAAAAGACAGTCATTACTAGTACTTTTAGTCCTTTGGGTTTGACAATCCGGTCTTGCTAAAGCTATACTACTGTTCGATAGGTACACTTGCCTACATCATGATAATAGTTAGTCTCAAGAACGTTTAATTTTAAATTTATAAAACTTATCACGGAAAATCACGATCATGGCCCGTAGCCAAATTAGTGAAGCTCGCATCTAAAGTGTCGATATCATGACCCGAAGCCAAATCAAAGTAACTCACACCTGAAGTGCCGATATCATGGCCCAAATCCAAATCAAAGTATCCCCTAATGACATGTCACTAGTATCCTAATCTATTCCTAAGGCTCAACTGGGAGTTTCAATGCTGAATTATCATCGAACGTATTCGTAGAGTTGAATTCACAATTCATACAATATCAAAGCATTTAAAACATAATTATATCAATGCTTATTACATACGAACTTACCTCAGATGTAAAAATGACGACACGGGTCAACTAATCCGAGACTTTGTTCTTTCCCCAATCTAAGTCCATATTTCACTTTTTTTTATCTAAATAATATCAAATTCAGCTTATTCAATTATCTCTCTATTCAATTTAATCCAAAACACTCATTAAAACACATTTACACTTTTGCCCCTAATATTTCAACAAGTTTATAATTTAGTCCCTAAGCTCGTAAAACAAAATTCATTCAATTTCATCACAACCCAAGCCTAGCCAAATATTTATCATGCTTATGGTAGCCAAAAATTTTCATTTATTTTACATTTTAACCCCTAAATTTACACATTTCACAATTTAGCCCCTAATTTGCATTTTCATTAAAAATCACTTAACAAAACTTGTATATCTATCAACAAGCATTCATAATCTATCCAGAATCTTCAAAATACATGCTTATTCATCAATGGAAACATTCAAAATCTTTAACAATTTTGCAAAATAGTCCCTAGGCTAGCTAGACTTAGTTGCAATGATCTCAAAAACATAGAAATCATTAAAAATGGGACAAAAATCATACCTTAATTGAGAATCAATGTTTTAACCAAATGGAACCCCAAAATTTAGCTTCTCTTCTCTTCAATATTCGGCTAAGGAAGATGAAGCACTAAAATTTTTGGTTTTTGTTTTATTTATTTTATGTTTAACAACCAAATTACAAAATTAACCTTAATTAAACATTTAAAAACACCTATTTATAAGTCAATAAATGTCCACTTACCCTTATAATGGTATAATTACAACATAAGGACCTCCACTTAATATTTTATAGCTATTAGACATCTTTAACTAATAGCATACAAGTTTTACACCTTACGCGATTTAGCCCTTTTTATCCAATTAACTAATCAAACGATAAAATTTCTTTGCGAAATTTTCACACAAACATATTATCATGCCACGAACATTAAAATAATAATAAAATAAATATTTTGACCTCAAATTTGTGATCCTAAAACCACTATTCCAATTTGACTAAAAATCGACTGTTATAGCCTAGCAGGCTTTGTACCGGTGAATCAAGTTGTTTAGGTTATTGATGTTTTATTAAATTTTGAATTCAGCTGAAAAGAAATTAGGTTAAATTCCTAAACTTACTAAGCTATGTTGAGCTTACTAGGTTGATTTCATTTTGTAGGTCTCTTGGAATCGTGTCGTCGGTTGGATCAGTTCGAGAGCTCACACACTATCATTCATACCTTGTGTAACAGCCCGGTTTTAGCTAAATCAGAACAGTGGTTTTGGAACCACAAATTTGAGGTTGTAAAAAAATTTTAATAGTATTTTTGATGTTTATAGCATGTGAATATGTATGTGTGAAAGTTTCATGTGCTAATTTTATCGTTTGGATGTTTAATTTGACAAAATGACTAAATTGCGTAAAATGAAAAAGTTACGTTCTATATGTTAAAAGTGCCTAATTGCTATGTCTTATTAAAGGAAAGGTCATTATGTTGTAATTTGACCATGATTAGTGGAATTTGACATAAATTTCCAACCATTAAATGTTTTGTTAATGTTTTAATTAAGGTTAAAATTGTAATTTGGTTAATAAGGTTATAATAAATAAAACAAAGTTATAATATGCCTAAATTATCATCATCATCATCGAAATTAAAAGAGAAAGAAAGAAAATATGAAGCTTTAGGGTTCGGCCATGTTGGTGATTAATTGAAGGTTCGTTTTTGTTCCGTTTTTGATGATTTCTATGTTTTTGTGATCATTTCTTTGTGTTCTAGCTAGCCCGAACTTTAATTTTCAAAATTGTTCATGAATTTGTGAGTTTCCATTGATTAATGCTTGAGCTTTTGAATGATTGTTGATGAATTTTGAAAGCTTGATGATAGATATTAAAGTTTTGTTAAATGATTTTTTACAAAAATGTCAAATAGGGATTAAATTGTGAAAAGTGTAAATTGAAGGGTTGAAAAGTGTGAATAAATGAAAGTTTTAGGCTGTTAGGGACCTACATGAAATTCACTTAGGCTTGGGTTTGATGCAATTTTGTGTATTTTGTGTATTTATGAAACAGAGACTAAATTGAATAAATGTGTAATTAAGTTCAAAAATGCCCAAATATGTGTTTGTGGATGAAATTGAATGTTTTGATGAATAAAAGGGTTAATTTTGAATATGTTTAGATCAAGAACAAAAGAAATCAGATTTAGATCAGGGAAAATCAAAGGTTATCGAATAGTTGTTCCGATCCATTCGTTTCAGTAAGAGGTAAGTTCATATACAAATGAATACCTTTAATTTGAATTATATATGTATATTTATCATTGAATTTCTATGAGTGTCAAACGAGCAAAAACGAGCATGAATCGATGAAGTTACGACATCCGAAAGTCCCGTACGAACCTTAGGAATAGTATAGGATACGAATGTCATGACATTAGGTTACCGAGATGTGATTACATGTAACACCATGTCTGGAACAATTGCATTGTATTGAGATTATGTGTAAGACCATGTCTGGAACATTGGCATCGTTAATCGATTTCGTGTAGGACCTTGTTTGGGATAGTGACATCGATATGTGATAACATGTAAGACCATATCTGGGATATGGCATTGTATGAGCTTATGTGATTTTTGAGTATCCTTAACGATTTTGAATGGTTTAATGGGCAAAGTCAAGTCAAGAAAGAATGTGCGTATGAGTTAAATGACTCAGGTACGTATGAGTATTGAAAGGTGAAGTAAATGATGAATTTAATTAAGATGTAGAATATGTGTTCAAGGTGAAAGGTTTGTGAATTTGTATATGATTTGTTATGCTTAACATATTTGAATTGATATGCAAATGTTCATGATGAATTTATTTGTATATGGCTTACTAAGCTTTTAAATCTTACTTTGTGTGTTCTGTCTATGTTTTATAGATCATCGAAGCTAGCTCAGACATCGGGGATCATCGGTATCACACTATCAACTACATGTTGGTATTTTTGGATGCTTGTAAATTGGTATATGACATGTATAGGCTAATGTCATTTTGGTATGTTTTGAGCTATGATATTAGCCATAAGATTTGGCTTGTAAATGTCGGTATGTATTACCATGAAAGTTGGCTTGAAATGTGTTTGGTAAGTGTTATTTATGTGATGTATATAATGTCTTATATGTTGGATTATTCGGTGTGGTTATGTGTTGGTTATTTTGGTTAGTTGTTAATTGATGTACTAAATCTCGGAAGTTGGTATATTGTGGTTTGTTTTGAGATGATGGTATGGTATATTAAGTCACTTGAAATAGAGTTTAAGTTGAGGAATTAATGCATTTGGAATTAGATAAATTGTGATAGTTTTGGCATAATAATTTGATATGTTTTGAATATGGAATTGAGTGTTTTAAATGGTTATGGATAGATGGCATGATATGTGAATGAAATAGCATGTTTTGCTTACTAAAATATGTAATGAAATGGTACTATATGGGTTGCTTTGTGTGCATGAAAGAAGGGTGGCAAATTGGCTTTTCAAATGGCCTACTTTTGTCCACACGGGCAGAGACACGGGTGTGTGTCTTAGTCGTGTGTAACACACGGTCATATTACACAGCCGTGTCTCCCCTGAAGAAAAATTAGAAATTCAAGTCAGTCTCGAGCACGGCTTAGACACATGGGTGTGTCTGGTGGCCGTGTGAGGCACACAACCTTGGCACATGGGTGTGTGTGGCCATTTCAAAAGGTACACAGGATAGACACACGGACGTGTGGTCGACCGTGTGACCCAAGTCAGTATGTATGCCCTGTTTTCACACTGCCTATGACATAGAGGTGTCTGGTGACTGTGTCACACAGGCACATGGCCTTTAAATGTTTGAAATTTTCTAAGTTTCCTAAAGTTTGCATATGTTATCGATTTAGTCCTGAACCAATTCTAAGCATGTTTTTAGGTCTCGTAAGACTTCATAAGGGACAATCTGAATGATTTGAATAGATTTTGCTTATGAATGGTTAAATGTATGTGATTAATGTGTATTATCTGATAATGCCTCGTAACCGTAATCCAGCGACGAATACGGTTAGGGGTGTTACACCTTGGTAGTCATTTTGTATTTTGTTTTGATGTCGGTTAAAAGTGGCATGTAATTAAGAAAGGTATTGTGGTACTATGATATAATGCAGTAGAACTAGTGAGTTGAAATGGTCATTTTGATGTTTGTATGGTATGTTTAGTATTTTGGTGTTTATGCTTGTAAATATAATATGTTATGCCTATATAATATTTGAAATAGTTGAGATATTGAATGTGATGATGTTTGGGTTGATTGAATATTTACATGTGGTACCAACGAGGGTATATTGCTTAGCTTGTAACAACCTGAGTTTGGGGCTAGTTGGAATATTGGTTTTGGGACTACAAATCAACATAGAAAATGTTATTTTTATTACATTTTTATGGTCTACAGTTTCACGGAATGATTTCATGAAAATTTCGTTCGAAAATTTTGATGTTTGGGCACTCAATTTAGTAAAAAGGACTAAATTGTAAAAAGTGAAAAAGTTGAATTCTACATGCTAAAGGTGTCCAGTTGATATGAGATTTAAAATTAGAGGTCCTTATATGATAATTAGACCATTTGTTAAGTTAGTGGACAAAAATGGACATGGTGAGATAAAATTTTAAAGTTAGGCAAAAAGGGCATTTTGGTCATTTGGTAAATAAAAGAATAAAAAGGGAAAATCAAGTTAAAATTGTGTCCATCTTTCTTCTACTTTGGCCTAATTTCATAAGGGCTCTATAGTTAGGGTTTCTTCAACTTTCAAGCTTGATAGTAAGTACATCCTACCCTCATTTTTAATGTTCTTTACATTTTTGAAGTCCTCGTAACCCGATTTACCTATTTCTACAATTATTTTGAACTAGGGTTCATGTTTAAAAATTTACCCATGTGTGACATGCATGTATTTTGATGTTTGATGGAAGATATTGTATGTTTAAGGTGTGATAAACAACTTTTACTAAGTGATTTTTCATGAAAATACCTAAAAATGACCTATTTGTAAAAAATTATAAAATGGGTAGTAAAAATCTGATTTGATGAAAAATGTGGGCTGATATGAACCTGTCTATAGTTCAGCTAGGCTTAGGTAACAAAGAAATCGAGTGCATTTCATTTTACGAGCCTAAGGACTAATTTGTAAAAATGTGAAACTTTAGGGGCAAAAGGGTAATTTTTCCATAATGTGATGTTTGGAGTAATTTGAGTAATGTGAATAATGAATAAGCTAAATTTGCTATTATAGATCAAGAAAAATGAAGTTCGGACCTTGATCGGGGAAAGAATAAGGTGTTTGACAATTAAATCCATTTCTCCTATTTTTGGTACTGAGGTAAGTTCGTATGTAAATAATGCATTATTATTTATGCTTTAATTGTGTTATTATTGTATGAATTCTGAACTACTCTCTGAATAAATTCGACAAAGTTTCGACAAGTGAGAAATATCCCAGTTGAACCTTAGGAATAGATAAGATACGAATGTCATGACATTAGGGTTATTTGAGTTTACGTTAAGACCATATCTGGGATATGACATCGATATCAGATTCCGTGTAAGACCATAGTTGGGCTATTGACATCGATTTGAGATCCAATGTAAGACCATATCTGGGATATGGCATTGGTATGGTACTTTGTGTGTGAGATTTCCCGAGTATCCTTTAGTATTCCAAGTGGTTCAACGAGTAACTTAATGACCATGTTAAAGTTATGAAAGATTATGGTATGTTGTGGAAGACAATGGTATGTTGCAATTTGGTACAAGTATGTACACAAAACTCATACTTAATGAGCTCGATATGTGATGAACTCACGGTAAGGTTTGATTGAGTAAGTTACGATGTTGAGCTTTTAATATCATCTATGCCAAGTTTGATTATGAGATTTACAATGATACCTATGTTAATTTACTTCATGTTAAAAATATGTTAAAGTGTGTTTATGATGCCTATTATTTGCATAGGAACTTACTAAGCTTTAAAGCTTACCCCCTTTCTTTTTCCCTTGTCTTATAGTGTCACCAAGCCAACTCGGGGATTGAAGACGGTCAGAGATCCATTCACACTATCAAATTATCATTTTGGGTACTTATGATTTCATTATTTTGAGTATGGCATGTATAGAGACTTGGTCATTTTGTTATGTGTCATATTTGATTTGTCCAAATGTGTTGGCTTATAATGATTGATAATTCATTTTGTAAATGGCCATTGAAATTGGCTAATATTGGTTAAGTATATATACATATGATGATGTTTTAATCTATATGGATTTTTCATGGTTTGAGATGATAAGTATGAGATGTTGTATGTGATAGAACATAGCATGTAGTTGATGTGTGAATTGCTTGGTTATGGCTGAATTGGTTGTATGTATATACTTGAATTGGTGTTGGTTGTTGTTGTGTAGGTTGGTACAAGTAAGGGCGGCAAAATGGCTTGATAAATAGCCTTATTTTTGTCCACACAAGTAGACATACGGACGTGTGTCCAGGCTGTGTGTGACACACGGTTTGCCCTATGGGTGTGTGATCCGGCCGTGTGTCCCCTGTATCTTGAATTTTTATCTTCAAATTGGCCACACGGGTAGAGACACGACCGTGTGTCTCGGCCATGAGAAGGACAAGACCCAGGGACATGGGCGTGTGCCCAAGGCATGTGAAGTTTGCACCTATTTTATGAAAAATTATGGAAATTAAAACGCCCACACAGCCTAAGCACACGGGTGTGTGACTTGGCCGTATGACTTCAATTTGTTGATGACGTCATAAACAGAGAGTTACATGGGTTAGGGACAATGGGCGTGTGTGTCCACACGGCCTACCCACACGAGTGTGTCCCAAAGCCACATGGGCGTGTAACCCCTGTTTTAATGAAAATTTTTTCTAAGTGTTGGGAAGTTTTCTAAAGTTCTCGATTTAGTCCCGAACAGCTTCCAAAGCATGTTTTGCGCCTCGTAGTGTAACACACCTAATCCGTATTCGTCGCCGAACTGGGGTTACGAGGCATTATCGAAAAAGATAAACTCTTTCGCATTCACACAGTCTCTCAAACCATGTTCAGAAATATACATTTTTTTTAACTTCAGCTTATCAATTCTTGAATCAATAATACACGAAACACAATTCATTTTTATTAAACTCACATATGACCATTTTATTATCTTATAACAGAATTTCTATTCATATGGTAAATTTTCAATATAAAAAAAAAACTGAATATTTAAAACATACTAATTATATTTGCTACTTTCCATGTCAACTTTATTTGTCTCTAATACTATACATGCATAAAACATTTCATAGCATCAAATCCGTATATCCAAAAATCAATTCATACCATATACCTAATTATAAAATTCATTATAAAGCTATGCACACAAAACCATAGTAATTTAAACTCTCTTGTGCACAATTAATAACTTTACGAACATCCATTTCGCATGCCAAATTACCAAACTTAAAACATATACACATAACCAATAAGTTAAATAATTTTTCGGTCATCTATAATACCTTCAATGCATTATAAATATAATTATACCATATACCATACCACATACCATACCACATATTTAACAAGCCGAAATTACTTATACTCATAATTTATTATTTCTAATCAAATCACCAACATATATGTTATATGCATAAGTATTTAATATATCTATATATATATATCATTAGCTGAATATGCATACATGTCATTTATCAATTCCAAGAAAATTTTATAAGTCAAATTATATATCAAAGTTTGTGTCAATACTAAAACACACCAAATAACCAATTTAACTATATAGCAAAGTCATCACATAGTTTATCAAAACATGTACTAAATATCACATATTAATCCATTTTCAATCATAGTGGACGAATACATCCATCCATGATATCATACATTTCATACAAATATCTTATGTCAATAAAATACACATTACCATTGAACATAATCAACTAAAGTCATTCATTAAACATATTACTTAACCGTTAACAAATATATCAAACACCTCACACATACTTATATGTAAATATATGCTTAAATACATATATATATATATATGCAAGTGCCGATTTATCAATTAAACATACTCATTATCCAAATCCAGCATTTAGCCGAATTCACTCATCAACCCAAAATAACTATTAATATCTAATCCAAAACATATATGCGTCATTTTTTACCTTGAGTACCTAACAAAAATATTTCATATTCATGTATATACCAAAATCGATTCAACCAAAACACATCCAAAATCATCAACCAACTTCAATGCACAAAGCACATATCACAAATACCATTCATCCTTGACACATAGCATTATAACCAAAATGAATTTAAACCATAATCAAACATAACCAAATTCAAGCATAGAAGTTAAGCCATTTTCGCATGGCTTAAATTATACATAAACCAAAATCCAACATTTCAAAAATATAATCCAGCCTATACATGCCATAGATTCGAAAGTTCACTTATAAGAATACCGAAGTTAGTCAATAGTGTGATAGACTTTGATAATGATCCCCGAGCTCGTATCTGACTTCCAAAATCTATAAAACAGAGGTAAACATAAACACACACAGAGTAAGCTATCATAGCTTAGTAAGTCATAATCAAATAATCAACTTAATGACATAATCAACTTATTTAAAATCAAACCAAACTATAGTATCATAATCACATTAAATTTCAAGCTTACGATTTCATGTATACCAAATACTTTCACATATAAACATTAAATGTGTAACGCCTCAAATTTTGGGCCTAGAGGAATTGGGCTTTGGGCTTTAGGTCTCATGAATTTTTTAAGTGAGCAAGAAAATGACAAATGCTAAGTTGGCTTTAAGGGTTTAATGAATTTAGAGTGTCTAGGTGTGTTGGAGAAGTTCTGGGTTCGAGTTTTGTGCTGGAGAAATTTTAATTTAATTATTAAAAGAACCAGGGTTGTGAGTAGTTGGGATTTTAAATAAAAATAGGGGAATGGCATCAAAAAGTCTTGTGATGGAGTGGCTAAGTGACGCCACTTAGGGTGCGGGGAGATGGCGTTAGTGGATAGTAAGGAGATCCTAGGTTCAAATCCTAGCTTAGTATTTTTAGAAGTTTAATTTTGGCCTTCTAGAAGGTTGGAAGTTGCGTAAAGATGGACTCTAAGGGGACTGTTCAAGAGAGAAAATTTAGGAAATAGATTGGGGAGTTGTTAGGGAGAAAAACGAGAAGATGAGAAGGGGGAAGTGATAGAGCTGAATTGGGAATTGAGGGTCAGGCAACTGGGCTATAGGTTATAAATATGTGCTGAGTTTGAGATTCTAGGCTAATGCCAAATTCTTCATATTTTTTTAAGTGCCGATTGGCTTTTCCATCTTTGCTATCTGATTCTTTTTCCATTCTTTCTCTCCTCAATTCTCTTTTGATTTACCCTTTAGGTTTGTCGATTCCTTATTCTACTCTTCTTCTTTAATTTGTGTCGAATAAACCTTATTCACCATATTAGTTTAAAAGCCGAAAAGCCGAATCTCCCTTGGGCTGGTTGCTCTTTTGGTATAAGTACCTTATCTCTTTTTCGGCTAGTATTGTTAATACTGATTAGTCCTCTCCCTCACTCTTTCTAATCGACTTTGGTAGGGAATTAGTATTGGATCTCGGATCTTAGCTCTCTGCCGAAATTGCTCTTTAGGTGTTTGCGATTTTGGTAAGTATTCCTCTCCCATTGGCTAAGGTGGTCGAATGTTCATAGTCAAGGTAAGGGGACTTGTGTTGGATACGAGTCACCTATTATTCTGGTTTTTAATAGTTAAGATTGGTACAGATCTAGGAGTTGGTCGTGGTTAGTGATTTAAGAAGGGGCTGTTATACTTATTGCGCAAGGTAAGGTTAAGGTAAAGTTTCAATTTTAGTAAAGATATGTACTAAGCATGCGGTTAATTGAAGGGTGAAATTGTTTGTAGGTTGGTGAGTAAGGGAATCGCAGCACGCTTGCTTAACCAGGTGTGTACATACACTACACACACAAGTAGATCGGCAAAAGCCGAAATGTTGAAAAGCTGAAAAGTTTGGCTACGGTAGTCTTGCGAGTGCGCGAACACTCATGAGGTGGAAACCGATAGGTTGTCTGAGGCCCCATGGGCGATTCCATGGGCTTGGGCTATGAATTGGCCAACCGGGCCAAAATAGGCTTAATGGGCTCGATGGGCTGTTGGGCCCATGATAAGAAAAAGTTGAAATTTGTTGCTATGTAATGGAAATCGTATGAGTACATGACTGTGAATGTAATTTGGGCCTGATGGGCCATATACATGTGAATTGGGCCTAATGGGCCATATAAATGTGATTGGGCCTAGTAGGCCATATACGGGTATGTGAGTTTGGGTTTTGTAAGGGGTTTTGGGCCAAGTATATGATAAATACATAAAAATTAATTAATATATTGCAACTGTGGACGAGTTATAAGGTTAAGATGTGGCAACGGGTATATGCATGTCTAGGATTAGATATAGGGAGAGCTTGGTACTTAAGCGGTCTTAATGACTCACCTCCTCTTCTTTGGAATCCTACCTGGTGCATAGTATTTGTTCATCTTAGCTCACGAGATTTGTTAACGAGCCAAGGTAAGTGAGAACCGTAATAAGGGAAAAATTATCGAAATGCCCTTAAGGGCAAAAATGACCAAAATACCCTTATATTTTAAATGTAAGTTTTGCGAATGTGATATGCCTATTTGCTGCATACATATGATATTCTGCTTAGGTTGCATATGGGATGGGAAAATATGGAATGGAGGAAGTATATGAGGATCACATGGTTGCTTGACAATCGTAGATCCACCGACGGCTTTTAAAGCCCAATATGTAAATGGAGGTAGTTCCGCAACCGGGCTACCATTGATGTGTCAGTTGGGTGGGTCGAAATTTATATCCCCACATGATGTGACGGGGGACGAAGCTGGTGTGTAGCAGATGGATTATAGGGATGGGATTGCATTGCATGTTTGATGTATGATGATTTTTGAATGCTTGTTTTTGTCGAGGGTTGTATACACTGAGTTTGCGAAAACTCACCCCCTCTTTTATTTTATTTTTAGATGATGCTCAGTAAAAGGTTCGATGTTTGGAGGGAGTCTGGGTGGCCAGCCAGCAAGATAATTTGGACTTGTTTTTCTTTTTAAAGCTTATCAATTTCTATGTTATTAAGTACTTTTCAAATTAGATTGTAATAGGGCTTCCACTTTAATATTTGGATTATTATTTTTATGTGATGTAATTATAAGAAGTTGAACATGGTTTCTTAAACTATAGTATGACTTTTCTACGTTTTTGCAACTACATTTTAAAATGACATGTTTTCATAAAATCATATATTTTAAACAAGTGATTGAAAGGAGTTTTTTTTAAGGATAGTTAAGGTTTCTTTTTCTTTAAGAAGGGCTTTCAATGAAAACATGGTTTTCGCTAAAACACTTCAATGTGATGCGCCAGATTCAGCCATAACGTCCAGGCCAGGTTTGGGGTATTACAACATGTATATACATAGTATATGGCCGAATATACTACACAATGCACATATATTCATATCAGTAACTTATATAATTTGCATCACCTAATCAATGGCCAACTTACCTTATTTACAAATAGGAAATCAACTAACTCATACCTAATCATTTAACTCGTTTTACACTTTCGATCACAAGTTATCATTATCTAATGAACCATTCGGAATTGGATAGGACACTCAGATAATCACATATATCGTACAATGCCAACGTCCCAGACGTGGTCTTACATGTAATCACATATTGATGCCACTGTCCCAGACAGGGTCTTACTTGCACACATATATCGGAGTCACATATCGATGCCAACGTATAAAACGTGGTCTTACTCGCACACATATATTGAAGCCATGGTCTTACTCGCACATCCCATACCGGGATCCTATGTCATGGCAATGTATCCTAGCTATTCCTAAGGTTCATACTGGGCTTTTGGACGTCGTAACTCGATCGAATCGAACTCGAAACTTAATTCTCAAACATATACACATTCGGCCATTAAGTATATATAATCATAAAATTCAATTCAGCATTTAAAACATATATTTATTCAAAATTATTATCACTTATTTGCTTATAAACTTACCTGGAACGATGAAAATCGGAACGGGACGGCTAGTTGACAACTTTGGTTTTCCCTTGATCCAAATCCGATTTCTTTGGTTCTTGATCTAAACATATTCAAATTAAACTCACTCAAACATATTTTCCCTCAATTTAGTCCAAAAACACATAAATGGACAAATTACTATTTTACCCCTGACATTTTACACTTTTTACAATTTAGTCCAAATTGCACAAAACACAAAACATGCAAAATTTACACATACTATGCTTAGGCCGAATGTTTCATGTATTCATACAAATCCATACATTTCATTTATTTCACATTTTAGTCCCTCAATTTATTATTTTTTCAATTTAGTCCTAATTACTCAAAATCATCAAAAATTCTAATACAAAACATATCATCTTTCATATTTCAATAACTAACATCACAAAACCCAAATATTCATCAATGGCATAACTCAAAATATTCACTAAAATCAGAAATTCGAGCATGGGTTTTGTAGATAACATATTAACGATCTCAAAAACGTAAAAATTATCAAAAACTGAGCTAGTTACATACCTTGATTGAGCTTGCTAATGGCCGAACCTTTAAACCCTTTGTTTTCTTTTCTTATTTTGTTATTTCAGCAAGAACAAGAATGTATGAAAGCTTATTTTAATTTTTATGTTTTATTATTACATATATTATTACATGTTTTACTAAATTAACCTTTATAAATATATATAAAACTATTACAATTCATGGTCTTAACCGTCCACTAAAATTGTCAATGGCTTAATTGCATTATAAGTGCTTCCCTTGACAAAGACAACATCAATTAAGCACTTTCACATTTAACCTTCAAATTTTCATTCTGCACAATTAAGTCATATTATTTAACCAGACACTCAAACGACAAAATTAAATCATTAAAATTTCACACATACAAATTCACACATAATAAACACAGAAAATAATTTTTAAATATTTTTCTGACTCGGATTCGTGGTCCCAAAATCACCGTTCCGAATAGGGTCTAACTTGGGCTTTACACGTACGCTCATGTTAGGGACTTTATGAGTATTTGCAAAAAGTTTTAATTTAGACAAAAAATTAGGACTTGGAAATGTATGTTTGCTTGTGTTTAAGTTCGGTAATGCCTCGTACCCTGTTCCAAAGTCAAATACGGGTAAGGGGTGTTACATAACTGGTGGAATTAGGTTGTATATGTAACACCCCTCACCAGTATTCAACACCAGAATAGGGTTACGTAGCATTACTAAACATTTTATACAATTACACATACATTTTCTCATACATTATCAATTTCATGTAATCATTAATCAACAACATTCATATTGTCCCTAATACTAGCCCAAAACATGCATTCGAGGTGGTTCAGGACTAAACTGATAACTTTAGAAACTTTTCAAACACTTACAAATTTTTTCCAAAAACAGGGGACACACGCCCGTGTGGCCCAGCCGTTTGAGACATGCCTGTGTCACAGGCCGTGTGGACATTCAAAATGGAATCACATGGCCGTGTCCATCCCCATGTAACTCTCTGAATTGGGTCACACGGCCAACATACATGCCCGTGTGCCCTAAAAAATGGCCACACATGTTCGCGTGTCAGGTTGTGTGCTAGGCCGAGCCAAACCTATAGGGTATACTAACTTATGCCACACGGCCAAGTAACTCACCCGTGTGTGAGGCCGTGTAGAGCATGCTGACTTCATTTTAAATTCAACACCAATGGCCACACGGCTGTGTACATGACAGTGTATCACACACAGTTGAGACACACGCCCGTGTCTCTGCCCGTGTTGACAAAAATAGGTTATTTACCAAGCCAATTTACCACCCAAACTTGTGCACACCTACACCAAACTCAATGGAACCAAAACATAGCATATATAAGCATTTAAATCAACTCCAATCAAGCATAATCCATACCATTTCATTTCCAACCAATACAAAACACAAATACCACAATACAACATCCAAATTCATACCAAACTTCACTTTCTCAAATCATCAATATGACCATTATCAACTATGTATTATTTGATTTATGTTCTCTAGCATATCAATCATTCAAATCTCAACTATTAGATATCTATAAGGTTAATTATCCACAAGCATCACATATCCAACATTCCAAACATTTAAAAAGCCATATACATATATATATATATATATATATACATGTTTCAAACATACCAAAATAAGCCAACTCCTATGGCAATATATAAAACCAAACTTAGGACATTTACAGGCCAATTCAAATGACTACATTCATCATCAATTTATATACCAAAATGACCAAAGTTCCTATACATGCCATATACTCAAAAAATAGATTCAAAAATACCAAAATGATAGTTTGATAGTGTGATGAAGTCTTCGAGTATCCTCAAATCTGAGCTAGCTTTGAAATCACTATAAAACATGGAAAAATAAACAAAGTAAGCTATAAAGCTTAGTAAGCTCATATGAAAATAACAAGCAAAACTCACCATTTAGTTAACATTTAAAATATGCATATAACATACTACAAGATATGTATAAGAATAATGTTAACATATATTCAATCATCTATTTAGCCATGAACTCAATTCTTTCATATGCTCAATACATATTCAATTCCTGTACATATCTGTACCAATACGTATCTATTCTTACCAATTCATATCCTCGATAAACGCATTGAACCATTTGAAACAAAATCGGATACCCGAAAATCTCACACAATAAGTGCCAATAATAATATAGCCGAAGCTATCTCAATAATCTTGCACCCGAAATGCCAATATACATAGCCGGAGCCATCTCGATAATGCACACGAAGTGCCAATATATAGCCAATGTTGAGTTGTCGCCGAATATAGCCGCAATGTTGTATTCATAGTTTATGCAATATCAAAATATTTAAAATACAATCATAACAAAACTTATTACATACGAACTTGCCTCGATTCACAAAAATGATGAAATAGGTCAATTAGTCAAGTACTTTGTTTTTCCTCCAATCTAGATCTGAACTTCATTTTTCTTTATCTATATAATATCAAATTTAGCTTATTCAATCATTACTCTATTCAATTTAATCCAAAATACACTTTAAAGCACTTTTACACTTTTGCCCCAAGTATTTTATAACTTTTACAATTTAGTCATTATTTCATAAAATCACAAATTCATGCAATTTAACACCAACCCATGCTAGCCAAATTTCAATTAGGTCCCTGGCAGTCCATATTTTTCATTTATTTCACATTTTAACTACAAATTTCCATATTTCACAATTTAATCTCTAATTTGAATTTTCACTAAAAATCACTTAATAAAACTTGTATAACTATCATAAAACATTCATAATCTATCATTAAACATCAAAACACACCAACATTAATAATTGAAAAACCCTAAACCTTTAAAAATTTTACAAAATAGTCCATGTGCTAGCTAGAATAAGCTGCAACAATCTCAAAAACATAGAAATCATTAAAAACGGGACAAAATCATACCTAATTGAAGGAATTGAAGATAGCCGAATCCCTAGCCCTATTTTCTCAAGAAAAATCAGTTTGGGGAAGATGAAATGAATGAATAATTTCATTTGGCTTTATTTAATTTACCTTTAATTACCAATTTACTTATTTAACCTGTAAAACATTTATTAATTATACCAAATGCCATGCCACTATCATCCACTTTATTATAAAAGGGATAATATCCTCATAAGGACCTTTATTTTAAAGTTCTATATCTATTAGACACCTTTAACTAATAAAACATAACTTTTGAACTTTACGCGATTTAGTCCTTTTTATCAAATTGACCACTCAAATAATAAAATTTCTCAACGAGATTTTCACACAATCATAATATTTGTAAACATTAAAAGAAGAATAAAATAATTATTTCAATTTCAAATTTGTGGTCCCGAAACCACTCTTCTGATTTGACTAAAAATAGGCTTTTACAACTCTCCCCCTTAGGGATTTTCGTCCCCGAAAATCTTACCAGTAAAAAGGTTAAGGTACTGTTTTCTCATAGCTTCTTCGGGCTCCCACGTGGATTCTTCGACACCGTGCCATTGCCAAAGTACTTTTGCTAAAGCTATGCTTTTATTTCTCAACTGTTTAACCTCTCGAGCTAAAATCTGATCGGTTCTTCATTGTATGTCATGTCGGGTTGAATTTCAATCTCTACCGAAAAAATTACATGTGATAGATCTGATCTATATCAGTGCAACATCGACACATGAAATACGTTGTGAATCTTCTCTAATTTTGACGGTAACGCTAATCCAATACACCACTAGCCCTATTCATTCAATAATCTCGTACGGTCTGATAAATCGCGAACTCAGTTTGCCTTTGCGACTAAATTGAAGAATTTTCTTCCATAGGGATACTTTCAAAAATACTTTGTCACAGATCTGAAATTCAATATCTTTGCGTTTCAAATCCGCATACGAATTTTGTCGATCTGAGGCTACTTTCAAACTGTCAAGAATTACTTTTACTTTATCTTCAGTCTCTCGAATAAAATCAACCCCATGAATCTTTTTCTCACTCAGCTCGGTCCATTATAATGGAGTTCGGCATTTGTGACCATATAAAGCTTTATACGGTGCCATCTTTATGCTCGATTGAAAACTGTTGTTATACGCAAACTCAACCAACGGCAAAAATTGCTCCCAGTTGCCTTCAAATTCTAAAACAAAACAATGAAACATATTTTCGAGAATTTTTATTACTCTCTCAGACTGACCATCGATTTACAGATGAAATGCAGTACTAAAGTTCAGCTTCGTACCTAGAGCATCTTGCAATTTCTTCCAAAATCATGATGTAAACCTCGGATCTCTATCAGAAATAATCAAAACTGGCACCCCATGCAATTTAACTATCTCAGCAATAAAATAATCTGTACATACCGAAATAAAATGTGCTGATTTTGTCAGTCGATCAATGACAACCCAAATAGCATATTTCTTTTTAAGAGACAGAGGCAAACCCGATATGAAATCCATCGTAACTCTATCCATTTCCACTCTGGTATCATTACAGGCTGTAGTAATCCCGAAGGCACTTGATGTTTGGCTTTTACTTGTTGACGAACTAAACATCTCGACACAAACTCTGAAATGTCTCGTTTCATGCCCGACCACCAATACAACTGTTTCAAGTCATTGTACGTTTTAGTACTCCCCCGGTGAACAGATAAACAACCCCTGTGTGCTTTGTGTAGAATTTTCTGAATGAGCTTAGAATTGTTTGGTACACAAATTCTATCTCGGAACATTAAACAATCGTCGGATCCAATCTAATAGTCTGAATCACTAGTGACTCAAATTGCACTCTTTTAGCTTGTAGTTCTTTATCACACTTTTGAGCTTCACAAATTTGTTGGAGAAAAATAGGTTTAGCTTTGAACTCTACTAGAATCGAACCATTATCAGACAAGTTTAATTGAGTATTCATCGCTTTCAAAGCAAATAATGATTTCCTACTCAAAGCATCCGCGACTACATTTGCTTCCCCCAGATGATAATCAATTACTAACTCATAGTCTTTCAGCAACTCTAGCCATCTTCGTTGTCGCAAATTCAAATATTTTTGAGTCATTATATATTTGAAGCTCTTGTGATCGGTAAAGATATGGCACTTCTCACCATACAAATGATGTCGCCAAATTTTTAATGCAAATACAATAATGGCCAACTCTAAATCATGCGTCGGATAATTCTTTTCATGCGGCTTCAACTGTCTAGAGGCATAAGCTATCACGTTTCCCTCTTGCATCAAAACACAACCCAAACCGTTCAATGACGCATCGCTGAAAATCACAAATTTTTTACATGATTTAGGTTGAACCCACACTGGTGCATCAGTTAACAATGTTTTCAACTGATCAAAACTCTGTTGACATTTTACAAACCACTTGAACTTTACATCTTTTTGTAGAAATCTAGTCATCGGTGTAGCAATCATCGAAAATCCTTTGATAAAACGTCGATAATAACCAGCTAACCCTAGAAAGCTTCTGAGTTTGGATACATTTCTCAGGGGTTTCCAATCAACAACTGCAGAAATCTTGCTCGGATCAACTCGTATGCCTTCAACTAAAATAATATTTCCCAAAAATCCAACTTCTCGGAGCCAAAACTCACATTTGCTAAATTTATGGAATAATTGCTTATCTCTCAAGGTTTGTAGCACAATCCTCAAATGCTCGGCATGTTCAGACTTATCTCTAGAATAGATCAGAATGTCATCAATGAATACAACAACGAATCTATCTAGATACGGTGTAAAAATATGATTCATCAAATCCATAAAAAAGGTAGGAGCATTAGTTAATCCAAAAGGCATAACAAGAAATTCATAATGTCGGTACCTTGTCCTGAATACAGTTTTCGGTACATCCAAATCTTTCACTCGCAACTGATAGTAACCAGATCACAGATCAATCTTCGAAAACACTGTTGCTCTTTTCAACTGATCAAATAAGTCATCTATTCTCAGCAATGGATACTTAATCTTTATTGAAACCTTATTGAGATGACGATAGTCAATACACATTCTCATTGATCCGTCTTTCTTCTTTACGAAGAACACTGGCGCACCCTAGGGTGAAAAACTACGTCGTGCAAAGCCTCTATCTGTTAACTCTTGCGACTGAGATTTCAACTCTTTCAATTTTTTCAGAGCCATTCTGCATCGAGCTATCGATATTGGGGATGTTCCCGACACTAATTCAATAGCAAATTCAACCTCTTTGATCGGTGGCAACCCCGATAATTCTTCTGGAAACACATCTGGATACTCACAAACAACTGGCACTGACTCAAGTTTTGATTCAGACACTTTTGAATCTAAAACATAAGCAAGATAAGCTTCGTAACCTTTTCTCACTCATCTTTGAGATGACATAGATGAAATCACAATAGGCAATTCACTCAATTCATCTGATTCAATTTGAATGATTTCATTATTCTGACATTTCAATTCAATAATCTTTCGTCTACAATTTACAACGGCATCATACAGAAATAACCAATCCATACCCAGTATCACATCAAATTCATCAAATGGAAAAAGCATCAAATTAGCTAGAAAATAGTAATCCCGAATCATTAAAAGACAGTTCTTGCAAACTTTATCAACTAGAACATACTTGCCTAAGGGGTCCGATACTTTAATCACAAACTCTGTAGACTTAATAGGCAAACTCTTACTAGACACTAAATTCATGCAGATATACGAATGAGTCAATCCAGGATCAATCAATGCAATAACATTAGTGTCATAAAGAGAAAATGTACTGGTCATAACATCAGGTGATGACGCCTCTTCACGAGCGCAAATCGCATAAGCTATAGCAAGTGCTCTGGCCTCGGATCTCATAGTGGAGTCCTTTGTTATTCCTCTACTACTAGTCACATTCCTCGCATTTCTCGATGGCCTCCCTCTAGTAGCATGATTGCTCAGTCTTGAAGTCTGAAGATTATCTTTCTCGACTAACTAAGGACAATCATGAATAAAGTGTTTTTGTGAACCACATCTAAAACAAGATTTATTATTAATCATCCAACAGTCTCCAAAATGTCGTTGTCCACATTACTAACACTCGGGTTTGTTGTTTCTCACACTGTCAACACTCGATACTAATGTAGCTTGAGCCTTAGGACTCGAGTATTGCTTTCCACGATCTCTGTTTGGATATCCTGTTGAAGCAATTGAACGACTGAATGAGTCCCGTGATTTCTTTCACAAAGACTGATACAACTTATTCATCGAACTTTTTCTCGAATCTCTAACCTCAAAATCTGCCTTTCTCTTTTCTTTACCAAGTTCTTCGGCTTTACAGGCTCTGTCAACAAGCACAATGAATTCTTTCAACTCTAGAATTTTGACCAATAGTCTGATATCTTCGTTCAATCCATCTTCAAACCTTTTACACATAATTGTTTTAGTTGAAACACATTCCTGAACATATTTACTAAGCCTTACAAACTCTTGCTCGTATTCAGTCACATATATACGACTTTGTTTCAATTTAAGAAACTTTTTTCGCTTCTGATCAATAAACCATTGACTGATATATTTCTTCCTGAACTCAGCTTGAAAGAATTCCCAGGTAACTCTTTCTCTCGGTGCCACAAACACCAAATTATTCCACCACTGAAATGTGGTATCCCTCAAAAGTGAAACGACACATTTTAAACACTTAAGTGGTGTGCATGAAAGTTTATCAAACACTCGAATAGTGTTTTCAAGCCAAAATTTAGCTCTCTCGGGATCGTTATCCACATTAGCTCTAAACTCTTCGGCTCCGTGTTTTCTAACATTATCAACTGGCGACTTATTCAGTCGTAAAAACTCTATACCTTGAGGAGCTACAGGAACCAGTTGGGGATTAGGTGGGGGAGGAGGTTGTTGAGCAGCCGGATTTGTTCGAACATACTCCGTAAACCACTCATTCATCATCTGAAAGAAGGCTTCTTTAGCCTCTTCTCCCTGACAACCCGATATGGGTCTCGATTCTGACTGCGCTACTCTGTAAACGGGGGCAAGCGCATTACTTTTAACATCATCAGCAACAGCTCGATTGGAATCCATTTACTATACGAAATCACATTTTAAACTATCAAGAGTCATCACACTATCATAGGTTATGTATGGCATGCATAGCTAGACTCTCATATATGCTATGTTAGTCTTAGAATTAACTAAACCGTAGCTCTGATACCAATAATTGTAACACCCCTCACCCGTATTCAACACCAAAATAGGGTTACGGAGCATTACTGAACATTTTATACAATTACACATACATTTTCTCATACATTATCAATTTTATGTAATAATCAATCAACAACATTCATATTGTCCCTAATACGAGCCCAAAACATGCATTTGGGGTGGTTCAGGACTAAACTAATAACTTTAGAAACTTTTCGAACACTTAGAAAATTTTTCCAAAAATAGGAGACATATGCCCTATGGCCCGGCCATGTGTCTCATACGGCCAAAGACACGCGCATGTCACAGGCTGCGTGGACATTCGAAATGGAATCACATGGCCATGTCCATTCTCGTGTAACTCTCTGGATTGGGTCACACGGCCAACACACACGCCTGTGTGCCCTAAAAAAATAGCCACACACACCCATGTGCCAGGCCGTGCCAAACCTGTAGGGCATACTGACCTATGCCACACGACTAAGTCACACGCCCGTGTGTGAGGCTGTGTGGAGCATACTAACCTAATTTTAAATTCAACACCAAGGGACACACAGCCATGTACATGACCATGTATCACACAAGGATGAGACACAGGCCAGTGGCTCTGCCCGTGTTGACAAAAATAGGCTATTTACCAAGCCAATTTACCACCCAAACTTGTGCACACCTACACCAAACTCAATAGCACCAAAACATAACAGATATAAGCATTTAAATCAACTCCAATCAAGCATAATCCATACCATTTCATTTCCAACCAATACAAAACAAAAATACCACAATACAACATCCAAATTCATACCAAACTTTACTTTCTCAAATCATCAATATAACCATTATCAACTATGTATTATTTAATCTATGTTCTCTAGCATATCAATCATTCAAATCTTAACTATTAGATATCTATAAGGTTAATTATCCATAAGCATCACATATCCAACATTCCAAACATTTCACAAGCCATATACATATATACATATATATATATACATGTTTCAAACATACCGAAATAAGCCAACTCCTATGGCAATATACAAAACCAAATTGGGGACATTTACAAGCCAATTTAAATGACTATATTCATCATCAACTTATATAACAAAATGATCAAAGTTCCTATACATGCCATATACTCAAAACATAGATTCAAAAATACCAAAATGATAGCTTGATAGTGTGATGAAGTCTCTGACTGTTCCTGAATTTGAGCTAGCTTTGAAATCACTATAAAATATGGAAAAATAAAAAAAGTAAGCTATAAAGCTTAGTAAGCTCGTATAAAAATAATAAGCAAAACTCAACATTTAGTTAACATTCAAAATATGCATATAACATACTATAAAATATGTATAACAATAATGATAACATATATTCAATCATCTATTTAGCAATGAACTCAATACTTTCATATGCTCAATACATATTCAGTTTTCGTACATACCTGTACCGATACGTATCTATTCTCACCAATCCATATCCTTAATAAACTAGTTGAGCCATTTGGAATAAAATAGGATACCCGAAGATCTCGCACAATAAGTACTAATAAAAATATAGCCAAAGCTATCTCAATAATCTTGCACCTGAAATGCGAATATACATAGCCGAAGCCATCTCGATAATGCACAAGAAGTGCCAATACATAGCTAAAGCTATCTCGATAACTATGCCTAATGACATGTCATTTGTATCCTAATCTATTCCTAAGGTTCAACCAGGATTTCCAATGCCGAGTCGTCGTTGAATATATCTGCAATGTTGTATTCATAGTTTATGCAATATCAAAACATTTAGAATACAATTATAACAAAACTTATTACATACAAACTTACCTCGATTCACAAAAATGATAAAAGAGGTCAATTAGTCGAGTACTTTGTTTTTCCTCCGATCTAGATCTGAACTTCATTTTTATTGATCTATATAATACCAAATATTCAATCATTACTCTATTAAATTTAATCCAAAATACACTTTAAAGCACTTTTACACTTTTGCCCTAAGTATTTTACGACTTTTACAATTTAGTCCTGATTTCATAAAATCACAAATTCATGCAATTTAATACCAACCCATGCTAGCCAAATTTCAATTAGGTCCCTAGCAGCCCATATTTTTCATTTATTTCACATTTTAACCACAAAGTTTCCACATTTCACAATTTAATCTCTAATTTGAATTTTCACTAAAAATCACTTAAAAAAACTTGTATAACTATCATCAAACATTCATAATCTATCATTAAACATTAAAACACACCAACATTCATCAAAGAAAAAACCCTAAACCTTTAACAGTTTTGCAAAAATAGTCCCTGGGCTAGCTAGAATAAGCTGCAACGATCTCAAAAACATGGAAATCATTTGAAATTGGACAAAAATCATACCTAATTGAAGGAATTGAAGATAGTCGAATCCCTAGCCCTATTTTCTCAAGAATAATTGGTTTGGGGAAATTGAAATGAATGAATAATTTCATTTGATTTTATTTAATTTACCTTTGATTACCAATTTACTTATTTAACCTTTAAAACATTTATTAATTACACAAAATGTCATGCCACTATCATCCACTATGTTATAAATGGGATAATATCCACATAAGGACCTTTATTTTAAAGTTCTATGGCTATTAGATACCTTTAACTAATAAAACATAACTTTTGCACTTTACGCGATTTAGCCTTTTTTATTAAATTGACCACTCAAACAATAAAATTTCTCAACGAGATTTTCACACAATCATAATATCATACTATAAAAATTAAAATAATAATAAAATAATTATTTTGAAATTATTTCTGTGGTCTCGAAACCACTATTCTAATTTAACTAAAAATGGGCTAGTACAGTATATGTGTGATTTTGATATGTCTTAGTCTTTTCTAAGTATTGAATAGGTTTATAGGTTTCTTAAGGTATGCTTGTGGTGCAAGAAAATATAATTGGTAAACTTGATTTTTAAGGTACATTTTAGTACACACGGCCTAAGACACGGGCTGTCACACGGCCATAGGCCACACACAATCTGTTCGCACGGTCTTGTGTCTTTTAAGTTTCAAGTGCAGGTTTTACACGATCTGGCACACGGCTTACGACACAAGTATGTGTCCCAATGAAGTGAGTTACAAGGGCAGACACAATGTGTGGTCCTAGTCAGTGAGTTACATGAGATGGGGACACGGATGTGTTGGATAGACACACGTCCATGTTTTGGCCACATGGACTGGCCTGTGTCACATGGCTTGGCCACACAACCGTGTGACCTTTTTTCCAAAATTTTTAACTTTTTCCTAACTTTTTCAGGTTGTTTCAGATTAACCTTAGAATGTTTCAAATTTATGGTTTGGGCCTAGTAAGCTTGGTTTAAGACTTGCAAAAGCATGTTTGATTTAAATTGAATGTATTTTGTTATTACTATTTACTTAGAAATATATATAATTTATAAGTTTTTCTCATTACTCAGTAATCCAATCTGGTGTCGTAAATTAGTTAGAGGTGTTATATTTAATGGTATCAAAGCTACAATTTAACTGGTTATTGGATTGAACGTAGCATGTATTAAGTCTAGAAATACATGCCACTTATTAACCGATGATAGTATGATGACTATTGATTATTTTGAAATGTCTTCATACAGATAAAATATGTCATCTAGATCCAATCGAGCATATTCTAACGAGGTAAAAAGTTTTATTCAGCTACAGATAAAGGTAGTACTCAAAATGAGGTCAGATTACAAGGGCCTAGAGATATGGCACCGAGTGCTTTTCTTCGTATGATGCACAATATGTATGATGCATATTTAAAGATAAATTCATGTAACATCTCGAAATAAGGCCTAAATGGAATAGTCGATGCGAAACCACAAATCTGAGATAGAAAAGTTTATTTCAATTAATTTTTATGATTTACCGAGTGATTAGATGCATGTATTAGAGTATTGATAAGAAATTTTGTAGATTGCATGTTTAATTTGCCTATTAGGGCTTATTTGCGAGAGTTGTTCTTTGTAATAGCCCGATTTAGGGCCTAAAAGCGAGCGATGGTTTTAGAACCACGAATTTAAAGTCAAAAAATTTATTCTGATTAAGTTTTAAGGTTTATTTATTGATTAAAATATTGTGTAAAAATATCGTTAAGAAATTTTACTGATAAAGTGCTTAATTGGACTTTTAGGACTAAATTGCAAAAGTTGCAAAAGATATGTTCTAATTCATAAGTACTTGATTGAAATGGGAGTTTAAAGAGGAGGTCCTTAAATGGAAATTAGACCATTATATTTCGTTTGGACAAAAATGGGCATGAATAGGACAAAATTTTAAAGAAAGGCCTTAAGGGCATTTTAGTCATTTGGTAATTAAAAGAAATAAAAAGGGAAAATAAAGCCAAAATTGACTCATCTTTTTCATGG
The DNA here is from genome assembly GCA_025698475.1 of Gossypium anomalum. Lineage (NCBI taxonomy): Eukaryota > Viridiplantae > Streptophyta > Magnoliopsida > Malvales > Malvaceae > Gossypium > Gossypium anomalum. The sequence continues at coordinate 27,168,888 of CM046958.1, read as the reverse complement.
AGGCTGAAATTAGAATGGGGGAAGCCATGGCTAGGGTTTTCAAGCTTTCCAAGCTCAATAGTAAGTCCGTTTCTAGCCCCAGTTTTCAAGTTCTTTACGTTTTGGAATCTCGGTAACTTGATTAAGCTTATTCTGGCAATAATTTAAGCTAGGGTTCATATTTGGAAAAATTCCCATAGGTGAAATGTGTTTATTTTGATGTTTTATGGTTGAATATGAAAGCTGAAATTATGTTAAACAACTTTTGTTAAGCAGTTTTAAGCAAAATGAGTAAAACGGCTTAATCGGTAAAAGTTGTTATTGTTCATAACTATGTGTTAGAGTGAGAATTTGATGTTTCCATAGAAGGGAAAAATGATCAGCATGTCATAAGTTATAAGAATAAGGGATGAAGTTTAATTCTCGAGCCTAGGGGCAAAGGTGTAAATATGCAAAAGTTTAAGGGCAAAATTGTAATTTTGCCAAAGTTTGAGTTAAGGACTGTTTTGAATAGTACATTAATTAAATAAGTAAAATATAATGTTTTAGATCCCGGAAAATGAAATTTGAACCTAGAATGGGAGAAAAATCGAAAATTGGGAAAGTTGGTAAAGTGGTCGTTTTAGTATCGAGGTAAGTTCATATGTATAATAAGCATTAATTTATGCTTGTTTCAATGTAATATTGATATATTTACTATGATTGCCAAGGTGTTGAAAGTAAGTATAATTATGGTGATTTAAATGTTCAATATTAATTCGACATGGAAATGAGAAAGTATGTAAGTTTGTATGTAAATATTACATTATCTTTATTTACGTTTTTATATTTCAGCATATTTTATGTATTGTAGCTGATTTTTGAATTATAATTGACTATTGGAAGAATGGAATAAAGTATTACATAGTGAGATACTTCCCGTTTGAACCTTCGAAATTGAAAGATACGGATGGTATGTAGCTAGGTCACATGTGTAATACGGGATGTATACCATATGTACAAGAGAGCTACGGGATATATGTAGCTAGGTCGCATGCGTGATTCCAGGTGAAGGACACCATGTAGACAAGAGAGCTACGAGATAAACTGGCTAGGTCACATGGGTGGTACTAAGTGTTCACCATGTGTACAAGAGAGTCAAAATTATGTGAACAATCGAGCGAGCTAGGTCACATAAGTGGTGCTAAGTGAAGACCACTATGTGTACAAGAGAGCTTCGATTTTAAAGTTGGGCTGTGTGCGATACCATCGCGTATCTGTTATTATTCAGAAGCGTTCAACTGGGAAATTGATTAAATGAAATTGTGTATGACTTTGTGATGATAAGTGTAAGTATATACGTGTGTAACTTATGAGCAATATGCTCGATAAGTGAATGGAAATTAGAGAGATTGTTATGGGTAAGTGATGAATACAAATGAAGTGTGAAAGATCAAAATTGACAATAAAACTGTTCGGGATAGTTGCAGTGACGAGAATCTAAAAATTTACCAAAAATAGTAGAAATTGAATCAGAGACTGAATGAAATATCAAATTAGATATTAATGAATCTATTTTCATATAACGGAAACAGAGCAAGCAAAAAAATTCTATATTATGAGATATTTAAGTTTTTGAGAGACTGGTTCAGAAGGAATACGTGATCCCTTATTCTAACTTGGAAAAATCATTAAAAATTGTAAAAAAATAATTAGGGAATATAATTTATATTCTTGAAATCCTAAATTAGTCTAGTTTCAAATGATATAAACGAGAACATCCTTTGAATTCTCTACGAGGAGAAAATTGATTCCTAGTGAAGAATGGTCAGGGCAGTTGAGTAGTGAAACAGGGGTAACTTCAATGAATTAACTGTACTGATTGGCTAGACAAAAAATTCTGAAACTTTTATGGTAAGAATATACGTGAATCTAGTTTCAAGGAAAATTAACGTTTTGTAATTTGGAGTTCTGTAGCTCCAGAAATAAATAATTTAGCTGCTGGTACTCTGCTAGACAGCTTATTTTGAACCTGTTTATGATTGTAATAGTGAAAGTATGTGTGTTTGTGATTATAATATTCTGGGAACATATTGTGACTTTGTTTAAAGTATGATAATGTATTGTTGTTAATATTTACATATTTACTTACTAAGCTATAATGCTTACTCCCTTCATCCTCAAAGGTTCCGAAAATTACTATTGATAAAGTTAGAAAATATGGTGCCATGGAATTTTGCGGTAATATGGGTGATGACTCAACCTAGGCTGAGTATTAGTTAGAACATACTCAGAGGGTGTTCAATGAAATGTTGTGTTCTTTAGAGAATTGTTTGCGTTGCATGGGGTCATTGCTAAAAGAATAGGCATTTCAGTGGTGGTCCACGTGAATGTCAGTGGTACCAAAGGAAAGAGTCAACTAGGATTTCTTTAAATCTGAGTTTCGTAAGAAGTATATTAGTAAATGATATCTAAAATGAAAGAAGAAAGAATTTCTTGAACTAAAATAAGGAAATAGAACTGTGACCGAGTATGAGAGACAGTTTGTGCAACTAAGGAAATACGCTCATGAGGTTGTACCTATGAAAGAAGACATGTGTATGTTTTGAAGACAAACTGAATGATGAAATAAAAATGTAAGTTGGAGCATGGAGATCCATGAGTTTGTGATTCTATCTGATCGACCTCAAAAGACAGAAGAAATTTGTGCTAGCAAAAGACAAAATGAGGCGAAAACATGCAACTTCGTCAAACACATTAGACCTAAAACTTTCTTTGGTTCTCCACAAAAGAAGTTGATGGAATCCAACGATAAATTTGTAGCACTATCAGAGTTCTCGGGTAGGGATCATTCGAACCAGAGTGGAAAGAATGCTTCAACTCCTTTAGTGGCTAGTACGGATAGCGTGTGAAATATGAACAGAACGGAGTGCAAATAATGCAGTCAATATCATTTTGATGTATGCTTTATATGTAGATCCCCTGATCACTTTAAAAGGGATTGTCCGGATAGAAATGAGCCTAGTAAAGATCAAAATGCAAAGTCTATGACTACTCCTACCCGAGGTCGACATCCTGGAAATGACATTTCAATTGGAGTTAATTGGAGTGGAGCTAAAGATAAGTCGAATAGACCTGAAGTTAGAGCTCCTGCTAGAACCTATGCTATCCGTGAACGACAGGAGGTGTAATACCTCAAACTGATATCCGTCCCTGGATTAGGATTACAGAACATTACCATAAAATCGTAACATAAATACATACATTTCCAAACATTTCATTAAACATAACATAATCAATTCATGTTCATGCATGTCATCCCTTATTCGAGGCCTCGAGGCCTTAGAATCACTTTAGAAATGATTCGGGACTAAATCAAAAACATTTGAAACATTGAGGAAAAAGTTAGAAAAATTCAGATTGCAGGGGTCACACGACTGTGTGGCCAAGCCATGTGACACACACGGCTATGTAACATTCAAAATAGGGACACACACCCATGTCCCAGCCCATGTAACTCTCTAACTTGGGTCATACGGCCAAGCCACACACTCGTGTGCCAGGCCGTGTAACTTTTGAAATGGCCTCACACACCCGAGTGCCAGGCCGTGTAACTGCCTAACTTGTAACCTTTGAAAACTACAAGGGACAGAAGGCCATGTAACTACTTGACTTGTAACCTTTGTAACTGCCTCACACGCATAAAAACCTACCCAAAACATACGTAATAAGACCAATTCAATTAGCCATCATCCATCCAAAAAATATGCCATTAAGGCACCACAATCACAAAGCATCAAACATATCTAAACATATGTCTAATTGGTCACATTTCATATAAATACATTTAACTAAATTCCATGTTTAAGTATGTCATAATTAACCATATTGCAAATATGACAAACTTATCACTTTGGTCAGAAAACCATGCATCACCTTGACCATATTAACACCAACCATCAAGGAATCAAATACCATAAGTACATCAACCATAATGACACTTATACATACCAAAACAACAACTAGATAATTTATACACAAGTCCACCTATACATGCCATTATAACCTTGTCCAAAACATCAATATCTACTAATATAATTGTTGGATAGTGTGATAGGTCTCTGATGAGCTTCCAAACCGGTCGAGCTTCAGATAATCTATAAAACATAGGAAAGAAAACTACGGAAGCATATAATGCCTAGTAAGTTCGTAAATCATGAACATAGCTTACCATTTCAATGCAAAACGTTATAAACTAGACATGAATCAATCCAACATAAGCTTGGCACAAGCCTAAGCATCATCAACAACCGAAGTTAATATTGCTTTAACACAGAACTTAATAAAATCATCACATGGTAAGATAAATTTCATGAACATAGTATCTTTGAAATCATACTTTCCATAATCATGAATATACATACATTGATCATTGACATTTCATACCTTTCCATAGGTTCATAATTTAGTCGATCGAAATACTTACCGTTCCTTCCCTTTTCATGCTTGTTAACCACTTAGAATAATATCGGATATGCGGGAAGCTCACACAAAGTGTGCTATATATGGCCGACACCATTACTGTAACAGTCTGATTTAGACCCTAGGCAGAATAGTGGTTTCGGGACCACATATCCAAGTCAAAAAAATATTTAAATATTACTTTTTGTGTTTATGATATGTTAACGAGTATATGTGAAAGTCTCGTATGAAAATTTGTTTGTGTGCTTAATTTTGAAAAAAGACCTAATCACGTAAAATGTAAAAGTTGCATGCTATTTGTTAAAAGTACTTTTTGATTTGGCTTTATAAATTAGAGGTTCTTATGATGCAAGTAGACCATTAGTTTAATGAATCGACAAATATGGACAACAGTTAGTGGAATTTTAATGAAATAGCTTAGGTTAAAATTGGTATTTAATAATTAAGTTATGTTAAATAAAACAAGTCATAATATCATCCTTATTATCATCATTTTTGACCGAAAATAAGAAAATAAGAAAGCCAAAGGCTAGGTTTTCATTCGGCTATGGTTGAAGCTTGATTAAGGTATGAGTTTTGTTCATTTTTTTGATAATTTCTACATTTTGTGATCGTTGTTAAGTGTCCTAGCTAGCCCATTCTTAAATTCATGAAATTGTTGATGATTTGATGAGATTTCATTGATGAATTCATGAGTTTTGCAATGTTAAATGATGAATAATGAAAGCTTAGTGCTTGATATACATGTTTTGTAAAGTGATTTTGAGTAAAAATGCATATTAGGGATTAAATTATGAAAATGAGAAATTGAGGGACTAAAATGTGAAATAAATAAAATGTGGAGGCTTATATGAACACTATGAATATTCGGCTAGGCATGTGTGCAAAGAAATTTTGTGTATTTTATGATTTTGTGAATTAAGGACTAAAGTGTCGAAATGTGAAAATGTAAGGGCTATTTTGCAAAATGCCCTAAATATGTGTCTATGGATTGTTTTGAATGATTTGGTGAATAAAAGGGTTAATTTTGAATGCATATAGATCAAGAAAAGAGGAATTTGGATTTAGACCGAGGGAAGTCAAAGATTATAGAGTAAACAGTCCAAGTCAAAAATTTCGAGTACGAGGTAAATTCGTACGTAAAACATGATGTTAAGTATATTTTGATGTTTTGATTATACATAGATTGTATATATATTTGGTTTGGATGAATACGATGATAAATTAGTTGTATTTGGCACTAAATGTGTGATTCAAACTAGCTTCGGCTACTTGAGGCACTAAGTGTGCGATACCGATATAGCTTCGGTTAACTCAGATGGCACTAAGTGTGCAAAATTATTATAGCTTCGGCTAACCTTTAAGGCACTAAGTGTACGGATGGTTATAGCATGAAAAATCTTCGAAAAGTTTTAAAATATCCTAACGAGGGGTGAGAATGAAAATGAATGAATACAGGAAGGTTCAGATCGTATAATACCTATGTGGTAGATGGTATAATGTATATAAAGTTCATTGAATTGGTATACACATGTGGATGGTGTTGGTATAAAATGATAGATGAATTGAGAATTTTAAGTACGAGCTTACTAAGCTTTTAAAAGATTACTTTATGTGTGTTTGCGTTGTTTTTATAGATATCAAAGCTACTGTGAGCTCGGGGATCGTCGAGGATTGTCACCATACTATCGAACTTAATTTTGGTACTTTTGAAAATGTATATTTTGATGTATGGCATGTATAGGCTAGTAGTTGTGAGATTATGTTTTGTGATGTATATATTAGCCATGTGATATGGCTAGTTTGTGTTTGAACTCATAGTTGATAATGGCTTATAGTATGTGATGTTAATGTGCAATTGTGGTATGTTTTAGTTGGACAAAAGATATGGTAAATGTTGGTAAGTTTTGGTAAGTTTTAGCATGAGATTGAATGATGTATGGAAAGAAATGCTTTGATATGCTTTTGACATATGTTTTGACATAGATTAGTAAGGTTTATGAGTATGGATTTGGGTGATTATTATATGAGATGAATGGCTTATGTTTTGGTTGGAATTTGGCTGAATTGGGTGTACAAATATGCTTGTTTCTTTACTTGTAGGTTAACCCAATTTAGGGTGGCAAATTGGCTATTCAAATGGCCTATTTTTGTCTACACGGGCCGAGACATGGGCGTGTGTCTTATCCATGTGCGACAAACGGTCACGTTACACGGCCGTGTGTCCCCTGGGGCACCCTACGAATTAAAGGCAGTATACCCTTCAGTTTTGACACAGCCTAGACACATGGGCATGTCGATTGGTCGTGTGTATCACACGGGCTGGCACGCGGGAGTGTGGTCGGCCGTGTGGCCAAGTCAGTAGCCTCCCTAATTTTCACACGGCCTGGCACACGAGCATGTCTTGTGGCCGTGTGAACAAGTCAGTATGTATGCCCTGTTTCACCAGGGCTTAGACACATGAGCGTGTCTAAGGCCGTGTGAGGTCACACGGCTTATTCACACGGGCATGTGACCTTTTTAAAAGTTAAAAATTTTTATAAGTTCTAAAAATGTTCATATGCTATCGATTTAGTCCTAAATGCATGGTTTAGGCATTGTATGCTCGGTTTAAGTTCGTATTGGACGTGAATGACAAGTATTCATTAAAATGAAATGATATTTGATATTTGATTATTTTGATCTGAGTTACGAGTCCAGTAATGCCTCTTAACCTATTCTAACGACGGTTACGGGTTATGGGTGTTACATTTTATTGGTATCAGAGCTATGGTTTAGTCGGTTCTAGGACTACCATAGCGTATGTGAGTCTAGCTATACATGCCATATTTATGAACTGCGATAGTGTGATGAATCCTAACATTAAAATGTGCTTTTATATATAGCAAATGGATCCCGAAAGAGCTGTAACAGACGATGTCGAAAGCAATGCGCCTGCTCCCGCGTAAGGGATGGCGCTATCTGACTCTCGAGCGGCTACGAGTAGCCGTGATGGTGAGGCTAGACAACCTTTTATCAGATGATGAATGATTGGTTCACTCAATATATTAGAACTAATCCGGTTGTACAACAACCTCCACCCCTGGTTAATCCTCCTCAAGCTCCTATTATGCCACCAGTGAATCCGGTACAGTTACGTAGACCACCAGTCGATAAGATTAGAAAATATGTCTAAGCTACAACGAGTGATGATGCTGAAAAAGCCGAGTTTTGGTTAGAGAACATAATAAGAGTGTTTGATGAATTATCATTAAATCCTGAAAAATGCATAAAATGTGTCGTTTCCCTTCTAAGAGATACGACGTACCATTGGTGGAAGACTTTAACATCTGTGGTTCCTAATGAACGAGTTACTTGGGACTTCTTTCAAGCTAAATTTCGAAAGAAATACATTAGTCAGAGATTCATCGATCAGAAACATAAAAAGTTTCTCGAGCTTAAACAAGGCCGTATGTTTGTCTCAGAATATGAGCGGGAATTTGTAAGGCTAAGTCAGTATGCATGTGAATGTGTATCTTCTGAGGAAATAATGTGTAATAGATTCAAGGATGGCTTAAACGAGGATATTCGTTTGTATTTAGGATTCTGGAAATCAAAGAATTTGTTGTGCTTGTTGAACGAGCATGTAAAGCTGAGGATATCAGGAAAGAGAAAAGAAAAGCTGATTTTGAAGCTAGAGAAGTACGAAAGAAATCATCGGGAAAGCCATTTCAACCTGGATCAAAGAAATTCAGAGATGATAATGGTGGTTCAAAGGCTAGTGTGGGACATTCGAACAAAGATCATGATAAATAGCAATCGAACTTCAAAGCTCCAGCTACGTCTGTTGCTAGTGTTGATAATGCAAAGAAAGAAAAGCTTGAGTGTGATCAATGTGGAAGACGAAATTTTGGTAAATGCTGGGGAAAAGTAATAACCGAGCTTGTTACAGTTGTGGTTCACGAAATCACTTTATAAAAGATTGCCTAAATTTAGTTGAAAAACATAATGTTCAGAATTCAAGGCCAAGTGGCAACGCTTCTTCTGGTAGACCTCCCAAAAATACGGGAAATGTAAGCGGTAGCCAAAGAGGAACAAAAGACAAAGCTGTTAGATCTGAGGCTCGTGCACCTACTAGAGCTTATGTTATCCGAGCTCGCGAGGAAGCTTTATCGCCAGATGTGATTACGGGTACATTTACTCTTTACGATACTTCTGTGATTGCTTTAATAGATCTTGGATCAACACATTCGTATATATGTATGAACTTAGTGAACAGTAAGATTTTTCCTGTAGAGTCTACTAAATTTGTATTTAGAGTTTCGAACCCTTTAGACAGATGTGTTCTGGTTGATAAAGTCTGCAAGAATTGTCCGTTAATGTTTCGAGACATTTGTTTTTTCGGCTGATCTGATGTTATTGCCTTTTGTTGAGTTTGAAATAATTCTAGGTATGGATTGGTTAACTTTGCATGATGTTGTTGTGAACTGCAAATGAAAAACTATTGATTTGAGATGCAAGAATGATGAAATAGTTAGAATTGAATCTAGTGATTTGAGTGGATTGTCCGCTATTATATCTTCGATGAAAGCTTTAAGTATTGTGAGAAAGGGTTGTGAAGCTTAGTTTGCTTATGTGATTGATTTGAGAGTGTCAGAAAAGAAAGTTGAATCATTTCCTATTGTGTGTAAGTTCCCTGATATATTTCCTGAAGAACTTCAGGGATTACCTCCGGTTAGAGAAGTTGAATTTGGCATTAAATTAGTACCTGGTACTACTCCGATTTCGATAGCTCCATATTGAATGGCTCCGACTGAATTAAAAGAATTAAAGTCTCAGTTGCAAGAGTTGATCGATAGAGGATTTGCTAGACTGGGTTTCTCACATTGGGCTGCTTCGGTTTTATTCGTGAAAAAGAAAGACGGTACGATGAGAATGTGTATAGATTATCGCCAGTTGAACAAAGTGACTATCAAAAATAAGTATCCTCTGCCTCGAATTGATGATTTGTTTGATCAGTTGAAAGGAGCTACTGTGTTTTCAAAAATAGATTTGAGATCAGGCTATTATCAGTTGAGAGTGAAAAATTCAGATATTCTAAAAACTGCCTTCCGAACAAGGTACGGCCACTATGAATTCTTAGTTATGCCTTTCAGATTGACTAACGCACCTGTTATCTTGATGGATTTGATGAATAGAATTTTCAAATCGTATTTAGATCAATTTTTGTTGTATTCATTGATGACATATTGATTTATTCATGTGATGAATATGAACATGCTGAGCATTTGAGATTAGTGCTACAGATTCTGAGAGATAAACAGTTATATGTGAAATTCAGTAAATGTGAGTTCTGGCTGCGAAAAGTTGGTTTCCTGGGTCATATTGTATCAGCATCTGGTATTCGAGTTGATCCGAGCAAAATTTTAGCTATTCTGGATTGGAAACCACCGAGGAATGTCTCCGAAGTCCGTAGTTTTCTAGGAATTGCTGGTTATTATAGAAGGTTCGTAAAGGCTTTTCTATGATTGTGATTCCATTAACAAAACTGCTTCAGAAAGATGTGAAGTTTGAGTGGTCTGAAAAGTGTCAGAATAGCTTTGATCAGTTGAAAACTTTGTTGACTGAAGCTCCGGTATTGGTACAACCCTAATCGGGTAAAAAATTTGTGATCTACAATGATGCTTCGTTGATCGGTCTGGGATGTCTTTTAATGCAAGAAGGAAAAGTCATTGCTTATGCTTCGAGACAGTTGAAGCCGCATGAAAAGAACTATCCAACACTTGATCTTAAGTTAGCCGCAATTGTGTTTGCTTTAAAGATTTGGCGCCATTACCTGTTCGGTGAGAAATTTCACATGTATTCTGATCATAAGAGTTTGAAGTATTTGATGACTCAGAAAGATCTAAATCTGTGATAGAGAATTGGTTAGAACTATTAAAAGACTATGAACTTGTGATTGATTATCATCCGGGAAAAGCAAATGTTGTTGTTGATGCCTTGAGTCGAAAATCGTTGTTTGCTTTGCGTGCGATGCATGCTCATTTGATTCTGTCCGATGATGGTTCAGTTTTAGCTGAATTGAAAGCAAATCTTTTTAAGACATTAGATACTTCAAGCTCTTGTAATCGGTAAAAATGTGGCATTTTTCACCGTATAAATGATGTCGCCAAATTTTCAACGCGAAAATAATAACGGCCAACTCTAAGTCATGCATCGAATAATTCTTTTCACGCGGCTTCAATTGTCTGGAAGCATAAGCTATCACTTTGCCTTCTTGCATCAAAAAACATCCTAAACTATTCAATGATGTATCACTGAAAATCACAAACTCTTTACCCGACTTAGGCTGAACCAAAACCAGTGCTTCCGTTAACAGTGCTTTCAACTGTTCAAAACTATGTTGGCATTTCTTGGACCACTTAAACTTTACATCTTTCTGTAACAATTGAGTCATCTATGTAGCAATCATCGTGAACCCTTTTACAAAATGCCGATAGTAGCCAGCTAATCCCAGAAAACTTCTGACTTCAGACACATTTCTTGGTGGTTTCTAGTCAACAACTGCTGAAATTTTACTCAGATCAACTCGGATGCCTTCTGCTAAAACAATGTGTCCCAAAAATCTAACTTCTCGGAACCAAAACTCACATTCGCTAAATTTAGCAAATAGTTGATTATCTCTCAATGTTTGTAACACAATTCTCAAATGTTCAGCATGCTCAGATTCATCTCGAGAATAGATTAGAATATCATCGGTGAATACAACAACAAATTTGTCTAAGTATTGTCTAAAAATTCTATTCATCAAATCCATAAAAACTGTAAGAGCATTAGTTAATTCGAATGGCATAACAAGAAATTCATAATGTTCATACCTTTGTTCTGAATGCAGTTTTCAACACATCCGAATCTTTAACTCTCAACTGATAGTAACCAGATCACAGATCAATCTTTGAAAATACTATTACTCCTTTCAACTGATCGAACAAATCATCAATTCTCGGCAAAGGATACTTATTCTTAATTGTAACCTTGTTAAGTTAACGATAGTTGATACACAATCTAATCGATCCTTCTTTCTTCTTTACAAACAGCACTGGTGCACCCCAGGTGAAAACTTAAGCCATGCAAAACCTCTATCGGTTAATTCTTGCAACTGAACTTTCAATTCTTTCAATTCTATTGGAGCCATTCTGTACGGAGCTATCGATATCGGGGATGTTCTCGGTACTAATTCAATAGCAAATTCAATGTCTCTAATAGGTGGCAACCCAAGTAACTCTTCTAGAAACACATCCGGATATTCACAAACCACTGGCACTAATTCAATCTTTGATTCAAACACTTTTGTATCCAGTACATACACAAGATAAGCATCGCAACCTTTCCTCACATATTTCTGAGCTAACATCGTCGATATCACTATAAGCAATCCACTCGACTCATCGGATTCAATTCGAAGAATTTCATTATTATGGCATTTCAACTCAATAGTCTTTCATCTACAATTCACAATAGTATCATGTAGAGTCAACCAATCCATACCCAATCACATCGAATTCATCAAATGGTAAAAGTATCAAATCAGCCGAAAAATAGTAACCCTGAGTCATCAAAGGACAATTCTTGCAAACTTTATCAACTAGGACATACTGGCTTAAGGGGTTCGATACTATAATCACAAATTTAATTGACTCAACAAGTACACTCTTACTAGACACTAAATTCTTACAAACATACGAATGAGTCAGTCCAGGATCAATCAAAGAAATTACATTAATGTCATAGAGAGAAATTGTACTGGTAATAACATCTGGTGATGACGCATCTTCGCGAGTGCGAATAGCGTAAGCTTTGGCTGGTGCTCAGGCCTCAAATGTCACAGTAGAATCTTTTGTCTACTAGTCATATTTCTTGTATTTATAAGTGGTCTCCCTCTAGTAGTTGTATTGCTCGGTCTTATATTCAAAAATTTGTCTTTCTCAGGTAACTCAGAACAATCCTAAATAAAATGATCTTGCAAGCCACATCTAAAACAAGCTTTGTTATTCATCCAATAGTATCCAAAACGTCATCTTCCACCCTGTTGACACTCGGTTTGTTGGTTCTAGCACTACCAATGCTCGATACTGAAGTGGCTTGAGCTTTAGGACTCGTGTATTGCTTCCCACGATCTCTATTAGAATACCCCCCAGAAGCATTCGAACGATTATACGAACCTCATGATTTCTTTGAAGAAGAATGATAGGTTTACTCATTGGCCTCTTTCTCGAATCTCTGGCCTCGAAATTAGCTTTTCTCTTTTTTTTGCCAAGTTCATCGGCTTTGCAAGCTCTATCAACCAATACAACAAATTCTTTCAATTCGAGAATCTCAACTAGAAGCTTAATGTCTTCGTTCAGCCCGTCTTCGAATTTCTTACACATAATTTCCTCAGTACAGACACATTCTTGAGCGTATTTACTTAGTCTCACAAATTCTCTTTCATATTTAGTCATAGTCATACGACCCTGTTTCAACTCTAGAAATTCTTTGCGCTTTTGATCAATAAACCGTTGACTTATGTATTTCTTACTGAACTCAGTCTAAAAGAATTCCCACGTGACTCTTTCTCTCGGCACCACAGATATCAAAGTGTTCCACCACTGATATGTAGTATTTCTCAGAAGTGATATAGCGCATTTAACATATTCATCTGGTGTACAAGACAGTTCATCAAACACCCAGATCGTATTCTCAAGCCAAAACTCGGCTCTCTCAAGATCATCATCAACTGTAGCTCTAAACAATTCAGCCCTATATTTTCAAATTTTATCAACAGGTGGCTTGTTCAAATGTAAAGGTTCCAAACCTTGAGGAGCTACGGGAACCTATAACTGTAACACCCCAAACCCGACCTAGACGTTAGGGTTACATCTGTGATGTCACATTGGAGTGAGTTTTGGAAAAAAAACCCGCAAATCTATTAGAAAAGTTTGTTTGTGTTAAAAACCTTGTTTGTGATCTTTTCGAAAAACTAACTTTAATACATTTGCTAAATTGCAGGTTCGTTTAGTAAAACATGTCCCATACTATATCATTATTACACTTTAAAATATTATCGTTGTGGGAGCTTTTAAATCAAGTTACGTAGCATGATAGTTGAAAATCATTTACTTTTTGAAAACTTAAATCCTACTGCTAACAGATATAAGTCAATTTAATTAAATTCCCAAATAAAAATAAAAACTTAAAGCGGCCTTATTACATAAAATACTCCAATTAAAACTACTTTTACTAAAACCCAAACAAAAATATAAACAGTGGTGTGGTCATCTCCGAGTCCCTCACAGCACCGACCCGCCTAAGGACTACCTGTACAGTTAAGCAGAAAAGGTGAGTTTATGAAACTCAGTGTGTAATCCTTATTAATCAAACAGTCAAACATACAGTGTTGAACAGTTTGGGCCTAAGCCCATATCTGTAGCAATATCAGTGTGGGCCTTAGCCCATTACAGTAGCAGTAACAATGATGCATATAGAGATCCTACCCAGCCATCATCTACACTCCACTTCGTCCAACCCTACACTCCATGTGGGGAATAAATCGACCCATCCATCCCTACACTCCAGAATAAAGTACTGGTTTTGACACTAACAATATTTGCAGCAGAGCTACCAGTAATAGGCTTATAGCCTTTCGGTACACTTCCTCCAATATCATATATCCCACACTATGCAATGCAACATAGTATAAATGCACATACGATAAGAATGGCATGCTCAAACAGTCATACATCACATAAGGGTATATCCGTCATTTACCTCAGATGAGTATAATAGTCATTTCATAAATTAGGGTCTAGCTATACTTACTGGCCCCATAGTAGGTCCACAGTCATCTTGTGCGACCCGTGCAACCTTAACAGTTAAACAGCGAAAATGGGCCTAAGCCCATCGTATGGCCCATGTGGGCCCACACGCTCGTGTGGCCCAATAAGCCCAAATAATGGCCTTGGCCATGTAAACAACACAGCTGGCCTAACAATCTTCACCCATCCATGCGGTTTTCCCATGCAGGGCCCACACGGCCCATTTCGGCCCAACGCGGCCCAAAACGGCCTGAGCCCATGAGTTTGCTCATGGTGGCCTTTACAATCAAACGTGTGAGTTTACACATTTGATTCACCATATGAGCGAGCGCACACTCGTATAGTGTGTATGAACATCTTTTCGGCTTTTGCCATTTAACAACAGTGGAGTGTGATTACACACCTGCTATAGAGTTGTAGCCGAAATGCCCCTGAGATCGAGAACCTATGATCAACCACAACCTCTCATTAGTCTAACACCCTTGTTAATCCAAAACCATACTACCATTGAATATAACTATTTTAACCAAATCACTACTTACCAATCAACAATCGTAGCCCCTCCTTGTTCTAACCTACGTATTCTCCTCAAAACTTAACCCTTCATAAGAACAGTTACTCAATTAATAAAAATTTGTAATCCCATATAAACACATCTAGATTTTTTAACGCTTACCAATAAAGGAGTAGTCACTTGTAAAAGAAAAGCAATCGGCTCCACACCTTGTTTAAAGAGATTGAGTCCCTAGCCACATTCGTACAAAAAGAGAGTGTTAAAGCAAGATATCTCCCCAAGATAAAAAGGAATAGCAACTGTTCAGCCTGAGAAGAAACATAAGCTGAACCTTTAAGAGGAAACCGAATAAGGTTCAGTTAGGGAACACTTACCAATACACAAGGGGATTTCGATAGCCCCACAGTAAGAACCGGTCAAACACAGAGAAGAGAAGATGAGAAGAACGATATCTAGGCCTTGACAGGGTTCGGTCAAAGTAAAAGCAAAGAGCAATCGGTCAAGACAAGTTCACAGAGAGTAAGAGAGAGAAAAAAGAAAGATTCGGTTCCCCAAACAAGGCTCAAACCCGAAGCGAAATTATGAGAAGAGGGACCAAAGATATTTGGCCAAAAGGGTAAGTTACCAAAAGAGAATGAGAAATGATAGACAAATCGGTGCACTAGGATTAAGAAGCAGAGTAGAATCGATGAACCAACGAACCCAAACGTACCCCAGACGCAATTCAAACAAAGAACTATATAAGCAACAAAAGTGAAAAGAAGGAAGAGAACAGAAGTTGCCAAAACCAAAAATGAAAACAGAAGAAGTTTGGGCCCTTTTGGGTGCAGTAGAACTCAAACCCACGACCCATAGACATCCCAACATGCCACTTACCACCAAACTAATAGGCTTTTTATGTCACCTTCTTCCCCATAAATATTTAAGACTCCTACCACCAGCAAACAGGGTTCATTCAAGCCAAGAACCAAAATTTTGTACAAGCCAAATCTTGAACTCAGGGCCTCTTAAACACTCCTCAGGACACTCAAACACTGAAGCAAGCATACACTAATGCAACAAACATACAAAAATTACTACCTAAATTTTTAGGGCGTTACAGTAACAGTCTATTTTTCAGTGAAATTGGAACAGTGGTTTCAGGACCACAAATCCGATCCAAAAATAAAATTTGTTTTTATTTTATTACATGGTTCGTAATATGTTAGAAATGTCATATGAAAATTCTGATAAGAAAAATTTATTGATTATGTGCTTAATTACGAGAAGGACTAAATCTCATAAAATGCCAAAGTTAAATTCTAGTAGCTACAAGGATTAAATAGCTATGGAATTCAAAACTAGAGGTCCTTATATGGTAATTAGACCATTAAAGAAAAGTATGTAGATATTTTGGTGACTCATCCATAGAAATTTAGAAAAAGGGCAATGACTAAATTGGAAATTGACTTAATTTAATTAATTAAAAGATGATAAAAGAAATATCATCTTACTTTCTCATCATCTTCCCCAAAAATACATGGAAACCCTAGGAGAGAAAGAAGAAACTTTCATGGCTTAATTGGGTTAGTTTCCTTGTCCCGTTTGTAGATACAAGTTTCGATTCAGACTGCGTTGCTCCGTGAATGGAGGCTGGCGCATCACTTTCTACGTCATCAGCAACTACTCGATTGGGATTCATTACTATATGAAAACATGATTTAAAACTGTCAGAAGATATTACACTATCACAGGTTATATATGGCATGTATGGCTAGACTTACACACGATACGTTGTCAGAAAATTGGCTAAACTGTAACTCTAATACCAATAAATGTAACACCCCTAACCCGTATTCATCATCGAAATAGGGTTACAGAGCATTACCAGACTTATTACATAAACAAACATACATTTCACATACATTTTTCATTTCCAAATAAAACACAATCAATCATATTGTCCCTAATATGAGCCTTCGAGGCCTAAACCATACATTAAAAGTGGTTCGGGACTAAACCGAGAACTCAGGAAATTTTTGGAAAACATAAAAAATTTTCAAAGTACAGGGGACACACACCCGTGTGGCCCGGCAGTGTGTCTCACACGGCCAAAGACACGCCCGTGTCACAAGCCGTGTGGACATTCGAAATGGGATCACAACGCCGTGTCCCAGGCCATGTCCCAGCCCATGTCCTACCCCGTGTAACTCCCTGACTTGGGTCACACGGGCAACTACACACCCGTGTGACTAGCTTGTGTACCCTTCGAAATGGTCTCACACGCTTGTGTGCCAGGCTATGTGCTAGGTAGTGCCAAAATTGTAGGGTATACTAACTTATGCCACACGGCCAAGTCACACGCCCGTGTGCTGGGCCATGTGGAGCATACTGACTTGGTTTCTAAATAAGTACCACGGGACACACGGCCGTGTCATCTAACTGTGTGTCACACACGGCTGAGTCACACGCCCATGTCTCTGCCCGTGTAGACAAAAATAGGCTATTTACCAAGCCATCTTTCTCACCCAAATTTGCATTCACCTACACAAACTAAATTGCATATGACCGTACCTTCAATAGGCATTCAAACCAATATCAACCAAGCCTAAATCATGCTATACCAATATCAACAACTATAATGCTCATAAGATCATGTTTTGCCAATTCAAAACATACCAATTTCAAATTCACAAATCACCTAAATGGATAACTTCATATATGCATTATCTTGCCTAATGCTTATCATACTAATACATTCCCAATTTCATCTATTTGCTACCTTCAATACCAATTCTCAACAAGACATTTACAAAGAAAATATAAACCATATAACAAAAAGCCATTTATACATTCACATATTCAGACCTATTCCATGGCAACCAAAATGCACACAAGGGGAAAATGACCACATATATATATAACCAAATATACCAAAATAATTCAAATCACATGACTATACTCATAACCAAACATTCATCATTTACAAGCCAAATCAATTGGCTAAATCTATTACCAACTTATAGGCCATATTAATCACAACACCTATACATGCCATATAACCAAGTACACAAGTTCAAAAGTACCAAAATGGCAGCTAGATAGTGTGATGAGATCTCCGATGACACCCCAAATTCGAGCAAGCTTCGAAAACACTATAAAACACGGAAAATAAACAAAGTAAGCTATAAAGCTTAGTAAGCTCGTATGATTAATAAATATAACCTACCATTCATTCACCAATTAAGTTATTTATCATGATACACTACAATTCAACTTAATCACAAGGCTAACATGTGTTCATCCACATAGTAGATCATGTAACTCACAAATTACATAGATTCAATGCTTATACGATTTACGTACATACCTACACTGATACATATCAATATCTTACCCTTTCATATCTTTAATATACCCGTTAAACCATTTGGAATAATATCGGATACTCGGGAATCTCGCACCCTAAGTGCCAATACATGGCTGAAGCCATCTCAATCTCATATCTCATATAATGCTCACTCTCGAGCTATCAATGGGTCTGCTCACACAAGCTGACGGTCAAGACGTAACTACACGATGCTGCTCACACAAGCTGACGAGAATCCGCAACACATGCCGGAAAACTCAGCCACCGGTAGAACGTACGAACCAGCACCCAAAACACAATAACCCCTAATGACATGTCATTTGTATCCTAATCTATTCCTAAGGTTCAACTGGGATTTCACACGTAGTCAATTCTTTGACGAACATTTTCGTAAGATCGTATTCACAATTAATTCAATAATAAAGCATTTAAAACACAATTATATTAATGCGTATTAACATACGAACTTACCTCGAATTTATACGGAGAGAATCGAGCTATCAATCAACTATCTTGTTTTTCCCCCAATCTAATTCTGAACTTCGCTTTTCTTGACCTATATATAATCAAATTTAACTTATTCAATTTAACCCAAAAATCATATTATGGCAAAATTACACTTTTACCTTAATATTTTTTTTACAATTTAGTCCCTAGCTCATAAATATGCAAATTCATACAATTGAGTCCACACCTATGCTAGCCGAATTTCCTAGCAGCCCAAAATTTTCATTATTTCATGCATTTCACCATGAATTTTACACATTTAACAAATAAATCCCTAATTTACAATTTCAACCAAAATCACTTAACAAATGTTATTTATCTAACAATAACTATTCATTTTCTATCATCAAACATCAAAATAAACACATATTCATCAATGGTAAAACCCTAAACCTTTAACAATTTTACAAATTAGTCCCTGGGCTAGCTAGATTAAGCTACAAAGACTCCGAAAACATAAAAATCATTAAAAACCGAGTCAAAATCACTTACATGCACAAGGGAAACTTGGCCGAACCTTGAAACCTCTTCAATGGAGTTTCTAATTTTTATTTTCGGTGGAGGAAGCTTGTTTGGAAGATGATATTTGGTTATTTCTTTATTTTACTAAACTTATTTATTCATTTACTTATTTAACCTTTGTTATTAATCATTAAAATTCATTTAATCATGTACATAAATGTCCACTCATATTTCAAATTGTCTAATTACTAAGAACCTCCACTTTAAAGTTCCATAGCTATTAGACCTATTTAGCTATTAGAGCACAACTTTTGCACTTTATGCAATTTAGTCCTTTTTATCGAATTGAGCATTCAAACGATAAAATTTCTTAACAAAATTTCCATATGACTCTATTAACATGCTGTAGACATTAAAATAATAATAAAATAAATATTTCAACTTCGAATATGTGGTCTCAAAACCACTGTTCTGATTTGACTAAAAACGGGCTATTACAGGTAAGCTCCCATGATCATAAATCTATAAAAAAAAAATATAGGAAAAGGGTTTAATTACCTTCAAAATTTGCTTGTTGAAGCTTAAGCTCCAAAAATAGAGTATTCTCCCTTTTTTTTCTTTTTAGGGACGGTGGAAGAAGATGAATACTCATTTTTCTTCCACTAACTTAGCTTTTATATTAAGATTATATGTTAAATAACTTTAATTAATTAGTTTATTAAGCTTTATTATACTAATATATACATATTAATTAAGCTAGTGGAAACAACCATTAACATCCAATAATTCATGATACAAAATTATTAAATAATCATTTTGGCCCTTGTATAATTACTATTTAAGTTCCCAAGTCTTTTCTTAATTAAAACTCAATAGCGATTGGACTTTTACAATTTTGTCTCTGAGCTTTAATTAACTAATTTCTCGGTTAAATTACTAAATTGTACCTTAATTTCATATTTACCCCTTAAATATTTCTATTTTATATTTACGGATTTGATTTACGCAAATGAAATTCCAAAATTACATTTTTCAACATCACTAAAATTCAAATTTTTACATTTAGCACGAACAACTATGTCTCTATAAATGTACACTTAGCAAAAAATAAGAATATTATTAATGGCCTTTTCAATAATTACAGGCATTTCATCATTAAAATGTTCATAGTGACAAGTTCTTCCATCACTTGCAATTAGCTATCATAACTGTACAAACTTTTTAGCATCGAGCAAAATTCCTTTCAATATAAAATGTAACTTTCGTGATGATAAAGTATTTGCCGCTATAAAAGGGACGAGTACTTTTCGCTGTTGTAATTCGTACTTGTAATGAAACAAATTTCATCACTATAGTTAATATCTTTATTAATACATTTAGCAAGAGATAGAAGTCCTGTTACCATAATGGCCTTTTTTTAGCAACATGCAAAATTTTGTCATTAGCTACTCTCTTTTTTTCTTTTCTTTTTTGGCTTTGGTATGAGTTTGTAGATCTTTTTATCAACCATGATAAAAGAAGAATTTTCTAGCAACGAATAAACTTTTTGTTGCTATAATGAATAGATAAATATTTAATTTTATCATTAAATTTGTATTTTAAATTATCAACTTAGATGACATCATTAAAATAAAAGTAATAAATATGAAATTTTTTAATTTAGTAGAAGTGAAATTTATATATATATATATATATATATATATATAGTAAACTTTAAAATCAATACCAAAGTAAAAACAGTGCAAAAATGGGTAGAATAAATTGAAAACATAATAAGAACAAAAATTTTATGACCTAAAAATGAAGAGAAAAAAAAAAAAGTTAATTTTCAATCCAATTTGTAAAAAAAAAATTATAAATAAAATAAAATCTAAATCTAATAATATTTATTCAATTACTCATTATATTTATATTTTTTTTATGAGTTCGCGTGTATCTACTTCAATTGAACCCAAAATGAAAAGGTTTAAATATGATAAACATTCATTTATTCTTTTAAAATCTATATTTTTCTATTTTAAGTTTTAGATATTGAATCGTTATACTTTTTTTTTTAATTTGGTCCCTCCAGTTTTGCTGTTAAAATTGTTGATGTAGTTATTATTAAAAAAAAGGCAAAATAATTTTTTTTAGCTCTTAACATTTACCCTTTTTTGTCAATTTGGTCTTTATTCTTTTAAAGTTTATATATAATTTCAAAAAATGTTTTAAAAATTAAAAGTTCTTTCACAATTTTAAAAAAAATAAAAAATTTTGTGAAAAAAATAAAAAAAATCTTATAAATTAAAAAATATAAATTCATTTCAAATAATTTAAAAAATTTAAAATATAAAAAATTCCAAAAATTCAAAAATGTGTTATTTACTCCATAAATGATAATAAGGTCTCTTCAAACTTTGAGTTATTCATTCGGTCCATATGGAATAAAATTTGAACATATTTTTTTATTTTAAATCAAATTTATTATATATATTTATGTAAATTTAATTATAAAATATACAAAATATTATTATAAAATTATTTTTAAATAATGATACATACTCCAACTAGGTTCAAATTAAATTTAATATTTTTTTTTCCAAATACACTATATTAAAAGAACTTTATATAAAAATGGACCCGGTTTTGGCAAAATAAAAAGGTAATGAATTAATTCTTGAAATTTTTATAGTGTATTTTGATAATCAAAAAAATTTACACAATATATGTAAATTTAAATGGAAATGATTTAGAATTTGTATCCTTATTTAAAAATTATTTTACACTAATATTTAACATACTTTATAATTAAATTTAATTAAAATTATTTGTAATATATAAATGATCTGAGTTAAATTAAAAAAATATTTTTGTTCAAATATGATTTAATATGGACTAATGAATAGCTCACACTTTAGAGAGACTTTATTATTATTAGACGCATTCATGGACAAGGGTAGGTCGAGGTTCAATTTTAAAATAATTTTTAGCTTCAAGATTATTTTGGCGAAATGGACCATTTGACTATTTATAATAATAATAAATTGTTTTATATTAAGTTCCATTATAAAAATTAATATTAATATAAATTTTTATATTTTATTGTTTTAAACAGTAAAATAGGCCAACTTGAGTCAACCAAAAGTTAAAAATATAAACCCAAGCCCGTCTCGGAACAAGTCAAGCTCATCGAGTTGGTTGTGTTACAAAACCATGAAGACATTAATTCAAGGAGTAAATATCATATTTTTTAAAAATTTTGATAATATTTTTAGAACCAGACCAATGGTCAAACCCATCCAACCACTATGTCTCTGTTCGACTGTACAAAACAATACATTATTAAAAGAGTTCAAAGAAGTGTAAAAATTCAAAAATTATAATTATCGATTCAATTATCAAATCAACTATTTTTAGTTTGATTCAATTAGTCTCTACTGGTTCGTAGGTCAACGTGTTTTTCACCCCACTAGATTGATACCCCAACCAGTAGATTGATACCCCCAACCAGTTCCTGATCCAATCGATCTAACCGACCAATTCGATCCAATTCAAACAACACTAAATTTTAAAATTTTTATATCTATTTAAAATTTTAAAAATGATTATCAAAATCATTTTTGTTCTTAAATTTTAAAAAGTTTTTTATTTTTTTTCATATTTTTAATCGTTTAAAAAATATTGTTTTTAATTTATAATATAAAAATATAATTTTAAATTACTGCAAAAGTAAGCGAGCAGACTGGAAATTTCTCAAATAAAAAAATATATAAAAAATTCAATGTCTCAAAAATTAAAATATAAAACTAAAATTTAAATTTAAATTTTAAAAGAGTACAAAAAATTAACATATTTAAACCAATTGATAACTAAGTTAATAGAGACAGTCATCTCTGGATCTCTCTTCATCAGGATTGTACAAGGATTGTATCCACTTATCAATTTTCTTGAAATTTCTCCTAGTAATTGTGTTCTAAGCATATTCTCGAACATGAACATGTATACAGAAATATAACCATGTAGATATCACCCGAATAAGAAAAAAAATTATACCCGTATCAATCATATCTGAGTCCATGTACCATATATTCAAGTCTACCGAACTACCAACATTTGAGATACCGCAAATCTAACTATGACCGACAAAGTAGGATCAAGAGCTGTTATTGTTTCAAAGCATGCATCGAGTCAATCCTCCAATTGGCTATGTGTCACTTTTCTTTTTCTATTTCAATCAAATTACCAAAGTGATTGTACATCTGGTTGTGAAATAAACCGCCAACATGGGGCCTTGAAATAGAAGACTTTCCAACTGGTTGTTCTGAATCTTGCATAGCCCCCCATTCCTTTCTGCCAAAAGAAAACAGTACCCCCCAAACGTTAGATAACCATTGAGTTACAAATGCATTAAACAAACATGGGCACAGAAGCCCATTTTTTCAGATGGATTATTCAGTGAATGGATACAAACACTACATTTATACCCTCAACAATTCAATAATGATAAAAGACAAATTAATACGAGGAATAAATCCAAAGATACCATCATCATCAGCTTCACTACAAGCAAGTTCTCTAACACAGAGTATATAGTAATAACCAGAACACTGTAACTGGAACAATAGTCAACAGCTGCACCATTTAACCTGAATTGGTCACATACTAAGATTTAAGCCACAGCATTTACTTCCCAGTGACCAAAGAAGCATGCAATATAAACCAAAAGGTAGAAGAAAAGAAATTTGGAAATCTTTGATCGACCCCATTTCTACTGCTGAGATTCAAGAATAATCTGACTTTAATGGAACAGTTCTAATATACAAACTCAACATCAAATCAATGATACATTGCTACAATTCCTAACTCTAAACTCTAAAACACTAATGACTTGCATTGGCACAATCCTACAGTCAATTAGAGCCAACTTAAAATGCCAACAGTGACGATATCTCACCCAAATCAATGATTAAACGATTCAACAAATAAAATAGACAAATGTGAAATACTAGCATTTAAGGGTAGGATATAAGTTTGATCGACTCACTTGGGCCAACAGCTTGCAGTAGATGGCTCAAATGGATAGGTGCCTACAGATCCATTGAGACTCCCATAACTCATTTCCTCCAGAGACTTGTTAGGAAAATGGTTATCACTGCCACATAATGGTGGAAAGGAAGTATCCTGTAACCATGGATCGTGATCACTCAGGCCGGGTACAGGACTGAATGTACCACCATTCTGGCCATTACCGAGAAAAACCTTCTGAGGAGATCGTTTACCAGCAAGTATAGGGTCCTCTTTTGCAAACAATGACGCCATAGTTTTCTGAGAAGAAAGGTGCAAAAGGTCATCCTTGTTTGATCTATTATGTTCCAGTGGTAGGAGCCAGCTTGCTGGATCACCCATCAAGCCCAGACCATCCTGACCAAGGGGAGAACTGCTCCACATCTGCCATGTCCTTTTCTCATTCGCATTAGTATCATCCACAGGAGAAGTTTGAAGATCTTGGGCCTTTGGGGTAGCAGAACGTGATCTTGACAATGGGGATTCAATAGGTGAGGGCTTGTTAATTTCAGAAGAAGCAGATATATTCTTCAAACCACAAGGCCTTTCCGTTCCCACGTCCATCCCAAACCCAGCACCCAAGTCCAACTGAAAATTATCAAGCGACTCAGAAACAGGCCCAAGCAAGGATACCGGATCAGGAACATAACAGGGATCTTCAAAAAGCTCTGGCTCTTCTGGTATAATTTCACTTAGCCCTTCAGCAGCCCGAGGGAAAATGGGTTCAATAGCTGGTGAGAAACCTAAACTACTGCTGGGGACTCCATTGGTGTACATAGATATAAATGGTGATGGTAGTCCAAAATTGATAGGATTATCAAATGTCTGTATTGTTGAATGACTAGGAAATGGTGGGCTCTGAGCTTCTGGTTTATTCTTCAAAGTCGGTCTACTAATAACATTTGCATTTGAGACAGGAGGAAGAGAAGGTGGTGAACGAGTAAATAACTGTTGCCAAGATTTTTTAGGTGCTGCCCACAGTTGGGGTTCTAAAAGCACCTGCATTAAACAATTCCATATTTTAGCATTGTATCTTTCTATATAAATTTCTACAATGTGTATCAAAGACCACATAATCTTCAAGAAAACATCAAATTCTACAGAAATAGAACACGCTGATTCCAGGGAAAATATGCAGTATGCCCAACCAAACCAACAAGCCTTGGTCCCAATATCTCCGGGGCTCACATTGAAAACCAAGACATGAAAATATGTGCTGGACCTCAGACATGGAAGAAAGTGACAATGATAATTCAATTATATTGACTAACAAGGAAAGCATGAAATTTTTAATTTAGCACTGGAACCGACTGGCTAATGGTTGCTCTTAATATAGCCATAGTAGTTTACTCTACCTTGTAGTAACTTCGCATTTGGGATAATTTCAAAAGAAAATGCCAGTATTTTCATTATCATACAAAAAGGTAAGAATTGTACTAATTTACTAAGACAATGAACTCAAATAACAGGGTCAAATAACTTACAGAGTGGTTGATTTTAACATTCTTATCATCTCCATCCATACTCAACTTCCCAGCTATTCGTTCAGATGGACAGAAATCTCTCCTATTGGCTGAAGCATGGGCATGGTCTACAGGATTATTAGTTTTGTTTTCTTTTGCAATAGCAGGAATATTAGTATTCTTTCCAAAGAAACTACTTCCCGTAAAAGCTTTAGAGGATGACAAAAATGTACCCCTCATACGGTCAAGGTATCTAGTTCCACCATTTCCCCGGCTAAAATTAATTGCAGCAGTACTTTTAATTCCATGTCCTGTTTCTAGTGCATTTCCCTTGAGATAATCAGACCCAGACCTCAGATGTTCCCGGAAATCAATCTCACACTTCTTATCAGTGTCGCGCTTCAGTTCAGTTTCCTTACCAGCTCTCTTTTCAAGCTCTTCTGTATCAGTGTGGCTCTTACTAAATGCTTTATCTTTATCTTTCCTTCTCTCTTTAGACTTATTTTCTGCTTCCCTTTTTATCTCTTTCTCCTTAGCAGATGGTGATAATTTGCTGCGATCTTTTTCAGCCTCCAGTTTTTCATCCCTCAGTTTCCTCCTTTCTTCCACCAATCTTGCAACCTCCTCTCTTTGCTTTCTCTCTTCTTGCTCCAAAAGCTCCTTTTCTAACCTAGCCTGTCTCTTTTCTTCAGCTTTTCTGCGTGCTTTTTCTCCTCTGCTCTCATGAAAGCTTGTCCCATTCTCACCCTTCTTAGTCAACATGCCCCTGTGGTCTGCATCAGATGAAGCATCATAATTTGATGAACTAACCCCAAAAATCTTTCTCAGAAGCCACCTCATGCTCAAGAAGGACGTTAACAGTCTGCATGCAAAAATAACAATGCCTGAATAAGATTTCTTCGCCAAACAATCTTCATCTCCTCCAAAGTCACCAGTACCATTCTTCCACCAATAGCTAGGTTTCCCTGAAACAGACCCAGTGACCCAGTTGCCATTCTCTAGCCAATCCTGCCCACACATCCACCCATTCTCCGACCATCCCTTTCCATTCAAGATTTTCCCACTTTTTCCAACAAGATCCTTAATGATCCCAGAATTTGAAATACCCAGACCAGGTGGACCTGGCAAGTCCAAAACAGGTCTCTTCGAAATATGGCCACAATAAGAGCACATAAACCGACCACCACTAGGTTTCTGATCCCTATATGGAGTCAGACAGTTCCGACACCTTCGTGTTGCAGTTTTACGAAGCTTCTGCAATTCTATAGCCTCAAACCTCTTCCTCTCCCTGAGGCGTGCATTCCTTCTAACCCTCCAAGCAGATAGCCGGGGCATCAAAATCTCATACCAAAATAGAGTTGCCAAAAGCACAAAAACGCAAGCCAGCCTTGGGGACGTGATCTCAAATCGAAAATCAGGTGGCAATAGCTGAGAAAGAGCCCATAAACCTATGAGAGGTAAAACTAACCAAGGCAGCATCGTAGCAACCCGGCGAGACCACTTCTGAATCACACACAGTATACACATTATCCTCTAACCCAAACCTGTCTTCCCCGTTTCGAAAATCAGTGGCTAAAAAAAAACCCTAAAATCAACCCTCCCAATCACGCAATTTCCTCCAAAAAGAGAAGGTCCCAAAATCAGACAATCAACCCAGGAAATCTCGTTCCAAATCGAAATATATATATCAAAGCAGCAATCCTTCAAGAACCCTAAGCAGCATTTACAATCGCGAATCCTTCAAAACTAGAAATGAAAAAAAAAAAAAAGAAAAAAACTAACGTGGAATTAATATTTGAATTTTTAATAAATCAAATACATAGAAGAATACATTCAACTAAAGCCCTAGAAATGGATGGATTCAGTTTTTTTTTTTTTCTCTCTCTCTCTCTCTTATGTTATTTTCCCGAAAAGTTTCTTTCTAAATGCTCAAAGGCAAGCGTGAGGGATTCGCGGAACTTACAGACTCAGAGTCCATTTCGGAGCCGAATCGGGTTGGAGCGGTATGTGAAAATAGTTAAGAGAGATATGCAGAGGAAAATAAAGGAACCGTATTATTACTGCAAACGATAATTAATTTTTAACACACGCAATCTCTCTTAACCGGTTTTTTTGGGCCGCCTCTTTCTTAAACCGCTTCGTTGAAATGGTCCATATAATATAATAATATTAAAAATTAATTGTTAGAATTTTTTATTTGTATAAGTTCGTTTTTTTAGGTAAAAGTATCGCTCATGTAATATGAGTCGGATTACATTTTATTCTCTTTATATTAGATTAAAATACAAATTAGTTCTTTTAGTAAATTCTTTTATTTATTTGTATTGTTAAAAATTAATGTAATTGACGGAATAACTAGACAAGAATATGTGATGTGCCATGTGTATCTCGTGTTGATAGACAGAGACCAATTTTTAACAATAGAAATGAATAATTTTTTTAACAAAAAGACTAATTTTCTCTTTAATCTAATGTACAGGAGCTAATTTATCAATTTTTTAGTGGAGGGGTAAAATATAATTTAACTTCTAATACAGTGGCTTTCATGATAATTTTATAATATTTGTTAAAATGTGACAAAACCTCCTAATTCTTCACAAATTTAGAATTTAGTGTTTGCACTCCAATTTTCAAGAATTTAGTCTCTATATTTTTTAAATTTCAAAATTTAAATTCAATAGTTAACACAAGTATTTTTTTTTTTAATTTGTTCATGTAATATTTTAAAATAAAAAATATCCACTTAGTTGTCATGTAATTAAAAAATGATAATATAATGAACTTGAATATTTTTTTAAAATATTTTTAACAATGTTAACAATTAAATTTACGAATAATACAAAGACTTATGACATATTTTAACTTGATTTTTTTATCATCCGCCTCCGATTATGCCCACCTTCTTGCCCTTTCTTAAAATTTTGGCACCTTATAATATAAGAAAATTGTGTTTATCTATTTTCCAACATGTTTATCCTTTTAATTGAAGATTATTATTTTTACTAAATTATAACACATTTGACACGGATGAGTGCGGAACAGGAAATTTAACCCACATTTTTTTTAATTTTTCTTCATTTTTTTATTTTTTCAACCATTTTTTTCTAAGAAATATTTTTTAATATTTTAAGAGAGTGTCAATAATCAATATGAAAAAATTTATCCAAACTTTACCCATTGAGAAATGTTTTTTTTATCGAAAAAATTTCTGGGTAAAAATTATTTTGAGGTTATTTGCTGGAAATAAATTTATAAAAATATAAAGAACACCTAAAACCCTCAAGAAATTGATACCAAATTATATGGATGAGTGCAAAACAAGATTATAAGTTTGTCCAAGTTACGAATTTGATTTAAGCTTATACAACCTGAGACACAAACAAATCTAAGAATTTTAAAACTAAAGGAAGCAATTAAAATAGATAATTAAAATAGAAAAACAATTAAATAAATCAATAATTAAATATGAACAAGATAGAATAAAGGAGAAAATAAAATGGATAGATGGAAAAGATGAAAATGGCATGTAAAAGTCCTAAAGAACCTTGGAAACCCGATGAATTCACAACCCCCTTCAAATGACTCTAATTTTCCTTCCAAGAAAGAAACTTGGCAAGAAAAAAAACTTGAAAATAATCCCTACAATCTAAAAATATTGTTAAAATTTTTCTAAAAGAAAACTCGAGAGAAATTATTAAAGAGAAAATTTTTAACTCAGTGAATAATGAATGAATTGATTGTGTACAATGAAGAGGCTTTTATATAGGTTAGCTAAATAAATCTAGATAAAACTATTACGTATACTAAAACTCTGATTAACTTAAACAATAAGTAATTTCAAACTAAACTTTCTTATTAAGCTTAAAACTTGTAACCCAATATGATTTAAACTTGAATAAAAAGCCTGAAACTCGTAATTTTCGTAATAATTTCATCTAGAAATTCTGTTCACACAACCTTCACTAAAATAGTCATAACTTTAGCTCCTGAATTCGAAATCAGGTGATTCAAAGTGAGTTTCGAAACTAAGAGATAACTCTTCAAACACTACGCAGACTTCTAAGGCTATAAATGTCTAGATCCCATCCAAAAATAAGTTGCAAATTGACTAATATTTTCTGCTTAAAAATTGACAGTTTGATTGAATTGACTTTAATAAATTTCATACATTCCGTGCAAGTTTCATTCTCCCTTCTAAAAATGAATTGACTTTAACGAATTGCCTTTAAACATAAGGTTTAAAACTAATAATAATAACAATATATATAAAATATATATGAAACTAAAATAAAAAATAGTTTAAATAGTGAGTAAAAAAAATTTTACATTATAGAAAAATAGGTCTTTAGCGGCATTTTTTAAAGCTTTTTGGGCTTTTAAAAACACAAAATATATAGTGGTGCATAGGAAAAGTTGTACCAACTTGATTTTCAATGGTACAGGAAATGATGGTTTCAGAACCCTATTCTCCGATGATTGAGTCAATAAATATTATTTATTAATATTTACGAGTCAATTATAGGAATATATTGAATTTAGATCTAGAAATTTTAATGATTGGATGATTAATTAGGGCACAAAGACTAAATCGTAAAAAACGTAAAAATTAATTACTATCAATTTTTATTAACTAAAATGCTTAATATTATTCAAAAGTCTAAGTCGCAATTAACCACTATTTAAATTGTAATAGACGGTTAATTAATTTATATTTTTTTAATGTTAAAATTAAGTTAAAATATATTAAAACATAAAACAAACTTAATGGCCATTTGTCACTGATCTTTTCCCCCCTTCACAGTCGTTTCTCCATTGAAAAGAAAGCCAAAGCTTTGGGCCAACTTATTCTTCAAAATTGGTAAGTAATTTTTATTTTTATTTTTTAATTTTTATGTTTTTAGAATCTCGAGAGTATAATTTAATTAGTCTTGAGATTAATTTGCAAAAATTTTAAAGTTTTAAAAGGTTACCATTAATGATTTCTTGAAGTTTTTTTTTTAATGTTAAATGATAGATTTGTAAGCTTAGAAATGATCAAGAACTAATTTGTAAAGTGGATTTTGTTAATTTTGAGTATCAGGATTAAATTATAATTATGTCAAATTTGACATGTAATTTTTGTAATTTTTTTATTCTATAGGGCTATAGATGGATGAAATTAAAAACAGATTGAAAAATGAAACTTAAATGTGAAAGTTATAGTTGTTTCGATTTTAGGGACTAATTGAATAAAATGTGAAATTTTAAAAAAATTTATGAAAATGCAATTAAGCTGTCATATGCATGGAATTAGAGGTTTTAAGGTAATTGAAACTGATAATTTGAAATGAATTACTATATAAACCAATATTTGAACCAACTAGTAGATAATCAAGGAAAAAGAAAAAATGTCGATTAGTCCTTGACAATTCAATCGTTGTTGTTATTACCTGATAATTTCATAGGATATAGTTATGTACTTATATGTATTGATTGTGGTTGAATTGTGAATTTATAGTGTTAGTGTAACAACCCGAAATTCAGTGGTGTCAAAAAATACGGTTTCGGGACTCTGTTTCCATAAACCGAACCTTTATTTACAGAGTTATTTTTTTAAGTGAATTGAATTTTGAAATAGTAATTTGGCCGAATTAGCTATTAATTAATGTTCAGGAACTAAATCATAAAAGTTGCATAAGTTAATTGCTATAGGTTTTAATTGTTAAATGACTAAAATGGTAATTAAGCCAAAGCTCAAATTGGCAAGTAAACCATTTTTGATGGTGGACGGTTTGCTGGTATTTTTAATTATTATATATATATTTATTTGTTTATGAATGATGCTATAGACTTGTCTTCTTGGGAAGCTCGGTTAATTGAGTTAATATAGTATGAAAATTTAACCATTCAAAGTTAACTAAATAGGTAGAGTTGTTTGGAGTCTTGATGGAAAGCAAGGTAAAAATTTTATTAAAAAAAAGAAGGGATGTCATAAGAAAGGGGGTTGCATGTGAAGACATTGGGGGACAGACCATGATTATGGCTGGCTAAATCTACTATCAACTTACATCATTTTAATGATTATTGAAAGTGGAGGAAAATAGGACAGTGGAAGGGTCGTTGGCCAGTAATAACAAGGAACGAGAGAAAGGTAAAAATAAATGATTTTATTTCTTCTTCCATCCCATTTTTCTTCTTGGCCAAGATTCAAATGAAAGGAGGGAGAAGGCACAGCTGCATGTTGATGAATGTGGGAGAATTTGCTTGTTTAAGGAATATTTTTTTTGCTTGTTTAAGGAATATTTTTTTTCTCAAAATTGGTAACCTCTCAACCCCCAAACTATCTTCATATGGATTGAAAAGAGAAAGAATGGACTCACGGTGATGCATGGCCGTGAGTTGTGGGAGGGAAGTCCTTTTTCTTGTTAGCTAAATTCTTTTGCTGCTGGAATTTTGATTGTGTGTTTGTGATAGCTTTCATAATTCACCCTAATGATATGATTATTTGTTTAAGCTTGCAAGGACGGAGAGAACTCAACCGGCGAAGGGGAGTCCAAGATAAAGTAGATAGCCTCGGCCTTACGAGAATTTTCTGTGAGTTTCGAACCTCAAATAATATATCAAACTTTAAAATTTTCCAAAAAAATAAATATGAGAATACTCATGCCAAAATCAAATAGCTTAAAAACTTAAATAAATTTTTTAATATATATTTTCGATTAGTATTGAAAAATCACATTGGTAACTTCAGTTCTAGTGTGGAGCATGAAGTTTCACATGATAATCAATCTCATTTTTATTAGGAAAGAAAGTTTAATTGAGCAGTTCAATTATTTATTCTAAATGGAGCGTCAACTTAAGTGGAGCTCCAGGTTCTGACAGCAAAACATCAGTAAAAAGTCCTTTGTCATATTTGATTTCTTTGAGAACTATTACATATGATTTTTGCAATGAATAAGAAAACCGAATGATTAGCATTTTTAGAGTGAGAGAGAAATTGCTATAACACGGATGGCAAAATTGAATAAACAAGCATTTTTTTTTTAAAATTAATCAGAGCCGTAGAGATCTGCTGAAAGCTTTCCAAGACATGGGATTTTGGGGGTCAGCCACAGGCTTTTTCCCAGCATTTCCTTTCCTACCAAGGATTGGTTTCAGCAACTTCTTCAGGGCCCTGTTGAAACCAGACCCAGGTCGCCCTTTCCGCCCCTTTGGCTTCACCGCTGGCGGCGGAGCTTGAAACTGTGAGCAGTAGTGCGACCTTTTAGCAACGCTTGGCTCGGATAGGCTCCTACTCAATATGGCTTGGTTCAGCTGAACCTCGAAGGAAAGCCTCTCAAACTGGTCCAGCAATGTGCTCTGTTCGTCCCCGAACCTTCTTAGAACAACTGATATTTCGTCCATGCTTTTGTTTTCATTTGTTAAAACCATTTGCCTTTGCTCATCAAACTCAGCATTCTCATTCTCCTAATTCTATCTAGCTATATATGTGTGAATCTTTGCTCTTCGCTTTTAGCTTTTGCTTTTTGGTGTTGCTCAAGAAGAGGAAAAGCCGAGTTTGGAGCTGAGGATTGGCTTGCAACGGGAGGAAACTTAATTGTCCAAGCAAAGTAGCAGAAAAGCGTCAACACAACAGATCACCTACCGCTTGGAATGTGAGACGGTTCGCAATGCATAAATGGTTTAAATTTTAATTTGTTAATTTTCGCTCCATATGTAACTTTTTTTTACATAGTACTCATAAAATGTTACTCATAAAAAATTAATTAATAGATATAAAATTTAAAATTCAAAAAATATAGTGATTAAGAATATTTCAATTTAAAAATATGAATTAAATTTACAACTTTATGAATAATATAATATTAATAGCAGAATTTAACAAAAAATTTTAATTGTTATAATTTGGTCAACAATAAAATTCCCCCAAAAAATATAAAGTCTAAAATTGAGCTATATGAAAAGTGTAAAAATTAAAATAATTAAATTAAAATACATATAATATATAAGTATAAGTTTTAATAGTAGAATTTGATTACACAATGAAAATTAATATGATCAAGATTTAATTTATCTTAGTAGAGTTCAAACAATAAAATATATCTTTGGAGTTAACTCCAAACTCGAGATATATTAGATTTTATTTAGAAAATACAAATACAAACATAAAATACGAATTTGACGGCCATTATATCTAAAAAATCCTTTTTCCTAAATTTTTTTACCGAAATGGGCCAACTTTTTTATTATTTTTTGGAAACAGCTGAATCCCTCGAAAACGCATTCATGTCAGCGCGATCTCAGGTAATATGTCAGCAAAACGCATCCCTGGGGGAGCATTTTGCCCTTTTTTTTTAACCCCCAACAGCTATTTTTTTGACCGTTTGGGCTCCAACGGTAAAAAAAAAAAAAAATTATAAAACCTCCCCTTTCATTTTTTTTACACAAAAATCCTCTCAAATTTATCTCAAAGCACTCTTTAATTTCTTCAAAAAAGCTCTATTTAAATTTTTTCTGAATTAGTTTTTTTTAATAAAAAAATATTCGATTGTGTTAACAATGGTCAGAGAATTAATTCGTCTCGATAAGGAACACATATCCGTCGAACAAATAAAAATGGTAAGTGTTAAATTTAATTTTTTAATATTATTTAATTGTTTTTCATTTATGCAATTTTAATTAATTTTTATTTTATAAATATTTGATCGGGTGTTGCAATGTTATATCCATAATATGTCTGGTCCTCCATCATCGTTGATAGAGAATTACCTGCGGGAAGTGGGTTTTTGGCACGTGGCCACAATAGGCCGAGGGTGTAAGTTGGACCCGAAACTAATCAGTGCGTTGATAGAGAGGTGGAGACCCGAGATGCACACTTTTCATCTTCCATGCGGAGAGTGTATTATCACTCTGGAAGACATGCAATTGCAATTGGGATTACCGGCGGATGGGTACGCGGTCACCGAGTCCGCTCAATCTGCTGATTGGGGAGCCGTATGGTACGAGCTTTTGGGTGCTATTCCGGATAATATTAACGGAGGTCAGATCGAGATGGGCTGGTTACGAGACACATTCTCGGAACTGGATAATGATTCGACTGAACTAGAAAGAATACGATATGCTCAAGCATATATTCTTGAGATGATTGGAGGTTATCTGATGCCGGACTTGTCATGAAACCTCGTACATCTGAGATGACTGCTGAAACTCGTTGATATTAGAGCAGCTGGTGAATTTAGTTGGGGGTCTGCCGTGTTAGCAAACTTGTACAAGGAGATGTGCGGGGAGACACGACCGAATAAAGCCAAAATCGGAGGTTGCCTATCGCTACTGCAATCATGGGCACGGTTTTGCTTTTCATTTTTACGTCCTCGAGTGGACCACCCATATACATTCCCACTCATAACGAGGTAAATTTTAGATTAGATTTTGCAATTATTACGTAGATTTAAAATATAATTGTATGCTAACAATTTATTTAATTAGGTGGAACCATTCGGCAAGTTATGTTGGAATGCCTACCTCTCTTGAAGATATACGACTTCTATTAGACCAACTGTCAGAAGCACAAGTAAGTATTAAATAAAATATATATACATAATAAAATAGTCATTTTGTATTTAGTATTTAGTATTATGTATATAACTAATATTTTTACCATGTTCATAGTTTCAATGGATACCATACGAGGATCCGGCAATTCGGGCAATAATTTTGGATGAATTCTTTCAAAATCCGAACATTTGGCATGTAAAGGTCCCATTGATCAACTATGCTACTTTGGAGATGTACTAGTCAGATAGAGTATTGCAGCAATTTGGGTTCTGACAACTGATTCCCGTGGCACTTGAGGTGCTCGATGATGAGCACAAAATCGACTTACGACAACTGAATACGAATTGGCCGAGATATTGGTCAGAATATATCGAAATGTAGGAAAATCAGTATGATTATATACCTACTCGGGAACCGATCATCGTTCCTGAGTTAGCGTGTGTGCCGGAATACATGCCATGATTTAGGATCCATGGCAAGCCATATTTACTGTCTAAAGAGGAGAGGCGACGGCAAATTCGTGTCTAAAAGGAACGACGGGGCCCTTTAAATCCTAAAAGAAGGGATAACGACGCGGGCCCATCAATAGCACCCACACAATCATCGGGCCTATCAACCGCGCCCACACAGTCACCGGGCCCAACACTTCAACCGACGACACCCATATCACAGCCTTTTTAAATTATGCTAGGTGCATATCCTAGCCCTTATATGTATCCTAACCCTTATATGTTTCCTTTTCCCAATCCTATGGTAGGTTGGAATGCATGACCGGGTTCATCTCCGTTCCCAATTACTTCGAGTCAACCGCCAATCTATAGGCTACCGTTGCATGAGGGATCGCACGAGGCACCGTCGGGAAGCTCTTCTTTTTACCAATCCCTTGTTCCTTTTGGGATTCAAACACCTCCGCCATGGATGATGCAAACACCTCCGCGGTCATTATTCTATCAAGGTGGGTCATTCTCTCAACACCCACAACTAGATCCCCTGTTGGAGGAACCACAATCCCCGCCGGAGCAACCACAACCCCGCTCGGAAGCTGAACCAAGGAGGAATCTAGAGCGTAACCGTCGACGACCCCCATGTGGCACTGATTCCGACCGGCACCAACATTATTATTTTTTAATATATTTGTATAAACTTTCTCATATTGTTTCATTTAATAAAATAAAAGTTGTTTTTAATATTTTAATTGTAATTTACTTTTTATATTTTTAATAAAATAAAAGTTTTTTTGAATAAGGCAATATTTTTAATATTTTTATATTTTTAATAAAATATAAATAATGCAACATAATTTTATTACAACAACTATCAGCTATTTTGATTTGGACATGATCGAGTTGTATGGCCTGGGTTCCTACACTATCTGCATAACTTCTGTTGGTTGGTTGTTTCTCGGATATCCATATTATTACGTATTCTAGTCGAGCAAGGTCGACCCTTTGGTTTGCGATACAATTCTCTATCCGGTAATAGCTTAAACGGAGCAAGCGATACAGACGACCACTTACGTTCATCTGGGACCAGTGGGAATACGTGTCTCTACACGTTGTACATGTATTCTATTTTGTACGCTTCGTCGACATAGCTCATGGGATCTAGATGGAGATTTTGACAAGTTGCAATTACATGAACGCATGGATAACGAAGTGTGTCAAACCTCCCACAGTCGCAGGTCCTATTTTTTAAGTGTACACAATATTGCCCGCCAATAATACCTTGGTTCAGTCTGTCAAACTCCGTCACACGAAACCATAGATTGTCGTGATTGTGACACGCTATGTGCATGGTGTTGGCCCGTGCCTTCGCCTTGTTAATTTCTTGCAATACCTTCGCGCACCATACATGGCCTCCCTGCATTTGGCCTTTATAACTCGCTGTTCAATTTGGAAATAGTGTCACTAAACAAAAATATGTCTCTCACACAACCGATGTTATCGGTAAATGATGCATTCCTTTTAGAATAAAATTTATACATTCAGCCAGGTTTGAGGTCATATGACCATATTGTAGGCCGCCGTCTTATGCTTGTGTCCACTGTTTGAAAGGTATGTTACAGAGGTAGTCTGAGCCTTCTTCGTTAACTAAACGCAAACCCGCCAACATCTCATGAAAATGGTCCTTACTTATCTCACACCCTGCCAATATAAGTTGATAGCGAAAATTACATACCACTCTTCCATTCAGAATAAATTGAATATTACAAATGAAATTAATTTAATAGAGATTAAATACCAATATTCTTCACTTGCCATTGTTCAGTTGTAGATTGATATTACCCGTAGTAGTTGGATGCAACGTGCCTTAGGCAATACCTGTAATGGGCTAATTTAGTACAAGCCCAAAAATAAACAAAAATAAAAGTCAAATAAATTAAATAAGTCCAAATTTTCAAAGTCCATTTACAAATCCAATTTACAAACCGAATATAGCCCAAAATGCAAAAACCCTAACCCAAAAATTTTACAAGCCCAATGGCCCAAAATGCTTATGCATTCTCAGTAGAACAGAAACCCTAGGTGCGTCGTACCCTCCTCTGCCATCACCCTCGTGCCTCCACGTCAATGCACCTACGTGCCTCCGTAGCACGTCCAACCTCCGCCCCGTACCTACAGATAAGACAAAGGACAGACACAAAAAGAAAAAAAAAGCAAAAAACATTGTATTTTCTTCGGCTATAAAAGCCATGAAATCAAATGTATTTTTTGACATTGAATATTAATAAAAAAAAACATAGTGTTCAATAGAAGAAAAAAAACCAATTCGGAAACGTGCAAGGTTCGCCCTTTTTTTTCCCGTTTTCGAATTGATTATTTACAAAGTTTTTTCATTTTTTTTAAAAACAAAATCATATATATACACATATATATATATATTAAAAGAGTATAAAAAAAGGGAGAAGGTTACCTTTTCTTGCGTTACGTTTTTTTTAAAAAAGGGGCATTTTTGGGCTCCGGCCTCTGTGCACGACGGTTGACGACAATGGAGCCTGCGGTGGTGGTACGCCAGAGGATGGCCGGGGACCAAGGCCGGATAGGGCTTGTTGCAGAGAAAAGAGAGAGGGCTCTCAGAAATTTTTTGGAAAAAGTGAAGGAGGAATGTTTTTTTCTAAAATTTTTAGCTTTTAGACCCACACGAAACGACGTCGTTTTAGTATTTAAGTTTAGACACCAAAACGGCATCGTTTTGCCCAAGATCCGCGTGTTTTTTTTTAAGCGGAGGGGATATTTGCGCATTCAGCCCCTCCGCTTTTTCAACCAGTTTCAATTCACTCTTTTTTGTTTTTTTTTCTTTTAATTTTGCCTAATAATTTTGATTTTATTTCATTTTAATCCCTTAATGGAACGACGCCGTTTTGGGGACAAGGGATAATTTTCCATTTGGCCCCTCTTCTTATCCGTGCGTTACAATTTGGGTCCGATATTTTATTTTTATTCTGATTTTCCCTTTAAATTCTGTTTAACTTTCAATTTAGCCCTTTTTTTATTTTTTTACATTTACGTTTTATTTAGTATTTTATTTATTTTAAATTTACACTCCTAAGTTCACTCTAATCCAGATTTAATCCTTAACCTTTTATAAATTCAATTTCTTTTATTTTTTTTATGTTTCAAAGAACTGTTTTATTTAATATTCCATTTAATATTTTATTTATTTAATATTTATTTTTTCAACCCTTTTTTATGACTAAAATTCATTTATTTATCTTCCTTTTACTTATATATACTGTCTATTATTACTATCATTATTATTATTTATTTATATATGTTTTATTTCAAATTGTGGCTTTAATTTCATTTATATTCTAATTTAATTATTTATTTTCAATATTTTTACACACCATTCTCCTCATATTTATTTATGTACTTATTTATTTGTTTCTTTGTCTTATTTGTATTTGTTAGTATTTTCCTTTGAGTGTGCTGTTTTGTCATTATTGTTATCATAGTTGTTATTTATTTTGTTTATTTCATTCACCTTTGATTGTTAATATTGGTATTAAGTTGTATCATATATTGCCATTACGAATAACGAATTGTTTATGTAACGCCCCCACGCCCGAGACTGTCGCTGGATTCGAGCTTGAGGTGTTACCGAACATAATTTATCAAATTAAGAACTTCGAATCATTTGTTTCTACATTCACAGCTTTCTAACTACCTGCGTCACAGTTACAAGAAAAATCATATCTCAAGTTACAAAACTCGAAATCAAGATCCATAAATTTTCCCTAAATCTAGACTCATATATTTATTTACTAATTTTTTTCTAGAATTTTTTCTTGAGCCAATTAGTACAGTTTATTAGTTAAAGAATACCCCTGTTTCAGAACTTGACTGGTCTGACCTCTGTTTACTGCAAACCATATTTCTCTCTGTAAAAAATTTATATGACTATGCCGTTTGTTCATCCTGAAAGTAGACTCAATAAGGATTCCAAGAATATAAAATACACCACCTAATTATTTTTTATGATTTATGGTGAATTTCTAAAGTTGAAACAGGGGATCCAGAAATCGCTCTGGCCCTATTTCACTAAAACTCAAATATCTTCTAACATATAATTCCTTTTCCCGTTTTGTTTGTTTCATGTGAAACTAGACATATTAGGATTAAATTTCATATTTAATCCATCACCAAATTCAATTTCTATGATTTTTAGTAAATTTTCAAACTCACATCAGTGTTGTTGCAATGTTGTTCATTTATGGCAAATTTCATCTTTTCATGAGTTTTTATGGACTAGATAACCTATTAACCTTCCGTGACATCAAACATGATCTAAATTAGCCATTTCCATTACTTATCATTATCAAGCATTTTCTTAACCAAATCACCACCATATAACAAAATTATTTACACAAAATAGGTATATTGCTATACATGCCATACTTAAGTTTTATGTGCCATTTACTAAGAAAAAGTCCTTCGGATAGTGTGATCGAACCTTCGACCTGTCGCGATTCCTGAGCCGGCTTGTTCAAAACTACAGTGAATGAAAAGGAGGGAATAAGCATAAATGCTTAGTAAGTTCATATGCAAATAACAAGTAACATAACAATACAATTATAACAAACAACCTTAGCATGGTATCACCAAAACATATTTCACATTTCTAAACATCATTCATCATCTTATCATCTTATCGTTGTTGTATCTAACTTCAACCCGAGGGTTAAGTACATACCTGTCCAAAGTGTCCATTTCGTAACACTTACCAAAACGTCACTTGCATCTATGTGTTCTTCCATTTCACTAGAAATTTTTCCCGTTGAACACATCGGAATATAACTCGGATATATGGATAATTTGCACATAAGTGCCACATAACATATGTAATCAATCAATCATGTAACCCGCCCATAAGCGAACTCGGACTCAGCTCAACGAGCTCGGGCGTTCTCATCCATAAGTGAACTCGGACTCAACTCAACGAGCTCGGATGCCTAGTTACATCTCACAAGCTCGGACTCAACTCAACG
The DNA here is from genome assembly GCA_025698475.1 of Gossypium anomalum. Lineage (NCBI taxonomy): Eukaryota > Viridiplantae > Streptophyta > Magnoliopsida > Malvales > Malvaceae > Gossypium > Gossypium anomalum. The sequence goes on along the minus strand of CM046958.1, from coordinate 27,128,255 downwards.
AGTTCGGACATTCGCATCCATAAGTGAACTCGGACTCAACTCAACGAGTTCGGATGCTTAACCATCCTAGTGACATGTCACTTGTATCCTAATCTATTCCTAAGGTTCAAACGGGATTTTCCTCGAACACATATCCTTGCCATCTTCCGTAAAATACCGAAACCAATACTCGGTAGCACTTCATATTTAATAAATAATACAAATAATTTGCATTTTATTCGAAAATAACCACAAAGCATATATTTTATGATAAAAATAAGCATATCATATAAATAACATCAATAATTTAAAAATAACAATTATACTACATTATTTACACATGAACTTACCTTGGTACCAAAATATCAATTTAGTCCACAATCTTTTCTTTTCCTCGATTGGGGTCGATTCCACTTCTTTCTTGATCTAAAATAACTCATTTAGCTTATTTAATACTCACATTATCAAATTAGTCTTTAATTCAAATTTTAGTAAAATTATAATTTTACCCCTAAACTTTTGCATATTTACACTTTTGCCCCTAGGCTCGGGAATTAAACTTTATCCCTTATTCTTATGTTTTATGACATGCTGATCATTTTTCCCTTCTATGACAATATCAAATTCACACTCTAACATGTACTTATGACTATTAGGTATTTTTACTGATTAGGCCCTTTTTACTCGTTTTCACTCAAAACCGAGTAGCACAAGTTGTCTAACATAATTTAAAACCTCATATTCTATCATAAAACATCAAAATTCACAAATTTCACCTATGGGTATTTTTCCAAATATGAACTCTAACTCAAAATATTACTATCATAAGCTATACCGAGGAGTTAATGGATTTCAAAAACATAAAAATCATTAAAAGCTGGGCTTGGAATCACTTACTATGAAGCTTGAAAGTTGAAGAAACCCTAGCTATGGAGAGAGCAAAATTTGGCAGCAACCATATGAAGAAGATGACTATTTTGTGTTATTTTTCCCTTTTATTTCATTTAATATCCAAATGACCAAAATGCCCCTCCCATTGAACTTTCAAAAATTCCTTCCATGTCCTAATTTTTGTCCATGAACTTAAAATTGGTAAAATTGCTATTTAAGACCTCCTTATTAATATTCCAAAACAATTTCATACTAAAAACTTCGAGAATGCAAGTTTTGCAGCTTATTCGATTTAGGCCCTAATTTCAATTTAAGCACTTTAGGCATAAAATTTCATCACGAAATTTTCACATAATCATGCAATCATATCATAAACATCAAAAAAATTATAAAATAATTATTTCTATCTCGAATTTGTGGTCACGAAATGATTATTTCGATTAGGCCCTAATTCGGGATATTACAACTCTTCCCCCTTTTTAAGGATTTTCGTCCTCGAAAATCTTACCGGTAAACAGGTGTGGGTATTGGTTTCTCAGCTTTTCTTTAGGTTCCCATGTAGTTTCTTCTACCCTGTGCTTTTTCCACAATACTTTCACGAGAGCGACACTTTTATTTCTTAGTTTTTTGACCTCTCGAGCTAAGATCTTAATCGGTTCTTCTTCGTAAGTCATATCCGGTCGTAGTTCAATTTCTGTTGGTGAGATTATATGTGAAGGATCTGAATGATACCGACGTAACATAGATACGTGGAACACATCATGAATCCTCTCTAATTCAGGTGGTAATGCTAGCCGATATGCTACCGGTCTAACTTTTTTAATTATTTCATACGACCCAATAAAACGCGGACTTAACTTGCCCTTCCGTCCAAATCTAAGGACTTTCTTCCATGGAGACACTTTCAAAAATACCTTATCACCAACTTGAAACTCGATTTCCTTTCGTTTCAAATCCGCATAAGATTTCTGTCTATCTGAAGCAGCTTTCAAACAATCTCGAATCACTTTCACTTTTTTCTTGGTTTCTTTTATTAGATCAACTCCATAAATCGATTTTCCTTGAGTTCAGTCCAATACAAAGGCGTTCGACACTTACGACCATACAATGCTTCATAAGGAGCCATTTTCAAACTCGTCTGGTAACTATTATTATAAGCAAATTCTACCAACGGTAAGTACCTTTTTCCCAACTACCTTGAAATTCCAATACGCAACATCTGAGCATGTCTTCAAGAATCTGAATTACTCTCTCTGATTACCCATTAGTTTGTGGATGAAAAGCAGTACTGAAATTTAACTTCGTACCTAACGCGTCTTGCAACTTTTGCCAAAACCGCGAGGTAAACCTCGGATCTCTATCCGAAATGATCTACAATGGTATTCCATGTAGTCTAACAATTTCTCTAACATACAGTTCAGCCAACTTGTTAAGAGAATAATCCATACGTATCGGGATAAAATAAGCCAACTTAGTCAATCTGTCAACAATTACCCAGATGGCATCTTTCTTTCCTGGAGTCAATGGCAACCCTAAAACAAAATCCATAGTAATCCGATCCCATTTCCATTCAGGAACCATAATAGGCTGAAGTAATCCCGAAGGCACTTGGTGTTCAGCTTTCACCTGTTGACAAATTAAGCACTTTGATACAAACTCGGAAATATCTCTTTTCATTCCACTCTACCAATACATTTTCTTCAAGTCATTATACATTTTCGTACTGCCCGGATGAACCGCCAAACAGTCATTATGTGCTTCATGCAAAATCTTTTGAATCAACTCATCATTTTTCGGTACACAAATCCGATTTTTAAACATCAAGCTACCACCATCGAACCACCTGAAAATCGATCCCGTGATCGACTTTCACATAATCTCTTCTCTTGGCTAGCAAATCTTGATCATTTTTTCGAGCTTCGTAAATCTCTTGTAAAAACATCGGTCTAGCTCTTATCTCTGCTAGAATCGAACTATCATCTGACATTTTCAACTGAGTGTTCATAACTCTTAAAGCAAACAACAACTTTCTGCTTAAAGCATCGGCAACCACATTTGCCTTTCCTGGATGATAATCAATAACAAGCTCGTAATCTTTCAATAACTCCAACCATCTTCGCTGTCTCAAATTCAAGTCTTTTTGTGACATCAAGTACTTAAGACTTTTGTGGTCGGTATATACCCGGCACTTTTCACCATACAAATAATGTCGCCAAATCTTCAAAGCAAACACCACAGCAGCCAATTCCAAATCGTGAGTAGGATAATTCCTCTCATGAGGTTTTAACTGCCTCAAAGCATAAGCCACCACTTTTCCTTCTTGCATGACTACACACCCCAAACCATTTAGAGAAGCATCACTATACACCACAAATTTTTTACCTGATTCGGGCTGTACTAACACTGGTGCCTCTGTTAATAACTTTTTCAATTCTTCAAAACTCTGTTGACATTCTTCCGTCCATTCAAACTTAAAATTCTTTCGAAGTAGTCTAGTCATAGGAGCAGCAACTACGGGAAAATCCATTTACAAACCGTCGATAATACCTAGCTAGCCCCAAGAAACTTCTAACTTCGGTTACATTTTTCGGTGGTTTCCAATCAACAATGGCTGAAATCTTACTAGGATCAACCCGTATACCATCACCTGAGACAATATGACCCAAAAATCCAACTTCCCGAAGCCAAAATTCACTTTTACTAAACTTAGCATACAGCTGCTTATTTCTCAAAGTTTGCAAAACTATCCTCAAATGCTCAGCATGCTTTGTCTCATCTTTTGAATAAATTAAAATATCATCTATAAACACCACAACAAATTTGTCCAAGTATGGCCGAAATATGCGATTCATTAAATCCATAAACACAGCAGGAGCATTTGTCAACCCAAATGGCATAACTAAAAATTCATAATGACCGTACCTTGTTCTAAAAGCAATTTTAGGCACATCCGACTCTTTTACTCGTAGTTGGTAATACCCAGATCTCAAGTCAATCTTTGAAAACCATGTCGCTCCTTTTAGCTGATCAAACAAATCATCAAATCTTGGCAATGGATACTTGTTTTTGATTGTCACCTTGTTTAACTGCCGATAATCAACACACAACCTCATAGAACCATCCTTCTTTTTCACAAATAACACGGGAGCACCCCAAGGTGAGAAACTCGGTCTCACAAAGCCTTTATCAGTCAAATCTTGCAACTGCGACTTTAATTCTTTTAACTCTGTTGGTGCCATTCTATATGGAGCAATTGAGATTGGAGTTGTTCCCGGTATCAAATCAATACCAAATTCTACTTCTCTGACTGGAGGCAAACCTGACAATTCTTCTGGAAATACATCTGTAAATTCACACACAACCGGTACTGATTCAACTTTCTTTTCAACTTCTTTTGTATTAATTATATATGCCAAATAAGCTTCATAACCCTTTCTCAAATATCTTTGAGCCGACATTGAAGAAATCACACTAGACAATACTTCTGATTTATCTGATTCAACCAGCAGAGTTTCACCATTTTCACACTTTAATTGTATAACCTTTTCTTTGCAATTTATTATAGCATTATGCAATGCCAACCAATCCATACCCAAAATAACATCAAACTCATCAAACGGCAACAACATCAAGTCGGCTGGAAAGTAATGACCCCGAATCATTAAAGGATATTTCTTGCATACTTTATCAACTATCACACATTTGCCTAACGGATTCGACACTCTAACCATAAATTTGTGTGTTCTCAACTGGTATATTCATACTAGACACCAGCTTCATGCATACATATGAATGAGTAGAACCGGGATCAATCAAAGCAATAACATTAACATCATAAAGAGAAAATATACCGGTAATCACATCAGGTGAGGAAGCATCTTCACGCACTTTAATAGCATAAGTTCTAGCCGGAGCCCTTCCTTCAGATCTAACTGCTGCATCTCTGGCTGCATTCTTACTGCTTGCTTCATTCCCAGCTTTTCTTGAATACTTTCCCCTCGAATCCGCACCACTTGCTTTCGTATACTGAAATTTTTCTTTCTCAGCTCTCTCTGGGCAATCTCTAATAAAATAATCCGGAGAACCACATCGAAAACATTCATTTGCTCTGCACGGACCAAAATGATTTCTACCACACCGCTGGCACTCGGGTTTAACAAATCTCGGGTTCCTTACACTGGCTGCCGAAGTAGTCTGGGACTTAGGACCGACATTTTGCTTCTTAGAATTCCCATATGATTGCCCAGTTGAACCTTGGGAACGAGGATTCATATTTCTTGACTTTCCAAGTTACTGTGAGGGTACATTACTCATTGGTCTTTTCTTCCAATTTCGTGTCTTAGATTCTACCTTTTTCTTTTCCTTAAGTAGTTCTTCAGCCTTGCAAGCTCGATTGACAAGTACCACCATTTCTTTTAGTTCAAGGATCCCAACAAATACCTTGATGTCTTCGTTGAGCCCGTCTTCAAATCGTCGGCACATCTTAGCCTCTGTAGGAACATATTCTCTGGCATACTTACTCAATCGAACAAACTCTCTTTCATATTCTGTGACTGTCATATTACCTTGCTTCAGCTCAAGAAACTCTTTACGTTTCTGATCAATAAATCTTTCACTAATATATTTCTTCCGAAACTCTTCTTGAAAGAATTCCCAGATTACCCTCTCTTTCGGTACCACCGAAATCAAAGTCTTCCACCAATTATAGGTTGAATCCCTCAACAAAGATATAGCACATTTCAAACATTCTTCAGGTGTACAAGATAATTCATCAAATACCCGGATAGAATTTTCAAGAACTCTGCTTTCTCGGCATCGTCATCAATATTTGCCCTAAATTCTTCGGCCCCTTGTTTACGAATTCTATCAACCGGAGTTCTGTGAAATTTTGTCATATCCACACCCTGAGGCATCGGGGGTATAGGTTGAGGAATTGGGGGAGGTGGGGGAGGTCGTACATTTGGGTTCGTACGAACGAACTCAATGTACCATGCACTCATCATTTGGAGAAAGGCTTCCCGATCCCTTTTTCTCCTCCCTGACCAACAGTAGGAGGTGAATTTTCAGTCGGCGCTGCCCCTTCAGCCGGAGCTGGTGCATTACTTTCTACTTCATCTGCCACAGCTGGATCAGGATCCATTTACTATATAAAAATCATTTAAAAAGGTCAAAAGTCGTCACACTATCACAATTTATACATATGGCATGTATAGCAAAATCCGTACATACAACACGTAGTCCGAGAACCGACTAAACCTGGTCTGATACCAATAAATGTAACGCCCCCACGCCCGAGACCGTCACGGGATTCGAGCTTGAGGTGTTGCCGAACATAATTTATCAAATTAAGAACTTCGAATCATTTGTTTCTACATTCACAGCTTTCTAACTACCTGTGTCACAGTTACAAGAAAAATCATATCTCAAGTTACAAAACTCGAAATCAAGATCTATAAATTTTTCCTAAATCTAGAATCATATATCTATTTACTAATTTTTTTCTAGAATTTTTGGTTCAGCCAATTAGTACAGTTTATTAGTTAAATTTACCCCTATTTCAGAACTTGACCGGTCTGACCTCTGTTTACTACGAACCATATTTCTCTATTTACAAAATTTATATGACTATGCTGTTTGTTCATCCTGAAAGTAGACTCAATAAGGATTCCAAGAATATAAAATACACCGCCTAATTATTTTTTAATGATTTATGATGAATTTATAAAGTTGAAATAGGGGATCCAGAAATCGCTCTGGCCCTGTTTCACTAAAACTCAAATATCTTCTAACATATAATTCCTTTTCCCGTTTTGTTTGTTTCATGTGAAACTAGACATATTAGGATTCAATTTCATATTTAATCCATCACCAAATTCAATTTCTATGATTTTTAGTAAATTTTCAAAATCACGTTAGTGTTGCTGCAATGTTCTGTTTATGGCAAATTTCATCTTTTCATGAGTTTTTATGGACTAGATAACCTATTAACCTTCCGTGACATCAAACATGATCTAAATTAGCCATTTCCATTACTTATCATTATCAAGCATTTTCTTAACCAAATCACCACCATATAACAAAATTATTTACACAAAATAGGTATATTGCTATACATGCCATACTTAAGTTTTACAGGCCATTTACCAAGAAAAAGTCCTTCGGATAGTGTGATCGAACCTTCGACCTGTCTCGATTCCTGAGCCGGCTTGTTCAAAACTACAGTGAATGAAAAGGAGGGAGTAAGCATAAATGCTTAGTAAGTTCATATGCAAATAACAAGTAACATAACAATACAATTATAACAAACAACCTTAGCATGGTATCACCAAAACATATTTCACATTTCTAAACATCATTCATCATCTTATCATCTTATCGTTGTTGTATCTAACTTCAACCCGAGGGTTAAGTACATACCTGTCCAAAGTGTCCATTTCACAACACTTACCAAAACGTCACTTGCATCTATGTGTTCTTCCATTTCACTAGAAATTTTTCCCGTTGAACACATTGGAATATAACTCGGATACATGTATAATTTGCACATAAGTGCCACATAACATATGTAATCAATCAATCATGTAACCCGCCCATAAGCGAACTCGGACTCAACTCAACGAGCTCGGGCGTTCTCATCCATAAGTGAACTCGGACTCAACTCAATGAGCTCGGATGCCTAATTACATCTCATGAACTCGGACTCAACTCAACGAGTTCGGATGCTCAACCATCCTAGTGACATGTCACTTGTATCCTAATCTATTCCTAAGGTTCAAATGGGATTTTCCTCGAACACATATCCTTGCCATCTTCCGTAAAAATATCAAACCAATACTCAGTAGCACTTTATATTTAACAAATAATACAAATAATTTGCATTTTATTCGAAAATAACCACAAAGCATATATTTCATGATAAAAATCAGCATATCATATAAATAACATCAATAATTTAAAAATAACAATTATACTACATTATTCACACATGAACTTACCTTGGTACCAAAATATCAATTTAGTCCACAATCTTTTCTTTTCCTCGATTGGGGTCGATTCCACTTCTTTCTTGATCTAAAATAACACATTTAGCTTATTTAATACTCACATTATCAAATTAGTCTTTAATTCAAATTTTAGCAAAATTACAATTTTACCCCTAAACTTTTGCATATTTACACTTTTGCCCCTAGGCGCGGGAATTAAAATTTATCCCTTATTCTTATGTTTTATGACATGCTGATCATTTTTCCCTTCTATGACAATATCAAATTCACACTCTAACATGTACTTATGACTATTATGTATTTTTACCGATTAGGCCCTTTTTACTCGTTTTCACTCAAAACCGAGTAGCACAAGTTGTCTAACATAATTTAAAACCTCATATTCTATCATAAAACATCAAAATTCACAAATTTCACCGATGATTATTTTTTCAAATATGAACTCTAACTCAAAATATTACTATCATAAGCTATACCGAGTTACCGGGATTTCAAAAACATAAAAATCATTAAAAACGGGGCTTGGAATCACTTACTATGAAGCTTGAAAGTTGAAGAAACCCTAGCTATGGAGAGAGCAAAATTCGGCAGCAACCATATGAAGAAGATGACTATTTTGTGTTATTTTCCCCTTTTTATTTCATTTAATATCCAAATGACCAAAATGCCCCTCCTTACTAAACTTTCAAAAATTCCTTCCATGTCCTAATTTTTGTCCATGAACTTAAAATTGGTCAAATTCCTATTTAAGACCTCCTTATTAATATTCCAAAATAATTTCATACTAAAAACTTCGAGAATGCAAGTTTTGCAACTTATTCGATGTAGTCCCTAATTTCAATTTAAGCACTTTAGGCATAAAATTTCATCACGAAATTTTCACATAATCATGCAATCATATCATAAACATCAAAATAATTATAAAATAATTATTTCTATCTCGAATTTGTGGTCACGAAACTATTATTTCGATTAGGCCCTAATTCGGGATATTACAGTTTACTAGTATATTAATATTGTTGTTATTCACGGGTATAATGTTTAATTCACATACCATTTTTATTTTTAAAATATTGCATTAATTTTTACCCAAATTCGTAAAAAAGGAAAATTTTGAAAGTAGGCAATGTTTCGCATTTTAGAAAAACGAGAAACCGTACCCTAACTTACGGGGTCTCGATTTTCTCGTTGAACCTAAAATAGCCAAATATCCTTTCAAATATTAAAACACATGAATTTTAAATAAAAATAAAAGCAATATTCCGCGTTTAGAAACTCAAGAAGGCCATGCCCTAACTTATAGGGTTTCGATCTTTCTCGTTGGATCTAAATAACCGAATATCCTTTTAAAAATCAAAGTACAATTTTAAAATAAAACAACTAAAAGGTAAGCTTATTTTCGAGAGTTCAAATGTCGTGTCCTAACTTACGGGATGTTACATCTTGTAATCTCGAGATGAGAGAGCCTTTAATACTCGTTTCAGTTTATTCAACCATTTTTTCAACATTAATAAAAATGGAAAATATCGTATCTTAAATTTTTTTCGGGTTTTCAACTTTCTACGTTAAGACATTAATTAATCAATTAGGTACCAATTTTGGGCGTTACAAGGGTGCTAATCTTTCCTCGTGCATAACCGACTCTCGAACTCGTTTTCTCAAATTTCGTAGACCAAAATGGTTGTTTTAGTAAATCAAGATGTTTTATTAAAACGATCAATCATAAGGTGAACCGATCACACCTCATAAAAAAAATATTGGTGGCGACTCTCGTTTTCATTTTCAAAATAAAATGTTGACAGTTTTTCAAAACAAAAAAATGGTTTATGCTTATCAAACAACTGTCAATACCTTCACCGGGGCAATACCTTTCTCATTGGTTTATGGAATGGAAGCGGTTTTGCCCATAGAATTCGAGATTCCTTCTCTCCGAGTTTTGGTTGAGCTGAAGTTTGATGAAACAAAATGGATTCAATCCCGATATGATCAGCTAAACTTAATTGAAGAGAAAAGGTTGAAGGCCATTCGTCATGGTCAGATGTACCAAAAACGAATGATGTGGGCGTACAACAAAAATGTTTGCCCTAGAGAGTTCCATGAGGGGAACTTGGTATTGAAGAAGATCCTTCCTATAAAATAGGACTTTAGAGGAAAGTGGATGCCAAACTGAGAGAGACCTTATTTGGTAAAGAAGGCATTCTTTGGAGGAGCGTTGATGTTGACCAAGATGGATGGCAAGAACCTGCTTAATCTTGTGAATTCTGATTCAATCAAGAAATACTTCACTAAAAGAAAAGAAAAAGAAAAGGAAAAACAAAAATAAATAAAAATAGAAAAAAAATAAAAAAAAGAGAGGCCAAGGCGAAAACCCGCAAAGGGCATCTTGAGACCAAAGGAGTTTTGAGTTGAAAACCCGAAAAGGGCGACTCAAATTTTGACCAAAGAATGGACATTAAGTCAATAGGTATTTCACCTAAAAAAAAAGAAAAGAGGAAAATTGAAGAGGCCAAGGTGAAAACCCGCAAAAGGCGCCTTGAGACCAAAGGGGTTTTGAGTTAAGAACCCCAAAAAGAGTAACTCAAATTTTGATTGGAGTTGGGGCATGTGGTAGCCTTGTCCTCTCAAAATTAACAAGGAGGAGGAACTTTACATCTTGGGGCATAAAAAAAGGACTCTAGGTCTCCTAGACACATTTTAAGCTTAAAATGGTCCTCAAGAAGTTTGTGTGGAGAAGCTCATGCTGCGATATTTGGGGCACCTATTTTCATCTACTCATTTTGAATTTTAGCAAAGTTTGCCATCTTTGATTAATTTATTCGTTTCGAGCTATGCTTTCAATCAATTTCTTTTTTATTGTATTTGCCATCTTTGATTAACTTATTCGTCTCGAGCTATGCTCTCAATCAATTTCCTTCTTGTCCATCATTATGATCTTTTTCAAGCATTTTACATTGAAATAACGATTTATAGACTAATAATACTTTCACAAAAAGAGTTCTACATATTACTCTGGAAGCTTCTAAATAGTACAATAACCTGAAACAGGACTATTATTTAGAACTCACCAAGCCTAAAGGTTGGAAATATTTGAGAAAGAAGAGTCTAAAGTGTGACAATTTCTTCGGATTTTCTGTCAAAGATATCAGCTGAACAAGAAGATAGGATATTGCGTTAGTGATAGAATCTTGATGATTAATGAGCAATGACAACCCAAACATTAAGAAGGGATCATTCTCATGACATTCTGCATTCATGAAAATATCATTCATACACATCTAGTTAGGAGCATTTGCTTCATTCTGATCATGACATCTTAATCATTTGGCATAAGCATAGGCCTATGAAATCGATTCTACAGGTCATGTCCCCCAGAGGACGATGTAGCAAGATCGGCGAATCCACAAATCTCATCTCCCTAAAGTAGCAGTAGAGTAAATTGAAGTTGTAGATCTTATCTCCTTGAAGTTGCAGTGGAGTAGATCGAAGATAGCGGATCTTATCTTCCTGAAGTTGCAGTCGAGCAGATTGAAGCCACCAGCCTTATCTCTCTGAAGTTACAGCAGAGCAGATCGAAGATAGTGAATCTTATTTTCCTGAAGTTGCAGTGGAACAGATTAAAGCTACAAATTATGGCGGATCTTATCTTCCTAAAGTTGCAGTGGAGTATATTGAAGCCACCAGCCTTATCTCCCTGAAGTTGCAGCGGAGTAGACTGAAGACAGGAAATCTTATTTCCCTGACGTTGCAGTGGAACATATTAAAGCTATAACTTATGATGAATCTTATCTTCCTGAAGTTGCAGTAGAGTAGGTTGAAGCCACCAGTCTTATCTTCCTAAAGTTGCAGTGGAGCAGATTGAAGCCACCATCCTCATCTCCCTAAAGTTGCAGCGGAGTAGACTGAAGATAGCGAATCTCATTTCCCTGAAGTTACAATGGAGCAGATTGAAGCTACAGGTTACAGATCTTATCTCTCTGAAGTAGCAGTAGAGCAGGTCAAAGTAATAAACCCTATCTTCCTGAAGTTGCAGCAGAGTAGATTGAAACCACAAATCTCACCTCTCTGAAGTCGCGGTAGAGTGGATCGAAGCAACAAGATGTAGTGGGTTGGAACGAAGCTACCTGGAAAAGAGGAGCACCAAAAAAATCGAGATTCAGAGACCGAACAAAGTTGGTCCTTTTTAAAGTCTTTTCTCTATTCTCGTTACACGACAATGAGTAAAGAGGGGCAGCTGTAATGGGCCAATTTAGCCCGGGCCCAAAAATAAACAAAAATAAAAGTCAAATAAATTAAATAAGTCCAAATTATTAAAGTCCATTTACAAATCCAATTTACAAACCGAATATAGCCCAAAATGCAAAAACCCTAACCCAAAAATTTTACAAGCTCGATGGCCCAAAATGCTTATGCATTCTCAGCAGAACAAAAACCCAAGGTGCGCCGTACCTTTCTCTGCCACCACCCTTGTGCCTCCACATCAACGCACCCACGTGCCTCCATAGCACGTCCAACCTCCGCCCCGTACCTGCAGATAAGACAAAGGACAGACACAGAAAGAAAAAAAAGCAAAAAACATTGTATTCTTTTCGGCGATAAAAACCATGAAATCAAATGTATTTTTTGACATTGAATATTAATAAAAAAAACACAATGTTCAACAGAAGAAAAAAAACCAAAATCAAAAACGCGTAAGGTCTTTTGTTATTCGCCCTTTTTTTTTTCCCATTTTCGAACTGATTATTTACAAAGTTTTTTCATTTTCTTTTTTAAAAAAAAAACTGTATATATACATATATATATTAAAAGAGTATAAAAAAGGGAGAAGGTTACCTTTTCTCGCGTTTCGTTTTTTTTAAAAGGGGGGCATTTTTGGGCTCTGGCCGCCATGCACAGCGGTCGATGGCGGCGGTACGCCAGAGGATGGCCGGAGACCAAGGCCTGATAGGGCCTGCTGCAGAGAAAAGAGAGAGAGCTCTCAGAAATGTTTGGGAAAAAATGAAGGAGGAATGTTTTTTTCTAAAATTTTTAGCTTTTATACCTACACGAAACGACGTCGTTTTGGGATTCAAGTTCAGACGCCAAAACGGCGTCGTTTTGCCTAAGATCCGCGTGTCGACCCACTTCGGATTGAGGATCCGCGTGTTTTTTTAATTGGAGGGGATATTTGTGCATTCAGCCCCTCCGCTTTTTCAACCAGTTTCAATTCATACCTTTTTGTTTTTTTTCTTTTAATTTTGCCCGATAATTTTGATTTTATTTCATTTTAATCCCTTAATGGAACGACGCCATTTTGGGGACAAGGGATAACCCCTCTTCTTATCCGCGTGTTACAATTTGGGTCCGCTACTTTATTTTTATTCTGATTTTTCCCTTTAAATTCTGTTTAACTTTCAATTTAGCCTTTTTTTTTATTTTTTTACATTTACGTTTTATTTAGTATTTTATTTATTTTAAATTTACACTCCTAAGTTCACTCTAATCCAGATTTAATCCTTAACCTTTTATAACTTCAATTTCTTTTATTTTTTTATGTTTCAAAGAACTGTTTTATTTAATATTCCATTTAGTATTTTATTTATTTAATATTTATTTCTTCAACCCTTTTTTATGATTAAAATTCATTTATTTATCTTCCTCTTACTTATATATACTGTCTATTATTTTAATTATTTTATCTATTATTATTTATTTATATATGTTTTATTTCAAATTGTGGGTTTAATTTCATTTATATTCTACTTTAATTATTTATTTTCAATATTTTTACGCACCATTCTCCTCATATTTATTTATGTACTTATTTATTTATTTCTTTGTCTTATTTGTATTTATTAGTATTTTCCTTTTAGTGTGTTGTTTTGTCATTATTGTTATCATTGTTGTTATTTATTTTGTTTATTTCATTCACATTTGATTGTTAATATTGGTATTAAGTTGTATCATATATTGCCATTACCAATAACGAATTGTTTACTAGTATATTACTATTGTTGTCATTCACGGGTATAATGTTTTATTCACATACCATTTTTCTTTTTTAAATATTGCATTAATTTTTACCCAAATTCGTAAAAAAAGAAATTTTTGAAAGTAGGCAATGTTTCGTATTTTGGAAAAACGAGAAACCGTATCCTAACTTACGGGGTCTCAATTTTCTCGTTGAACCTAAAATAGCCAAATATCCTTTCAAATTAACACATGAATTTTAAATAAAAATGAAAGCAATATTCCGCGTTTAGAAACTCGAGAAGGCCGTGCCCTAACTTACGGGGTTTTGATCTTTCTCGTTGGATCTAAATAACCAAATATCCTTTTAAAAATAAAAGTACAATTTTAAAATAAAACAACTAAAAGGCAAGCTTATTTTCGAGAGTTCAAATGTCGTGTCCTAACTTACGGGATGTGACATCTTGTAATCTCGAGACGAGAGAGCCTTTAATACTCGTTTCAGTTTATTCAAACATTTTTTCAACATTAAAAAAAATGGAAAGGATCGTATCTTAAACTTTTTTGGGTTTTCAACTTTCGACGTTAAGACATTAATTAATCAATTAGGTACCAATTTTGGGCGTTACGAGGGTGCTAATCCTTCCTCGTGCGTAATCAACTTTCGAACCCGTTTTCTCAAATTTCATAGACCAAAATAGTTGTTTTAGTAAATTAAGACGTTTTATTAAAACGATCAATCATAAAGTGACCCGATCACACCTCATAAAAAAAAGATTGGTGGCGACTCCCGTTTTCATTTTCAAAATAAAATGTCGACCGATTTTCAAAAGGAAAAAAATGGTTATGACAATACCGATGGTGTGTGCGATGCCATAGGTTTCCTTGTCGCTCAATTGTGGCTAGTATTCCAGTGCCCCGATCTGATATAACGCAGATATCAGGTTGGGGGAAGACATACCTCCATAACCTAGAAAGAAAGAAATCTCAATCATCAGCTGGCTCCCCCGGTGTTATTGCAAACGCAATTGGAAGGATTCTCCCACTGCCATCCTGTGCCACAGCTAGCAACAGCCGATGGGTATATCTACCATACATAAAGTTACCATCAATTTGTACCTATGGCTTGCAGTATAGAAATGCATCTCGGCATTGCTTAATACTCTAGAACAGACGCTTGAACACTTGGCATCCAAGGAGCAATCGGTCGTTGTAGTACGCAGGTGTCATTTTAAGGTCTGTTATGCAACCTGAGACATATCTCTCCAACACCTGATACCACTACCACATTTCATTATATGAAGCGTCCACCATACATCTTTTCCAACGCCTTCTGCTCAGCTATCCAAGCCTTGCGGTAAGAGGGCGTGTACCTTAATTGGCTACGAATATTGGCAATTAAGACCGGCATTGAAGTCCTGGGATCTGCCTTCACCGTCGGTAGTGTCAAGCTAGCTAACATATCTAAATCCATCCTGGGATGATCTTGTGAAACACCTGTCAACGAAGTATATTAAATAATGCAACATTACGTAATAACAGTATTATTCAAAAACCCTAAACATCTAGTGATATTGTACCGCCAACACATGTATGTGGATCTTTGTACTTTTTTATCTCCCACAATACTGTCCTTTTCTTCAGCGAGACCATGATTTTCCATGAACATGTACCGTATTGCACTGCACACTTGGCCTCAAACTTATCGAATTTGGATTTAACCACGTTGTAGTTAACCTTGTTCATGATGCTATGTTGTTTCAATGCACCAAGAAAACTATCCTTATTGGAAAAGTCCTTACCAACTTCCAATTCACCCGAATCCAATGACGAACTTGTACGATCACGCTTTCTATGTGGTAGATCTGGAAACTCTAACGCATCATGTTGAGATAGATCGACATTATGCATGTGGGCTAGAGGCGAGTATGCCTTGAATCGCGGATCTTCTTTTTCTTTATCTGAACCTCCTTCAACATCTTCAGGTATGGTTGGAACAAGCTCCGATTTGGAAAATAATGCAACTTCTGCACCATCGGGGTTGGGCTCTCGAGGTGGATCCACATCGGACTCATCATCTGACCCACCATCATCTGCAACAAACGAGGTTCCCTCGCCGGTAGACATCGTAGGGAGTACATCATCCCTTATTGTGGATGTTTCATAACATCCCCAATCAGATGTGGATTGCCAATCACTAGAAGTTGATGTCATTCCCAGTACGTATTTCCAGCATCGAACATCGACCCATCGAGGTGCATGTCCCATCCACTAACCGAGTGGCATGCAGGAGTTGTGTATTCCATACTGTCACCAGACACGGGTACTTCCGTGTTTTGCCTCCCACTAACGGAGTGTCGGGTAGGGGTCGTGTATTTCTCTTGAACAAAAGTAAATATTGAAGTCGCAAATGCATCATTTGGCGATGAAAATTGTACATATAACTCAAGATAGGGTGATCCACTAGCAAGATGAGTCTGCACCATTGCCTTCAAGCTACGAGGACCTTTGATGCCGAATGAGTCATATCTTACGGGATCAACTGAAGCACAAAATCGATATTTAATAGACAAAACTTTCATTGGCGTCGTTCCAAAGATTTTACGCCTAATTCTTTTATGAAGATCTGTCAAATCTATGTTCTGGTTAAAAACCAGTCGCACTGTATTCTCTGATAAAAAACAACACCGCTCTCGATGTCACAGACCTCACCATCATAGTAAATAATAGCACTAATACGTTTACTCATCTTCAGTTTCTATTCTACTTTAGCCTCAATTTCTCTTGCTGTAACTTATGCAACCTGAGAATGAAATTTGACTCATTTATAGTCTAAGGCCAAATAGGGATTACTGTAGAAAAAGAGCATCCACGTGGGAGCTTTTTTTAGTAATTTTGCTGACAGTGCATTCTGCTTGAAGCGTTTTGGACGCTATTTGTTCAGAAACGTCTTCTCAAAATTATTTTTTTAGATACTACTGTAGAAAAAGAGAGTCCATGTAAGAGCTTTTTTCAATAATTTTGCTGATAGTGCATCCTGCTTGAAGTGTTTTGGACACTATTTGTTCAGAAACATCTTCTCAAAATTATTTCTTAGATACTACTGTAGAAAAAGAGCGTCCATGTGGGAGCTTTTTTCAGTAATTTTGCTGACAGTGCATCCTGCTTGAAGCGTTTTGGACACTATTTGTTCAGAAACGTCTTCTCAAAATTATTTTTTCAGATACTACTGTAGAAAAAAAAAGTTTTTATATGCTCATATATATTTTTTTCAAAACCCTAAACACAAAATTACTTTAAAAAAACTAAAACATAATTTAATTAATTAATCCTAAAACCCTAAATCCTAATTTAATTAATTTTTTAATTAATAGTTAATTTAATTAATTAACTCTAGACCTTAAACCCTAAACCCTAAACCCTAATTTACTTAATTTTTTCCTAAAAACCCTAAACCCTTTAAATCCTAAAATCCTAAACCAAGTAGAAAACCCTAACCCTAAAAAAAGAGGCAAAACGCGTCCCTAGAGGAGTGTTTTGCTAACACATCACCCGAGATCGCGCTGAGGTGGAGGCGTTTTCGAGGGATTCGGCCCTTTTCAGTAAATAATAAAAAAGTTGGCCCATTTCCATAAAAAAATTTAAAAAATGGCTTTTTTTGGGTACAATGGCCGAATTTGACACAAAAATATTGTAATATAATTTTTTTAAAAAAATACAACACGAGTATGGAATGATGGTTTTTGGAATTGGATCAAACATGTATTGGTTGGGAATAAAAAATTGGATTAATTGACTCATGAATTGGTACAAAATAGACTAAAAACTTGTTGAACTTATTTTTATTTTTCTACTTCTAATGATTTTTTAATCGAATCAGTTGAATTGATGAATTATTAATTTTACTAGTTTAACTACCAACCTAGTTCTAAAAACTTCCAATAAAATATGATAATAAAAAATATATTTTTATATAATAACATATCATAAAAGTATAAAATTAATACTTATCAAATTCAACATGAACACCTAAATAACATTTGAATTTAAAAAATTTAATTTTAAAAGATCCAGTATAACGAATTACTCATAATGTATTTGGAATATCATAAAAGTATAAAATTAATACTTATCTAATCGAATGAAAAAATTTCAAGTTAATCAAGTTGATGAATCTTATTTTATCATCCTAACTCGATTTGAAATTTTCTCGAATCGAGTCGAGTGAGATGGAATTCAAATCGAATCGAATATATTTGTTCAAGTTAAATTTAAAAAATGATTATGAGTCCTTATAATCACTATCATTTGACCGTAATCAAACTTTTTCATCGTAATCAAATTTGTTATTAACTTTCATCCTTAATAATTTATTTATTAATTTTTATATACGGGTTAGCTTATTTGCTTGCTTAGTTGCTTCAATTATCTTCTGATTCTTGTCACTATATATTTTGAAATTAAAAAAATATATTAAACGTAAAAAAAAAAAATGTGATTTTTTAATAAAAGTTATCTTAAAGATAAAATGTGAAATTGATACCAACATAAAATTTTAACACGAATATTTTATAGCATCATCAATAAATCAATTTTAATAAAAAAATTATAAAGATTCAATATGATTAAACAATTTAATAATATAAATAGTAAAAAAATATGAAATTTAATTTAATAATATAAATAGTAGATATAAATAAAATTATTAATATTTAGGTTTAAGGATTTTTTGGATGATTTTAATTTTTGATTTAAGGGTAAAAGGTGAAAAGTGAAAGTTTAGGGGAAAAATAAAATATTTTGGGGGATGAGGAAGTAAAATTTTAGCGGAAAGTAAATGAAGAGAGTAAAATTTGGGGAATGAGTTTGGGTAGAAGGAGGTGTTATGAGAGAGGAGTAAAAGTTTTGTGAGAAAGTAAAGAGGTTTGGAAGTTTAGGATAAAAATATAAAATATTATAGTTTAGTATTCGGTTTATTCAAATTCGAAAATCAAACTTGATTCAAACTCGAAATTCGAAAAAAAAATCGAGTTGACTCGAATAATTCGATTCGTTTAACTCGAAGTTTAATTTTTTATTTTTATTTTTTTGAATCGAATCGAGTTTTGCTCGACTCTATATGTTCTCACTTATCTAAAGTGTATCAAAATAATATGTGTTGTACATACTTGAATACTCTCATGATAGAAGCGATCCTCCTCTATAGGGTTTTGTTTTTAAAGCTTGAAATCAAATAAACTCGTTTGTCTAATAAAATTAAACGATTATTTTGATATAGTTTGTAAGGAAGATCAATAAAGCAATAGGTATGGTAATAGAAAAGAGAGAAGTGATTCCATTGTGTACTTAAAATGGTTGAGCCTAAACCATGGGATGGGAGTTGTCCAAAGTTGTAAGCATTCTTCAGCCAAAGCCGCAGTTAATGATGTTCCACTTTATTCTTCCGTGCAAAGAAGTCATGTTTTGTTCTAAAGAAGCTTATTTAACACAAAAGTGGGTACGTACTGCCACTAAGCAATACAATCAATATCCAACTCGTGGTTTTTTTTTTTTTCTTTATATGCTGGAGCTCAGTTAACTATTACTTTTAGAGCTTAAACAGGATAAAGTAAAGGTTCCTCAAACTTAAAAAAAATAAAATTAAGTTGTTCTTTTTTCTTTACACTCAATTAAGCACTTGAATTTTTAAAATGCATCAAAAAAAATTTTTAAACTTCTTCAAAAAAGCAATTAAGTCCCTGCTCTCTTTTCACTCAATTGGGTACTTGAACTTTCAAAATGCATCAAAAAGACCCTCAAAATTTTTTAAAAAACAATTAAGCCCACGCTCTTACTAAAAATTAGAAAGAAAATTATAAAAAATAAAAAATAAAAAATAAAAAATAAATTTTTTAAAAAAATCTTAAATTTTAATAAAAATATAAAAAATTCAAAATTTTTAAAAATTATAAATTTTTTTATAAAAATCATAAAAAAATTGAAAAAATGTAAAATTTTATAAAAATGATAAAAAAATTAACTATCCCTAGTTTTTTTCAATTAAAGTCATCACATGTCGCAACATAGTATGACATGTGGTGAAAAATGATAAAAATAAAAATCAATAAAAGTTATAGAAAAATTATAAAATACTTCTTTTGATACGACAATTTTTATAAATTTTTTTAAGAAATTTATATTTCTTTACATTTTGTATAATTTTCTGATGACTCTATAAAAAATTATTTTTTTATATTTTATAATTTTTTTCAATTTTTATAAAAGTTTACAATTTTTATATATATATATTTTTACAGTTTTTATATTTTTTCTAATTTTTAATAAAAGCAAGGACTTAATTGCTTTATTTGAAAATGTTTGAGGGTCTTTTTGATGCAGTTTGAAAGTTCCAAGTATCCAATTGAGTGGAAAAAAAAGTAGGGGTTTAATTATTTTTTTAAAAGGTTTGAAGGTCTTTTTGATGTATTTTAAAAGTTAAAGTACCCAAATGAGTGAAAAAAAAAAGGACTTAATTACTTTTTAAAAAAATTTAAGGGCTTTTTACACCCTAAAGCTATTATTTATATGTCTACCGTTAAAATGAGCCTACTCTGCTTCTTAATTAAAAACATTTAATTAAGGGCTTATTGTAATCTTATTTATTTATTAATAAAAAAACAATTTAGTTTTTTTTTTTCACTTTAGGTAGAAAGATATTTTGCAAAAAGAAATAAACCATAAGATTAAAAAATCGACATTTTCGTCACATGAAATTGTAAAATTACTAATGAGATGATTGAAACGTAATTCACATAGTTTCTTTTCATATGTGAATTAACATGTAAATATTTACTTTACATGAAACACCTCATATACGACTCGATCATTGAGTCCGAATTACGAGATATCACATTTGTTGTCGGAGTAACCACAACTAATTATAACCTAATTTAACTATTTTTGTATATTGGTAAGTATATTACACATTCACAATATATTATATAATCATTATTGGATTTTTACAAGCTTATGAAAGTGCTTTTGCTAACTCGAGATCGAATAAGAACCAAAATGTAAGATTTTCAAATTATCAGGTTCACATCGCAACTTTGGAGGTTCTAGATTGCGACATAACTCATCGAATTCTCCTCATCGCGACATTGAGAGCCCCACATCGCGATGTGACCATCTGTTTACAAAGGGTACAAATGGTACCTAGCAAAATGGCCAAACTTATATCCACCCTGTTGTAACACATAAACATACTCTCAATACTTCATAAACTATTGAAATTGTATCATCCTTATTGATCTGCCACAATTCGTTGTGGCAAATTAAAGTTTTTTTGACACTTAATGACCTTGTTTTCGGATCATTTTATTGTATTTCAATTAGTTTTCCAATTTAGTAGGTTTTAGTAAAATAAGCGTTTTTACACATATTTTAGTATTATAATGACCCACTGAGCCAATATGGGCCTAGGGTAGGTGATACAGATGAATGTGGAATAGGATCGTAAGTTTGTCCAAGTTGTAGATTTGACTTAGGGCTCTAGACGTTCGAAAAGAAACTTGGATTTTGACACAACACGAAACACAAACGAATCCAAGTTAGATAAAAAAATTAAAGAAAACAATTAAAATAAATAACTAAGATAAATAAAATAGAACAACAAATCAAATATTAGAAAATAAAGAAGAACATAAAAAAGATATATGAAAAAGATGGAACGTGGCGTGTAAAAGTCCTTAGGAGCTGTAACAACCCGTTTTCACTGGTGTCGGAAATAGTGGTTTTAAGACCACAAATCCGAAGAATAAATTCGTAATAATTAGAATTTAAATTACATGAGTTAATTATAATTTTATATTAAATTTTGGTTTAAAGAATTTAGCTAATTAAATAAATAGTTAAGAATAAGTGGTTGTCTCGTAAGTCAAGTAGTTTTGGAAAAATGAGGAATTGTGACCTCGTTTTTGTAAACCGAACTTGTAAATGAAGGTTCAGTTCAGAAATTTTATTTCTTAAATAGTTAATTAAAGAAAAATGACTAATTTATAAAATATGTAAAACTTAATCGCTATTAAATTATAATGATTAAATGACTTAATTAAATAAGTGGAAGGATTTAAATGATAAATATACCATTTTTATATAGTGGGACGACTTGTAGGTAAATTTTATACATTTTATATATTAGATTTTAATGTTAAATTAATAATAAAGTAAATAAAACATAAAAAAAATTAAATGGTCATCTTCCAAAACATTTTCTTCCACCGAAATTGAAACAAGAAAACTCCGTTGAATGCTTGAAGGTTTGGCCACCTTTATTTTTTTGCATATGAGTGAAATTTTCATCAGTTTCTTGTAATTTTTTTTATGTTTTTGAGACCCGTACCTTCGTTTTTGAAATTGTCAAAGATTTTAGATTTTTCTGTTAATGAATTTTAGTTGTTTTTGAATGTTAGATGAAAGAATTATAATTTTGGTTGATGATTAGGACTATTTTATAAAATGATTTTAATTAGTTTTTAGTTAAAGGACTAAATTGATAAAATATAAATATTGACATGAAATTCATGTGAATTTTGAATATTTATAAGTTTTTCTAGTGTTAGTAAAAATTTGGCTAGCATGTAAATGGATGAAATTGTGATAAATTGAAAGTTTCAGACTTAGAGATTAAATTGATAGAAATGCAAAAGTTTAGGGAAATTTTATAAATATGAAAATTTAAGGGTATATGCATAGAAATAAGTTTGATGGTATACTTGAAATTGATATATTGAATTTAATCATTATATAGATCAAGAATTGAATCGTACGAAGATTAATAGGGTAAAAGAGAAAGTTAAGGATTAGTCCTTACGAGTCGAGCGAAAGCATAATCTAAGTAAGTTCATAGTATAGATAATTATATTTATATATGTTATTAACTTATGCTGATTAAAATTGTGTAAATTTGGAAAATGGATGAATATTTGGTGTTGGAACTTTGAATTATAAAATTGTTTATAAATAGTATAAAATGAATGTGTATGTATGCGAAAGATAAAAAAAAAAAAAAAGGGTTTTGAAATATGAACTATATGATATTAGATTTACAACACGTTTTTAGATCTTATGCCTCTATTTTTGTTAATGTGATGAACTCATTTAAATTTCTCATTTGAACATTGTAAACGATTAGAATACGATTGGCATGCCAATAAGTATAATATGCATGCTCATATGGAATTACACTTAGGTACCTCTGCATTGCACTTTAATGCCTTTGTTATCATTTCAATGCTTTTTGGTGTGATTTGGGGAAAATCTGAGTATCTTGAGTTAATTTGTTACAGTTCAACAAGACATTATAATATATGTTTTTGGATAAATGATTCATTGAATTGGAATTGTGTTTATTGAGATGTTATATATATATATGAAAGTATGAATTGCTTCGATACGAGCCTTTATGAATTATGAGTTATATAATTGAATGTTTAGTTCTAACGATATGTGATTTTGCAAATGGTTACCATGGTTTTAATAATCTAAGTTCAATTAGTAAACAATTATAAGTTAAGGTAAGACGACTTGAATTTTTAGCTATGGACTTACTAGGCTTCCAAAGCTTACTTATTTTGTTTTGTTTTTTTTTCTATAGTTAATGTTTTGCGGAATTGTTCGGATGGATCAACTTCAAAGCTCATACTGTCTAGACTCCGTTCTTAGTATCTTTTGATTTAGATTATTTTGGTTTGTGGCATGTATATAGGATTTGAAGTTATTAATGTTAATATGTTAGTTGACTTTGTAATTAAGTTTATGTGGTTATGAGGTGATAAAATATGTCTCATGTGATTTCATTTTGTAAGGTAATGTTTTGTACCTTGTTTTGGCATTATTTTGGTTGGTATCTTTAATGACGATTGAAATGTGGTATGACCAATTTGGTAGGTAATTCAATATGTTGGACAAGTTTGATTTGTTGGAAAAACGGGTTTGGAAAACACAGCGGAAAATTAATTTAGGGAAAAGCCAGAGTTTAAATTTTTTTTCCAAAATAAGATCCTAGTTGTGGTATCTAAAGTAATAAACACTTAATCAAAATTGTACCTTTTCGATTTGTCTAGGATGAGTGCTTTGAACGAGTAGTTTTCTCCTCTATCCTCAAGCTCACGTCTATCGAGTGTGGGCTCGCTTCGAATAAGAAAATTTTTCAAAAAAATTACCAGTGGGGTAATTTTATAATTTCTCTAAACTTTTCGGTCAAGTTGTAAATCAGAAAAATATCTCTAGAAATTTTCTGGAATAATCTCTTCAGAGAATTTTCTCTCTACAACTTTCTCTTAAATTCAAGTGTGTGTAAATAATGACCCAATGCTCTCTTTATATACAGAGACTTTGGAGAGTTCAATTATGATTAAAGTTAATCACTTTAATATTAAATTAATATAATATTTAAATATTAGATTAATTTAATATTAAATCTTATTAAAATAATAGAATGTTTATCTATAAGATAAACATTAAATTAAATTTAATATTAAGATAATCACATTAATATTAAATTAATAAAATACTATTAAAACAAGTATTAAATTAAATTAAATATTAAATTATTAAAATAATATTATTTTTGGAATAGTTAATCTGAAATCAAATTCTCTAGTAGAGTCCCTGTAGGGTTGTATTCCATTGCTCAACAACAGATGACTAACCACCGCCAGCCACCGGGACGCCGTCGGCACTGTCGTGTTTGGTGATACAGGTGCGACACCTTACGACACCCCGAGCCGGTTCGGCTGCTGTCGATTCGGTCTGGGTTAATGACGATTTGGTTCACATACCAGGCTCGATTCGACCAGTTTTTGGGTCTTGGTCTAGGTTTTGGGCTCACTGGCCCAATTTACGATCTTAGGTCTAATTTTCAAGTTTAATCCCATTGGGCCAATTGTCTACCTTGAAAATTAACTTTCAAAAATATCATATTAATTTTAATTGATTTGGTTAATTTAATTTTACTTGATCAAAATTAATTTTTCCAAAAATCACTTAGACTTTCCAAATTAATTTTTCTAGAAAATTCTTTAATCAAATTCTCTAGTTGAACAATTCTTACGACCTCCTAATTTAATTCCGCATTGAATAAATCGAATCAATTAAATTATTCCCAAAGTCATAAAATTTTCTTCTGATTCAAATGCAGTCCAATCGAACTTTTGTTGAGCTAGCGAAGGGACCAATCAGACATATACAATTAGGCTATAGTGATTACAATTTTATCCAGAAGCATTGTTTTGATAATTCACAATTACTTAATCATGGAGTCAGTCCACAAGAAGTACAATGATTGAAAACTCCTTATTGTATACTATTTATGAAAGCAATTCATCCAACTATTTTATCCAATGACCTCGTCATGTGTTTGTTACCCTGATATGATATCCTTGATCCCTTTGAGTTAAATCTATTCACTTAATACAATCCTATTTTATCTCATTGTCACCATTGTATCTTCTTAATGATTAATATGATCATTATCAACAAATGACTGTGATAAATTACTCGTTCGAGAATTAGCAACCCGTGGCCACGTTCCATATTTATCAATTCTCATAATGACAATGAGAGGATATCATTAACTCTTTAATTGAACTATGAATTCCACTATTGCTAGTAAAGTCATGCCATACACAAGTCATGTACCCAACATACTGGCTATAGGCTTGATCATCTTTAGAGCATAAGCCTCCACTTATATCAAAACACATAAGTTGCACATGCATGGTCAGTGACTAACTCAGGATTTAGGTAAATTACATCATGAACGTTACAACTGAATTAATTCACAAACGGATTCAAAATTAATTCATCTTAGGTCTAATCCAATGTTCTACCAATGAATACATCTATGTTTCTACTCGTGGAGTCAACTGCTCTGATAGCCAAGACTAGTCATCTCTCCAATTGGAATTGTAGACGACAAAATAAATCTTCTCAGTATTTAAATCAAATGATCACTTTGATTCTTTTACAAGATTACAGACTCATTTAGATTATCTACTGAAGTAAGTTGTCATTCTTGCAATGTAAACATTTTTTACAATACCACTTATTTTCAGTTTAAACTTTAGACAATCAATGGGATAATATTTGCTTGTCACAATTTCGCTATGCATGCAAAACATAAAAGACAGAAAATACAAAAGACATAATAGTGAAATGTGAAATTAACTTTATTTATTTATTCATCGTTCAAATAAATAGAAAATAGTTACATGTTTACTACAATGTGGACACATTTCGCAACAATCTCCCACTTGCCTTAGTGAAGTAAATGTGTCATGTTTCGCATTCCAATATCCTTGACGTGTTTGTTAAAACTCATAGTTATAAGATTCTTAGTAAACAGATCCGCAAGGTTATTTTTAGAAGCTACTTTCATCACATCTACAATTCCTTTGGCTACTGCCTCTCGTATCAAATGATACTTTTGATCAATATGTTTCGTCCTCATGTGACTTCTCATTTACTTGGTATTTGCTATTGCAGCACCGTTATCACAATATAATGTTTTGGCTTTTTCCGTACTAGGAATAACTTCAAGTTCGGTTAAAAACTTTTGAAGCCATATTACTTCTTTCGTTGTCTCAGAAGTAGCCACATTCTCGGCCTCCATAGTAGAGTCAGCAATGCAAGTTTGTTTTACACTTCTCCATACTATGGCTCTATGACCTAGAACGAATACATTTCTTGTCGTCGATTTCCTTAAAACTTTACAGGTTTGGAAGTTTGAGTCTGTGTATCCAATAGGAGTAAGCTCCTCCCCAGAATACACAAGCATATAATCCCTGGTTCTTTTAAGATACGTTAATATATACTTTACAACTTGCCAATACTTGAGACTTAGATTCACCTAATATCAACTAACCATTCTTACTGCGAAATTGATATCTGGATGTGTGCCAAACATCGCATACATAAGCCTTCCAACTATTGAAGCATATGGAACCTTACTTATATGCTCTCTTTCTTCCACTTTTTTAGGACAGTCATCTAAAGAAAGATGAAAACTTGATGCAGTTGGCTGAACGCCTAACTTTACGTCGGTCATTGCAAAACGTTCCAGTACCTTATCGATGTATGAAGCTTGAGATAGAGTTATCATTTTATTCTTTTAATCCCTAAGGATTTGAATTCCAAAAATATAACTAGCTTTACCCAAGTCCTTCATGCTAAACTGTTGCGCTAATCACAATTTAGCCGATGACAATTCTCCTACATCATTTTCGATAAGTAGAATGTCATCGACATACAAAACTAGGAATACCATATTTTTGTCCTTTATATGCTTATAAACACAAGGTTTATCAACATTTTTCTCAAATCCAAAAATCTTGATCATTTGATCAAATCTTTTATTCCATGAGCGGGACGCCTGCTTATGTCCATAAATGGATCTTAGCAGGTTGCAAACTTTTTTGCTCATTTCCTTTGACAACATAGCAAGTAGTTTGAGCCATGTAAATGTCTCATCAAGGTAGTCATTCAAGAATGCTGTCTTAACATCCATTTGTAGATCTTGTAATCTAGAGCAACAATAATGGATAAGAGTATATGAATAGACTCGAGCTCGACTATCGAAGAAAAGGTCTTATCATAATCGATGCATTCTTTCTATCTGTAGCCTTTCCCTACAAATCTAGCTTTGTGTGTTTCCACTTTCCCTTTCATATTTCTCTTCTTATAGATCCACTTACACCTTATGGGTTTAATCTTAATCGGCAAGTCTACAAGTTCCTACACCATGTTAGAATTCATAGAATCCATCTAAACACCCATGACCTATTTCCAGAGCTTGGAATCAACGTCCTGCATAGCCTCCTCATAAGTCAGTGGGTCATCATCCTCATGATTGACTTCCATATTATAAATACTACCATGATAGATAAAGAAGTTTGGTTTCTTATAAACTCCCTATTATGATGAATTCCCTTATGCTATTGATCGTTTGCAGGTTTTTCTACAACTTTCTCGAGAATTGAACTTGGTGATTGTTCTGCCACTCTCGAAATTTCCTCGAGTACCACTTTACTTCGAGGCTTAAAGTTATCCATGTATTTTTCATCGAGGAAAGTAGTATAAGTAGAAACTTTAATCGTATTGTCTTTCAGATTGTAGAATAATCCTTCCTTTATTCCTTTTGGATATCCTATAAACATACACAATTCTGTCTGTGCATCCAACTTCTTTGCATCTTTATCCAGAACGTGTGCTGGACAACCTTATATTCTAAAGTGATTTAGAGCGGGTTTCTTTCCATGCCATAGTTCATAAGGTGTCTTACAAGAAGACTTGGTTGGTATATCATTCAAAATATAGCAAGCGTTTGTATCGTATATCCCCATAAGGAAGTAGGAAGCTGTGAATAGCTTAACATTGAACAAACCATGTCAAACAAGGTTCTATTCCTTCTCTCAGCTATGCCATTCTGTTGTGGAGTTCCCAGCGCAGTCAATTGGGATAAAATCCCATTCTCTATAAGGTACCCTAAAAACTCATCGGAGAAATATTCCCTACCTCGATCAGACCGAAGATTCTTTAGGATAAATCTAATTACTTTTCCACTTCCGCACGAAAATTTCAAAATTTGTCAAAGGTTTCGCTTTTACAGTGCATTAGATACACATATCCATATTGAGAATAGTCGTCGATAAAAGTCACGTAATAATTGTAACTTCCTCGGGAACTGATGCTCATGGGACCACATACATCAGTGTGTACAGGTTCTAAAGGTTGGTTGGCCCTTGTACCTTTCGCATTAAAAGACCTCTTAGTCATTTTACCTTTCAAGCAAGATTCACATTGTGGAAGACTAACTTCTTTAAGCATACTTAAGGGACCATCTTTTACGAGTCTAGTGATTATTTCTTGGTTAATATGACCAAGTCTTAAGTGCTATAGGTACCCCTCATTAGAGTGAGAAGTTTTAAGCTTTTTATTCACTATTTCAGTTTAAAACATCGAATATTTGTTTAGTTTGATAAAGTAGAGATTGTTTTCCATCCATCCATTACAGATTAAAGAATGATTTCTGTGAATAGCAATCCATTTATTGAATGCCATCATATAACCGTCATAAAATAAACATGCTACATAAATTAAATTCCTCTTAAAATGAGGTGCATAAAACACGTTCTTTAAAACAATCTTTCTAAAATTATCAAAGTGTAAAATAACTTCTCCCACTACTTCAGCTGAAGCATAACTCTTATTTTTGGTCTGTAACTAGAGGCTCATGTCACGCAAACTTCTGGTTTTGCTGAACCCCTATAAAGAAATACACACATGGTTAGTGGCTCCAGAATCAATAACCCATATGTCAATTGATTCTTCCATTAAGCAAACTTCAACCATAAAGAGTTTCATACCTTTGCCTTTTTCGGCTAGGTAATCCAAATTTTCCTTGCAGTTTGATTTGAAATGCCTTTTTCTGTTGCAGAAAAACATTTGATCTTTTTAGGATCTTTTGACTTCTTAGCCTTCTTCCTATCACACAAGGTGGAATTGAAGACTTAGTCGATTTCTTCTTTCCCTTAGCTTTTTGTTTCCCCAAAGAGGACGAGGGGCCTACAGCTAAGTTTGCCTTAGGTTTCTCCTAAATCGGCTTACCACCATTTAGTATCAATTCATAGGATTGTAATTCCTTCATGAGTTAAGTCAAGGTAAGCATCTTGTTCCCTAAGTTGTAAGTGACCTTAATGTAATAACCCGTTTTACAATGGTGTCAAAAATAGTGGTTTTGAGACCACACCTTTGACATGTCGGTTCATAAATATTAAAACGACCATTAAATGATTAATATTTATAAGGTCATTAGAATTATATTAAATTTTTGTTAAGAAATTTTATGTTTATATAGTTAATTAAATAAAAAGGACTAAATCGTAAAAGTGGAGGAAGTTGGTTTCCATTAGCTAAAAGTATTAAATTGATAAAGGAAGTTAAACATAGGGATTAGTAGGGTTATTAAACTATATAGAATGGTGGTGGATAAAAATGGGTAAGATTTTGGTAACTTATTAAGTTAAAAAAATAACGGTAAATGAGTAAATGAGTAAATAAATAAATTTAAGTAAAAGATGAAATAAAATTTCATCACTTTCCTCAAGCCATAATTGGCCAAGCTTGGTAGAAACACAATTTTTGGAAGGGTAAAGCTCGGTCAAGCTAGGGTTGGAGATTGTAAGTGATTTTCTTGCCCGTTATTACTAATTTTATGTTTTTAAGCTCGTATTAGCTTAACCTAACTAATTTGTAAAATTTTCAAATGTTATGGATTGTGCCATTGACGAGTTGAGTTGTTTTCTTGAAGCTTTTGAAAGATTTGTAAGCTTTGTTGTTGGATTGGACTGTTTTGTAAAATAGTTTTTGATGATTTTAATGTTTAAGGGCTAAATTGCTAAAACAATAAAATTGAAAATTGCTTGTACTTGGAAGGCAATAAATGCAAGTAGGGGCTGGTATAAGGCCATGGAAGAATCGGCTAGGTTTGGGTGTAAAAAAAAGGGGTAATTTGCATGTTTGGGGCTTAGGGACTAAATTGAATAAATGTGAAAAGTTGAGGGCAATTTTGTAAAATGTCAAAAAAGACTAAATTGTATAGAATGATTGATTTTGGCTGTTTATTTTGTTAATTGAATAAAAATATTGTTTTAGATCACGAGCGTGTTGATGATCGTGGAAAAGAAAAGAACGTAGAGTAGTTCCTGTGCTTTTGTGATTACTGCAAACCAGTCTGGTAAATTCATTTTTTTGTAAGTATGTTATAATTTATTTCATTACACTTGCCTTACTATTGATTTGAAATATTTTTGTGTCTCTAAATGATGGATTTAATGATGTTCGATAGTGAAATTGAACGTATTAAATGTACTAATACGGGCCTCATGCCTAGTAGGCTATATGCTGGTGATTTAAATGGGGCTAGTGCCTAGCAGGTTATAAGTCGATGTAATGTTTTGGGCTTTGAGCTTAGTAGACTATAAGTTAGTGTATTGTTTCGGGCCTTGAGCCTAGCAGGCTTTAAGTCGGTGAAATGTTTCGGGCCTTGTGCTTAGTAGGTTTTGTGCCGGTGAATGATTCATTCTGAATATTGATGAATAAAGAATTCATCAAGTGATGACTTGGAAAAGGATCAAAATCACTATACTTTTCATTATTCACTTGTTGTGAACTTTGTCTGACAGGATCTAGGATGTTCTAAACGAGTGTTTGTTGTGTTATGTTTAATTTGTTAATATTATCATTTGATTTACGAACTTACTAAGTTTCAAGCAAACTTACTTCTGTTTGTCCTTTGTTTTGTAGATTTCATTTTGCGATTGGGAGATCAAATCAAGCTAAAAAAAAACACACTATCTCAAGGACTCTTGGATAGATTTTGAATAACTTGGTTATATGGCATGTAATAGGGCTATTGAGTATGTTTGTGATTGTATATGTGTAATGGTTGTGTGTTTTGATTTCCATAGATTTGTGGTCTAAGTTAAGTACATTTTGAGTGGCATGGGTTGTATCGTGTTGTGGCATATGCAAGAGTGTGAATGAGTATGGAATTTGGTGTGGTTTGTTCATGAATGAGTAATGTACTTTGGTTGGGAAAGCAAGAATATGAATGTGCTTTGTGGCTTGTATGTTCAAATAAAGAAATGAATTGTTTAAGTGTTTGAGTTGTGGTGTCATTGATGGCACATTGGTTTGGCACATAGGCTATTTGCTTTGGCATGTTTAAAGAATAATTGATTGCATTTTGATGGTTTTTATGCATGTGCTTTGATAAGTCTAGGTACATAAACATTTAGGTATGAAAAAGGGCAAGATTTTAGGTCAATTAAGGTTGCACATAGCCTAGACACGAGCTATTACACGACTATGTGTCTCACACAAGCTGAGACACGGGCATGTGACCCACGTAAGTGATTTACATGGTCTGGCACACGGGTTGAGACATGGGCATATGGCCCAAGTTAGTGAGTTACACAGTCTAGCACACGGTTGGGTACATGGGCATGTAAAATGGCTACACGGGTGTGTGGGAGACACACGGCTGTGTGACCCCTGTAGGTAAAATTTTCCAGTTTTGTCCTTAACATTCTGATTTGTAATGATTTGGTCCCTGTTTATTCGTAAGCCTATTTTAGGGCCTCGAAGGCTTGATTTAAAGCCCGTTCAAATATGTTTTAATCCGAAACGTGTCATATTTATTAGTAGGGAATTTAATTGATGAACGAATGATCTATATTATGTGAATATTCTAATATGTATGGTAACTCTCTGTAACCCTATTTCGGAGACAAAAATGGGATATGGGTGTTACACCTAAAACCAACAAACTCCTTGGTTAAGGATTTCAACACTATTTCAACCTGAGTGTTCACGTCTAGCTTAGCCCCATTGTCCTCCGATTCCACAAAGAATCCTATAAGCTTAAGCAAATGCTCTTTGACTTAAGTGCTAGTTTTCTTTTGAGAATTCATCAAATTTGTAATAGCGGATTGTCGAGCCAATGTGACTTGGCCTCTGAGCAAATTCTCTAAATTTTTCATGATCTCTTTGGCAATACAAAAATTCTCGTGTTGTTTTTGCAACACACTACTCTTGCTCACTAACATTTAACATCGAGCGATCGAGTCAGAATCTCTCCAGTGATTTCTCGCTTTGGGCTGAGCTTCAAGAGGGCACATTTCATCAAGAACGAATTCGTGTTTTTCATAGCTGAGAACTATCAGCAAGTTCGGTTTCTACTTTCGAAAGTTATCCCCATTTAATTTATTCTTAGTAATAATGCTAACAAGAGGAGTAGTGGACATATTTAAACTGAAAAGAAATAAAGATTTCAATAATTACTATATTTGAATTAAGCAAATATTTTTCATTTCAACAAAATATCAGGAATGCTGTATGATGCATGCATTTTGTATTAAAACCTTGAATTTTTTTTTCATTGCTACGATCATTCTCACACCCATCAACCATGTTGCATTGGGGTCCCATGATTAACTAGCAAGAACATGGATTAAATCTAATTATTTCGTGAATCTTAATTCTCAAGACTCCACACAAACTAACGACCGTTTAATTTTTGGCCATCATCTCTAGCTTAAATATCGTTTAATGAAAAAGGGTATGACCAGGGTAGGAACCGGCTCAAAAATTTATCATGCTATCACTTAGGGACCATCAATGGAGGCCGTAGGTCTTGTTCAAAGACCTTTTTCCACTCAATATTTTAAAAACAAGCAAGGTTTTTGTTCCCAAATTTCAAGAATGATCATACAATAGTCCTAGTGGCATTCTTACCTAATCTAAATGACATGCTTCCAATATATGCATGACATGCTATGGCAATTTTATAATATTCACATTCATTCGCAAGTATCAATAAATCATAAAGATAAATAATTTTGATTATCCACAGTTTTTCTTTTAAGGGAAAAACTGAAGAAATGAATGCAAACCGTGCACCAGGCAGGGTCCTAGGACAGGGAGGTGAGTCAAATTTGACCGCTTCAAAACTAAGCCTTTCCTAGCCAAAGAAAATCCCAGACATGCACCATCTCATTACCACACTTCTCACAGTTATCGAATAACCTAAAGAAGTGAATAAAAGAATACAACACATGTATTTTCTCATTACCACACTTTTTATTTTAGAATTATAACATTACATAATATAAATATTATAAACAATTATAAAAAAGATATATAATGAGATATGTAATTAAAATAAAATTGCTAGCCAATGTTTCCATGGTTTTATTTCTAGAAAATAAATAGAAAAATAAAATTACATAAATTTTCAAGTGGACGATCATGTGTTTCTTAAAGTATTGCTATGGAAGAAACTCCTAAAGTTTGGGCGTAAAGGAAAGCTAAGCCCAATGTTCATTGGTCCTTTCAAAGTGGTAGAAAGAATTGGTCTAGTAGCTTATTGACTCAAGTTGCCCCGCAAACTTGATCGAATACATGATGTGTTCATGTGTCAATGCTAAGGAAGTATCATATAGACCCATATCATGTAGTTGTAACAGATGAAGTTGAAGTGCTACTTGATTTGACTTTCGAGGAAGAACCAATAAAGATTATGGCTTGCGAAGTGAATGTCTTAAGAAACAAAAAGATTCCTTTAGTCAAGGTGTTGTGGCAAAACCATAAAACCAGTAAAGCCACTTGGGAAATAAAGAATTAATGAAGCAACAGTATCCTCAGTTGTTTAATGAAGAATATTTCGAGGACAAAATGTCTTAACTGGGAGTGAGTTGTAACAGCCCAAGATCGGTTCTGAAAATTTTTCCATTGCAAGTGAGGGGTTGCCAATGTTTTGACAAACTAGGTGTAAAAGCCAGACTTGGCGGGTCCTGAGTCTGGGTGAGTATCCCAAAGGAAATTTCATTAGCGCGATACTATCCACCCAAATGATGTTTCTGGCGCACTCGTAGGGTGCATAGGCAACAATAGGATGTAAGGTAAGGGATGTTCTAAAAAAGGTGTGTGTATGTATAGAAGGAGAGATTGGCGAAGAAATTAAGGGTTCTTAGGTTATAAGGGATGTCGCCAAAGTTAAGGTACACTCGCTTTGTCTAGCTAATGTACAAGTTACATACTAGCGAGATAATTAGGAATGAACGACGAGTCAGATCAAAGATATGAAAAGATTTTTGGATTATTGTACACACTTCTTTACAACTTGAAGTCGCTAATAAGGGCAATCTTGAAAGTTAGAGACATGTGTCAAGTTCCACTATGAGAACAAGGTTTTATATATTTAAGTGAGCTTCTGAAGAAAGAAAAGTTACTTTCTTCCTTCTGTTGAAAACACCATATTTAACTTGCTTTGAAACTGATCATGAATCTGTTTTACTAAATTAAAACTAAGGGTTTGGGTTTTTACATAGGAATTGTTTTCTCATCCCGGGTAAGTATTCTGGACTCACATGTAGCCTTGTTATGAATATAAAAATGAAGAAGAAAGACCTTGCATGGTGGCTATTTGGGTTTCAGAAGAAAGCAAAAGTTATATGAATGAGTTCTAATGGAATACCTATGTCATTTCTGAAAGTTCGAGGATGGATGTTAGGACTTGGAGATCAAGTTACTGTTCGTGGGTATCAGGTGAGTCCCTAAATTGACTCTTGTATGTGTATTATGCTTATCTAGAAACTTCTATGCTAAGTGGCCAAAGCATAAGATTGAAGCTAGTAAAGTATGATACGACGAATCTGATAAGAAATGTATGATTTATGAATCTGAATGACTATGGTGTGGTTATATCTGAAAGTAAGAACAAGTTTTATAGAAAGTGCATGTGTATTTGGTAAGCATAAGAATATCTGTCATGAGTGAGTCGATGCATGATGAGTCTGGATCTATCACCGAAGTCGTCAAAGGGGTTCGTTAGGACTAAAAACATGAATCTTTAAAAGGATAAGTCCATGACACTAAATAAGACCATATCATATAAGATCGTAACTAGTGGGTTATGACATCATATGGAAAGAAGACCATATTGTGCAAGACCGTAACTGGTGGGTTATGACATCATATAGGAAAATTTAAGGAAGATTATTACCTAACGTGGTTCTCTGTGTATCCTAGAATGATGATGGGCAAACCTCATTAAGTATGGCTTTAGGAAAATCCCTATCGTTTAAAACACCAGTAAAAGGATATCCTTTGTGGCAAAACTCTGGAAAGGTAAGTCTTAGTGGCGAACTTGTAAAAGGACAACCTTTGTGGCAAAACTCTGGAAAGGTAAGTTTTTGTGGTGAACCTATTAAAGGATATGAACCTATTAAAGGATACATTTATGGCGAGTACTTAATAAAAGGATACCTTTGTGGCAATCTTTGGATAAGGAAGCCTTCGTGGCTATCTCTGAAAGGGAATGTCTTTATGGTTGCATCTAAATAATGACCCTTGAGAAAACCATTTGAAAGAAACGCCTCTGTGATAGATTCTGAGTGAAAAGAAAGGAACCCATGGCTAACATGATAAAACGACGTATGAAGTCTTCTAAAGGAGTGATAAGTATGGTGATCTCTAAAACAAAAGCTCCACAAAAAGTGTTATGGCTAACCCAGAATAGTAGCATGTTAAGAACAACAAAACCATAGTGCGCCAGAGTATGTGGTGAACCTAGAACATTTTGTCTGAAAGGCTCTCTACAACTGGAATGGTTAAGGAATCACGAAAGAATAAGATAGGGAATGCGAGAGTGGTACATAAGATATGGAAGGCAAGATATGACTTCAGTACGAAGCGTGACACCTACGGTATAATGAATAGAATCTAAGAGATGTATCTGCCAGAGTTAAGTTGAAGAATAACAGATAAGGAGATTGATAACGGAGTTCTCGAATAAGATTAAGGTAAAAAAGGGTTTACATATTAAGTTCTCATGAACTTACCTCTATGCTTTCATGTCACAGGTAGGCCTGCTCATGGGCTGGGCTACCCAACCCAGCCCGAAGACCCGTCCAAAAATTGGAGGGTTTGGGAAAAAATATAGGCCCCAAAAAATGGGCTTGGATAAAAAACGAGGTCCATTTTTTAAATGGGCCAGCCCTATCCGAATAATATAATAATTATTTTATGTAATTATTTTTAATGTTTAGATTTAGCTTCAGCTTTACCTCCCGTTCCCCTTCCCTTTATTTCCAATTCCAAAATCAAAATCCCTAATCTCACCACCTCCACTAGTCTAGTGTCGTTGTCCGTCGGCGCCGCTCACCACCTCCACCTCCCACCTGCTTCCTCTATCGTTGGCGACCATTACTCAGGTAAGAATTTGAGGGTCTTTTGATTCTTTGATTTCTTTCGTGAAATTCTAGGGACCCATTTTAGAATCAAGGCTTATTTTTTCCTGGGTTGTCGTTTGATCTTTTGTTTGTTTGCATTTTCACTTTTAATTGGCGTGGCTTGTTGGTAAGGGTTAATTTTTCTCTTTTTTATATGTATCAATTTTCTTTTATCAACAATTTATCTCATTATGTTTAGTTTATGAATTATAATTAATTCAATTGGACTTTAGTTTTTTCTTCTTCTTTTAATTAAATTGATTGCTTTTTGATCAGATAATGCTGTTGGTTTTTAGGATATGTGCAATTGTTTAATTATTTTCCTTCATTTTCAAATATGTTATTATTGGAGTTTTGACTGCTTGCAATGTTTGGATGAATGTTGAATCTCTGTTATGTGTCATATCCTTTTTAAACTTGTCTCTAATCCCGACATTAGGCAAATTTGGTTGCACCGCATGTGGAATTAATTATCATAGTTTACTTTATCTTATAATGGATAGGATTATGAATGAATGTCTTATGGAATTATGCAGGTACATGCTCCTCCTCAACTAGAAAATACTAGAAAATTTAGTGCACGAAAAGCATGGAAAATTTAGCTTGTTGTTGTAAACTTATTGGACAAAATATATGTCAACATTCCATGAATGTTGAATCTCTGTTACGTGTCATATCATAGTGCATGAATACAACCCTCATGTGCTTTCTCTTTGGACATTTTCATATGACTTTGTCTCTGTATTTTTCTTCATTGTTCTTACTTGGGAAATTGTTGTAATGCTTTAATTCTAATGATATATTCTTCTTCTTTTTTATATTCTCATTCAGGGTTCATTTTATTGACTTTGCCTTCCAAGTGGCTAAAGACATGAAAAATCAGTAAAATAAGGGAAAATGAAAATGGTGGTGCTTTTTGTGTTGTTTTGGTGCTACTTTTAATACTATTTTAATATTGTTTCGTAGCTATTTATTATATTGTTCCATTGTTGTTTTTAATATTATTTAGCTGTCATTTTTAATATTGTTTGGATACGGTAGAACTTTTATTTTATTATCAATTTTGTTACTATTTTAGTTATAAATGATTACTATCTTAATTTAACTGCTTTTTATTATATTTTCAATTTGTGTATTATTTTAAGAATTGTTTTAATATCGTTTTTAATTTGCTTGTTGTTTTAATATTTCTATGCTTTTAAATGTATTTGATTTATTATATTTTAAAAATTATTTATTTAATAAAATAATCTAAAAAAATTAATATGGGTCGAGCTCGGGCTTAACAATTATATTTTGGGCTGGGCTGGGCCAGGCTCGGGCCTAGAAAATAGGTTAAAATTTTGTTGAGGTCCAGCCCGAACCTAACCTATGATCAGTTCTAGTCACAGGTAAGTTGAGATGGGTCTAGGCCAAGAGACACGATGCTAGGGCTACGCCAGAGAGAATGGCAGAATGGGCTATTATGCATATAGAGCGAGTGAAGCGGCTCGTTAATGTCTGATAGAAATATTATGAATAAGCTATGAAATTTGCCAATAAGCCTTGTAACGTAGCTAGTAATATTGCTTAGAGGCAGAACAAATAGAGCCATATAAATGAGTGTGTTATGTATACTTGTAAGTCCTTGCAGAGTGAAAGACCTTGTTGAAATGGTTGTAAGTACACATTATACACTTAGCCATAAGTTGGTTCGATAACGTTACTAAATAAGATGTATTTGTTGAAAGTTGTAAGTTTTGGTTAAGTACAAGTTTGTGATTGAGTGGCAACACTTGAGATCCGGACCCAACGAACCGGATTAGGTTGAGGGCATTATGTTGGGAAATGTGCCCATATTGTAGTAAACATGTAAATATTTTCTATTTATTTGAACGATGAATAAATAAAACTAATTTCACATTTCACTATTATGTCTTTTATATTTCTATCTTTTATATTTTACATGCATAGCGAAATTGTGACAAGCAAATATTAGCTCATTGATTGTCTAATTTCAAATTGAAGATTAGTGACATTGTAAGAATGTTTACATTGCGAGAAATACAACTTACTTTAGTAGATAATCTAAATAAGTCCGTAATCCCGTAAAAGAATTGAAGTGAGCATTTGATTCAAATACTGAGAAGGATTATTATGTTGTCTACAATTCTAATTGGGGAGATGACTAGTCTTGGCTATCAGAGCAATTGACTCCACGAGTAGAGGCATAGATGTATTCATTGGTAGAATGATACATTGGACTGGACCCAAGATGAATTAATTCTAAATTTATTTTTGAATTGATTCACTTGTGACGTTTATGGAATGATTTACCTAAATCCTAAGTTAGTCACTAACAATGCGCATGCAACTCATGTGTTTTGATATAAGTGGAGGCTTATGCTCTAAAAATGATCGAACCCATAGCCGGTATGTTGGGTACATGATTTGTGTATGACATGACTTTACTAGCAATAGTGGAATTCATAGCTTAATTAAAGAGTTAATGATATCCTCTCATTGGCATTATGTGGATCAATAAATATGGAACGTGGCCACGAGTTTCTTGTTTTTGGACGGTATGTTGACAATGATTATATTAATCATTAAGAAGACACAATGGTGACAAAGAGATAAAATAGGATTGTATTGAGTGAACGGAATTAAGGATATTATATGAGGGTAACACACACATGACGGGGTCATTGAACAAAGTAGTTGGATGAATTGCTTTCGTAAAGAGTATATAATAAGGAGTTTTCAATTATGGTACTTCTTGAATTGACTCCATGATTAAGTAATTGCGAATTATCCGGATGATACTTCTGGACATAATTGCAGTTACTAGAGTCTAATTGTATATGTCTGATTGATCCCTCCGCTAGCTAAACAAAAGCTTGATTGGACTGCATTTGAATAAGAAGAAAATTCTACGAATTTGAAAATAATTTAATTGAGCCAATTTATTCAATGTGGAATTAAATTAGGTGGTTGTGAGAATTATTTAACTAGAGAATTTGATTAAAGAATTTTCTTGAAAAATTAATTTGGAAAATCTAGGTGATTTTTGGAAAAATAAATTTTGATCAAGTAAAATTAAATTAAAATTAATATAATATTTTTGGAAATTAATTTTCAAGTTAGACGATTGGCCCAATGGGTGATTAAACATGAAAATTAGACCTGAGATCGTAAATAGGGCCTGGGAGCCCAAAACTAATGCCAAGACCCAAAAATTGGTAGAATTGGTCCCCGTATGTGAAACCGAGCCAGCGGTCCATCCGGTGG
The DNA here is from genome assembly GCA_025698475.1 of Gossypium anomalum. Taxonomy (NCBI): domain Eukaryota; kingdom Viridiplantae; phylum Streptophyta; class Magnoliopsida; order Malvales; family Malvaceae; genus Gossypium; species Gossypium anomalum. The sequence continues at coordinate 27,088,333 of CM046958.1, read as the reverse complement.
CTTGACCGAACTGATTGGGTCGTCACTGACCTGGACCAAATCGACAACAATCGAATTGGCTTGGGGTGCCATAAAGGTGTTGCACCTGCATCACCGGACATAGAGGTGCCAACGACTACGACGGTGACATCCTAGTGGCCGACGATGATCGATCTTTGGTGGTTGAGCAGTGGAAGAGTTACACTCCTATTGGGACTCTACCAAAGAATTTAATTTCAGATTAATTCTTAAAATAATATTGTTTTATTAGTTTAATTTTAAAAGTGATTATCTTAATATTAAATTTAATTTAATATTTATCTTATAGATAAATATTTTATTATTTTAATAAGATTAATATTAAATTTAATCTAATATTTATCTTAATAAATATTATATTAATTGAATATTAAAGTGATTAAGTTTAATCATAGTTGAACTCTCTAAACTCTCCCTATATAAAGCGAGTCTCGAGTCATTATTTTTCACACACTTGAATTCAGGAGAAAGTTGTAGAGAGAAAATTCTCTAAAGAGATTATTTTAGAAAATTTCGAGAGATATTTTTCTAATTTACAACTTGACCAAAAATTTTAGAGAAATTATGAAATTAACCCACTGGTAATTTTTGTGAATTTTTTTTTGTTCAAAGCGAGCCCACACTCAGTAGAAGGAAGCTTAAGGATAGCGGAGAAGACTACTCGGTTGAAATGCTCACCCTAGACGAATTGAAAATGCATAATTTTGATTAAGTGTTTATTAATTTAGTTATCACAACCAATATCATGTTTTGGAAATATTTTTAAAAATTCTGATTTTTCTCTAAATTTATTTTCTGTTACATTTTTCAAACCCCTTTTTTCCAACATGTTACACTAGGGGTTCGCTAGTAGTTCGGCGAACTGGGGTGTTCGCCAGAATAGTATCAACAAGGAAGTTCGCCAATGTTTTAGAGTTACTGTATACGCCAAAAGATGTGGTAAAGGGTTCACCAGATTTATTGCAAGTGGGTTCGCTAGTCTGTTTGGCGAATTGGAGTTCACCAGTCTATCTAGCGAGCTAGTGTTCACTAGTTAAGTTGCCAACTGGTGTTCATCAGTCAAAGTTAGAGCAAAACTCAAATTAGGAAATTAAGATATGGTATATCTAGGAATACTTTACATGCAAGTAACACATTTCCTAAGTTAAGTAGGGTATCCTAATATTTCCAAGACACTTAAGTCTATAAATACGACCCTTATTCCATGAGAATTCTCTCATCGAATATTCTGTCGTCTAGTCCCTGTTCTGAACCAAGTTCGTAGCAACTAATTTAAGCATCTGTCCTGTTAGGGTTGATTGTCTAGAAAAGCTAGGTTCACTTGTATGAGTGAATTCTGTAAGTTCTGCCTATTTAGTAATCTGTGTGTTTTATTGCGAACCAACTAAACCATCAACCAGCAAGGATAAAGGCAAAGCCAAGCTTGTTTAGTTTATCAGCTATATCGGTGAGTGGTTAAGAATTACCATAAGTTTGCTAACTAATATGTTTTTCAGCATGAATATTTATGGTTCGTATCTCGTGTGCGAACGATTATGATTTTCGAGAACTTTTTTTTAAAAACTAAGTTCCAAAACTAAGTTTACTTTAAACCTCTGGCTTCAAGTTCTGAAACTCTATTTTCAAGATACATTTTAAGCTATGATTTTAAATATATGATTTAAGTGAGCTCTTAAGTGTGCTTATGTTTTTAAAGAGATGTTTTTAAAGTACGGTTTTATAAACTGTGTTTTTACACACTTTGGTGTAACCTTTATGAGCAAGTGTTTTCAAGTAAGCTCCTTATGCGAGCTCTCTGTGATAAGTCTCTGTACGTGCTCATTTGCGAGCTTATGTCAGATATATTGGTATACCAAAGGATTGTGAGTACTCACTTTTTAGTTCTGTGACTTTGGGCATTGAGGCCCTGGGAGATGAGGAGAGATAAGGAAATATCGAGCTCTGCTACATTCACTAGGACATGTTGGTGTATAGGAGAGTGTATTTCTATACATTGCACTTATAAGACATGTTATAAAGACTCTTTGAGTCATTCAGAGGCATTATAAGGAGATCCACATATCCAATGAGACAAGATTTTGATAAGTGTGGGTGAGAACATATTTTATGTTTCTTAGCCATTTTGATAAGACAAGTGTGTGAGCATGTTTCATTCTATTTTAAGAACTATTTTAAATAAGTACAAGCTAAGTTTTAAGTATAATTTTTAGAAAGTATATGCGAAACTATTTTCAAATTTATTAGCTTTTCCAATAAGCAAGTAAAACAACGAACTAGGTTTTGCACCTTCACCACGAACCCAACTCGCGATATGATTTTTAGACTAAGTCTTCCTTTTGTTTTTAAACTTCATGTTTTAAGCATACTATGTTGATTCCTGATTATTCACCCAGTTCGCAATGAACTCACCTACTCTTCTCTTACTTCACAAGTAAGTTGGTTGCGGGCAGTAGTGGCAAGGTAGATAACTTGGCGAGGCTCATCCTTGAACAGATGCTGGCGAACCTGGAAAATAGGCAATGGGGTTTTATTTTATATGGGTTTAGATTTATCAATAGTTGACTCTGTTATTGAAAAAAGTTCCTTCAAGTTAAGTTATGTTGCGAACCATGTCTTAGAATATTTTATTATCCTTTATTGCGACTAAAGTTGATTTTTATTCATGCATGAGTGTTACATGTATTTCCTTTTATCATAATATGCGAGTAAGATTTATTAAGTATTATTTTCTACGACCTCAAAAATTACATGCGTACCCCTAGTAAAAAAATAGTCTTTATACGTAGTGAACCTAGGCAAATTATGCGAGCTCATATAAGTATGCGAACCCATATATTTATGCGAACCCTATCAAAGGATGAAAACCCATATATTCATGCGATGTTTGTTCGTTTGTGAAACCTTATTGTATATTATGAACTTAAGTACTATGCGAACTTATGTTATTTGATGTTTACGAACTCTTAAGTCCTTTTTCTATTTGACATACGGACCATTCCTTTATTTGTTTTGTAAGCTTGCATGTTTTATATACTAAGTATAAGTTTATTCCACTACTATGTAATAACTTAGCATATTTCTATTCCAAGTAAGTGGTGTGTTAGAGGTTAGGTTGGGAGTTAATGGTGAGTCACTTTGGTGGCTAATATAGCACGCTGGATTCTGGTCAAACCTACTCGGATGGTCTAGGGTGTTACACTATAAATGTCTATATAATTTTGAGTTATAAATGATCCCAATTCTGGTGGGTATTCTTGAAATGACCACCTCGTCCACGTCCACGTCCACGTCCACGTCCATGTCTTCAACTGTGACCACAACCACGGCCATGGCCGCACCTATGTCCTTGACCACGTTTGCTAGTGTGGCCTTTATCCTTTTGTTATATGATGTCACATTCACTTCAGGGAATGGATTAAAGCCAGTTAAATGTGACTCGTGATTTTTCATTAATAGTTCATTATTTTATTCTGCCATAAGAAGATAAGATATTAACTTAGAATATTTCTTAAAACCTTTTTCACGATATTGTGTCTATAGGACATCATTACTGTCACACCTCAAAATTGGGCTTAGAAGTTTTGAGGATAAAATAAGGAATTTTTGCTTTAGTGAGCTTGGGAATTTTGTTAGCATGGTATTCAAAAATGTTTTTGTCTATGACATTTTGGAAATTAAAAAAATTTTTGAAAATAATGTTCAAAAGACTTTCAATTTTGAAATAATGACTAATTTGTAAAAGGGTCTAAATTATGAGTTTTTAAAAGGCAATTAAACCAAATTTTAATTTTCACCCTATTTTCCCCTTCATCTTTATAAAACCCACGTTAGCCTCTTTTCCATATTTTTATTTTGCTGTCCATTACATTCCAAGGCTCCTCTCATTCAATTTTGATTCTCAAACTTCATTCCCTTGTTTTCTTTCATTCTTCTAACATTAAACCTCCATAATATTTCATGAAAAACACTTAAAACACCATAGATTTCTCCATTGTTGAGTTTTTGGGTTTTTTGATTTTTTGATCAAACGCTCAATTTTTCATCAACTAAGTTAACGATTCAATTCCTTATTAGTTTTTGATATTATTTGGTCCTTTAAATTGAGTTTTTAGCCGTTAAATTGCATGTTTAAATACAAGCCAAAAATTAGGTCGTTAATGGTGGATTTTAGGATTTTGGGTAAAAACATGGTTTCAAAGGATTTTTCAATTAGTTTTGACATGATTAGAAGATTTTTAAACTTACTTTAAAGTTTCGTTGAAGATTTCCAACGTTTTTAATGAATTTTCGTGAAAATTGTCATAAACATGTCAAAAATTTTAATACCATGAATTAGGTAGTTTTGAGTAGTTTAAAGGTTAAGACTCAGTCCTAGGTGAATAATTAGATGAACGAAATCATTTTTGGGCAAAACGAATAAGTATAGACCAAGATAATTGAAATTCAAGTTTGTTATGTCGAAGGTTTCAATTACAAAAGAATTTAGCTTCGACTTGCATTTTGACCATTTGAAGTGAGTCTTTGGATGATTGTTGATTTTGTATATTGTGTGTTTATCATGTGTGAAGCATCAAAACCATTGGATCCTTCTACGAGTTAGGTGAAAGGTGAGGAAAAACTAGTTTAAGCATTTAGTAATTAGGCGAAAGTGTGATTAGTGAGTGTTTGGAATTGCTACTTGTAGACATGATTCATAGTGTTAATTGGGTGCTTAGGAATAGCCTAGTCCGCTATCCTAAGTTCCAAGTGTAAGCTTTTTATTTCCATTGCTTTATTTTAGCAATTATGTGATATGTGAATAATTGTGGATTGATTATTATGATACAATATTGTGATATGAGACATGAGTGATTACTATTGTGAATTGTGTTGTGTTTTGGGCATGATATACATGCCAAATAATAATGATTATGATAATGATATGCTAATAATGCAAATATGTACTGAAAACGAGCGAAATTTCGGTAAGTATATATGTGTTGAATGGCGGAATGTGATATTATTATGACAGGGAATATGTGAGAATACTTGTATGTGATATATGGTGTTCTGATTTTAATGCACACATATGTGGCCAGATATGTGATAGCTCAGTGAGTATTATTGTGGCACTTAAAGTACAAATAAATATGAATCTGATAAGTTTGTAATGTGTAAGAGACTGCGATATGAGCTGATGAATATGAATAGATATGATGTGCATTAAATCAATAATTAAAATTGTATAATTGTTGATATTTTGGCCTTGTGGTCTTTTGAAACTGTTGGATATGCCATAGGATTGTGAGTACTCACCTATATGTATTATGTTTTTGGGCATTAAGGCCCTAGGACAGGTTGAAGAGATAAGGGAATGTGAGCTAAGCTCCATTCAACGAGACATGTTTGGTTTGTTGGAAAGTGTTAGCTTATGCTTCACTTTTTGGGATATGTTCGACTCTATGAGTAAATTGGTGTGTTAGAGATCCGTGTATCCGATGTGTAGTGGTAAAGACCACTTTTATGTTTCATAGCCTCAAGTGCCAAATTATCGTTTAAATGTGATTTTATATATTGTGATAATACGATGTGAGATGGATGCATAAACATGTGAATAATATGCTAAATGAGTTTATTTAAATTTCATGAAAATGTTAGTATGTTCTCATAATTGCGCATGTAATTATGGTTTGAGTCGTCTCCATTTAACTTGTGAATGCATGTGAATATATAAACTAGACTTGTGAAGTTATTAAAGCATGTATACGTTGTTTAGTCTTGATGAATTATTGTTAAATGAATTATATATATAAGCGAGTTGAGTGTAATTGCATGTAGGAGTATATATTAGTTCATGAATTAATGAAACGTGAATATGTTATTTTGACTTGATTAGAATATGGTTGTGAACGTATTGTAGTATGCTCTTGTTTAACCTTTGATATTGTGTATACTTTGTGGTTATTCCGACATTCACTAAACTTGTTTAAGCTCACCAATTCTCTCTAACTATTGTAGATATTTAGCGTTTACGTTGTGAGCAGTGTAAGGATACCAATGAATTAATCCAAGTTAGGCTTAGTTATTGTGTAGGTGATATTATTATTCTTTGAACTGTGGGAATAAGGCAATGTGGTAGAATTTTTGGTTGTTTATCGCCATGATGTTTTAGATGTTTGCTCGGTATTATTATTTGTAGAAATTATGGATGTTTGGTAAGAGTTCATTGGGTTGTTTAGCTTAAATTATTGATGTTGCATGGAACTACAAATTCTGATCTTTTTGATTGTTGAAATCTGATGTTAGAGAAGCATGTTGGATTGGTATAGGTATGGTTGTGTTAAATGCCCTGTTTTGGTGTTATTTTTGCTGTTTGGTGCAAAGGTATCGATAATCGGGTATAAAGGATCAATACCTCCTTGATATTTTGAATGTGTAGGAAGTCAATACTCAATTTGGTATCGATACCATGTCAGGAGTATCGATACTTGGGGTAATAAAATTGATACTTTTTGAAATGTAGCGACAATTTCTTAGGTTTTGATTTTAGGCGAGAAACAGAATGCTAAATTGGTATCAATTTTTTGAGTGGCATCGATACCATCCACGAGAATTATTGATACCTTTGATTCAGTATTGATACCTATGTGATTTATTTAGAATTTTTGTTAAGTGGTTTAAAAGCATGATTAATTTATGTTATAAGCTCGCCTTATTTAGAATTTTTGTTAAGTGGTTTAAAAGCATGATTAATTTATGTTATAAGCTCGCCTGATCTATGCTAGCATAATTTAATGTTGCTTAGGGTATGTGGAAACACGAAAATATACACACTTTTTCATGCTCTTTTTAACTCAAATTCATGTAGTTTCGGTAAAATTCGTTTCGAAAAATGAATAATAATTGTAAAATAATTAAATTGCACTCAAATTATGAACATGTTGAATTTTAATTAATTTTATATCAAATTTTGATTAATTTTGATTAATTTCGACATATTTGCACAAATGGCGAAAAACGGCTCGGCAGACACTACTAAAAGCACAAAATCGAGAAGCAATTCTGAAGCATCAAGGCAAATTATATTTCCAGTTGAAGACGGTCCAAATTATGAATATTAATTGATAATATAATTAATTTTAATTTTAATCCAATTTAATTGGGTTAAATAAATTGTTGTTAATTAATTATGAAAAGGGGCCCAGTTGAGCTGAACCGAGAAAACCGATCCAATCGAGCATTCACATGCTGACCCAATCAGCTTGTTTGACTTATTATTTGGTTTGTAAAATGGCCCTTAAAGACTCCTTCAATTTGCATTCTAACCCCTGCACTATTCATGCCTTTCAAGATTTGCCCCTATCTAAAAATAGCATGTTTGAAATCTTCAAACATGCCACATGTATGGCCGGCCATGGTGGGAGTCTTTGGCTGCTGATTTTGGCTATTTTTAGCAGCCTTCTCAACTTATAAATACCCCCCTTGGCTGCTCATTTCAAACACATCTCAACCTTTCTCATCTCTTCACTTTTCTCTCATTTTTCTCTCTTCATTCCCTTCCATTTTTCTTCATTTCTTCCCCTATTCCCTTGCCGATTTCACCTCTTGAAAAAGAGTCAATCAACCACCATTTGGAGAAGTATTCAAGTGTTCGTAGAAGCCTCGGTTTAACAAGAACAAACGAAGAAGGAGAAGTGGAGCAAACTAGTCAAGACACGGAGAAAACACCCTATTCTTTTACTTTTGTTATTGTTATGATAATTTTGTTGTTGTTATAATGAACATATCTATGAATATTTGTGATGTAGATATGTTTAATTTAATTAATATGACTTAAATTTAATTTGTGTTAGGTTGATTGCATTTCGTCTACTTGAGTTATTAAAATTATGTTTGTGCTGTTATAGGCCTCGGTAAGATGTTTGATTAAGTAAAACCATGACTAAGTTATTCTTGCATTACATTTGTAATGTAACTAATGAATTAATTATTTAAACGTATTGAAATTGTAATTAATTGACACAATACTTAATCAGTGCATATTTAATCATCCAAGGTAGCTAAGAATTAAATTAGCAACGGTATCTAACGATACATTAGCCTTACATAACTTGAAAGATTATTGTGATTAAACTGTTTCAAGGTAGAAATACATTGTTACCTCACGTAATCTTTTATGTGCTTATGAGATTAAATTAATTGTTTGAATTGTCATAGAGATATGTACAAGAGATTATTTTAATTTCATAAGAATGTATGTGCATTAACACATTTGCTTATTAAAATTTGTTTAATCGGTTGAATTAACATAGAGATATAGTCAAGAGATAAATGGATTTTGGTAGGTAAGTATGTTCATAAGTTAGCAAATTATCGAGTTGCCATGAATTTATTCGTAACAACATAAACATGAGTTTAATAATTCTAAGTTAAGAAATGTAATTAATCTAGCACAATTACGTCATCTTGATTAAAATCATCTTTTGAAATCGTGCATTGAAACTTTTATTTTATTTTATTTTACTTAGTTAAAATCCTAGTTTTTAATCACCTCCTCAAATCAAAATATTTTTTTCACCAAAGTGTTTTTAATTGCATTCTTTTCACAGTCCCTGTGGGTACGATAACTCGACATTTACTTGTCAATTTATTACTTGTTGCGATTCTGTACACTTGCACATTTCCATCGTTCTAGTATTCATGACTTAGAATCTCTATAATTGTCCAAATGAAATTTTATGATAATTGCATGTCAATGAGATGTTTTATGTTTTGTTGTTGACGAGACGATGGTGCAACGTCCTATTACTTAGGCTCAACGACCGAGCTGGATATAGGCTGTTACAATTATTTGCATGAAATGTGAAGTATGTTTTTTTTTTTTCTAACATATCCTCATCAGTTATTTTCTCTCCATATAATTTCAATTGGGAAGTGATTTTAAACATAGCTGAGTTATATTCACTCACAGATTTAAAATTTTGTAATCTCAAATGCAACCAATCAAAGTGAGCTTTAAGAAGTATTACGATTTTCTTGTGGTCACGTCTTTCTTTTAGATTATTCTAAAGGATAAGTGGATTGTTAACAATCAAATATTCAGTCTTTAGTCCCTCATGGAGGTGATGATGAATAAATATCATAGCTTTGGCCTTATCTTGACTAGATTCTTCATTGTCTTCATTAATGTTTTACTAAGGCCTTTTGCATCTAAGTATATTTGAGATCTAACATCCAGGATAAATAATTCTTTCCAGTAATATCAAGAGCCACAAATTCAAGTTTTGCAAGGTTCGACATTGATGATACAACTACAATGCAAATTTAATATAAACATAAGTAGTCCTTTAGCAAACTTTCAAGCATAACATAACAAAAGAGTGCTTAGGCAATTACAACAATTTAATCATAAAATAAATTATAAGTAATTTGGTTATGATAGAAGTTTTAAGAAATTATGGGGTTAGTGGAACTTTTAACAATGCAAACATACCTTGATCCAAACTTACGAAAATTGCAATACTCTTGGATTAAATTAAGCGTCCGTGCTGATAACGTGTTATAAAACAAGAATAATAGATAAAAGATAGATATGAGAATAGAGGTATTCCTATTGCATTTTATTATTTTCATCATCATCAGATGTAATATATTCCTATATATATAGGGAGATTAAACTTCCATTTTTCTATTACATAAGTAGGAAAAGGGTTACAAGTAGACGAAACGTGAAGAGTTAAGGAAAATGAAAGGTGAAAGGTTGATTATAATGAACATTTAGTTAATAGCATTCATAACATAAATATTTATTTTTTGTTTTGATATTTAAAAATAATAAATAAGGTTAAATAATATCATGTTTGGTTAAACAGTATAAACTAAAAATGTAATAAAATTATTTTTAATGTCCAAAAAGCAAATTAAAAAATAAAAAGTCTAACAAATATTATTAACGTTTTGAAAACAAATTTAAAAGGTAGAAGTTATCTGTTTATTTCATGTTTTTATTTTTTTAGGATTGTTTATTATTAGCATTTTTTTATTTAATTAAAATTTTTTAATGTTTTCCTTTCTTCTCATTTTGACTTTCCCAAATTGGGTTATTAAAAATGAAATAAAATAAAATTAGGGAACTGAGAGATTTTCAATTCCCTAATAAAAATATGTTACCTAAACAAGAAAAAAAATGAAATCTTTACATTGCTTTAGTTAGTTTTCCTTAAATTTGTGGTAAACTTCTATTTTGTTTTCATTCTATGACATGTTACTCTCGGCCAAAATTACCGATTTTTTCATCTATTTCAAGTGATCATCACTTTTAGTGTAATTTGTTTAAAACTTCATCAGATATGGATGTTGTTGCAATCCGATTCCTTCAGTCATGAATGCTTCAATCAACTATAAACGCGGATTTCGTAATTTATTAACAGTTATGTCTGCTTAATTTCAATTCTAGTCCTAGCAAGAATAAGCTTATTTGATACGAATCCTTTATGCTTCTGTCCATGTTCCTCTTTTCTTTTTGATTTGTGATAAATTTGAAATTTATTGCAGTTTCATCTCGTCTCAAGTTGATATCCATTTCCAGTTCATGTAGATCTTGATGAGGCTTTTCATCTCGTCTCAAGTTGATATCCATTTCCAGTTCATGTAGATCTTGATGAGGCTTTGCTAGTTGTTTGATTGAAAATATCAGATTCTGTAGAATTTGGTATATTCACATTAGTAGAGTGGATTATGTTGGAATTTGTTTAATTCTCGTATAGGTTTAGTTTCATGCTTCTTAAATGGTTCATATTCTCATATGCTGAATTACTGTTACGAGATTTGACATTTGTACCATTTGGAAATATTTGTTTTAAACTATCACGTCTCGTTTAGCGATTAGAACCAAAGTGCAATTGGGCTTATTTTTCAATTGGAGATTAGTTTCAATTGTTGTTGATTGTAGCCATGACAGTAGTTGTTGGGAAATTTAGAGATAGACATGAAACAATCCTTGGTTATAATATTAGATCAGATAACTTACGTAAGTTGGTCTTTGGGAATCCTTGGTTATAATATTAGATCAGATAACTTACGTAAGTTGGTCTTTGGGATTAATAGGAAGAGTGTTCGTAGATGGAATGGAGAGGTTTGGCAAAAGTGTGTCGATCGCTCAAAGCCCAGAGAAGGTTGAAGTAAAGAAATAGAATTAGATATGTATATATATTGACTTTTGGATGTGAGATATATGTTTCTTGTTGTTCTTGTTCTGAATTCTCTTTTTGAAAGTTTATCTGTTTAATGGAATTAGATTTTTTTTTTTTTTTTTTTTTTTTGCAATGGGAATTAAATCAAAAGCAGATTGGACATGACACTGATTGGAATGTGAATTAAACCAAAGGTGGGGCATGAGACAGATGAAGGGTGGCAGTTTATTAATTTCTTAATTCCATGCTACGTACTATTGTTGAAATGAGCAAAAGCAGAAAGTGCTCTTCCAAGTGGGATTTAAAAGAGGAACGTCAATATTCTCTTGAAAATGTACAAGACAGTGCTTGGTTTGCGAACGCCTGTGATAGAGAATCAGAACATGGATCCTTCTCCCTAGAGTTCGGTAGGAATGGCAACAAGTGGTTTGCTTTTAAATCTAAGCATGGACTGCCAGGGATTTAAATAGCAGCCCGATACTGCTATAGCGGCCGTAATATAGCGGTAGCGGCACCGTCCGAAACCGCTACTACCGAAACCGCTATTATTGTTTTACAATAAGTTGTGTGAATTTTTAAAAAAATTTACGACTGCGATACCCGCAGTGACCGCAATGGCATTCGTTATGTCCGCAACCGCGACAAACGCAACGCAACCGAAAACGCGGCCGCAACCGCAATTTAAATCCCTGTGGACTGCCTTCAAAGGAATCTTTACATGGAAGCAAATGTGGTGAAAACAATAGCGACTGTGCCACAAATTGGAAAACTACAACTCCATGTGACGGTGATGAGACTTATGGCATGAAAAAGTCGCCTACTCTTGATGACCGAAGGCAACAATATTGCCACCATTCTCTTAAAAGTGATCGGAGCAGGTCTCAAAGGTTTACTGTTATTATCTTCTTTTTGACGGTTTCCTGGTTGTTATATAACTGACTTCATCATGCCATCGCCAATGCCTTTACCTTGTATTATGTCCTAATTCTTCAATGTCACTAAGAAATTGAGAATCACATGCTTGCTTTTTTGCTTTATCAGCTAAGTTGAAAATGTTTCTCTATACCAAATATATCAACGCTTTTCCCAATTTGTCTTGTGAACTTTCCTTTCGATTTACTTAAAACTTTTATCTTGTCATTGAGGTTGTATCTCGCCTTATTTGTTGAGAACAATGCTTTTGGCCTCTTCAAGTGGTAATATGGTTTATGCTTATTTGTCTGGATAAGTGGTACTATGGTTTCCATCCTGTATATCTTTCATCTTCCTGTTGATTTTTAATTTCACCTAATCTTAGTGTACTGACAGAAGCAGGAGTAGGCGCTGAAGTAGAAGTCGTAGTAGAAGCCCAGTTTATGGCATTGGGCGGCAACCGAGATTCCTTGAGAAGACCAGAAACGGATCTGGAGTGTCAACTCAAATATTTAAAAAATTTATGGCTGGGAGATGCAGGAGAGGCAGTCAATGTCATTTTCTTAACCAAGATATTCAAAGCCATGAGGATGGGTTGGGATAATAGGCAAAAGAGAGCTAGTGTTTCAAAATATATTACTCGCAATAAAGATAAATATTACCTTATTGAGAGTGGAAGATCTACTGATTGTTGTACTAATTATCGGAAAGCTAACTGTCGTAGAGGTGCATCATGTAGATCTGCTCATGATGGTGTTTCTGATGGCTTCAGCAAAGGATCAATAAATGAGATAAGTAGAGAAAGGGAAAATAATAAGAGGAACAAACTTACATCTCCAGAGCGAGATGTTGAGCGTGAAGCTTGAAAAAGCAGTAGTATATCTAGCAAGTACTTTTCTACTGGAAATTGTCATAATGGAAACTTGTTGGTGTTTAAGAATCAAAGCAAGCTGCCAATGTGACTTGAGTAACAAGGCTCGAGACTTGCAGAAGAAACAAAAGCAAAAATGTTACTTAATGAATAGAACAAGAATGAAACAAAGATCAATGGAGCATATGGATGAAATACTGATAATTTTTTCATTAACAATTAGCATTGGCATATTGCCATTACATATATCAGTCATTGACTTATCAAAACAAAGCAAATTTCACCTAATACTTACCTAACACCACTAATTACATGGAAACTTGATAAAGTAACTTGCATACATAAACAAAGCTGATTTATCAGCTCAATCACTACCTAATTACATCAAAATTTTCACCAACTAAGTTCAAATCAAACTAAGTTACAAAACATGAACTTGAAGTAACAAAAACAAGTTGAATTTGAATAGCATCAATAAGCTTCAGTTGCTGTATGCATGTTTCGACCTGCATGGCCTACTCCTTGGCTGTATGAGCTGCATAGAGGCCAATTTCATCGCTCCTCCTTGGTTTCCATGCTACTAACTCCCATTTGCTTTCTTAATTTGGTAAACCTTGAACACTAAGGGCCTTTGTGATGATATCAGCAGCTTGCTCCTCTGAATTGCAATGAATCAGCTCAACCTCTCGCGCTTGTTCCATTTCCCTTACCACATGTAGCTTGATGCTGAACTGCTTTGTTCTACCATGGAAAACAAGATTCTTTGCAATTGCAACAGTAGACTTGTTATCACAATAGATCTCTGTTGCTTCCCTTTGATGTAGGTTCAAATCAGCTAGGATTTTTTTCAGCCAAATATCTTGATTAACAGCACTTGCAGCTGAAACATACTCAGCTTCTGCTGTTGACTGAGCCACCATTGATTGTTTCCTTGAACTCCAACAGAACATTGCTGAACCAAGTGTAAATGCATAACCAGATGTGCTCTTCATATCATCCTTTGAACCAGCCCAATAACTATCAGTATAGCCTACCAATTTCAAGTTTTCAGTTTTGCTAAACTGTAATCCATGGCTCAAGGTGCCTTTGATGTACCTGAGCACTCTTTTTGCTACTTAAAGATGTTGCATATTTTTGCAGTGCATGAACCTTGAAAGCACACAAACAGCAAACATAATGTCCGGTCTTGTTACAATTAGATATAACAGGCAACCTTCTAAGCTTCTGTAGGTAGATTCACTGACCTGTTCATGGTCTCCTTGGCTTGACAGTTTTATTCAAACAGCCACAGGTGTGCTAGTTGGCTTGCAATTTTCCATAGAGAACTTGTTCAAGATTTTTACAGCAAATGTTTTCTATCCCAAGAAAATTCCACTTTGTGTTTGCAACACCTCCATTCCTAGGAAATATGTCATCTGCCCCAAATCAGACATCTCAAACATGTCCTTCATTTTGGCTTTAAAATTAGCCAACATAATCTGGTCTCCTCCTGTCACCAAGAGATCATTTACATAAAGGGACACTATGAGCTATGTTTCAGCTTGTTCCTTCTTGACCAATATTGGCTCATTGATGCTTCTCTCGAATCCTAAGCTAACCAGGTAGCTATCAATTCTAGCATACCAGGCTTTAGGAGCCTATTTCAGGCCATACAAGGCCCTTTTAAGCCTGTATACCATGTGTTCTTTTCCAGACACAACAAAACCTTGAGGCTGGTTAATGTAGATTTCTTCTTCAAGGAAGCCATTGAGAAATGCAGACTTCACATCTAGTTGATGAATGATCCACTGCTTTTGTGCAGCCAAAGCAACTAAAAATCTAATTGTATCTAGCCTGGCTACTGGTGCAAAAGTTTCCATATAGTCCAGGCCATATCTTTGACTAAACCCCTTAACAACAAGTCTAGCTTTCAGCTTGTTTAAACTGCCATCAACATTTTGTTTGGCTTGATAGACCCATTTTACACCAATGGTCTTTCTGTTAACAGGCTTTTCAACTAGCTCCCATGTCTGATTCTTCTGAATCATCTTGATTTCATCAACCATAGCTTGCTTCCACCCTTCATTAGCTTCAGCTTCTTCAAAACTGCTTGGTTCCACTATGGCTACTTAAGCCCTTTCATAAATCTTAGCCAAGGGTCTTGTTCCGCTGATTGGCTCATCATAAAAGTCCATTTCTGGACCAATTTCATCAGCTTGGATCTGACCTCCTATCAGTTCCTAAGAAACTTCCTGTGGTTCATTTCTTTCTCAATTCCAGTATGCCTTCTCATTAAACACCTCATCCCTGCTCACTTAGACTTTGTTTGTTGAAGGATCCAAGATCCTATAACCTTTCTTGACTAAGCTGTAGCCTACTAGAATACCAGGTTGGGCCCTTTTTAACAACTTATCCCTCTTCACAGCTGGTGTATGAGCATAACACACGCATCCAAAGACTTTCAAATGAGCCAAAGATGGCTTGAACCCAAACCAGGCCTTGAATGGAGTTTTGTGAGCCAAAGCCTTGGTTGGGAGCCTATTTTGAAGGTACATAGCAGTGCTAACTATTTCAGCCCACAAAGTTTTGGGCAAATTCTTCTCAAACAGTAGGCACCTGGCCATATCCATTAAACTCCTATTCTTTCTTTCACTAACCCCATTCTGCTAAGGTGTATAGACATTAGTCAGCTGGTGTTTGATGGCTGCATCATCACAGAAAGCTTAAAACTGAGCTGAGGTGTACTCAGTTCCATTGTCTGACCTTATGGTCTTAAGCTTGTAACTTGTTTCAGTCTCAGCAGTAGTCTTGAGCTTCCAAAACACTGCGGCCACCTCTGATTTGTGTTTCAAGAAGTAAATCCAATAAAATCTCGAGTAATCATCAATAAACAGAATGAAATACTTACTGCCACTCAATGACAGAGTCTTCATGGGGCCACACACATTAGTATAGACCAGTTGCAGCCTTTCTGAGGCTCTCTAGGCCTTGTTTGAAGGAAATGGTGGCTTGGCCTATTTTCCTAGTTGACACACCTCACAAACCTACTCCTTCTCAACTGAGTTGGTGAAGTTCCCAACCAGTTCCTCATTTATCATCTGAGCCATCAATCTAAAATTGGCATGGCCAAGCCTTTGGTGCCAAAGCTTGGATTCATTAGGTGAAGCTACATAAGCTGAGTCTGACCCTTTATTCCAGTCAATAACAAAACTTTTATCAGCCATTTTGACTGTCATGAACTGTAATCCACTTGGACCACAAATTTGACATTCTTTGCCTTTGAATACAATTGAATAACCTTTCTCTAGCAATTGAGCTATGCTAAAAAGGTTTCTGTCAATCTCAAGCACCAATAGTACATTTGAGATGACCTTGCCACATGTGGGAGTGCATATCAGCACATTCCCTTTTCCTTCAGCCTTGATAAACTGCCCATTACCAACTTTCACCTTGATTTTGCAGCTTCTGTCTAAGGTTTTAAAAATGGCTACATCTAGTGACATGTGGTTAGTGCAACCACTGTCTAATAGCCATCCCTTTAAGCCTTTCTTCTGAACAACTGAGCATGACATAGCAAAGACCTGCTCCTCATGGTCACTACTATTTTCAACCACTTGAACTTAAACATTTTTCTGTTGTGCTTGATTTTGCCTGGGTCTGCCTTTGTTTTTGCAAACCCTTTCAAGATGCCCTATCTTCTTGTAATGTCGGTGTTGTGCATCTGGTCTAAACCAGCATTTGGCCTTTGGATGACCAAGCCTTTTACAGTGCCTGCAGGGTTGGTCCCCTCTTCTTACAGCATCTGGCTTAGGCCTACTTCTCCAGTTCTTTTTGCCTTTGTCGGCACAGGTGCTTGAGGCAGCTATGGTCTTAGCTTGAAGAGCACCTTCTTGGTGCTCCTCCATTCTGCTAGCTCTCATTTGCTCCTGAGCATAAAGAACATTTTTAAGCTTAGTTAAGGAGATGCTTGCTAGGTCTCTCGAATCCTCAAGGGATGAGATTTTTGCATCATATCTTTCAAGAAATGTTGAGAGTACCTTCTCTACGATCCTTGCCTCACTGAACTGTTCTCCTAGCAACCTTATGCTGTTCACCATAGCCATAATCCTATCTGAATACTGCTTCACTGTTTCTTCTTCCTTTATCTTCAAATTATCAAAATCTCTTTTCAAGTTCAACAACTACTGCTGCCTTGTCCTCTCTGTACCTTGGAACTCCTTGAGCTTGTCCCAGGCTTACTTTGGTGTCTCACAAGCCATGGTTCTGGTGAAGATGACATCTGACACACAATTCTGAATGCAGGACATAGATTTGTGCCTCTTGGTCCTCTCATCTACATGCTGTCTGATTTGAGCCACTGTGGGATTGGCTCTAAGTGGTGCTGGCTCAGCATCAGTGTTTACAACTTCCCACAGATCAAAGGCCTGCAGGTAAGTTTTTATCTTAACCACCTATATATAAAAGCCTTCTCCATTGAAGGCTGGTGGTGCTGTAAGAGAAAAAGCCTGATGAAGCCATGACTTTAAGATTTAGTTACAACAGGTCCACTAAGACAAAGGCTCTAGATACCAATTGTTGGTGTTTAAGAATCAAAGCAAGCTACCAATGTGACTTGAGCAACAAGGCTCGGGACTTGAAGAATAAACAAAAGCAGAAATGTTACTTAATGAACAGAACAAGAACGAAACAAAGATCAATGGAGCATATGGATGAAAGATTGATAATTTTTTCATTAACAATTAGCATTGGCATATTGCCATTACAGAACAAGAACGAAACAAAGATCAATGGAGCATATGGATGAAAGATTGATAATTTTTTCATTAACAATTAGCATTGGCATATTGCCATTACATATATCAGTCATTGACTGATCAAAACAAAGCAAATTTCACCTAATACTTACCTAACACCACTAATTACATGGAAACTTGATAAAGTAACCTGCACACATAAACAGAGCTAATTTATCAGCTCAATCACTACCTAATTATATCAAAATTTTCACCAACTAAGTTCAAATCAAACTAAGTTACAAAACATGAACTTGAAGTAACAAAAACAAGTTGAATTTGGATAGCACCAATAAGCTTCAGCTGCTGCATGCATGTTTTGACCTGCATGGCCTGCTCCTTGGCTGTATGAGCTACATGGAGACCAACTTCATCAAAACTATTGTAGGTTTTCTCATCCTACAAGTACTGAATGTGATAGGGGTCAGTGGGGTCGATGTTCTATTAGTTCGGATTCGTTGCTTAATGGGGCAGAGCTGACAAATATAAATACTTCATTCAATGTAGACAAATATGGGAATGCTTCAAACAGGAGTGATGCTGATGTGTCAAATGAATCTGAGATACCCTGGACTGGTCCAAAATGGAGTGCTGCTGATGCTTCAATTGATCTTTACAACTCATGGGTTGGTTCAAAACAGAGTGATACAAGTGTCTACTTGGGGGCTTCAAAGTTGAACAAGGACACAAACAAATTCTCTAATTATAACATGGATGAGAGATGGCAGCATGGATATGATGCCTGTGGAAAGAACAGTGAGTCTAGTATGCACTGTAAAAGAATTGATATTGATAAGGAGGATCTGAAGAAGATAGAAAATATTGTTGTTAATACGGGCGTCTCTGAACCAAAAGGTGCTGAAGAGTCAAGAAATGTCCCCTATGTGGAATCGCAGGATCCACTCTTCTGTCGATAAGGAAAAGTCTCATAGTTTAGAACCCACTCCTGTGGGCACATCCCTGTGAGCTCATAGAAAGAATATAATTGAAAAGGCCTCGGGTCATGCACATCATGAGAATATAGCTTCACAGCTAATGTCAAAAGAGGAATCAAACTTTCATCTAGACCACATGATAAGAGGTAGCAGTTCTGCAGTATTGCGAAGGTGCCTGTACGGCTACTAAGGGATACAATTTTATCCTAATCAACTGACTTTATCGAGAAAGATTACTTTTTTTAGGCCAAGAGGTTGATAGCGAGATCTTGAATCAACTTATTGGTCTTATGGTGTATCTCAGTATAGAGAATGATACCAAAGATCTGTATTTGTTTATAAACGGATGGGTAATACTGGGAGTAGCTATTTATGATACTATACAATTTATGCAACCAGATGTGTATACAATATGCATGGGACTTTGAAAATTTGAAGATGAAGGAGTTAGAGAAAATTAAGAAATATTTAGACCAGATCATGGCTGTTGTGAACAACATCAGACTGCTTGGAGACCAATTCAGTGAAGCCAGAATAGTGAAAAAGGTTAGTTCAATCTTACTTGAGAGATATGAAGCCAAAATCTCTTCTCTAGAAGATTTAAGAGATATGTCAAGCATCTCTTTGACTGAGCTAATCAATGCGCTCTATGCTCAAGAACAAAGAAGAGCTAGTAGACAAGAGGAGAATTAAGAAGGTGCCTTTCAAGCTAAGAGCAGACCAACCTCGAGCTCCTCTGGCTACAAAGGGAAAAAACTTGGCCAGGCAAATCTAAAAGAGATAGAGCTAGAAGAAGTTATCCACCTTGCTCACATTACAAAAGAGTTAGCCATCTTAAAGCAAACTACTGGTACAGACCTAATGTGCAATGCAAAGTTTGTAAACAGATGGGCTATATTGAGAAAGTTTGCAGAAACAAAGGCCAGAAGAAGCAAAATCAGTCTCAACAGCCTAGAACAAAAGCTCAAGTGGCAGAAGAGGGCTGTGATCAGGAAGGACAAGTATTTACTGTCTTCTGCTCAGCTGCCAAAAGAAAAACCACAAAAGGGTGGCTGATTGGCAGTGGTTGCACTAACCACATGACACCTAATGCTGCTATTTTTAAAATCATTGATAGAAGTTTCAACACAAAAGTAAAAGTGGGCAATGGACACTACATTAAAGCAGAAGGCAAGGGAGATGTGCTAATTGGCATTCATTTAGGTACCAAACTTATTTCCAATGTTTTGTTGCTACCCGAAATAGACAGAAATATGCTAAGTATTGCTCAACTAGTTGAAAAAGGATACTTAGTTGTATTCAAAGGAAAAGAATGCCTGATTAGTGATCCAGGTGGATCCAAGCTTATGTCAGTAACCATGACTGACAGAAGCTTTATTGTGGATTGGAACAAAAGTTCAGTTAGTGCCTACACAACTGTCTTAAATGAGTCCAAACTATGGAATAAAAGATTAGGCCATGTCAACTATAAGTCTCTACTTCATTTGTCCAAATAAGACTTGGTTGAGTATTTCACAAAAACAGTTGGAATAGAAGATGTTTGTGAAGTATGTCAACTAGGAAAGCAAGCTAGACTAACATTTCCCACAAACAAGGCCTGGAGAGCCTCTAAAAGGTTGTAGTTAGTCCATATTGATGTGTATGGCTCTATAAAGACACAATCTTTGAATGGTAGCAGGTACTTCATTCTTTTCATTGATGATTATTCAAGGTTTTGCTGGGTTTACTTCCTGAGGCTTAAGTCAGAAGTAGCCTCAGTGTTTTAAAAGTTCAAGGCAGTAGCAGAAACTGAATCAAGTTGCAAGCTCAGGACACTAATGTTAGACAATGGCACAGAGTACACTTCAACAATGTTTCAAAGTTTTTGTGAAGAATCAGGGATCAAACGCCAGCTCACAGACACCTACACACCTTAGTAGAATGGTGTCAGTAAGAGGAAGAATAGAGCTTTGATGGATATGGCTAGATACTTGATGTTTGACAGGAATTTGCCTAGAAGTTTTTGGACAGAGGTAGTAAATGCTACAATTTACCTTTAAAACAAGCTACCGACTAAAGCACTGCTTCAAAAAACACCATTTGAGGCCTGGTTTGGGTTCAAACCATCAGTTGGTCATTTAAAGTCTTTGGTTGCATATATTATGCACATATACCTACAACTAAGAGGGACAAATTGGTAAATAAGGCTCAACCTAGCATTCTAGTGGGCTATAGCAGTGTCAAGAAGGGCTACAGGATTTTGGATCCTACAACTTACAAAGTCTTTATGAGCAGAGATGTTGTATTTGATGAGAGGTCAAGATGGAATTGGGATAAAAGTGAACCAGAATGTACTGCTAAAGATTTGGTAACAAAGTAAACTGAAGTTGATCAAAATGATCCTGAGATGGACATTAATCATGAGCCAGTTAGGGAACTAGACCACTAAGTAAAATATATAAGAAGGCAAATGTGGCTACTGTTGAACCAACATGTTTTGAAAAAGCTCAAGCTCAAGAAGGATGGAGGTAAGCCATGCTTGATAAAATGAAAATGATTCACAAAAATCAGACCTGGGAGTTAGTTGCAAGTCCAACTCACAGGAAGGTCATAGGAGTAAAGTGGGTGTTTCGATCTAAGCACAATGCTTATGGAACTTTGAACAAGCTGAAGGCAAGGTTAGTAGTGAAGGGATTCAGTTAGAAGTATGAGATTGACTACTTTAAGACATTTGCACCAGTGGCTAAGCTTGATACAATCAGATTATTGGTTGTATTGGCTACTCAAAAGTAGTGGAAAATACATCAATTTGATGTAAAATCTGCTTTCTTCAATGGCTTTCTTGATAATGAGATATTTGTTAAACAGTTAGAGGGTTTTAAGGTTGCTGGTGAAGAAGACAAAGTGTTCATGCTAAGAAAAACCTTATATGGCTTAAAACAGGCACTAAGGGCCTGGTATGACAAAATCTCTAGTAAGCTTGGGGTTTGAGAGAAGCATTAGTGAGCCAACACTATATGTGAAGAAAAAAGGTGATGAAACACTACTTATAGTCTCCCTGTATGTGGATGACTTGTTGGCTATAGGTGAAAACAATGCTGTGTTAACTGATTTCAAAGGCAAAATGGAAAGCATGTTTGAAATGTCAAATTTGGGTGAAATGTCCTATTTCCTTGGTATGGAAGTATTTCAAACTCAGCAAGGAATTTTCTTAAGCCAAAAGGTATTTACCTTAAAAATCTGAATAGATTCTCCATGTAGAATTGTAAAGCAACTAGCACTCTAATTGATATTGGAGAAAAGTTGACAAGCCAAGGTGATTTCAAGAAAGTTAATGAACCAACCTATAGGAGCCTAGTTGGATGTTTGCTCTACTTAATAGCCATAAGACTAAACATAATGTTTGCAGTTAGTCTCCTATCCAGATTCATGCACCGCTGCAATGTGAACCATTTTCAAGTTGCAAAGAGAGTCCTCAGGTGCATTAAAGGCACTCTGAGCTTTGGGATTATGTTTACCGAGGCTGACAGCATGAAGCTCCTTGGTTTTGCTGAAAGTGACTAGGCAGGATCAATATATGACATGAAAAGCACCTCAGGGTATCTGTTTCCCTTGGTTCAGCTATTTTCTGTTGGACTTTAAAGAAGCAAACAATTGTTGCTCAATCAACAGCTGAGGCAGAATATGTAGCAGCTTCAGGAGCTGTTAACCAAGCAATTTGGTTAAGGAAGATCATGATAGATATGAACTTGCACCAAAGAGAAGCAACATAGATCAGAAGTGATAATCAACCTGTTGTTGAAATTGCAAAAAATCCAGTATTTCATGGGAAAACAAAGCATTTTAAGATCAAGTTTCATTTTGTTAGGGAAATGGAACAATCTCAAGAAATCAGGCTGGTTCATTGTAGTTTTAAAGATCAATTAGCAGATATCATGACAAAGCCTCTTTATGTATCAAGGTTCATGAATTTGAGAGCCAAATTAGGAGTTTGCAGCATGGAAGCCAATGAGGAGTGTTAGAAGATGGCTTACATGCAGACCAAGGCAGTTTGAGCCATGCAAGTTTGTAACATACTTGATGTAATTTAGTGATGATAGATTTGATAAATCAGCTTAACCAAGTGTGCAAGCAATGTTTTATAAGTTTCAAGACATTGTTAGTGGAGTTAGGTATGTTTAGGTAACATTTTCATCTTTTTGACAAGTTGATTGCTTTATATATGTAATGCCTTTAGTTCTCAATTTATGATAAATCTTTCAGAAAATTCTTCTTCTTGTTTTGGTTAAACTTAAGCAATCTGTTCTTGCTTTCTTTGGCTCCTTTTTTTTCTTGTTTGTTCAGCAAGTCTCTATTGCTTAATGCTCAAGACTCTACTGTGATTGCTTAGCTTAGTTTCTCAACTCCTATATAGTAGTTGTTACTAGTTGCGATTATTCTAAATCTAGTGTCTGCCTGAGACCGTGATTGTTCACTTTAAAATCCTGCTTGTGTGTCAAATGTTACTAGTGCAAAACTTAGCTTTTATATGTTTGTTAGTGCAGAGCATAAATATGTCGCCTTATTGAGATTTATATTACTATAGGACTGCTTTGCCAAGCTACCACTACATATGCATCATTCAAATTTGCTGCCATTGCTTCTTATAATACACTCACATGTGAGTTCAGATATTCAACATGGGTAAGTTTATTTTTTTCTTAGTTTTTCCATGTACTAGAAGGTTCTTGGAGGATTTTATTCCCATACCCATGTCAGAAAATATGTCAAATATAATAAGAAAAATGAAAAGTCAGAGCAGAAGTACATAATGATAATAGTCTTTAAGTAAAGCAACAGATGCCATTTAGTCTCAATAAGTTTTGCTTCGACATCCATAGTAATATTATGTTTCCTATTGTGTGACTGTTGGCCGCAATCCATGCACGGTTGGTTTGTGTGTTTATGATTGGGTTGGTTGGCTTTGGACGATGGCAGTGCTGTGACTTACCCATTCTATATTCGTATCTTTAGTTTGGCCTTGAGATTTTTCAATTTTTCTAATTCAATATATATTGCTATGGTAGACCAGGAATGTTTGCTCTTTTTTTTTTTTGGTAACAAAAACACATAGCTTTTGAGTGATTTTTTTAGCCAAAATTTAACACTGATAGGAAGCAAAGAGGCTGTGATAAGGATGCGTGTAAAATAAGATAATAAATTTGTTCAAGTTGTGGATTGGAATTGAGCTTTAGACGATCAGAAAGAAACTTAGAGTTCAACCCAACTTGAAATGCAAACAATTCAAGTTAAATTTTAAAAGACAGCAACAAAATCAAGTAACAAAAAAATGAGACCATATAAGAATTAAGGTTCTTGAAGGAATTCAAATTAGTTAAGAAAACACTTATTCTTGATGAATTCGAAATGAAAGAAAGTTGTCAATTAAGTGAAAACAAATGGTTAGAACAAATTTGAAGGATAAAGACTAAAATCGAATGGAATAAAAAGAACATATCAAAACAAGGTTTGGCCAGCCAAGAACAATGAAAGAAACCAGTATTTGAAGTGAATTGGGTCGATCTTGATGAAGAACAAGTCGTCGAATTGAGATCTAAAATAAACAAAATAGATTAGAAATTGAATGAAAACGAATGAAAAAAAAAAAACAACAAAGAAAGGTAGGGGCGACCAAAAAGATCCCAAGAATGAGTAGAATAAAATTTCTTAGAAAAGAAGAAATCGTTCTTGAACCCTATAGAAGCCTCCAATTAGATCTGAAACAAAAATATTAAAATAGTTTAGTAGAATGAAGAATTAATCCAAAAGTAAAATGTTTTGTAGCAAAATATTTCAAATAGCAAGAAAAGCAAAGAAATCCTATTTTTGGATGACTCTTGATGAAAGAAGATAGGAGAACACCCCTTTTGATTAAAACAAGACCTAGAGTTAAGTAAAATCAAAGATTAGATTCAAATTAACAAGAACAGAATAGAGAAAAAAAAAAGAAAAAAAAGAAAGAAGAGAGATGGAAAAGATGAGAGTGGCATGTAGAAGATCTAAGGAGCCTTGGAAACAAGATGAATCCACAACCCTCTTCAAACGACACTAATTTCTCCTGCAAGAAAGACTCATTGGCAAGAAAAAGCTCGAAGATAATTCACACAATAAAAGATTGTTAAAACTCTTCTAAAAAAACTCAATAGAAATTATTTAAAAGAAAACTCAAAAAGAATTTTATTTTGCTTTGAATTAATAAAATTTCTTGTGTTTTTCTTTTAAAAAATTTCTCTTAAGTTTTCTTTTAGAAGAGTTTTAACGATCTTTTCAGATTGTAGGAATCATCTTTAAGCCTTTTCTTGCCAATGAGTCTTTCTTGGAGGAGAAATTAAAGTTGTTTCAAGGGGCTTGTGGATTCATCTTGTTTCCAAGGATATTTAGAACTTTCCACATGCCATCTCCATCGTTTCCATCTCTTTTCTTTCATTTCTTTGTTTTTTTTATTTTGTTCTTATTTAATTGTTTCTAATATTTATTTTAGTTAATTCCAGGTCATAATTCATCAAGAAAAGATATTATCCCACCTTAGTACATCAGGAATCATTCAAAAATAGGATATATTTTCTTTTCATTTTGTTTTGAATCATTTTGTTACAAAACATGTTTTATTTTGTTTAATTCTTAATTCTAATAAACTTTTTTGTTTTCTTGTTTTCAAATCTGGTTGGGGGCTTATTTGAAGTTAAAAAATGGGTTCTTCTCCCTCAAGAAATCCTAATTTGATCATTCTTGGACTCTTTTCTAGCTGTCCCTCTCTTTATTTCAATTTAGGTTTTTTTTTCATTCAATTTTGTTCAATACTAATTTATTTTGTTTCTTTTGTTTAGATCTCCATTCGACAACATCTTCTTCATAAAAAATGACCCAAATCACTCCAGACACCTGGGTTTTCATTGTTATTGGTTTTCTGAATCTTTTTAAGATTTTTTTTGTTTCATTCAGTTTTAATAGTTATTCTTTCAAATTTGTTCTAACTATTTGTTTTCTCTTAATTGGCAGCCTTGAATTGTTCAAAATTCATCAAGAACATATTTTCTCTTTCAAACTGGCTTGGACTCCCGGGAACCCTAATTTTTCAATTCGGTTTACTTGTTCTTTAATACTTATTCAATCTTTTATACTTGCTACCTTTTTATTCAATTAGATCTGACTTGGATTGTTGTGTTTCAGGTTTTAGTCAACACCTAAGTTTCCCTATTTTTCTAGAGCCGTAGGCTAAATCCACGACTTGGACAAACTTGAGATTCTGTTCCACAAACGTCGTTATCAATTATGTAGACTTTTATCACTCAAGGTCTCTTTTATCTCGATCTCTTTTACATGAATTTTGTTCACTTCTCATATCCCCTCACAAGTATTATGAATATTCAATTCCGTACAAAACATCTCAGTAGGAGAACATGTTATTTCTATCTCATCTAAGTCTATAGATTTGAGGAAAAAAATCTCACTATGTCACACCCAATTTTCATTAAGGTCTGGAAATAAGGAAGGTTTGGGAGTAAATTGAAAGATTTAGTAGGTTCGGCAGACTCTATTGAAAAATTTGGAAATTTTAGTGGCTAGATAGTAAATAGTTGGGTCTCAATTCTGGTTCAGTTAAGTTGGAACAGACTAGTTCCTGGGTGGAAATAAAATGATTATCGATGGATGGTTTAATTGGGACTTGGTGACTATTCGTGAAAAGTTATATATATGAGTGAGAAAGATTATTCTACAGGAAGAATTCTTCTCATTCCTATTTCATTTTTCAACTCTTCTACATCATCTTCTTTAGTTGCTCCGAAGAAGAGAAAGTTGGGGAAAGCTTTGGAGAATGATCATGAGGTTTGAGTTTGGAAAGTAGAGCATCCGGTGAGCTGGTAGGTTCTTAATATTTTTGTATTCGTGGATTTGAGAAAAATAGAAGTGAATGATTTTTGAGATCTTTGAAAAGCTTTTGTATGTTATTGGATTATGTGTTTTAAAGATTGAATACCTTCAATTTAATTGGTATATTGGTTGTCGTGCTTAGCTTCCAGGATGATGGAGGCTCTAGCATTTCGAAAAGCTAAGCTGATGAGGATAAATGTTAGCAGATGAGTTTCTATACTTTACTATTTAGGATCTATTTTGGTTGTTGTACTGCTTGTATGTTCTAATTTGAGTTTAGTTTGAGTTCTACGGTTTTATATGATTGTGGTTGACTGAGAAAGTTATGCATGCATAAAGCTGTGCAATTACATGAATGTTTGCAAGTACGTTCTTTGAATTGCATGATAAAATTGTGTATAGATGAATTTGAATGTGGCATACTCCATGATATGGTATGAATAAGTAGTATTGGTTGTAATGATGTGCGTGTTATGCACGATTATAAATGTGAAGTACGGAGGGAATTATTTGTTGGGTTAATTGAAGATGGGAAAATTGACGTAATAGAGGAATGGACAGATTGAAAGGGAATTGGAGACACTGAATTATGAAAGGGCCCGACATTTCGAGTGAACACTTAGATGTTTGAATTAACAAGGGGGATTTGAGGAGGTTTAGTTGGGAAATGGTCTACTAGCTTTACAGAACGACATCACAAAAATGGTCTACTGGCTTTACGAAGCAGCATTACAAAAATGGTCTACTAGCTCTACGGAGCGACACCATGGAAATGGTCTATTGGCTCTACAGAGTGACACCATGAAAATGGTTTTCTGACTCCTCAGAGTCGAAAGTCCACAGCTGGCCATGGCATGATTTAGTGGAGGATAGGTTCGCTTTCATGGGAAAAATGAAGTCCACTAGGATTGTAACACCCCTTACCCGTAATTGACATCGGAACAGGACACGAGGCATTACCGGACTTACATTGAATCATTCAGTCACATTTCACAACAAAACTTATATACAATTTAGAACTTTTATACATTCATCCATATTGTCCCTTATAAGGTTTTACGATACCTTAAAACATGCTTAAAAGAGGTTCGGGACTAAACCGATAACTCGAGAAAACTTTACAAAACTTAGAAAATTTTCCTTACTGCATAGGTCACACGTCCGTGTGAACAGGCCGTGTGCCTCACACGGTCTTAGACACACCCTTTGTGACTAAATCGTGGCCAAACAGGGAATACATACTGACTTGATCACACGGCCAGACCACACACCTATGTGTCCAGCCCGTGTTCCCTTCACACGCCCGTGTTCAGGCTGTGTGCTAGGCCGTGTCAAAATTGGGTAAACTGACTTTAATTCGAAGGGCTACCCCAGGGACACATGGCCGTGTTCCAAGGCCATGTGTCACACCCGGTCAAGCCACATGCCTGTGTGCTCGGCCGTGTGGAGTGAAAATAGGCTTGGATAAAGCCACATTTCTCACCCTCCACAAACATATCTAAACACCACATTTCATGCCATTTCAATACACATATAAGCAATCACAACATGCAAAATTCATATACAAATCAAGCCATTATATCACAATCCAAACCACTACTCAAAACTCAACCTTAAACATATCCAAAGCAACATATCATTATCAATAATTTTACCTATCTTCCTTATGAATTTTTCTCAATCTTTCATCACCTAAATTATGCTTCTCAAACGTATCAATTCATCATCTATACTTCATAGTAAACTATGCCAACACAAAAGCATTATATACATCATATATGTCATTTATCAAACACATACTTTAGGCCAACTTAAATGGCCAATACACACCAACATTTACAAGCCAAATCACATGGCCAAAATCACAATTCAAGACATATCTTCTTAAAACTAGCCTATACATGCCTAAACCAAGCTTCAAAGTGTAAAAACACCGTAAATCAATAATCAGATAGTGTGATACGCTCTCCGTTGACTTTCAACCCGAGCAAATCTCTAAAAATCTATAAACATTGGAAAAAGAAAACACAGAGTAATCTTTTAAGTTTAGTAAGCTTGTATCTTAATGAACTTAACATAACAAATACTTTCATTATAATGCCGTAAAAATAATATGCTATCTCACACAACCTTTCTAAATTTCATAACATGTTCTCATATCAAATTATCATCATTCATTATTATACTTACTCACTTAACCAACTTTAACTTTCACAAACTTATTCAATTAAATTTTCATACATCAACCCTTTCACACTTTCATATAGCCAAATGAACACATTATGGGAAATAACACATTTAATCATATATCTTTCTCATATAAATCTCGTATGATCATTTATAATCAAATTCACTTTTCATTCATATAGCATCTGACAAATTTCACATATGCAACTTTACAAATCACATCTTATTCATTCATTTATATTTCATTGGCACATAATCATATTTCATTTCCACATACATCACAATACATTGTTTACACATATACTTACCTTATTTTCAAATAGGTAATTAATTATCATGTACTTGATCATTTTAGCTCGTTTAACGTATTCAACTACCATATCAGTATTAAATCTTTTAGGCATAAACTTATAATAATTCACCGGCATAAAGCTTGCTAGGCCTAAGCTTGTATCTCACACCGGCACAAGGCCTGCTAGACTCAAAGTCTGATTTTATACACCGGCAATAAGCCTGCTAGGCATAAGCCTAATTTAATTCATCAGCACAAGGCTTGCTAGGTTCAAAGCCCGAATATCACCATTATAAAGTCGTCTCATAAACAATTCACATAATATAACATGTATACCTATTCACTTTGCTCGATTTAATCATTCAATCACAATTTATAATTTCCCTTTGAATCATTCGATATTTCGCACAGTAAGTGTCATTCTCAATATCTCGCAGACTAAGTGCTATTCTCAATATTTCGTACACTGAGTGCCATATTTGATTGCCCCGCACACTAAGTGCCACATTTAGTCGATATGTCGTTAGACATTAAAATATTCTTGTATATACAATTTATACAATATTAAAGCATTAGAAGCATAAATTTAACAATGCTTATTGCATACGAACTTAGCTGGCTAAATTGTAGAGATACCAAAATTCAGGGGCATTTTGATAATTTTCCCATTTTCTTCGATTTTCCACCCGATCTTGATCTAAATTAATAATTTCATTCAATATATTAATTTAGACAGTAAAACACTTCATTTCATACAATTTGGTCATTTTTGACAATTTTACAAAATTGCCCCTAAAATTTTACTTTTATTCAATTTAGTCCCTGAGCTCAAAACATGCAATTTAACCATTTTTAACCAGACTTAAGCTTAGCTAAATGTTCATAGTATCAAAACAGCCCATAATTCACTTTATGGCAAAATTATATTTTTGCCCCTAATATTTCAACTTCTTTACAATTTAATCCAAAATTGACATTTTTACCAAAATTCACTTAACAAAACTCATTAATCTAACATCAAAGATTTATTTTCTATCATTAAACATAAAGATACTCAAACATTCAATAATGGCATCATCCAAATACTTTAATAATTTTAAAATCGGAGGTACGGGCTAGCTAGATTACGAAGCAACAATCTAAAAAACGTAAAAATCACTAAAAACCGAGTCAAAATGGACTTACCATTTAACATGCAATGGCCGAATACTTTGAAGCTTCAATGGCTTCTTTTTCTTTTAACTTTCGGCAATAGATGATGAGAATGAAGCCAAATTTTTATTTTGTTTTATTTATTAAAACACTTATTAACTATTTTACAATATTAACCTTCAAAAACATTTAAAACTACTCCAACTACCCTTCCACTATCATCCATTAACACAAAAATGGTCTAATATCCTTATAAGGACTTTCACTTTAATAAACCATAGCTATTAGGCACCTTAACTAATAGCATACAACTTTTAAACTTTACGCAATTTAGTCCTTTTTGCTTAATTTACTATCGAAAGGATAAAATTTTTCAACGAAACTTTAATACCATCTTATTGCCACTTCGTAAATATTTATAAAAATATTTACGACTCAGTTTATAGAAACGAGGTTCCGATACCTCATTTTCTAAACCCACTTGACCTTAGGGTCATACCACTTGAACTTAATAAATCGCTTATAAAACAAAAATCACAATATGAAAAACATTTTTAAAATCACAATTAACTCGTAAATATTAAATATAATATTTACAAACCTACTCGTAGAATTTGGTGGCCCCAAAACCACCATTTCGATTAACCCTAAAAATGGGCTGTTACAAGGATAGTAAACATAGAAGTCCGTTACGGCATGTACGTTAAAACCACTATATAACTCGCACGATGAAAAAGTTTGTCATAATGAATTATGGCGTGTATAGGAGCGCTGGCATGCCATGGATAAGAGGCTTTGCCATAATGCGAAGGCAAAAAGAATATGTAAAAGCATCATGTACACGGATATATGTGGGAAAAAGGGTTTTCTTTCAACATATTTGCGAGTAGGTATCCCCCATTAAGAGTTCGCCAGAGTTAGCATACAAGCCAACAATTGTTATGAGAAAGCAAGGCGGTTCATTAGACTCTAATTCTAAGTGTTCTTGGCAAAGAATTTTCTAGAAAAGGGAAGTCCTCCAAGGACCAACGAATGAAAAGGATTTCTGTTAGGACTATCTAGTGTTGGGAAGTCCACCTTATACGAGCGAAGGAGGAGATAGTCCGCTGAGGACTATCTGTTGCTGAGAATATCTATTTAGACTATTTTGAAGAGGGAAGGTCCAGTGGGACTATATTAAAAGTACAATTCCATGAGATCGGAGTGGTGCTTAAAATATCCGCCAAATCATATATTCAAAGGCCACATACAGGGATGTAAGTAAATGGATTTTCCTCTAAAAATGGTATTTGCACAAGCTAAGTTATAAGGAAGTGGATGTCTGGATAATACAGTAAGTGATTTTGGATTCGATGTGGAATGAAGAAATCAGGGTGAGAATTTTCCTTCTTGGTTAACTGCCTGCAAGTCCGCCAAAGTTGTCAAAAATCTGCACATGTAGTTGTGTGGCTACCTGTAATGAGACAAACCAAAAAGGTAGAATAAGATACTAAAATGAAGCTTGACGAAATATATATTCTTAAAAAGGGGTCGTCAAAAACCATACGAAGGCTTATAAATCTGCCATTGATATATCTGCTAGCAATAGGTTCAAGAAGAACATATAGGAGTCGTCTACACCAGTTGAATTGCAGAAACTTTTATGTTACTTAGGGAGTTTAATTATGTGCAATAATTATTTATTACCCAAAAATTTAGGAGTATTTTATAGCACTGTTGTACAAAATCTCACTAAATTCATTCAAACTTATGCGTGTTTTTCCTTGATTGCAGGATCAAAGGATGACTCGAGGTTTGTGGAAGGGAATAAGCTAGACATTGTCAAGTCTATGCGGATGGCGTTTTAGTAGTAACATGCACAAAGAGGGGTATCCTTAGAGGCTTCGCCTCGGGGATTGAATAAGTTTAATTATATAATAGAAAATTTATCTGAAGTTTTTAATTTTTCTGAAAGATGTTAGAATAAACTTATAAGCTATGTATGGATTAAATTTGGTGTTGTTAAGTTGTAAATAAGTCAAGTCAAAAATGCTGTTAAGTAATACAGTTTAATTGTGACATTTGGTACCTGGATCTGACAATCGGGCCAGGTATAGGGTGTTACACACTATCATCTTTTTCCAATTCACAAGGTTTGCCATTATAAATCTCTTTCCCATTAAAGTAAGAGTAAAAGAAAGGCACAATCCATACTTACTTTTTTCTTTAGTTGGATATTGGAATGGACATCGGAAACCATAATGATCTTTTGAACTACACCAATAACATTTCACAACAAGGGAGAGATCAATCGTATTCCTCCTTTTGTGTGACCATCTCGTCTTGAATTAACATACTAATTTATGCCCAGCTTTCTCATCACAATTATCCTCTAGATCATTCTGTCCATTAAATTATGGAATAGAGAAATTTGGTTTAGCTAAAGAAGGTTGTCCATGGTCATTATTGACCAAAGTCTCATCATTCGTGCAAGGTGCACATCTAACATTATTTGCATGAGGACGAGGATGGTTAACCTCATCTCTCCAATTACGACTCTGATGCTCAATTTGGGTACTTAGATGAGTAATTTTTTGCTGATCGTGTCTACAATAGTGTCCCAATGTTGATCTTGAGCATATCAAACTTGTTGATCCATTTGCAACTTTCTCATCATAGTATTGAATTTATCATTCGTCACAAAACCAACAAGGTTTTTCACTACTATTATCACTCCCTTGCTACTACGAGTATTACGAGTCATTGTGAAAGCCTAAATAGAACACAACACTTAGAAAAAAAGAAAAATGAAGCAAACCTCACAATTATGCACTAAAAAATAAAATAAAATTCCCAATGAGGTAAGAATTAATCTTATGGTTATTTTAAAAGTGTAAACATTCATAATGTATTAGAATTGAACTAGCAAAACAAATCTAGTGGCACGAGAGCCAAAATCAACTAGACACCAAAGAATTATGTTGCACGAAAGAAGGAATATGCAACATGCTTTAACCTACTAACACAAGAAACAATAATGTGTTAGAACGCTTAAAGGAACAATAAAAGAAAAAAAAATGAAAACCTAAGGTTAAGAGTCAATGAAAATTACTAAGACCCGAAACCTAAAAAATAGTGGAGCAACTTCACAAATCTTGTTTATGGTATTCTCGATTTCCAAAAATCACAAAATTTAAACTAGTGCCTACTCAAATAATATAGATCTAATCTAGAAAGTTTCATCACAAAATTCAACCCACAAAATATTTTTTAACATTTCTTTGTTTTTCATTTTTTCTATATAACACCCCTTATCCGTATTCAACACCAGAACAGGATATGAGGCATTACTAGACGCACATCGGAAGCAAACATGCAATTCTGAGTCATAAATTTGCATCCAAATTAGAACCGTTTGTATTCAATCATAAAGTCCCTAATACGAGACTACGAGGCCCAAAGCATGCTTCGAAAGTGGTTCGGGACTAAACCGAGCACTTAAGAAAATTTTACAAAACTTAGAAAATTTTTTCTATGAACAGGGGTCACACGCCCATGTGGTTTGGGACACGCCCGTGTGGGCAGGCCGTGTGGTCACACATGCCCGTGTCCCTAACCCGTGTAACTCTTTGTTTTGCAAAGCATGAACAAATTGAGGTCACACGGCCAAGTCACATGCCCGTGTGCTAGGCCGTGTGGTTAATTTAATTTTTGTAAAATAGGAGCAGACTTCACACGGTCGGGACACACGCCAGTGCTTAAGGCTGTTGTCCCTCACACGGCTGAGACACACGCCCGTGAGCTCAATTCTGAGCATTCTGTTTCTGAAAAATTAGGTGCAGGGGACACACGGCCGAAACACATGCCCATGAGATAGACCGTGTGTCACACACAGCCTAGACACATGCCCGTGTGTCTACTCATGTGGACAAAATAAAGACTATTTACCAAGCCATTTGTCACCCTCATTTACCCCTACATACACAAGTTCAATGGCATAAATCGTGGTATACCTAGGCAACCAAAGCATCCATGATCAAGGTTAGAACAGATCATTTTATTATCACACAAAACATACTTCCAACATCAATTCTACCAAACCAAATCAAACCAAGCTCATATCCACAAGTACCAACACAAATACTTTCATCATCTATAGTTCTCCATAAATTTCATAGCACACCAATGAGCCAATCTCAACTATTCAACAACAAGCCATTAAGTCACATTCAACCATTCACCAAGCATTTATAAACCACTTCACACAAGAGATAATTACACATGCATACATATATATATAAGCTTACAACCAAGTCAACCAAAATGAGCTAAGTTACATCACCAAATACCACATCAAGCCCTTGACAATTACAAGCCAGTACATTTGGCCAAATTCATAGTGAAGCATATAAAAAAATGACCAAGTCCCTATACATGCCATATTCTCAAAATGTTAAGATGATCGATACCCAAAATGACAGTTAATAGTGTGATGCAAACTCCGACGATCTCCAATCTGAGCTAGCTTAGTGACACTATAAAACATGAAAATTAAAATGGAGTAAGCTATATAGCTTAGTAAGCTCATATGAAAGAAATAAGCAAACCTTACCATACATTGACATGCAAGTAATGTAACATAAGGCAATGAAATTTTCCATAATCTCATGATCAAAAATCACTACCATTACAAACTTACCTTAAAATCATCATATCACGAATTAATAATCATAAGCTTTAAGTACATACGTGTACCATCTCGAAATAATTTCATACACATTCTCATCCTTGTCGTACCCAATGAACCACTTGGAATAATAAATTCGGGTACTCGGGAAACCTTGCACACAAGGTGCCACAAGTGTAGCCATTGCTACCTCTATCTCATACCATATATATGCTCGTTCTCGAGCCAACAACGGGCCTGCTCACACAAGTTGTCAGTCAAGACGTAGCTACTTGGTGCTGCTCACACAAGCTATCATGTAACAGTAACATATGCCGAAATACTCGGCCACCGGTAGGACCTACAGGACTAGCACCCCGATCACATAACACAAAACCCTAGTGATATGTCACTTGTATCCTAATCTATTCCTAAGGTTCGATTGGGATTTCTCACTTGCCAAATTGTTGTCAAATGTGTCTGTAAGGTCGATTACACAATTCATGCATAAATTAAAGTATTTAAAATACGTTTAATGTAAAGCTTATTTAACATACGAACTTACCTCGGTTACAAAAACGACAAAAGAGATTTATTCGTCAACTACTTTAGTTTTCCCCCGATCTAGACCTGCACTTCGTTTTTCTTGATCTATAATACCATATTTAAATTATTTAATAATCACATTATTCAATTCAGCCCAAAAGCATATTACAACAAAATTTACATTTTTGCCCAACATTTTACAATTTAGTCCCTAGGCTCATAAAAATGAATTTCTTTCAATTCTTTACAATCCGAGCCTAGCCGAATGTTGTTTGTACTCATAATAGCCCACAATTTTCCATTTATTCACTCTTTTCTACACATTTTATAGACTTTTACAAATAAGTCCCTATTTAACGTTTTTATCAAAAATTACTTTACAAACGTTGTTTAACTAACAACGAACATGCATTTCCTACCATCAAACATCAAAATACATATGGAAAATTTTAGACTTTAATTTTCTTTCGAATTAGTCCTTGAAATAGCTAAATCAAGTTACAACGATCTCCAAAATGTAAAAATCCTTAAAAACGGGACAAGAACGGACTTACAATCGAGCTTGAAACCTTGTACAAAATCCTAGCTATGGTTTCCCCTAAAATTTTGACTATAAGGGACTAAATTGAAGAAGATGACATCTTTTATTTAGTTGTTTTGGCTTTATTTACCGAATTACCTATTTACCCCTCACTTAGACTTTGAAATTTCACCTACTCCCTGTCCATTTTTGTCCATCCTAAACTATAATGGTCTAATTACCATTTAAGGACCTCTAATTTAGAATTTCATAACAATGTACTACCTTTAGCCTATAGAACTCAAAATTTGCACCAATTGTAATTTAGTCCTTCTAGTCAAATTGGGCACTCAATTGATAAAATTTCTTAACGAAATTTTCATACAATTATTCTATCATGCTGTAGACCTTAAAGAAATAACAAAATAAATATTTCTACTTCAGATTCCTGGTCCTGAAACCACTTTTCTGATCTGACCCAAAAACGGGCTGTTACTGTAACGCCCCCATGCCCGAGACCGTCACCGTTGTCGAGTATGAGGTGTTACTAAGCTTAATTTAACATTTTTAGAACTTTGGATTATTTGTTTCTACATTCACAGCTTTTAAGCTACTTGCATCACAGTCACAAGAAAAATCATATATCGGGTTACGAAACTCGAAATCAAGATCTGTAAATTTTCCTTGAATCTAGACTCATATACCTATCTACTAATTTTTTTCTAGAATTTTTGGTTGAGCCAATTAGTACAGTTTATTAGTTAAAGTTACCCCTGTTTTAGGACTTGACTGGTTTGACCTCTGTTTACTACGAACCATATTTATCTCTGTAAAAAATTCATATGACTATTAGGTTTATTTCTACTAAAACTAGACTCAATAAGGATTCTGATAATATAAAATACACCACCTAATTATATCTTTACAAT
The DNA here is from genome assembly GCA_025698475.1 of Gossypium anomalum. Lineage (NCBI taxonomy): Eukaryota > Viridiplantae > Streptophyta > Magnoliopsida > Malvales > Malvaceae > Gossypium > Gossypium anomalum. The sequence continues at coordinate 27,051,493 of CM046958.1, read as the reverse complement.
TTATGGTGAATTTCTAAAGTTGGAACAGGGGATTCAGAAACTGCTATGACCCTGTTTCACCAAAATTAAAATATCTTTTAACATATAATTTCTTTACCTGTTTCATTTCTTTCATGTGAAACTAGACATAATAAGCTTCAATTTGATATGTACTCCATCACCAAATTCAATTTCTATGATTTTTAGTAAATTTTCAAACTCGTGTCAGTGTTGCTGCAGTACTCTGTTTATGGCAAATTTCATCCCTTTTATGAGTTTTTATGCACTAAGTATCTTAATAATTTTCCTTAACATCAAACATAATCTAAACTAACCATTTTCATAATTTATCATTATCAAACATTTTCTCAACCATTCCATCACCATATCATAAGATCATTTACACAAAATAGGTATATTGCTATACATGCCATACTTAAATTTACAAGCCATTTACCAAAAGTCTTAGGATAGTGTGATTGAGCCTTCGACCTATCCCGACTCTGAGTGGCTTGTCCAAAACTACAATGAGTAAGAAGGAGGAGTAAGCATAAATGCTTAGTAAGCTCATATGCAAATAATAAGTAACATAACAAATGGTCATACCAATCAACATTAGCATGCATCACTAAAACACATATCACATTTCTAATTATTTTTCATCATCTTATTAACTTATCGTGATTGTATCAATACTCAACCCGAGGGTTAAATACATACCTGTCCAAAATATCCATTTCACATCACTTACCAATACGTCTCTTTACATCTCGAATATTCCTCCATTTGAGTATAACTTTACCCGTTGAACACATCAGAATATAATTCGGATACATGGATAACTTGCACATAAGTGCCATATATGCAATCAAGCAATCATGTAACCCGCCCATAAGCGAACTCAGACTCAACTCAATGAGCTCAAGCGTTCGCATCCATAAGTGAACTCGGACTCAACTCAACGAGCTCGGATGCCTAGTTACATCTCACGAACTCGGACTCAACTCAACGAGTTCGGACATTCGCATCCATAAGTGAACTTGGACTCAACTCAACGAGTTCGGATGCTCAACCATCCTAGTGACATGTCACTTGTATTCTAATCTATTCCTAAGGTTCAAACGGGATTTTTCTCGAACACATATCCTTGCCATCTTCCGTAAAATACTGAAACCAATACTCGGTAACACTTTATATTTAACAAATAATACAAATAATTTGCATTTTATTCGAAAATAACGACAAAGCATATATTTCATGATAAAAATCAGCATATCATATAATTAACATCAATAATTTAAAAAAAACAATTATACTATATTATTTACACATGAACTTACCTTGGTACCAAAATACAAAGATTTTGCAATTTAGTCCACAATCTTTTCTTTTCCTCGATTGAGGTCGATTCCACGTCTTTCTTGATCTAAAATAACACATTTAGCTTATTTAATACTCAGATTATCAAATTAATCCTTAACTCAAATTTTGGAAAAATTATAATTTTACCCCTAAACTTTTACATATTTACATTTTTGCCCCTAGGCTCGGGATTAAACTTTATTCCTTATTCTTATGTTTTACAACATGCTGATCACTTTTCTCTTCTATGGCAACATCAAATTCTCACTCTAACATGTACTTGTGACTATTAGGTATTTTTACCGATTAAGCCCTTTTATTCGTTTTTGCTTAAAATCCAGTAGTACAAGTTGTCTAACATAATTTAAAACTCATATTCTATCATAAAACATCAAAATACACAAATTTCACCTATGGGTATTTTTCCAAATATAAACCCTAGGTTAAATTATTGCTAACATAAGCTTAATCGAGTTATCGGGATCTCAAAAACGTAAAGAACATTAAAAACGGGGCTTGGAATCACTTACTATGGAGCTTGGAAGCTTGAAACAAACCCTAGCTATGGAGAACCCTTGAAATTTCGGCCTAATGAAGAAGATGGACAAAAATTGGCTTTTAATTTTGTTTTTAATTCATTTTAATAACTAAATGACCAAAATGCCCTTACTACTAAAATTTCCAAAAATTCCTTCCATGTCCTAATTTTGTCCATGAACTTAAATTATTAAAATTGCTATTTAAGACCTCCTAATTAATATTTCAATGCAATTTCATACTAAAAACTTCTAGAATGCAAATTTTGCAACTTATTCGATTTAGTCCCTACTTTCAATTTAAACACTTTAGGCATAGAATTTATTCACGAAATTTTCACACAATCATGTAATCATATCATAAACCTCAAAATAATTATAAAATAAATATTTCTATCTCAGATTTGTGGTCACGAAATCACTATTCCGATTAGGCCCTAATTCGGGATATTACAACTCTCCCCCCTTTAAGGATTTTCGTCCTCGAAAATCTTTAAATAAACAGATGTGGGTATTGATTTCTCATAGTTTCTTTGATTCCCATGTAGCTTCTTCTATTCCATGCCTTTGCCACAACACCTTCACAAGTGCAACATTTTTATTCCTTAGTTGTTTGACCTCTCGAGCTAAAATCTTAATCGGTTCTTCTTCGTAGGTCATATCTAATTGTAGTTCAATTTCTGTCGGTGAAACTACATGTGAAGGATCCGAACGATACCGACGTAACATAAATACGTGGAACACATCATGAATCTTCTCTAATTCAGGTGGTAATGCTAGCCGATATGCTACCGGGTCCAACTTTTCAATTACTTCATACGGCCCAATAAACGCGGACTTAATTTGCCCTTCCGTCCAAATCTAAGGACTTTCTTCCACGAGGATACTTTCAAAAACACTTTATCACCAACTTGATATTCAATCTTTTCTCTTCAAATCGCATACGATTTTGTCTATCTCAAGCGACTTTCAAACAATCTTGAATCACTTTCACCTTTTCTTGATTTCTTTTATTAGATCAACTCCATAAATCTGATTTTCCTTGAGCTCATCCAATACAAAGGCGTTCGACACTTACGACCATACAATGCTTCATAAGGTGCCATTTTCAATCTCGTCGATAACTATTGTTGTAAGCAAATTCTACCAACGGCAAATATCTTTCCCAACTTCCTTGAAATTCCAATACACAACATCCGAGCATGTCTTCAAGAATCTAAATTACTCTTTCTCGATTGTCCATCGGTTTGTGGATGAAAGCGCAAGTGCTAAAATTTAACTTTGTACCTAATGCTTCTTGCAACTTTTTGCAAAACCGTGCAGTAAATCTCGGATCTCTATCCGAAATGATTGACAAAGGTATTCCATGAAGTCTAACAATCTCACGGATATACAATTCAGCCAACTTATTAAGAGAATAATCTATACGCATCGGAATAAAATGAGCCGATTTAGTCGATCATCAACTATTGCCCGGATGGCATTTTTCTTCCCCGGAGTTAACGGCAACCCTGATATAAAATCCATGGTAATTCGATCCCATTTCCATTCAGGAACCATGATAGGCTGAAGTAATCCCGAAGGCACTTGGTGTTCAGCTTTCACCTGTTGACAAATTAAGCATTTGGACACAAACTCTGATATATCTCTTTTCATTCCATTCCACCAATACATTTTCTTCAAGTCATTATACATTTTCGTACTACCCGGATGAATCGAGAAATAACCACTATGTGCTTCCTGTAGGATCTTTTGAATCAATTCCTCATTCTTTGGTACACAAATCTGATCTTTAAACATTAAGCATCCATTAGAACCAATTCTGAAATCTGACTCTGTATCAACTTCACACTGTTTTCTCTTGGCTTGCAAATCTTGATCATTTTTCTGAGCTTCACAAATCTCTTGTAAAAACATCGGTCTTGCTCTTAACTCTGCTAGAATCGAACCATCATCTGATACCTTTAACCGAAAGTGTTCATAGCTCTCAAAGCAAGCGAAGAATATGCGCTCAAAGCATCAAAGCAACCACATTCGCTTTTTCCGGATGATAATCAATAACAAGCTCATAATCTTTCAATAACTCCAACCATATTCGCTGTCTTAAATTCAAGTCTTTTTGTGACATCAAGTACTTAAGACTTTTATGGTCGGTATATACCCGACACTTTTCACCATACAAATAATGTCGCCAAATTTTCAAAGCAAACATCACCGCATGACCAATTCCAAATCGTGAGTAGGATAATTCCTCTCATGAGGTTTTAATCGCCTCAAGCATATGCCACCACTTTTCCTTCTTGCATGAGCACACACCCCAAACCATTTAGAGAAGCATTACTATACACCACAAATTCTTTTACGATTGGGTGTTGTACTAACACTGGTGCCTCTGTTAATAACTTTTTCAATTCTTCAAAACTCGTTGACATTCTTCCGTCCATTCAAATTTAACATCCTTTTGGAGTAATCTAGTTATAGGAGCAGCAATTATAGAAAATCCATTTACAAACCGCTGATAATACCCAGCTAGCCCCAAGAAACTTCTAACTTGATTTACATTTTTGGTGGTTTCCAATCAACAATGGCTGAAATTTTACTAGGATCAACCCGTATACCATCACGAAACAATATGACCCAAAAATCCAACTTCCTCAGAGGCAAAATTCACTTTTACTAAACTTAGCATACATTTGCTTATCTCTCAAAGTTTGTAAAACTATCCTTAAATGCTCAAGATGCTCTGTATCATCTTTTGAATAAATTAAAATATCATCTATAAACACCACAACAAATTTGTCCAAGTATGGTCGGAATATGCGATTCATTAAATCCATAAACACAAGCAGGAGCATTTGTCAACCCGAATGGCATAACTAAAAATTCATAATGACCATACCTTGTTCTAAAAGCGATTTTAGGCACATCGACTCTTTTACCCGATTGGTAATACCCGGATCTCAAGTCAATCTTTGAAAACCATGTCGCTTCTTTTAGCTGATCAAAAAATCATCAATTCTTGGCAACGGATATTTGTTTTGATTGTCACCTTGTTTAAGCGGCGATAATCAACACACAACCTCATAGAACCATCCTTCTTTTTCACAAATAACACGGAGCACCCCAAGGTGAAAAACTCGGTCTCACAAAACCTTTATCACCAACTCCTCGCAATTGCGCGCTTTAATTCCTTCAACTCTCTTTGGTGCCATTCTATACGAGCAATCGAAATCGGAGTCTGTTTCGGTATCAAATCAATACCAAATTCTACTTCCTCGATGGAGGCAAACCCGGCAATTCTTCGGAAATACGTCCGCAAATTCACACACAACCCAAGATCGATTCAACTTTCTTTTCAACTTCTTTTGTATTAATTACATACGCCAAATAAGCTTCATAACCCTTTCTCAGATATTTTTGAGCCGACATTGAAGAAATCACACTAGGTAATGCCTCTGATTTATCTGATTCAACCCGCAGAGTTTCACCATTTTCACACTTTAATTCTATAACCTTTTCTTTGCAATTTATTTTAGCATCATGCAATGTCAACCAATCCATACCCAAAATAACATCAACTCATCAAACGGCAACAACATCAAGTCGGCCGGAAAGTAATGATCCCGAATCATTAAAGGACATTTCTTACATACTTTATCAACAGTCACACATTTGCCTAATGGATTCGACACTTTAATCATAAATTCTGTGTTCTCAACAGGTATATTCATACTAGACACCAATTTCATGCATACATATGAATGAGTAGAACCGGGATCAATCAAAGCAATAACATTAACATTATAGAGAGAAAATGTACCGGTAATCACATCAGGTGAGAAAGCATCTTCACGAGCTTTAATAGCATAAGTTCTAGCTGGAGCCCTTCTTTCAGGTCTAACTGATGCATCCCTGGCTACATTCTTACTGCTTGCTTCGCTCCCAGCTTTTCTTGGATATTTTCCTCTCGAATCCGCCCCACTTGTTTTTGTATTTTGAAATTTTTCTTTTTCATCTCTCTCTGGGCAGTCTCTAATAAAATGATCCGGAGAACCACATCGAAAACATTCATTTGCTCTACATGGACCAAAATGATTTCTACCACACATTACCGGGCGCCAGTTTAACAAATCTCGAGTTCCCTACACCATTTGCCAAGTAGTGCGGGATTTAGGACCTACATTTTGCTTCTTATAATTCCCATATGATTGCCCGGTGAAGCTTGGGAACGAGGATTCATATTCATTGACTTTCCAGGTTGCTGTGAAAATGAAATGCTCATCGGTCTTTTCTTCCAATTTCTAGTCTCAGCCTCTACCTTTTCTTTTCTTTAAGTAATTCTTGACCTTACAAGCTCGATCAACCAATACTACTATTTCTTTTAATTCAAGAATTCCAACAAATACCTTGATGTCTTCGTTGAGCCCGTCTTCAAATCGTCGCACATCTTAGCCTCTGAGGAACATACTCTGCGGCATACTTACTTAATCGAACAAACTCTCTTTCATATTCTCAGAATCAGTCATATTACCTTGCTTCACTCAAGAAATTCTTTACGCTTACGATCAATAAATCTTTCACTAATATATTTCTTCCAAAACTCTTCTTGAAAGAATTCCCAAGTTATTTCTCTTTCGGTACCACCAAAATCAAAGTCTTCCACCAATTATAAGTGAATCCCTCAACAAAGATATAGCACATTTCAAACATTCTTCAGTGTACAAGATAATTCGTCAAATACCCAGATAGAATTTTCAAGCCGTAACTCGCTTTCTCGGCATCATCATCAATATTTGCTTTAAATTCTTTCCCCCTTACTTGCGAATTCTATCAACTGGAGTTCGTGAAATTTCATCGGATCCATACCTTGAGGCGTCGGAGTGCAAAGTTGAGGAATTGGGGAGGTGGGGAGGTTGTACATTTGGGTTCGTCATTTAACGAACTCAAGTGTACCATGCACTCATCATTTGGAGAAAGGCTTCTCGACCCCTTTCTCGCTTCTCACGACCAACAGTAGGAGGTGGATTTTTCAGTCGGTATTGCTCCTTCAGCGGAGTTGGCGCATTACTCTCTACTTCATCATCGCCACACTGGATCGGGATCCATTTACTATAAAAATCATTTAAATGGTCGGAAGTCGTCACACTATCACAATTTATACATATGGCATGTATAGCAAAATCCGTACATACAACACGTAGTCCGAGAACCGACTAAACCTACTCTGATACCACTTAATGTGACGCCCCCATGCCCGAGACCGTTGCCGGAGTCGAGTATGAGGTGTTACTAAGCTTAATTTAACATTTTCAGAACTTTGGATTATTTGTTTCTACATTCACAGCTTTTAAGCTACTTGCATCACAGTCACAAGAAAAATCATATCTCGAATTAAGAAACTTGAAATCAAGATTCGTAAATTTTCCTTGAATCTAGACTCATATACCTATCTACTAATTTTTTTCTAGAATTTTTGGTTGAGCCAATTAGTACATTTTATTAGTTAAAGTTACCCCTGTTTCAGGACTTGACTGGTTTGACCTCTTTTTACTACGAACTATATTTCTCTCTGTAAAAAATTCATATGACTATGAGGTTTATTTATAATAAAACTATACTCAATAAGGATTCTGAGTATATAAAATAAACCACCTAATTATATCTTTACAATTTATGGTGAATTTCTAAAGTTGGAATAGGGTATTCAGAAACTGCTATGACCCTGTTTCACCAAAATTAAAATATCTTTTAACATATAATTCCTTTACCTGTTTCATTTGTTTCATGTGAAACTAGACATAATAAGCTTCAATTTTATATGTAATCCATCACCAAATTAAATTTCTATGATTTTTAGTAAATTTTCAAACTCGTGTCAGTGTTGCTGCAGTACTCTGTTTATGGCAAATTTCATCCCTTTTATGAGTTTTTATGCACTAAGTATCTTAATAATTTTCCTTAACATCAAACATAATCTAAACTAACCATTTTCATAATTTATCATTATCAAACATTTTCTCAACCATTCCATCACCATATCATAAGATCATTTACACAAAATAGGTATATTGCTATACATGCCATAATTAAATTTACAAGCCATTTACCAAAAGTCTTAGGATAGTGTGATTGAGCCTTCGACCTATCCCGACTCTGAGTGGCTTGTCCAAAACTACAATGAGTAAGAAGGAGGAGTAAGCATAAATGCTTAGTAAGTTCATATGCAAATAATAAGTAACATAACAAATGGTCATACCAATCAACATTAGCATGCATCACTAAAACACATATCACATTTCTAATCATTTTTCATCATCTTATTACCTTATCGTGATTGTATCAATACTCAACCCGAGGGTTAAATACAACCTGTCCAAAATATCCATTTCACATCACTTACCAATACGTCTCTTTACATCTCGAATATTCCTCCATTTGAGTATAACTTTACCCGTTGAACACATCGGAATATAAGTCGGATACATGGATAACTTGCACATAAGTGCCATATATGCAATCAAGCAATCATGTAACCCGCCCATAAGCGAACTCGGACTCAACTCAACGAGCGCGGGCGTTCGCATCCATAAGTGAACTCGGACTCAAATCAATGAGCTCGGATGCCTAGTTACATCTCACGAACTCGGACTCAACTCAACGAGTTCGGACATTCGCATCCATAAGTGAACTCGGACTCAACTCAACGAGTTCGGATGCTCAACCATCCTAGTGACATGTCACTTGTATCCTAATCTATTCCTAAGGTTCAAACGGGATTTTCCTCGAACACATATCCTTGCCATCTTAGTAAAATACGTAAAACCAATACTCGGTAACACTTTATATTTAACAAATAATACAAATAATTTGCATTTTATTCGAAAATAACCACAAAGCATATATTTCATGATAAAAATCAGCATATCATATAATTAACCTCAATAATTTAAAAAAAACAATTATACTATATTATTTACACATGAACTTACCTTGGTACCAAAATACAAAGATTTTGCAATTTAGTCCACAATCTTTTCTTTTCCTCGATTGAGGTCGATTCCACATCTTTCTTGATCTAAAATAACACATTTAGCTTATTTAATACTCACATTATCAAATTAATCCTTAACTCAAATTTTGGCAAAATTACAATTTTACCCCTAAACTTTTGCATATTTACATTTTTGCCCCTAGGCTCGGGATTAAACTTTATTCCTTATTCTTATGTTTTACAACATGCTGATCACTTTTCTCTTCTATGGCAACATCAAATTCTCACTCTAACATGTACTTATGACTATTAGGTATTTTTACCGATTAAGCCCTTTTACTCGTTTTTGCTTAAAATCCAGTAGTACAAGTTGTCTAACATAATTTAAAACTTTATATCCTATCATAAAACATCAAAATACACAAATTTCACCTATGGGTATTTTTCCAAATATAAACCCTAGGTTAAATTATTGCTAACATAAGCTTAATCGAGTTATCGGGATCTCAAAAACGTAAAGAACATTAAAAACGGGGCTTGGAATCACTTACTATGGAGCTTGGAAGCTTGAAACAAACCCTAGCTATGGAGAACCCTTGAAATTTCGGCCTAATGAAGAAGATGGACAAAAATTGGCTTTTAATTTTGTTTTTAATTCATTTTAATAACTAAATGACCAAAATGCCCTTACTACTAAACTTTCCAAAAATTCCTTCCATGTCTTAATTTTGTCCATGAAGTTAAATTAGTCAAATTGCTATTTAAGACCTCCTAATTAATATTTCAATGCAATTTCATACTAAAAACTTCTAGAATGCAAATTTTGCAACTTATTCGATTTAGTCCCTACTTTCAATTTAAACACTTTAGGCATAGAATTTCTTCACGAAATTTTTACACAATCATGTAATCATATCATAAACCTCAAAATAATTATAAAATAATTATTTCTATCTTGGATTTGTGGTCACGAAACTACTATTCTGATTAGGCCCTAATTCGGGATATTACAGTTACATTCTTTTTTCCACTTTTTCGATCATTTTTTTTGGAAAATATTTTCTAATATTCTAGGAGAGTTAAAAATAACAAAAAATTCATCATCTTCTTCATTAGCACGAAACTTCAAGGGTTCTTCATAGCTAGGGTTTGTTTCAAGCTTTCAAGCTCCATAGTAAGTGATTCCAAGCCTCGTTTTTAATGTTCTTTACGTTTTCGGAGTCCCGGTAGCTCGATAAAGCTTATGCTAGCAATAATTTAAGTTAGGGTTCATATTTGGAAAAATACCCATAGATGAAAAGTGTTTATTTTGATGTTTTATGATAGAATATGAGGTCTTAGATTATTTTAGACAACTTGTGCTGCTCGGTTTTAGGTAAAAACGAGTAAAAGGGCTTAATCGGTAAAAATACCTAATAGTCATAAGTATATGTTAGAGTGAGAATTTGATTTTACTATAGAAAGGAAAAACGATCAGCATGTCATAAAACATAAGAAAATAGGCTGAAGTTTAATTTACGAGATTTGGGGCAAAATTGTAAATATGCAAAAGTTTAGGGGCAAAAATGTAATTTTTCCAAAGTTTGAGGAAAGGACTGTTTTGATAAATGTGAATATTAAATAAGTTAAATTTGCTATTATAGATCAAGAAGAGCAAAATTTGGGAGTAGATCGGGGAAAAGAAAAAGTAAAGGACTAAATTGTAAAGTTTAGTCACATTTTGTATCGAGGTAAGTTTCTGATAAATAAATGCAATATTCTTTTATTTTACATTATTATTGTCAATTTCAGCATTTATATACTTATTTTATGAGAATATTTAAAGTCGAATTAAAGTAAGTGTGAGAGAAAAAGCATTAGGAAGCCCCGTTTGAACCTTAGGAATGTTAGGATATTGGGGTTGTTGTGATGTGAAACAGATGAGAAATGAGCCATGTAAGTCCATATCGGATATATGACTTTGGAGACAGGAATGAGCCATGTAAGCCCATATTAGATATATATATGGCATTGGAGACAGAATAATTCATGTAAGTCCATGTCGAAGACATGGCATTAGCGAGGATATTGATAGAGCAGAACGACCCTAGTATCCTTAGTATTCCGAGTGGTTCAACGGGTCATTGTACATGTTAAATTACAGTGAATTATCAGCAAAAGGGAAGGTAGATTATATTAATGAATAGTGAAAGGTCAGGTAAGAAAGAAGGTAAGTGAGTAAAGAAGAAGGTAGAAAATGAGAAGTAAAGAAAGTTTATGAGGCTGGGTGACATTATGTATAATTATTCATTATGTTGAATGTTGTAATTTATTTGCTTGTAAGCTTACTAAGCCTAGTGCTTACTCTCTTTATTTTCTTTTTCTTATAGTTTTTATCAAGCCACTCGGGGATCGAAGGAAACGTCGGAGACCCGATCACACTATCGAAGGAATCACATTGGTATAGTTAGACGTTTCGTTTTGTGTATGGCATGTATAGGAACTTGGTTTCTTTTGATATAATATGATCAATGAATGATGTGTAAATACTTGATAATGATTAGCTAATAGAATGGCTGATGATATACATGTTTAATAGTATGTATGATTAAGTAGTAACTATCACATGAAAACTATGAAAAATGTGAAAGTAACTTAAAAACGGATTCAAGTATCAAAAATAACATAACTTTGAAAAATCACTAAAAATCGTAGAGACATGTTTTGATGGTGAATAATATATTAAATTAAATATCATTGTGTCTATTTTCATATGGAATAAGAAAAATAGGTAAAGGTTTTGTATTTTATAAGATATCTGAGTTTTAGTGAAATAGGGCTAGAGCTATTTCTGGATCCCCTATTTCAACTTTAGAAATTCACCATAAATTTTAAAAAAATAATTAGGTGGTGTACTTTATATGGTTAGAATCCTTATTGAATATAGTTTTAATAAAAACAAACGGTATAGTTATATGAATTTTTCACAGGGAGAAAAGTGGTTCGTAGTAAGTAGAGGTTAGTGCATTCGAATTCTGAAACAGGGAAAATTTTAACTAATAAACTGTACTAATTGGCTAATTCAAAAATTCTAGAAAATAATTAGTAGATATATATATGAGTCTAGTTTTAGGAAAAATTTACGGATCTTAATTTTGAGTTTTGAAACTTGAGAAATAAATTTTTAAGCAACCATGACGCAAAAAAATAGTTTATTCCGAAAGCTAAAATAAGTGGTTTAGAGTTGTTTAAAAGGTAAGATAAGTTTAGTAACACCTCAAGCTTGAATCCGGTGACGGTTTCAGGTGTGGGGGTGTTACAAATTGAATGAAAAAGAAACCAAATGTCAAAGAAAGATAGGGTTGGACAAAAGGAGTCCAAGAATGTGTAGAATAAGGTGTCTTGGAAGAGAAAAAAACATTCTTGAACTCTAAAGAAATCTCCAACCAGATCTGGAGCAAAAATAACAAAACATTTTAGTAGAATGAAGAATTAAGCCTAAAGCAAACTGTTGTGTGACAAAAGATTTCAAATAGCAAGAAAACTAAAAAAAAAACTCCTATTTTTGGATGAATCTTTATGAGAGAAGATATGAGAACACCGCTCTGGATTGAAACAAGACCTGTAATTAAGTAAAATCAAATATTAGCTTCGAAGTAACAAGATAAATAGAAAAAAACAAGAAAAAAAGAAAAAAAGAGAGATGAAAAAGATTAGAGTGGCGTGTAAGTCCTAAGGAGCTTTGGAAACAAGATGAATCCATAATCCTCTTCAAACAGCTCTAACTTCCCCTTCAAGAATTATTCCTTGGCAAGAAAAAGCTTGAAGATGATTCCTAAAATCTAAAATATTGTTAAATCTCTTCTAAAACAAAACTAAAGAGAAATTATTTTAAAGAAAAACTTAAAGAGAATTTTATTAATTCAAAAACGAATATGAATGAATCAATTAAAGGGGGCACACCCTGCTTAAAGCTCCCCTAACTAGTCTCCTAGTCCTAATAGGATTTCAATTGTGCCAACTAAGCATGATAACTCAACATGACAACTAATCAAATAACTAACTTATCTAACTATTAACATGTGAAAATAAATCTAAGGAATTGAATGGAAAAGTCATCTAATAGTCTAAATGGGCTCATTGGGTCTAGTTTTTACATGTTGATCCACTAATTAATTGAAATTGGTTAGAAAATTTAAAATGTTTACAAATTGGGTCATTTTGAGAATTTGGTCCGATAGTTAACTAAGTCCTCTGAATTTTATGATGGGTTTATGGACATCAAACTGGGTTGGTTTTCAAGGACTTGGGCTTGCGATCCATTCGCTCCCAAATTTGACTTGTTTAAGCTCATACATGTAATATGTCATGCATTGACTCTAATATTCAGTTTCCTGGACCAAGAATTCCTAGATTTGAAATCTTGATTTTCTTAATTCTTAATATCTCCCAAAAGCGCATAATTGGAACAAGATCTAATTTCTTGATTTTCATAAAGACAAGTGAATATTGATTTTCTTTTCCCCTCGTATTCTCATCTAGGACATTTCTAATGAAGTCTTGTATGGTCTCGTTCAATCTTGCTTTGATTTTTTTGGCCTTTGACCTCATTATTAGGCCTTGAGGTAATGCAAGCCCATCACATCCATGTGCTTGAAATTGGGCCTTGAGACTCGCATCTAGATTATTAAATATTTACCCCAGTTAATATTTATAAACATTTAAAATGTATTTGTCATTGCCAATGAGGCATTGGCTTAGTTGCCTAAGGCGGAGGCCTTGGGTCTTGAGTACCTAGATTCAAGACCTACCATGCGCAATTATATGCGTAGGCCACTAATTCCCATCATGTATAAGAGTTTTAGTCTAATTAGTCCTTAGTTCATTTGTGCTAATAGTTTGATTCTACTTGATGGTTACTCAGATAGTTTGTTTGTAATAGTTTGATATTTGTGGTTACTTGGACTTGTATTTGTAATTTTATTGTACTTGTTACACTTCAAGTCAATAAGACATCCAATGTCAAAGATTAGAGAATAAAGTTGTTAAGTTTTTAGTTTGCAAATTTGTGACGTTCAAAGCTATTTCACGAAAAAAAAGTAAATTGTAGAAGAAAGTGGAAAAAGGGTTTTCAATTGGTGCAAGCGATGCAAATAGAGAAAGTCAAGCAATAGTGATTCTAACATCCCAGTGAATTAAATGAAAATGTTTCAATAGTTTAGTGATCATATTGTAAGTATTTGAAGTCGAGTGACCAAAATGTAAACTTAGTATAGTTTAGTGACCTTAAATGTAATTGATCCATTCTTTTTATTGATTTGTCGAACATATGGATGGCAACGGGTTGGTTATCTATAAATGTTTGATTATCTGAATCTGAATATGCAAATTATTTGACCTATAAAATCCAAATCTAAAACATGAGTTAATTATCATTATCCACTGAATATCCAAATTCGCATTCATTATTCAGATAATAGTTTTGAATATCCAACTCTGTATTGGTTACAAAATGTTAAACTAATATTTATTTGATAAATGTTTTGATATAAAGATAATGTTTTTGAATAAAACATGATGAGCTTCAAGTTACAATTTATTTCAAAATATTTCTAAGAAATAAAATTTTAAATCTACTCTTCAAACACTTAGAAAATATTTTAACAAGTACAAATTAAGTAACAAATATTTCAAACATTTTTTAACAAGTGAAAATTGGTCCCTAGCCCAAAGTATCGATACTTATACCAAGTATCCATACAAATTTGAGCTTCGAAGTTAAGAAAAATCGAGCAAAAATGAAAAGTATTGATACCTTTAACAAAGTATCGGTACCTTGCAAAAGTTTTCAATACCCCTGCCTAGTATCCATACCAATTTGAGCTTCAACGTTTTGGAAAATTGAACAAAAAGCAATAGTATTAGTACCTATAACAAAGTATCGATACCTTTCAAAATGTATCGGTACCCTGCCTGGTATCAATAACGTTTTAGGGTTCGATGTTTTGAAATTTTTTTAAAAGAAATTACCTAAGTATCGGTACCCTCCTCAAGGTATCAATACCTCATAGAAAGTATTGATACATCTTCTATTGTACCAATACTATAGGCTTTAATGATCATTAAATTGAGGCATTAAATGGCCAAAGTATCAATAACCCTTTAAATGTATTAATTCCTTTTGTTGTAGGACTTACTAATGCTCTGGTTTTTAGACATTCAACGGCTCTATTCAATTTTCCAACAACCGAAACAGTTTGAAATCTATTAGGAGTTATAAAGATCAGCTTCCAAAGTTTCTGTAACAAGAAGAGAGATTACAAAAGATCAAGAGCTATCAAGAAAGATAAAAAACTATTATATTAAACTTTTGTACTTCAATTCTTTATCTTTTTCTTATAAACACTTGTGAGCATTTATTTTATTTTTTAAGCTCAAGTGTTTTTCATTGGGTGTGTGCTTAACTTGCAAACATTCAAATCTTGCAAGGATAATTTCTTTTTTTTTGCTAATTTATTTACTATTTTGAAAGGGATTAAATTTTAATATTTTGGTAGAAATCTTAAGGGAATTGTAAGGTTAAACCTTGTCTTAATGAATTTGGGAAAATCCTTAGTGGTATAAAACTAAAGTAGTGGAGTAGGCAATTGTGGTTGAACCACTCTAAATTCTTGTGATCACTACTTATCATTTTATTCTTTCTTCCACAATTTTTTAAAAAGGCCAAATCACCCCCTCTTGGCTAATACATTTGATTGATCGAGTTAACAATTGGTATCATAGCTAGTGTCTAAAGACAATTTAACAAATGAGAAAAGATCATTGGAGTGCTCAAGCAATCATCAACATATTGTATAAAGGATGACGTCCACTTCCAGGTTAGTTTTCTGTGGAGATTCTCAATCTATCTTAAAGCCTCCATAGTTCAATTAAGTAAACTACTCTTATTGGAAGACAAGGATGATGCTCTTCATTCAACCTAATGATTTTGCAGCTTGGGATATCATCATGGATGGTCCCTCCATTTCTTAAAAGCAAGAAGGAGAGATATTGGTGCAAAAAAAAAAGAGGAAAAGTGGAATGAATAAGATAGAAGGAGTACTAAACTAAATGCCAAGGGCGTGCGCACACTATTTTTTGCCTTTAGTCCAATTGAGTATAGTAGGGTATTATCTTGTTTCTGTAACAACTAGTTTTTGGGTCAAATCGGAACAGTGGTTTTGGGACCACAAATTCAAAATAGAAGTATTTATTTTATTATTTCTTTAAGGTCTACAACATGATAGAATAATTGTGTGAAAATTTCGTTAAGAAATTTTATCGATTGAGTGCTCAAATTGACTAGAAGGACTAAATTGCAATAGGTGTAAAACTTGAATTCATTAAGTTAAAGGTGTCTAATTGCTATGAAATTTTAAATTGAAAAAGTCCTTAAATGGTAATTAGACCATTATACTTTAGGATGGACAAAAATGGACATGGTTAGATGAAATTTCAAAGTTATACATTAAGGGTATTTTAGTAATTTGGCTAATAAGGACAAAATTAACAAATAAAAGATGTCCATCTTCTCAATTTCATCCCCCATAGCCAAAAATTGTAAGGGAAGACATAGCTAGGGTTTGGCCAACCTTTCAAGCTCGATTGTAAGTTTCTTTTTGTCTCGTTTTTAATGATTTTTATATTTTTGAGATCATTGTAACTTGATTTAGCTATTTCAAGGACTAATTTGAAAGAAAATTTAAGTCTAAAATTTTACCCATGTTGAATATGCTTGTATTTTGATGTTTGATGGTAGAAAATGCATGTTTGTTGTTTGTTAAACGACTTGGGTAAAGTGACTTTCGCTAAAAATGTCAAATAGGGACTTATTTGTAAAATGTAGTAAAATGTGTGGTAAAATGTGAATAAATGGAAAATGTGGGTTGTCATGAGCATGGAAAAGGTTCGGCTAGGATTGGGTTGTGAAGAAATTGAAAGAAATTCATTTTACGAACCTAGGGACTAAATTGTAAAATGTTGAAAAGTTAGGGGAAAAATGTAAATTTTGCCATAATATGTTTTTGGGCTGAATTGAATAATTTTATGATTAAATAAGTTAAATGTGGTATTATAGATTAAGAAAAATGAAGTTCGGGTCTAGATTGGGGGAAAAATAAAGTAATTAATGAATAGATCCCTTTGACCATTTTTGTAACCGAGGTAAGTTCGTATGTTAAATAAGCTTTGCTTTAAATATGTTTAAATGATTTAATTTATGCATGAATTGTGTAATCAACCTTACGGACACATTTGACAACAATTTGGCAAGCGAGAAATCCCAATCGAATCTTAGGAATATATTAGGATACAAGTGACATGTCACTAGGGTTTTATGTTATATGATTCGGGTGCTGGTCCTGTACGTCCTACCGGTGGCTAAATAGACTGACATATGTTACGGTTCCTTGATAGCTTGTGTGAGCAAGCCCGTTGTTGGAGCATACATGTGATATGAGATAGAGGTAGCAATGGCTACATATGTGGCACCTTGTGTGCAAGGTTTCCCGAGTATATGAATTTATTATTCCGAGTGGTTCATTGGGTATGTCTATGATGTGAATAAATATAAAGCTATTACGAGATGGTACAAAGCTTATGTTTAGAAAATTTGTGGATTGTTGATTTCAAGGCAAGTTGTGATGAAATGAATTATAGTCATGAGATTTTGGTAAATTGCATTACCTTATGTTAAATTACTTGCATGTTAATGTATGGTAAGGTTAGCTTATTTCTTTCATATGAGCTTACTAAGCTATATAGCTTACTCCATTTTATTTTCCATGTTTTATAGTGTCACCAAGCTAACTCAGATTGGAGATCTTTAGAGATCGCATCACACTATCAAGCTGTTATTTTGGGTACCGATGATCTTAACATTTTGAGAATATGACATGTATAGGGACTTGGTCATTTTGTTATATGTGTCATTAAGAATTTAGCCAGATGTATTGGCTTGTAATTGTCAAAGGCTTGATGTGGGGTTTGGCCCTATAACTTGGCTCATTTTGGTTGAATTGGTTGTAAGATATATATATATATATATATATTCATATACGCATGCATGTGCAATTACCTTTTGTGTGATGTGGTTTATAAATGCTTGGTAAATGGTTGAATATGGCTTAATGGTTTTGGATGTTGAATGGATAAGATTGGCTCATTGGTTTGCTAGGAAAACTAAGTAAAATTATGCATGTTATTGGTAGCCATATTGAAACTTGTAGAATGTGAGTTGGTATGATTTTGTTTGAAAAAATATGATGTTGTAAAAATGTTGAGTGTGGATAATGAGATGACATGATTTGGCCTTGTTTGTGAATGCTTTGGTTGCCTAAATATACCATGATTTATGCCATTGAACTTGTGTGTGTGTAGGTGGAAATGAGGGTAACAAATGGCTTGGTAAATAGCCTTTATTTTGTCCAAATGGGTAGACACACGGGTGTGTGTCTAGGCCATGTGTGACACACGGCTTGCCCCATGGGCATGTGTTTCGGCTGTGTGTCCCCTGCACCTTAATTTTGAGAAACATAATGCTCAAAATTGAGCATACGGGCAAAGATACGGGCGTGTGTCTCAACCTTGTGAGGGACACAGCCTCAAACACGGGCGTGTGTCCCGACCGCGTGAAGTCTGCACCTATTTTATGAAAATTTAATTAACCACATAGCCTAGCACACGGGCGTGTGACTTGGCCGTGTGACCTCAATTTGTCCATGCTTTGCAAAACAGAGAGTTACACGGGTTAGGGACACGGGCGTGCATGATGACACGGCATGCCCACACAGGAGTGTCCCAAACCACACGGGCGTGTGACCCCTGTTTATAGCAAAATTTTTCTAAGTTTTGTAAAATTTTCCTAAGTGCTCGGTTTAGTCCCGAACCACTTCCAAAGCATGTTTTGGGCCTCGTAGGCTCGCATTAGGGACTTTATGTTTGAATGCAATTGGTTTTAATTTGGATTAAAATTTATGACTCGAAATTTCATGTTTACTTGTGATGTGAGTTCGGTAATGCCTCGTATCCTGTTCCGGCATTGAAAAAAGATAAGGGGTGTTACATTTAGTAGTATCAGAGTTATGGTTTAGTCGATTCTCAGACTAACATAGCATGTGTGAGAGTCTAGCTATACATGCCATGTTTAATTTATGATAGTGTGACGACTCCTGGCAATTTAAATTGTGTTCATCTAGTAAATGGATCCCAACCGAGCGGTAGCTGATAATGTTGAAAGTAATGCCTCGGCTGCCACTCAAGGGATAACACCATTTGAAAGTAGACCAGTAACGATTAGTCAGGGAGGAGAGGCTAGGGAAGCCTTCTACCAAAGGATGAATGAGTGGTTTGCCAAGTTTGTTCGAACAAATCCGGCTGCCCAACATCCTCCACCCCCACCTAACCCCCAACTGGTTCCCGTAGCTCCTTAAGGTGTGGAATTGTTAAGACTGAATAGGCCTCCAGTTGATAAGATTCGGAAACAAGGGGCTGAAGAATTTAGAGCCAATGTTGATGATGATCCCGAGAGGGCAGAGTTTTGGCTTGAGAACTCTATCAGGGTATTTGATGAGCTTTCTTGCACACTGGATGAGTGTTTGAAATGGGATATATCACTTTTGAGGGACTCCGCAAATCGGTGGTGAAATATTCTTGTATCCGTGGTACCGAGAGAAAGGGTTACTTGGGAATTCTTTTAAGATGAGTTCAAAAAGAAATATATCTGTCAACGGTTAATTGATCAGAAACGCAAAGAGTTTCTAGACTTGAAATAGGCCCGTATGTCTGTGACTGAATATAAGCGAGAGTTTGTTAGGCTCAGTAAGTATGCTCGGGAATGTGTTTCCACCGAGGCTATCATGTACAAGAGATTTGAAGATGGATTGAATGAAGATATCAGACTGCTAGTTGGAATTTTAGAGTTGAAAGAATTTGTTGTGCTAGTTGACCGAGCTTACAAGACCAAAGAGCTAAGCAAAGAAAAGAGAAAAGCTAAGTTTGATGATAGAGATTCAAGAAAAAGACCGATGAATAAGTCATTTCAATCTTCGTCAAAGAAATCGAGGGATTTGTATACTCAATCAAATGTTTCAACTGGGTATCCCAACAGAGATAGTGGGAAGTAAGATTTGGGTTCTAAGGCCCAAACTACGTCAATAGCAAGCGTTGATAATGCTAGGTATAATAGACTCGAATGCCCATACTGTAGTAGACGACATCCCAGCAAATGCAAAATGAATAACTAGGCTTGCTTTAAATGTGGCTCCCCAGAACACTTCATTCGAGATTGCCCTGAAATGACTGAGAAAAATAATTTTTAGAATACAAGGTGGAGTAACACTGCCACTAGAGGGAGGCCACCAAGAAACACAGGAAGTGGGAACACTAGCGGAGGTGTAACAAAAGATTTAACTACGAGATCAGAAGTCAGAGCGCTTGCTAGAAGCTACGCTATCATCCCCTGATGTTATCACTGGTACATTTTCTCTCTATGATACTAATGTAGTTGCATTGATTGATCCTAGATCGACTCATTCTTATATTTGCATGAATTTGGTATCTAGTAAGAATCTACCTGTTGAGTCTACTAAGTATGATTAAAGTGTTGAACCCCTTAGGCAAATATGTTCTAGTTGATAAAGTTTGCAAGAGTTGTCCTTTAATGATTCGGGGTCACTGTTTTCTGGCTGATTTGATGCTTTTACAGTTTGATGAGTTTGATGTAATTCTTGGAATGGATTGGTTGACTCTACATGATGTCGTAGTGAATTGTAGACGAAAGATTATCGAATTGAAATGTCAAAATAATGAAATTCTTCGGATTGAGCCGGATGAGTTACCTATTGTGATTTTTTTGATGTCGGCTCAGAGGTATGTAAGAAAAGGGTGTGAAGCTTATCTTTCATAAGTACTGAATACGAAAGTGTCTGAATTGAAGATTGAATCTGTGCTGGTAGTTTGTGAATACCCGGATGTGTTCCCAAAAGAATTGTTTGGATTACCACCGATTAGAGAGGTTGAATTTACTATTGATTTGGTACTGGGAACTTTACCAATATTGATAGCTCCATATAGAATGGCTCCGAATGAATTGAGAGAATTGAAGTCTCAGTTGCAAGAGTTGACAGATAAGGGTTTTGCGAGACCGAGTTCTTCACCCTGGGGTGCACCTGTGTTATTCGTCAAGAAGAAAGACGGATCCATGAGACTTTGTATTGATTATCGTCAGCTTAAAAAGGTTACGATAAATAACAGGTATCCTTTGCCAAGAATTGATGACTTGTTCGATCAGTTGAAAATGGCAATAGTGTTCTCGAAGATAGACTTGAGGTCAAACTATTATCAATTGATAGTTAAAGATTCAGATGTGTCGAAGACCGCTTCAGAACGAGGTACGTGCATTATGAATTTCTTATTATGCCTTTTGAATTAACAAATGCTCCTGCAGTTTTTATGGACTTGATGAATCGAATCTTTAGGCCGTATTTAGAAAAATTTATGGTCGATTTTTTGATGACATCCTGATTTGTTCCCGAGATGAGTCTGAGCATGCTGAACATTTAATAATCATATTACAAACTTTGAGAGATAAGAAATTATTTTCTAAATTCAGCAAAAGTGAGTTTTGGCTATGAGAAGTCTGATTTTTGGGACACATTATTTCAGCGGAAGGTATATGGGTTGATCCGAGTAAGATTTTAGCAGTTGTTGATTGGAAACCACCAAGAAATGTATCCGAAGTTAGAAGTTTTTTGGGTTTGGCTGGTTATTATCGATGTTTTGTTAAAGGATTTTTGATGATTGCTACATCTATGACAAGATTGTTACGAAAAGATTTGAAGTCGAGTGGTCTGAGAAATGTCAAGAGAGTTTTGAATAGTTGAAAGCGTTGTTAACTGAGGCACCGGTATTAGTGCAACCTGATTCGGGCAAAGAGTTTGTAATTTTCAGGGATGCGTAATTGAACGATCTTGGTTGTGTGTTGATGCAAGAGGGTAAAGTGATAGCTTATGTTTTGAGACAGTTGAAATCACACGAAAATAATTATTCAACTCATGACTTGGAATTAGCTGCTATTGTGTTTGCTCTAAAAATTTAGAGACATCATTTATTTGTGAGAAGTGTTGCATCTTTACTGATTACAAGAGTTTAAAGTATTGATGACTCAGAAAGATTTGAATTTGCAATAACGAAGATGGCTCGAGTTGTTGAAAGATTATGAATTAGTGATCGACTATCACCCGAGGAAAGCGAATGTAGTCGCAGATGCTTTAAGTAGAAAGAATTTATTTGCTTTGAGGGCAATGAATACGCGGTTAACTTTATCTGATGATGGATTGATTCTGGCCGAGTTGAAAGCTAGACCGGTATTTCTTTAGCAAATTTATGAAGCTCAGAAATGTGATAATGAGTTGCAAGCTAAAAGAGTTTAATGCGAATCGAATAGTGATTCTGAATATTAGATTAGATCCGATAA
Source organism: Gossypium anomalum (assembly GCA_025698475.1). NCBI lineage: Eukaryota > Viridiplantae > Streptophyta > Magnoliopsida > Malvales > Malvaceae > Gossypium > Gossypium anomalum. The sequence continues at coordinate 27,029,133 of CM046958.1, read as the reverse complement.
TTGTTTGAGGTTTTGAGGTAGGATTTATGTACCGAGAGATACTGAGCTGATTCAGAAAATTCTTCATGAGGCACATAATAGTTGTCTATCTGTTCATCCTAGGAGTACCAAGATGTATAATGATTTGAAGGGATTGTAATGGTGGTCAAGCATGAAACGAGACATTTCAGAGTTTGTAACAAAATGTTTGATTTGTCAACAAGTGAAAGCCGAACATCAAGTGCCTTCGGGTTTACTTCAGCCTGTGACTATACCCGAGTGGAAATGGGATAGAGTTACGATGGATTTCGTAATGGGTTTGCCTCTGACTCCGAAGAAGAAAGATGTTGTATGAGTCGTTGTTGATAGAGTGACGAAATCAGCTCATTTTATTCCAATACGTACCGATTATTCACTTGATAAACTAGCTAAATTGTACATTGCTGAGATTGTTAGATTGCACGGAGTGCATACTTCTATTATTTTGGATAAAGATATGAGGTTTATGTAGCGATTTTGGAAGAAATTGCAAGAAGCGTTGGGTACGAAGTTGAACTTTAGTACTACATTTCATCCACAAACCGATGGTCAATCTGAGAGAGTGATTCAAACTCTCGAAGATATGCTTTGTTGTTGTGTTTTAGAAATCGAAGGTAGTTGGGAGAAATATCTACTATTGGTGGAATTTGCTTATAACGACAGTTATCAATTGAGTATAAAGATGGCATCGTATGAAGCATTGTATGGCCGCAACTGCCGAACTCCACTGTATTGGACCGAGCTTAGTGAGAAACAGTGTAACACCCCTTATCCGTATTCAACGCCGGAACAGGGTACGAGGTATTACCGAACTTAAACATAAGCAAACAAACAAAATCGAGACGTAAATTTCCATCCAAATTTAAAACTTTTCATTTACATTCACATCGTCCCTAAAATGAACCTACGAGGCCCAAAACATTCATTGGAAGCAGTTCTGGACTAAACTGAGAACTTTGGAAAATTTCACAACACTTAGAAAATTTTTCATGTTTTAAGAGCCACACGCCTGTGTGGCTTCGGACACGCCCGTGTGGGCAGGCCGTGTGGTCACACACGCCCGTGTCCCTAACCCGTGTAATTCTTTGTTTATCATCCAAGAACAAATTGAAGTCACACGGCCAAGGCACACGCCCGTGTGCTTAGGCCGTGTGGTCGATTTAATTTTCATAATTTTTCATAAAATAGGTGCAGACTTCACACGCCTAGGGCACATGCTCGTGCCTGAGGCCATGTCATCCACACAGCTGAGACACATACCCGTGTCTTTGCCCGTATGCTCAATACTGAGCATTCTGTTTTACAACAATTAAGGTGCAGGGGACACATGGTTCGATCACACGCCCATGGGGCGAGCCGTGTGTCACACATGGCCTAGACAAACACCCGTGTGTCTACCCGTGTGGACAGAAATAAGCCTATTTTCCAAACCATATTATCACCATTCCGTGCACAAACCTACACAGCAGAACATAGCACTATTCCAAGTATATACATTCAACCATATCAGTCACAACCAAGGCATCAATACCTTATTCACATGCTATCATTGATCATACACTAACATCACATACTAATCAACTTAAACCATGCAATTTCCATACCCATGAAAACATCATCATATGCATATATACTTAAACAAATATTAGCCCATTTCATATGGGCATACACAAAATGAATTATCAACCAATATAGGCCAACACAATAGGCCAATTCAATTATGACACATAACAAAACAACCAAGTCCCTATACATGCCATAACTCAAAATATTGAAATCATTGGTACCCAAAATATTACGTTGATAGAGTGATGGATCTCCGACAATCTCCAATCCCCAAGCTGGCTTGGTGACACTATAAGACAAGGGAAAAGAAAGAGGGGTAAGCTTTAAAGCTTAGTAAGTTCCCATGCAAATAATAAGCATTATAAACTCACATTTAACATACAATTAACTCGAAGTAATTTAACATAAATGTCATTATAAATCTCACAATCCAACTTACTCAATCACAACCTTACCAGGGATTCATCACATATCAAGCTCATTAAGCATGAGTTTTATGTACATACCTGTACCAATTTACAACATACCATAGTCTTTCACAACTTTGACGTTCTCGTTTCATTTCCCGTTGAACCACTTGGAATACTAAAGGATACTCGGGTATCTCGCACACATAGTACCACACCAATGCCATATCCCAGATATGGTCTTATATGGGATCTCGTTTCGATACCAATAGCCCAGCTATGGTCTTACACAAAATCTCATATCGATGCCATATCCCAGATATGGTCTTACATGAAATCTCATAATGATGCCATATCCCAGATATGGTCTTACACATAGTCTCGGTAACCCTAATGTCATGACATTTGTATCCTATCTATTCCTAAGGTTCAATCGAGATTTCTCACTTATCAAACTTTGTCGATCACGTTCAAGAGCAAATCACAATTCATAAAATATTAAAGTAATTAAAGCATAAAGAAAAATGCATTATTTACATAAGAACTTACCTCAGCACAAAAATTGTAAGAAATGGACCTAATCATCAAATACTTTATTTTCCCCCGATCTAGGTCTGAGCCTCGTTTCTCTTGATCTATAATGGAAAATTTAACTCATTTATTAATCACTTATTCAATTCATTCCAAAACTTACATTATGACAAAATTACATTTTTTCCCTAAACTTTGACATATTTACATTTTAGGGTAGAAGATGAGCAAAAATTGGCTTTTAATTTGATTTTTAATTCATTTATTAGCCAAATGACCAAAATGCCCCTAACTTAAAACATGAAATTTCTCTTACCTCATGTCCATTTTTGTCCACTAACTTAACAAACTGTCTAATTACCATCTAAGGACTTTCAATTTAAAATTTCATAACAACTTGACACCTCTAGCATGTAGAACTCAACTTTTGTACTTTTTACAATTTAGTACTTTTTGCTAAATTGAGTGCTCAAACGTCAAAATTTCTGAATAAAATTTTCATGAAATCACTTCGTAAAAGTGTAGACCATGAAAATGTAGTAAAAACAAATTTTTCTGCGTCAGATTCGTGGTCCTGAAACCACTATTTCGACTTGGCCCAAAATCGGGCTGTTACAACTCTCCCCCCTTTAGGGATTTTTATCCCTGAAAGTCTTACCAGAAAATAGGTTTGGGTATTATTTTCTCATAGCCTCCTCAGGTTCCCATGTAGCCTCTTTGACCCTATGTCATTGCCATAAAACTTTCACTAGGGATACTTTTATTTCTCAACTGTTTAACTTCCTGAGCTAAGATCTTGATCGGTTCTTCACCATACGTCATATCAGGTCGAATCTCAATCTTTGATGGAGAAACCACATGTGAAGGATCAGAACGATATCGTCGCAACATCGACACATGAAACACATTATGAATCCATTCCAACTCTATCGGTAAATCTAATCGATATCTGGCCCTATTCTTTCGATAACTTCTTACGGCCCAATGAAACGTGGACTTAACTTGCCTTTACGACCAAATCTGAGAATTTTCTTCCGCGGAGACACTTTCAAAAATACTTTATCACCAACTTGAAACTCAATCTCTTTTCTTTTCAAATCCGCGTACGACTTCTGTCAATCTGAAGCTGCTTTCAAGCAATCACGAATTACCTTTATTTTTTCTTCGGTTTCTCTAACCAAATCAAACCCATGAATCTATTTCTCACTAAGCTCGGTCCAATACAAAGGTGTTTGGCACTTGTGGCTATACAATGCCTCATAAGGTGCCTTCTTTATACTCAACTGAAAACTATTGTTATAGGCAAATTCGACCAATGGTAAATATTTTTCCCAACTACCCTTGAATTCTAAAATACAACATCGGAGCATATCTTCGAGAATCTGAATCATTCTTTCGGACTGACCATCTGTTTGTGGATGAAAAGCAATACTAAAGTTCAGCTTCATACCCAAAGCTTCTTGTAACTTTTTCCAAAATCATGAAGTAAACATCGGATCTCTATCCGAAATAATAGAAATAGGCACCTTGTGTAATTTCATCGGATCTCTATCCGAAGTAATAGAAATAGGCACCCTGTGTAATCTCACAACCTCTGAAATGTACAATTCAGCTAGCTTATCAAGTGAATAATCAATACGTATCGGTATAAAATGAGTCGATATCGTCAATCTATCAACAACGATCCAAACGATATCTTTCTTTTTCGAAGTCAAAGGCAAACCCATCACAAAATCCATCGTAATTCTATCCCATCTCCACTTGGGCACCATCACTAGCAGAAGTAAACCTAAAGGCACTTGGTGTTCAGCTTTCACTTGTTCACAAATCAAACATCTCGAAACAAACTTTGAAATATCTCGTTTCATACCAGACCACCAATACAATTTCTTCAAATCATTATACATTTTTGTACTACCCGGATGCCCAGACAAACAACCGTTATCTGCTTCATGAAGAATTTTCTGAATAAGTTCATCATTTTTCGATACACAAATTCTGTCTCGGAACATCAAACAATCAATGGATCCGATATGAAAATCTGAGTCACTACCCGATTCACAATGAACTCTTTTGACTTGCAAATCACTGTCACATTTCTAAGCTTCATAAATTTGTTGAAGAAATAACGGTCTAGCTCTCAACTTAGCTAGAATCAAACCATTTTCAGTCAAGGTCGACCGTGTATTCATCGCTCTCAAAGCAAACAAAAGACTTTCTACTCAACGCATCTACAACTACAATTGCCTTACCTGGGTGGTAATCAATTACTAACTCATAATATTTCAGTAACTCAAGCCATCTCCGTTGCCGCAGGTTCAAATCTTTCTGAGTCATCAAGTATTTTAAACTCTTATGATCAAAAAAGACATGACATTTCTCACCATACAAATGGTGTCTCCAAATTTTCAGAGCAAACACAATTGCGACTAATTCCAAATCATGTGTCAGATAATTCTTCTCGTGCGGTTTCAACTGTCTCGAGGCATAAGCTATCACTTTGTCCTCTTGCATCAGTACACATCCTAATCCATTTAGTGACGTGTCACTATAAATCACATACTCTTTTCCCGGCTCAGGTTGTACTAAAACTGGTGACTCAGTCAATAATGCTTTCAACTTCTTGAAACTTTGCTGACATTTTTCTGACCATTCAAATTTAACATCTTTTTGCAACAACTTTGTCAGTGGAGTAGCAATCATTGAAAATCCTTTGACAAATCGTCGGTAATAATCAGCTAAGCCCAAAAAGCTTCTAACTTCGAATACATTTCTCGGTGGTTTCCAATCAACAATTGCCGAAATCTTACTTGGATCAACACAAATACCATCACCTGAAACAATATGTCCCAAAAATCTGACTTCTCGGAGCCAAAACTCACTTTTACTAAATTTAGCAAACAACTGTTTATCTCTCTATAATACAGCCCACAAGTGCTCGGCATGCTCAGACTCGTCTCGAGAATAAATCAGAATGTCATCGATAAACACAACCACAAATTTTCCAAATACAGTCTAAAGATCTGATTAATTAAATTCATAAAAACAGAAAGTGCATTTGTTAATCCAAAAGGCATAACAAGGAATTCATAGTGCCCTTACCTTGTTCTGAAAGCGGTCTTACGCACATCGAACTCTTTGACTCTCAACTAATAGTAGCCAGATCTTAAATCAATCTTTGAGAATACCGTTGCTCCTCTCAACTGATTGAAAAAGTTATCTATCCTCGGTAAAGGATACTTGTTCTTTATAGTCACCTTGTTTAGCTGTCAGTAATCGATACAAAGTCTCATAGACCCGTCTTTCTTCTTTACAAATAAAATTGGAGCACCCTAGGGAGAAAAACTCGGTCTCGGAAAACCCTTATCCTTCAATTCTTGTAACTGAGGTTTTAGTTCTTTCACTTCAGCCGGAGCCATTCTATATGGAGCAATAGATATTAGCGAGGTCCCTGGTACTAAATCAATACCAAACTCGACTTCTCTAACCGGTGGTAACCCATGCAACTCTTCGAGGAAAACATCCGGATATTCACAAACTATCGATACTGATTCAATTTTCAATTAAGACACTTTTGTATTCAACACATAAGCAAGGTACGCTTCACACCCTTTTCTTACATATCTTTGGGAAGACATCGAAGAAATCACAATAGCAACTCACCTGACTCATCCGAATCAATCCGAAGAGTTTTACCATTTTCACATTTCAGTTCAATAATCTTTCTTTTACAGTTCACTACGGTATCATGCAGTGTCAACCAATCCATACCCAAAATAACATCGAATTCATCAAATGGCAACAACATTAAATCAGTCGAAAAATAGTGACCTCGAATCATCAAAGGACAATTCTTGCAAACTCTATCAACTAACACATATTTGCCTAAAGGGTTTGACACTCTAACCACAAATTTAATAAGTCAACAAGCAAGATCTTAATAGTTACCAATTTCACACAAACATAAGAATGAGTCGATCCAGGATCAACGAATGCAACTAAATTAGTATTATAGAGAGAAAAAGTACCAGTGATAACATCGGGAGATGTCGCTTCTTTGCGAGCACGGATGGCATAGGCTCTAGTAGGTGCTCGTACTTTGGATCTCATAGCTGTATCTTTCGTCACACCTTTACTACTAGCTCTATTTCCAGTATTTCTCGGTGGTCTACCCCTATTAGCAGTATTACTCGGCCTCGCACTCTGAAATTTTTCTTTCTCAACCATTTTGGGGCAATCTCAGATAAAATGCTCCTGAGAACCACACTTGAAACAAGCCTGATCATTCATTCTACACTCACTGGGATGACGTCTGCCACAATGCTGACAATTAGGTCTGTTAAACCTTACATTACCCACATTTGCCTTTGAAGTGGCTTGTTTTATTAGTATCCAAGTATTGCTTCTAACGATCTCTGTATGAATATCCCACTGAAACATTTGAACAGGAATACATTTCTTTAGACTTCTTTGACTGAGGTGGCAATGACTTACTCATAGGTCTTTTCCTCAAATCTCTAGTTTCAATATCAGCTTTCCTCTTTTCTTTATTCAACTCCTCAGCCTTACAGGCTCGCTCGACCAATACCACAAATTCTTTCAGTTTTAAGATCCCAACTAACACACGAATATCCTCATTCAATCAATCATCAAACCTCTTGCACATGATAGCCTCGGTGGAAACACACTCTCCAGCATATTTGCTAAGTCTGACAAATTCTCACTCATACTCGGTCACTGTCATACGACCCTGTTTCAGCTCAAGAAATTCCTTACGTTTCTGATCGATGAATCGCTGACTAATATATTTCTTTCGAAACTTCTCTTGAAAGAATTCCCATGTAACCCTCTCTCTCGGTGCCACCAATACCAGGGTATTCCACCAATGATATGCAGAATCTCTCAAAAGTGAGATGGCACACTTTAAACACTCATTCGGTGTGCAAGATAACTCATCAAATACCCTGATGGAGTTTTCGAGCCAAAACTCGACTCTCTCGGGATCATCATCCACATTAGCTCTAAAATCTTCAGCTCCATGCTTTCGGATCTTATCAACCGAAGGCTTGTTCATTCTTACAAATTCCATACCTTGTGGAGCTACGGTAATTGGTCGAGGAATAGGTGAGGGTGGAGGAGGTTTGGCATTCGGATTTGTTCGAACAAATTTCGTATACCACTCATTTATCATATGGAGAAAGGCTTCCTTACGCCCTTCTCCCTGAGTAACCGTTGGAGGTCTATTATCAGACGTCGATGCCCCTTAAGTGAGAGCTGGCGCATTACTTTCAACTTCATCAACCTCAGCTCGATTGGGATCCATTTACTGTATGAAAACACAATTTAAAATTGTGAGGAGCCATCACACTATCACAATTCATTTATGGCATGTATAGCTAGAATCTTACACACGCTACGTTAGACCGAGAATCGACTAAACCATAACTTTGATACAACTAAATGTAACACCCCTTACCCGTATTAGAAGCTGGAACAAGGTACGAGGCATTATCAGACTTAAACATAAGGAAACATACAAAACTGAGATGTAAATTTCCATCCAAATTTAAAACTTTTCATTTACATTTCACATTGTCCCTAAAACGAGCCTACAAGGCCCAAAACAAGCATTGGAAGTGGTTTAAGACTAAACCGAAAACTTTAAAAATTTTCACGACACTTAGAAAATTTTTCATGTTTTAAGAGCCACACGCCCGTGTGGCTTGGGACACGCCCGTATGGGCAAGCCATGTGACCACACACACACCTTTGTCCCTAGCCCGTGTAACTCTCTGTTTGTCATCTAAGAGAAAATTGAAGTCACACGGCCAAGGCACATGCCCATGTGCTTAGGCCGTATGGACGATTTAATTTTCATAATTTTTCATAAAATAGGTGCAGACTTCTCACACCTAGGGCACACGCTCATTCCTGAGGCCATGTCATCCATACATCTGCGACACATGCCCATGTCTCTGCCTGTGTGCTCAATATAGAGCATTCTGTTTTGCAACAATTAAGGTGCATGGGACACACAAATGATCACATGCCTATGGGGTGAGCCGTGTGTCACATACGGCCTAGACACACACCCGTGTGGACAAAAATAAGGCTACTTTCCAAACCATATTGTCACCCTCCTACACAACAAAGCATGGCACTATTCCAAGTGTATACATTCAACCAAATTAGCCATAACCAAGGCATCAATACCTTATTCACATGCTATCATTGATCATACACTAACATCACATACTAATCAACTTAAACCATGCAATTTCCACATCCATGGAAACATCATCATACGCATATATACTTAAACAAATATTAGCCCATTTCATATGGCCATACACGAAATGAATTATCAACCAATATAGGCCAACACATTATCCCAATTCAATTATGACACATAACAAAACAACTAAGTCCCTATACATGCCATAACTCAAAATATTGAAATCATTGGTACCCAAAATATGAAGTTGATAGTGTGACTGGATCTCCGACAATCTCCAATCCCTGAGCTGGCTTGGTGACACTATAAGACAAAAGAAAAGAAAGAGGAGTAAGCTTTAAAACTTAGTAAGTTCCCATGCAAATAATAAGCATTATAAACTCATATTTAACATACAATTAACTTGAAGTAATTTAACATAAATGTCATTATAAATCTCACAATCCAACTTACTCAATCACAACCTTACCGAGGGATTCATTACATATCAAGCTCATTAAGCATGAGTTTTATGTACATACCTATACCAATTTAAAACATACCATAGTCTTTCACAACTTTGACATTCTCGTTTCATTTCCCGTTGAACCACTTGGAATACTAAAGGATACTCGGGTATCTCGCACACATAGTACCACACCAATGCCATACCCCAGATATGGTCTTATATGGGATCTCGTTTCGATACCAATAGCCTAGCTATTGTCTTACACGAAATCTCATATCGATGCCATATCCTAGATATGGTCTTACACGAAATCTCATAATGATGCCATTTCCTAGATATGGTCTTACACATAGTCTCGATAACCCTAATGTCATGACATTTGTATCCTATCTATTCCTAAGGTTCAATCGGGATTTCTCACTTATCAACATTTGTCGATCACGTTCAGGAGAAAATCACAATTCATACAATATTAAAGTAATTAAAGCATAAATAACAATGCATTATTTACATAGGAACTTACCTCGGCACAAAAATAGTAGGAAATGAACCTAATCGTCAAATACTTTGTTTTTCCCCCGATTTAGGTCCGAACCTCATTTCTCTTGATCTACAATGGCAAATTTAACTCATTTATTAATCACATTATTCAATTCAGTCCAAAACTTACATTATGAAAAAATTACATTTTTGCCTCTAAACTTTAACATATTTACATTTTAGTCCCTAGGTTTGTAAAATGAAATCTATCCAATTTCATCAAGACCCAAGCCTAGCCGAACCTCTTTCATGCTTATAACAACTCACATTTTCTATTTAATCACACTTTTATACACATTTTGAAATCTTTTTACAATTAGGTCCTTTTGACATTTCCATCAAAAATCACCTAGCAAAAGTTGTTTATCTTACATCTAACATACATTTTCTACCATTAGACATCAAAATGCACAAATATTCTTCATGGGTAAATTTTTAGACTTTGATTTTCTTTCAAATTAATCCTTGAAATAGCTAGATTAGGTTACAAGGATCTCAAAAACATAAAAATCATTAAAAACGGGGTAGAACAGACTTACAATCGAGCTTGGAAGATGAACAAACCCTAGATATGGTTCCCCTTTGAAATTTTCAGCTAAGGGTAGAAGATGAGCAAAAATTGGCTTTTAATTTGATTTTTAATTCATTTATTAGCCAAATGACCAAAATGCCCCTAACTTAAAACATGAAATTTCTCTTACCTCATGTCCATTTTTGTCCAATAACTTAACAAATGCTCTAATTACCATCTAAGGAACTTCAATTTAAAATTTCATAACAATTTGACACCTCTAGCATGTAGAGCTCAACTTTTACACTTTTTACAATTTAGTCCTTTTTACTAAATTGAGTGCTCAAACGTCAAAATTTTCGAACAAAATTTTCACGAACTCACTCCGTAGAATTGTAGACCATGAAAATTTAATAAAAAAATTTCTACTTCAAATTCGTGGCCCTAAAACCACTATTCTAATTACCACTGTTCATTAGGCCGTTTGAGATTATTGAAAGAATATGGCCAGTGGCATATCGACTACCTTTGCTGTCGGAGTTAGAAAGGATCCACAATGTATTTCATGTGTCAATGTTGTGATGATATCGATCAGATCCATCGCATGTAATCTCACCATCAGAGATTGAGATTCGACCTGAGATGACATACGGTGAAGAACTGATCAAAGTGTTAGCTCGAGAGGTTAAACAATTAAGGAATAAAAGTATAGCTCTAGTGCAAGTTTTATGGCAATGACACGGGGTCGAAAAGGCTACATGGGAACCCAAGAAAGTTATGAGAAAATAGTACCCTAACCTCTTTTTTGAAAAGATTTTTCGGGACGAAAATCCCTAAGTGGGGAAAGTAGTAACAACTCGTTTTTGGGTCAAATTAGAACAGTGGTTTTGGGACCACAAATGCAAAGTAGAAATATTTATTTTATTGTTTCTTTAAGGTCTACAGCATGATAGAATAATTGTGTGAAAATTTTGTTAAGAAATTTTATCGATTGAGTGCTCAATTTGACTAGAAGGACTAAATTGCAATAGGTGTAAAACTTGAATTCTATAAGTTAAAGGTGTCTAATTGCTATGAAATTTTAAATTGGAGGTCATTAAATGGTAATTAGACCATGATACTTTAGGATGGACAACAATGGACATGGTTTGGTGAAATTTCAAAGTTATACATTAAGGGTATTTTAGTAATTTGGCTAAATGACTCATTTGGCGGTCTTTTTCTCGAATCTCTAGCCTTAAACTCAGATTTTCTCTTTTCTTTGCTCAGCTATTTAGCCTTGCAAGCTTGGTCAACTAGCACAACAAATTCTTTCAACTTTAAAATCCCAACTAGCAGTCTGATATCTTCATTTAATCCATCTTCGAATCTCTTACACATGATAGCCTCGATGGAAACACATTCCCGAGCATACTTATTGGGCCTAAAAAACTCTCGCTCATATTCACTCACAGACATATGACCCTGTTTCGGCTCTAAAAACTCTTTACATTTCTGATCAATGAACCGTTGATTAATATATTTCTTTTTGAACTCTTCTTCGAAGAAACCTCAAGTAACTCTTTCTATCGGTACCACAAATACAAGAGTATTCCACCACTGGTATGCTGAGTCCCTCAGAAGTGATATAGCACATTTCAAGCACTCATCCGATGTGCAAGAAAGCTCATTAAGTACTCTGATAGAGTTCTCAAGCCAAAACTCTACTCTCTTGGGATCATCGTCAACACTAGCTCTAAATTCATCAGCCCCTTGTTTCTGAATCTTATCAACTGGAGGTTTGTTTAGTCTTAACAATTCCACACCTTGGGGAGTTACGGAAACCAATTGGGGGTTAGGTGGGGCTAGAGGATGTTGGGCAGCCGGATTGGTTTGAACAAACTCGGCAAACCACACATTTATCCTTTAGAAGAAGGCTTCTCTAGCCTCTCCTCCCTAACTAACCGTTACTGGTCTACTTTCAGATGGCGTTATCCCTTGGGCGGGAGTCGACGTATTACTTTTAACATCATCAGCTACCTCTCGGTTGAGATCCATTTACTAGATGAAACACAATTTAAATTGTCAAGAGTCATCACAATATCACAAATTATATATGACATGCATAGCTAGACTCTCACACACGCTATGTTTGTCCAAGAATCGACTAAACTATAGCTTTGATACCACTAAATGTAACACCCCTTATCCATATTCAACACTAGAACAGAATACGAGGCATTCCAGACTCACATCGCAAGCAAACATGCAATTCCGAGTCATAAATTTGCATCCAAATTAAAACCATTTGTATTCAATCATAAAGTCCCTAATACGAGCCTACGAGGCCCAAAACATGCTTTGGAAGTGGTTCTGGACTAAACCGAGCACTTAAGAAAATTTTACAAAACCTAGAAAAATTTTGCTATGAACAGAGGTCACACGCCCATGTGGGCAGGCTGTGTGGTCACACATGCCCATGTCCCTAACCCATTTAACTCTCTTTTTTTTGCAAAGCATGAACAAATTAAGGTCACACAGCCAAGTCACACACTTGTGTGCTAGGCCGTATGGTTAATTTAATTTTCGTAAAATAGGTGCAGACTTTACATGGTCGGGACACACGCCCGTGCTTGAAGCCGTGTCCCTCACATAGCTAAGACATACGCCCATGCCTTTGCCCGTGTGCTCATGTTTCTCAAAATTTAGGGGCAGAGGACACACAGTCGAAACCATGCCCATGGAACAGACCGTGTGTCACACACGGCCTAGACACACACCCGTGTGTCTACTCGTGTGGACAAAATAAAGGCTATTTACCAAGCCATTTGCCACCCTCAGTTACCCCTACACACACACAAGTTCAATGGCATAAATCATGGTATACCTAGGCAACCAAAACATCCATGATCAAGGTTAGAACAGATCATTTTATTATCACACATAACATACTTCCAACATTATATTCTACCAAACCAAATCAAACCAATCTCACATCCACAAGTACCAACACAAATACTTTTATCATGCATAATTCTCTATAAATTTCATAGCACACCAATGAGCCAATCTCAACTATTCAACAACAAGCCATTAAATCACATTCAACCTGTAACAGCCCGGTTTAGACCCTAGTTAGAATAGTGGTTTTGAAACCACAAATCTAAGGTCGTAATTTTTTATATATTATTTTATGTGTTTACAGCATGTTAGAATGCATGGGTGAAATTTTCATGAATTAATTTTACCGATTGGTTGTCTAATTTGATAAAAAAAGATTTAATCACGTAAAATGCAGAAGTGACTTTCTATTTGTTAAAAATACTAATTTGCTATGAACTATTAATTTATAAGTCCTTAAAATGATATTTGGCCACTATATAGGTAAGTGGACGGTAATGGACCACCATTAAAAGGTTTTGATATTAAATTACAAAGGTTAATTTAGTAATTGGCTTATTAAAATGAAATATAATAAAATAAATCCACATTAAAGTTCATCTTTTCTTCATTCTTTGGAATCGACAATAAGTGAGAAAAGGAGATAATGGAAGCTAGGGAAAAGGCTGGTTGCATGCAGTGGGAAAACTGTGAAATAGTTTGCTTAGAAGCTAAAATTTTGAAGTAACTAGGTAACTCTTCTAAACTCTCAATTACCTATAGCTTTTTATTGATGAATCTTGGTCAAATTATTGATTTAAGTTCAGTCGAATGTGTGAGGGAAGGAACAAGAATTTGAATTGATAGAATCAGTGTTGGGAAATATTAGCAAGCTTTCCTTGAACTTTTATTTTCTGTGTTTGCAAATTTGGGAAAAAACTGTTAGATGCTGTCCGAATTGTACCTCCTATTAGTGTTGTTAGTTGCTGCTCTGTTATTACCGTTCGATCATGGTAGATGATATTGAATATTTCGGTAATAAGGATACAAAAAAAAAAAAAAGAAAAAAAAGAAGACCAAATTGATGCTGCACATGTATGACCGAATGCCTTTTGAGGTGTTATATTAATAATATTTATTAGTTGCAGTTTATGTGTAAAAATCTGCATGTTAAAGGAGTTAGTACAATTGTTATTAAAGTTATTAAATGAGGATAAAAGCAGGGTAAATCTACAGAATTTATGTCTTAAATATTAGTTAATGAGTTGATTAACTAGTAATCAATAGCCGTATGTTTATATTTGTTTGGGCAGTTTATGGGTTATTTATTACAACAGGAGAAAAAGGTGATAATAATGCTGATTAATGTTGTTTAAATTGTCAAAGAGTGTAATTAGTGATTGATATGTGTTGTAATAATAAGTTAACTTTAATTATTATTAAAGTTTGTTTCGGTGGGTCAATTGGGCTGCTGGAATGCAGAATTGAATGTTGTCTAAATTGATATTAAATACTCAATCATGTTTTGATTTTGTGTATTAATGTTGTTTATTTAAGAGTATCTTTGACAAATTTGGTTCTTGTTATTTTGCATGAACTTAGATTAATTTGTAAGGACTTGAAAATACTAAGGAATATTCGGATGAAGTGAAATAGATAGAATGCTGAGTAAATACATGTTAAGGATGTTAAGGCTTAATTGTTAATGTCCGAATTCTATAAAGGGGGCTGTTATGCGAATTAATTTTAAGTTGTGTTATTATATATAATATAATATATAATCTATGGGGTAATGTTAAGTGGATCAATTGATCGATTAAATAGTTGCTTTACTTTAATTCAAGCTCAAGACCCAAAGAATCGAGATTTGGATCGGGAAAGGCGAAGTTAGCTGAGTAGTCGACACTATTGTACGAAGTTGTCGAGGTAAGTTCTTAAGTAATTTAAATTCAATCCGGTATGCTTAGAATTTAAATAAACATAGTAAGGTAAAATGCTTGATTATATAGATGTATAAATATAATGTGATGGATATTTGTTTGGAGAAATGATTAGAGACGAATGTGGCTAAATTATTAATCCGAAATAGACATAGAAATATAATGTGCTGCATGTGTGTTTGAATAAATAAATTGAGCTGAATGTGGCTATACTTTTTGAATTGAAATAGACATTGAGACAAGGTGCCGAAGGTATTTTCAAATGAAAGGATTGATGAAATTGATGTGTATCAAAGTAGTTGTGTTATGACTCATACTATGTGTAATCTTAGCAATGAGCTAAGTACTGAATGATTGTTACATCGGGCTAAAAGCCTAGCAGGCATATTGCCGGTGATATGATTCAAGTTATAATTCTATCAGGCTACATGCTGGTATGATTTTTCGTGACTAAGAATTGATGTGTTATTGAACAAGTTAAAAACGAGTGTAAAACCAAGTATGAGTTAAATTGTTATTAATTCGTAATAAGGTATGCATGTGAATAGTTTTGAAAATTTTTGTATGTAATTTATGATTGAATGATGGCTATGATTTAAATGATATTGATTTGGTATATCCAATTGAAGTATAAGTTATGAAAGTATGAAAGAACAGGTGAATTGTTTATCGAAATGTGATATTCGGGCCTCGGCCTAGCAAGCTTTAAACTTGTGAATAATATTATGGGGCTTCGGGTCTAGCAGGCTATAAGGCCGGTGAGATAATATCGGGCTTCGGGCCTAGCAGGCTATAATTCTGGTGAAATGATATCAGGCTTCAAGCCTAGCAGGCGAAATGCCGGTGAATGAGTTCAGACTTAAAGTCTAGCAGGCTTCGTGCCGGTGATGAATTCAAGTTTAAAACCTAGCAGGCTAAATGCCTGTGATTTGATAAAAGTCTAAGACTATGAGACCTTGTGTTAAATCGGCAATTGAATTCGTTCAATACATTAAGTTGGCCAGGTATGTGATATATACTTATACATGTTAGACTGATTAGAATTGAATCATGAATGTGAAATGAGAAGCATAGGTGAAGATGTCATATGTGTATGTGTGAATTCTGTCATGGTGAAAGGTTATATGAATTATGCGAAATACCATTTAGATATGAATGACGAAAGTAACTGTGGCTATGAAATGGTACAATGGTTGAATTCGGTTGACTTGAAGTTGACACTGAAGTATTTAAATGCCTATGTCACATATGTGAGTAGGGGTAAAACCATCGTAAATTATCGATAAGGGGGGGCTATGTGTGGAACCATCTTATAATTACTCATTTGAATGGTTGTGTGCGAATCATTGAGCAATATGTATTGTATTGAAATCATGCTTAAGTGAAATTAAAGATATGTGATGAAATTGATTGGTGATATACATGTTTAAATAATATGAATGCAAAGAATGTGTGAAAGAGTAAATTTGTAATAAATCTGCTTGGGACAGCAGCAGTAACGTGATTTTGGAAAATCACCATAAATTGTGGGAGTTGAGTTAGAAGCTGAATAAATTATGTAATTAAATCTTAATGAGTCTAGTTTCTTATAAAAGAAACCATGTAAGCAAAAAAATTTCTGATAATGAGATATTTGAAGTAGCATGGGACAGAGTCAAATGACTTCGGGGTCCCCTATTCTGTTTTTATAAAATCATTATAATTTGTACAAAAATGGTTATAAGATAAAATTTATATTATTAGACTCCTTAATGAGTCTAGTTTCAAATGAAATCAATGAGAACATATTTTGAATTCTTTACAATGAGAAATTTGATTCCTAGTGAAGAGTGGTCAGATTAGTTAAACAGTGAAACAGGGGAAACTTTAAGAAAAATCTGGTTTTGATTGACCAAATAAAAAATTCTAAAAATTTTATGGATAGAAGATATATGAGTCTATTTTCTGGTAAAATTAACGGCAATTGATTTGGAGTTTCGTAGCTCTAGTTATAAATAGTTTAGTGACTATTAATCAGGAAGACAACTTGTAGTGAATTTGTGATTATGTTGTAAACATTGATAAAACTTGTTAATGAGTTGCTTATTGTTTTCTTATGAACTTACTAAGCGTAAAGCTTACTCCCCTTTTCTTTCCCATATTCCCTAGGGTTGCCAGGTTAGCTCGAGTTGGAGGCCGTCAGAGATATTATCACATTGTCGAGTCTACGCTATCGGCGTAAGTAAATCTCAGTGTATCGAGTCTATGGCATGTATAGGGTTGTAAAGTTGAGTATGTAATATTATGATTAAGCCAAAGACTTTGGCTTGTTATTAAGGTAGTTTGATTATTCATATGCTTGTATGTTATTATCTCCAATGATGTGATTTATAGCATGTATATTTAGAATTTGAATTGTGATTCATTGTTGAGTAAGTAAATGATACAAGACTAAGATATTGGTAAATATTTAATAATGCCTCATAAATATTTTGGGGCCTTGTAAGCCCAATTAAAGGATAATATACGCATGTATGAAAAGTTTAAAATTGATCAAAAATTTTTTTACGGCCTGGTTTTATATAAATGGTTGAGTTTAAATCTGGTAGCACCTCGAACCCCCTACACAGGCATATATATATATATATATATATATATATATATATATATATAAGCTTACATGACCAATTCAACCAAAATGAGCTAAGTTACATCACCAAATACCACATCAAGCCTTTGACAATTACAAGCCAGTACATTTGGCCAAATTCACAATGAAACATATAACAAAATGACTAAGTCCCTATACATGCCATATTCTCAAAATGTTAAGATCATCGATACCCAAAATGATAGTTGATACTGTGATGCAAACTTTGACGATCTCCAATCTGAGCTACCTTGGTGACACTAAAAAAACATGGAAAGTAAAAATGAGTAAGCTATGTAGCTTAGTAAGCTCGTATGAAAGAAACAAGTAAAACTTACCATACATTGACATGCAAGTAATATAACATAAGGCAATGAAATTTTCCATAATCTCATGATCAAAAATCACTACCATCACCAACTAACCTTAAAATTATCATATCACGAATTAATAATCATAAGCTGTAAGTACATACCTGTACCATCTTGAAATAATTTCTTACACATTTTCATCCTTGTCATTCCCAATAAACCACTCAAAATAATAAATTTGGATATGCGGGAAACCTTGCACACAAGGTGCCACATGTGTAGCCATTGCTACCTCTATCTCATATCACATATACGCTCGCTCTCGAGCCAACAATGAGCCTGCTCACACAAGTTGTCAGTCAAGACGTAGCTACTCGATGCTGCTCACACAAGCTATCAAGTAACCACAACATATGCTGATATACTCAGGCATCGGTAGGGCGTACAGGACCAGCACCCAAATCACATAACACAAAACCTTAGTGGCATGTCACTTGTATCCTAATCTATTCCTAAGGTTCAATTGGGATTTCTCGCTTGCCAGATTATTGTCAAATGTGTCCGTAAGGTCGATTACACAATTCATGCATAAATTAAAGCATTTAAAATAAATTTAAAGTAAAGCTTATTTAATGTACGAACTTACCTTGGTTACAAAAATGGCCAAAGAGATCTATTCGTCAACTACTTTGGTTTTCCCTCGATCTAGACCCGAACTTCATTTTTCTTGATCTATAATATCACATTTAACTTATTTAATCATCACATTATTCAATTCAGCCCAAAAACACATTATGGAAAAATTTACATTTTTGCCCCTAACTTTTCAACATTTTACAATTTAGTCCCTATCTCGTAAAAATGAATTTCTTTCAATTCTTTACAATCCAAGCCCAGCCAAATGTTTTTTGTACTCATAATAGCCCACATTTTTCATTTATTCACACTTTTCTACACATTTTATAGACTTTTACAAATAAGTCCTTATTTAACGTTTTTATCGAAAAATCACTTTACAGTTGTTTAACTAACAACGAAAATGCATTTCCTACCATGAAACATCAAAATACAAACATATTTAACGTGGGTAAAATTTTAGACTATAATTTTCTTTCAAATTAGTCCTTGAAATAGCCAAATCAAGTTACAACGATCTCCAAAATGTAAAAATCATTAAAAACGAGACAAGAACGGACTTACAATCGAGCTTGAAACCTTGGCCAAAACCCTAGCTATGGTTTCCCCTAAAATTTTAGCTATAAGGGACTAAATTGAAGAAGATGACATCTTTTATTTAGTTATTTTGGCTTTATTTACCAAATTACTTATTTACCCTTCACTTAGACTTTGAAATTTTACCTACTCTACGTCTATTTTTGTCCATCCGAAAGTACAATGGTCTAATTACCATTTAAGGACCTCTAATTTAGAATTTCATAACAATGTACTACCTTTAGCCTATAGAACTCAAATTTTGCACCCATTGCAATTTAGTCCTTCTAGTCAAATTGGGCACGCAATCGATAAAATTTCTTAATGAAATTTTTACACAATTATTCTATCATGCTGTAGACCTTAAAGAAATAATAAAATAAATATTTTTACTTTAGATTCATGGTCCTGAAACCACTATTTTGATCTGACCCAAAAACGGGCTATTACATTCTATTTTCCACTTTTTCAATCATTGTTTTGGAAAATATTTTTTTAATATTCTAGGAGAGTTCCAAGAACTAGTATGTGAAGTTTTAGATCATTTGGAAATTTTTTACCCAATAAAAAAATATTTATTCTAAAAATTTTTTGGGTAAAAAACTATTGTGATGCTGTTTTGTTGGAAACCAGTTTATAAAAACATAAAGAACCTAAAAATGCCAAGGAAACTGATACCAAATGATAAGGACACGTGCAAAACAAGATCACAAGTTTGTCAAAGGCGTGAATTTGACTTAGGGCTTTAGACGATCGGAAAGAAAGTTGGAGTTCAACTCAACCTGAGATGCAAACAATCTAAGTTAGACTTGAAAGGGCATAAAAAATCAAGTAGCAAAAGAAAAAAAAGTCTAAATCAGGAATTAAGGTTTTTAAAGAATCAAAGTCTTTGAAGGAAACAGTTTTTCTCGATGAATTCAAATGAAATAAACCTGCTAATTAAGTGAAAACAAATGGTCAAAACAAATTTGAAGAGTAAAGACTAAAACCGAATGAAATTAAAAGAAAAAATCAAAACAAGGTGTGGCCAGCCAAGAATAATAAAAGAAACCTAGTATTTGAAGTGATTTGGGTCGTTTTTTACAAAGGAGCTGCTGAATTAAAATCTAAACAAAAGAAACAAAAAAAAATGGAAATTGAATGAAAAAGAAACCAAATTTCAAAGAAAGATAGGGTTGGACAAAAGGAGTCTAAGAATGTGTAAAATAAGGTGTCTTGGAAGAGAAAAAAACATTCTTGAACTCTAAAGAAGTCTCTAACCAGATTTGGAACAAAAATAAAAAAATATTTTAGTAGAATGAAGAATTCAGCCTAAAGCAAATTGTTGTGTGACAAAAGATTTCAAAGAGCAAGAAAAGTAAAAAAAGAAAACTCCTATTTTCGGATGAATCTTTATGAGAGAAGGTATGAGAACACCGCTTTTGATTGAAACAAGACATGTAATTAAGTAAAATCAAATATTAGCTTCGAAGTAACAAGATAGAATAGAAAAAAACAAGAAAAAAAGAAAAAAAAAAGGATGAAAAAGATTAGAGTGGCGTGTAAGTCCTAAAGAGCTTTGGAAACAAGATCAATCCATAATCCTCTTCAAACAACTCTAAATTCCCCTACAAGAATTACTCTTTGGCAAGAAAAAGCTTGAACATGACTCCTACAATCTAAAAGATTGTTAAATATCTTCTAAAAGAAAACTAAAGAGAAATTATTTTATAGAAAACTTAAAGAGAATTTTATTAATTCAAAAGCGAATATGAATGAATCAATTAAAAGGGGGGCACACCCTACTTAAAGCTTCCCTAACTAGTCTCCTAGTCCTATAGGATTTGAACTGTGCCAACTAAGCATGATAACTCAACATGACAACTAATCAAATAACTAACTTATTTAACTATTAACATGTGAAAACAAATCTAAGGAATTGAATGGAAAAGTAATCTAATAGTCTAAATGGGCTCATTAGGTCTAGTTTTTACATTTTGATCCACTAATTAATTGAAATTGGTTAGAAAATTTAAAATGTTTACAAATTGGGTAATTTTGAGAATTTGGTCTGATAGTTAACTAAGTCCTCCAAATTTCATAAAGGGCTTATGGTCATCCCACTGGGTTATTTTTCAAGCACTTGGGCTCGCAATCCATTCGCTCCCAAAATTGACTTGTTTAAGCTCGTACATGTAATCTGTCATGCATTGACTTCAATATTCAGTTTCTTAGACCAAGAATTCCTAGATTTGAAATCTTAATTTTCTTGATTCTTATGATCTCCCAAAAGCGTATAATTGAAACAAGATCCAATTTCTTGATTTTCATAAAGACAAGTGAATATTGATTTTCTTTTCCCCTCGTATTCTCATCTAGGACCTTTCTAATGAAGTCTTGTATGGTCTCGTTCAATCTTGCTTTAATTTTTTTGGCCTTTGACCTCAATATTAGGCCTTGAGATAATGCAAGCCCATCACATCCATGTGCTTAAAATTGGGCCTTGAGACTCGCATCTGGATTATTAAATATTTACCCCAGTTAATATTTATATAGATTTAAAATGTATTTGTCATTGCCAGTGAGGCATTGGCTTAGTTGCCTAAGGTAGAGGCCTTGGGTCTTGAGTACCCAGATTCAAGACCTACCATGCACAATTATATGCGTAGGCTTCTAAGTCCCATCATGTATGAGAGTTTTAGTCTAGTTAGTCCTTAGTTTGTTTGTGCTAATAGTTTAATTCTACTTAGTGGCTACTCAGATAACCCGTTTGTAATAGTTTGATATTTGTGGTTAATTGGACTTGTATTTGTAATTTTATTGTACTTGTTACACTTCAAGCCAATATGACATTCAGTGTCAAAGATTAGAGAATAAATTTGTTAAGTTTTTAGTTTGGAAATTTGTGACGTTCAAAGCTATTTCATGAAAAAAAAAAGTAAATTGTAGAAGAAAGTGGAAGGAGGGCTTTCAATTGGTGCAAGCGATACAAATAGAGAAAGTCAAGCAATAGTGATTTTAACATCCCAGTGAATTAAATAAAAATGTTTCAATAGTTTAGTGATCATTTTTAAAGTTTTTGAAGTTGAGTGACCAAAATGTAAACTTTGGATAATTTAGTGACCTTAAATGTAATTGTTCCATTCTTTTTATTGATTTGTCAAACTTATGGATGGCAACAGGTTGGTTATCTATAAATGTTGGATTATCTGAATCTGAATATGCAAATTATTTGACCTTTAAAATCCAAATCTAAAACAAGAATTAATTATCATTATCCACTAAATATCGAAATTCGCATTCATTATTCAGATAATAGATTTGAATATCCAACTCTGTATTGGTTACAAAATGTTAAACTAATCTTTATTTGATAAATGTTTTGATTTAAATATAATGTTTTTGAATAAAACATGATGAGTTTCAAGTTACAATTTATTTCAAAATATTTCTAAGAAATAAAATTTTAAATCTACTCTTCAAACACTTAGAAAATATTTTAACAAGTTCAAATTGAGTAACAAATATTTCAAACATTTTTTTAACAAGTGTAAATTGGTCCCTAACCCAAAGTATCGATACTTATAGCAAGTATCCATAAAAATTTGAGCTTCGAAGTTCAAAAAAATTTAGCAAAAATGAAAAGTATTGATACCTTTGACAAAGTATCGATACCTTGCAAAAGTTTTCGATACCCTGTCTGGTATCCATACCAATTTGAGCTTCAACTTTTTGGAAAATTGAACAAAAATCAATGGTATCGGTACCCATAACAAAGTATCAATACCTTTCATAATTTATCGATACCTTGCCTGGTATCAATAATGTTTTAGGGTTTGATGTTTTAAAATTTTTCAAAAAGAAATTACCTAAGTATCGATACCCTCCTCAAGGTATCAATACCTCACAGAAATTATTGATACATCCTTTATTGCATCGATACTATAGGCTTTAATGATCACTAAATTGAGGCATTAAATGGCCAAAGTATCAATAACCCTTCAAATGTATCTATGCCTTTTGTTGTAAGAGTTATTAATGCTCTGGTTTTTAGACATCCAATGGCTCTATTCAATTTTCCAACAACTGAAACAGTTTGAAATCAAATAGAAGCTATAAATATCAGTTTCCAAAGTTTCTACAATAACAAGAGAGATTACAAAAGATCAAGAGCTATCAAGAAGTTAAAAAACTCTTATATCAAACTTTTATACTTAAATTCTTTATCTTTTTCTTGTAAACACTTGTGAGCATTTATTGTATTTTTTTAAGTTCAAGTGTTTTTCATTGGGTGTGTGTTTAACTTGCAAACATTCAAATCTTGTAAGGATAATTTCTTTGTTTGCTCATTTGTTTACTTTTTTGAGAAGGTTTAAATCTTAATATTTGGGTAGAAATCTTAAGGGAGTTGTAAGGTTAAACCTTGCCATCAACGGTTGATCAAATTAGTGAATTTGGGAAAATCCTTAGTAGTATAAAACTATGGTAGTGGAGTAGGAAATTGTGGTTGAACCACTCTAAATTCTTGTGTTCACTATCTCATCCTTTTATTCTTGCTTCCACAATTTTTTAAAAAGGCCGATTCACCCCCTCTTGGCTATTACAGTTGATTGATCGAGCTAACAATTGGTATCAGAGCTAGTGTCTAAAGACGATTTAACAAGTGAGAGAAGATCCTTTGAGTGCTCAAGCAATCATCAACATATTGTATAAAGGATGATGTCCATTTCCAGGTTAGTTTTCTATGGAGAATCTCAATCTATCTTAAAGCCCCTATAGTTCAATGAAGTAAACTACTCTTATTGGAAGACAAGGATGATGTTCTTCATTCAACCCAATGATCTTGCGGCTTAGGATATCATCATGGATGATCCCTTAATTTCTTAAAAGTAAGAAGGAGAGATATTGGTGCTAAAAAAGAAGAAAGACTGGAATGAAGAAGATAGAAAGAGTACTAAACTAAATGCCAAGGGCATGCACACACTATTTTGTGCCATTGGTCCAATTGAGTATATTAGGGTATCATCTTGTTTCTGTAAGAGCTAATTTTTGGGTCAAATAAAAATAGTGGTTTTGGGACCACAAATTCAAAGTAGAAATATTTTTTTATTGTTTCTTTAAGGATTACAGCATGATAGAATAATTGTGTGAAAATTTCGTTAAGAAATTTTATCGATTGAGTGCTCAATTTGACTAGAAGGACTAAATTGCAATAGGTGTAAAACTTGAATTCTATAAGTTAAAGGTGTCTAATTGCTATGAAATTTTAAATTTGAGGTCCTTAAATGGTAATTAGACCATTATGCTTTAGTATGGACAAAAATGGGCATGGTTAGGTGAAATTTCAAAGTTATACATTAAGGGTATTTTAGTAATTTGGCAAATAAGGACAAAATTAACAAATAAAAGATGTTCATCTTCTCAATTTCATTCGCCATAGCCAAAAATTGCAAGGGAAGACATAGCTAGGGTTTGTCCAAGCTTTCAATCTCGATTGTAAGTTCGTTCTTGTCTTGTTTTTAACGATTTTTATATGTTTGAGAGCATAGTAACTTTATTTAGCTATGCAAGGACTAATTTGAAAGAAAATTTAAGTCTAAAGTTTTACCCATGTTGAATATGCTTGTATTGTGATGTTTGATGGTAGAAAATGCATGTTTGTTTTTTGTTAAACGACTTTTGTAAAGTGATTTTCGATAAAAATGTCAATAGGGACTTATTTGTAAAAGGTTGTAAAATGTGTGGTAAAATGTGGATAAATGAAAAATGTGGGCTTTCATGAGCATGAAAAAGGTTCGGTTTGGCTTAGGTTGTGAAGAAATTAAAAGAAATTCATTTTACGAGCCTAGGGACTAAATTGTAAAATGTTGAAAAGTTAGGGGCAAAAATATAAATTCTGCCATAATGTGTTTTTGGGCTGAATTGAATAATGTGATGGTTAAATAAGTAAAAATGTGGTATTATAGATAAATAAAAATGAAGTTTGGGTCTAGATCGGGGAAAAAAAAGTAATTGACGAATAGATCCCTTTGGCCATTTTTGTAACTGAGGTAAGTTCGTATGTTAAATAAGCTTTGCTTTAAATACATTTAAATGCTTTAATTTATGCATGAGTTATGTAACAATTTGGCAAGCGAGAAATCCCAATTGAACCTTAGGAATAGATTAGGATACAAGTGACATGTCACTAGGGTTTTATGTTATGTGATCCGGGTGCTGGTCCTGTATGTCATACCGATGGCTGAGTATACCGGCATATGTTGTGGTTACTTGACAGCTTGTGTGAGTAGGACCGAGTAGCTACGTCTTGACTGACAACTTGTGTGAGCAGGCCCGTTGTTGGCTTGAGAACGAGCATATATGTGATATGAGACAGAGGTAGCAACGACTACGTAAGTGGCACCTTGTGTACAAGGTTTCCCGAGTATCCAAATTTATTATTCTGAGTGGTTCATTGGGTATGTCTATGATGAGAATAAATATGAAGCTATTACAAGATGGTACAGATATGTACGAAAAACTTATGTTTAGAAAATTTGTGGAATATTGATTTCATGGCAAGTTGTGATGGAATGAATAATAGTCATGAGATTTTGGTAAATTGCATTATCATATGTTAAATTACTTGCATGTTAATGTATGGTAAGGTTAGCTTATTTCTTTCATACGAGCTTACTAAGCTATATAGCTTACTCTGTTTTATTTTCTATGTTTTATAGAGTCACCAAGCTAGCTCGGATTGGAGATTGTCAGAGATCGCATCACACTATCAAACTGTTATTTTGGGTACTGATGATCTTAACATTTTAAGAATATGGCATGTATAAGGACTGGGTCATTTTGTTATATGTGTCATTAAGAATTTGGCCAGATGTATTGGCTTGTAATTGTCAAAGGCTTGATGTGGTGTTTGGCCCTGTAACTTCGCTCATTTTGGTTGAATTGGTTGTAAGATATATATATTCATATATGCATGCATGTGCAATTACCTCTTGTATGATGTGGTTTATAAATTTTTGGTAAATGGTTTAATGTGGCTTAATGGTTTTGGATGTTGAATGTTTAAGATTGTCTCATTGGTGTGCTCGGAAAACTAAGTAAAATTATGCATGTTATTGGTAGCCATATTGAAACTTGTAGAATGTGGGTTGGTATGATTTGGTTTGACAAAATATGATGTTGTAAAAATGTTGAGTGTGGATAATGAGATGACATGATTTGGCCTTGAATGTGAATGCTTTGGTTGCCTAAATATACCATGATTTATGCCATTGAACTTGTGTGTGTAGGTGGAAATGAGGGTGACAAATGGCTTGGTAAATAGCCTTTATTTTGTCCACAAGGGTAGTGTGACACCCCTAATTTGACCCTAGTCGGAAAGTGGTTTCGGGACCACAAAACCGAGTTACAAAAATAATTAATTGTTATATTCTATGCTTATTATTTGTGAATAAGTATGTGTGAAAATTTCATGCTTTAATTTTGTCATTTGGATGTGAAATTAGCTAAAAAGGACATATTGAGGAACTTTAAAAATATGATAGGCAAATGTCCAGGTGATTAAAATGTTAAACTACTAAAGTTGTGGACTTGCATGTCAAATGGCCCACTTTTAATATTAGTGGACGGTAATGATGTATGATTTTGGCATTATGTGTATATTATATTTAGTAAATAATATTTAATAGTTTATATTATAAAATACATAAATTTTATTAAAGAGGACTTAGTTGTAAATTGTTAAAAGGGTGATAGATAGATTTTGAAGTGACCAAACCTTAAGGTTTATTATTGTGGAGGATTTGCATGCTTATTTGACCATTTTCTATCCATGTTCACGGTAGTAGGGGTTGTTATGATGCATTATGTGTTTTAAATTAATAAATTATATATTTATAATATGTTATAATTAAAACTTGATAAAATAAAAGTGAATATGGTGATAAAAACAAGGTGAGCTTCATAGCCTTCATTTGAGCTTTAGGAACTAAAGAAAACAAATAGGAGAAGAAGCTTTGGATATTCTGGCTCTCTGAAGGGCTAAAATTCAAGGTGAATACTTGTTAAATTGATATTAAATTTGATGTTTTGAGTTCCTAGCTTGATGCTACCTTAAACCCATGGATTTATTCTCTTGAATTGGTTATGTGGCATGTTCGGTATTGGATAGGAAATGTCAATTTTGATAGCTGAAAATGGATTTGGAATAAGGAGTGTTTGATAGACTTAGAAGATGAAATTGTAAGTGATTATGAGCTTATAATCTTAATTAGGGAAAATTTATGTTTAATATGACTTAATTGTTGAGGATATCATTCGGCCATGGAAATTGAGCATGGAAAAAAAAAAAAATCTGGTGTGGGATATATGAAGCTGAAAATTTAGTTTGAAGTGTGGTAATTGTGTTAAAGATGAACATTAAACCTTTATGTTTTATGGTCTTGTAAGTTAGGTGTAAAACCAATGGCCTTTTTATGCTTGGCATGGAATTAGTGGTTAAATGATTTATGAACTTATTATAATTTGAAAATTTGATGGTTTTATGAAGAAGGGGGCATTCGGAAATAGAGGTTAAACTATAATAACCTCACCTTAGTGAATTGAAGTAAAATTTGACTCTTTATAGGATTAAATTACCTATGACCGAATGTGATGAAATTGTCAAGAAATAAATTTGATTAAATGAGATTCGGTTAATGGTGGGTGTATAGAATAATTGAATGCTAATTTGATTAACTCTCTAATGGTCAAATGTGTTAAACCTTAAAGCATGATTTAGTTTAACCAAGGGAGAACTTGTATATTTGTAGGAAGGCATGTTTGAACGTGTATTGATAATTGATTTTGAAGGTCCGGCTTTATGCCTTGATAGTTGGTTTTGAAGTATATGATGTCTTGGTATAAAAATATGTGCATTTGGTTACTTTCATAACATGCATTTAAAGTGTCCTTTGGATGCAATTGCTTATGCACTTGACGGTATATGAGTTAATTTTCTTTATGGCAAATTTGGATAAGAAGCTAACTAATAATATGCTAAGGTAGTCATGTGGATAATTGGCTTTGTGAATATTATTAAAGGTGTAATTAGTTATATGCATAGGTCATCGGTAAAATTGACCACATAACTAGTATATGTATATAAGGCGACACGGTGATACCTAGGTAAATGTATTTGGGATGGTTTTAATGAAATACCGAATGTGTGCAGATGTATCGAGGTGTTGCCTTATGTATGAGTTTCATTGAGAAGATTTACCTTGTTGTTTTTAATGATATAACAAGGTGATTAAAATAGTTTAAATTTTGTTAATTAAGCTCAAGAGCGTAGAGGGGCAATTTTGGATAAAGAGAAAGTAAACGGATAGCCGTGGATATCTAGTCGTCGACCACTTCCGAGGTAAGTTTTAAGTGATTAAACGTTGAGTAAATTCAATCATAATAGGACATAATGAGTTGATTTAACAAGATATGATGTGGCCATGATATGTTTTAAATTCAAATGGTAAGTTCATAAGTGTTTGGACTTGGAAATTTAAGAGCAAATTGTAATAATTTGCTTAGGACAGCAGCAGTAACATGATTTTAGAAAATCACCATAAATTGTTGGTGTGGAATTATAAGCTGAATAGAATATGTAATCAAAGATTAATTAGTCTAGTTTCTTATAAAAGAGACCGTGTGAGCAAAGAAATTTCCTATAAAGAGATATTTAAAGTTGTGTGAGGCGGTGTCAGAATGACTCCGAAATCCCCTGTTCGGTTTTTAGAAAATCATTATAATTTGTAAAAAAATGGTTATAAGATAAAATTTATACGCTTAGACTCCTTAATGAGTCTAGGTTCAAATGAAATCAAATAGAACACATTTTGAATTCTGTACAATGAGAAATTTAATTCGTAGTGAAGAGTGGTCAGATTAGTCAAACAGTGAACAGGGGAAACTTTAAGAAAAAAATCTGGTATTGATTGGCCAAACCTAAAATTCTGAAAATTTTATGGATGGAAGATATATGAGTCTATATTCAGGGAAAATTAACGGCAATTGATTTGGAGTTTTGTAACTCCAGTTATAAATAATTTAGTGACTATTGCTCAGGAAAAACAGCTTGTGCTGAATTTGTGATTATGTTGTAAACCTTGATAAAACTATTTGAGTTGCTGATAAGCTATCGATTAAATATTGGTAATCAAGTACCAAATCCGTACTAAAGTGAAACTATGAGCCGTAAATGACTAGTATACCTAGTCAATTTTGTTACGATGAATGTGAAAGTGTATGTATGTGATAAGGCCGAATGGCCAATGTGATAAATGTGGAAGTGTATAACTGTGATAAGTCCCGAAGGACATTTGTGTCAGTACTATATCCGGGTTAAAACCCCACAGGCTTTATGCGAGAATATTATCCTGATTAATGTCCGTAGGCTTCGTGCTTGTACTATATCCGAGCTTTAAAGACCCGACGGCTAAATTCTAGGATTCAAGTAAGACTTTGATATTGAGTATCTGTAGTAAGTTACCCTCAAATAAGTATTATGTATTTAAGATGTTCAGGTACGTATTACTTACTCATTGGTGGATTGATTTCGAGGTGAATTATTAGTATCAAGGAGGTATGTATATGTGATTAATATTATAACTCCAAATATGAGAATGATCTAATTGGTAATGGTATGCTTGTATAATGAAGTATGTGATGAAATATTTTTATGTATTAATGTATATTCTGCCCAAAGGCCTTATGATTTGAGTATGGGTTGTGTTCAGCTAGATGTGCCAATACAAGATAAGGATCATGTTCGGTTCTTTATGTGCCAATACGGTAATTTAGTACTTATCATGTGAAATACTTGAAAATATGGAGGTGATTATGAACAAGTGGATGGGATTTTTGAAAGTTGTAAAATTGGTGAAGAATGTGCTTACCATGTGAATCGAACTTGATTGATGAAGAATGTGCTTTGGAAATATTCGACCGTCTAGGTCATTATTATTCGAAAGTATATATATGTGATAGCTAAGTAATGCGTTTATTGATATTATGGTTCGTGATGAAGCTCTAGATTAATTTCATCGAACAGTTGAAATGAATGACCAATGATATTGAATGAAAACACTTTGTGACTTAAAACTCAAGGCTAAAGAAAGGTGTATTAAATTATGTGAAATTTTGGCTAGGTATATTGGGTTAAATGAGATTTTACCTAGACTAAGTATATGTGAAAAACGTCATTCATTCAACAAAATTATTGTTTTGCTTAAAACTTACTAAGCTTACGTAAAGCTTACTCTGCTCGTTCATGTTTTGGTCCAGAGGTTGTGGATTCTCGACTACCATTTCGGGGATCACAAGATTCATACTATACTATCTATTATTACGGCAAACCATAAGATGGGATTATCTTATGGCATGTATAGGATAGACAATAAGTAGAATGATACTTTGACCTTCGTGTAGAAGTCATGTGATTATGGTATCTTATGGAACTTACTTGTATAAGTGTTAAATTCGAACTTTGTTGCGTTTAGCAATTTAGTAAATGAATGATCTTTATATATAAAAAAAAAAGTGTTCAAAATTTTACGGCCCTGATCGGATTCCTAGTTTTCGGTAACGCCTCGTTCTATTTTTGTGACGGTTATGGGATAGGGGTGTTACAGGTAGACACACGGGCGTGTGTCTAGGCCGTGTGTGACCCACGGTCTGCCCCATGGGCATGTGTTTCGGCTGTGTGTCCCCTGCACCTTAATTTTGAGAAGCAGAATGCTCAGAATTAAGCACGCGGGCAGAGACACGGGTGTGTGTCTCAGCCGTGTGAGGGACACGGCCTCAAGCACAGGCATGTGTCCCAACCATGTGAAGTCTGCACCTATTTTATGAAAATTTAATTAACCACAAGGCCTAACACACGAGCCTATGACTTGGCCGTGTGACCTCAATTTGTTCATGCTTTGCAAAATAGAGAGTTACACGGGTTAGGGGCACGGGCGTGTATGACCACATGGCCTGCCTACACGGGCGTGTCCAATACCACATGGGCTCCCAAACCACATGGGCGTGTCCCATACCATACGGGCGTGTGACACCTGTTTATAGCAAATTTTTTTTGAATTTTGTAAAATTTTC
Source organism: Gossypium anomalum (assembly GCA_025698475.1). Taxonomy (NCBI): domain Eukaryota; kingdom Viridiplantae; phylum Streptophyta; class Magnoliopsida; order Malvales; family Malvaceae; genus Gossypium; species Gossypium anomalum. Next base: position 26,997,818 of record CM046958.1, on the reverse strand, counting down.
CTAAGTGTTCGGTTTAGTCCCGAACCATTTCCAAAGCATGTTTTGGGCCTCGTAGGCTCGCATTAGTGACTTTATGTTTGAATGCAATTGGTTTTAATTTGGATGAAAATTTATGACTTAGAATTGTATGTGTGCTTGTGATGTAAGTCCGATAATGCCTTATATCCTGTTCTGGCTTTGAATACGGAACTTTATAAAAAATTACTTGGGTTTCTCTTAAAGTGGATAACAATATGCTTTTGTACTTTTAGATTATTACTCTGAATTTACTTGGGTTCTTTTTTTAAGTACTAATGATGAAACTTTAGAAAAATTCATCAAATTTTCAAAAAACAATCAAAATTGAAAAGCTTACTCAATTTCTAGTGTTAGGAGTGACCATGGAACCAATTTTCAAAATCTTGGTTTTGATGGTTTTTGTAATTCCAATGGTATTAGCCAATATTTTTTAGCATCTAGTACCCCTGAACAAAATGGAGTTGTTGAGAGGAGAAATAGAACTTTCGAAGAAATTGCTAGAACCATGCTTTGTGAAAATAAATTGCAAAATATTTTTGGGCGGAAGCCACAAACATTGTATGTTATATTATAAATCGAGTAGTTATTAGGCTTATTTTGAAGAAAACTCCATATGAACTTTTCAAAAACAAAAAGCTTAGCATTAGCTATTTTCACCCTTTTGGGTGTAAATGTTTTGTTTTAAATAATGGATAAGATAACCTTGGAAATTTGATGCAAAAAGTTATGAAGGTATTTTTCTTGGTTATTCTTTAAACTTTAAAGATTATTGAGTCTTTAATAAAAGAATTTCAGTAGTTGAAGAGTATATACTTGTTGTTTTTGATGATCTTAACCCTTCCCAGAAAGAATTCTTGTCTTGATGATGATGTAGGAAATTGAACAACGATGAGAAAGTTGATCAATCATCAAATGAAAAGTTCCAAGAAAAAACACAAGATGCTTTAAAGGAACTTACTCAAGAGGAAAAGGAAGTTAGTAATCTAAGGGAGTACAACTATGTGAAGAATGGTAAGATTTAGGGAGATCCATCCTAAGGGATAACTACTCGATCCTCTCTTAGAAATACTTGTAATTTTTGTTGAATTTATCTCATGAATAGAGCCTAAAAATTATCAAAGAAGCATTAAATGATGAATATTGGATATTGGCTATACAAGAAGAGTTAAATCAATTTGAGAGGAGTAAAGTATGGACCCTAGTTGAGAGACATTGTGAACAATCTACTATAGGTACTAAGTGGGTTTTTAGAAACAAACTAGATGACAGTGACCACATAGTGAGGAACAAGGCTAGACTTGTTGCTCAAGGGTACACTTAGGAGAAATGAATAAACTATGATGAAATTTATGCTCTTGTAGCTAGAATGGAAGCCATTAGAATGATTTTATCTTTTTCATGCTTTAATGATTTTAAATTATACCAAATGGATGTTAAAAGTGATTTTCTAAATGGTTTTATAATTAAAGAAGTGTATGTTAAACAACCACCTAGTTTTGAAGATTGAAAATTTTCCAATCATGTTTTCAAACTTTCAAAAGCTTTGTATTGTAAACTCTCCAACCCGAGCTAGACGTTATGGCCGAATTGTGAAGATCACAGTAGCCACCTGTATGACAAAATGAAACAACCCATTTTCAAAGAAATCAAAACAGTGGTTTCGGGACCACAAATCTGAATTTAAAAAAATTATTTTAATATATACAGCACGATAAGATGATAGTATAAAAATTTTGTTAAGAAATTTTACCATTTGTATGCTCAATTAGTGAAAAAGGACTAAATCGCATAAAGTGTGAAAGTCATGTTCTATTAGTTAAAGGTGTTGAATAGCTATAGAACATTAAAGTGGAGGCCCTTATATGGTAATTAGACCATTAAAAGTGATAGTGGATGAGCATGGCTTGGTAATTTTGTTATTTTTAAAGTTAGGTAAGGTTAAAATGGTAAATAGGTAATGAATGAGTAAATTAGATAAAACAAAATACCAACTTCTTGATTCATCTTCTCCACCAAAAAAAAAAAGAAAATAAGGGTTTTTGGAGCTTCAATATCCGGCCACTTCTTCTCTTGCATGTAGGTGCATTTTTGTTCTGTTTTTTAATTATTTTTATGTTTCTAGGATCATTTTAGCTTAACCTAGCTAACCCGGGGACTAATTTGCAGTATGGTTGAAAGTCTAGGGTTTTTCCATGAGAGCATGTTACTTTTTTGTGAAGTATAATGGAAGAAAATGAATCCTTGTTATGAGTTCAACACTTTTTGTTAAGTGATTTTTGTTAAAATTGTCAATTAGGGGTTAAATTGTGAAATATAAAAATTATGTGTCTAATGTGTGAAATTTTGAAATGTTTGGGCTACTAAAAGCAAATATAGGATTTGAATAGGCTTAGATGTAGATGAAATTGCATAAATTTCATTTTACGAGCCTAAAGACTAAATTGTAAAGAAGTCAAATGTATAAGGGCAAAATGGTAATTTTGCCATAGCATGAAATTTGGATTGAATTGATTAGAATAATGATTAAATGAATTAAATTTGATTATATAGATCAAGAAAAGCAACATTCGGAACTAAATCAGGGAAAAGATAAAGTCGCGGACTAAATGATTGTATTCTCCGTTTGAGGTTGAGGTAAGTTTGTATAAATAAATTGTGTATTTATACGTTTTGGTTGAAGTATATGTATGTGATTAGTTTAATTACTATATATAATTATCAAGCACATAACCGACGATGAACGAAGCATACCTAGCCTCGTTTGAACCTTAGGAATCCATAGGATACAAATGACATGTCATTAGGGTTACCATTTTGGTTGAGGTCCTACATGTGTTGCGGACTCACCTCAGCTCGTATGAGCTTACCGATATTTAGTTCAGAAGAGCTTATCGTTTATCGCACGTATGACCCTACATGTACAGAAATTGATAGATTACAGTTTAGTACACCTTGTGTGTATTACCCGTGTATTTAACGAGTTTCTAGGTAGTTCAACGGGCATAGTGTTATTACGAGATTATATAAGTTCGATACAAACTAGTATAGGTATTTACATGGAGATGGTTTATCTATATGATATACATATATACGGTAGAGATGTTACATGTATATGGAATTTTAATAATTGTTGAATTCATACATAATTCTCAGTTTTTATGTGTATACATGGCTATCTTGGTGAATGGTTATGTGATAGGCTTTGGCCAAATTGAATTGAGTTATGCTTTGAGTTACTTACCTAAATTTGTGCTTATATGGTAAGTTTAATTCTATGTTTTATGAAGTTACTAAGATTAATTGCTTACTCTATTTAATTTTTGTATTTTATTGTGTCTCGGAAGCTCATTCGGATTAGAAGTCGTCAAGAATCGCATCACAGTATCAAACACTCATGTTGGTACATTGAAATTTGGATATTTTGGTTAAATGGCATGTATAGGTGTTTTGGCTAATATGGCCTATATGTCTTGTTGTGTTTTGGCCATTTGAATTGGGTTATATGGTGAACATATCTTTTGATATGTAAATATGTATAAATAACCTTATGGTATGTGGTGTATAGTTGCTATGTGAATGCCTTGGTTGTGAATTGGTATTTTGAGTATCAAATGGTTGAAATTGAGATATGGTATGCATGTTAAGTTTTAGGCACAATGTCTCATATATGAGTTTGACCATTTAGGTATATCTTGGAAGTATAATTGGTATTTTTTAAAGTGGTCAATAGATGTGCTTGGGTATCATGTTGTATGTGTGGGTATTACTTGTTTTAAACTTGATATTGGTTGGTTTTGATTTCATATTTATGTCATGGTTGCATGTACATTGTTGAACTTAGGTTGGTATCAATTTGGGTGAGAAATATGGCTTAGAAAATGGCCTATTTTTGTCCACATGGGCAGAAACACGAGCGCGTGTCTCCGCCATGTGTGACACATGACCAGGTGACACGGCCATGTGTCCCCTGATACTTCTTTAAAAATCAAGTTAGCAGCTTCATATAGACTACCACAAGGGTATGTGGCTTGGCCGTCTGGCACAAGTCAATATATCCTCCAATTTTTACACGGCCTAACAGACGGCTTGGCACATGGGCATGTGAGGCCATTTCGAAGGGTACACGGCCTAGCACACAAGCGTGTGGGTTGGTCGTGTGACCTAAGTTAGTAAGTTACACTGGGTTGGACACGGGCTGGGACATGGCCGTGTGTCCCCATTTCGAAAGCCGACACGGCTTGGCCACACGGGCGTGTGTCCCCTGCACTTTGAAAAATTTTAATATTTTTCTAAAAGTTTCTTTAGTACTCGGTTTAGTCTTAAACCATTTTTAATATCTATTTTGGGCCTCGAGGGCTCGTATTAGGGACTGTATGAATGTTTATGAATGGATTTTAATTTGTTAGGGAATTGGTCATGAAATGTATGATTGTTTGATTTATAAGTCCTATAATGCTCTATAACCCTGTTTTGGTGTCAAATAAGGGTTGGGGTGTTACATTTATTGGTATTAGAGTAACGGTTTAGTCGATTCTCAGACTAATGTAGTGTATGTGAGTCTAGCTATACATGCCATTTGTAACCTGTGATAGTGTAATGACTTCTAACAGTTTAAAATCATGTTTTCATATAGAAATGGATTCCAATAGAGCAGATTTCAATGATGTAGAAAGTAATGCACTGGCCTCCATTCGCGGGGCGGCTTTTTCTGGTTTGAGACTTGTATCTGAGGGTTGTGGATGAGAGGCTAAGGAAGCCTTCTTCCATATGATGAACGAGTGGTTCACTGAATTTGTCTGAACTAATTCGGCTGCTCAGCAACCTCCACCCCTGCCTTTTCCCCAATCGGTCCCCCTAGCTCCTCAAGTACTAAAACCTGTACGCTTGAGCAAACTACCCATTGATAAAATTCAAAAATATGAGGCCAAAGAGTTTAGAGCTACAGTTGATGAGACCCTGAGAGAGCTGAGTTTTGGCTTGAGAATATGATTCGGGTCTTTGATGAATTGTCTTGTATGCCAGCAGAATGTGTTAAATGTGCCGTGTCTCTTCTGAAAGATGTTGCATACCAGTAGTGGAGCACTTTAATATTTTTGGTACCAAGGGAATGTGTTACATGGGAATTCATTCAGTCAGAGTTCAGAAAAAAAATATAAGTCAACGATTCCTCGATCAAAAGCATAAAGAATTTCTAGAGCTGAAACAGGGTCGTATGACGATATCTAAATATGAAAGAGTGTTAGTCAGATAAAGCAAGTATGCCCGAGAGTGCATTCCAACTGAAGTGGCTATGTGCAAACATTTTGAAGACGGGTTGAATGAAGACATTAAGCTTCTAGTTGGAATACTTGAATTTAAAGAGTTTGTGGTGTTAGCTGGTAGAGTATGCAAAGCCGAATAGCTTATCAAAGAAAAGAGAAAAGCTAAATTTGAAGCTAGAGATTCGAGAAAGAGATTTACGGGAAATTCTCATCAATTAGTATCAAAGAAATCTAAAGAACATCACTATCGTCCTACTGGTTCTGCGGGGCATTCTAGTCGAGATAGAGATGCGAGACACTCTAGTCCTAAACCCCAGGCTACATATGTAGCTAGCGTGGCTAGTGTTAGAAATGTTAGACCTGAGTGCAAACACTACAACTAGCCATATTATGGTGAGTGTCGAGTTAAAAGTGGAGCATGTTTTCGGTGTGGGTCCTTCGACCACTACCTTAGAGATTGTCCTAAAAAGTCTGAGAAGGAAAATGCTCAAACTGCAAGGCCAAGCAATACAGCTGCTAGAGGGTGACCACTCCGAAATACTGGAAATATAAGTGGTAGCTGAGGAGTAACAAGGGATTCTGCAGTGGGATCTGAGGCACGGGCGCCAGCCGGAGCTTATGCCATTCGCGCTAATGAAGATACATCGGCGCCAGATATTATCGCTAGTACTATTTCTCTTCATAACACTGATGTAACTGCTTTGATTGATCCCCGATCAACCCATTCTTATGTATGTAAAAATTTAGCATCTAGTAAAAGTTTACTTGTCGAGTCCACTGAAGTTCTAGTTAAAGTATCAAACCTAGTATGTCCTAATTGATAAAGTCTGCAAGAATTGTCCTTTGATGACTTGGGGTTACAATTTTCTGGTTGATTTGATGTTTTTACCGTTTGATGAATTCGATGTGATTTTGGGCATGGATTGGCTGACTTTGCCTGATGCGGTTGTAAACTGTAGATGAAAGCTTATTGAGTTGAAATGTCAGAACGGTAAACTTTTCATATTGAATATGATGTTTCGAGTAAGTTTCCTATTATGCTATCGGCTATGTTAGCACAGAAGTATGTGAGAAAGGGTTACGATGCTTATCTTGCATATGTATTAGATAAAAAAGTGTCTATGTTGAAAATTGATTTAGTGCCAGTGGTTAGTGAATATCTAGATGTATTTCCAGAAGAGTTACCTGGGCTACAATCAATTAGAGAGGTTGAGTTTACTATTGAGTTAGTACCGGGAACATAAACGATATCGATAGCTTCATACAGAATGGCTCTGACAGAGTTGAAAGAGTTGAAAGGTCAGTTGCAAGAGTTAAAAGATAGAGGTTTTACATGATCGATTTTCTCGCCCTGGGGTGCACTAGTTTTGTTTGTAAAGAAGAAAGATGGATCAATGAGACTATGTATCGATTATCGACAGCTTAACAAGGTTACTATTAAGAATAAATATCCATTGCTGAGATTTGATGATTTGTTTGATCAGCTGAAAGGTGCAACGGTATTCTCAAAGATTGATTTACGTTCGGGTTATTATCAGTCATGGGTTAAAGATTCGAATGTGCCAAAAACTGCATTTAGGTCTAGGTACGTGTACTATGAATTTCTCGTTATGCCATTTGGGTTAACGAATGCTCCTGTAGTATTTATGGATTTGATGAATCGAATCTTTAGACTGTATTTGGACTGATTTGTTATTGTGTTTATTGATGATACTTTGATATATTCTCGGGACAAATTTGAGCATGTCAAGCATTTGAGAATTGTGTTACAGACTCTGCGTGATAAACAACTATTTGCTAAATTTAGCAAGTGTGAGTTTTGGCTCTGAGAAGTTGGATTTTTGGGATACATTATTTCGGCGGAAGGCATCAGAGTAGACCCGAGTAAGATTTCAACAGTTGTTGACTGGAAACCACCAAGAAACATATCCGAGATTAGAAGTTTTCTGGGTTTAGCGGGTTATTATCATAGATTTATTAAAGGGTTCTCAATGATAGCTACACCGATGACTCGATTATTGCAGAAAAATGTAAATTTTGAGTGGTCTAAGAAATGCCACATATTTACCAACCACAATATTTTGAAGTATCTGATGTTAGAAAAAAATTTGAATTTGAGACAGCGAAGGTGGCTCGAACTGTTGAAAGATTATGAGCTAATTATTGATTATCATCCCGGGAAAGCAAATGTAGTGGCGGATGCTTTGAGTAGAAAATCCTTATTAGCTTTGACAGCGATGAATATGAGATTGAATTTGTCAGATGATGGATCGATATTAGTTGAGTTAAAAGCTAAACCAATGTTTCTTCAGCAAATCTGTAAGGCTCAGAAATGTGATAACGAATTGCAAGGTAAAAGAGTACAGTGTGAGTCGACTACTGATTCAGAGCTTTAGTTCAGGTCCAATGATTGCTTGTTGTTCCATGGTAGATTTTGTGTGCTGAAAAATATAGAACTTATACAGAAAATTATACATGAAGCTCATAGCTTATCAGTTCATCCTGGGAGTAACAAAATGTACATTGATTTGAGATAGATGTACTGGTGGTCGGGTATGAAACGCGACATTTCTGGCTTTGTGTCTAGATGTTTGATTTGTCAACAGGTCAAAGTCAAACATCAAGTGCTTTTAGGACTATTACAGCTAGTGATGATTCCGGAGTGGAAATAGGATGGAGTTATAATGGAATTCGTATCAGGATTACCTCTATCTCCGAAAAAGAAAGATGTTATCTGGGTCATTGTTGATTGTTTGACGAAGTCTGCGCATTTTATGCCAGTGCGTACAGATTTCTCACTTGATAGATTGGCTGAGTTGTATAATTCTAAGATCATTAGATTGCATAGAGTGCCAGTCTCTATTATTTTGGATAGAGATCTATGATTTACATCATGATTTCGGAAGAAGTTGCAAGAGGCTTTGGGTACACGACTACATTTTAGAATGGCATTTCACCCTCAAACCGATGGTCAGTCTGAGAGAGTGATTCAAGTTCACGAAGATATGCTTCATTACTATATTTTAAAGTTCGAAGGTAGTTGGGAAAAATATTTACTGTTGGTGGAGTTCGCTTATAATAATAGTTTCCAATCGAGCATAAAAATGGCACCGTATGAAGCTTTATATGGTCATAAATGCCAAACTCCATTGTGCTGGACCGAGCTCAGTTAGAAAAAGATACACGGGGTTGATTTGATCCGAGAAACTAAAGATAAAGTGAAAGTGATTTGTGATAGTTTGAAAGCCGCTTTAGATCGACAGAAATTATATGCGGATTTGAAACGTAAAGATATTGAATTTCAGATCGACGATAAAGTGTTTCTGAAAGTATCGCCTTGGAAAAGAATTCTCTGTTTTAGTCACAAAAGAAAGTTGATTCCGTGATTTATCGAACCATATGAGGTTATCGAGAGAATAGGACCAATGGTATATCAACTTGAATTATCTTCAGAGTTGGAAAAGATTCATAATGTGTTTCATGTATTCATGTTACGACGGTATTGGTCAGACCCTTCGCATATAATTTCTCCGTCAGAGGTTGAAATTTAGCCTTACATGTCATATAATGAAGAGATGGTCAGAATTTTAGCGCGAGAGATAAAAGAGTTAAGAAATAAAAGCAAAGCTTTAGTAAAGGTTCTTTCGAATCATCACGGGATTGAATATGCTACTTGGGAACCTGAGGAAGCTATGAGAAAACAATACGCTAACCTATTTTCTGGTAAGATTTTTGGGGATGGACATTCCTATGGGGGAAAGTAGTAACGGCCCGTTTTCCATGAAATTGGAACAGTGGTTTCGGCACCACAAATTCGAAGTCAAAAAATTTATTTTAATATTATTTTAATATGTTCATCAAGTCGATTCTTCAATCAGCGATTGCAAATTAGTACCCGGGTTGAAAGTCTAGGTTAAGCTAGCCCGTGTGCCTAATTCTGAGCATTCTGCTTCTAAATTTTAAGATGCAGGGGACATACGGCCAAACCACATGCCTATGTACCAGGCCGTGTGTCACACACGGTCAAGACACACGCCCATGTGTCTACCCGTATGGACAAAATAAGGTAATTTCCTAGCCTTATTTCTCACCCAAATTTTAGCCTTCAACCTACAACAACATTTGCATATATCTGCCAACCAATTCAAGTCATATAAATCAAACAAACATCATTAACATGTGTGAAATATTATCACATATTCATATGAGCAAATTTATCTTCTTGTAATGATTTATATCTTACCCTAATTCAATTTAACCAAACCTCAAATATATAAGCTAAACATGATATATAACTTTATAATATCATATTCAATCAATCCATTTTTAGCCATTCCAATGGCTAAGTTACAAACAACTATTTACATGCCTACATAGGCCAAGTTAACCTATACAAGCCATTATATCAAAACAAGTTTACTTTTTATACCAAAACAAGCTGGAAGACAGTGTGATGTTTTTCCTACCATTCTCCATCCTTAACGAGCTTCCGAACACTATAAAATAGAGAAAATAAAAAACTAGTAAGAATTTAGTGCTTAGTAAGCTCGTATAACAAGAATTTAAACTTAGCAATTATATTCATTCAAACAAGCATACAATAATATGATTCCCAACAAATTTGAAAAATTTGCCTAATTACATACACTTAAACAAGTATGTTAGTCACATAGTTCACATGTACATTAAATAGCATGGATGAGTTGATCATGTTACAAATTTTCAGGAATTATAGGAACATTCAAGATATAATTGATTTAATTTCATAGATTCTCATTTCGGAAATTTATTCGTTGAATTATTAAAATTTTGATAGATACTCAAGTAGTACACATAAGGTGTACTAACTGTAAACCATCAACTCATAATTAGGGGTACCCATTAGGCATTTAATTAGAGAGCACACTCTTGAACCACATATCAGGATGCTCAGATGAGCCATGTAACATGACACTTATTCGAGCTAAACAGGAAACTCATAAGAGTTTTACTTTGGGAGCTCATAGAGCTTAACAAATAACTCTGAAGAGTTATTATCAAGGAGCACCGGATAAGGTAACAGGGAGTTCAAGCTAGCCATGTTAGGAAGCCCATAAGATCTTATATCAGGACGCTCACGTAGAGCTACGTTTGTGTCCATATTATATGTTGAATCACAACCAATTGAATCATGTAACAGGATGCTCACATAGAGTTGCGGAAGTGTGCAACACATGCAAAATCACTATAGATCAAGATGCTCCTAGGAACTACATATCAGGATGCTCGAGAGGGCTATAACAAGATTGCTCGTCCGAGCTATATTTTGTCCGCAACATATGCAGGACCACATGTAATATGGACAATCTCATATATCCATCGAATTTCATTATTCAAAGGAAACTTATCATTTATCGAGCATTATCGAACATATATTAAATTGTCATATGCATATCACTATATAATTCTCATGTACAACATTAAATTCAAGTGTGTAAATGTATGGATTTAGTTATATGAACTTACTTTAATAATCGTCCATATAAGAAATTTTACTAATCCGAATTTTTTTTTCCTTGATCTAACTTCGAATTTGAGTTGTCCGGATCTATATAAATGAATTTAATCATCCATTTCATACTCAATTGAATTCAATTTACACCCTAGGCAAAATTACCATTTTGCCCCTAAACTTTCCATAAATTCGAATTTTGTCCTTAGGCTCGAAAAATGAAATTCATGCAATTTAATCCTTATTCCAAGCCTAATCAAATTTTACATGTTACAATAACAGCCCATGAATTCACAAAAATCAAAATTTTTCCACAGGTTTTACTACTTTTCAATTTAGTCCCTAAATCAAGATTTCATCAAAATTCTCTTTGTAAAAGTTGTTTATCTATTAACAACCTTTCATTTTCTACCATAAATTTCAAATTTTCAGCATATTCATCCATGGAAAATTTCTATACTTTGATATCTTTACAAATTAATCCCCAAAATAGATAGATTAGACTATCTCGATCTCAAAAATATAAAAATTACTGAAAATAGGACAAGAAATGTAACAGCCCATTTTTCAGTGAAATTGGAACAGTGGTTTCGGGACCACAAATTCGACCCAAAAATAAGGTTTATTTTTTTATTTCATTATAAGTTCCGTATTATAATAGACATGTCGTGTGAAAATTTTGACACGATAATTTTATTGATTAAGTGCTTAATTATGAGAAGGACTAAATCGCATAAAATGCGAAAGTTGAATTCTACTAGCTATAGGTATCAAATAGCTATGGAATTCAAAACTTAAGGACCTTAAATGGTAATTAGACCATTGAAGAGTAGTTAGTAGATATTTTAATGACTTATCCATGGAAAAATTAAAAAAAAAGCAAGGGATTAAATTGGAAATCATTAAAATTAAAAGATGGTAATTAAATAAAAAAGAAATAATCATCTAATTTCATATCATCTTCCCCAAAATTTCTATGGAAACCCTAGGAGAGAGGAAGACAACTTACCAAGCTTAAAAAGGTATGAAATCAAGTCCCCTTTTTAATGATTTTTATATTTTTGAAATCGGGATAGTCTAATCTCTCTATTTAGGGGATTAATTTGAAAAGTTATCAAGGCATGAAATTTGGGTCATGGATGTATATGATGGAAATTAGAAATTTATGGTAGAAAATGAAAGACTATTGATAGATAAACAACTTTTACAAAGTGATTTTTGATGAAAACATGATTTAGGGATTAAAATGAAAAGTTGTAAAATTTGATGAAAAATTCTAAAATTTTATGAATACATGTGCTGGAAAATTTGTAATGGGGATTTGGTTAGGCTTGGAATAGGGAGTAATTTGCATAAGTTTCATTTTCTGGGCCCAGGGACAAAATTAAAATTTATGGAAAAGTTAGGGGCAAAATGATAATTTTACCTAGGACGTAAATTGAGTCCATTTAAATATGAAATATGTGAAATTGATGGTTAAATTCATTTATATAGATATGGACAACAATAATTCGAGGTTAGATCGAGGAAAAGAAAAGATTTCAGATTAGTAGACTTTTACGCGAACAAGTGTCAAGGTAAGTTCGTGTAACTTAATCGAGCATGTAATTATGTTAATTGAATGTTGTGTTTGTATGTAATGTGATTTATATTGATGTGTTTTACTTGTATACTATGATGGAAATTTTGATATAATGCTTGAAATGGCGATAAAGGGTTTAGCCCCGATTGATTGTTGAATTCCAATGATTATATGTGCTTTCTAGAAACTAATAAGGTCTTGCATTTGTTGCAGATGAGATTTAGCTCGAATGAGTAATCCCATTAACCTTGTTATAGAAAGAATTTAGCCCAGACGGGTAATCCTGATATAATACCTCTCGTGTATACCTTATGATTAGGGTTTAACCTGGACTGGTAATCCTAATCGAGCTCCTCTGAGCTTACGTTATATAAAGGATTTAGCTGGACTGGTAATCCTGTTATACGATATGTGGCTCGAGAGAGTGTTTCTTGGTTAAGGGCCCTAATGGGTACCATTGAATAAGAAATTGACTGATTACTGAATCGTACACTTCGAGTATACTACTTAAGCATCCACTAGAATTCAATGATTCAACGGACATAAAACTCTTGACATGGCATGAAAATCTTGAGATGAAATGATAATGACTTGAAAGAATATTGCTTGATGAGCTCATCTATGTTACTTGATTGATATGAAGATTTTGGTGACTAACATGTTTGATTGTATGTATGTGATTAGGCAAATTTAGCCAAATGGATGGAACCATAATATTGTATGCCTAGATTTATTAAGCAAGATTGGTAAGTTTAGTTTCTGTTATACGAACTTACTAAGCATATAATGCTTACTCCATTTTATTTTCCCCTGTTTTATAGTGCTTGAAAGCTCGTGAGGGTTGGAGATCACTGGAGCATCGTCACACTATCAACTAGTTATTTTGGGTATACTTAGTAGAAATCATTTTAGTATAATGGCATGTATAGGACAACTTGGCCAATAGTGGCTTGAAATGTTATTTTGTAACCTAGCCATTGGAATGGCTAGTAATGGATCATTTTGGTATTACTAAGTAGATTATTATGACATAAATATACACATGTGTTATGTTATGAATATGTTATCAAAGGTTGCCTAAGTTAATCTAAGGTAAGTTTATAAACACCTATGCATGTAATGGTATGCCTTGTTAAATGATGAATTTGCCTATTTTAAATGCTTGGAATGGTTGGTATTGGTTGTGTGTTTCAAATACAGGTCTTGGGTGAAAATTTGGGTGAGAAATGGAGCTAGAAAAGGCTTCATTTTGTCCACACGGGCATGTGTTTAGACCGTGTGTGTCACATGGTCTAGTAACATGAGTATGTGGTTAGGCCGTGTGTCCCCTGTACCTTAATTTTGAAAAATAGAATGCTCAAAATTTAGCACACGGGTAGAGACACGGGTGTGTGTCTCAGCCGTGTGTGCCAAATGGCCTAGAACACGGGCGTGTGTCTTAGCCGTGTGAGACCTGCATCTAATTTTGAATTGAATTAATTAACCACACGGCCTAACACATGGGCGTCAGCCTCTAACACGGGCGTGTCCTAGGGTCACACGGGCGTGTCCCTTGGACCACACAGGCGTGTGAGACCTACACCTTGGAAACTTTTGTAATTTCGCGAAAAATTCTTAGAGGTCCTGATTAAGTCCCGATTCGATTCTAATGCTCGTATTAGGCCTCGAGGGCCCGATTAAAGGACGTTATGGAGGATCTCGGTAAATGAATAGTAATTTACATAGATTAATTGAAAATTGTTCTGAATGTTTTGGTAATGCTTCGAAACCCTATTTCGATAACGAGTACGGGTTAGGGGTGTTACAAGAAAACATACCTAATTAAGCTTGATTAGTTTCCTTTCTCTCTCCTAGGGTTTCCATAGAATTTGAGGATGAAGATGATGAAAATAAGATGATATTTTCTATTTAATTAGCTACCATCTTTTAATTTTTTCTTATGTCCAATTTAGTCCTTAGCCTTTTCTAATTTTTCCATGGATGAATCACCAAAAATATCTACTAACTTTTCTTTAATGGTCTAATTACCATATAAGGACCTCAAATTTTGAAGTCCATAGCTATTTAATCCTTCTAGCTACTAGAATTCAACTTTTGCATTCTATGCAATTTGGTCCTTTCCACAATTAAGCATATAATCGATAAAATTTTCTTATTAGAATTTTCATATGACATTCCTATCACAATGCAGATCATGCAAGAATATTAAAATAAATTTTCTTTCCGGCTCAAATTTGTGGTCCCGAAACCATTGTTTTGATTTCACTGAAAATGGGGTTGTTACAATTCTTCCCCTTAAGAATTTTCATACCAGAAAAGAGGTTTGGATATTGCTTTCTCATAGTATCCTCCGGTTCCCAGGTAGCTTCTTCAATCCCATGTCGTTGCCATAGAGCTTTCACTAATGCTACCTTTTTATTTCTTAACTCTTTTGTTTCACGTGCCAGGATTTTAATTGATTCCTCACTGTAAGTCATATCAGGCTGAATCTCAACTTCTGTTGGATAAATAACATGTAAAGGATCCGATCGATACCATCGCAACATAGACACATGAAAAACATTATGAATTCTATCAAGTTCTAGTGGTAATGATAACTGATATGCAACAGGTCCAATTCTTTTCGTGATTTCATCCCGATGAACCGTGGACTCAATTTTCCTTTACAGCCAAACCGGAGAACTTTCTTCCAAAGTGATGCTTTCAAGAATACCTTGTCGCCAACTTGAAATTCTATTTCTTTCCATTTGTGAACAACATAAGACTTTTGACGATCAGAGGCTGCTTTTAAACTGTCTTGAATTACCTTTACTTTTTCTTCTGTTTCACTGATCACATCAACTCCGTGTATCTTTTTCTCACTAAGTTCTGTCCAATACAATGGAGTTCTACATTTCCAGCCATACAAAGCCTCGTACGGTGCCATTTTAATACGAGATTGATAACTGTTATTATAGGCAAATTCAACTAAAGGTAGATACTTTTCCTAGTTACCTTCAAATTCAAGCACACAGCACTGAAGCATATCTTTTAAAATATGTATAACATGTTCGGATTGTTCATCAGTCTGAGGATGGAATGCGGTACTAAAATGTAACTATGTACCCAAGGCTTCTTGCAGTTTATTCTAAAATCGAGATGTAAACTGAGGATTTATATCTAAAATAATGGAGATAGGCACTCCATGCAATCTAATAATCTCAGAAACATATAATTCAACCAATTATCCAAAGAAAAATCCATACATACTGAAATAAAGTTTGTAGACTTTGTTAATCAATCGTCAATTACCCAAATATCATATTTCTTCTTCGGAGACAGGGGTAACCTCGATACAAATTCCATGGTAATTCTTTCCCATTTCCATTCTGGTATCGTAACTGGCTGTAATAATCACGAAGGTACCTGATGTTCAGCTTTTACTTGCTGACATATCAAACATTTAGATACAAATTTAGAAATATCTCGTTTCATTCTCGACCACCAGTACATCTTTTTCAAATCATTGTACATTTTGTTACTACCAGGATGAATAGACATGGTACCATTATGAGCTTCGTTAATAACCTTCTATAAAAGTTCTAAATTCCTTGGTATACATATTCTGCCTTTGAATAATAAACAATCATCGGACCCAATCTAAAATTCTGAATCAGAATTCAACTCACACTGTACCCGTTTAGCTCGTAGTTCATCATCACTTTTCTGAGCTTTAGAAATCTGCTGCAAAAATGTTGGTCTAGTTTTTAACTCAGCCATGATTGAACCATTATCAGATAACAACAATCAAGTATTCATTGGTCGCAAAGCAAACAGGGATTTTTTGCTCAGAACATCTGCAACTACATTGGCTTTTTCTGGATGGTAATCAATAACCAAATCATAATCTTTCAATAATTCAAGCCACTTGCACTGCCTTAAGTTCAAGTCTTTCTGTGACATTAAATGCTTCAAACTTTTATGACCAGTGAATATGTGACATTTTTCACCAAATAAGTAATGCCGCCAGATTTTCAATGCAAACACAATTGCTGCCAATTCAAGATCATGTATCGGGTAATTTCTTTTATGTGGTTTTAGCTGTCTTGAAGCACATGCTATTACTTTACCTTCTTGTATCAATACACAGCCTAAACCATTGAACGATGCATCACTATAAATTATAAATTCCTTACCCAATTCAGGCTGAACTAGCACGGGTGCTTCAGTCAACAAAGCTTTTAATTTATCAAAACTCTACTAACATTTATCAGACCACTCAAATTTCACATCTTTCTGCAGCAATCGAGTCATCGGAGAAGCTATCATCGAGAACCCTTTAACAAACCTCTGATAATATCCTGCTAATCTCAAAAAACTTCTGACTTCGGACACATTTTTCCGTGGCTTCCAGTTAACAATGGCTGAAATTTTATTCGGATCCACCCTGATACCTTTAGCAAAAACTGTACGTCCGAGAAAACCAACTTCCCGTAGCCAAAATTCACATTTACTGAATTTGGCATATAATTGTTTCTCATGCAGATTTTGCAACACAATTCTCAAATCCATAAATATAGAGGTGCATTTTTCAACCCAAAAGGCATCACAAGAAAATCATAATGTCTGTACCTGGTTCTAAAAGCTATTTTTGGCATATCTGAATCTTTTACCCGTAGCTGATAGTAGCTAGAACAAAGATCAATCTTTGAAAATACAGTAGCATGTTTCAACTGGTCAAATAGATCATCAATTCAAGGCAGTGGATACTTGTTCTTTATTGTGACTTTATTTAATTGTCTGTAATCTATACACAATCTCAATGATCTATCTTTCTTCTTTACAAACAGAACTGGTGCACCCCAAGGTGAGAAACTAGGTCTAGTAAAACCTCTATCAATTAATTCTTGCAATTATGTTTTCAACTCTTTTAATTTAGTTGGAGCCATTCTGTATAGTGCTATGGATATTGGTGTTGTTCCAGGAACAAGATCTATAGAGAGCTCTGCTTCTCCAACTAGTGGTAAACTAGGTAATTTCTTGGGAAATACATCAAGAAATTCACAAACAACTGATACTGATTGAATCTTTGACTCAGATGATTTAACATCTAACACATATACAAGATAAGCATCATAACCCTTTCTGACATAGTTTTGTACTGATATTGTTGAAATCACATTAGATAACCCATCCAGTTTATCAAATTCAACATGAAGTAACTCACCATTCTGACAATTCAACACAATATACTTCTATTTACAATTTACCACTGCATCATGCTAAGTTAGCCAATCCATACCCAGAATTACATCAAATTCATCAAATGGCAACAACATCAAATCAGCCAAGAAACAATAGCCCTTTACCATCAACGAAAAATTTTTACAAACTTTATCCACCATAACATATTGGCCCAAGGGATTTGAAACTTTAACCACAAATTCAGTGAATTCAATAGGTAAATTTTTAACAGACACTAAATTTGTGCATATGTATGAATATGTTGAACCAGGATCAATCAAAGCAGTAATATCAGTATCAAGTAGAGAAAATGTACCAGTAATGACGTCGGTATAAAAGCATCCTCTTTAGCACGAATAGCATACGTCCTTATCGGTGCTTGTGCTTCAGACTTTACTGTTGTATCCCTTGTAGTACCTTGGCTACCACTAACATTGCCGGGGTGACAGGGTAGTCTGCCTCTCAAGGCGAGATTACTCGACTTTGAAGTTTGATCAATATCTTTTTCAATCCTTTCCGGGCAATTTTTTAAGGAAATGATCAAGAGAACCACATCGGTAATAGGCTCCACTTCTAAAACCACATTCCCCAAAATTAAATTTGTTACAATATTTACATTTCGGTTTGGGATTACCAACACTGGTTACAGATGAAGATAAAGACCTTGGGTTAGAGTGTTGAGTGCTCCACTTTTTTCCAGAATATCTCGTAAAGGTGGTAGAACGATGATGGTACTTCTTTGATTTCTTTGAAGCAGATGATTGTGATTTGCCCATAAATCTTTTACCAAAAATTCGAGCTTCCCTCTCTACTTGCTTCTTTTTCTTACTTAATTCCTCAACTTTATGTGCTCGATCGGCTAGCACCACAAATTCCCTCAATTCAAGGATTCCAATCAGTAGTTTGATATCTTCATTTAAGCCCTCTTCAAAATGTTTACACATATCAGCTTCGGTCGGAACCCATTTTCTGGCATACTTACTTAACCAAACAAATTCCCGCTCATATTTAGATATAGTCATGTTTCCCTATTTGAGTTTTAAAAATTCTTTCTTTTTCTGATCCAGAAATCTTTGACTAATGTACTTCTTTCTAAATTCAGTCTGGAAAAATTCCCATGTAACATTTTCTCTTGGTACAAAAGAAGTTATAGTGTTCCACCAATGATAAGTTGTGTCTTTTAGTAAAGAAACTGCACATTTCAAACATTCAGCTGGTGTGCTAGATAATTCATCTAAAACCCTGATGGTATTTTCCAACCAAAACTCAACTCTTTCTGGATCATCATCAGTAGTAGCCCTAAACTCCTCCGCCCCATATTTACGGATTTTATCTACAAGAGGCTTACTAGTTCTAACAGGTCTAGCACCTTGTGGCATCATAGGAACCGGTTGAGGAGCAGGTGGGGGAGGTTGTTGTACAACAATATTTGTTCTTATAAATTTTGTAAACCACTTATTCATTATTTGGAAGCAGGCTTCTTTTTCCTTCTCACTTCAGCCCTCAGATTCGGGCCTTCTACTACTAGATGCAGCTCTTTGAACTGAAGCTAGAGCATTGCTCTCGGCTTCCTTGGGTTTAGCTCTAGCTTGGTTGGATGACATTACTATATGAAAAACACTTTTAAAAATGGTCAGATATCACACTATCAAAAATTATATAATGGCATGTATAGCTAAACTCATACTCACTACGTTAGTCTGAGAATCGACAAAACCGCCACTCTGATACCAATAAATGTAACACCCTAACCTGTATCTGCCGCTGAGACAGGGTTACAGAGTATTACTAGAGTTTACATAATAATTTCAGGTGATTCATGTCATTTACTATTCATATCTAAAACTAATCATATTGTCCCTTAAATGGACCCTTGAGGCCCAATTTAAACATATGAATCAAATCAGGACTAAATCGAGTACTCAGAGAACTTTTCACGAAATATTAAAATTTTTCTTAGATACAAAGCACACACGCCCGTGTGGTCAAGAGACATGCCCGTGTAACCATAGGACACGCCTGTACTGCAGGTCATGTCTGATCCCGTGTAACTCTCTAACTTGTGCCACACGGCCTTCCATACGCCCGTATGCTAGGCCATATGGTTAATTTAATTTTAACAAATTAGGTGCAGGCTTTACATGGCCAAGACACACGCCCGTGTTCTGGGCCGTGTAGCACACACGGCTGAGACACATGCCCGTGTGCCCAATTCTGAGCATTCTGTTTCTAAATTTTAAGATGCAAGAGACACATGGCCAAACCACATGTCTATGTACTAGGCCGTGCGCCACACACGGTCAAGACACACGATCATGTGTCTACCCGTGTGGACAAAATAAGGTCATTTCCTAGCCTTATTTCTCACCCAAATTTTATCTTTCAACCTACAACAACATTTGCATATATTTGCTAACCAATTCAAGTTATATAAATCAAACAAACATCATTAACATGTGTGAAATATTATCACATATTCATATGATCAAATTTATCTTCTTGTAATGATTTATATCTTACCCTAATTCAATTCAACTAAACTGCAAATATATAAGCTAAACATGATACATAACTTTATAATATCATATTCAATCAATCCATTTTTAGCCATTCCAATGGCTAAGTTACAAACAACTATTTACATGCCAACATAGGCCAAGTTAACCTATACATGCCATTATATCAAAACAAGTTTACTTTTTATACCAAAACAAACTGGAAGATAGTGTGATGGTTTTTCGACAGTTGTCCAACCTTAACGAGCTTCCGAACACTATAAAACAGAGAAAATAAAAACCTAGTAAGCATTTAATTCTTAGTAAGCTCGTATAACAAGAATTTAAACTTACAAATTATATTCATTCAAATAAGCATACAATAATATGATTCCCAACAAATTGGCAAAATTTTCCTAATCACATACACTCAAACAAGTATGTTAGTCACATAGTTCACATGTACATTAAATAGCATGGATGAGCTGATCATGTTACAAATTTTCAGGAATTACATGAACATTCAAGATATAATTGATTTAATCTCATAGATTCTCATTTTTGAAATTTATTCGTTGAATTATAAAAAAATTTTGATGGATACTCAAGTAGTACACATAAGGTGTACAAACTATAAACCGTCAACTCATAATCAGGGGTGCCCATTAGGGCATTTAATTAGAGAGCACACTCTTGAGCCACATATCAGGATGCTCAGATGAGCCATGTAACATGACACTTATCCGGGCTAAATAGGAAACTCATAAGAGTTTTACTTAGGGAGCTCATGGAGCTTAACAGATAACTCCAAAGAGTTTTTATCAAGGAGCACCGGATAAAGTAACAGGGAGTTCAAGCGAGTCATGTCAAGAAGCCCATAAGATCTTATATCAGGATGCTCACGTAAAGCTACGTTTGTGTCCACATTATATGCTGGATCATAACCGATCGAATCATGTAACAGGATGCTCACACAGAGTTGCGGTAGTGTGCAACACATGCAAAATCACTACAGATCAAGATGCTCCTAGGAACTATATATCAGGATGCTCGAGAGGGTTATAATATGATTTCTCGTTCAAGCTATATTTTGTCTGAAACATATGCAGGGCCACATGTAATATGGAAAATCTCATATATCAATCGAATTTCATTATTCAAACGGGATTTATCATTTATCGAGCATTATCAGACATATATTAAATTTTCATATGCATATCACTATATAATTCTCATACACAACATTAAATTCAAGTGTGTAAATCTATAAATTTGGCTATTCGAACTTACCTTGTGTAACACCCCTTATCCGTATTCAACACCAGAACATGATTCGAGGCATTACCGGACTTACACCGCATACAAACATAGAAATCGAGTCATAAATTTGCATCCAAATTAAAACCATTTGTATTCATTCATAAAGTCCCTAATAAGAGCCTACGGGGCCCAAAACATGCTTTGGAAGTGGTTCGGGACTAAATCGATAACTCAAGAAATTTTTTACAAAACTTAGAAAATTTTTGCTATGAACAGGGGTCACACGCCCGTGTGTTTTGGGACACACCCGTGTGGGCAGGACGTGTGGTCACACACGCCCGTGTCCCTAACCCGTGTAACTCTCTGTTTTGTAAAGCATGAACAAATTGAAGTTACACAGCCAAGTCACACGCCGTGTGCTAGGACGTGTGATTAATTTAATTATCATAAAATAGGTGCAATCTTCACACGGTCGGGACACACGCTCGTGCTTGAGGCCGTGTCCCTCACACGGATGAGACACACACCCGTGTCTTTGCCCGTGTGCTCAATTTTGAGCATTCTGTTTCTCAAAATGAAGGTGCAGGTGACACACGGCCAAAACACATGCCCATGGGGCAGACCATGTGTCTACCCGTGTGGACAAAATAAAGGCTATCTACCAAGCCATTTGTCACCCTTATTTGCACATACACACCCACAATCTTAATGGCATAAATCATGGCATATTTAGGCAACCAAAACACCAACAAACAAGGCCAAATCATCTCATTCCATTAGTCACACTCAACATATTTGCAACATCATATTTTTCCAAACCAATTCATACCAAACTCACATTCTAAAAGTTCCAATATGGCTACCAATAACATGCATGATTTTACTTAGTTTTATTAGCATGCCAATGAGCCAATCTTAACCATTCAACAACAAAACCATTAAGCCACATTCAACCATTTACCAAGCATTTATAAACCACATCACACAAGAGATAATTGCACATGCATGCATATATGTATACATATATATAAGCTTACAACCAATTCAACCAAAATGAGCCAAGTTACATGGCCAAATACCACATCAAGCCTTTGACAATTACAAGCCAATACATTTGGCCAAATTCATGACGACACACATATAATAAAATGACCAAGTCCCTGTTCATGCCATATTCTCAAAATCTTTAAAATCATCGGTACCCAAAATAACAGTTTGATAGTGTGATGCGAACTCTGATAATCTCCAATCTGAGCTAGCTTGGTGACACTATAAAATATGGAAAATAAAATGGAGTAAGCTATATAGCTTAGTAAGCTCGCATGAAAGAAATAAGCAAACCTTATCATTCATTAACATGCAAGTATTGTAATGTAAGATGATGTAATTTACCACAATCTCATGATCATAATTCACTTCTATCACAACTTACCTTGAAATCATCATTTCATGAATTAATATTCATAAGCTTTAAGCACATACCTGTACCATCTCATAATAATTTCATACTTATTCTCATCTTCGTCGTACCTAATGAACCACTCGGAATAATAATATCAGATAGTCAGGAAAACCTTTCACACAAGGTGCCACATATGTAGCCATTGCTACCTCTATCTCATAACACATACATACTCGCTCTCGAGCCATTAATGGGCCTGCTCACACAAGCTGTCTGTCAAGACGAAGCTACACGATGCTGCTCACACAAGCTGTCAAGTAACTGCAACATGTGCCGATATACTCAGCCACCGGTAGGACGTACAGGACCAACACCCGGATCACATAACATAACCCTAGTGACATGTCACTTGTACCCTAATCTATTCCTAAGGTTCTATTGGGATTTCTCACTTGCCAAAACATTGTTGGATGTGTCCATAGAGTCATTTACACAATTCATGAAGTTTTAAAGTATTTAAAATACAATTATAATAAAGCTTATTTAACATACGAACTTACCTCGGTTACAAAAACGGCTAGAGGGATCTATTCGTCAATTACTTTGTTTTTCCCCTAATCCAGACCCAATCTTTGTTTTTCTTGATCTATAATACCACATTTAACTTATTAATCATCACATTATTCAATTCAGCCCAAAAACACATTATGGTAAAATTTACATTTTTACCACTAACTTTTTGACATTTTACATTTTATTTCCTAGGCTCGTAAAATGAATTTCTTTCAATTTCTTCATCACCCAAGCCTAGCCGAACCTTTTTCCTGCTCATGACAGCCCACATTTTCCATTTATTCACATTTTACCATACATTTTACAACATTTTACAAATAGGTCCCCTTTTTGACATTTTCATCAAAAATCACTTTGTAAATGTTGTTTATCTAACATCAAACATACATTTTCTACCATTAAACATCAAAATACACACATATTCATCATGGTTCAAATTTTAGACTTTAAGTTTCTTTCAAATTAGTCCTTGAAATAGCTAAATCAAGTTACAACGATCTCAAAAATATAAAAATCATTAAAAATGGGACAAGAACGGACTTACAATCGAGCTTGAAAGCTTGGCCAAACCCTAGCTATGTCTTCCCTTGCAATTTTCAGCTATGAGGGATGAAATTGAGAAGATGGACATCTTTTATTTGTTAATTTTGTCCTTATTAGCCAAATTACTAAAATACCCTTAATGCATAACTTTGAAATTTCACCTAACCATGTCCATTTTTGTCCATACTAAGGTTTAATGGTCTAATTACCATTTAAGGACCTTCAGTTTAAATTTTCCTAGAAATTAGCCACCTTTAACTTATAGAAATCAAATTTTGTACCTATTGTAATTTAGTCCTTCTAGTCAAATTGAGCACTCAATCGATAAAATTTCTTAACGAGATTTTCACACAATTATTCTATCATGCTGTAGACCTTTAAGAAATAATAAAATAATATTTCCACTTCAAATTTGTGCTCCCAAAATCACTATTTTGAGTTGACCCCAAAACGGGCTTTTACAACTTGATAATCGTTCGTATAAGAAATTCTACTAATCCAAAACTTTTTCTTTTCCTCGATCTAACTTCGAATTTGAGTTGTCCGGATCTATATAAATAAATTTAATCATCAATTTAATCCATTTCATACTCAATTGAATTCAATTTACACCCTAGGCAAAATTACCATTTTGCCTCTAAACTTTCCATAAATTCCAATTTTGTCCCTAGGCTCGAAAAATGAAATTCATGCAATTTAATCCTTATTCCAAGCCTAACCGAATTTTACTTGTTACAATAACAGCACATGAATTTCACAAAAATCAAAATTTTTCCATGGGTTTTACCACATTTCAATTTAGTCTCTAAATCAAGATTTCATCAAAATTCTCTTTGTAAATGTTGTTTATCTATTACCAACCTTTCATTTTATACCATAAATTTCAAATTTTTAGCATATCCATCCATGGAAAAATTTCTATACTATGATATCTTTACAAATTAATCTCCAAAATATATAGATTAAACTATCCCGATCTCAAAAATATAAAAATTAGTAAAAACAGGACAAGAAAACATACCTAATTAAGCTTGATTAGTTTCTTTTCTCTCTCCTAGGGTTTCCATAGAATTTGGGGATGAAGATGATGAAAATAAGATGATATTTTCTATTTAATTAGTTATCATCTTTTAATTTTTTCTTATTTCCAATTTAGTCCTTAGCCTTTTCTAATTTTTCCATGGATGGATTACCAAAAATATCTACTAAATTTTCTTTAATGGTCTAATTACCATATAAGGACCTCAAATTTTAAATTCCATAGCTATTTAATCCTTCTAGCTACTAGAATTCAAGTTTTGCATTCTATGCAATTTGGTCCTTTCCACAATTAAGTACATAATCGATAAAATTTTCTTATCAGAATTTTCATATGACATTCTTAACACAATGCAGATCATGCAATAATATTAAAATAAATTTTCTTTTCGGCTCTGATTTGTGGTCCCGAAACCACTATTCCGATTTCACTAAAAATGGGTTGTTACAAGTGGGGATAGATTTAATTTGGAAAATAGAAGAGTCTTTCAGAATTTAGTAACCAAACTTATTTCAGCTAAGAAATTTCGAGGATGAAATTTCCTAAGGGGGAGAGAGTTGTAACAACCCATTTTTAGTAGGGTCAGAAATGGTGGTTTCGGGGATAGAATCCGACATGAGAGTTTGAAAATATTATTAATTAACATTTATGAGTCAAGTATAATATTATTGACATTTGATTTAACATTTTTTGTTAATTGAAAGAACAGTTGGGTTCAAGTGGTATGTCCGTAAAGTTAAGTGGTTTTAGAAAATGACGTATCAATCTATAAACCAAGCTCGTAAATATTTTATTAAATGTCTAGGGAGTATTATTAGGGTCATATTAAAATGTTTTTAAGAAATTTTAACGTTTAAATAGTTAACTAAGTAAAAAGGACTAAATTATAAAAGTTATAAAATTTAATTATGTTAGTCAAAAGAGTTAAACAGTTCAATTTTGAAGTTCACAACGGTTTATGTTGCAATAATTCCTTAAACAAAAAGCATGCACATTGGTAGCCAAATATAGTTAGTTTTTATGACTTATTTTGTTAATAAATAAAGTAAATTTAAGTAATAAGTAATAAAGAAAGAGCAAAACATTTTTCTTTCTTTATGTTCTTCTTCCTCAACCGAATGAAGCACCTCTTTTTGGCAAGGGAGGTTCGACCAAGCTTCCTCCAATGCATGTGTGAGATTTTGAGGTCCATTTTTAATGATTTTTATGTTTTTGTGATCGTTTTAACTTAATCTAGCTAATCCGAGGGTCAATTTGCAAAACCGTTAAAAGTTTAGGAACTTTTAATGATTTTTTTAAGTGTGTTTTTGAATTTAATTGATAGATTACTAAGCTTAGTTGTTAAATAAAGGTATTTTGTTAAGTGAGTTTTACTAAATTTATTGTTAAAGGATTAATTTGTTTATAGAGTAAAATTCATGGGATTTAATGTGAAATTTTGATGAATATAGGTTGTTTAGAAATCCTATGAAAATTAGCTAACATGAATTTTAGCTAAAAGTGGTAAATTTGCAAGTTTTAGGTTTAGGGACTAATTTAAATAAAAGGTAGAACATTGGTGGTAATTTTGTAAATTTTCCATTGATAAGGGTTATAAGTTGAATTAATTATATTAAGTTATTCAAATTTTTTAATTGAATCAAAATTATTATTTAGATCAAGAAATGAGCCAAACGGATCAAAACCAAAGAAAAGCTATGTGTTGGATTAGTCGTTGACTTCATTTTTACAACTATATTTGTGGAGGTAAGTTCGTATGAGGATTGAAATCATTATTTTTTGTTTTGGATGAATGTAAATATATATTTATGTTATGTTTAAATTAAATTGAAAAAGGTGTGATAAATTATTATTATGGATCAACTAGAGAAATTAATCAAATTAAAGGATATGTGGACAATTAGAAATGAGATTGGTGAATTTGTATTTGGTGATTAGGAATTATAGATTGTCGCTTTAAATGTTTACTTTAATTAAGGTAAGTTCATAGTTTTTTGATATGTAAATGTGAATATCTTGTTATTGTATCATTATTTGTTAGTTTATTGAATATATGTTTGAGAAATTTCATTTGTTATTATTGGATATTGATTATTACAATGAGTATATATGAGAATGAATAGTTGATGATAGCAATTCTTGTGATTTCACACTATTGATATGAATGTATTGAAGTTATTGTAAATATACAAAAACATTGAAGTGCTTCCAAATGATGAATGTGTATCAAAGTAACGAGTTTATGCTTAATTCCCGATTGAATGTAGTAAACTCTTAAGATAATATTGGCATGCCAATATGGTTAGTATGTGCGCTTGTACGGGATTGCATTTTGGTGCCTCTATTACACTTCAATGTCTTTGTTTGTACTTCAGTGCTTTCGATTGCACAGTGCCTCTATTATGCATCTACGATGCTTTTGGTGTGGTGTAGTTACCTGTGTATCCGAGTCAAGTTACTAGTTCATCGGGCAATGAAATAATTGAACTACAATCTATTTATGTGCTTACATATTAAGGCATATTTATAGTATTGGTAAGTGAAAGATATTAAAATGAGTTTCTTAGTTACATGTATGGATTGTTACTTTGAGTAAATGTGATTTATGGTATGAAAAAGTCATTTGAGATGGAGGTTGTTTTGATGTATTTGGATTGAAAATGTAACATTTGAATTATTTGGAAAAATGATTTATATAGTGAAATTCTTTGAATGATATGAACAGGTAATTATAGCTTTACAGAGTATATGTCTATATGAAATGATTTATGATTTAAAGTAAGAATATGAAATATATAATAAGTATAGTTAAAAGAAAATGAAGATATATGGTGTTTATATATGAATGGTGAAATTGAAATGCTTGATATGTTATACGCTTTGATTGGATTGTATTTATATGTGGATTGCTTCACCTACTAACCTTGTGAGGTATGGTGTTTAGGAAAAAGGAAATTTGGTCTATGACTCAATGGAATTACTCATGATTGATTAATTTAATGAAATTGGTAAGTTTAAGTTCCTTTATACGAGTTTCCTAAGCACTAGTTGCTCATATAGTTGTTTTCTTTATTTTGTAAATTGTCGGAAAGCTCAAATGGTCGGAATGTAACACCCCTAACTCGTATCCATCGCCAGAGTAGGGTTTCAAGGTATTACCGATCAATACACTTCATTTAACATACATAACTTATACATTTATGCATTCAAATACAACAACCATTCAACACAATCATATTGTCCCTTATAAAGATTTACAAGTCCTTAAACATGCTTTAGAAATGATTTGAAACTAAACTGATAACATATGAAAATTGTGGAAACTTACAAAAATTTCAACATTTCAGGGGTCACATGCCCGTGTGAGCAGGCCGTGTGCCTCACATGGCTAATAGACACGCCTATGTCACAGGCCGTGTGGAAACAGGGCATACATACTAACTTGCATCACACGATCGAAGACATGCCCGTATGCCAGGCCATGTGAAAACTAGAGAGTATACAGGCTTAAGCGACACAACCAAATCACACGCCCGTGTGCTAGGCCGTATGCTAATTAAGGGATATACTGACCTGTACCACACGGCCAGTCACACGCCTGTGTGTGAGACTGTGTGGAGCATACTGACTTCATTTTAATTTCAACATCAGGAGACACACGGCTGTGTAACATGACCGCGTGTCACACACGCTTAGACACACGCCATTGTCTCTGCTCGTGTGGACAAAAATAGGCTATTTGCAAAGCCATTATGCCACCCTATTTTTACATGTAAATACAAGAATAAATGGTAACATTTTTATAACAAGCCATTTCATAACATTTCATACACATTTAATGCCAATTCCACATAATATTCAATCGCTTAACTAATATCATACATTTTCCATTCATAAGTGTATCTTATAACAAACACATTTGCACATCTCCATTTCATCAACTATTTGCCAAAACATAACAATTTATAACATTAAGTTTAGCCAAATCACATGGCTTAACTTATACACATAGACTACCATCCTTATAACTAGCCTATACATGCCATATTTACAAATATCCACAAGTTCAAAAATACCAATCGGCAATTGGATAGTGTGATTTGTAACTCCAACTTGTTCGAAACGAGTGAGCTAACGAACCTCTATAAAACATAGAAAAAGAAACATAGTAAGCTTTATAGCTTAGTAAGCCCGTATAATTCAGAATTAAACTTAACATTTATACCAAATCAAGATAAATGAATAAGGTAAACTCAATAAAATTTCCAAATGCCTAACACAAGCATTCATCAATAGGTTAGTCATATAAATACATGAAATCATCCATTATCTCAATTTAATACACAATATATATATCATACCAAATTTATATATCATGGACATCAGATTCAACATTTTACTCTCAATCATATAATCAATAATTCATTCAATAATAGTACTCATTAGTATAAACAGTATTTATGCCCGTTGAACCCTTTAGAACTTCAAAGGATACTCGACTGATATACATCAATATTCCGTCAATTTATTATCATTTCTGCTATTTCGAGCCATGATCGGTAAGCCCCTCCTAAGCTGATGGACAGTAAGCTCTATTGAGCTGAAATAGTAAGCTCTTATGGGTTGATATATCGGTAAGCTTATACTAGTTGTGGTGAGTCTACAACAAATGCAGGAGCTTCACCAAAACGGTAACCCTAATGACATGTCACTCATATCCTATGAATTCATACAGTTCAAACGGGGCTCGATAGGGCTCGGTAACCATCAATCTATATCAATTAGGCACTTGAATTCCAAGTGTATCAATTCCTCAATTATATACATACATTTCAAATAAATACAAGTATTTAAAAGTTCATTTCTAATTATACGAACTTACCTCGAGTTGCTCGGATGAAAACTATCAACTATTCGTTTACTTTTCTTTTTCCCCGATTTAATTCTGATCTCGGCTTATCATGATCTGTATATTATCAAGTTCAGTATATTCAGTATTCAATCAATTCAATTCAGCCCGTAATTCACATTTTAGCAAATTTACACATTTTCCCCTGAACTTTCACATATTTACAATTTATTCCTTTTCATATAAAATTGCAAATTCATGCAATTTAGTACAATTACATGCTTAGCCGAATTTATCTTATATTACTAGCAGCCCATATTTCCAATTTATTCACACTTTTACCCACATAATTTAAAATTTATCAATTTAATCCTTTTTTGACATTTTTATCAAAAATCACTTTACAAAACTAGTTTAACTATCAAAAATTATCCAAAATCCATCATCAACCATCAAGCTACTCAAGCATTCAATAGTGGCAACATGATAAATCTTTAACAATTTCAAAATCTAAGGTACGAGCTAGCTAGAATACGAAGCAACGATCTCAAAAACATAAAAATCATTAAAAACTTATCAAAAGGCATACCTTCATTTCTCAAAATAGCTTGGCCTAATGAAGAAAGTAAAAATGGTGTTTTATTCACCCTAATTTCGGATGATGATGATGAATGGAGAAAGAATTTGTTTTTTTTAATTATAATTAACCTTAATTACCAATTTACCTTATTAACCTTTCAAAATATTATAAATTACACCATTTGCCATGCTATCATCATCAACTAACCTATAAATGGCCTATTTATCACTTAAATACCTTTACTTTAAGGTTCTATAGCTATTAGACACTTTTAACTAATAGAACACAAGTTTTATGCTATACGCGATTTAGTCTTTTTTACCGAATTAACCATTCAAACAGTAAAATTTCTTTCTGAAACTTTCACACAATAATTATATCATGCTTTAAACTTTAATAAAATAATAAAATAAATAAAATGACCTCAGATTTGTGGTCCTGAAACCACTGTCTTGATTTGACTAAAAAATGGGCTGTTACATGGAATCTTTATTGGAGCATGATCACACTATCCATTAATCCACTTTGGTAGCTTTGAATTTATTGGAATGGTTATAAATGGCATGTATAGGGTTGTATGTCTATGTGGTATGCCTTGGATTGTGCCAAGCCTTGGTGTGCCTTAACGCTGTTGTTTATGGTTTGTATATGAAGTGTATTTATATGATGTTAATGGTTGTGCATGACCTTTTGAAATTAGGAAGGAAATGATTGATTGATAATATTTTGGAAGTGGATATTTGGTATATTTGAAGTATGTTAAATGATTGAACATATGATGTTAAATTGATTTAGGTTAGATGCTTGAAATACGGTGCCTTGAAATGGCATATTGGTTAAAACATATAGGATGGTTGAATTTGTAACAGTCTGATTTTGACCCTAGTCGAAATAGTGGTTTCGGGACCACAAATTTGAGTCCAAAAAATATTTTAATATTTTTATCTGTGTCTGTGATATGTGAATTTGCATCTGTGAAATTTCTGTGATTTAATTTGTCTGTTTCTGTGCTTAATTATGAAAAAGGACTTAATCGCGTAAAATGCAAAAGTTGCATGCTAATTGTTAAAGTGCTTATTTGTCTTGGCTTTATAAATGAGAGGTCCTTATGGTGCAATTAGACCATTGTTATATGGTATGGACAATTATGGACATTAGTTGTTGGAGATTAATTTTTTTAGTCAAGGGCAAAATGGGAAAAAGTGATTAATATGTAATAAAATAAAATAAACATGAAATGACCATGCATTAGTGTTCATCCTTAGTATAAAATTCACAAGAAAAAGAAAGGAGAAGACCACCTAGGGTTCGGTCTTTGTTTTGGTTGATTAAGTTATGCACTTTAGTCTGTTTTTGATAATTTTTACGTTTCTATGATCATTGCTTCGTGTTCTTCAAAGCCCATGTCTGAATTTCTATTTCTGTTAAAGATTTCATGAAATTCCATTGTTGATATCATGATTTTTGTGATGTTCTTGGATGAATTATGAAGGCTTGGTAGATAATTTATAAGTTTTATCTTTAAATTTTGATGAAATAGAGATATTTGAGCTAAATTGTGAAAACGAGTTTTTGAGGGACTAAATTATGAATTAATGTGTTATTTGAACTTGTATGGAAGCCATGTATATTCGGTTAAGCTATAGTCTTGGTGAATTTTGCATATTTGCAATTTTGTGAAAAATAGACTAAATTGTCAAAGTGTGAAAATGTAAGGGCTAAAATGCAAAGTGCCCTAAATATGTGTTCATGGATTATTTGAATGAAATGAATGATTGAATAGTTGAATTTGAATTGTACTAGATCAAGAACAAAGAAAATCGGACTTCGACTGAGGGAAGTCCAAAGGAGTTGAATAGTCGACTCGTTTTCGTTTGAAATCCGTATGAGGTAAGTCAAATTACAATTACGTGTTAAATTAATTAAACTCTGCATATTTAAACTGTAATCTGTATTGGACGACCTTGAGAGCCTGATAAATAAAATTTGATAATATCTTGGTGTCTGAGAAGCTCTGTATATTCCTGAAAGATTGTTGATCTTGATTTGAGATATCGTGTAAGACCATGTCTGGGACATAGGCCTCGACTTGAGATTTCGTGTAAGACCCTATCTGGGATAAATGCTTCGATACCGAATTACATGTAAGACCACGTCTGGGATGTAGGCATTGTACCGTACCTGTCTGTGAATATCTATTCTGTTTTTGAATTGTTCAACGATAAAGTATGAGATATGGAATTAAATATATGGAATGTATAATTCATACATGTACGTTTGTATCGTGCTAGATTTCTGAATAGAAAAGACTATGTTTTTGTGAAGTAATGTAATATTCTATGAGATGGTTGTGAATTCTGGCTATTAACTGTTACTTATATGCTATATTAGTTTGGGTAATTGTATTTGATTTACTAAGCTCTTTGTAGCTTACTCTGTGTGATTTCTGTCTGTTTTACAGATATCACAGCTACTAAAGGCACGGGATACTGTCAAACTCATTTTGGTACTTTTGGAAGTGTACATATTTTTAAGTATGGCATGTATAGACTAGAATGTTTAAGTATATAAGCTTGATATGTATATATGTTATGCCATGTGAATTGGCTAGCAAAAGATAAGCTTGTGCGTAGTTTTGGTGTATTTTTGTAATGTGCTGTGTTCTAATGTGATTTGGTCATCTTTAAGCATAAAATTCGTTGATAATTTTTTTATGAATGTTGTATACTATTGCTTGTAGGTTTGGACCCAAAAAGGGTGGTAAATTTGGCTTAAACCAAGCCTGCTTTGTGCCACACGGTCAGGGAGCACGACCGTGCCTTGTGGCCGTGGGCTTAAGTCAGTAGCTAGCTAAATTTTACACAGTCATGGCACACGGCTGTGTGAAAAACTCAGTATAGAAACTATTTTTGGCACGGTTAGACCACATGGGTGTGTCTTGTGCCCGTGTGAGTCACACGGCCTAGGTACACGGGTGTGTGACTTTGGTAGTTTTGAAAGTTTTGGATAAGTTCTTAAAATTCTGAATGTGTTCTGTTTAGTCCCGACCTTTCTTAAATGTATATTTTAGGTCTTGTAGACCATCTTAAAGTGTGAATTATGGATGAACGCCCATGTATTAATGTTATATGATATCTGTGATTCTGTATTGTTCTGAAATGCTCTGTCTGTCCGGTGATGCCCCTTACCTATTTTGACGATGGTTACAAGATAGGGGTATTACATTTTATTGGTTTCAGAGCTATGGTTTAGTCAGTTCTAGGACTACTATAGTGTGTGTGAGTCTAGCTATACATGCCATATGTCTGAAACTGCGATAGTGTGATGAATCCTGACATTGAAATGTGCTTTTATATAGCAATGGATCCCAATACATTCGTAGCTGACAATGTTGAAATTAATGCGTTTGCTCCCGCGCAAGGGATGGTGTAAGATGATTTTCGACCGGCTATGAGTAGCCGTGATAGCGAGGCTAAGCAAGCCTTCTATCAGATGATAAATGATTGGTTCACCTAATACATTAGAACCAACCCGGCTGTACAACAACCTCCACCCCCGATTAATCCTTTTCAAATTCCTATTATGACTTCCGTGAATCCAGCTCCATCAAATAGACCACCAGTTGATAAAATTAGAAACTATGGGGCTGAAGAATTTTGAGCTATAACGAATGATGATGCTGAAAGAGCCAAATTCTGGTTAGAAAATACGATACGGGTGTTTGATGAAATGTCTCTGAATCTTGTGGAGTGTGTAAAATGTGCCGTTTCACTTCTGAGAGATACGACGTACCATTGGTGGAAAACTTTAATATCTGTGGTTCCGAGTGAATGGGTTACTTGGGATTTCTTCCAAGCTGAATTTCGAAAGAAATACATTAGTCAAAGATTCATTGATCAGAAACGAAAAGAGTTTCTTGAGCTTAAGCAAGGTCGTATGTCTGTTACTGAATACGAACGTAAATTTGTGAGATTGAGCCAATATGCTCAGGAATGTGTATCGAATGAAGCAATAATGTACAAAAGGTTTGAGGATGGACTAAACGAACATATCCATCTACTAGTGGGGATTTTGGAGATTAAAGAAATGGTAGTGCTCGTTGAGCGAGCTTGTAAAGCCGAAGAATTAAGTAAGAGAAAAGAAAGTTGATTCCGAAGCTAGAGATGTTAGAAAGAGATCATTTCAATCTGAGTCAAAAAAATTTTGAGATGATCAAAATTGTTCAAAGACTGATGTAAAATATTAGAATCGAGATCGAGCTAGATCGCATTCTAATTCTAGAGCTCCTGCTACTTCTGTTGCAAGTGTTGGAAATGTCCGATCTAAGAAACCTGAATGTAAACACTATGGTAAAAGACATCCAGGAACTTGTAGATTGAATGACCGAGCCTGTTTTCGATATGGATCTCTGCATCATTTTGTAAGAGATTGTTCTGAACCTGCTGAGCAAGAAAATGTACAGAATTCAAGATCGAGTAACACCTCAGCTAGAGGTAAACCTTCCAGAAATACGAGAAATGCAAGTGGTGGTCAAAGAGCTACTGGAGACACTACTGTTAGATTTGAGGCCAGAGCACCTGCCAGAGCCTATGCTATCTGAGCTCGCGAGGAAGCTTTGTCACCAGACGTGATTACTGGTACTTTCACTCTTTATGATACTATTGTGATTGCATTAATAGACCCTAGATCAACATATTCTTATATCTGTATGAATTTAGTACATAGTAAGACTTTGCCTGTAGAGTCTACTGAATTCGTAATTCGAGTATCGAACCCTTAGGAAAAAGTGTCTGGGTTGACAAAGTTTGTAAGAATTGCCCCTTATTGATTTGAGATAATTGTTTTCCTACTGATCTGATGCTTTTACCTTTCGACGAATTTGATATAATTCTGGGAATGGACTGGTTAACTTTGCATGATGCTATTGTGAATTGTAAATGAAAACTCATTGATTTAAGGTGTAAGAATGATGAAATAATTTGAATTGATTCTAGTGATCTGAATGAACTACCAGCTGTGATATTTACAACGAAAACATGAAAATATGTGAAGAAAGGCTGTGAAGCATACTTAGCTTATGTGTTAGACTCGAAAGAGAATGATAAGAAAGTTGAATCTGTGCCTGTTGTATGTGAATTCTCTGATGTGTTTCCTGAGGAACTACCTGTTTACCTCCGATTTGAGAAGTCGAGTTTGGCATTGAGTTAGTACCTGGTACTACTCCAATTTCAATAGCTCCGTATAGAATGGCTCGGACCGAATTAAAGGAATTGAAATCTCAGTTGCAAGAATTGACTGATCGAGGATTTGCTAGACCGAGTTTCTCACCTTGGGGTGCTTCTATTCTGTCTATGAAAAAGAAAGATGGCATAATGAGAATGTGTATTGATTACTGTCAACTTAACAAAGTGACTATAAATAACAAATATCCTCTCCCCAGAATTGATGACTTATTTGATCAGTTGAAAGGTGCTACTGTGTTTTCAAAAATAGATCTGAGATCGGGTTACTACTAGTTGCGAGTAAAGGACTCTGACATTTTGAAAACTGCTTTTAGAACGAGGTACGAGCATTATGAATTTCTAGTTATGCCTTTTGGATTAACGAATACACCTACTATCTTTATGGATTTAATGAATAGAATTTTCAGACCGTATTTAGATCAATTTGTTGTGGTATTCATTGATGACATATTGATTTATTCACGTGATGAATCTGAACATGCCAAGCATTTGAGAATAGTGTTATAGACTTTGCGAGATAAACAGTTGTATGCAAAGTTTAGTAAATATGAATTCTGGTTACGAGAAGTTGGTTTTCTGGGCTTTATTGTATCAGCTTCCAGTATTGAAGTTGATCCGAGCAAAATTTCAGCTATTCTGGATTGGAAGCCTCCGAAGAATGTCTCTAAGGTCTGCATTTTTCTGGGACTCACTGGTTATTACAGACGATTTGTAAAAGATTTCTCGGTGATAGCAACTCCGTTGACAAAGTTACTTCAAAAAGATGTGAAATTTGAATGGTCTGAGAAGTGTCAAAAAAGTTTTGATTGGTTAAAAGCTCTATTAACTGAAGCTCCCGTGCTTGTGCAACCTGAATCAGGTAAAGAATTCATTGTTTACAGTGATACTTCATTGAATGGACTCAGTTGTATTTTAATGCAAGAAGGAAAGGTTATAGCTTATGCCTCGAGATAATTAAAGCCATATGAAAAGAACTATCCGACTCACGACCTCGACCTCGAGCTAGCTGCTATTGTGTTTGCCTTGAAGATCTGGCGTCACTATCTGTTTTGTGAGAAATGTCACGTGTTTTCTGATCATAAAAGTCTGAAGTATTTAATGACGCAAAAAGATTTGAATCTGTGATAGAGAAGATGGTTAGAATTATTAAAAGACTATAAATTAATTATTGATTATCATCCGGGAAAAGCAAATGTGGTAGCAGATGCTCTGAGTCGAAAATCATTGTCTACTTTGCGTATGTTGAATGCTCATTTAGCACTATCTGATGATACATTGGTTTGTGCTGAACTAAAACCAAAACCCTTGTTTATACAACAGATCTGCGAGGCTTAGAAATCTGACAATAAATTGATAGCTAAACGAGCTCTGTGTGATTCTAAATTCCAAGTTGATGTTGATGATTGTTTGAGATTTAGAAATAGACTTTTTGTTCCGAGAAATCCAGAGTTAATTCAAATGATTTTGAGTGAGGCTCACAGTAGTAGATTTTCTGTACATCCGGGGAGTACAAAAATGTATAATAACTTGAAACAACTATACTGGTGGCCGGGAATGAAAATAGATATTTTTTATTTTGTTTCTAAATGTTTAATCTGTCAGCAAGTTAAAGCTGAGCATCAGGTGCCATCTGGTTTGTTGCAATCGATTATGATTCTAGAATGGAAATGGGATCAAGTGATCATGGATTTTGTCTCGGGTTTACCTTTTTCTCCGAGAAAGAAAGATGCAATTTGGGTAGTAGTTAATCGATTGACGAAATCAGCTCATTTTATTCTGATTCGATCTGATTATTCACTTGATAAACTAGCTGAGTTATAAATTTTTGATATCATAAGGTTACATGGTATGCCATTGTTGATAGTATCAGATAGATCCGAGATTTACATCGCGATTTTGGAGGAAATTACAAGATGCTCTGGGTACTAAATTGCATTTCAGCACTGCTTTTCATCCACAAACAGATGGTCAATCTGAGCGGATTATTCAGATACTCGAGGATATGTTGAGATGTTGCATTCTTGAGTTTGAAGGTATGTGGGAACAATATCTACCTTTGATTGAATTCGCTTATGATAATAGTTTTCAACCAAGCATTAAAATGGCACCGTATGAAGCCTTATACGGTAGAAAGTGTAGAACTCCATTATACTGGTCTGAGCTCAGTGAGAATAAGATTTACGGCATAGATCTGATAAAAGAAACAGAACAGAAAGTGAAAATAATCCGAGATAGTCTGAAAGCTGCCTCTGATCGTCAGAAGTCTTATGCAGATTTAAAACAAAAGGATATGGAATATGAGATCGGAGATAAAGTGTTTTTGAAAGTATCTCCGTGGAAGAAACTGTTTTGATTTGGTAAAAAGGGAAAGTTGAGTCCGAGGTTCATCGGACAGTATAAAATCATTGAGCGAGTTGGGACGGTTGCTTATAGATTGAAACTACCATCCGAGTTAGAAAAAGATACATAATGTATTTCATGTATCGATGCTTCACCGATACAGATCTGATCTTTCGCACGTAATTCCATCATCTGATATAGAAATTCAGCCTGATTTGACTTACGAAGAAAAATCGATCCGTATTTTAGCTCGCGAGGTTAAAGAGTTGCGAAACAAGAAAATTCCATTAGTTAAAGTGATGTGGCATTGACATGGTGTTGAAGAGGCCACGTGGGAGTCTGAAGATACTATGACACAACAATATCCAAATCTATTTAACGGTAAGATTTTCGGGGACGAAAATCCCTAAGGGGGAGAATTGTAACAGTCCAGTTTTGACCCTAGTCGAAATAGTGGTTTCGGGACCACAAATCCGAGTCCAAAAATATTTTAATATTTTTATCTGTGTCTGTGATATGTGAATTTGCATTTGTGAAATTTCTGTGATTTAATTTGTCTGTTTCTGTGCTTAATTATGAAAAAGGACTTAATTGCGTAAAATGCAAAAGTTGCATGCTAATTGTTAAAGTGCTTATTTGGCTTGGCTTTATAAATGAGAGGTCCTTATGGTGCAATTAGACCATTGTTATATGGTATGGACAATTATGGACATTAGTGGTTGGAGATTAATATTTTCTTTGGCAAGGGCAAAATGGGAAAAAAAAAGTGATTAATATGTAATAAAATAAAATAAACATGAAATGGCCATGCATTAGTGATCATCCTTAGCCAAAAATTCACAAGAAAAAGAAAGGAGAAGACCACCTAGGGTTCGGTCATTGTTTTGGTTGATTAAGGTATGCACTTTGGTCCATTTTTGATAATTTCTACGTTTCTATGATCGTTGCTTCATGTTCTTCAAACCCCATGTCTAAATTTTTGTTTCTGTTAAAGATTTCATGAAATCCCATTGTTGATATCACGAGTTTTGTGATGTTCTTGGATGAATTATGAAGGCTTGGTAGATAATTTATAAGTTTTGCCTTTGAATTTTGATGAAATAGAGATATTTGAGCTAAATTATGAAAATGAGTTTTTGAGGAACTAAATTGTGAATTAAATGTGTTATTTGAACTTGTATGGAAGCCATTTATATTCGGCTAAGCTATAGTCTTGGTGAATTTTGCATATTTGCGATTTTGTGAAAAATAGACTAAATTGTCAAAGTGTGAAAATGTAAGGGCTAAAATGTAAAGTTCCCTAAATATGTGTTCATGGATTATTTTGAATGAAATGAATGATTGAATAGTTGAATTTGAATTATAATATATCAAGCACAAAGAAAATCAGACTTAGACCGAGGGAAGTCCAAAGTAGTTGAATAGTCGATTCGTTTTCGTCTGAAATCCGTATGAGGTAATTTGAATTACAATTATATGTTAAATTGATTAAACTCTGCATATTTAAACTGTAATTTCTATTGGACGGCCTTGAGAGCCTGATGAATAAACTCCGATAACATGTTGGTGTCTGAGAAGCTCTGTATATTCCTGAAAGATTGTTGATCTTGATTTGAGATATCGTGTAAGACCGTGTCTGGGACACAGGCCTCGACTTGAGATTTCGTGTAAGAACCTATCTGGCACAAAGGCTTCGATACCGAATCACATGTAAGACCACGTCTAGGACATCGGCATTGTACCGTACCTGTCTATGAATATCTATTTCGTTTCTGAATTGTCCGATGATAAAGTATGAGATATGAAAGTAAATATGTGGAATGTATAATTCATACAGGTATGTTTGTATCGTACTAGATTTCTGAATAGAAAGGACTATGTTTCTATGAAGTAATGTAATGTTCTATGAGACAGTTGTGAATTCTTGCTATTAACTGTTACTTATATGTTATATTAGTTTGGGTAATTGTATTTGATTTACTAAGCTCTTTGTAGCTTACTCTGTGTGATTTCTGTCTATTTTATAGATATCACAACTACTGAAGGCTCGGGATAGTCGAGGATTGTCACCACACTGTCAAACTCATTTTGGTACTTTTGGAAGTGTACATATTTTTAAGTATGACATGTATAGACTAGAATGTTTAAGTATATAAGCTTGATATGTTTATATGTTATGCCATGTGAATTGGCTAGCAAAAGATAAGCTTGTGCATAGTTTTGGTGTATTTTTGTAATGTGCTATGTTCTAATGTGATTTGGTGATCTTTAAGCATAGAATTGGTTGATAATTTTGGTATGAATGTTGTATACTATTGCTTTTAGGTTTGGACCCAAAAAGGGTGCCAAATTTGGCTTAAACCAAGCCTGCTTTGTGCCACACGATCAGGGAGCACGAGCGTGCCTTGTGGCCATAGGCTTAAGTCAGTAGCTAGCTAAATTTTACACTGTCATGGAACATGGCTAATCATGATTTTCTGTGATAAGTTTTATAAATTTATAATTAATCACTCTTGAAACTAACTATTATCATGATATAGGCAAGTGTACCTATCGAATAGTAGTATAGCTTTAGCAAGACCGGATTGTCGAACCCAAAGGAACTAAAAGTACTAGTAATGACTGTCTTTTTATTATCTAGCCTAAGAATAAAAGGGTTTGTTTTAATTAACTAATTAACTAAACTAAGAGATCACAGAAAATAGAATTGAGAAAGTACTTTTGGAAACACGATTGATTTAAGACAATACCTAAGGAAAAATCCACCTAGACTTCACTTGTTACTTTGGCTTCGAATCAGATGATTTATTCATTTAACTTGTTCCATAGAAATGCCTATGTGATGTCATTATCCCTATTTAAGACTAATAACGTCTAACCCTAGATTTAATAATTGAAATTTCTTTCTAATTAAACCTCTAGGTTTGCATTAACTCGATCTATGGATCCCCTTATTAGGTTTCACCCTAATCCGGCAAAATCTTGTCACCCTATCTCTAGGCGCGCAATCAACTCCACTTAATTATGACAAAGTCACTCTTAGACAGGGACTATTCATCCTCCAACTAAGAGCATTAGCTTGAATCGATATCCTAAAAAACCAAAACAAGAATTAAGAACACATAATTAAGAACAAGTCAAATATTTATCATATAATTCAGAAAATAATAACGAGATTCGTCTTAGGTTTCATCCCCCTTAGGTATTTAGGGGTTTTAGTTCATAACTAAATAGGAAAACATCTCAGAAGAATAATGAATACAAAACATAAAGAAAACCCAAAACTCCTGAAGGGAAATTGAGGAGAAATCTTCAGTCTTGATGATGAATTCGGCTTTTGAGATGGATCAATCGGCTCTCTTAGAGTAATTCCTTGCTCCATATTCTCTATCTCCCTTTAGTCCTCTTTTTGTGTGTTTAAATAGGCTTTTAGAATGCCTAAGAGCCCTCAAACTTGCCTTTTTTTGAATAGAACTTAACCAGGGCTTGGCAGGGACACGCCCATGTACAATTACTTCAGGCCACGGTCGAGGCTGAGAGATCAACACGCCTATCCTGGGGTTGTTTTAGGTCGTGGTCGAGCCTGTTAGAATGGCACGGGCATGTGTTCTGCCCGTGTGAGGAAATCTAGGCCGTGTTGTTTTCCCACGTCGACCCATTTTCTCCGTTTTTGGCCCATTTCTTGTTCTTTTTGCTCTCCTATGCTCACCTAAGTATAAAACATGAAATGAAAGGATTTGAAGCACCAAATTCACCAAATCTATGGAGAATTCATTCATAAATGTGTTAAGCATGGGATAAAAATATGTTTAAATTACAGTTTATCAAATACCCCCACACTTAAGCATTTGCTTATCCTCAAGCAAAATCCTCAATTCACAATTAAGACTTCCTTTTTCTCAACTTATAATTCCTATCAATAATATCTCAAACTAATTCATAAGTAATCATACATTGAGAATTCAACTAAAAGAACATTAAAGTTTCAAACATTCTAAGTTGAGTATTTAATCATGAAAAACATAAGAATCTCCCTTTATCTACGTAGTTACCATCGATTCAAAATCTCACAGAGTTTAACACCCTCACTAAAAATTCACTCAAATCACTCATAGTGTTTAAGGACAATAAAATTAACACTCATTAGTCAATATGAAAAGTTATTACCATAGGCTTGCATGAAAATAATATCTCCACCACTATAAATTAAGATGATACATCAATCAAAAGGTCTTTAGAGGGTTGTAATGAGGCTTGGTTAGGGGGTATGGTCACAAGCTGAAAGAAAGGGTTAGAATCAAGATTGAATTGAAAAATTACTTAACTAAAAAAATATTTAATCATCACTTGCGTACAACAGAGCTTTTTCTCCGAATTATGGAATTTAAATACTTAAGCTCAAAAACAAAAGATTGCTACTACTAATATGTATACATTTTCTTTTAAGAACAAGTCAAATAACATAGACTAACTACTAAGAACAAGAAATAGCTAAGCAATTTATTCAAATCAAACCTCGACAAAAATAGGGATCAAATTAATTGAGGGGATTTCAACAATAATGAGGTAAGGGTTAATATTAAGGGTAATATAAAGAATGGCTTATTATGCTCAAAGGGGTTTACTAAGGGTTAATCATGGAGGTAGGCTTTTCATAGCATGAGTGGGTTGTCCTAAGTGCCTCTATCATCTTGACATATCAAATCAAATAGTGTGGTCTTGACATGCATAATCAAGCAAGTTCTAGAATAACTATTCGATATTGACACACTCAAAGCAATAATAAAAAGTGAGCATGAAAGAATTAATAGATGCTCTTGAAGGCTCAATAATCTCACAAAAAATTATGTCTTTTTGATGTTTACACTTGTGGATTTCAATTTAAGATAATACCTAAACTTGGGGAAACAACCTAAAATTTTAAATTCTTAAAAATCAACTTATCATGCTTAATTCTCTAATGTCTTAAGGTTTAAATAATCAATGCATGAATGTCTATGTTTTAATTCAAGAAATATCAATAAAAATCATAAATCAATCAAAATTCATCCTAAACATGATATGAGAGATTTACAGGAAAATAAGGCAACATTCAGGGATTTTTTTGATAATGAAATGATTCACCCCCCCACACTTAAGATGTACATTGTCCTCAATGTACAAAGATAGATATATAGAAAAATATAAATATAAGATCATAAGATAGGGAGAGAAGTAAAACTTCCTGAGTGTTAAATGAATGAATGGAATCCCTAGATTAGCGAGAGCGAGGATTGGAAATAGAGCTGGAGGGAAAACATGATTCTCAGGGAGAATTAAGGGAATAATCTAATAAAAAAAAAGATTAGCCGTGTTTTAAAAATAATTGAGTCTTCAAAAATAATTAAACATAAAAGTAAAAATAAATTAAGAGAGATAGTTTAATTTTTTTCTTTCAAGTGGCATAGCTGGATAACACGGCCGTGTGGATCGTGTCAGCCCGTGTTTGTCGTGAATTGAGAAATCGTCACACAGCCTTCGGACACGCCCGTGTGTCTAGGCTTTGTGGCTACATGATCGTATCACATGACCGTGTGGGATGTGGTTCGCTTCTCCCACGACCGTGTACCTATGCCCACGATCGTGTTAATTTAACAGGTTCGACCACGGGTGCTAGGCACGGGCATGTCGCACGCCCGTGCTATTTTGGCAGGATCGACCATGGTTTTATGACACGGGCGTGTCGCGCGCCCGTGTTAGGGAAAAATCTTTTCCCTGTTTCCACACAGTCCTAAGCACGCCCGTGTACTTAGCCGTGTGAGTGTGGTAAACCTGTATTCAAGAGTTTCGTTAGTAAGTTAGGTGTTAAACACTAGAATTTAAAGAAGTTAATATCGTTAGTGCTCAGGTTGCCTCCCGAGAAGCGCTTATTTATAGTCTAAGCTCGACTTACCTCTCCATTGAATGGTCATGGTGGTTTAAGGAGTTTATACTCCTCATTCCTGCTATCAATCTCATCAAAATAAGGTTTTAGGCGGGTATTGTTTACCTTAAAAGTGCCGAACTTGGGATGACTTACCTCGGCTGTGCCGAATGGGAAAATGCTGAGTACCATAAGAGGGATTTCTTCATTCGGTTTGGCAATGACAATGTGAGGATCTGTAGCATCTAATAAAACTTTATCTCCAACCTTAAGTTGATTTGGTGAGGTATTGAGCTTGTTTTAGTGTAGTTTTGGTTTATCGTATGTTCTCGGTTTATGTGTCTACCATTCATCTAGCTTCTCAATTTGTAGCATTCGTTCTTTAT
Source organism: Gossypium anomalum (assembly GCA_025698475.1). Classification (NCBI taxonomy): domain Eukaryota; kingdom Viridiplantae; phylum Streptophyta; class Magnoliopsida; order Malvales; family Malvaceae; genus Gossypium; species Gossypium anomalum. The sequence goes on along the minus strand of CM046958.1, from coordinate 26,953,631 downwards.
GAATAGGTCCTTTATTGTTGCTTGAACATGGCTCATGTACGTCCTTCAAACTCATTTTCTGCAAAGTAGGTTGCATCACATTGTCAGTTTTAGTAGAATGGTTTATACAATCACCTTCAATTTTCAATGTGTTGCTAGAATTGCGAGCTTGAAGGGTAATTGTTTCGTCTCCCACACAAAGTGTGAGTTAACCTGTGCCAACATCAATAATCGTTCTAGCAGTTGCTAAAAAGGGTCTTCCTAAAATTAGAGGAGTGTTGCTATCCTCTTCTATGTCTAGAACAACGAAGTCAACGGGAAATATAAATTTATCGATTTTAACTAGCACATCTTTAATAATACCCCTAGGAAATCTTATAGTTTTATCTGCTAAATGAATGCTCATCCTAGTCTGTTTGGGTTTCCCAAGACCTAGTTGCGTAAACATTTTGTAAGGCATGACGTTAATGCTAGCCCTTAAATCAGCTAATGTATTGTTAACATCTAAACTACCAATTAAGTAAGGAATTGTAAAACTCCCTAGATCTTTTAGTTTGTTGGGTAGTTTATTTTGTAGAATAGCTGAGCAAACTGCATTTAGCTCCACATGCGACGCTTCATCTAATTTTCGCTTATTTGCTAAAAGCTCCTTTAAAAATTTCATTGCGTTCAGCATCTGTGAGAGAGCTTCAATAAACGGTAAGTTGATATGTAATTTTTTTAAGAGTTTAAGGAATTTACCAAATTGCTCATCTGAGCGGTCTTTCCTTGTTGCTTTAGGATATGGCACACGAGGTTTATATTCTACACTTACCGTTTTGTTTTCATTGTGACCTATCTCACCTTTACCTTTGCTCACCACAGTTTCTTTTCTTGGTTTTGGCTAGGGCTCAACGAATCCTTTTTCACCTTGAACATTAATTGCGTTGAGTTGTTCCCTCAGGTTAGGTTCAGTGTTATTTGGCAAGCTACCTTGAGGTCGTTCAGAAATTAGTTTGGACAATTGGCCTATTTGAGTTTTGAGCCCTTGGATCGACGCTTGTTGATTTTTAAGTGCTGTCTCGGTATTTTGAAAATGAGTTTTTGACACTGAGATGAATTTGGATAGCATCTCCTCAAGGTTCGGTTTCTTTTCCTGTTGATAAGGTGGCTGTTGAAAACCTGGAGGATTTTGTGGCCTTTGATTCCCTTGACCACCCCATGAGAAATTTGGGTGATTCCTCCAACCTGCATTATAGGTATTACTGACCTGCATTACAGGTATTACTGTATGGGTTATTTTGAGATCTAAAGTTATTGTTACCCATAAAGTGGGCTTGTTCTTCTTCAGTTGTAGGATTGAAAGGTTGATATTCTGCATGGACGCCTCCCCCACTTGAATCACACCTCATTACTGGATGTACTGGCGTGGAACCGAGTAAACCATCAATCTTTTTGTTTAGAAGTTCTACCTGATTTGACAGCATAGTAACCGAATCGACATTATAAATGCCTGTTTTGGTTGGCTTAGTCCTCATGACTTGCCACTGATAGGTATTCAGTGACATCTCCTTAATAAATTCGTAAGCCTCTTCAGGTGTTTTTTTGTTGATGGTTCCACCAGTGGCTGCGTCAATCATCTGTCTTATCGAGGGATTCACACCATTGTAGAACGTTTGAACTTATAGCCATAGAGGTAACCCATGGTGAGGGTACCTTTGCAGTAGGTCCTTGTATCTCTCCCATGCATCGTAAAGTGTTTCTAAATCCATCTGCACAAAAAAAGAGATACCATTTCATAATTTAGTCGTTTTAGCTGGTGAAAAATACTTTAATAAAAAATTTTCGGTCATTTGTTCCCAAGTAGTGATTGACCCTCGTGGTAATGAGTTCAACCACTGTTTAGCTTTGTTCCTTAATGAAAAAGGGAATAACCGAAGATGAATGGCGTCATCAGAAATGCTATTAATTTTAAAAGTGTCACAGAATTCCAGAAAATTTGCCAAGTGAGTGTTGGGATCCTCATCCTGTAAACCATCAAACTGAACAAATTGCTGTATCATTTGAATTGTGTTAGGTTTCAGTTCAAAATTTTTGCAACAATAGCAGGCCTAACTCTACTTGACTCAGTTCCTGTTAAATTAGGTTTAGCATAATCATACATAGTACGAGGAGCAGGATTCTGATTTGCTAGATCAGCAGGTATCACAGGAGGTAGCTGATTTTCCTGATTTTTAGCCATCTCCTCGGTTGTAGTTGAGATATCGTCCTCTTACTCTTCCTCTGTGTATCTTAGGCTTTGCCTTATTTCTCGTCGGTTTCTATGAGCGGTGCGATCGATTTCTTCGTAAAAAAGAAATATTCCCCACGGGTTTCTTCTAGTCATAAACTATAAGAACCTGCTAGAAGAAAGAAAAAGAAAATTTAGTAAATAAAAATAAAAACAAAATTAAATTAAAGTAAAAGTAAATGGCTAAAGTAATAAAAATTGAGTTTTCCTAATATTTTAGTTCCCCGGCAACGGCGCCAAAAACTTGATCGTGATTTTTGGTGATAAGTTTTATAAATTTATAATTAATTTCTCTTGAAACTAACTATTATCACGATGTAGGCAAGTGTACCTATCGAACAGTAGTATAGCTTTCACACGGTCTACCCCATGGGCATGTAGTTAGGCCGTGTGTCCCCTACACTTAAATTTGACATAACAGAATGCCCAGTAATAACCACACGGGTGGAGACACGGCTGTGTATCTCAACCGTGTGGAAGACACGGCGATAGTACAAGGGCGTGTGCCTTGGCCGTGTGCCTTGAAATTGTTGCTGACGTTAGAAATAGAACGTCAAGGATTTGGTACACGGGCCGAGACACCGGCGTGTCATGGCCATGTGAGGGACACGAGACATGGACACGGTCGTGTGCCAAGCCATGTGAAAACCACTGTAGGTTCGAATTGAGAAATAAATCCACATGGGCTAGGGACACGGGTGTGTCCCAATATGCTCAGGCTGTATGAGCCATACGGTCTTTCAACATGGCCATGTTAAGAGGACAAACGGGCGTGTCACTCTTCCACACGGACGTGTGCCTCTATTTTAGTGAAATTTTTCAAAGTTTTCAAAAGTCCCCGGTTTAGTCCCGAACCACTTTCAAAGTATGTTATGGGCCTCGTGGGCTCATGTTAGGGACTCAAAGATGAAATTTGAAAAGTTTTTAATTGAAACAAATTTTTATGACTTGGAAATGTTTGTTTGCAAGTGTTAAGATAGGTAACGGCTCATACCCTGTTCTGGCGTCGAATACGGGTAAGGGGTGTTACATTTAGTGGTATCAGAGCTATGGTTTAGTCGATTCTCGGACTAACCTAGCATGTGTACGAGTCTAGCTATACATGCCATATATGTAATATGATAGTGTGACGACTCCTGACGATTTTAAATTATGTTTTAATTTAGTAAATGGATCCCGACGGAGCAGTGGCGAATGATGTAAAGAGTAATATGCTGGCTCTCGCTGAGGGGACCGCGCCAGTTAAGACTGGGCCCGAGACACTGAGTCAGGGCGGAGGGGCTAGAGAAACCTACCTCTATATGATGGATGCTTGGTTTTCGGAGTTTGTTTGTGCAAATCCGAACACTCCACCTCCCCCACCCCTCCAATTCCTCAGCCTAACCCCATAGCTCCCCAAACGGTGGAGATGTTAAGAAGGGAAAAACCCCCAGTTGATGGAATTAGGAAACAAGAGGCCGAGGAATTTAGAGCGAATATAGATGATGACCCAGAGAGGGCAGAGTTCTGGGTAGAAAATACCATTAGGGTATTCGATGAGTTGTCTTGCACATTCGAGGAGTGCATGAAGTGTGTTATGTCACTCCTGCGAGACTCGGCCTACCAATGGTGGAACACCTTGGTGTCGATTGTACCAAGGGAAAGGATTACACGGAAGTTTTTCCAAGTGAAATTCTGAAAGAAGTATATTAGTCAGAGGTTCATAGACCAGAAAAGGAAGGAATTTCTAGAATTGAAGCTAGACAGAATGACAGTAACAGAGTATGAGCGTGAGTTCGTGAGACTTAGCAAATACGCTAGGGAGTGCGTATCCACTAAAGCCATCATCTGTAAGAGATTTGAGGACGGATTGAACGAAGACATCCAATTATTATTTGGTATCTTACAGTTAAAGGAGTTTGTGGTGCTTGTTGAGACAGCTTGCAAGGTAGAAGTGTTGGTCAAGGAGAAAAGAAAAGCGGATATCGAGTCACATGACTTGAAGAAAAGATAGTTGAAGAAATCACAACAGTCTTCGTCTAAGAGATCGAGAGAGTTCACTACTCGATCAAATGCTTCAGTGGGATTCTTGAGTAGAAATAAGAATAAGCAGTGCACGACGTCTAAAGCCCAAACTGCTTCTATTGCGAGTGTTGGTAGTGCTCGGCCAAATAGGCTGGAGTGTTCGCAGTGTGGTAGGCGACATTTTGGTAAGTGCCGAAGAAAAGATAGAGGTTGTTTCAAGTGCGGTTCACTAGACCATATCATCCAAAACTGTCCTGAATTGGATGAGAAAGAAAAAAAGCAAGATGTGATAGCAGGTAATGCTCCTTTGAGGGGTAGACCACAGAAGAACCCAGGAAGTAGGGTTAATAACAAAGGTGCGCCTAAAGATTCTACCGTGAGGTCCAAGGGCCGAGCGCCTGCAAGGACTTATGCCACTCGCGCTCGTGAAGGGGCATCGTCACCGGATATGATTACGGGTACTTTTTCTCTTCATGATATTTCTATTGTTGCTTTGATTGATCTGGGGTCTACCTATTCGTATGCTTGCGTGAAATTGGTGTCTAGTATGAATATGCCTATTAAGTCTACAGAATTTATGATAAAAGTGTCAAACCCATTAGGCAAGCATGTGATAGTTGAAAAAGTGCGTAGAAACTGTCCTTTGATAATTAGAGGTCATTGTTTTTCGGCCAACCTCATGCTACTACCGTTTGATGAATTTGACCTAATTCTTGGCATGGATTGGTTGAATATTCATAACGTGTTAGTAAACTATGGCAGTAAGTTTATTGAACTGAAATATGAAAATGAGGATATTATTCGGATTGAATCAGGTGAACCGGATAGCTTACCTGTATTGATTTCTTCTATGATTACTGAGAAATACATGAGGAAAGTGTATGAGTCCTATCTTGCATTTGTGTTGAATACCCAAGAGTCAGAAGTAAAGATTGAGTCAATGCTTGTGGTATGTGAGTACCTGGTTGTGTTTCTGGAATAGTTGCCCAGATTGCCTCCAACTAGGGAAGTCGAGTTTGGTATTGAGTTAGTCCCTGGTATGGCACCTATTTCGGTTGCCCTATATAGGATGGCACTGTTAGAGTTAAAAGAGTTGAAGGTTCAGCCACAAGAGTTAACGTTTAAGGGTTTTGTGAGACCGAGCTATTCTCCGTGGGGTGCTCCGGTACTTTTTATGAAAGAGAAAGATGGGTCGATGAGGTTATGTATAAATTACAAACAGCTCAACAAGGCGACTGTGAAGAACGAGTATCCTTTACCAAGGATCGATGATCTATTTGACCAATTGAAAGGAGCCACAGTGTTTTCTAAGATAGACTTAAGGTCTAGTTATTACCAGCTAAGAGTTAAGAAGCAAGATGTACCGAAAATCGCATTTCGAATGAGGTATGGGCACTATGAGTTCCTGGTCATGCCCTTTGGCTTAACAAATGCTCCCACTGTGTTTATGGATTTAATGAATCGTATTTTTCGACCGTACTTGGATAAGTTCGTTGTTGTTTTTATTGATGATATATTAATTTATTCTCGTGATGAGAGTGAGCACGCAGAGCATTTGATAACTATTTTGCAGACTTTAAGAGATAAACAGTTGTGTGCCAAGTTTAGTAAAAGTGAGTTTTGGCTCCGAGAGCTCGGATTCTTAGGACACATCATGTCGGGTGAAGGAATTAGAGTTGACCCGAGTAAGATCTCGGCTATTATTGAGTGGAAACCGCCAAGGAATGTATCAGAGATTAAAAGCTTTCTAGGCTTAGTGGGTTACTACAAAAAATTCATTAAAGGATCTCCATGATTGCTACTCCGATGACGAGGTTGCTACAGAAAGATGTCAAGTTCGAATGGACGAAAAAGTGCCAACAGAGTTTCGAGAAACTAAAGGCATTGTTGAGTGAAGCTCCAATCTTAGTGCAACCGAAATCAGGAAAAGAATTTGTAGTGTATAACGATGCATCCTTGAATGGATTGGGATGCGTGCTCATGCAAGAAGGCAAAGTAATAGCATATTCCTCGAGACAACTGAGGCCGCATGAGAAAAACTATCCGACTCATGACTTAGAGTTAGCCACAATAGTGTTCGGACTAGAGATTTGGAGACACCATTTGTATGGCGAGAGATGCCAATTATTCACCAACCATAAAAGCTTAAAGTATTTGATGACCCAAAAGGAGCTGAACCTTTACCAACAGAGATGGCTTGAGCTAATAAAGGATTACGAGTTGGTGATTGATTATCACCTGGGAAGGGCGAATGTAGTCGCGGATGCATTGAGTAGAAAGTCATTGTTTGCCTTGAGGACTATGAACACTTAGTTGGCTGTAACCGATGATGGTTCGATTCTAGCAGAGTTGAGAGATAGACCTATGTTCCTCCAAGAGATTTGTGAAGCTCAAAAAAGAGATAGAGATTTGCAAGTAAAGATAACTCAGTGCTAGATGGGTATTGAATCCGATTTTGGATTGGTACCGATGGTTGTTTGACGTTTCGAGATAGAATTTGAGTACCGAAAGACGATGAACTTATTCGGAAAATTTTGCATGAGGCACATAGCAGTTGTATGTCTATCCACCCGGGTAGTGTGAAAATGTATAATGACTTGAAGAAAATGTATTGGTGGTCGAGAATGAAGAGAGACGTTTCAAAGTTTATCTCTAAGTCTCTAATTTGTCAGCAAGTGAAGGCTGAACATCAAGTACCTTTGATGGTTCCCGAATGGAAATGGGATCACGTCACTATGTATTTTGTGTCGGGGTTGCCTTTGACGCCAAGGAAGAAAGATTTCGTATGGGTTGTGGTTGATAGGCTAACAAAGTCAGCCCATTTTATACCGGTACGTACGGATTATCTACTTGAAAAGTTGGTTGATTTGTATGTTTCTAAAATTGTGAGACTCTACGGAGTGCCCTTGTCGATTATTTCAGATAGAGATCCGAGGTTAACCTCACGGTTTTGGAAAAAGTTACAAGAAGCTTTGGGGACAAAGTTGAATTTTAGCAAAGCTTTCCATTTTCAAATCGACGGTCAGTCGGAGAGAGTAATTTAGATTCTTGAAGACAAGTTACGGTGTTGTATCCTTGAGTTTCAAGGCAGTTGGGAAAAGTACTTACCGCTAGTAGAGTTTGCCTACAACAATAGCTATCAGTCGAGTTTGAAAAGGGTGCCTTATGAGGCTTTGTATGGGCGTAAGTGCCAAACGCCCTTCTATTGGATTGAACTCTGAGAAAATCAAATTCACGGGGTTGACTTAGTCAAAGAGACCGAAAAGAAAGTTAAGGTAATTCGTGACTGTTTGAAGGCCGCTTCGGATAGATAAAAATCCTATGCAGATTTGAAACAAAAAGAAATTGAGTTTCAAGTCGGTGATAAGGTGTTTTTGAAAGTATCCCCGTGGAAGAAATTCCTCAGTTTCGGTAAGAAAGGAAAATTAAGTCCACGTTTTATTGGACCTTATGAGGTGACTGAGAGAATTGGACTGGTGGCTTATCAACTAGCCTTGCCATCCAAGTTAGAGAAGATCCACAATGTTTTTCATGTGTTGATGTTGCGCCATTACCGTTCTAACCCTTCGTACGTTCTTTCACCCACAGAGATTGAGATTCGATCAGACATGACTTATGGCGAAGAGCTGGTTAAGATCTTCGCCCGAGAGGTCAAGTAATTGAGAAATAAAAGTATAGCACTTGTGAAAGTACTATCGCATAGACATGGGGTTGAAGAGGCCACATTGGAAACTGATGAGACTATGAGAGATCAATACCCAAACCTTTTCACTGGTAAGATATTCGAAGACGAAAATCCTTAAGGGGAGAATTGTAACAGCCCAATTTAGGGGCTGATCAAAATAGTGGTTTCGAAACCACAAATTTGAGGCCAAAGAAATTATTTTTAATATTATTTTATGCGTTATAGCATGATTATATGAGCGCATGAAAGATTTGGTGAATTAAATTAGAAGTCCTTAGTGAGTAAATAGACAGCAGTTTTATTAGTGGTTGGACATAGAGCCTTAATTCATGGGATGGTCAAAGGTTAGGTGACTTGATTGATAATAAAATATTAACCTAAATGCTAGCTATCATCTTTTTCATTTTTCCTTTCTTCTCCACTGAAAATTTCAGCAAAGAGGGGTTTTGAGATCTCAAAAATTTCAGCAACTTCTATCCCTTGCAAGTAAGTAATTTTGATGGCATTTCTTGATAATTTTTGTACTTTTGGGATCCTTGTAGCATAAGCTAACTAATGGGGGGCTATTTTTCAAAATGGTTGAAAGTTTAGGGCTTTTCCATGAAAGCTTTTGTGTTGTTTGCTGAAATATTATGGTTGTTAAATAAACAAGTTTTGTGAAGTAGGTTTCATGAAAACCCTAACTAAGGACCATTTTGTATAAGTTATAAATTATGTGGTAAATTTGTGTAATAATTATAATTGTGGGCTGCTTCTAGTATAAAAGGAATTCGTCTAGGCTTGGTTAGTGAGAAAATTTGATGAAAATCGATTTACGAGCCAAGGGGTAAAATCGTAATTTTGTGAAAACCTAGGGACAAAATGGTCATTTTACTAGAATATGGTTTGTAAAATGTCTTGATTAATGTGATGATTAAATTAGTGAATTTTATCATTATAGATCAAGAAATACAAAATTCAGGCCTAGACCGGAGGAAAGCCAAGCTAGTGGATTAAAAATGGATTAGTTGCCCACATTTTGTACACCGTGGTAAGTTGTACATAAATAACACAACTTTATTGTTATTATGTATTGAAAAATTAATATGGCATAAAGTGTTTGATTATTTTTGTGAATATGTGTGATGAGAATTGATGTAGTAAAAACTCCCGGTCGAACTTTAGGAATAGATTGGATATCCATGCCATGACATTTGGGTGATATGAGTGCCAGTGTAAGACCATGTCTGGGACATGGCATCGGCATTGATATGTGTGCTAGTGTAAGACCATGTCTAGGACATGGCATCAGCCACATTATGAGAGCTAGTGTAAGACCATGTCTGGGACATGGCATCTGCATTGATATGTGTGCTAGTGTAAGACCAGTGTAAGAGCAAATGTCATAATGTTTAGCCAAATATGTTGGCTTGTCATGGTGATTGATTCATTTTGTATAAGGCCATGGATGATGGCTAATTCTTATTATTGCTAAATGCATTTGATGAGGATTTTCATGAATGTGGTTATTGCATAGTTTGTATTGATAAGTAGTAGGCGTTGTATGTGAAAGAGAATATCTTGGACATGATGTGTTTATGTTTATATTGGTATTGTTTGATGTTTGGTAGTCTGTGTAAGTAAGGGTGACAAAAATGCTTGGTAGATAGCCTTATTTTTGTCCACACGGTCTATCCCATGGGCCTGTAGTTAGGTCGTGTGTCCCCTACACCTAAGTTTGGCATAATAGAATACCCAGTAGTAACCACACGAGTGAAGACACGGCCGTGTATCTCAACCGTGTGGAAGACACGGCCATAGCACAAGGGCGTGTACCTTGGCCGTGTGCCTAAAATTGTTGCTGACGTCAAAAATAGAATGTCAAGGTTTTAGTACACGGGCTGAGACACGAGCGTGTCATGGCCGTGTGAGGGACACAGGCCATGGACATGGGCGTGTGCCAGGTCGTGTAAAAACCCCTGTAGGTTCGAATTGAGAAATAAATCCACATTGGCTAGGGACACGGGTATGTCCCAATATGTTCAGGCCGTGTGAGCCATACGGTCCTTCAATATGGCCATGTTAAGAGGACAGATGGGTGTGTCACTCTTCCACACAGACGTGTGCCCCTGTTTTCTGTGAAATTTTCCAATGTTTTCAAAAGTCCCCGGTTTAGTCCCGAACCACTTTCAAAGTATGTTATGGGCCTCGTGGGCTCATGTTAGGGACTCAAAGATGAAATTTGAAAGTTTTTAATTGAAATGAATTTTTATGACTTGGAAATGTATGTTTGTAAGTGTTAAGACAGGTAACACCTTGTACCCTGTTCCAGCGTCAGATATGGGTAACGGGTGTTACAATTATAGTATTACAACTAATGTTACAAAAGCCTACAGGGTCACGCCCTATAGTTGAAGTGAACAAAATCCAAATGCATTTGGTATTGTATTTCGCTATCAGATTAATTAAATTAATTAATGAATTGATTTAATTTTATGGTTAAATAATGAACGCATTATACGTACATACTTGTTGCACACAAATAAAGAATATATTTAAAATTAATATATGAATTTGATTCATATAAATTATTAATTGTATACATTTGACCAAAATTATTATTATAATTGTTTATAATAATAATTTTGGTCAAAATATAAAAAGGACATGGAAAGTGATATTCTTTTGGAAAAAATATAATTCTTTTTCATGACTTTTCATTTGTTTCTCTAATAATAAGGGAATAATCCCGTTTTTCTTTTTGATATATGATATCAAAAGAAAATAAAAGAAAGATATCCCTTAGTGTGTTAAGGTTACCAAGTAAACACGAAAAAAAAAGTTCTAGCAGTCATTCTTGAAAATTCTCTTTGAAAAGTTCAAGAGAATTTGTTGTCTGTTCGTTGACTGGGTGGATTATGTAGAGGCCAAGACGTTACTATTGCGGCTTTGAATCAACATCTCTAAAAAGGATCCTATCAACAATCTTACACATCACTTTCCAGTTTCGAAAGGTATATTTTTATCCTTGTTTCAACCAGATTCATTCCTCGTACATAGATCCTCGGTTGACGATCGGCGAAATAATTTTTCCACTGCACCACTGGGTGTACAAGCGATCCAACACCTCAGACAAGGGACTTAAATCACGTTAATTATTAAGTGGCTTGATTTTATCTTCCTATCTCAATTTTATTGACTTAGATGAATTAAGTAAGATTTATTTTTCGATCTCAATGGTTAATCTGAGACTAATGAGTGGGTGCGTGACAAGATTACCTTCTGGTCTCACTTACCTAGATATTTCCTTAGTGGCGTCACTTCTTAAATTCTTAGGTCTATTCAATTTAGTCATTTGTCCAAAGATTTTAGTTTACCCACATTTCCATCAACCAACCTCCTTTGAGTTTTAGCTACGCATGCTCAAAGTGAAAGAAGTAAACATGGAAGTGGAAAATAAAGCAGCCATGAAAATAAAGCTCAAGAAAAATATGAAAGTTGAGATTTTTATACAAGGAGATGTAAAAAACATGAAACTAAAAGAATTTAAGAAGAATATCTAAAGCAAGACACATAAAAGGAACAAGCTTTAACATATTTAAAATAAAATAAACTGAAATACATTAAATTAAAGCTCAAAGAGTCTCTTTTTTTGACAAAAAAAGACCAAAATCGCATCAACAATTACAAAATCATGGACTGTCAAAGGGTAATCCATCCCAAAATTCAAGTTACAATTGTTTGTAATTGCAAATTCGCTCATAAAATTTGTTGCCTTATTAAAGTTGTGATTTACCCATTTGAATTATGCTTTTTCAAGAATATCTTCAGACTTGAACAACTCATTAATCCTCTATCCCATAATAGTGATGTCTACCCTCGATTCCTTATTCTGTTAGCCAGACTTGTGTATTCGGTTTTGAAAATAATATTGGCAGTGTGCTTGGAGCTAGCCACTTTAATTCTCTCTTCAAACGCGTGTAATTCTTCCCACTTAGCATGGGTTTTCTCCACTCTAAAGCCACAACTCCCACCTACAAAAAAGCCTCATTATCACGTGCAAGGACACTGAACCCTATTTTGTCGTTACAAATAGTTGCATCAAAATTCACTTTAACTTTATCAATAGGAGGTTTCTCCCACTTCTCCACCATTTGAAGTGGTAAAATAGGTCTGTTCATCATGTTATGGAAGTGGAACTCCTTGCTAAGGCTTTTAGCCCTCTCCTAAATAACCCAGGCAGCTTTCTCATTACCACTGAACATCATATTATTTCTATTGTTCCAGCTATTCCATAAGATAGTAATGAAGTTGGCCACGGATTTTTTGTCCAGGATTCTCATCGCTTTTTCCAACTAGTCAATATAACTAGCAAAATCGTTATCAATAAGTCTCCCATCAAGGCCCCCTGCAGTAAGAACATCCTTAGAATTTGGACAGTTTTTAAGGGCATGAACAAGGGTTTCCCTTTTTTCACCGCACCTGAAACACTCTCTATCAGCATGCTAGTACATCCAAGCTATCTTGTGTTTTGTATGGAGGAGATCGTGACCCAATCTCTAAGCAAACAGCCTAATTTTCGGGAGAGTTTTAAGTTTCCAAATCATTTTCTAGAAAAATCTATGAGGACCCATCCCAACTTTTTTTAGAAGAAGCCAAGAGTAAATGGTTTTCAAAGAATAGTACCCATGACGGTTTTGGAACTAGATTAAGCTATTGTCCAGGCCATTGGGAAAGAAAGGGAGATTGCAAATTCGATCATCCATGTAGCAACTGTAAATTTCATTAATTCTATTAACCTTCCAGTACGTGTTCTCCTTATCCCACAGCTCATACACCTTCCTCTCATGCACAATATGATCAATTTCATAAATCCAATCACTGTTGAGGCCTTCGATACCCTAATTTTCCTTATGAATGTCAATTTTACCATCGTTCCCTATTTTCCATCTGAAACCATATTTAAGAATACTCGTTATTGTAGCAATGCTATTCCACGTGAACAGCGGTTTGTCAACCTTTTTAGAGTAAAAAATGTGACCATCGGGGAAGTATTTAACACTAAGAACCTCATAGCACAGGGTGTCCTTGTTCTTAAGAAGCCTCCACACATATCTACTGAGAAGGGCAATGTTGAAAAGCTGAATATCTCTAAAACCAAACCCTCCCATGCCTTTCAGCATGCACACTTTCTTCCAGTCGAGCATAGCCCATCCCCACCCATTATCTTTGCTTGTCCACCACATTCTTTGCATCTCCTTGACCATACCCCTAGATGCGACAAACACGGGACAGGGTTCGAGGCGTTACCAAACTTAAATGTAAAAAAACATACAAAATTGAGCCATAAAATTTTGTTCAAATCAAATTCATTCACACATATGCAAATTGTCCCTTATATGGGTCTACAAGGCCCAAAACATACACCGGGAATGGTTTGGGACTAAATCGAGAACTTTAGAAAACTTTAGAAAAACTTAGAAAATTTTCCTACTTTGGAGAGTCACACGCCCCTGTGGGTAGGCCGTGTGGCCACACACGCCCATGTGGCTTGGGACTATGACATCATCACCCAAATAAGATCACATGGCTAAGTCACACGCCCTTGTGCTTAGGCCGTATGGTGAATTAAATTCCAAAATTAAGTGCAGACTTCACATGGCTTGGGCACACGCCCAGGGTCTAAGGCCGTGTCCTCCACACGGTTGAGACACATGATCGTGTCTCTGCTCATGTGTTTACTACCGAGCATTCTGTTTCACCTAATTAGGGTACATGGGACACACGATCGAATCACACGCCCATGGAGCGGACCGTGTGTCACACACGGCCTAGACACATGCCCATATGTCTACACATGTGGAAAACTTTGAGGCTATTTTCCAAGCCATTTGTCACCCTTAAATGCTCACTCGCTCATAAAGTGTTTTGATGGCATGCAACATAGTTTATTTAGTCACTCAAATACTCATAAACATGATTAATCCATGACTTTGTAATGTCAACATATCACATATCCAAGCCATCATGCTTTTATATGGCATTCCACACCAATTTCATATTTATTCATCATGATAAACCTACTTTCAATTTACTCAACCATACCATAGCTTTGGTCATACTTCTTAGTCACAATTCATTCATTAAGCATATATGCCATTCATCTCACATATCATCCACAAGCAACCACATCAAGCATAACACATTGCATGCATGCATAATTAATTAGGGTTACAACCCAAATAATCAATATTAACCATATTACACACCTATATACAAAATGAATCAAATATTACCATAAGCTGTAACACCCCTCGCCCGTATCCGATGCCAAAATAGGGTTCGAGGTATTACTTGACTTAAACTCAACCACTATATAAAACCGGGCCATGAAATCTCAAACAATTTAAAAACTTTTCCTTTCTCATGTAATTTTTCCTAAACATGGGCTTACGAGACCCAAAATATACATCTGGGGTGGTTTGGAGCCCAACTGAGAACTCATTAAAACTCAAAAAAATTTCATGCAACAAGGCTCTACACACCCGTGTGGGTATAGAGCACACGACCGTGTGCTTGGGACATGCCCATGTCCTGTACCCGTCCCTGAAAACCTGGGCATTCTGCCAAAACCACACGGCCCAAGCACACACCTGTGTCCTATAACTGTGACCTTCACACGGCCGAGACACATGGCCGTGTCTCTTGCCCGTGTACTACTAGCATGCATACTGACTTTATGACACGGCATGGACACATGCCCGTGTGGCCTGCCCGTATGCTAAATGACTTCAAAATTTTAAGTGTAGGGGATGCACGGCCAAAATACACACCCATGGGCGTGAGCCGAGTGTCACACACGGTCTAGACACATGCCAGGCTATTTCCCAAGCCCATTTGTCACCCTTTTTGCACAACCTACACAAGATCATTTCAATATACAAATCTCATCACAATGGACACTAATTCATCCATAGAAAGAACATCATACGCATTCATCAAAATGAATAATAGCCATTATTATAGGCTTGATACAAAATAAAGGGCTTTTGACTTAAGCCAAAATTCATGAATCATCCTTTTAATTCCACATCCTAGCCTAGCCCTATACATCCCACCTTCAAAAATATAAATCAAACAATATCGAATATTGCGGCCGATAGTGTGATCGATATCTCTGACATTAATAGATCTTTAAGCTAGCTTGACGACACTTAAAGAAGAGGGAAAAGAAAGAGGGTAAGCATAAAGCTTAGTAAGTTGCATATAAATAAATATACAACAACAATCTCACCAGTAGTCATCATACTTATAGCTCAAAGGGAAACACAATTTAACTTACTCATTACCCTCTACTCGAGTCACATTTTCTAAATTAAGCTTGTTACTCATGCTTACCATATAGGTACCTGTAACACTCACAACATGATTATCCTTTCTTTATCAAAATTGATCTATAACTCTCACCATTGAAATGTTTGGAATACTACAGGATATTCTATGAACCTTCAACATGGGATATATTGCCGATGCCATGTTCCAGACATGGTCTTACACTGGCTCTCATATATACGTGACGATGTGTAACGCCCCAATTTTTTAGAATTCTGAAAATATTGTTAAAACTTAAAATTTTATGTTCTGTCTGCTTGGCGTAGGTTTAAGTAGGATAGTGGGCCTCTAGAAGGCCCAAGTTTAAGTTAGAATCAGGTAATTTTTAATTAATTTTAAATCCCTAAGAAAAGGGTTAGGTAACCTGGGTTTTAAGTATTACTTGTGTAAAATAAAACACAAGGAAGCCTGTGGTGAGTTGGCTAAGTGACGCCACTAAGGAGCTTAGAGGTGGCGTGTGGATGACCAAGGAGAACTAAGGTTCAAGTCACAATGACAGTAATTAAGGGAATTAATTTTTATGTACAGAAAAGGGAAGAAATGGAATCCAAGTAAAAGTCTATCAAGAGGAGTTTGAGTTGCTCAAGAGATTGAGCAAGGGGGGATAAGGGAGAGAATTTAGGAGCTGATTGGGGAGAGTTGTGTTGGCCGAATAGTGGACTCTTGAAGAGCAAGAGGTGGCCGGCCAAGGGTTTCTCTAGGAGGGCAAAATTCGGCTAGGATTAGTGCTTGTATAAATTCGGCACTAGAGGGTAAGTGAGCCGTTTTCTGATCACCCTTCCTCTCTTTTTATTTTTCTTGTTCTCTCCATTTGCTATTCTTTTCTTCTTCTTTTCCACATAGCCAAATCCTTCAATCAGCCTACTCTGCACCACTTTCCCTCCATTATTTTTAAGACTAAAGCCGATTGCCTCAAATCTCGAAATCCCGAAAACTTGATTCCTCTTGTGCCAATTTCTCCAAAGCCATATCTTTCAATATTTTTGTTCCTTTTGATCAATAATCATCTTTTCTAAACCCTAAATATCTGTCGGCAACTTTACTTCAAGATTATAGCCTCACATCATCATCTTCTTCATCACCCAAAAGCCGAAAATACCATAGATTTGGGGGCTTATAGCTGAAACTTCAAAAACTCCTGGATTCGAGTTCTACTATAGTTTAAAGGATAAGTCTGCATCAAATTTGCGTAGAAATCAAAAAGGAGTAACTGGTAAGTGCTCATCATCTCAGATCTGGTCTTATTTTACAATGTTAGGAAAAGTCGAAATCCCTAAAATCTAGGGAGGCTGTCGATTTGGGCATAAGGCTCTAGGGGTCTTTAACTGATGATTTCTTTCGGTGATTAGTTTCTTCTTAAGTGTTGGATTGAAGGCTTGGATCGTTGGAGCAATCAGATTCAGAGCTAGCTATCGGTTTTGGCAATAAAGTAAGGTTTTAAAGGCTTTTAGGGACATGGTTCGAATATGGGTAAGTGAATATTGGGTTTGGTGGTTGTAGTTTGCAATCTAAGAACTGTGCTAATCAATTGTAGGACATCGTAAGAGATCTCAGTAGCAGTCGTCGCGAAACAGGTGTGTATCGAACACCCTTTCATAGTACAATTTGGCAAAAGCCGAAATGTCGAAATACCAAAATTCTGGCATTTCATGGGCTTGTGAATGTGCGAGTGCTCACAAGACGTGTAGAAATTATTAGATCTGGCATTGCAAAGTGGTAAGCTAGGCGCATGTGAAATTTTGTGAACTTCAATAATTGGGCCTCGAAAGACTAAAAGTGGGCCCAATGGGCTTACGGGTCCATATGAGTAAGATAACAAAAAAAGAGGCAAATAAATATGTTCTGTTAGTCTGTGGATTCAAACTGTTTAAAACTGATAAAATTACTGAAATACCTTTATAGGTGGGAAAGTTTACGGATTTACCCCTAGGAGCAAAATTACAGATATACCCCTAGGGTTAAAGTTGACCAAAATGCATGATTGACTGTTACTGTTTACTGCATGTCATGTTATTATTATTATCTGTTGCATAGGACTAGGATATTGATGGAGGAAGTACTAAAAGTGGCTTGTCCACGTATTGGAGGCTTTGCCTCACCTTACCGATAACTGAGCAGCAATGCTGCAATTGTGGAGTGTAGGGCTAGGTGGGTTGAGATATTCCCCCCATGGAGTGTAGGGCTGGTACGGGTGGAGTGTAGCGGTTGGTGGGTTCAGTAGTCTCCACAGATGGGCTTGCATTCATTATTACTATTATTACATGTGTTACTGAATTGGGCCTATGGGCCACACTGTTATCTTAAAAGGGGATATGGCCCAGTTTATTGTATTTTGAAAAGGGCTTCAGTCCGCTATACACTATTATCTGATTGGGGCTTAGGCCAATGGGCTTGAGCTGACTTAGGCTTTGGATGGGTTTTTGTAGACACTGAGTTTCCCAAACTCACCCCTTTCTCTTCCATCCTTGCAGGTGAGCCCTAATTGGTGGACTTGAAGCTGGGCGGGATTCAGAGTGGCCACGAAGATTAATTTCAGGTTTTTAAATAAGTTCGCGTTTTACTTTTGATTATTTTATTTTGCTTAAAGTTGTAATAAGGCCGCTCTTTTAATTATTTCTAATTTGGGATTATTAAACGGGTTAGCACTAGGATGCGTATTATAAAAACTACTTGCTTTCAAAATATCATGATGATCGAGCTAAGCTTCCGCAAAGTAAATGTTTAAAAGGGCAAATATTTGTTTTAAATAGATCTAACTAAATTTTAATGTTCGTAAACAAGTATCATGCTTTAAATGTGGCAATAGATGTGTGCATGTCTAGGATTGGATCCAGGAAGAGCTTGGTACTTAAGCAGTCCAACAAACTCACCTCCTCCTTTCTGGCTTCCTACCTGGTACACAGCTTCCATTCACTTAAACTTAAAACATTAACATTCTTTAAACCCTAATAAAGAGATTTTTGATAAAACGTTAGCAACATTTCTATGTGGCACGCTGAATTCGACCGTAATGTCTGGGCCGGGTTTGGAGTGTTACATTTAGTGGTATCAGAGCCCGATTGTAACAACTCGACTGTGGATCGGGTCCAAAACGGTTTTCAAACTTTGAGTTCAAAGAGGGTATTCTTGGAAAAAATTAACTTTTAAAAACAAATTTTCTATTTAAAGGAGATAATCTCCGAACTTAGTTCCTTTAAATCAAATGTTTGAGAAATGAGTGTTAAAAAGGCCTAAATCTTTTAACTTGTTTGAAAATTTATAAGGTGGCACACTAAATCCCCGGCACCAAGTCTGTAAGTATTCTTTCTACTCTATATATCTTTGAATTGTACTAAAAAATATCAGAGTGATACTAAGCCCTTGGATCTGATACTATAGATAAGAAAGTAATAAGGCTACAAAACTGAGACTATAGGATAAACTAGGTTCTAGGAAGCTGAGACAGTAGTTAAACTACAGTTACGCGAGAACAACTCTGAAACTTTATCTATTCATAAGACACTGTATAATAAACAGTGGAAAAAATAAACTAACGACATAAAATTCGTAATCAGATAAATCGATATGAGTACGGGAGCTGCTCGGGGAAGAGGCCGTGGTCGAGGCCGAGGTAGTACTCAAGCTGGATCTGCGTCCTCTGAACACATACCAGCTGGCGAGGAACAACCACCACCAGTTAATGAAAATGGGCCGTATGATCGGGCCACAGGGGACGACGCTTTGTCCTAGGCTATGTTGAGGGTTTTGGAAAGGGTGGCCGGAGCTAGTGTCGGGCCATGCATAGGGGGTCCATTTCTGAGCGACTTCGGGCCAACGGAGCTGAGGTTTTTAGGTGCGTATCTGGAGTAGCCCCAAATGTGGCTGAGTACTGGCTGGAAGCCACGGAGCAGATTATGGATGGCTGATCGCTCGGTGGAGGCGAGAAGTTAAAAAGGCGGTGTCGTTCTTTCGCGGGATGAGGCGTATCAGTGGTGGATCACTGTGAGAGAGGGTACCTCAGCTGAGAGGGTAACATGGGAGCTGTTCAAGCAGTCTTTTATGGCAAAATATGTCAGAGCTAGCTATGTGGATGCACGCAGAAAGGAATTCCTGAACCTGACCCAAGGTAGTAAGACCATTGCTGAATATGAGGCAGAGTTTTTACGATTGAGCCAGTATGCTAGTGGCATCGTCTCCACCGAATATGAGTGCAATGTTCGTTTTGAGGATGGCCTCAGGGATGAGCTAAGGGTGCTCATAGCTCCGCAAAGAGAGCGTGATTTTGCTACACTGGTAGAGAAGGCTAAGATAGCCGAGGAGGTGAAACAAGCCGAACGAAAGAATCGCGAAAGGGATCGAAATCGGTTCAGTAGTGATGCTGGACCAACTGGTGTTGCAAATCGAAATGTTAAGAGAGCTAGGATGGAGGAACTAGTTCGAACAGTTCTGGTGAACATAGTTAGACCGCAAGCTTGTGGAGATTGTGGTAGAATGCATCAAGGGGAGTGCTAGAAGCGTTCTGGGGCTTGTCTTCGTTGTGGGTCAAAGGAGCATAGGATTAGGGATTGTCCTAGGAGGACAGCTCAGGCTCAAGTAGCTGAGCAAAGGGCTATGCAACCAGTTCAACCAGCGAGAGGTAGAGGTCGTGGACAAGGTCGCGGTGGCAATGGCTGTGGGCGACGGGGTACTGGCGAAGTCTTCAGTAATCTTTGAGGCTCCTCAGCCAGCTTTGGTATATGCTGCTCGTCGTCGCGAGGAGGATGACGCACCAGATGTCATAATTGGTACGTTTTTTATCTATGGTGTACCTTATACTGCTCTGATTGATGTGGGATCAACTCATTCGTATGTTGCATACAATATTTCTGGGGCATTGGATGTTCACTTTGAGGAGACTGTGTGTGGGGTAACTGTGATAAGTCCTTTAGGTCATTCGGTTAAGGTAGAAAAACTCTTCAAGGAGGTGCCTCTAGAGATTCAAGGTAGGGTTTTCTGTGGAGATTTGATGGAGTACCATTTGTCTGGACCGAGAAACAACAAAAAGCTTTTGATCAGTTGAAAAAGGTATTGACTGAAGCGCCAGTGTTGATTCAACCGAGTGCGGGAAGGACTTCATCAGTATCTGACGATGCGTCGCATGTGGGGTTAGGTTGCGTACTGATGCAAGAGGGTAAGGTGGTAGCTTATGCATCGCGACAGCTGAAGACTCATGAAGTGAACTACCCTACGCATGATTCGGAGCTAGCAGCAGTGATTTTTGCGTTAAAAATTTGGAGACACTACTTATATGGAGAAAAGTGTATCATATACACAGATCATAAGAGGTTAAAATATTTGTTGACTCAGAAGGAGTTGAACCTTAGGCAACGTAGATGAGTAGAGTTGCTGAAGGATTACGACTGTTCGATTGAGTACCACCAAGGAAAGGCTAATGTGGTGGCTGATGCATTGAGTCGAAGGGTTGTTACTGTAATATCCCGAATTAGGGCCTAATTGAAATAGTGGTTTTGTGACCACAAATCTGAGATAGAGATAATTATTTTATAATTATTTTGATGTTTATGATATGATTGCATGATTGTGTGAAAATTTTGTGATGAAATCCTATGCCTAAAGTGCTTAGATTGAAATTAGGGACTAAATCGAATAATTTGTAAAACTTGCATTCTAGGAATTTTTAGTATGAAATTATTTTGGAATATTAATGAGGAGGTCTTAAATAGAAATTTGACCAATTTCTAAGTCTATGGACAAAATTTAGACATGGATGGAATTTTTGGAAAGTTTAGTAGTAAGGGTATTTTGGTCATTTAGTTATTAAAATGAATTAAAAACAAAATTAAAAGCCAATTTTTGTCCATCTTCTTCATTAGGCCGAAATTTCAGGGGTTCTCCATAGCTAGGGTTTTTTTCAAGCTTCCAAGCTCCATAGTAAGTGATTCCAAGCCCCGTTTTTAATGTTCTTTACGTTTTTAGAATCCCGGTAGCTCGATTAAGCTTATGCTAGTAATAATTCAACCTAGGGTTCATATTTGGAAAAATACCCATAGGTGAAATTTGTGTATTTTGGTTTTTTATGATAGAAAATGAGGACAACTTGTACTACTCGGTTTTAAGCGAAAACGAGTAAAAGGGCTTAATCGGTAAAAAAACCTAATAGTCATAAGTACATGTTAGAGTGTGAATTTGATGTTACCATAGAAGGGAAAAATGATCAGCATGTCATAAAACATAAGAATAAGGGATGAAGTTTAATTCCCGAGCCTAAGGGCAAAAGTGTAATTATGCAAAAGTTTAGGGGCAAAAATGTAATTTTGCCAAAGTTTGTATTAAATGCTGTTTTGATGAATGTATGTATTAAATAAGATTAATTTGGCATTATAGATCAAGAGAAACGAGATCAAGTCGCGATCGAGGGAAAAACAAAGTTTACGAAGAATAGGCTCGATTGCTAATAATTTTCTACCGAGGTAAGTTCATGTGTAAATGTAGTAACATAATTGTCATTTTAATTAACTTAATGATATTTATATGATATGATGATTATTATTATGAAATATTATGCTTTGTGGTTATTATTGAGTAATATGCAAATTATGTTTATTACTTGTTAAATATGAATTGCTACCGAGTATCGGTTTTGATATTCCGTGGAAGATGGCAAAGATATGTGATCGAGGAAAAAGCCCGTTTGAACCTTGGGAATAGATTAGAATACAAGTGACATGTCACTAGGATGGTTGAGCTCCGAACTCGTTGAGTTGAGTCCGAGTTTGTGAGATGTAACTAGGCATCCGAGCTCGTTGAGTTGAGTCCGAGTTCATTTATGGATGCGAACACTCGAGCTTGTTGAGTTGAGCCCGAGTTCACTTATGGGCAGGTTACATGGTAGCTTGGCTACATAAGTTCCACAGGCTATTGAGTTTGTCTAGCTGCGGGTATGGCTCTTATGTTCATGAGATCCGCGTATTTGAATTATATTCGATGTGTTCAACGGGTGAATCTTAAGTGAATAAAAAGAAGGCCTAAAATGAAGGTGACATGTTGGTAAGTGTGGTAAATGAGAAAATTTGACAAGTATGTGCTTAAACCCTTGGGTTGAGAACTTGGTATGATTAAATCGTAGAAAGATATTAAATACAAATGAAACATGAATGTCTTAGTGTTGTTTATGCAAATAATGTTTTTGTGGGATTGTGTGATTATGTTACTTGCTATTTGCATATGAACTTACTAAGCATTTGTGCTTACTCCCTCCTTTTCTTTCATTGTAGTTTTGACAAGCCGGCTTGAGAATCGGGATAGGTCGAAGACTCGTTCACACTATCTGAAGGCCTAAATTGGTAAAATGGCTTGTGTGTTTTGAATGTGGCATGTATGGCAAAATACTCACTTTGTGTAAATGATCTTATGATATGGCTATGGTTTGGCAAGAAAAGGGTTTGTAAATTATTAGCCATTGGAATGGCCAATCTAAGTCATATTTGATGTTATGTATGCTTAAAATGATATTTAGTCCATGAAAATCCTTAGTAAAGTGAAATTTGCCATAAACAGATCTGGCAGCAGCAGAGTGATGTAAATTTGAAAAATCACTAAAAATAGTAGAAATGGAATTAAATGATTAGTAAGTTATTAAATTGAATATTAATGAGTCTATTTTCATATGGATTGAACAAAACAGGTATATGAATTATATTTTATGAGATATTTAAATTTTTGTGAAACAGGGCCAGAGTGATTTTTGGATCCCCTGTTCTGACTTTAAAAATTCATAATAAATTGTAAAAAATAGTTAGAAGTCATGATTTATATGTACAGATTTCTTATTGAGTCTAGTTTTAAGAGAAATAAACGTCATAGACATTGAAATTCTGTACAGAGAGATATCTGATTCGTAATACACAGAGGTCAGAGCAGTCAAACCCTGAAATAGGGGAGAATTTAACTAATAAACTGTACTAATTGGCTTGACCAAAAATTATAGAAAACAATTAGTAAATAGATATATGAGTCTAGTTTCAGGTAAAATTTACGGGATTGGATTTTGAGTTTCGAAAATCGAGATATGAATTTTTAAGCGACTGTGACGCAGATTGCTAGCTTGACTAGAAATTTTAAAAAAATAAATCGTTTGAGCGGTTTAAGTAATGAATTAAGTCTGTTAACACCTCGTGTTCAAATCCGGCGACGGTCTCGGGTACGGGGCATTACAGTTACTGATTTAAGAGCCTTGTTTGCACGTTTGAGTCTGTTCGACGATGGAAGCCTGTTGGCAGAATTACAAGTGAGGCTTACTTGGACTGAGCGGATTAAGGAAAAACAGTTGAAGGATAATCCGTTAGCTCTTCGGTTCCAGCAAGTTAAGAATGGTGAGAATGAGGATTTTGGACTAAATACTGAAGGATTTCTGTGCTTTCGTGGAAGAGTTTGTATTCCAAAGGACCCTAAATTGAGGCGGTTAATTCTAAAAGAGGCTCATGGTGGACTCTGTGCCATGCATCCTGGAGGGAATAAGTTGTATCACGACTTGCGGGAACTGTACTGGTGGCCTGGGCTTAAACGAGAAGTAACGAAATTCGTGGGGAAATGTCTGACGTGCCAGCAAGTGAAAGCTGAGCATCAATTACCTTCTGGATTGTTGCTCCAGTAAAGATACCACTTTGGAAGTGGGAGAGGGTAACCATGGATTTTGTGAGTGGGCTACCCTTGACGCCATCGAAGAAAGACTCGATATGGGTGATTGTGGATAGGTTGACCAAGTCGGCCCATTTTATACCGGTTCACACAGACTTTTCACTTCAGAAGTTAGCCAAGTTGCATGTGGCAGAGATTGTGCGACTTCATGGTGTCTAGTTTCGATTATCTCTGATCGAGATCCTAGATTCACGTCTCGGTTCTGGAAAAAGTTGCATGAGGCGTTGGGGACGCGTTTGAACCTTATATGGCTTTCCATCCCCAAACTGATTGTCAGTCGGAAAGAGTTATTCAGATTCTGGAAGACATGTTGAGGGGATGTGTTATCGACTTTCGAGGCAGTTGGGAGGATTACTTGCCGTTAGCGGAATTCGCGTACAATAACAGTTATCAGGCGAGTATTCAAATGGCACCTTATGAAGCACTATATGGGCGAAGATTTCATATGCCGACGTGTTGGACAGAGTTGGGTGAACGACAAGTGCTTGGACCGAAATTGGTGGCAGATACTGAAAGTAAGGTTAGGTTAATAAGAGACCGATTAAAGGAGGCATCTGATAGACAGAAGTCGTATGCAGATCTGAAGCGCAAAGAGATTGAGTTCACTGTTGGGGATATGGTTTTCTTGAAGGTTTCCCCTTGGAAAAAGATTTTGAGGTTCGGCAAGAAAGGCAAACTAAGTCCGAGATTTATAGGGCCTTATCAGATTCTTAAGCGGGTAGGGCCAGTAACGTATCAGTTAGAGTTACTACCGGAGTTGGACAGAATCCATGACGTCTTTCATGTGTCCATGTTGAGATGATGCATGGGAGCCAGAAGAGGCGATGCAACAGCAATACCCTCATCTGTTTGGACCAGATAAATTTTGAGGACGAAATTTCTTTAAGGAGGGTAGAGTTGTAACGCCCCAATTTTTGAGAATTCTGAAAATATTGTTAAAACTTAAAATTTTATGTTCTGTCTACTTGGTGTAGGTTTAAGTAGGATAGTGGGCCTCTAGAAGGCCCAAGTTTAAGTTAGAATCTGGTAATTTTTAATTAATTTTAAATCCATAAGAAAGAGGGGTTCTGGGTAACTGGGTTTTTAAGTATTAATTGTGTAAAATAAAACACAAGGAAGCCTGTGGTGAGTTGGCTAAGTGACGCCACTAAGGAGCTTAGAGGTGTCGTGTGGATGACCAAGGAGAACTGAGGTTCAAGTCACAATGACAGCAATTAAGGGAATTAATTTTTATGTACAGAAAAGGGAAGAAATGGAATCCAAGTAAAAGTCTGTCAGGAGCAGTTTGAGTTGCTCAGGAGATTGAGCAATGGGGGATAAGGGACAGAATTTAGGAGCTAATTGGGGAGAGCTGTGTTGACCGAATAGTGGACTCTTGAAGAGCAAGCGGTGGCCAGCCAAGGGTTTCTCTAGGAGGGCAAAATTCGACTAGGGTTAGTGGCTGTATAAATTCGGCACTAGGGGGTAAGTGAGCCGTTTTCTAATCACCCTTCCTCTCTTTTTATTTTTCTTGTTCTCTCTATTTGCTATTCTTTTCTTCTTCTTTCCCCCATAGTCGAATCCTTCAACCACCCTACTCTGCACAACTTTCCCTCCACTATTTTTAAGACTAAAGCCGATTGCCTCAAATCCCGAAATCCCGAAAACTTGATTCCTCTTGTGCCGATTTCTCCAAAGCCATATCTTTCAATATTTTTGTTCCTTTTGATCAACAATCATCTTTTCTAAACCCTAAATATCTGTCGGCAACTTTACTTCAAGATTATAGCCTCACATCATCATCTTCTTCATCATCCAAAAGCCGAAAATACCAATTTGGGGCTTATAGCCGAAACTTCAAAAACTCCTGGATTTGAGTTCTACTGTAGTTTAAAGGATAAATCTGCATCAGATTTGCGTGGAAATTAAAAAGAAGTAAGTGGTAAGTGCTCATCATCTTAGATCTGGTCTTATTTTACAATGTTAGGAAAAGTCGAAGTCCCTAAAATCTAGGGAGGCTGTCGATTTGGGCATAGGGATCTAGGGGTCTTTAACTGATGATTTATTTCGGTGATTAGTGTCTTCTTAAGTGTTGGATTGAAGGATTGGATCATTGGAGCAATCAGATTCGAAGCTAGCTATTGGTTTTGGCAAAAAGGTAAGGTTTTAAAGGCTTTTAGGGACATGGTTCGAGTATGGGTAAGTGAATATTGGGTTTGGTGGTTGTGGTTTTCAATCTAACAACTGTGCTAATTAATTGTAGGACATCGTAAGGGATCTCAGTAGCAGTCGTCGCAAAACAGGTGTGTATCGAACACCCTTTCATAGTACAACTCGGCAAAAGCTGAAATGCCAAAATTTCGGCATTTCATGGGCTTGTGAGTGTGCGAGTGCTCACAAGACGTGTAGAAATTATTAGATTTGGCATCGCAAAGTGGTAAGCTAGACGCATGTGAAATTTTGTGAACTTCGGTAATTGGGCCTTGATAGACTAAAAGTAGGCCCAATAGGCTTACGGGTCCATATGGTTAAGATAACAAAAAAAGGGGCAAATAAATATATTCTGTTAGTCTGTGGATTCAAACTGCTTAAAACTGATAAAATTACTGAAATACCTTTATAGGTGGGAAAGTTTACGGATTTACCCCTAGGAACAAAATTACTGATATACCCCTAGGGTTAAAGTTGACCAAAATGCATGATTGACCGTTACTGTTTACTGCATGTCATGTTATTATTATTATCTGTTGCATGGGGTTGGGATATTGATGGAGGAAGTACTGAAAGTGGCTTGTCCACGTACTAGAGGCTTTGCCTCACCTTACCGATAACTGAGCAGCAATGCTGCAACTATGGAGTGTAGGGCTGGATGGGTTGAGATATTCCCCACATGGAGTGTAGAAGTGCATGCAGTGCGAAGTAGCGGTTGGTGGGTTGAGTAGTCTCCCCAGATGGACTTGTATTCATTATTACTATTGTTACATGTGTTATTGAATTGGGCCTATGGGCCACACTATTATCTTAAAAGGGGCTATGGCCCAGTTTACTGTATTCTGAAAAGGGCTTCGATCTGCTACACACTGTTATCTGATTGGGGCTTAGGCCAATGGGCTTGTGCTGACTTGGGCTTTGGATGGGTTTTTGTACACACTGAGTTTCCCAAACTCACCCATTTCTCTTCCATCCTTGCAGGTGAGCCCTAATTGGTGGACTTGGAGCTGGGCGGGATTCAGAGTAGCCACGAAGATTAATTTTTGGTTTTTAAATAAGTTCGCATTTTACTTTTGATTATTTTATTTTGCTTAAAGTTGTAATAAGGCCACTCTTTTAATTATTTCTAATTTGGGATTATTAAATGGGTTAGCACTAGGATGCGTATTATAAAAACTACTTGCTTTCAAAATATCACGATGATCGAGCTAAGCTTCCGCAAAGTAAATGTTTAAAAGGGAAAATATTTATTTTAAATAGATCTAACTAAATTTTGATGTTCGTAAACAAGTATCATGCTTTAAGTGTGGCAATGGATGTGTGCATGTCTAGGATTAGATCCGGGAAGAGCTTGGTACTTAAGCAGTCCAACAGACTCACCTCCTCTTTTCTGGTTTCCTACCTGGTGCATAGCTTCCATTCACTTAAACTTAAAACATTAACATTCTTTAAACCCTAATAAAGAGATTTTTGATAAAACGTTAGCAACATTTCCATGTGGCATGCTGAATCCGGCAGTAACGTCTGGGCCAGGTTTGGGGTGTTACACGATGCATGTCCCAGACATGTCTTACACTAGCACAACTCTTAGCCGATGCGTGTCCCAGACACGTCTTACACTGGCTATCTCTATTGAGGCCGATGCATGTCCCTGACATGTCTCTGTGCCGATACCATGTCCCAGACATGGTCTTACACTGGCTATCATAGTATGGCTGATGCATGTCCCAGACATGTCTTACACTAGCCCTCATTTAGAAGTCGATGCCATGTCCCAAACATGGTCTTACACTGGCTCTCAGAATGTGGCCAAAGCATGTCCCAGACATGTCTTACACTGGCACACAAACCACCCAATGCCTTGGCACGAATATCCAGTTCGTATCCTAATGTTTCAACGGGATACTTCTATTATCTCAAATATTACTATGCATTCTCAACTTATAACTTAACAACTCATACAATATCAATTCAATGGCTATATGGATACAAGTATTAAGAGTGTAGTTGTATTATTCACATACAACTTACCTCGGTTTACAAAAAGTACTTGACTATTCAGTTTAGTTGGCTTGCTTGGCCTTCCCCCGATCTAGGTTTGGATTTGGTAAATCTTGATCTATAATGACAATGTGCACTCATTTAGTCACTAATTAGGATTAAGCAATCATAAATTCACATCTTTGGTAAAATGACCATTTTGCCCCTAAACTTTGACAAAATGACCATTTTACCCCTATGCCTGAAAATCAATTTTCATCTAATTTCTTTGTATCATAAGCCTAACCGGACTAGTTTTACTCTTATAGCAACGTTAAATTATCACTATTTCACATACTTATTAGCTATTTTACAACTTATGCAAAATAGTCCCTTTAGGTGTTTTCATGCTAACACCTTTTACAAAAGTTGTTTATAACCCAACTAGGACTCATGTTCTTCCATAAAAACTCAATAAACATCTCAAAAGCATCCATGGAAAAATCTTAAACTTTTGACCATTTTGCAAGATATCACTCTCATTTGAAAGCTCATGCTTCAAGGGTCTCAAAAATACAAAAATCACTAAAAGAAACTATCAAAGTCACTTACTTGAGAGGCTTAATGTTGCTGCAAATTTTTGAAGCTCAAAACCCCAACAATG
Source organism: Gossypium anomalum (assembly GCA_025698475.1). Taxonomy (NCBI): domain Eukaryota; kingdom Viridiplantae; phylum Streptophyta; class Magnoliopsida; order Malvales; family Malvaceae; genus Gossypium; species Gossypium anomalum. The sequence goes on along the minus strand of CM046958.1, from coordinate 26,924,813 downwards.
GCTGATAAAAATCAGTGGAGAGAAGAAAAATAGAGAAGAAATGGCCTTTTTTTTATTTAATTTAAAACTAGTCAAATTTGATAACCTCATCTTCACCTAATTTTGACCTTCTCCTCAATTTGTCTCCCCATGGCCAGCTATGCTATATCACAATGGTCTAATTTCCTTTTAAAGACCCTAAATTTTGATTCTCTAGCTATTTAACACATTTGGGTACAAAAATGCAACTTTTGCCTTTTATGTGATTCAATCCTTTTTCAAAATCGGGTTGGAAAACATTAAAACAATTTTCATGCATAATAAAATCATACTATAACCTCATAATAATAAAAATAATTTTTTCTAACTTCGAATTTGTGGTCCCGAGACCACTGTTCCAACTAGGCCCTAAATCGGGTTGTTATATTTCTCCCCCTTAGGGATTTCGTCCTTGAAAATCTTACCGGTAAATAAATTTGGATACTGTTCTCTCAGAGACTCCTCGAGTTCCCATGTGGCTTCCTCAACTCCATGTCTATGCCATAAAACCTTCACAAGTGGTATACCCTTATTTCTTAACTGTTTAACCTCTCGAGCTAAGATCCGGTTCTTCAACATAAGTCATATCTGAAAGAATTTTAACTTCAGTAGGCGCAATTACATGCGAAGGGTCAGATCTGTATCGGCGTAAGATAGACACGTGAAACACATCGTGAATCTTTTCTAACTTTGGTGGCAAATCCAATCTGTAGGCAACAGGCCCTATTCTATCGATAATTTCATAAGGTCCTATGAAACGAGGACTCAACTTGCCCTTTTTACCAAATCTAAGGACTTTCCTCCAAGGGGAAACTTTCAAGAATACTTTATCACCGACCTCAAACTCGATCTCCTTTTGTTTCAAGTCAGCGTAGGATTTCTGCCTATCTGAAGCGGCTCTTGGGCATCCCTGAATCACTTTAACTTTTTCCTCAGCCTCCTTGACCAAATCAACCCCGTGAATCTGACTCTCTTTCAACTCAGTCCAATATAAGGGTGTTCGGCACTTTTGCCCGTACAAGGCCTCATAAGGTGCCATTTTTAGACTCGACTGATAGTTTTTATTGTAGGCGAATTCAACCAATGGTAAGTATTTTTCCCAACTTCTTTGAAATTCAAGGACGCAGCACCTCAGCATGTCCTCTAAGATCTGTATTACTCTTTCCGATTGTCTGTCAGTCTGTGGATGAAAACCCATACTGAAACTTAACTTGGTTCCTAGAGCCTCTTGTAACTTTTCCAAAACCTCGAGGTAAATTTTGAGTCTGGATCTGAAACAATCGACAATGGTACACCATGTAGCCTCACAATCTCAAAAACATATAAGTCAGTTAATTTCTCGAGAGAGTAGTTGGTACGCATTGGCATGAAGTGGGCTGACTTAGTTAATCTGTCGAAAATAACCCATACAACATCTTTCTTTTTCGGGGTTAATGGCAAACTGGTCACGAAGTTCGTAGTGATACGATCCCATTTCCACTCTGGAACCATACTAGGCTGAAGTAGCCCTGAAGGTACTTGGTGTTCAGCCTTTACTTGCTGACATACTAAACACTTGGAAACAAACTCCAAAATATCTCTTTTCATTCTCGACCACTAATACATTTTCTTCAGGTAGTTATATATTTTTACGCTACCCAGGTGGACGGATAAACTACTTCTATGTGCTTCTTATAAAATTTTCTGAATGAGCTCACTATCTTTAGGCACACAAATTATATTTTTGAACATTAAACATCTGTCGATACCAACCTGAAAATTTGATTCAACACCTGACTCACACTAATTTTTCTTGGCTTGAAACTTCTCATCATTTTTCTAAGCTTCTCAGATTTCATGAAGAAAAGTCGGTCTAACTCTCAGTTCTGCTAAGATCGAACCATCCTTAAATACGGTCAACTGTGTATTCAAAGCTCTCAAGGCAAACAACGGTTTTCTACTCAAGGCATTAGCGACTACATTCTCCTTTCCCGGATGGTAATCGATGATTAACTCATAATCCTTTAATAGTTCTAACCATCGACGTTGCCTCAAATTCAACTCTTTTTGAGTCATCAAGTATTTTAAACTCTTGTAGTCAGTAAATACCCTACATTTCTCCCTATACAAATGGTGTCGCCAAATCTTCAAGGTGAACAGTACAGCTACTAGCTCTAAATCATGGGTCGGATAATTCTTCTCGTGTGGTTTTAACTGTCTCGAGGCATAGGCTACAACCTTGTCTTCTTGCATGAATACACACCCTAAACCATTTAAGGAGGCGTCACTATAAATTACAAATTCTTTACCTGACTCCGGTTGTACTAAAATTGGGGCTTCGGTCAACAAGGTCTTTAATTTTTCAAAACTCCACTGACATTCTTCTATCCATTCAAGCTGGACGTCTTTCTGCAATAGTCTCATTATTGGGGTAGCTATCATAGAAAATCCATTTACAAAGCGTCTGTAGTACCCCGCTAGCCCCAGAAAACTACAAACCTCTGTTACATTCCTCGACGATTTCTACTCCACGATAGCTAAGACCTTATTTGGGTCAACTCTGATCCCGTCACCCAACACAATGTGTCCTAAGAATCTAACTTCATTAAGCCAAAACTTGCTCTTACTAAACATAGCATAAAGCTATTTATCCTTCAGAGTCTATAACAAAGTTCTCAAATGTTCCGTGTGCTCACTCTCATCACGCGAATAAATCAGTATGTCATCTATAAAAACAATGACGAACCTATCCAAGTACGGTCAAAAGATGCGGTTCATCAAGTCCATAAACACTGTCGGGGCATTTGTTAATCCAAAAGGCATAACAAGAAACTCGTAATGCCCATATCTCATCCGAAAAGCAGTGTTCAGCACGTCATGTTCCTTGACCCTTAACTGGTAGTAACCCGATCTCAAATCTATTTTATAAAATACAGTGGCTCCTCTCAATTGGTCGAAGAGATCATCAATCCTTGGCAAAGGATATTTGTTCTTCACTGTCACTTTGTTAAGTTGTCTGTAGTCGATACATAACCTCATAGACCCGTCCTTCTTTTTCAAAAAAAGTACTGGAGCACCCCATGGTGAATAACTCGGTCTAGCAAAACCATTATCTGTTAACTCTTGCAATTGTACTTTTAACGCCTTTAACTCAATAGGGGCCATCCTATATGGTGCAATCGAGATTGGCGTTGTACCAGGAGCCAACTCGATACCAAACTCAACCTCCCTCTCTGGGGGTAGCCCTAGTAACTCCTCCGGAAAGACATCTATAAACTCACAAACCATTGGTACTGACTCAATCTTCGACTTGGACACTTGGGTATTCAGTACAAAAGCTAGATAAGCTTTATAACCTTTTCTCAAGTATTTTTTGGCGGTCAAAGACGGTATTACCACAGGCAGGTTATCTGACTTATCTGGCCCAACTCGAAGAACATTACCATTCTCACATCTTAACTGAATTACTTTTCCTCCATAGTCTACTACAACGCCATGGGAGGTTAGCCAATCCATCCCAAGAATTACATCGAATTCGTTGAACGACAACAACATCAAGTTGGCCGGAAAACAATGGCCTCTAATTGTCAAAGGATAATTTTTACATACTTGGTCCACTAATACATACTTGCCTAACGGGTTAGACAATTTCATAACAAACTCAGTGGACTCTATAAGCATGTCTATACGAGGTATCAAATCCATGCATATGTAAGAGTGGGTAGATCCCGGGTCAATTAAAGCGACAACAGTTATATTGTGAATAAAAAAGGTACCCGTGATCACGTCTGGAGACTCTGCCTCTTCTCGGGCTCGTACAGCATAGGTCCTCGCTGCTGCTTTGCCTTCAGACCTCATCGTAGTATCTCTTGGTGCACCTCTATTACCAGTCCCACTCCCGGAGTTCCTTTGAGGCTTACCCCTCAAAAGAGCACTGCTTGCTTTCGCATCTTGTTTTCTCTCACTCTCGTCCATCTTAGGACACTCGTGGATAAAGTGGTCAAGTGACCCACATTTGAAACAGCCCCTCTCATTAACTCGGCATTTGCCCAAGTGACGTCTTCCACATTGCGAACACTCCGGCCTATTTGGCTGAGCACTACCAACACTTTAACTGAAGTAGTTTGGGCTTTAGGCGCCACATTCTGCTGATTCTTATTTCTCTTCGAATACCCCACTGAAGTATTCGATCGAGTAGTAAATTCTTTTGACCTCTTAGAGGAGGACTGATATGCTCTCCCCATCTATCTTTTCTTTAAATCTTGCAACTCTCTAGCTGCTTTCCTCCTCTTTTTCACCAACTCTTCTGCTTTACACGTTCTCTCAATGAGCACTACAAATTCTCTCAACTCCAGCATGCCCACAAATACTCGAATGTCTTTATTGAGGCCATCCTCAAACCTCTTACATATGGTAGCTTTAGTGGATACGCACTCTTACTCATACTTGCTGAGTTTCACAAACTCCCGCTCATACTCTGTACAGTCTTATTACCTTGCTTCAACTGTAGAAATTCCTTCCTTTTCTGGTCCATAAACCTCTGGCTAATGTACTTCTTTAGGAACTCTCCTTGGAATAATTCCCAAGTCACTCTTTCTCTCGGTACTACAGACACGAGAGTGTTCCACCACTAATAAGCTGAGTCTCGTAGAATTGACACGGCATACTTCACGCACTCTTCAGGCATGCATGATAGTTCATCGAATACTCTAAGGGTATTCTCTAGCCAAAACTCCGCTCTCTCTGGGTCATCATCTACACTAGCCCAAAATTCCTCGGCCCCTTACTTCCGGATCTTATCTACCGGAGGCTTCTCTCGCCTAAACACATCCACACCTTGCGGAGCCATCGGGGCATATTGAGGAATTGAAGGAGGTAGGGGAGGTGGAGTGTTCGGGTTTGCACGAACAAACTCTATATACCAAGCATCCATCATTCGGAGGTAGGCTTCCCTAGCCTCTCCACCCTGGCCCATAGTCACGGGCTCACTTTCTATTGGCGCGGTCCCTTCTGAGGGAGCCAGCGTATTACTTTCCACGTCATCTGTTGTAGTTCTATCAGGATCCATTACTATAAATACACAACTTATAATCGTCAGGAATCGTCACACTATCAATATGCATATACGTGGCATGTATAGCTAGACTCGTACTCTTACTAGCTTAGTCCTAGAATCAACTAAACCATGCTATGATACCACCAAATATAACACCCCTCGCCCGTATCAGATGTCAAAATAGGGTTTGAGGTATTATCTGACTTAAACTTAACCACTATATAAAACTGGGCCATGAAATCTCAAACAATTTAAAAACTTTTCCTTTCTCATGTAATTTGTCCCAAACATGGGCTTACAAGACCCAAAATATATGTCCGGGGTGGTTCGGAGCCCAACTGAGAACTCATTTAAAACTTAGAAAAATTTCATGCAACAAGGCTCTACACGCCCGTGTGGGTATAAAGCACACAACCGTGTGCTTGGGACACACCCATGTCCTGTACCTGTGTCTAAAAACATGGGCATTCTGCCAAAACCACACGGCCCAAGCACACACCCGTGTCCTATAACCGTGTCCTTCACACGGCCGAGACACATGGCCGTGTCTCTTGCCTGTGTACTACTAGCATGCATACTGACTTTATGACACGGCATGGACACACACCCGTGTGGCCTGCTCGTATGCTAAAATGACTTCAAAATTTTAAGTGCAGGGGACGCACGGTCATAACACACACCCATGGGCATGAGCCGTGTGTCACACACGGCCTAGACACACGCCCGTGTGTCTTACCCGTATGGACAAACTAGGCTATTTCCCAAGCCCATTTGTCACCCTTTTTGCACAACCTACACAAGATCATTTCAATATACAAATCTCATCACAATGGACACTAATTCATCCATAGAAAGAACATCATACGCATTCATCAAAATGAATAATAGCCATTATTATAGGCTTGATACAAAATAAAGGGCTTTTAACTTAAGCCAAAATACATGAATCATTCTCTTAATTCCACATCCTAGCCTAGCCCTATACATGCCACCTTCAAAAATATAAATCAAACTATACCGAATATTGCGGACGATAGTGTGATCGGTATCTCTGACATTAATGGATCTTTAATCTAGCTTAGCAACACTGAAAGAAGAGGGAAAAGAAAGAGGGTAAGCATAAAGCTTAGTAAGTTGCACATAAATAAATATACAACAACAATCTCACCAGTAGTCATCATACTTATAGCTCAAAGGTAAACACAATTTAACTTACTCATTACCCTCTACTCGAGTCACATTTTCTAAATTAAGCTTGTTACTCATGCTTACCATATAGGTACCTGCAACACTTACAACATGATTACTTTCTTTATCAAAATTGATTTATAACTCTCACCATTGAAACATTTCGAATACTACTGGATATTCTATGAACCTTCAACATGGGATATATTGCCAATGCCATGTCCCAGACATGGTCTTACACTGGCTCTCATATATACGTGACGATGCATGTCCCAGACATGTCTTACACTAGCACAACTCTTAGCCGATGCGTGTCCCAGACACGTCTTACACTGGCTATCTCTGTCGAGGCCGATGCATGTCCCATACATGTCTTACACTGGCACTCATCTCTGTGCCGATGCCATGTCCAAGACATGGTCTTACACTGGCTATCATAGTATGGCTAATGCATGTCCCAGACATATCTTACACTAGCCCTCATCCAGAATCTGATGCCATGTCCCAGACATGGTCTTACACTGGCTCTCAAAATGTGGTCGAAGCATGTCTCCGACATGTCTTACACTGTCGCACAAATCACCCAATGCCTTGGCACGAATATCCAGTTCGTATCCTAATATTTCAACGGGATACTTCTATTATCTTAAATATTACTATGCATTCTCAACTTATAACTTAACAAATCATACAATATCAATTCAATGGCTATATGGACACAAGTATTAACAGTGTAGTTGTATTATTTACATACAACTTACCTCAGTTTTTACAAAAAGTACTTGACTATTTAGTTTAGTCGGTCTGCTTGGCCTTCCCTCGATCTAGGTTTGGATTTGGTAAATTTTGATCTATAATGACAATGTGCACTCATTTAGTCACTAATTAGGATTAAGCAATCATAAATTCACATCTTTGGTAAAATGACCATTTTGCCCCTAAACTTTGACAAAATAACCATTTTACCCCTATGCCCGAAAACCGATTTTCATCGAATCTCTTTGTATCATAAGCCTAACCGGACTATTTTTACTCTTATAGCAACGTTAAATTATCACTATTTCACATACTTATTAACTATTTTACAACTTATGCAAAATAGTCCCTTTAGGTGTTTTCATGCTAACACATTTTACAAAAGTTGTTTATAACCCAACTAGGACTCATATTCTTCCATAAAAACTCAATAAACACCTCAAAAGCATCCATGGAAAAATCTTAAACTCTTGACCATTTTGCAAGATATCACCCTCATTTGAAAGCTCATGCTTCAAGGGTCTCAAAAATACAAAAATCACTAAAAGAAACTATCAAAGTCACTTACTTGAGAGGCTTAATGTTGCTGCAAAATTTTGAAGCTCAAAACCCCAACAATGGATGATAAAAATCGGTGGAGAGAAGAAAAATAGAGAAGAAATTGCCTTTTTTTTATTTAATTTAAAACTAGTCAAATTTGATGACCTTATCTTCACCTAATTTTGACCTTGTCCTCAATTTGTCTCCCCATGGCTGGCTATGCTATATCACAAGGGTCTAATTTCCTTTTAAAGACCCTAAAATTTTGATTCTCTAGCTATTTAACACATTTGGGTACAAAAATGTAACTTTTGCCTTTTATGCGATTCAGTCCTTTTTCAAAATCGGGTTGAAAAACATTAAAATTAGCTCACCAAATTTTCATGCACAATAAAATCATACTATAACCTCATAATAATAAAAAAAATAATTTTTTTCTAACTTCAGATTTGCGGTCTCGAGACCACTGTTCTGGCTAGGCCCTAAATCGGGCTGTTACATAAGCCAACACATTTGGCTAAGCCAATATGACATGTAACAAAAAGACCAAGTCCCTATACATGTCATACTCAAAATGTTGAGACTAACTATAGCCATTTTTTTTTCCAATTGATTGTAACACCCCTTACCCGTGTTCGACGCCGGAATAGGGTACGAGGCATTACCGGACTTAATCACTAATTATCGTATAAAAACCGATTCATAATTTCAATCTAATTTAAAACTTTTTCAAACACATTCAAGCTATCCCTTAAAAAGAGCTTACAAGGCCCATATCATGCGTTAATTCAACCGCACACATAGGCAAGCATGCACATTCATAAATTACATCATTGAATTAATAACATAATCAAGACTATCTTCATTAAATGACTTTATACAATAGAGACCTTCAATTAACATAGGTCAGTATTTTAGGCCAATTCCTAGCAACTTAATAACAATTAAACGATTCCCCATACATGCCAAAGACTTAAAAATACTTTAAAACTTTTATATATCGATCAATAGTTTGATAATGTGATTTAACCTCCGGCGACCTCCAACTTGAGCTAACATCTGTGACACTATAGTAAAAGAAAAGGAAGGGAGTAAGCATTATAGCTTAGTAAGTAAATATGTAAATATTAAATAACAATACATTATCATACTTTAAACAAAGTCACAATATGTTCCCAGAATATTACCATCACAAACACACATACTTTCACTATTACAATCATAAACAGGTTCAAAATAAGCTGTCTAGCAGTGTACCAGCAACTAAATTATTTATTTTTGGAGCTACAAAACTCCAAATTACAAACCGTTAATTTTCCTTGAAACTATATTTACGTATATTCTTACCATTAAATTTTCAGAATTTTTTGTCTAGCCAATTAATACAGTTAATTCATTGAAGTTACCCCTGTTTCACTGCTCAACTGCCCTGACCATTCTTCACTACGAATCAATTTTCTCCTCGTACAGAATTCAAAGGATGTTCTTGTTTATTTCATTTGAAACTAGACTCATTAAGGATTTCAAGAATATAAATTATATTCCCTAATTATTTTTGTACAATTTTTAATGACTTTTCCAGGTCAGAACAGGGGATCACGTAGTCATTCTGAACCAGTCTCTCAAAAACTTAAATATCTCATAATATAGAGTTCCTTTGCTTTCTCTGTTTCCGTTATATGAAAATAGATTCATTAAGCTATAATTTTATATCTCATTCAGTCTCTTATTCAATTTCTACTATTTTTGGTAAATTTTTATATTCCCATCACTGCAACTATCCCGAACAGTTTTATTGTCAAGTTTGATATTTCACACTTCAATTATATTCATCACTTACCCATAACAAACTTTCTAATTTCCAATCACATATCGAGCATATTGCTCATAAGTTACACACGTATATACTTACACTTATCATCACAAAGTCATACACAATTTCATTTAATCAATTTCCCAGTTGAACTCTTCAGAATAATAACAGATACGCGATGATATCGCGCACAGCCCACCTTTAAAATCGAAGCTCTCTTGTACACATAGTGGCCTTCACTTAGCACCACTCATGTGACCTAGCTCGATTGTACACATAATTTTGGCTCTCTTGTACACATAGTGAACACTTAGTACCACCCATGCGACCTAGCCAGTTTATCTCGTAGCTCTCTTGTCTACATGGTGTCCTTCACCTGGAACCACGCATGCGACCTAGCTACACATATCCCGTAGCTCTCTTGTACACATGGTATACATCCCGTATTACACATGTGACCTAGCTACATACCATCCGCATCTTTCGATTCTGAAGGTTCAAATGGGAAGTATCTCACTATCTAATACTTTATTCCATTCTCCCAATAGTCAATTATAATTCAAAAATCAGCTACAATACATAAAATATGCTGAAATATAAAAACGTAAATAAAGATAATGTAATATTTACATACAAACTTGCATACTTTCTCATTTCCATGTCGAATTAATATTGAACATTTAAATCATCATAATTATACTTACTTTCAACACCTCGGCAATCATAGTAAATATATCAATATTACATTGAAACATGCATAAATTAATGCTTATTATACATATGAACTTACCTCGATACTAAAACGACCATTTTACCAACTTTCCCGATTTTCGATTTTTCTCCCATTCTAGGTTCAAATCTCATTTTCCGGGATCTAAAATATCATATTTTACTTATTTAATTAATGTACTATTCAAAACAGTCCTTAACTCAAACTTTAGCAAAGTTACAATTTTGCCCTTAAACTTTTGCATATTTACACTTTTGCCCCTAGGCTCAGGAATTAAACTTCATCCCTTATTCTTATGTTTTATGACACGCTGATCATTTTTCCCTTCTATGGAAACATCAAATTCTCACTCTAATACATAGTTATGAACAATAACAACTTTTATCGATTAAGTCGTTTTACTCATTTTTGCTTAAAACCGCTTACCAAAAATTGCTTAACATAATTTCAGCCTTCATATTCTACCATAAAACATCAAAATAAACACATTTCACCTATGGGTATTTTTCCAAATATGAACCCTAGCTTAAATTATTGCCAGAATAAGCTTAATCAAGTTACCGAGATTCCAAAAACGTAAAGAACTTGAAAAACGGGGCTAGAACGGACTTACTATTGAGCTTGGAAAGCTTGAAAACCCTAGCCATGGCTTCGCCCATGCTAATTTCAAAAGATGAGTCAATTTTGGCTTTATTTTCCCTTTTTCTTTTTTTTAATTACCAAATGACTAAAATGCCCTTAAGGCCTTTCTTTAAAATTTTGTCCTATTCATGCCCATTTTTGTCCAAACGAAATATAATGGTCTAATTAACATTTAAAGACCTCCTCTTTAAACTCCCATTTCAATCAAGTACTTATGAATTAGAACATATATTTTGTAACTTTTGCAATTTAGTCCTAAAAGTCCAATTAAGCACTTTATCAGTAAAATTTCTTAACGATATTTTTACACAATACTTTAATCAATAAATAAACCTTAAAACTTAATCGGAATAAATTTTTTGACTTCGAATTCGTGGTTCTAAAATCATTGTTCCGTTTAGGCCCTAAATCGGGTTGTTACAGCAACCTCTGCAAATAAGCCCTAATAGGCAAATTGAACATGCAATCTATAAAATTTCTTATCAATTCTCTAACACATGCATCTAATCACTCGGTAAATCATAAAAATTAATCAAAATAAACTGTTCTATCTTAGATTTGTGGTTTCGCAACCACTATTCCATTTAGGCCTTATTTCGAGATGTTACATTGATAGTGTGATCGAAAACTCTGACGTCCTTCGATCCCCGAGCTAGCTTGGTGACACTATAAGAAAATGGAAAGGAAAGGGGGGTAAGCTTTAAAGCTTAGTAAGCTCACATGCAAATAAGATGCAATTTAAACAAGCATTAATCATACATTTAACATAATGAACATAATATTGCATTTTATTATCAAATCACTTAAATTTATTCTTCATATATATATATATATATATATATATATATATATTCTTACCACAACTTCATCTTATCCCATGGTATTCTCATGAGTTCGATGTACATACCTGTGCCCACTTACACATAAACTTACTTTCTCATCTTTGAAGTATTCATTAAGATTACCCATTGAACTTCTCTTTGGACTACCCGTTGAACACTTGGAATACCATCGGATACATTGGAATCTCGCACCTAAGTGCCTCGTATGTAGCCAATGCTACCTCATATCACATATCACATGCTGCTCACTTTCGAGCTACTCACGGGTCTGCTCACTCGAGCTATCGGTTAGGATATAGCTACACGGGCTGCTCACACATGCTGTCAAGTATCCGCAACACATGCCGAACTACCCAGCCACCGGTAGAACATACAAGACCAGCACCCGGAACCCTATAACATGTGTCACATATATCATGAGCTCAGACCACATGAATCTTGAGCTCAGATCACATAGTCCCTAGTGACATGTCACTCGTATCCTAACCTATTCCTAAGGTTCAAGCAGGATTCTACGATACCATATTTCTATCGAACTTGCTCGTAATGTTGATTTCAATATCCATAGCACCAATTGTATACTCATGGGATAATCAAAGCATAATTCATAATAAAATTTAAGCATTAAACACATGATACAACATCACATTAATTATATATGTACTTACCATACATGCAATATTAAAGCATTAAAAGTATGGTACATATTGCATAATTTGCAATGAACTTACCTCGGTACAAAATGATAAAAACGAGCCTAATCCTCATAAACCTTGTTTTTCCAATGATCAAGACTCGAATCACATTTTTCTTGATCTATAATGCCAAATTTAGCTTGTTCAATACACACGTTGTTTGAATTGACCCACAACTCATACTTTGGTAAAATTACCTTTTTACCCCTAACTATTCACTTCTTTACACTTTAGTCTCTAGGCTCGTAAAATGAAATGCATGCATTTTCTTGGTTATCAAGCCTAGTCGATTCATATTCTAACTCATATCAGCCCACGTTTCTCATTAAAACACATTTCTACAACCCATTTCTACATCTTTTACAAATAAGTCCTTTTTAGGTGTTTTCATTAAAAAATCACTTAGTAAAAGATGTTACACTCACATCAAACTTTCATATTCTTTTGTTAAACATCAAAATACAAGCATGCCACGCATGGGTCAAATTCCAAACATGAACCCTAGCTCAAATAAATGGTAGAAATGGCTAGATCGGTTGATAACAACTTCAAAAATACAAAGAACATTAAAAATGGGGCTAGGATACACTTACTATTGAGTTTGAAAAGTTGGAAAACCCTAGCTATGGAACCCTTGCAAAAATTCGACTAGCACTTGAGAAGATAAGAAAATTTTGACTTATTTTTCCCTTATTATTCTTTTATTAACCAAATGACCAAAATACCCTTTTTACTAAACTTTAAATTTTTGCCCATGCATGTTCGTTTTTGTCCAAAATTATAGAAATTGGTCAAATTGCTAGTTAAGACCTTTTAATTTATAATCCATAGCAATTTCATGCTAAAAGCTTCTAGAACTCATATTTTGCAACTTATTCAATTTAGTCCCTAACTTCAAATTGGACACTTTAGGCATAAAATTGCTTCATGAAAATTTCACACAAACATGAAATCATATCATGGACCATCAAATAATCATAAAATAATTATTTCTATTTCAAATTTGTGGTCTCAAAATCACTGTTCTGACTAGTCCCTAATTCGGGATGTTACAGCAGGGATTGTAAGATAGATTTAACAAAAATTTCTTTTCCCCTATAGGAAAGAAGCCTTTTAGGCCAACTATTGATTCTGCATGAGAACCGGTCAATAATGCTTGCAAATGCCTTTGACTTTTTCTTTCCATTGATAAGGGCTATAGTAATAACAAACTTAACTAACTCTAAGAAAATCAAGAACAAGAAGTAAATGTAGAAAAATAAACTCTAACTAAGGTACAAGAAAAGAAAATAAAATCCCTAAAAAATATGTAGAGAAAAATTAAGAGAAACCTAGAGAAAACTAAACCTAAAACTAAGCTAATGTGTGTGTCTCTCCTCATCAATAATTTTTGGCTTTCTTCTGGTGACATTTTGTTTCCAAAAATACCTTTACACAGGCCTTGAGTGATTGATGGATCAAGTAGACAAAGATTACCCTTTTTGTCCAAGTTTGTCCCCCCTGATGAAGGTGATAATGCGATAACCAAAGAGGATATTATGATAACTCAGGTAGTTTTAAGCCTTAGGGTCTTCCTTGGAAGGTGGAAATCATGATAACCAAAGAGGATATCGTGATACCACTGAAAGGAGTCTTTACTCTTCTATACTATTGGAGGTATCGCGATTCTAAGGCGTAGATGTCGCGAGACCCTTTGCCTTAGTGCCGTTCTCGCTCATTTTTTTACCTCCAACATGTCCTTACATCACTCAATGACACGTTAGGCCTCGCAATGGTGCTATTGGCCAATTTGGGTCACAAATGAGCAAAAATGAGACATTTCCACTTATTATTTGAAAATATAAAAATAAAAGAATCTACACTAAATACATTATTTTGCTCAAGAAAAAGCTCCTTAAGTACGTCTGAAAAGCTTAATTTGCCACATTAACTTGTGGCAGATCAATGCTCACCAGCCTTCTTTGGTTGATCTAGCAAACTCCTTTTACGTAATGGTGGAGGAGTGCAAACTCCTCAGCTAGGCCCTTCAAAAATTCAATAGTGTAAACAAGGTCAAATGGGCTCAACTCAAAAATGCCAAACACTCCAACGAAAAGATATTTGCACAGCTTAGTCAATCATATTAGGCGATTCTCTGCTAAAATCAAAAGCTTACTAATTCTATCTCCACCTAGGAGAGTAAGACTAAGTATAAGTATAATTCTTTGGAAGCTAGGGAGAAAAAGTTGGTGAAGAGGGTCCTCAAGTTGGAAAGCAAGAATAAAGCTTTAAAGGAGCAACACTTGGTTGACTTGGAGCAGATACAGAAAGAGAACACCGAAGCTTTAGAATGATATAATGCAGAAACCAGAGCTAAATTTAAGAGTTATCTCCCAAGCTGAGATCAAATCTCCTTTTGCACGCCCAAGTAGCAGTGGGACCCTTCGACGTAAAGTGAGTGAACTTCAAGTGTATGTGTAAGTTCACCAATGTCAATTTGGGTTTTGACATTTTTTATCCATCAAGCAAATAGTAAGAGGAATCCCAAAAAAAAAATGGAAAGAATAAAAGAACTTCTTCTTTACCAAAGAGCCTGAGGTGTCCAACACTACCCTTGATAAAAAAAGCCAGCCAACAAGGTGAAGGGAATCCAAAAGGTGCCACTATCAATGACCCACCGGCTGAGGAAGAAAATTAATTCTTTGTTTGTATTTTCCTCTATTCCCCTTGTAAGGATTCAATCCATTTTTAATAGAATTTATTTGTTTTCAATTTGATTGCCTTCATTGCTTAACCTTTGGTCTTTTATAATTTATTTGACTCTCACAATTGATCCCACAGTTTGTGGATTCTCCTCCCTATCTTACACTTATCATACTATCCATCCGCAAGGATTTTGCTATACAACATGCAGTATAATTTATTAATAGCTCAAGGGAGTAAGCCAAAATTTCAATAACATGCATACAGTGACTAACTTTTTAAATCCTATTTCTTTAGTACCAGTTAAAGCAAAGCTCTGATACCAATAAAATTGTAACACCCCATTTTCGGATTGTCGGTACGCCCCGTGCCATAAAGGAAAAATTATTTTGGCGATCATCAACCATGGATTCATGTATGAAGAACAAATCGAGTTGAAACAAGGTTGTTGATATGATTCTTTTCAATGATGCCGATCCCAAGTCACAACAGTAACATCTCGGCCTCTACATAATCCACCTAGGAAAGAACAAATAGCAAAATTCCCTTGAACTTTTTTCAGAGAGAAAAAGAAATCAAAAACAGCTACTAGACCTTTTGATTTTTTTTTGGTAACCCTAACACACTAAGGGATTATATTCCTTTTATTTTCTTTGATATCACATATTAGAAATAAAATGGGATTATTTCCTTATTATTAGAGAAACAAATGGAAAGTTAGAAAAAGAAAGTATATTATTTCCTAAAGAATATCAATTTCCATGTCTTTTCTATTTTGACCGAAATTAATTATTATAACTGTTTATATTAATCATTTTAGTAAACTATATATAATTAATATTTTGTATGAATCAAATTCATATATTAATTTTATCTATGTTCTCTATTTGTGTACAATGAATTTGTACATATAATGTGATCAATATTTAAATATCAAATTAATTTAATTTAATAATTAATTTAATTCATGTGACAGCTAAATACAATACCAAATGTATTTAGATTCTGTTCGCTTCAACTATAGGGTGTGACCATGTAGGTTATTGTAACGTTAGTAGTAATACTAGAACGTTTATAACATTACAAGCAATGAGTGACATCTAGCAATGCATCATTGCTACCCAAGTTACAAGAAGTCATGATTCGACATAACCTTACTGTGATAATCTTTTTATGCGTTATATCATTTTATCCTTAATATCTAGATTGGACATAAGTCATGGAATAGTCACACTTGTATAGTCCAATCTCATATTTCTTGATATTCTGAGTAGACTACTATAAACAAATAAATGTGATATATCATATCAACTTATTCGAGCATGACCATACTCCATCAAGAGGCCTAAGATATTGCTCTCATTATGTAGGACGCACAAATCCTATCTTGATCAATCATATCCCTCTACATAGATTGTAACATACCCAACATCGATATTTATAGTATAACCTGTTATGGTAGACATTTGGTTGTGTCAAAATATACAACTCACTATGTTGGGACAATGATAATCTCAAGATAGTTATCACCATGAGTAATATTGTGACTATTACATAATAATCCAAGATCCATACTCATAGTGGGTCAGTCCAATATGTTGTTCTCTAACACATACATGTGCATCGATTTTGACATCCCTACGTCAATGACAACACTTTTTCATCAATCAACTACACATTAGTCTCAATGCATTATCATTGTCCAAGACTACAATAATACTTGACTAAGGACCTGTAACACCCCTAACCCCTCTCTATCGTTAGATTAGGGTTACGATCATTACCATACAATCGAAAGATTTATATTTAATTTCATTCAATATCATAAACATAAACCATTCATACATACACATATTCTCTCTAAATCGAGCCTTCGAGCCCCAAAAAATACTTTAGAAACAAATCAGGACCAATTTGAAATCATTTGAAAACCTTAACAAAAATTCACAAAATTTTGAAAATAAGGGTCATACGGTTGTGTGCCTCACACAGCTAAGACACACGTCCATGTCTCAAGTCGTGTAACAATAGAAATAGTGACACACGGCCGTGTCTCAGCCCGTGTAACTCATTGAGTAGGGTCACATAGTCATGTCACACGCCCGTGTGCCAGGCCATGTAACTCTCGAAATACCCCCACACGCCTGTGTACCAGGCCGTGTGCTAACTAACTTGCACCCTAAGCACTCAACAGATAACACACGGCCGTGTTGCCAAGCTGTGCGTCTCACACAGCCAAGTCACATACCCGTGTCTCTGGCCGTGTGGACCTAAAATGTACCTTAAACAACAATACCCTCATCTGTTTGGATCAGGTAAATTTTGAGGACAAAATTTCTTTAAGGAGGGTAGAGTTGTAACGCCCTAATTTTTGGGACTTTTTAGGATTTTTGTGAGTTTTGGTGAATCCTGATTTTAGTATGATCTGATTGTATAAATCATGCTTAAGTTTGTTAGTGGGCCTCTAGAAGGCCCAAGTCTAAGCTAAAACCTGGTAGTTTTAACAAATTTTAATTTTAAAAGAGAAAGGGTTCTGGTGTATTAGGCTTTTAAGATTTAACGGGTGAAATAAGCCACAAGAAGACCTGTGGTAAAGTGGCATGTGACTCCACATAAGTTCTTAGGAGTGGCGTGTGGATGTTTAGGGAGAGCTAAGGTTCGAGTCACAAGGTAAGCAAGTTAAGGTATTATTATTTTTGTGAACAGAAAGGGGATGTGATGGAACTTAAGCGAAACTCTGTCAGGAAGAGTTTGAACTGTTCAGGAGACTGGGTAAGGAGGAGATAAGGAAGAAAATTTAGGAGTTGATCAAGGAGTGTGGTATTGGCTGAATGTTGGACTCTTGAGGAGCAAGAGTTGGCTGGCCAAGGGTCTCTGGTATAGGTAAGTTCGGCTAGGTCTCTGAAGTAGGAATTTCGGCATTAGGGAAGTGTTGTACCGTTTCTGTGTATGTTCTTCATTGGGTTTCAGTTTAGTTTTCTTTTAGCTTGCCAAATTAGGGGTTGTGCTTAGTGTTTCTCTCCTTTTTCCCTTTCATTCTTGTTAGTAGTCGAAACTTGGAAACCACCTAACTCTCTGTGTCGTTTTCCCTTGCCATAACTGAATACTACTTTCCCCTCTCACTTTTTCTTTTCTTTCATCTTTCCTTTTCTCTATAGCCGAACCCAAACTCTTCTCTCTTCTGTTTCTTCCCTTATTTTTCTTTTTTTCATTGTTTCTCAATAGGCTGAATCCTGCCATAGCCGAACCTTATTCTTTTCTTCTTTAAAAAGCTAAAACCTTCATACTTGGGGTATAGGAGGCCGAATCTTTGGCTACTTGGATCTGTTCATCTCGTAACTACGGTGGATCCGAGTTAAGATCAAAGATAGGAGCACTCTGCTGGTCCGAACAGTGATTGGTAAGTTTGTGGAATAGCTTTCATTAGTAATCTATGATTTAAGGTAAAAGCCGAAACCCCTTAAGTGTGGCAACGTTTGGACTAAGGGCATTGTTGCCTCTTTCTTTTTGGTTGTGTATGCGTTAGCGTGGACAAGGGGCGTACAGTGAAGGGCTTGAAGACTAATTCGGTTGGATCTCTAAATCTAATCCATATTTCAGCAAAAAGGTAAGAACTCGAGGGTCTAAGGCAGTGTTGGTCGAATATGGTAAGGGAATAAGTACATAGTTTGTTTTCGATATTTAGACTGATGTGTTAGTAATCCAATTGTAGGTAGCTCGTGTGTGGATCTCACCAATGAACCGTTACAAATTAGGTGTGTAAATGACACCCACTTATAGACTAGATCGGCAAAAGTCGAAAAGCCAAAATGTCGAAAAGTCGGTATTTTGTGAACTTGCGAGCGTGCAAACATTCATGGGATAGTTTATTTATTAATCTCGGTAATCTCAAGTCGTAAGATTACAGAGTGCGCAATTTCGTGCACTTCAGTATATTCGGGCTTAATGGGCCGAAATCAGGTTAATGGGCCGATGGGCTCAATTCGGTAAGAACGCTCGATAAGTGTGTGTGTTAATTCATTGATGGCTGTAATATGCATAAAAACCCTAAAATAGTTAGTTTACTATGATGCCCTAAGTATGAGTATTACCATTATACCCCTAGGTGTAAAATGACCGTTATACCCCTAAGGTTAGTTATGACTGAAATGCATGATAATCTAATTCTGTATGTTGTATTCCATGACATGCATGCCTGTTGCATGGGATATGGGTTATGTTGATGGAGGAAGCATTCTGGTGGCGATGCCACAAATATCTGTTCTGGTGGCTCTACCATAAATATCTGTATCTGGTGACTCTGTCACACTATCTGTTCTGGTAGCCATGCTACAAAATTATGTGGCGTGTAGTGGATGGGTGGGTCGAGTTGTCTCCCCACATGGTAAGGTTGGTACGGGGGTGTATACAGTTGGATATGGGTTGGGTTCTAATTATATGAAATAACCATTCTGTCTCTGTTATGGGCCTATGGGCTTCATCCTGAACTTTGTTCTGGGCTAAGGCCCAACTTAATCTGTTTCTATGGTTTGAGCTGATTTAGAATATGGGTGGGTTATTTTACACACTGAGTTTTCCAAACTCACCCATTAATTTCATCCTTGCAGGTAATCCCCAACCATAGTGGGCTTGGAGCTGTGAGGGATTGGGAGTGGCCACACATTCTGGAAATTTACTTTTCTTCTGGTGATTCATACAGCTTTTTATTTATTTTAATAGTTTGGGTTTTAAGTTGTAATAAGGCCGCTTCAATTATTTTTAATTGTTTTAATATGTTTGCTAGAATAGATATGATATTATTTTAATCGTTGAAATTGAATAGCTTTATGGCACGTTTTTAAAAATAGTTACTTGATTTCAAAATATCACGATAATAAAGCAAAGCTTCCGCAATGAAAATGTTTTCAAAATTAATAACAACGAAACGGTTTTTCGTGAACAACCACTCAGTTAAAGTGTGGCAATGGTGGTCTGCATGTCTAGGATTGGATCCGTGGAGAGCTTGGTGCTTAAGCAGTCTAATTGACTCACCTCCTCTTTTCTGGCATCCTACCTGGTGTACAACTTCCATTCACTTTAATCTATAACGAAAATACTCTTAAAAACCCTAAGGAAAGACTTTAGTGAAAACATGGTTTTTCTAGTAACATTTTAATGAGACACGCCAGATTCGGTCGTAATGTCTGGGCCGGGTTTGGGGTGTTACATTTAATGGTATCAGAGCTAGGTTACAACAACTCAGCTGTGGAATGGGTTTAAAATAATAATGAAAATAATAAAGAATTTTGAAAATCGCTTAGGGAATTCATTTTTAAAATCTTTGTTTTCTTTACAATAAATGATGTCAAAAGATTTCAAAATTTAGTTTTCAAAAATTTGAATTCTGAGAAGGTGGCACCCCGAATCTCCGGCCCAAGTCTGTAAGTATCATTCTGAACTCATCTGAATATTTTTGAATTGGTTGTCTGTACTGAAACCCTATTGGGATACTCTAGTTAGGGTGGTATTGAAACTGTAGGAAATTTTGATAATAAACTGAGACTGTAGCTAAACCTCGATTCCGCAAAAAATTAAACTTTGAATTACTGTCTGGTCATAAAACATCTGTAATAAACACTGAAATATTTAATTGATGCATAAAATTCATAATTAGATAATACGAAATGAGTACGAGAGCCGCTCGTGGAAGAGGCTGTGGGCATGGCTGAGGTAGTACACGGGCTGGATCTTCGTCTTCAGGACATATGCCAGCAGCAGATGCCCCGGTGCCACCGGTAACAGAGGTGGAGTCTCATGACCGAGGTGCCAGGGATGACGCTCTATCTCATGCAATGCTTCGTGTTCTAGAAAGGGTTGTCGGGGCAAGTACGAGTAACAAAATTCTAGGATCTATTTCTGAACGACTCCAGGCTAATGGTGCGGAGATCTTCAGGGGCATGTCTGGTGTAGCCCCGAATGTGGCTGAATATTGGTTAGAGGCCACAGAACAGATTATGGACGATTTGGATTGTTCCGAAGAGTAGAAGCTGAAGGAAGTCGTATCATTGCTACGAGACGAGGCTTATCAGTGGTGGCTCACTATGAGAAATGGGACCCCAGCTAACAGGGTAACTTGGGAGCTGTTTAAGACGGCCTTCAAGGGGAAATATGTTGGGACGAGTTATGTGGACGCCCGTAGGAAGGAATTCCTAAATCTGGTTCAAGGAGGTAAGACGGTCGCTGAGTACGAGGCTAAGTTTCTGAGGCTGAGTCGGTATACAGTGGGGATAGTCGCTACAGAGTATGAACATAGTATGCGCTTCGAGGATGGTCTTAGAGATGAACTCAGGGTGCTGATTGCTTCGCAGAGGGAGCATGAATTTGCCGCTTTGGTGGAAAAAGCTAAGATAGTTGAAGAGGTGAAGCGGGCTGAAAGCTAGGATCGTGAGAAGGATCGAAACTATTTTTAGAGGGATTCAGGACCTTCGGGTGGTGCAAACAGGAATGTCAAGAGAGCAAGAATGGAGGAGCCAGTTCGAGCAATTCCGGTGAATGTTGTTAGACTGCCAATCTGTGGGGACTGTGGTAAAGTACATCTGGGCAAGTGTAGGAAATGTTCTGGTGCTTATTTTCGATGCAGATCTATGGAGCATAAAGTCAGAGACTGTCCTTAGAAAACAGATCAGGTTCAAGTTGCAGAACAGAGGGTTGCTCAACCAGTGAGAGGGGGACCACAACCACCGAGAGGATGTGGTCAAGGTAGGGACAGTAATGAAAATGGTCAGGGTCGAGGAGCACCTGGTAGGGGTGTCAGAAATGTTGAGGCTCGATAGCCAGCGTTGGTGTATGCAGCTCGTCGTCGTGAGAAGGGTGATGCACCCGACGTCATAACTGGTATGTTCTTGATTTCTAGCATGCCGTACACTGCCTTGATAGATATTGGATCTACTCAGTCGTATGTTGCATGTGCCATATCTAGGGTCGTTGGGTGTGCACTTTGAGGAGACTGTGAGTGGGGTATTGGTATTAAATCCTTTGGGTCACTCAGTTAGGGTAGACAAATGGTATAGAGACGTGCCTTTAGAAACTCAAGGTAAGGTTTTCTCTAGAGACTTGATAGAGTTACCGTTCGGAGAATTCGATCTCATTCTGGGAATGGATTGGCTTGCTAAGCATAGGGCAACTCTAGATTGTGCTACTAAGCGAATGGTGTTAAGGACCATGGAGGGTGAGGAGGTTATGGTGATAGGTGAACGAAGGGATTATTTGTCCAATGTGGTGTCAGCGTTGAGAGCCGAGAAGTGGATTCTTAAGGGTTATGAGGCTTATCTGGCATTTGTAAGTCAGTCGGAGGCTAAGGGACTGACGGTGGATAAGGTCAGAACAGTTAAGGAGTTCCAAGATGTTTTTTTGGAGGAGCTTCTGAGATTGCCTCCGAACTGAAAAGTCGAGTTTGGAATCGACTTGTTGCCTGGAACGACACCAGTGTCCATCGGACCGTACAGGATGGCACCAAAAGAGTTAGTGGAGCTAAAAGCACAGGTTCAAGAGTTGTTGGATAGAGGCTTTATTAGGCCGAGTGTGTCTCCATGGGGAGCACCGGTGCTGTTTGTGAAAAAGAAGGATGGGACAATACGGATGTGCATCAATTTTCGGCAGTTAAACAAACTGACGATTAAGAATAAGTACCCACTGCCAAGTATCGACGATCTGTTTGACCAACTTAGAGGAGCTTCGGTATTCTCCAAGATCGATCTTCGATCTGGATATCATCAGTTAAGGGTCAAAGAGGCAGATATTCATAAGACGGCATTCAGGACTCGATATGGTCATTACGAGTTTCTGGTTATGCCATTTGGACTGACGAACGCTCCTGCAGCATTCATGGATCTGATGAATTGCGTATTCCAACCATTTTTGGATCGATTCGTAGTCGTCTTTATTGACGATATTCTGATATATTCTGAAACTGAAGAGAAGCATGATGAGCATCTTCGCATTGTGCTGCAAGTATTGAAGGAGAAGGAACTGTATGCGAAATTCAGCAAGTGTGAATTATGGTTGAGGGAGGTAACTTTCTTAGGTTATGTAGTCTCCACTGATGGGATCAAGGTGGATCCTCGAAAGATTGAAGTGATTCTGGAATGGAAGCCACCTAGGTCAGTGTCAGAAATTTAGAGTTTCCTGGATTTGGCAGGATACTACAGAAGGTTTGTGGAAGGTTTTTCTATGATGGCAGCACCATTGACAAAGCTTATAAGGGAAGGAGCACCATTTGTTTGGACTGAGAAGCAGTAGGAAGCTTTTGAGAAATTGAAGGAAGTTCTAACAGAGGCACCTATACTAATTCAGCTAGAGCCCGGGAAGGATTTTACCGTGTATAGTGATGCATCACATGTAGGTTTGGGCTGTGTGTTGATGCAAGAAGGTAAGGTGGTTGCTTATGCATCGCGACAGCTTAAGCCTCACGAAGCAAACTATCCTACTCACGATCTGGAATTGGTAGCAGTAATCTTTACGCTTAAGATTTGGAGACGCTACTTGTACGGAGAAAGGTGTGTTATATACATAGACCACAAGAGTCTCAAGTACTTGCTAACTCAGAAGGAGTTAAACCTTAGGAAACGAAGATGGATAGAGTTGCTTAAGGATTATGATTATTCGATTGAGTACCACCCAGGCAAGGCTAATGTGGTAGCCGATGCTCTGAGCCGTAGAGCTGTATCTGACCTAAGAGCAATGTTTGCTCGTCTGAATCTGTATGATGATGGTAGTCTGTTGGCTGAGTTGCAAGTAAGGCCAACCTGGGTGGATCAGATTAAGGAAAAGCAGTTAAGGGATGAGTCTTTGGTTGCTCGATTCCAGCAAGTTAAGAAAGGGGAAACTTCTGAGTTTGGGTTGAATCGTGAAGGAGTTCTGTGTTTCCGAGGGAGAATTTGTGTTCCGAAGGACTCTGACTTAAAGCAGAGTTTGCGTACAACAACAGTTATCAGGCGAGTATCCAAATGGCACCGTATGAAGTGCTGTATGGACGAAGGTGCCATACGCCTAGTTGGTGGACCGAATTGGGAGAGCGACAAGTTCTTGGACCTGAGTTGGTAGCTGATACTGAAGATAAAGTCAAAGTAATCAGAGCTCGGTTAAAAGAAGCATCTGATAGGCAAAATTTGTATGCAGATTTGAAGCGTAAGGAGATTGAGTACTCGGTGCGTGATATGGTCTTCTTGAAGGTTTCTCCTTGGAAGAAGATATTAAGGTTTGGTAAAAAGGGCAAGTTGAGTCCATAGTTTATTGGGCCTTACCGGGTTTTGAAGCGAGTGGGTCCAGTGGCTTATCAATTGGAATTACCTCCAGAGTTAGATAGGATTCACGACGTTTTTCATGTCTCCATGTTAAGGCATTATCGTTCTGATCCTACTCATGTCATGCCGGTTGCAGAGATTAAAGTGCAGCCTGATTTGACTTTCGAGGAAGAGCCGGCGCAGATATTGGGTCGTGATGTTAAGGTTTTAAGAAAGAAGTTGGTTCCATTGGTAAAGGTGCTTTGGCGTAACCATGGCAGAGAGGAAGCTACATGGGAGCCAGAAGAGGCGATGCGACAATAATACCCTCATCTATCTGGATCAGGTAAATTTCGAGGATGAAATTTCTTTAAGGAGGGTAGAGTTGTAACGCCCTAATTTTTGGGACTTTTCGAGATTTTTGTGAGTTTCGGTGAATCTTGATTTTAGTATGATCTGATTGTATAAATCATGCTTAAGTTTGTTAGTGGGCCTCTAGAAGGCCCAAGTCTAAGCTAAAACCTGGTAGTTTTAACAAATTTTAATTTTAAAGGAGAAAGGGTTCTACTGTATTGGGCATTTAAGATTTAATGGGTGAAATAAGCCACAAGAGGACTTGTGGTAAAGTGGCATGTGACGCCACATAAGTGCTTGGGAGTGGCATGTGGATGTTTAGGGAGAGCTAAGGTGCGAGTCACAAGGTAAGCAAGTTAAGGTATTATTATTTTTGTGAATAGAAAGGGGATGTGATGGAACTTAAGTGAAACTCTGTCAGGAAGAGTTTGAGCTGTTCAGGAGATTGGGTAAGGAGGAGATGAGGGAGAAAATTTAGGAGCTGATCAAGGAGTGTGGTATTGGCCGAATGAAGGAACTCTTGAGGAGCAAGAGTTGGCCGGCCAAGGGTCTCTAGTATAGGTAAGTTCGACTAGGTCTCTGAAGTAAGAATTTTGGCATTAGGGAAGTGAAGTGCCATTTTTGTGTAAGTTCTCCATTGGGTTTCAATTTAGTTTTCTTTTGGCTTGCCGAATTAGGGGTTGTGCTTAGGGTTTCTCTCCTTTTTCCCTTTCATTCCTGTTAGTAGCCGAAACTTGGAAACCACCTACCTCTCTGTGCCGTTTTCCCTTGCCATAACCGAATATTACTTTCCCCTCTCACTTCTTCTTTTCTTTCATCTTTCCTTTTCTCCATAGCCGAACCCAAACTCTTCTCTCTTCTGTTTCTTCCCTTATTTTCCTTTTTTCATTGTTTCTCAATAGGCCGAATCCCACCATAGCCGAACCTTATTCTTTTCTTCTTTAAAAAGCAGAAAACTTCATACCTGGGGTATAGGAGGCCGAATCTTTGGCTACTTGGATCTGTTCATCTCGTAAATACAGTGGATCAGAGTTAATATCAAATATAGGAGCACTCTGCTGGGCCAAACAACGATTGGTAAGTTTGTCGAATAACTTTCTTTAGTAATCTATGATTTAAGGTAAAAGCCGAAACCCCTTAAGGGTGGCTAACGTTTGGACTAAGGGCATTGTTGCCTCTTTCTTTTTGGTTGTGTATGTGTTAGCGTGGACAAGGGGACGTACAGCGAAGGGCTTGAAGACTAATTCAGTTGGATCTCTAGATCTAATCCATATTTCGGTAAAAAGGTAAGAACTCAAAGGTCTAAGGCAGTGTTGGTCGAATGTGGTAGGGGGATAAGTACGTAGTTTGTTTTCGATATTTAGACTGATGTGTTAGTAATACAATTGTAGGAAGCTCGTGTGTGGATCTCGCCAATGAACCGTTACAAATCAGTAAACGATACCCACTTATAGACTAGATCGGCAAAATTCGAAAAGCCAAAATGCCGAAAAGCAGGTATTTTGTAAACTTGCGAGCGTGCGAACATTCGTGGGATAGTTTGTTTATCAATCTCGGTAATCTCAAGTGGTAAGATTGTAGAGTGCGCAATTTCGTGCACTTCGGTATATTTGGGCTTAATGGGCCGAAATTAGGTTAATAGGCCAACGGGCCCAATTCGGTAAGAACGCTCGGTAAGTCTGTCTGTTAATTCATTGATGGTTGTAATATGCATGAAAACCCTAAAATAGTTAGTTTACTAAGATGCCCTAAGTATGAGTATTACCATTATAACCCTAGGTGCAAAATAACCGTTATACCCTAAGGGTTAGTTATGACTGAAATGCATGATAATCTGATTCTATATGTTGTATGCCATGACATGTATGCCTGTTGCATGGGATATGGGTTATGTTGATGGAGGAAGCGTTCTGGTGGCGATGCCACAAATATCTGTTCTGGTGGCTCTACCACAAATATCTGTATCTGGTGACTCTGTCACACTATCTGTTCTGGCAGCCATGCTGCAAAATTCTGTGGCGTGTAGCAGATGGGTGGGTCGAGTTGTCTCCCCACATGGTGTAAGGTTGGTACGGGGGTGTATACGGTTGGATATGGGTTGGGTTCTGCATATATGAAATAACCATTCTGTCTCTATTATGGGCCTATGGGCTTCATCCTAAACTTTGTTCTGGGCTAAGGCCCAACTTAATCTGTTTCTGTGGTTTAAGCTGATTTAGACTATGGTTGGGTTATTTTACACAGTGAGTTTTCCAAACTCACCCCTTAATTTCATCCTTGCAGGTAATCCCCAACCATAGTGGCCTTGGAGCTGTGAGGGATTTGGAGTGGCCACACGTTCTGCAAATTCAGTTTTCTTCTAGTGATTCAGATAGCTTTTTATTTATTTTAACAGATTGGGTTTTAAGTTGTAATAAGGCCGCTTCAATTATTTTTAATTATTTTAATATGTTTACTAGAATAGATATGATATTATTTTAATCGTTGAAATTGAATAGCTTTAGGGCGCGTTTTTAAAAATAGTTACTTGATTTCAAAATATCACGATAACAAAGCAAAGCTTCTGCAATGAAAATGTTTTCAAAATTAATAATAACGAAACGATTTTCCGTGAACAACCACTCAGTTAAAGTGTGGCAATAGTGGTGTGCATGTCTAGGATTGGATTCGTGGAGAGCTTGGTGCTTAAGCAGTCTAATTGACTCACCTCCTCTTTTCTGGCATCCTACCTGGTCAACAGCTTCCATTCACTTTAATCTATAATGAAAATACTCTTAAATACCCTAAGGAAAGACTTTAGTGAAAACATGGTTTTTCTAGCAACGTTTCAATGAGACACGTCGGATTCAGTCGTAACGTTTGGGCAGGGTTTAGGGTGTTACAAATAATGCATCATTCAAATTAAGATTTTAAACATGCCAAAGTCACTCAATTTAGCCTAACATATAGCTACCTAAGACATCAAGTTTAAAATCCACACACATACCAAGCCTTGGATCAAAACAACATACCAACTGATGGCTTCAAACACAAGCATATACTTATATACCCAAACCAACATTTTACTTATAAATCAATTTACATCTCATTCACAAAATAACTAACAACCAAGACATACTAGGTACATGCCATCACCACACTTGAGATTGGGATCGTTGTTGGATGCTGAGTTAGCGATCAAAAGAGAAGTACCTAACCTACTCACAAAAAAAAAAAACCACACGCCGAGTAAAACTCAGTAATATTTCTATATTGCAAAAATTTGAAAACATAATGGTACATGAATGCTCAAATTGAATTATACGAATCATACTACTATCTAAGCTTACAATTACAAGATATCACCATTTCAATTTCAAGCATATTACCATATCATTTCATACTATACTCAATCTTTACATGTTTTCATATTGGATTGGCTATAACAAATACCTCAATTCATATCACTTGCTATATAAGTAGTTTTTTATATATCAATCAATAATTCATCTAAACAATGGTACAAACCAATCCATATTCAATCTGTAACACCCCTAACCCGTATCCGTCGCCAGAATAGGGTTATAGAGCATTAACGAATTTATAACACAATCGAACATACATTTCACATTGATTTTTCCATTCTAGTATAAAACATTCACAATCATTCATAACGTCCCTAATATGAGTCTACGAGGCCCAAAACATGCTTTAATAGTTTATGTGCCATGTGCCATTTTTCTCACCCAAACTTTCAATCACCTACATAAACCACATAGCACATAACATGGCATAAATAGGAATTCCAACCAAACTCAATCAAGTCTAATTCATGCTATTTCCATACCAAAAACTATAATGCTTATAACATCATAAATTGCCTATGCAAAACATGCCAATCACATTCACAATTTTACCTAAATGATTAATTTCATACAGACATTATCTTGCCATAAAACCTTAAGCATATCAACTTCCAATTTCAACCATTTGACATCTATAATGCTAATTCAACAAGCATATAAAATGATAATTATCAACCACATAACAAAAGGCCATTTGAACAAATATATACATCACCAAATATACCAAAATAAGCCAACTCTCATGGCTATACACAAAACCAAACACTTAACATTTACAAGCCAACTCAAATGGCTAAATTCATTACCAAACTATATACCAAAATGACCATAATTCCTATACATGCCATACAACCAAGAACATAAGCTCATAAGTACCAAAATAGAAGCTCATAATGTGATGCAATCTCCAACGACTCCCAATCCGAGCTAGCTTAGATATTCACTATAAAACACAGAAAAGTAAACAAAGTAAGCTATAAAGCTTAGTAAGCTCGTATAGTAATAAACTCAATTTTCCATAAATGCATAATTCAAACAATTGAATATAACAATATACAATTCATATTAATCCACAAACCTATCACATGATCATTTATAAGGTTAGATGTGAAATTTACAAGTTTTCTTTGATTCAAAGCTTATACAGTTCATGTACATACCTATACCATCTCGTATCAAACTCATACTCATCCATATCTTTGATATACCCGTTGAACCATTTGGAATATTATCAAATACTTTGGAATCTCGCACCCTAATTACCAATACATTGCCAAAGCTATCTCAACTCATATAACATATAATGCTCACTCTCGAGTTATCAACGGGTCTGCTCACACAAGCTGACGAGAATCCATAACACATGTTGGATAACTCAGCCACCGGTAAGACATACGGACCAGCACCCAAATCACATAAACCCTAATGACATGTCATTTGTATCCTAACCTATTACTAAAGTTCAACCAGATTTCTCATTTGTCGAATCATCGTCGAACATATCCGCAAGGTCGTATTCACAAATAATTCAATAACAAAGCATTTAAAACACAATTATATTAATGTTTATTAACATACGAACTTACCTCGAATGCAAAAACGATGAAATGAGTTGATTAGTCCAAAACATTATGTTTCCCCCGATCTAGATTTGAACTTCATTTTTCTTGATCTATATGTAATCAAATTTAGCTTATTTAATTTTCATTCTATTCAATTTAGCCCAAAAGTCACATTATGGCAA
The DNA here is from genome assembly GCA_025698475.1 of Gossypium anomalum. Lineage (NCBI taxonomy): Eukaryota > Viridiplantae > Streptophyta > Magnoliopsida > Malvales > Malvaceae > Gossypium > Gossypium anomalum. Next base: position 26,895,170 of record CM046958.1, on the reverse strand, counting down.
CTTTACACTTTTGCCCCTAATATTTCAACATTTTTACAATTTAGTCCTTATCTCATGAAAATACAAATTCATGCAATTAGGTCCCTACCCATGCTAGCTGAATTTCATATAGACCCATACCAGCCCTTATTTTTCATTTATTTCACAATTTAACCAACTAAATTTACACATTTCACAATTTAATCCTTAATTGGCAATTTTACCAAAAATCACTTACATATGTTGTTTATCTAACAATAAGCATACATTTTCTACCATCAAACATAAAAATACACCTATATTCATCAATGGCAAAACCCTAAACCTTTAACAATTTTGCAAATTAATCCCTAGCTAGCTAGATTAAGCTACAACAATCTCAAAAACATAGAAATCATTAAAAACGGATCAAAATTGAGGATGTTGAATGCTTCTGGATCCATGTTTGTGTGTGTGCATGTAAAGGGTGACAAAAAGGCTCAAAAAATAGCCTATGTGCTGGCCACACGGGTAGAGACACGGTCGTGTGTCTCAGCCGTGTGGAAGAGACGGTCTAGCACATGGGCATGTGACTTGGCCATGTGACCCTTAGTTGTTTACTGACGTCATAAACAGAGAGTTACACGGGCTGAGGACACGGGCGTGTGACACCACACGGCCTACCCAGACGGGCGTGTGACTCTTCAAAACATGAAAAATTTCTAAGTGATGTAAAATTTTTAGAGTTTCTCAGTTTAGTCCCGAACCCCTTCTAAAGTATGATTTGAGTTTTGTAGACCCAAATAAGGGACTATGTACATATGATTGAATATTTTGAAATATGAATGAAATTTTATGGTCGGGTTGGCATGATTGATTGCGTTTAAGTCCAATAATGCCTTGTATCCTGTCTCGGCATCAGACATGGGTAGGGGGTTTTACAAACAAGCATTCAAAGTGGTTCGGGACTAAACCGATAACTCAAGAAATTTTTAGAAAACATAAAAAAATTCAAAATACGGAGGACATACGGCCAGGCCACACAGCTAAAGACACCCCCATGTCACAGGCCGTGTGGACATTCGAAATGGGATCACATGGCCGTGTCCCAGCCCGTGTCTGGCCCCGTATAACTCCCTGAATTGGGTCACATGGCCAACCACATGCCCGTGTGACTAGCCCATGTATCCTTCGAAATGGCCTCACACGCCCGGGTGCCAGGCCGTGTGCTAGGTATTCACATAGCAATATTAATCACCTATTTCACATAAAAAATCACCTAAATGGTTACTTTCAAACATGCATTATTTGTCTATTACTAGCATAATAATCCAATTTCAATTTCAATCATTTTCAACCTTCAATACCAATTCTCAACAAGGTATTCACATAACAATTATAAACCATTTAAAAAAAGGTCATTTACTCATATATATACATCACAAGCATACCAAAATAAGCCAATTCATATGGCTAAACACATAACCAAAACATACATCATTTACAAGCCAAATCAATTGGCTAAATCCATTACTAACATATAGACCATAATAACCACAACTCCTATACATGCCATATAACCAAATACAGACATCAAAAAGTACCAAAATAATAGCTGGATAGTGTGATGAGATCTCCGACGACTACCAATCTGAACAGGCTTCAAAATCATTATAAAACACAGAAAAGTAAACAGAGTAAGCTATAAAGCTTAGTAAGCTCGTATAGTTAATAAGTGAAACTTACCATTCAATCTCAAATTAAGTTATCTATCATAAAACACTACAATTTAACTTAATCACAAGGCTAATATATGTTCATCCACATAGTAGATCATGTAGCTCACAAACTTCATAGATCCAATGCTTATACGGTTTACGTACATACCTACACTGATACATATCAATATCTTACCCTTTAATAGCTTCAATATACCCATTGAACAATTTGGAATAATATCAGATACTCAGGAATCTCGCACCCTAAGTGCCAATACAAGGCCAAAGCCATCTCAATATCATATCTCATATAATGCTCACTCTCGAGCTATCAACGAGTCTCCTCACACAAGCTAACGGTCAAGACATAGCTACACGGTGCTGCTCACACAAGCTAACGAGGATTTGCAACACATGCCAGATAACTCAACCACTAGTAGAACGTACAGACCCGCACCTAAAACACAAAAACCCCTAATGACAAGTCATTTGTATCCTAATCTATTCCCAAGGTTCAACTGGGATTTCTTCATCGAACATTTTCGTAAGATCGTATTCACAATTAATTCAATAATAAAGCATTTAAAACACAATTATATTAATACTTGTTAAAATACGAACTTACCTCAATCACAAAAATGACGTAATAGGATCGACTAGTCCAAAGCTTTATTTTTCCCCCAATCTTGATCTGAACGAGGCTTTTCTTGATCTATATCATCAAATTTAACTCATTTAAAACACATTATATTCAATTCAGTCCAAAAATTCATATTTGGTAATTTTACACTTTTACCCTTAATATTTTAACTTTTTTATAATTTAGTCCCTAGCTCATAAAAATGCAAATTCATGCAATTAAGTCCACACCCATGCTAGTCGAATTTCACCTATACTCATAGCAGCCCATATTTTTCATTATTTCTGTAATATCTCGAATTAGGGCCTAATCAGAATAGTGGTTTCGTGACCACAAATTCGAGATAGAAATAATTATTTTATAATTATTTTGAGGTTTATGATATGATTACATGATTGTGTGAAAATTTCGTGAAGAAATTCTATGCCTAAAGTGTTTAAATTGAAAGTAGGGACTAAATCGAATAAGTTGCAAAATTTGCATTCTAGAAGTTTTTAGTATGAAATTGCATTGAAATATTAATTAGGAGGTCTTAAATAGCAATTTGACTAATTTAAGTTCATGGACAAAATTAGGACATGGAAGGAATTTTTGGAAAGTTTAGTAGTAAGGGCATTTTGGTCATTTAGTTATTAAAATGACTTAAAAACAAAATTAAAAGCCAATTTTTGTCCATCTTCTTCATTAGGCCGAAATTTCAAGGGTTCTCCATAGCTAGGGTTTGTTTCAAGCTTCCAAGCTCCATAGTAAGTGATTCCAAGCCCCGTTTTTAATGTTCTTTACGTTTTTGAGATCCCGATAACTCGATTAAGCTTATGTTAGCAATAATTTAACCTAGGGTTTATATTTGGAAAAATACCCATAGGTGAAATTTGTGTATTTTGATGTTTTATGATAGAATATGAAGTTTTAAATTATGTTAGACAACTTGTACTACTCGATTTTAAGCAAAAACGAGTAAAAGGGCTTAATCGGTAAAAATACCTAATAGTCACAAGTACATGTTAGAGTGAGAATTTGATGTTGCCATAGAAGAGAAAAGTGATCATCATGTTGTAAAACATAAGAATAAGGAATAAAGTTTAATCCCGAGCCTAGGGGCAAAAATGTAAATATGTAAAAGTTTAGGGGTAAAATTACAATTTTACTAAGATTTGAGTTAAGGATTAATTTGATAATGTGAGTATTAAATAAGCTAAATGTGTTATTTTAGATCAAGAAAGACGTGGAATCGACCTCAATCGAGGAAAAGAAAAGATTGTGGACTAAATTGCAAAATCTTTGTATTTTGGTACCAAGGTAAGTTCATGTGTAAATAATGTAGCATAATTGTTATTTTTAAATTATTGATGTTAATTATATGATATGGTGATGGAATGGTTGAGAAAATGTTTGATAATGATAAATTATGAAAATGGTTAGTTTAGATTATGTTTGATGTTAAGGAAAATTATTAAGATACTTAGTGCATAAAAACTCATAAAAGGGATAAAATTTGCCATAAACAGCAGTCATGCAAACAACATCGATACGATTTGAAAAATTTACTAAAAGTCATAGAAATTGAATTTGGTGATGGAGTACATATCAAATTGAAGCTTATTATGTCTAGTTTCACATGAAACAAATGAAACAGTAAAGGAATTATATGTTAAAAGATATTTGAATTTTGGTGAAACAGGTCATAGCAGTTTGAATCCCCTGCTCCAACTTTAGAAATTCACCATAAATTGTAAAGATATAATTAGGTGGTTTATTTTGTATCCTCAGAATCCTTATTGAGGATAGTTTTACAAACTTTGAGAGATAAGTAGCTGTATGCTAAGTTTAGTAAAAGTGAATTTTGGCTACGGGAAGTTGGATTTTCCCGAATTAGGGCCTAATCGAAATAGTGGTTTCGTGACCACAAATCTGAGATAGAAATAATTATTTTATAATTATTTTGAGGTTTATGATATGATTACATGATTGTGTGAAAATTTCATGAAGAAATTCTATGCCTAAAGTGTTTAAATTGAAAGTAGGGACTAAATCGAATAAGTTGCAAAATTTGCAAGAAGCATTAGGTACAAAGTTAAATTTCAGCACTGCCTTTCATCCACAAACCGATGGACAATCAGAAAGAGTAATTCAGATTCTTGAAGACATGCTCAGATGTTGTGTATTGGAATTTCAAGGAAGTTGGGAAAGATATTTGCCGTTGGTAGAATTTGCTTACAACAATAGTTATCAGACGAGCTTGAAAATGGCACCTTATGAAGCATTGTATGGTCGTAAGTGTCGAACGCCTTTGTATTGGACTGAGCTCAAGGAAAATCAGATTTATGGAGTTGATCTAATAAAAGAACTGAAGAAAAGGTGAAAGTGATTCAAGATTGTTTGAAAGTCGCTTGAGATAGATGTAAATCGTATGCGATTTGAAGAGAAAAGAGATTGAATATCAAGTTGGTGACAAAGTGTTTTTGAAAGTATCCCCGTGGAAGAAAGTCCTTAGATTTGGACGGAAGGGCAAATTAAGTCCGCGTTTCATTGGGCGTATGAAGTAATTGAAAAAGTTAGACCAGGTAGCATATCGGCTAGCATTACCACCGAATTAGAGAAGATTCATGATGTGTTCCACGTATCTATGTTACGTCGGTATCGTTCGGATCCTTCACATGTAGTTTCACCGACAGAAATTGAACTACAACTAGATATGACCTACGAAGAAGAACCGATTAAGATTTTAGCTCGAGAGGTCAAACAACTAAGGAATAAAAATGTTGCACTTGTGAAGGTGTTGTGGCAAAGGCATGGAATAGAAGAAGCTACATGGGAATCTGAAGAAACTATGAGAAATCAATACCCACATCTGTTTACCGGTAAGATTTTTGAGGACGAAAATCCTTAAAGGGGGGGAGAGTTGTAATATCCCGAATTAGGGCCTAATCGGAATAGTGGTTTCGTGACCACAAATTTGAGATAGAAATAATTATTTTATAATTATTTTGAGGTTTATGATATGATTACATGATTGTGTGAAAATTTCGTGAAGAAATTCTATGCCTAAAGTGTTTAAATTGAAAGTAAGGACTAAATCGAATAAGTTGCAAAATTTGCATTCTAGAAGTTTTTAGTATGAAATTGCATTGAAATATTAATTAGGAGGTCTTAAATAGCAATTTGACTAATTTAAGTTCATGGACAAAATTAGGACATGGAAGGAATTTTTGGAAAGTTTAGTAGTAAGGGCATTTTGGTCATTTAGTTATTAAAATGAATTAAAAACAAAATTAAAAGCCAATTTTTGTCCATCTTCTTCATTAGGCCGAAATTTCAAGGGTTCTCCATAGCTAGGGTTTGTTTCAAGCTTCCAAGCTCCATAGTAAGTGATTCCAAGCCCGTTTTTAATGTTCTTTACGTTTTTGAGATCCCGATAACTCGATTAAGCTTATGTTAGCAATAATAATTTAACCTAGGGTTTATATTTAGAAAAATACCCATAGGTGAAATTTGTGTATTTTGATGTTTTATGATAGAATATGAAGTTTTAAATTATGTTAGACAACTTGTACTACTCGATTTTAAGCAAAAACGAGTAAAAGGGCTTAATCGGTAAAAATACCTAATAGTCACAAGTACATGTTAGAGTGAGAATTTGATGTTGCCATAGAAGAGAAAAGTGATCAGCATGTTGTAAAACATAAGAATAAGGAATAAAGTTTAATCCTGAGCCTAGGGGCAAAAATGTAAATATGTAAAAGTTTAGGGGTAAGATTGTAATTTTACTAAGATTTGAGTTAAGGATTAATTTGATAATGTGAGTATTAAATAAGCTAAATGTGTTATTTTAGATCAAGAAAGACGTGGAATCGACCTCAATCGAGGAAAAGAAAAGATTGTGGACTAAATTGCAAAATCTTTATATTTTGGTACCAAGGTAAGTTCATGTGTAAATAATGTAGCATAATTGTTATTTTTAAATTATTGATGTTAATTATATGATATGGTGATGGAATGGTTGAGAAAATGTTTGATAATGATAAATTATGAAAATGGTTAGTTTAGATTATGTTTGATGTTAAGGAAAATTATTAAGATACTTAGTGCATAAAAACTCATAAAAGGGATGAAATTTGCCATAAACAGAGTACTGCAGCAACACTGACACGAGTTTCAAAATTTACTAAAAATCATAGAAATTGAATTTGGTGATGTAGTACATATAAAATTGAAGCTTATTATGTCTAGTTTCACATGAAACAAATGAAACAGGTAAAGGAATTATATGTTAAAAGATATTTGAATTTTGGTGAAACAGGGTCATAGCAGTTTCTGAATCCCCTATTCCAACTTTAGAAATTCACCATAAATTGTAAAGATATAATTAGGTGGTTTATTTTATATCCTCAGAATCCTTATTGAGTCTAGTTTTAGTAGAAATAAACTTCATAGTCATATGAATTTTTTACAGAGAGAAATGTGGTTCGTAGTAAACAGAGGTCAAACCAGTCAAGTCCTGAAACAGGGGTAACTTTAAATAATAAACTGTACTAATTTGCTCAACCAAAAATTCTAGAAAAAAATTAGTAGATAGGTATATGAGTCTAGATTCAAGGAAAATTTACGGATCATGATTTTGAGTTTCGTAACTCAAGATATGATTTTTCTTGTGACTGTGACGCAAGTAGCTTAAAAGCTGTGAATGTAGAAACAAATAATCCAAAGTTCTAAAAATGTTAAATTAAGCTTAGTAACACCTCATACTCGACTCCGGCAACGGTCTCGGGCGTGGGGGCATTACAATTTCATATATTCACCACACAATTTATCACATTTCTCAATTGAATCCCTAATTGACAATTTTATCAAAAATATTTAACAAATGTTGTTTATGTAACAACAACCATTCATTTTCTATCATCAAACATCAAAATACACATATATTCATTAATGGTAAAACCCTAGACCTTTAACAGTTTTGCAAATTAGTCCCTGGGCTAGCTAAATTAAGCTACAACAACTCCAAAAACATAGAAATTATTAAAAATGGGACAAAAATCGTACCTAATTGGACAAAAATGCCTTGGTTGAATATTGAAGCTTAAAAATGGCTTTCTTATGCCCTAATTTTGGTGGTCATCTTCATTTAGTAAGATGATACTTCCTTTTTCTATAGTTTAATTAAGTTATTTATTAATTTACATTTTTAACCTTATTAATTAACAACCAAATCACTTAATTTAATGCCCATATTTTTCCACTAATTATACTAATGGTCTAATTACCATTTAAGGAATTCCACTTTAAGGTTCCATAGCTATTAGACACTTTTAGCTAATAGAACTCAACTTTAACACTTTACGCGATTTAGTCCTTTTTATCGAATTAAACATTCAAACGATAAAATTTCTTAACGAAATTTTCATACAATCATACTATCATGCTGTAGACCTCAAAATAATAATAAAATAAATATTTTAACCTCAGATTTGTGGTCTCAAGATCACTGTTCTGATTTGACTAAAAACGGGTTGTTACACCAAGTATAAGCTTCTCTTTGCAGTAGAGAAACAACACAAATTACGCTTTCACGCAGGTTGCATTCAAGTTGTTGCAAGATGCGTTTAGTGGATTCAATCCAAACTTTAGCTGCAGAGGGATCAACCCCTTTCAACCCCAAGAAATTGGTCGCACCATATCTACGCATTCTTTTATTGGAGCCCGACAAACTGTAGGTGCATATACCGTAGCGGATGTAGTTCCCGTAACATGCTAAAGAGCATTAGCTATAGCTCGAAATAACTGTGGTCACCTACTCCCTCATTATTACATCGCTCAACATTAGGTTGTTGAGTACTAACTGGAATATCACTCGGTGTTACTAATTCGGTTCCATCTAGCTTATTAGAGATATCATCGTCGGTATACATCTCTTGATCAACTTCATTATTATAGTCATCCAACATTTTCAACTATTAAACAAAAACAAATATAATCAACAAACAAATCCTAACTCAATTCGACTCAACTAATACTTGTACCTCTAAACTCGATTCTAAGCTCAATTTAGTCCAAGAATCGGCTAAACCTGAAAGCACTGATACCATTAAATGTAACACCCTTAACCCCTCTCCGTCGTCAGATTAGGGTTACAAGGATTACTATACAATTGAAACATTTATATTTAATTTCATTCAATATCATAAACATAACATAAACCATTTTTACATACACATATTGTCCCTAAATTGAGCCCTCAAGGCCCTAAAAATACTTTAGAAACAAATCAGGACCAATTTGAAAACATTTGAAAACCCTAGGAAAAATTCACAAAATTTTAAAAACAGGGGTCACACGGCCGTGTGGCCAGGCCATGTGCTTCACACAGCTGAGACACACGTCCATGTCTTAAGCCATGTAATAATCGAAATAGGGACACACGGCCTTGTCCTTGCCCGTGTCCTTACCCGTGTAACATTCGAACTAGAGACACACGGCCATGTCCCAACCCATGTAACTCATTGAGTAAGGTCAGACAGTCATGTCTCATACCCGTGTGCCAGGCCGTGTAACTCTCAAAATAGCCCCACACGCCCGTGTACCAGGCCGTGTGCTAACTAACTTGCACCTTAAGCACTCAACAAATGGCACACGACCGTGTCGCCAAAGCTATGTGCCTCACACGGCAAAGTCGCACGCCCGTGTCTCTAGCCGTGTGAACCCAAAATGTACCTTAAACAACAAGTTTACCATTTTTTACTTGCTTAGGTATTAAGAAACTCAAAAACCAATCATTTAACCTCTTCAAAATATGATCAAACATACTCAAAACAATCATCTTAGGGGTCTAACCAATGTACCCTCATTGCTGCCACATTTTATATAATCAAAACATATCAACAATGCATCATTCAAATCAAGATTTTAAACATGCCAAAATCACTCAATTTAGCCTAACATATAACTACCTAAGACATCAAGTTTAAAATTCACACACATACCAAGCCTTGGATCAAAACAACATACCAACTTATGGCTTCAAGCACAAACATATACTTATGTACCCAAACGAACATTATACTTATAACTCAATTTACATCCCATTCACAAAATAACTAACAACCAAGAAATCCTAGGTACATGCCATTAGAAAATTAAACATCACCACACTTGAGGTTGGGATCATTGCTGGATGCTGAGTCAGCGATCAAAAGAGAAGTACCTAACCTGCACACGGAAAACAAAACCGCACGCTGAGTAAAACTCAGTTATATTTCTATATTGTGAAAATTTGAAAACATAATGGTACATGAATGCTCAAATTGAATTATACGAACATACTACTATCTAAGCTTACAATTAAAAGATATCACCATTTCAATTTCAAGCATATTACCATATCATTTCGTACTATACTCAATCTTTACATATTTTCATACTGGATTGGTTATAACAAATATCTCAATTCATATTGCTTGCTATATAAGTAGCTTTTCATATATCAATCAATAATTTATTTAAGCAATGGTACAAACCAATCTATATTCAATCCATGAGTGCATCACTCATATATTTCATTTATGATGACATCATCACATTTCATTTTTCAATCCACATTCTTATTTCCAATTCACATACTTTGCCATTTCAATATCGATTACGGAACTTTATTACTTTATTACCCCAATTAACACGACTCAGACTTGAACAGATACACGGATTCAATCAACACACCAATTTGGCACCAAGTGTCTCATTGGATAAATCCTAAGTAATAACTGTGCCTAACGCTATATAAATTGACACCCAGTGTCTCATCAGTTAAACCGAAGTGATTTGGCACCCAGTGCCTCATCGACTCGATATCGAATAAATCTCTAAACTCTTCCTATCTTGTGGCATGCCATCTATATCAATCTTAGCCTGAAACATTTAATAGGGTTACATTTCACTTACAAATACATCCAATATCCAATTCTCATATTTGCACATTATCACATTTAAACATATATTCATTTCAATTTCATATAACCAATACATTCATAATATATATCAAATCGATCCATTTTAATCAACTATAATTTCAATTCAATCTCAAAGTACTAAAGTACTCACCTCAACTACTCACCATATGCAATAATTCAAGATACAATAATTAACAACTAGGTTCGGATTATAGAAACACAAACCGTGGATTTTGAGCTATTCGACGTCGATTTTACCTTTCCCCTTTTTAGTCGAGGATTCCAGTACGACGTTAGCTATGGAATTAAAACAATTAAAATACATTAATAGTACACAATTCAATTCCAAGTTGAATATTTTAGTTTTTACACAATATTTGCTTAAATTTCAATTTAGTCCTTAAACTTAGACAAATTTTTAATCTTCACAATTAACTCTATATTTTCATACTCATTTCACTTTAAACTAAATTTAACAAATTATACCCTTAAATTTTAAAATTTTCACAATTTAGTCCCTAATACTCAAAATTTACAATTTGTTCTACAATTTAGTCCTTTTCTATTTCTAAATTAAAAATCTATCAATTTAATCCCTAATACTAAAACTATTCAAAAATAACAACATCTAAATCTTAATCAATGCTAAAATATCAACATGGCCAGGTAGTTCTAAGTACCGGGATTCCAAAAATACAAAAATTACAAGAAAATGGACTAAATTGACTAACCAATTGAAGTTGAAAAGTTAGAAACCCTTAGGCCGTGCATTCTCCCTTCTTTTCTTTCTTATTTTTCTTTTAATTTGTATGCAACCACCTTCTTTTATTATTATTATATAATACATTTATACATACATTTAATTTTTAACTTTTTAATTAATATAACATACATATATATTAAGTTTACAAATATAATGTATATGTATATATTTTTTATTAATACCATCCACTCAACAAGATAGATGTATGTTTACCATTTTAGTCCTTTTAATTTATTTCAATCTATAAGTCAACTTTTAATCTATACGCGATTTAGTCCTAGTACTTTAACAACTCTTACTTTTGCAAAATTCACTTAACTAAAATTTAATTCACTAATAAACTAACCTCGCAAATACTAAATAAAAATATTTACGGTTTCAATTTACGAAAACGGGATCCCAAACTTTATTTTTCGACACCCTAACTATCAGGTCATTACAGGACCTTTTAAGAATAATCATATTATTATCAGGATTTTATTATTAAATACTTTATTTGTACACACAGAAAAAGAAACTGAAATAACAACGGCAATGTCTTATATTAACAAATAAGGTAAAATGAGTATGTGATTACAATCATCTCATGATTAGTCTTTGGGTATACTCTAACACCCATACTTGACCCGATCATCGAGTCTGGACTATAGGATGCTATATTCTAATTTCAAATTTAACTTATACTTTCAATCATGTTTATCCACAATAACAAAAGAATAAAGATAAGAATATATTTAGTACTGCTACTAAGAAAATTCAAATCTTACAAAATATTTGTCGATGATAAAACTTTAATTTAATATACAACAATGTCACCAATTAATCCTTAACATGTTTAAAAATTGTCACTTGGTACTAAAAATTTGTATTATGGACATTTAATTAAATTTACAACAAAGACCCTAAGACTCCACCACCGGGTCACCCCACTATACGAATATTACAATAAGAGACAAAATTTGCCAATGCACGATGGTCTCTCGCTTAATCCCTTCTCAAATTCCCAAAATCCCCTATACCTGCAATGCATAATTAAACAAGTTCTAAAGAACTTAATGAGTTTCCATACCTTACTAACACAATGCTAACAACTGCACTTCGTGGTTGGGACTTCACAATGGTTTTGCCTGTTTTAAGACAATACGCCATCCTCCCTATCACATTTAAAAGATTTCCTGGTGGTTTTCCCTTCTAACTCCATTTTTATATTAATTGCCCTCATGGCTCCTTATGCATCTACCTCATCGAGAAGGAAATCCTTACAGATTCTCTCTTGCGAACTGTAAGAGATACTCCATGAACAATTCCATTGCACAACTTACACCAATGACTATATATATTCACAGAAGACCATTCTTGGCGAATAGTCCCTATTGCGAACTGATAATAGTGGTTTGTCTTACCAAACTCAGACTCGTAAAACAATCATCTTGGAGGTTTTCTCTTTCAAATAAATGACTTCTAGGCAGATTCTTAACAGTGAATCCTCTATTTATGGAATCATACTTATGAGATAGTCATGGTGGACTACCATATCTTTCATAAAGTGTTTCGTATAAATAGATAGCTTGCATAGTATTTCAGACACAAAACTTACTTAGATAATCAGTTTCTTCATTTCAGAAGTATAGGAGAATATCATTGTATTGTCCCCAAAAGGACCTAGCATGTAACAACCCGATTTTGGGCCTAGTCGAAATAGTAGTTTCAGGACCACGAATCTGACATAGGAAAAAAAAATTTATTATATTTTTGTGGTCTACAATTTTATGGAATAATTTCATGAAAATTTCATTCAAAAAATTTGACGTTTGGGCACTCAATTTAGTAAAAAGGACTAAATTGTAAAAAGTGCAAAAGTTGAGTTCTACTTATTAAAGGTGTCAATTGCTATGAGATTTTAAATTAGAGGTCCTTAGTTGGTAATTTGACCATTTTTTAAGTTAGTGGACAAAAGTAGACATGAGGTAAGTGAATTTTAGCGATTTAGGAAAAGGGTATTTTGGTCATTTGGTTAATAAAAGAATAAAAGGGAAAATAAAGCCAAAATCTACTCATCTTTCTTCAACCTTGACCGAAACTTGTAAGAACACCATAGCTAGGGTCTTTTCATCTTTCAAGCTTGATTGTAAGTACATCCTAGCCTTGTTTTTAATCCTCTTTACATTTTTGAAGTGGTTATCATCCGATCTAGCTATTTCTACCATTAATTTGAGCTATGATTGAGGTCTCGCATTTCACCCATGTTAGATATTTGTGCATTTTGATGTCTAATGGTAGATTATGCAAGTTTAATGTTAGATAAACAACTTTTACTAGGTGATTTTTGATGAAAATGTTAAAAGGACCTATTTGTAAAAAGATTTCAAAATGTGTGTAATAATGTGATTTAATGAAAAATGTGGGCTGTTACAAGCATGTATAGGGTTTGGCTAGGCTTGGGTCTTGATGAAATTGAATATATTTCATTCTACGAGCCTAGGGACCAAAATGTAAATATGGTAAAGTTTAGGGGCAAAAATGTAATTTTTCCATAGTGTGATTTTTGGACTAAATTGAGTAATGCGGTTAATAAATGAGTTAAATTTGCTATTATAGATCAAGAGAAACGAGGTTTAGACCTAGATAGAGGGAAAAATAAAGTCTTTGACGATTAGGTCCATTTCTACTATTTTTGTATCGAGGTAAGTTCGTATGTAAATAATACATTGTTATTTATGTTTTAATTGCTTTAATATTGTATGAATTGTGAATTGCTCTTAAAATTAATCGACAAAGTTTGACAAGTGAGAAATCCCGGTTGAACTTTAGGAATAGTTAGGATACGAATGTCATGACATTAGGGTTATTTGAGATTACACGTAAGACCATATCCAGGATATGGCATCGATATGAGACTTCGTGTAAGAACATAGTTGGGCTATTGGCATCGATATGAGATCCCATGTAAGACCATATCTGGGATATGGCATTGGTATGGTACTATGAGTGTGAGATTTCCCGACTATCCTTTAGTTTTCCAAGTGGTTCAACCGGAACCGTAACAGAAATGTTAATGTTGCAAAAGACCATGGTATGTTCCAAGATGGTACAGGTATGTACGTAAGACTTATGCTTAATGAGCTCGATGTGTGATGAATCCCTCGGTAAGGTTATGATTGTGCAAGTTATGATACAAAGGTTATAATAATATCCATTCCAAGTTGGACTATGAGATTTATAATGACATATATGTTAATTCACTTATTGTTAATTGCATGATAAATGTGTGTTTATGATGCTTATTATTTGCATAGGAACTTACTAAGCTTTAAAGCTTACTCATTTTCTTTTCCCTTATTTTATAGTGCCACAAAGCCAGCTCAGGGATCGAAAATTGTCATAGATCCAGTCACACTATCAACTTATTATTTTGGGTACCAATGATTTTAACATTTTGAGTTATGGCATGTATAGGGACTTGGTCGTTTTGTTATGTGTCATAATTGATTTGGCCTAATGTGTTGGCCTATATTGGTTGATAATTCATTTTGTAAATGGCCATATGAAATTGGCTAATATTGGTTTAAGTATATGGATATGATGATGCCTTTCATGGATGTGGAAATTTGTATGGTTTAAGTTGAATAGCATGTGATGGTTGTATGTGATAGATGATAATATGTGAATGATGTGTGGATGCCTTGTTTGTGGCTGATTGGGTTGAATGTATATGCTTGGATGGGTATTATATGTTGTTGTGTAGGTTGTGCATGGAAGGGTGGCAAAAAGGCTTGGTAAATAGCCTTATTTTTGTCCACACGGGTAGACACACGGGCATCTGTCTAGGCTGTGTATGACACACGACTTGCCCTATGGGCGTGTGATTTGGTCGTGTGTCCCCTGCACCTTAATTGTTGCAAAACAGAATGTTCAGTATCGAGCACATGGGAAAAGACACGGGCGTGTGTCTCTGTAACATCCCTTATCCGTGTTCGACGCCAGAACAGGGTACGAGGCATTAACGGAACATACACATGCAATCGTACAAAATCGAGAAATAATTTTTACATATAAATTAAACTTTTAAATTTTCATCACTAAGTCCCAGATATGGATCTACGAGGTCCAAAACATATTATGGAAGTGGTGCGGAACTAAACTGAGAACTTTGAAAATCATTGGAAAATTTCTTGAAAATAGGGGCATTCGCCCGTGTCCAAGGCAATGTCCTTCACACAACCATTCACATGTCACATTTTCCATAGTCATTACACACTTATTCAACCAACTCATGCCTCTCACAAAATGCACATCATAAAATATAACTTAACTAATATTAGCCAACGTCGATGGCCTTATATAAAATGAGTTATCAAATATTAAAGGCCAACATTTTAGGCCAAATCAATTATGACATATAACGAAATAACCAAGTCCTCTATACATCCCATAATTCAAAATATGAATTTCAAAATACCAAAAGAATGATGATAGTTTGGATGGATCTCCGACGATCTCCGTACCCCGAGCTAGCTTGGTGATACTATAAAATAAGGGAAAAGAGAGGGGGGTAAGCATATAGCTTAGTAAGGAGGTATTTAAATAATAAAAAAATTATTAACATGCTTCTATAAATCCTCAAAATATGTTTTCAAAATAATACAATCATTAACAACAGATAGATCGACTATTTACTCAAGTTCAAAACAAGTTGTCTATTCAAGTCACAGTTACTAAATTATTTATATCTAAAATTATAGAACTCCAAATTAATATCCGCTAATTTTTCCAGAAACTAGACTCGAATATATTCTTACCATAAAATTTTCAGAATTTTTGGTTTAGCCAATAAGTATAGTTTATTCTTTAAAGTCACCCCTATTTTGCTGTTGGATAGTTCTGACCCGTCTTCACTAAAAATTAATTATCTCCCCATACGGGATTCAGATGATGTTCTCATTTGTTTCTTTTGAAAATAGACTCATTAATTATTTTAATCATGTAAATTATAATGCATAATTTTTTTAAAATTTTTTAATAATTTTCCCAAATCAGAATAGGGGATTCCGAAATCATTCTAACTTTGTCTCACAAAAATTCAAAGAGCTCATAGTATGAAATTATTTTGCTTACACTGTTTCCTTTATATGAAAATAGACTCACTAAGATTTAATTGAATATCTTAATCAACCTCTAATTTGATTTCTACCATTTTTGGTGATTTGTCAAATTCACACAACTGCCGCTGTCCAAAACTATTTTATTACTAAATTTCACTCTTTCATGTTTTCTTTGTAGTAACTTTCATTGTAGCACTTACTCCATATCAATCTTACCAATGTTCGATCACATTGCTCAAAATTTTGCACACATGTATCTGCACTTATTCAACACATAGTCATATTCAATTACACCTAGTCATTTCCCGTTGAACACTTCAGAATAATAACGGATACCCGATGGCTTGCACATAATACCACCCTTTTGTAGTCAAAGCTACCTTCTTCACAAAGTGGCCTTCACATAGTACCACACTTGTGACCAAAGCTATCTTTCTTCACAAAGTGGCCTTCATATAGTACCACACTTGTGACCAAGCTATCTCTTCTTAAAGTGGCTTTCACATAGTACCACACTTGAGTCACTAATGGCATGTCACTTGTATCATATTTTGTTCCTAATGCTCAACCAATAAATTTCTCACTTTTCGATACTTGTCAATTTCATTCAATATTTAGACACATTTCATAAAACATACAAACTTACCTCGGTGCAAAATATGACGAATTTGCAATTTAGTCCACGACCTTTTCTTTTCCCCGATCAAGGTCAATTCCTCGTCTTTCTTGATCTATAATAACACATTTAACTCACTTAATACTCACATTATTCAATTTAGTCCAAAAATCACACTATGAAAAAATTACATTTTTACCCCTAAAGTTTCACGTATTTACAATTTTGCCCCTAGACTCGTAAGATGAAAAGCACTTATTTTTCTCAAATCCTAAGCCTAGCCAATTCATATTCCCTCTTATAGCAGCTCACATTTTTCACTAAATCACATTTTCTACACATAATTTTACAAGTTTTACAAATAGGTCCTTTTGTGCAATTTCATCAAAAATCACTTAGTAAAAATTGTATATCATACCCCAAACTTTCATATTCTTCCATAAAAAATCAAAACACATGCAAGTCATCCATGGGTAAATTTTTAAACACAAACCCTAGCTCAAACTAATGGTGGAAATAGCTAAACCGAGCTATGAGGATCTAAAAAATGTAAAGAACATTAAAAACAGGGCTAAAACGGACTTACAATCGAGCTTGGAAGCTTGAAAAGCCCTAGCTATGTCTTCCTCATGTGAAATTCTGCCAAGGGGTTGAAGATGGACAAAAATTGGCTTTTAATTTTGTTTTTAATTCATTTTAATTACTAAATGACCAAATTACCCTTAATGAAAAACTTTAGAAATATACCAAACCATGTCCATTTTTGTCCACCAACTTAATAAATGGTATAATTACCATTTAAAGACCTCCAATTTAAAATTTCATAACAATTGGAGACCTCTAACATGTAGAACTCAACTTTTGTACTTTTTACAATTTAGTCATTTTCACTAAATTGAGTGCCCAAACGTCGAAATTTTTGAACGAAATTTGCACGAAATCGTTTCATGAAATTGTAGACTATAAAAATATAATAAAAGTGAACTTTACTACGTTGGATTTGTGGTCCCGAAACCACTATTTCGACTAGACCCAAAATTAGGCTGTTACAACTCTCTCCCATTTAGGGATTTTCATCCGCAAAAATCTTACCGGTAAAGAGGTTTGGGTACTATTTTCTCATGGCTTTCTCTGGTTCCCACATAGCCTCTTCTACTCCATGTCTTTGCCATAATACTTTCACTAAGACTATACTTTTATTTCTCAACTATTTAACTTCCCGAGCCAAAATCTTTATCGGTTCCTTATCATAGGTCATATCCGGCATAATCTTAATCTCTGTCGGAGAAATCACATGTAAAGGATCGGAACAATATCATCGTAACATCGATACATGAAACACATTATGAATTCTTTCTAACTCTACCGGTAAAGCTAACCGATACGCCACTAGTCCAATTCTTTCAATAACCTCATAGGCCCAATGAAACGCAGACTCAACTTGTCCTTTCGAGAAAATCTTAGAATTTTCTTCCATGGAGATACTTTCAGAAACACTTAATCACCCACTTGAAACTCAATCTCTTTTCTTTTCAAATCCACATATGACTTTTGTCGATCTGATGCAGCTTTCAAACAATCACGAATTACTTTCACTTTCTCTTCGGTTTCTCTAACCAGATCAACCCCATCAATCTGTTTCTTACTGAGCTCGATCCAATACAAAGGAGTTTGACATTTGCGACCATACAATGCTTCGTACGGTGCCATCTGTATACTCGATTCGCAACTCGATTCAAAAATCTGAATCACAACTCGATTCGCACTGAGCTCTCTTGGCTTGCAATTCACTGTCATTCTTCTGAGCTTTACAAATTTGCTGAAGAAATAATGGTCTAGCCCTCAACTCGGCCAAAATCGAACCATCATCAGACAAAGTCAAACTCTTACTCATAGCTCTTAAAGCAAACAAGGATTTTTTGCTCAAGGCATCAGCGACTACATTCACTTTTCCTTGGTGGTAATCAATCGCTAGCTCATAATCTTTTATTAATTCGAGCCACCTCCGTTGTCGCAAATTCAAATCCTTTTGACTCATCAGATACTTTAAACTCTTGTGATCGGTAAAGATTCGGCATTTCTCACCATACAAATAATGACGCAAAATTTTCAAAGCAAAGACGATGGCAGCTAGTTCCAAGTCATGCGTCGGATAATTCTTCTCGTGCAGTTTCAACTGTCTCGAGGAATAAGCTACCACTTTGCCCTCTTGTATCAACACACAACCAAGACATTCAATAATGCATCACTATAAATCACGAACTCTTTCCCCATCTCAGTTGCACCAAAACAGGCGCCTCAGTCAATAATGCTTTCAATTTCTCGAAACTTTACTGACATTTATCGGTCCATTCAAACTTAACATTCTTTTGCAACAACTTAGTCATAGGAGAGGCAATAATTGAGAATCCCTCGACAAAATTTCTATAATACCCGGTTAAACCCAAAAATCTTCTAACCTCAGATACATTCTTTGGCAGTCTCCAATCAACAATTGCCAAAATTTTGCTCGGATCAACCCGAATACCATCACCTGAAACTATGTGTCCCAATAATCTAACTTCACAAAGCCAAAACTCACTTTTACTGAACTTAGCAAACAATTTCTTTTCTCTCAAAATCTGCAACACAGTTCTTAAGTGTTCGACATGCTCAGACTCATCACGGGAGTAAATCAGGATGTCATCTATAAACACAACTACAAACTTATCCAAATAAGGCCGAAAAATTCGATTCATCAAGTCCAAAAAAAATAGCTGGAGCATTCGTTAAACGAAAAGCATCACAAGAAATTCATAGTGTCCATACCTCCTTCTGAAAGCGGTTTTTGGCACATCTGACTCTTTCACTCTTAACTGATAGTAACCGGATCTCAAATCGATCTTTGAAAATAGTGTCGTCCCTTTCAACTGGTCGAACAAATAATCAATCCTCGGTAACGGATACTTGTTCTTTATAGTCACTTTGTTGAGCTGACGGTAGTCAATACAAAGCCTCATAGATCCGTTTTTCTTCTATGCAAACAGTACGGGAGCACCCCAAGGAGAAAAACTCGGTCTCACAAATCCTTTATCTGTCAATTCTTACAATTGAGCTTTTAATTCTTTCAATTCAGTCAGAGCCATTCTATACAGAGCAATCGAGATTGGTATAGTCCCAGGTAATAAATCAATAGCAAATTCAACCTCTCAAATCGGAGGTAACCTAGGAAATTCTTCCAGAAACACATCTGAGAATTCACAAACTACCGGTATTGATTCAAGTTTCAACTCAGATATCTCAGTACTCAACATGTATGCAAGAAAAGCTTCACACCCTTTTCTCATGTATTTCTGAACAGACATGTGAAAGATCACCATAGGCAATTTATTTGATTCATCTGTTTCAACCCAAAGAATCTCACCATTTTCACATTTCAACTCAAGGGTTTTCTGTCTACAATTTACCTGGGCATCATGCAATGTCAACCAATCCATACCCAAAATAACATCAAACTCATCAAATGCTAACAACATCAGATTAGCCGAAAAACAGTGACCTTGAATCATCAAAGGACAATTCTTACAAACCTTATCAACTACCACATATTTGCCTAAAGGGTTGGACACTTTAATCACAAATTCAATAAGTTCAACAGGCAAACTCTTACTAGATACTAAATTCACACAAACATAGGAATGAGTAGATCCAGGGTCAATTAATGCAATAATAGTAGTATCACAGAGGGAGAATGTACTAGTAATCACATCGGGAGATGATGCCTCCTCACGAGCACGTATGGCATAAGCTCTAGCAGGTGCTCTAGTTTCTGATCTCACAGCTGAATCTTTCACTACACTGTTACTACTAGCTCCGTTTTCAGTATTTCTCAGTGGTCTACCTCTACTGGCAGTATTACCCGGTCTAACACTCTAAAATTTTTCTTTTTCGACCTTTTTAGGGCAATCTTTAATGTAGTGCTCTCGAGAACCACACTTGAAACAAGCTCGGTTAATTAACCAACACTCACCAAAATATCACCTACCACAATGCTGACACTAGGGTTTATTAGACCTCACATTACCCACACTTGCCATTAAAGTAGCTTGAGCTTTCGAACTCGAATATGGTCTCCCACGTTCTCGGTGCGAATACCCAGCTAAAACAGTCAATTGAGGATTCATCTCTTTAGACTTCTTTGAATGAGATTGGAATGACTTACTCATTAGCCTTTTTCTTGCATCTCGAGCCTCAATCACAGCTTTTCTCTTTTCTTTGTTCAGTTCTTCAGCCTTGCAAGCTCAACCAACTAACACAACGAATTCTTTCAATTCTAAAATCCCATCTAACAGTTTGATGTCCTCTTTTAACCCATCGTTGAATCTCTTGCACATAATAGCCTCAGTAGACACACATTCCTGGGCATACTTGCTGAGTCTAACAAATTCACGTTCATATTCTTCCATAGACCTTTTACCTTACTTCAGCTCAAGAAACTCTTTCTGCTTCTGATCAATGAACCGCTGGCTTATGTACTTATTTCTGAATTCCTCCTAGAAAAATCCCCATGTAACCTTTCTTTCGGAACCATGGATACCAGTGTCTTCCACTAGAGATATGCCGAGTCCCTCAATAAAGATATAGCACACTTTAAACATTCTTTGGGAGTACAAGAAAGTTCATCAAATACTTGAATAGAATTCTCAAGCCAAAACTCTGCTTTCTCGAGATCATCATCTATATTAGCCCTGAACTCTTCAGCCCCTTACTTTCGGATCTTATCAATCGGAGGCTTATTCAATCTTACCAAATCAACACCTTGAGGAACTACGGGACCGGTTGGGAAATAGGAGGGGGTGGAGGAGGTTGAGCACTCGGATTTGCTCGAAAAAATTCTGTATACCAATTACTCATCATATGGAGAAAGGCTTCCTGAGCCCCATCTCCCTAACTACGTGTTTCAGATCTGCTTTCAATGGTGCGGTCCCTTGCGCGGGAGCTGGGGCATTACTCTCTACGTCATCAGCTACAGCTCAGTCGGGATCCATTTACTATATAAAACCACAATTTAAATTGTCAAGAGTCATCACTCTATCACAGTATATTTATGGCATGTATAGATAGACTTTCACACACATTATGTTAGTCCAAGAACTAACTAAATCATAGCTCTGATACCACTAAAATGCAATTAGTCCAAGAACTAACTAAATCATAGCTCTGATACCACTAAAATGCAACATCCCTTACCCGTAATCGACGCCGGAATAGGGTACAAGGCATTACCAAAACATACACATGCAATCATACAAATCCGAGACATAATTTTTACATCTAAATTAAACTTTTAAATTTTCATCACTAAGTCCCTGATATGGATTTATGAGGTCTAAAACATACTATGGAAGCGATCTGGAACTAAACCAAGAACTTTGGAAAACATTAAAAAATTTCATAAAAATAGGGGTATACGCCCATGTCCAAGGCCGTGTCCTTCACACAACCATTCACATGCCACATTTTCCATACTTAGTCATTACACACTCATTCAACCAACTCATGCCTCTCATAAAATGCATCATCATAACATATAACTTAACAAATATTAGCCAACATCGATGGCCTTCTACAAAATGAGTTATCAAATATTAAAGGCCAACATTTTAGGCCAAATCAATTATGACATATAACAAAATAACCAAGTCCTCTATACATGCCATAATTCAAAATATGAATTTCAAAATACCAAAAGAATGATGATAGTGTGGATGGATCTCCGACGATCTCCGTACCCTAAGCTAGCTTGGTGATACTATAAAATAAGGGACAAGAGAGGGAAGTAAGCATATAGCTTAGTAAGTAGGTACCTAAATAATAAACAAATTATTAACATGCTTTTATAAATCCTCAGAATATGTTTTCAAAATAATACAATCATAACTACAGATAGATCCACTATTTACTCAAGTTCAAAACAAGCTATCTATTCAATTCATAGTCACTAAATTATTTATATCTAAAGCTATAGAACTCCAAATTAAGATACACTAATTTTTCCAGAAAATAGAATCGAATATATTCTTACCATAAAATTTTCAAAATTTTTGGTTTAGCCAATGAATACAGTTTATTCTTTAAAGTCACCCCTGTTTTGCTGTCTGACAATTTTGACCTCTCTTCACTAAAAATTAATTATCTCCTCATACGGGATTCAAATTACTTTTTTGTTTGTTTCTTTTGAAAATAGACTCATTATATATTTTAAGCATATAAATTATAACTCATAATTATTTTTGTACAATTTTTAATAATTTTCCCAAATCAAAATAGGGGATTCTGAAATCATTCTAACTCTATCTTACAAAAATTCAAATATCTCATAATATGAATTTCTTTTTCTTACACCGTTTCATTTATATGAAAATAGACTCAATAAGATTTAATTTCATATCTATTCAACCTATAATTTGATTTCCATCATTTTTGGTGATTTTTCAAATTCACACAACTGCTGCTGTCCAAAACTATTTTATTACTAAATTTCACTCTTTCATGTTTTCTTTTTAGTAACTTTCATTGTAACACTTACTCCATATCAATCTTACCAAAATTTGATCACATATCGAGCACATTGCTCATAAGTTTACACACACGTACCGGTACTTATTCATCACATAGTCATATTCAATTACACCTAGTCGTTTCCCATTGAACACATCAGAATAATAACGGATACCCAATGGCCTGCACATGGTACCACCCTTGTAGTCAAAGCTACCTTCTTCACAAAGTGGCCATCACATAGTACCACACTTGTGACCAAAGCTATCTTTCTTCACAAAGTGGCCTTCATATAGTACCACACTTGTGACCAAGCTATCTCTTCTCAAAGTGGCCTTCACGTAGTACCATACTTGAGTCACTAGTGGCATGTCACTTGTATCCTATTTTGTTCCTAATGTTCAATTCTCACTTTTTGATACTTTTCAATTTCATTCAATATTCACCCACATTTCATAAAACATAATAAAATGTGATAACATAAGTAAAAACGATGCATTATTTACATACAAACTTACCTCGGTGCAAAATATGACGAATTTGCAATTTAGTCCACAACCTTTTTTTTCGCCGATCAAGGTCAATTCCTCGTCTTTCTTGATCTATAATAACACATTTAACTCATTTAAAACTCACATTATTCAATTTAGTCCAAAAATCACACTATGGAAAAATTACATTTTTGCCCCTAAAGTTTTACATATTTATAATTTTTCCCCTAGGCTCGTAAGATGAAAAGCACTTATTTTTATCAAATCCTAACCCTAGCCGATTCATGTTCCCTCTTATAGCAGCTCACATCTTTCACTAAATCACATTTTCTACACATAATTTTACAACTTTTACAAATAGGTCCTTTTATGCAATTTCATCAAAAATCACTTAGTAAAAGTTGTTTATCATACCTCTAACTTTCATATTCTTTCATAAAACATCAAAACACATGCATGTCATCCATGGGTAAATTTTTAAACACAAGCCCTAGCTCAAAATAATGGTGGAAATAGCTAAACCGAGCTACGAGGATGTTAAAAATGTAAAGAACATTAAAAACAAGGTTAAAACGGACTTACAATCAAGCTTGGAAGCTTGAAAATCTCTAGCTATGTCTTCCTCATGTGAAATTCGGCCAAGGGTTGAAGATGGAGAAAAATTGGCTTTTAATTTTGTTTTTAATTCATTTTAATTACCGAATGATCAAATTACCCTTAATGAAAAACTTTAGAAATATACCAAACCATTTCCATTTTTGTCCACCAACTTAACCAATGGTCTAATTACCATTTAAAGACCTCAAATTTAAAATTTCATAACAATTGGAGACCTCTATCATGTAGAACTCAACTTTTGCACTTTATACAATTTAGTCTTTTGACTAAATTGAGTGCCCAAACGTCAAAATTTTCAAACAAAATTTTCATGAAATCATTCCATGAAATTGTAGACTATAAAAGTATAAAAAAAGTGAACTTTACTTCGTCGAATTTGTGGTCCCGAAACCACTGCTCTGACTAGACCCAAAATCAAGCTGTTACAGTCTCAGCCGTGTGGACGAAACGGCCTCTAACACGAGCGTGTGCCTAGCCGTGTGAAGTCTGCACCTATTTTATGAAAAATTAGAAAAATTAAATCGACCACATGGCCTAAGCACATGGGCATGTGCCTTGGCTGTGTGACTTTATTTTGTTCATAGATGACAAATAGAGAGTTACACGGGTTAGGACACGGGCGTGTGTGTCCACACGGGCATGTCCTAAGCCACACAGGCGTGTGGCGCTTAAAAACATGAAAAATTTTCTAAGTGTTGTGATTTTTTTTCCAAAGTTCTCAATTTAGTCCCGATCCGCTTCCTATGCATGTTTTGGGCCTCGTAGGCTTGTTTTAGGGACGATGTGAATGTAATTGAAAATTTTTAAATTTGGATGGAAATTTACATCCCAGTTTTGTATGTTTGCTTATGTTTAAGTACGGTAATGCCTCATACCCTGTTCCAGTGTCGAATACGGGTAAGGGGTGTTACATTTAGTTGTATCAGAGCTACAGTTTAGTCAATTCTCGGACTAACGCAGCTTGAGTAAGAGTCTAGCTATACATGCCATAAATGAACTGTGATAGTGTGATGACTCTTGACAAGTTTAAATTGTGTTTTCATATAGTAATGGATCCCAATCAAGCTGAGGCTGATGAAGTCAAAAGTAATGCACCGGCCCCCACTCAAGGGGCAGCACCGTCTGATAGTAGACCTCTTATGGTTAGTCAAAAAAAGGGGAGCAGAGAAGCCTTTCTCCACATGATGAATGAGTGGTATACGAAATTTGTTCAAATAAATTCGAATGCCCAACCTCCTCCACCCCCACCTATTCCTCGACCGGTTCCCGTAGCCCCACAAGGTATGGAATTTGTAATAATGAACAAGCCCCCGGTTGATAAGACCCAAAAGCATGGGGCTGAAGATTTTAGAGCTAATGTGGATGATGATCCCGAGAGAGCCGAGTTTTAGCTCGAAAACTCCATCAGGGTATTTGATGAGTTGTCCTGCACACCGGATGAGTGTTTAAAGTGTGTCATCTCACTTCTGAGAGATTCTGCATATCATTGGTGGAATACCCTGGTATCGGTGGTACTGAGAGAGAGTGTTACATGGGAATTCTTTCAAGAGGAGTTCCAAAAGAAGTATATTAGTCAACGGTTCATCGATAAAAAACGTAAGGAATTTCTTGAGCTGAAACAGGGTCGAATGTCAGTAACAGAATATGAACGAGAATTTGTCAGGCTTAGTAAATATGCCCAAGAATGTGTTTTCACCGAGGCCATTATGGTCAAGAGGTATGAGGATGGATTGAATGAGGATATTCGTGTGCTAGTTGGAATCTTAGAGCTAAAAGAATTTGTGGTATTGGTTGAACGGGCTTGTAAGGCCGAAGAGTTGAACAAAGAGAAGAGGAAAGACGATCTAGAAGCAAGAGATTCGAGGAAAAGACCGATGAGTAAGTCATTTTCAACTCAGTCAAAGAAATCTAAAGAAATGTATTCCCGTTTGAATGTTTTAGCGGGGTATTCACGTAGAGATCGTGATAAGCAACATTTGAGTTTTAAATTTCAAGCCACTTCCATGGCAAGTGTGGTAGTGTAAAATCAAATAGACCCGAATGTCAGCATTGTGGGAGGAGACATCCCAGAGAGTGTAGGATGAATGACCGAGCTTGCTTCAAGTGTGGCTCTCAAGAGCATTTTATCCGAGATTGCCCCAAAAGGGTTGAGAAAGAAAAATTTGAGAGTGTGAGGCCGAGTAATACTACTAATAAGGGTAGGCAACCGAGGAATATCAAAAATGGAGCTAGTAGTAAAGGTGTGATGAAAGACACCACGGTGAGATTCAAAGCTCGAGCACCTGCTAGAGCCTATGCCATCCGTGCTCGCGAAGAAGCGACATCTCCTGATGTTATCACTAATACTTTTTCTCTCTACAATACTAATGTAGTTGCATTGATCGACCCTAGATCGACTCATTCTTATGTTTGTGTAAAATTGGTAGCTACTAAGAGCATACATGTTGAGTTTATCGAGTTTTTGATTACAATGTTAAACCCTTTAGGTAAACATGTGTTAGTTGATAGAGTTTGCAAGAATTGTTCCTTGATGATTCGAGGTCACTATTTTTCAGCCGATTTAATATTGTTGCCATTTGAAGAATTCGATGTTGTTTTGGGTATGGATTGGTTGACATTGCATGATGCCATAGTAAACTGTAAAAGAAAGATTATTAAACTGAAATGTGAAAATGGTAAAATTCTTCGGATTGATCCAGATGAGTCGAGTGAGCTACCTGTTGTAATCTCTTCGATGACTGCCCAAAGATATGTAAGAAAAGACTGTAAAGCTTTCCTTGCTTATGTGTTGAATATAAAAGAATTTGAATTAAAAATTGAATAAGTGCCGATTGTTTGTGAATATCCAGATATGTTCCCGGAAGAGTTGCTTGGGTTACCTCCAGTTAGAGAAGTTGAGTTTGGTATTGATTTAGTCCCTGGTACTTCTCCAATATCTATTGCTCCATATAGGATAGCCCTGACTGAATTGAAAGAATTAAAAACCCAGTCGCAAGAGTTAACAGATAAAGGTTTTGTGAGACTGAGTTATTCTCCCTGGGGTGTTCCAGTGCTATTTGTAAAGAAGAAAGACAGATCTATGAGGCTTTGTATCGACTACCGTCAGCTCAACAAGGTGACTATAAAAAACAAGTATCATTTATCGAGGATTGATGACTTGTTCGATCAGTTGAGAGGAGCAACAATATTCTCGAAGATTGATTTAAGATCTGGCTACTATCAGTTGAGAGTTAAAGAGGCAGATGTGCCAAAAACCGCTTTCAAGACAAGGTGCGGGCACTATGAATTTCTTGTTATGCCCTTCGGACTAACTAATTCACCTACTATTTTTATGGACTTGATGAATAAAATTTTCCAACCATATTTAGATAAGTTTGTGGTTGTGTTTATCGATGATATCTTAATTTATTCTCAAGACGAGTCCGAGCATGCCAAGCACTTGAGGACTGTATTGCAGACTTTGAGAGATAAGCAGTTGTTTGCTAAATTCAGTAAAAGTGAGTTTTGGCTCCGAGAAGTCAAATTTTTGGGACATATTGTTTCAGGTGATGGTATCCGGGTTGATCTGAGTAAAATTTTGGCAATTATTGATTGGAAGCCGCCAAAGAATGTATCTAAAGTCAAAAGCTTTTTGGGCTTAGCCGATTATTACTGACGGTTTGTTAAAGGATTTTCGATGATTGCTACTCCTATGACCAAGTTGTTGCAAAAAGATGTTTAGTTTGAATAGTCTGAAAAATGTCAGCAAAGTTTTGAAAAGTTGAAGGCACTATTGACTGAGGCACCAGTTTTAGTGCAACCTGAACTAGGAAAAGAGTTTGTGATTTATAGCGACACGTCACTGAATGAATTAGGATGTGTGTTGATGCAAGAGGGCAAAGTGATAGCTTATGCCTTGAGACAGTTGAAACTGCACGAGAAGAATTATCCGACGCATGATTTGGAATTAGTTGCCATTGTGTTTGATTTGAAAATTTGGAAACATCATTTGTACGGTGAGAAATGTCATGTCTTTTCCGATAATAAGAGTTTAAAATACTTGATGACTTAGAAGGATTTAAACTTACAGCAACGAAGATGGCTTGAGTTACTGAAGGATTATGAGCTAGTCATTGATTATCACCCGGGTAAGGCCAATGTAGTTGCAGATGCGTTAAGTAAAGTATTTGTTTGCTTTGAGAGCGATGAATACACGGTTGACCTTGTCCAATAATGGTTCGATCCTAGCCGAGTTGAGAGCTAGACCACTATTTCTTTAACAAATTTCTACAGCTCAAAAATGTGACAATGATTTGCAAGTCAAAAGAGTTCATTATGAATCGGGTAGTGATTCAGATTTTCATGTCGAATCCGATGATTGTTTCATGTTAAGAGGTAGAATTTGTGTATCAAAGAATGATGAACTTATTCAGAAAATTCTTCATGAAGTGCATAATGGTTGTTTATCTGTGCATCCGAGTAGTACAAAAATGTATAATGATTTGAAGAAATTGTACTGGTGGTCAGGTATGAAACGAAATATTTCTGAGTTTGTTTCGAGATGTTGCCTTCGGGTTTACTTCAACTAGTGATGGTACCCGAGTGGAAATGGGATAGGATTACGATGGATTTTGTAATGGGTTTGCCTTTGACTCTGAAAAAGAAAGATGTTGTATGGATGGTGGTTGATAGATTGACGAAATCAGCTCATTTTATACCGATACGTACTAATTACTCACTAGATAAACTAGTTGAACTGTACATTGTTGAGATTGTGAGATTGCATGGAGTATCTATGTTTATTATTTCAGATAGAGATCCGAGCTTCACTTCGAGATTTTGGAAGAAGTTACAAGAGGCTTTAGGTATAAAGTTGAACTTTAGTACCGCATTTCATCTGCAAACCGACAGTCAGTCCGAAAGAATGATTCAAGTACTTGAATATATGCTCTGATGTTGTGTTCTGGAATTTGAGGGTAGTTGGGAAAAATATCTATCATTGGTCGAATTTGCTTATACCAACAGCTTTAAGTTGAGTATTAAGATGGCACCTCATGAGGCATTATATGGTCGTAAGTGTCGGACACCTTTGTATTGGATCGAGCTTAGTGAGAAATAGATTCACGGGGTTGATTTGGTCAGAGAAACTGAAGAAAAAGTGTAATCCGTGATTGCTTGAAAGCAGCTTCAGATCGATAGAATTCATATACAGATTTGAAAATAAAAGAGATTGATTTTCAAGTTGGTGATAAAGTATTTTTGAAAGTATCACTATGGAAGAAAATCCTCAGATTTGGTCGTAAAGGCAAGTTAAGTCCACGTTTCATTGGGCTGTATGAAGTTATTGAAAGAATAGGGCCAGTGGCATATCGGTTAGCTTTACCGACAAAATTGGAAAGGATTCATAATGTGTTTCATGTGTCAATGTTGCGACGATATTGTTCTGTTCCTTCACACGTGATTTCTTCGAAAAAGATTGATATTCGACCGAATATGACGTACGGTGAAGAACCGATTAAGATATTAGCTCGAAAGGTTAAATAGTTGAGAAATAAAAGTATAACTCTAGTGAAAGTTTTGCGGCAAAGACACGGTGTTGAAGAGGCACCGGGGGAACCTGAGAAGGCTATGAGAAAATAGTACTTGAACCTATTTTCTGGTATGATTTTCGGGGATGAAAATCCTTAAAGGGGGGAGAATTATAACAACCCGATTTTGGGCCTAGTTGGAACAGTGGTTTTGGGACCATGAATCTGACGTAGGAAAACTTATTTTTATTATATTTTCGTGGTCTATATTTTTATGGAATGATTTCTTGAAAATTTCATTCAAAAAAATTGACGTTTGGGCACTCAATTTATTAAAAAGGACTAAATTATAAAAAGTGAAAAAGTTGAGTTCTACTTGTTAAAGGTGTCCAATTGCTATGAGATTTTAAATTAGAGCTCCTTAGTTGGTAATTAGACCATTTGTTAAGTTAGTGGACAAAACGAGACATGAGGTAAGAGAATTTTAGTGATTTGGGAAAAGGGCATTTTGGCCATTTGGTTAATAAAAGAATAAAAAGGGAAAATAAAGCCAAAATTTGCTCACCTTTCTTCAACCTTGGCCAAAACTTGGAAGTATACCATAGCTAGGGTTTTGTCATCTTTCAAGCTTGATTATAAGTACATCCTAGCCTCATTTTTAGTGCTCTTTACATTTTTGAAGTGGTTATCATTCGATCTAGCTATTTTTACCATTAATTTAAGCTATGATTGAGGTCTAGTGTTTAATCCATGTTAGATATTTGTGCATTTTGATGTCTAATGGTAGATTATGCAAGTTTAATATTAGATAAACAACTTTTACTAGGTGATTTTTGATGAAAATGTCAAAAGGACCTATTTGTCAAAAGATTTCAAAATATGTGTAATAGTGTCATTTAATGAAAAATGTGGGCTGTTATAAGCATGTATAGGGTTCGGCTAGGCTTGGGTCTTAATCAAATTAAATAGATTTCATTCTACGAACTTAGGACCAAAATGTAAATATGGAAAAGTTTAGAGGTAAAATTATAATTTTGTCATAGTGTGGTTTTTGGACTGAATTTTGCCATAGTCTTTGGTAATTTGGTCCATTTCCACTATTTTTGCACCGAGGTAAGTTCGTATGTAAATAATGCATTGTTATTTATGTTTTAATTGCTTTAATATTGTATGATTTGTGACTTACTCTTGAAAGTAATTGTAATAGCCTAGTTTAGACCTTAATCAAAACAGTGGTTTTGGGACCACAAATCTGAGTCAAAAAAATATTTTAATATTTTTTTGTGTTTAAAGTATGTGGTTAAGCATGTATGAAAGTTTCGTATGAAAATTTTATCATTTGTGTGCTTAATTTGCAAAAAAGGACTAAATTGCAGAAAATGCAAAATTGGCCTTCTATTTGATTAAGTGTCGAATTGATGTGCCTTATTAAGTGTGAGGTCCTTATTAAGGAAATGGACCATCTTTTCTGTTCATTCTCGTACGAGGTAAGTCGATATACAAATAAATGTGTTAAATTAAATTATTATTATTTATTTGATATTTGAATTGTGGTAATGGATATGAGAGCTGAATATGTGAAATTTGAGAAAGTTCTGATAATGTGACAAAGTCTGAAAAGCCCCTTCGAACCATAGAAATAGTTAGGATATATATGTCATGACATAGGATTCTGATATGAGATTTCGTGTAAGACCACGTCTGGGACGTTGGCATCGATTTGAGATTTGCATGTACGACCATGTCTGGGACATCTGCATCGTATATGATTTTGTGTAAGACCCTGTCTAGGACAGTAGCATCGATATTTGATTACATGTAAGACCACGTCTGGGGCGTTGGCATTGTACAAGCTTTTCAAGCTATCCGAGTATCATTATTGATTTCAAATGGTTCAACGGGCATTCCAAGAAATGAATAATTATGTTAATGTATATTTGATTCAGGTGTGTATGAATTGTATATGGAATTTGACAATGAAAAGTGAGTATGAATATGATCTTTTGGTATGTGAGCTATATGGAATTATGATGTACTTATAAGTAAGTGATTATGAACAATTGAGCTAAATAAGAAATATGAACTTGCTATTGTGTTATGCCATGATTCATATGAATAAATTGGTTTATAATTGCGATATGTGATAAGTTTATTTGTATATGGCTTACTAAGCTTTTGAAAGCTTACTTTGTGTGTTTTCCAATTGTTTTATAGATTATCAAAGCTACTGGAAGCTCGGGGATGTCGAGGATCATCACCAAACTATCGAGTTATATTTGGTATCATATGAAAATGTGAATGCTAAAGTATGACATGTATAGGCTAGAGAACTTTGGATATGTTTTGAGATATGTATATCTAGCCATGTGATATGGCTTGATTATGGTTGAATTTATAGTTTAGTTTTGGTATATGATATGTGATGCAAAAATGGTATATTTGGTGTATATATATGGCCTAATGAAATGGTCTTTTTGGTAAGTTAGTTGTATGGTTATAAATGTGATATGAATCATATGTTTTTGATATGAAGTTAGTACTTTGAATTGGTATGTTTGAGTTGGATTTGTATATGAGAATGAATGATGATATTATGGGTCAATTAGTTCATGATTTGGTATGTGTTTGAATGCCTTTGGGACATGAAATATGCTTGGTTTGATGCTTGTACGGATGACCCAATTTGGGTGGCAAAGTGGCCTTATAAATGACCTATTTTTGTCCACACGGGCATGTGTCTCAGCGGTGTGCGACACACGGTCATGTTACACGGTCGTGTGTCCCCTGGGGTACCCTTTTGAATTAAGGCAGTATACCCTACAATTCTGACACGGCCTAGACACACTGGCGTGTATGGTGGCCGTGTGAGGCACACAGCCTTGGTACATGGGCGTGTATGGCCATTTTGAAGGGTACACGGGCTAGACATACGGGCGTGTGGTCAGCCATGTGACCCAAGTCAGTTTCAACCACGACCAAGGCACACGGGCGTGTCTCCGGTCGTTTAGTACAAGTCAGTATGTAGGCTCTATTTTCACACAGTCTATAACACAGGCGTGTCTGGTAACCATGTGAGACACATGGCCTGCTCACACGGGCGTGTGACCTCTATAACTTAGAAAATTTTGTTAAGTTTTGAGAAATTTTATATGAGATCAGTTTAGTCCTGAACCTTCTACAAAGCATGTTTAAGGTTCGTAGACCTTCTATAGGAACTCTTTGTGTACGATTTGCTACGATGATGATGATGTATATTATGTTTGTGAAATAATTGAAAAAGGTTCAGATAAGTCTAGTAATGCCTCTTAACCCTAGTCTGGCGACAGATACGGGTTAGGGGTGTTATAGTAATTGAAAAAGTTTGACAAGTGAGAAATCCTGGTTGAACCTTAGGAATAGTTAGGATACGAATGTCATGACATTAAGGTTATTTGAGATTAGGTGTAAGACCATATTTGGGATATGACATCGATATGAGACTTCGTGTAAGACCATAACTGGGCTATTAGCATTGATATGAGATCCCATGTAAGACCATATCTGGGATATGGCATTGGTATGGTACTATGAGTGTGAGATTTCCCGAGTATCCTTTAGTATTCCTAGTGGTTCAATAGGAATCATAACGAAAATGTTAATGTTGCGAAAGACCATGGTATGTTGCAAGATGGTACAGGTATGTACATAAGACTTATGCTTAATGAGC
The DNA here is from genome assembly GCA_025698475.1 of Gossypium anomalum. NCBI lineage: Eukaryota > Viridiplantae > Streptophyta > Magnoliopsida > Malvales > Malvaceae > Gossypium > Gossypium anomalum. Next base: position 26,861,565 of record CM046958.1, on the reverse strand, counting down.
TCGATGTGTGATGAATCTCTCGTTAAGGTTATGATTGTGCAAGTTATGATACAAAGGTTATAATAATATCCATGCCAAGTTGGGCTATGAGGTTTATATGACATATATGTCAATTCACTTATTGTTAATTGCATGATAAATGTGTGTTTATGATGCTTATTATTTGCATAGGAACTTACTAAGCTTTAAAGCTTACTCATTTTCTTTTCCCTTGTTTTATAGTGTCACAAAGCCAGCTCGGGGATCGAAAATTGTCATAGATCCAGTCACACTATCAACTTATTATTTTGGGTACCAATGATTTTAACATTTTGAGTTATGGCATGTATAAGGACTTGGTCGTTTTGTTATGTGTCATAATTGATTTGGCCTAATGTGTTGGCCTATATTGGTTGATAATTCATTTTGTAAATGGCCATATGAAATTGGCTAATATTGGTTTAAGTATATGCATATGATGATGCCTTTCATGGATGTGGAAATTTGTATGGTTTAAGTTGAATAGCATGTGATGGTTGTATGTGATAGATGATAATATGTGAATAATGTGTTGATGCCTTGTTTGTGGCTGATTGGGTTGAATGCATATGCTTGGATGGGTATTATATGTTGTTGTGTAGGTTGTGCATGGAAGGGTGGCAAAAAAGCTTGGTAAATAGCCTTATTTTTGTCCACACAGGTAGACACACGGGCATCTGTCTAGGCCGTGTATGATACACGGCTTGCCTTATGGGCATGTGGTTTGGTCGTGTGATGACAAATAGAGAGTTACATGGGTTAAGGACACGGGCGTGAGTGACCACACTGCCTGCCCACATGGGCGTGTCCCAAGCCACACGGGTGTGTGGCTCTTAAAAACATGAAAAATTTTCTAAGTGTTGTGAAAATTTTCCAAAGTTCTCGGTTTAGTCCCGAACCACTTTCAACGCATGTTTTAGGCCTCGTAGGCTCGTTTTAGGGACGATGTGAATGTAATTGAAAAGTTTTAAATTTGGATGGAAATTTACATCTCGATTTTGTATGTTTGCTTATGTTTAAGTCCGGTAATGCCTCATACCCAGTTTCTGTGTCGAATACGGGTAGGAGTGTTATATAGCGAACTGTCATATACAATATGACTTCCATACAATTTGCTTATATAGTGGGATCGAACGTAGGATGTGCTACTAGCACGTGAACTCGCTCTTGGCAGAAATTATAAATTTAGATTCGGATCTCCAAATGAACCTGCAAAGTTTCACTAAGGTGAAATCCATAACTATAGTAGATGTAAAATTGTAAGAATAAGTTGGTTAACCATCATAATGTGTATCTGCCTCAATTTCCCTACTAGCACAAGCACAATGGCCTTCTCAAAATAATATATCACCTTTCTAAGGACTCATACATACAGATATAGGGTGGAATCAAATTTACAAGATATGGACTTTCCACGAAAGATAGTTCTGATGGACTTTCCACATTAGATAGACCTGACGGACTTCCTTCAAAAGATAGTCCAAATAGACTTCCTACATATACAGTAATGCGATGGCCATGGACTTCCATTTGTCCAACTTAGGGCTCTCATACGTTCCATACAAAGGGCTCTCACAAATTGGCGCGCACTATTTTCCGTATCATTTCAAATATCCTTTCCTAGGTCAGTCCAACTGAACCTCCCTCAAAGCCACATGCATAAAATGCATATGCAACTCATGCATGACCATCCGAACCTCCACAAAGCCAAATAAATAGAGTGCATATCATACATGTAACACCCTTAACCCGTATCCGTCGTCGAAATAGGGTTTCAGAGTATTTCCAAAACTTTCAAAACATTTTACAATAATCTATGTAAATTACTATTCATTAATTGAGATCATACAAAATGTCCCTTAATTAGACCCTCGAGGCCAAATACGAGCATTAGAATCGAGTCGAGATTTAATCGGGAGCTTTATGAATTTTTCGCGAAATTACAAAAATTTTCCAAGGTGCAGGGCTCACACGCCCGTGTGGTCTAAGGGACACGCCCAAGCTGCAGGTTGTGTTTGACCCCGTGTAACTCTCTGACTTGTGCACACGGCCATGCCACACGCCCGTGTGCTAGGCCATATGGTTAGTTAATTCAATTCAAAATTAGGTGTAGGTTTTACACGGCCAAGCCACACACCTGTGTTCTAGGCCGTGTAGCACACACGGCTGAGACACACGCCCATGTCTCTGCCCGTGTGCTCAATTCTAAGCATTTAGTTTCTCAAAATTAAGGTGCAGGGGACACACGGCCTAACCACATGCCCATGTTACCAGGCCATGTGTCACACACAGTCTTGACACACACCCGTGTGCCTGTCCGTGTGGACAAAATGAAGTCATTTCTAGCTTCATTTCTCACCCAAAATTTCACCCAAGACCTGCACTTGAAACACACATCCAATACCAACCATTCCAAGCATCCAAATTAAGAAATTTCCATCATTCAATATGGCATATCATTTCATGCATACATGCCTACAATCTTACCCTGGCTCAATCCATATGTTAAACATAATTTGATCCAACTACTTAACATATATTTAGCTACCATATCATGACATTACAAATATATCAAAACAACCATTACAAGTATATCGACAGGCAAATTTTTAATAGTCACTGAGTTCGTGCATATGTATGAATGTGTGGAACCAGGGTCAATCAATGCAGTAATATCAGTATCAAGTAGAGAAAATGTACCAGTAATGACGTCTGGTGCAGAGGCATATTCTCTTGCACGAATAGCATATGTCCTTGAAGGTGCTCGTGCCTCAAATCTAATTGTTGTATCCTTGGTAATACCTCGACTACCACCAACATTGCTGGGATGACGGGGTGATCTGCCTCTTGAGACAGGATTACTAGGCTTTGGAGCTAGTTCTATCTCTTTTTCAACTCTTTTTGAACAATATCTGAGAAAATGGTCAAGTGAACCACATCCAAAACAAGCTCCACTTCTAGACCGGCATTCCCCATGATGAAATTTGTTACAATTTTACATTTCAGTTTGGGATTACCAACACTACCCACATTGGTCACAGATGGAGATGAAGACCTCGGGTTAGAATGTTGAGAGTCCCGCTCTCTTCTATAATATCCCGTAGAGGTGGTAACGCGATCATAATACCTCTTTAATTTCTTAGAAGTAAATGATTGTGACTTACTCATAGTTCTTTTTCTAGAAACCCGAGCCTCTCTTTCAGCCTGTTTCTTTTCTTTACTCAATTCCTCAACCTGTGTGCTCGATCGGCTAACACCGCAAATTCTCTTATTTCGAGAATTCCAATCAATAACTTGAAATCTTCATTTAAACCCTCTTCAAAGCATTTACACATCTCAGCCTCAGTTTGAACCCATTCTATGGCATATTTTCTCAACCGAACAAATTCTCATTCATATTCGAATACAGTCATGTTTCCCTACTTGAGTTCTAAAAATTCTTTTTTTTTTTTATCATGAACCTCTGACTAACATATTTCTTTTTGAATCCAGCTTGGAAAATTCTCATGTAACGTTCTCTCTCGGCACAACTGAAGTTATGGTATTCCACCAATGATAAGCTCTATCCTTCAGTAGAGATACTGCACATTTCAAACATTCGGCAGGTGTACAGGATAATTCATCAAATACCCGGATAGTATTTTCTAACCAAAACTCAGCCCTTTTCGGATCATCATCTGTGGAAGCTCTAAATTCTTCTGCCTCATGCTTGCAGATTTTATCTACCAGAGGCTTACCAATTCTAACTGGTTCAGCACCCTGTGGTACCTCAGAAACCGGTGGTGGAGCGAGTGGGGGAGGTCGTTGTACAGCGGGATGTTTTCTCAGATGCTATGTAAACTATTCATTCATCATTTGAAAGAAGGCTTGTTTTGCCTCCTCACTTCGGCCCTCAGACATAGGCCTTTCACTACCAGACGCAAACGCAACTCTTTGAATTAAAGCTGAAGCATTGCTCTCAACTTCCTCAGGTTCAACTCTAGCTCAGTTCGATGACATTACTATATCAAAATCACATTTAAAATGATTAGGAGTCATCACACTATCACAATTTATATAATGGCATTTATAGCTAAACTCGTGTTTGCTATGTCAAATCTAAAAATTGGCTAAATCGTAGCTTTGATACCACTAAATGTAACACCACTAAACTGTATCCGTCGTCAAAATAGGATTTTAAAGTATTATTGAAACTTTCAGAACATTTTACAATAATCTATGTAAATTAAAATTTATTAATCGAGATCATAAAAAGCGTCCCTTAATTGGACCCTCGAGGCCCAATATGAGCAATAGAATCGAGTCGGGACTTAATCAAGAGCTCTAATAATTTTTTACAAAATTACAAAAATTTTCCAAGGTGCAGGGCTCACACGCCCATGTGGTCCAAGGGACACGCCCATGTGACCCTGGGACACACCCTGCTGCAAGCCGTGTTCAACCTCGTATAACTCTCTAACTTGTGCACACGACTATGCCACACGCTTGTGTGCTAGGCCATGTGGTTAATTAATTAATTTTGAAATTAGGTGCAGGTTTTACACGGCCAAGTCACACGCCGGTGTTCTAGGCCGTGTAGCACGCACGGATGAGACACACGCCCATATGTCTGCCCGTGTGCTCAATTCTGAGCATTTATTTCTCAAAATTAAGGTGTAGAGGACACACGGCCTAACCACATGCCCATGTTACCAGGCCGTGTGTCACACATGGTCTTGACACACACCTGTGTGCCTGCCCGTGTGGACAAAATGAAGCCATTTATAGCTTCATTTCTCACCCAAAATTTCACCCAAGACCTGCACTTGAAACACACATCCAATACCAACCATTCCAAGCATCCAAATTAAGCAATTTCCATCATTCAACATGGCATATCATTTCATGCATACATGCTTACAATCTTACCCTGGCTTAATCCATATGTTAGACATAAATTGATTCAACTGCTTAACATATATTTAGCTACCATAGCATGACATTACAATTATATCAAAACAACCATTACTAGCCATTCCAATGGCTAGATTACAAGCTTCATTATCAAGCCACTAATGGTCAACTTGTCCTATACATGCCATTATACCAAAATGATTCTACTATATGTATACCCTAAAATAACTAGTTGATAGTGTGACGATGCTCCAATGATCTCCAACCTTTGCGAGCTTCCGGACACTATAAAACAAGGAAAATAAAACGGAGTAAGCATTACATGCTTAGTAAGTTCGTATAACGGAAACTAAACTTATCAATCCCGTTTATTAAATCTAAGCATACAATATCATGTTTTTCCATCCATTAGCAAAATTGCCTAAACACATGCATTCAATTAAACATGTTAGTCACCAAAATCTTCATATCAATCAAGTAAACATAGATGAGCTCATCATGCAATATTCTTTCAAGTCATTATCATTTCATCTCATAATTCTCATACCATGTCAAGAGTTGCGTCCGTTGAATCATTAGAATTTCTGATCGATGCTCAAGTAGTACACTCGAGGTGTGCGATTCAATAATCTGTCAGTTCTTATTCAATGGTACTCATTAGGGCACTAAATCAAGGATCACACTCTCGAGCCACATATCGTATCCTTTATATAACGTATGCTCAGAAGAGCTTAATTAGGATTACAAGTCCAGACTAAACCCTAATCATAACATATACTTAAGAGGTATTATATCAGGATTACCCGTCCGGGCTAAATCCTTTCTATAATAAGGTCAATAAGATTACTCGTCCAAGCTAAATCCCGTCCGCAACAAATGCAGGACCTCATCCATTTTGGGAAGCACATATATTCAATGGAATTCAATATTCAATTGGGACTTAACTGTTTTTTTCACCATTTCAAGCATGTATTAAATTGTCCATTATAGCATTCAAGCAATGCATTTCAATATAAGTCACATTACATACAGGCATAATATTCAATTAACTTAATTACATACTCGATTAAGTTACACGAACTTACCTCAACACTTATTCGCGTATAAAATCTACTAATCCGAAACCTTTTCTTTTCCTCAGTCTAACCTCAAATTTGTGTTGTTTGAATCTATATAAATAGCATTAATTATCAATTTCACATATTTCATATTTATTTGGACTCAATTTACGTCCTAGGCAAAATTACCATTTTGCCCCTAACTTTTCCATAATTTCCAATTTCGTTCCTAGGCTCGAAAAATGAAACTTATGCAATTTACTCTCTATTCCAAGCCTAACCAAACCCTATTACAAAATTTACAGCACATGTATTCATAAAAATTCATAATTTTTCATCAAATTTCATAATTTTACATTTTAGTCCCTAAATCATGTTTTCATCAAAAATCACTTTGTAAAAGTTGTTTATCTATCAACAGCCTTTCATTTTCTACCATAAATTTCTAATTTTTCAGCATATTCATCCATGACCCAATTTCATACCTTGATAACTTTTCAAATTAATCCCTCAAATAGATAGATTAAGCTATCCCGATTTTAAAAATATCAAAATTACTAAAAACGGGACATGGAAACTTACCCAATTAAGCCTTGAAAGTTTTTTCTCTCTCTCCTAGGGTTTCCATATAATTTTGGGGTTGAAGATGACAAAATAAGATGATATTTCTTTTTATCATCTTTTAATTAATTAAATTATTTTAATTTCCAATTTAGTCCTTACTCTTTTCTAATTTTTCCCACGAATGAGTCACAAAAAATCTACATACTTTTCTTTAATGGTCTAATTACCATATAAGGACCTCTAGTTTTGAATTCCATAGCTATTTAATCCTTATAACTACTACAATTCAACTTTTGCATTTTATACAATTTAGTCCTTCTTGTAATTAAACACTTAATCGATAAAATTTTCATATCAAAATTTTCACACGACATGTCTATCATAATACGAACCATATTATGAAAAAAAATAAACTTTATTTTCGAATCGGATTTGTGGTCCCGAAACCACAATTCCAATTTCACTAAAAAATGGGCTGTTACAATACACACATTCCACCAATAAAGACTATAAATCATACGGCATATATATTGCCAACCATTTCTTTGATATATCATAATAACACTTACTACCAGTCAATCATATCACTTTAATTGCAATAATGCAGTACTCCAAACACCTCGTTTGCTCAGCATAACTAGCTTATAACCATCTATATAGTTACATACCACACTACTTGCAACCACCATACATCATTACTTCGCCATAATGTTATCATAGTTCATCTATAGAATAATTCATCATTCACATAACACTGAAGTAAGCCTATTCTACTTACAAAACTGAACAAAATGATTTATTTACTATCTAAGTTTTGGAGCTCACTTGGAAGTTGACGCCAAATCCATCCACTAAGCTTTTTCCTTTGCTACTCTTGCCTCCAGCAGCTTGATCAATACTACATAACTATCAATTCAGACTTTCCAATCATTAAAAGGATCATACTTTACTTGCATGCAGAAACCATTTAAGTAACTATTCATAATTTCAACCTGGAACAAAACAAATTCGACAACTAGTTGACATATTTTACTTTCTTTCCTTTCCTTAAATCCATGCATAAAGAAAGATTAAGCAACTTACCAGCTTGATAAATCATTAGTTATTTGTGCACAATCTTTAGCTTCTTTCCTCCATGCAGACTGCTCTTTCATCCTTCTTCCTTGTAACCCCAACCAGTGAAGATGGTGAAGAAATAACAGAGAAAGAAAAGGACAATTTTAGAGGGTAACATCTCTCCCTTATATAGTACCCCTTTATATCTTAATCGATCTTCATTTCAACAACCAAGTGTACAACTTCTTAATCATTATGTCTCTTATTAACTTATTTTTAGTTCATAACTAATTGTACTATGGCTGAAATCCAACTTTTCCTCAACTAGCCCACTACTTGTTCTTATTTGCAAAAAGAACCCTCCAAATTAGAGAACCTTTCAATTTAGTACATCAAACTCTTTTGCTACTTAAGACCTTACAAATTCGGGTGTGACCAAAGCACATATAATTGGACCGAATACAGGAGAGGCTCGAATCCCCATCATAATACATATGAGGGAAGTTCATCCTATTAGCCCTTCTATCTTCTAGTTTTGTCCTATCGTCGAGCCCGAGTAATAGGACACTATATCATCGTCTCATCAACAACAAGCATAAAACATTTCATTTTCATACGGTTATCATAAAATTTCATTAAATTATTTATAGTGATTCTAAGTCATGAATACCCTAAGCAACATTAAATTATGCTAAACATACATTGGACGAGCTTATAACAGGATTTAAACATGCTTTTAAACCATTTAACAAAAATTTTGAATAAATCACGTTGGTATCAATACTAAATCAAAGGTATCAATAATTCTCATAGATGGTATCGATACCACCCAGCAAAATCAATACCAAATTAGCATTATGTTTCTCACCTAACATTAAAACCTAAGAAATTATCAGTACACTTCAAAAAGTATTATCTTATTACCCTGAGCATCGATACTCGTGACATGGTATCGATACCAAATTGAGTTACTGACTTCCTACACATTCTAAATATTGAGGTATCAATTTTAAAACCTGAATATAGGTACCTCTGCTCTAGCCAATGAAAACACAACATATTAAGGCATTTAGTCCATTCAAACTTGTATCCAATTAATATGAATCTATTACTTTAACAAATAATCGTCAAAACAACTATAATGGCAGTTCAAAACATCGTAAATATGTCCGAACAAGCTATCAATATACCAAGCTCAATATCCATAAATCCTAATAGTAATAAAGTCGTATAAACATTCAAAACATCATGACAATACTCAGCTAAAAGTCTACCACATTGCTTCCCACAGTTCAAAGAATAATAATATCACTTACTAAAAAAATAAAGCCTAACTTGGATCACATCCTTGGTATCCCTACACCATTCACACCCCAAAATACCTATAATGGTTAGAGAGAGCACAAAGTATACACAATATCAAAGGTTAAACAAGAGCATACTGCAACACATTCACAAACTATTCTAACCAAGTTACAATAACATGTTCACGCTTCATTAAATCATAAAACTAACATATACTCTCACATACAACTACACTCAACTTATATACAAGTAGTTCATTTTACAATAATTCATCAAGACTAAACAACGTATACATGCTTTACTAACTCACAAGTCTAGCTTATATATTCACATGCATTAACAAGTTAAATGAAAATGACCCAAGCCATGATTAAATACGTAATTTACTATAAAAACATACTAACATTTTCATGAAACTTAAATCAACTCATTTAGCATATTATTCACATGTTTATGCATCCATGTCACAATGTATTATCACAATATATAAGATCAAATTTAAATGATAATTTGGCACTTAAGGCTATGAAACATAAAAGTGAGCTCTATGACCACATATTAGATACACGGATCTCCATCACGCTAATGACTCAAAGAGTCTAACATATCCCGGTGAATGGAGCTTAGCTCGATATTCCCTTATCTCTTTGATTTGTCCCATGGCCTCATTACCCAAAACACAAAACACAAAGGTGAATACTCACAATTTATGGCATGCCAACTATATCCAATGGTTTCAAGATATCACAAGGCCAAAATATCAATAAATACACATATTTAATTATTATTTTAATACAAATAATCTCTATTCATAATCATCAATTCAACACAATGCATACTTATCATATTCACATTTATTTTCACTTTAAGTGCCACAACTATGCTCATTGAGCTATCACATATTAGTCCATATTTGTGTGCATTAAAATTAGTTTATCACATACAAGTATTCACACACATTACTTGTAACATTAGCATCACATTACACAATTAAGCACATACGTACTTACTTTTTTTGCACACTTTCATTGCACATTAATATCGCTAATACAACTTCATCACTATCATTCAGCATGTTTCATGTGCCCACAACTAATACATTCACAAGAGCTATCACAATATATATCACAACTTAATACTCAATTTGCATTACATAATCACATACTTTGCAAATTAAACGAAGGGTATAAGAAAGCTTACACTCAGAACTTAGAGCAGGGGTTTAGGATACTCCTAAGTTCCCAATTAACACTATGAATCATGTCTACTAGAAGCGGTTCCAAACACTCACTAATCACGCTTTCGCCTAGTCACCGAAAGCTCAAACTAGCTTTTCCTTTCCTTTTGCCTTGCTCGTCGAAGGCTCCAACACTTTCGTATCTTCACCAAAGTTAAGCACACAATAACCATGACTAAAATTCAGCTATAAACACTCTTAAAACAACCAAAATACAAGCCTAAGCTATTTCCTATTAAAATTAAAACTTTCGACATAACAAATTTGAAATTCAATTATCTCAATCTCCACTTATCCTCTTTTCCCAAAACTAATTCCATTCATCTACAACTGATTCTTAGCCTTCAAACTACACAAAATTACCCAAATTTATGGTTCTGAAATTTTAACATAAAATAGGTATTTTTCATAAAAACTTAATAAAACCTTAAAATCTTTTAACGGAACTTTAAGGAAAGTTTAGAAATCTTCTAATCATATCAAAATAAGTTGAAAAACACTTTGAAACATCTTTTTTATGCAAAATCCTAAATTTCACCATTAACGACCTAATTTTTTACTTTTGTTCAAATATTTTGATTCAGTAGATAAAAACTCAATTTAAAAGGCTAGATATCATTAAAAATCAATAGGGAAATGAAACACTACTTTAGTTGATGAAGAATCGAGCATTTGACAAAAAATCTAAAAAACCAAAAAGTTAAGCAATAGATAAATCTATGGTGTTTTTTATGGTTTTTATGGAATTCTAAACAAATTTAATGTTTTGAGGATGAAAGAAATCAAAGTAATAAATGTTGGGAATCAAAATTGAATGAATGGGGTTTGGAAAGACAATGGGCGGCAAAACAAAAAGAATGGAAAGAACTAACGTGGGTTTTGTGAAGATAATAGGGGAAAATAGGGTATTTTTAAATCTTAGGTAAAATTTCTTTAAAGCTACTCCTAAATTGAACCTTTTTACAAAACAGTACTTATCATACAATTAAAGGTCTTTTCAGCATTATTTTCAAAAATTGATTTAATTTTTCAAAAGCTATGATCAAAAATAATTTCGGATTACCACAATTCAGAATTTTTTGAACCCGTTCTGAGCCAAAATTCCTAATTTACCCTCAAAACTTCTAGGCCCAAATTTGGGTGTGATAAGTTTAACTAGGGGATTTTTTTCTATTAAATAGACATTAATGTATTTTACTAATTCAACTAGGGTTTCACTTTCTCCCTATAAACAAATGGCAGCGATTGGATTAGAAACACAATAAGTTATATACAACTTTGAGAAATTGTTATTCTACCCGAAAATAGTAAAAATTTATTTCTAAGTATAAATTTTTTTTTTAGAATAACAATTCCATCGATTTCCATAAGAGAGAGATTTACTTTAATACTAAAAGTAAACAAATTTATTCCTAGTTCTGTGTTTGATTCAGAATTGTTTGAGCCTACACTCATAGTAGTTTGTGGTACAAGAATAATGGAGAAGGGAATCAGTTGAAAGCTTCGAATAAGAAGGATCCATCTCGCTCAAAGAGCATATATATTTTGGGAAAAGTTTATTGCTGTAAATATCACAAACTGACTCGCTTTCCAAATTTTTATTTTTCTGTTGTTCAAGAAAATCGTTTTCGAACAAGATTTTTTCCAATAGTGGCATGTATTTAATGTCCTTTGATATGTAAATGGTCATCCCTAATGGTGAATGCCAATATGGTATTTGTAGTTATGTTACGTTTGTATGTTAAGCATGAATTATGACCTAGTTCATCCTTTGTTTGATTCATGTTAAAGCCATTTGATTTCTTGGTTTCCAAATTGTATAGGCATTATGTGTTGAACTTGAAAATGGAGTAACTTGGTATGAAAAGGTTTATAAATGGCTTGAATATGCCTAAATGATCATCATGTGTTTTGTGCCATATTGATTACTTGATTTCAAATGTTCATTTGTTATATTTGGTATAGTTTGGCATGAAAATCTTTTTTTTTTTTATTTGGGAAAGAAATCATGAATATATGAATGTATTTGATAAGTAACATAGTGTAACGCGTAGGTTTGTGCAAGTATACACGGTCATTATCAAGAAATAAGTGAGTATAAAAGGCATCGTCTCCTCAGGGATTGTATTTAAATCGATACTTGTAAAAATTACTATTCATAAATTGGTTAAGAAAAACATAATAATTTTGAATGATAAGTGTTAAATTAATTCAATTAAATGAAAGCTAACCTAAATGCAAATGAAATCAAATGCAAGGTGATGGCTTAGCTGTGATTTTCACGAGTCAACAAAAATAACATGAATAAGCTAGAATAATTACAACATTTGACTCAATTCATTTTTTATCATGCTTAACAATGTTTGGAAAATATTTCACAGCAACTCGATCGTCCATTAACTGGGAATCTCATATAAGTTCAACTGAATCTTATACTTAGAAAAATATGCATAAACCAATGTCATAATTTAACTAAGGATTCCTTAGAATTTATGTGAAGTAATAGGGACGGGTTAGGTTTGGAACAATTTAATCACAGAAACCTAAAGTTATGCAAGGTAATAAGTTCTCTTAGTCTATTACGAACCCCTAATTTATTCTAATTAGGATATAAATTAACCATGCATCTTCCAATTATCATGTCCATTAGCTATCATCTGGTTAGGATTGACTAACTAATTCTAATGCATTCAAACATATTTTAATGCATGAAATACCTAATGATTTTAATTGGAAGCATGAACGACTGAGACACAAAACATCATAAGCATGAATCAAATGAACTTTATCAAATTAATGTAATCATTCTAGCTAAAAAAATTAAGTCATCATTTCCAATGGGAAACATCAAAACAAATTGTAAACATTTTGAATAAAAATAAGATTAAGGAGGAAGAAACTCTAGATGATTTCGACAGTTCTTCGAAGAGTGGTCGTGGTGGCTTCCTCCGATTCTTGTGATTGCAAAATGCTCCTCAAGGTAGCTGGCCAAGAGTGGTTTTCCTCAAGGGAAAATGCTAGCTAAAGGAGATGGGGAAATGGGAAGGCTTATGCGTGGAAGAGAGGGAAGAAAAGATTATAGGAATGTGAATTGAGGGATGAATGAGTGATGATGGTGTAACAGCCCATTTCTCTAAAGTGTAAGAATAGTTGTTTCAAGGCCACAAATCTGAGGTGTGAGCCCATAAATATTATTAATTAATATTTACGAATATTATATGGTAATGATAAATTTTGATTTATTGATTTTTGGTTAAATGGAAGAACAATTAGGTTTAAGTGGTATGACCCTAACGTCAAGTGATTTTAGAAAATAAGGTATCAGAACCTCGTTTCTATAAACTGAGCTATAATTTTTTTATAAATATTTAAAAAATGTGATTAAGGTTGTATTGAAGTTTCGTTAATAAATTTTAATGTTTAGATAGTTAATTAATTGAAAAGGACTAAATTGTAAAAGCTGCAAAAGTTGAATTTTATTAACAAAATTAGTCAAATAGATTTATTGAAGGGATTTAAATGGAAATTATGTCATTTTCTATTATGTTGGATGGTGAATGTGTGATTTTAGTGATTTAAATTAAAAGTTTCTAATTAAAATAATATTAATAATAAATTAAACATAAAATAAGTAAAGAAAAATATACCATCTTTTTCATTTCTCCTCTCCCGTCGAATAAGCCACCATGGATGGAAAATTTGAAAGCTTCAAGTACTTTTGACATTTAGCCTTTTTGCAAGCTAGGAAATCTAAACTCGTTTTTAGTAATTTTTATGTTTTTGAGATCGTTGTTGTAACAACCCAATTTTGGGCCTAGTTGGAATAGTGGTTTCGGGACCACGAATCCAACGTAGTAAAAAAATATATTACATTTTCATGGTCCACAGTTTTATGGAATGATTTCGTGAAAATTTTGTTCGAAAATTTTGACGTTTAGGAACTCAATTTAGCAAAAAGGACTAAATTGTAAAAAGTGCAAAAGTTGAGCTCTACATGCTAGAGGTGTCAAATTGTAATGAAATTTAAAATTGAAGGTCCTTAGATGGTAATTAGACCATTTTACTTTAAGTTGGACCAAAATAGACATGAGGTAAGAGAATTTTAGTGTTTTGAGAAAATGGCATTTTGGTCATTTGGTAATTAAATGAATTAAAAACCAAAAATCAAGCCAAAATTTAGTCCATCTTTTTCATGCTTGGCTGAAATTTGCAAGGGAGACATAGCTAGGGTTTTGCCACTTTTCAAGCTCGATTGTAAGTCCGTTCTAGCCCCGTTTTTAATGATTTTTATATTTTTGAAATCCTTGTAACCTAATCTACCTATTTCTACCATTAATTTGAGAGATGATTGAGGTCTAGGGTTTGGACCATGTTAGATATTTGTGTATATTGATGTCTAATGGTAGATTATGCAAGTTTAATGTTAGATAAACAACTTTTACTAGGTGATTTTTGATGAAAATGTCAAAAGGACTAATTTGTAAAAAGATTTCAAAATGTGTATAAAAGTGTGATTAAATAGGAAATGTGAGCTGTTATAAGCATAAATAAGGGTTAGCTAGGCTTGGTTCTTGATGAAATTGAATAGATTTCATTTTACGAGCCTAGGGACTAAAAGTAAATATGTCAAAGTTTAAGGGCAAAAATATAATTTTACCATAATGTAAGTTTTGGACTAAATTGAGTAACGTGATTAATAAATGAGTTAAATTTGCCATTATAGATAAAGAGAAACAAGGCTCGAACCTAGATTGGGGGAAAAACAAAGTACTTAACGATTAGGTCTATTTCCTACTATTTTTTGTACTGAGGTAAGTTCTTATGTAAATAATGCATTGTTATAATTATGTTTTGTATGCTTTACTATTGTATGAATTATGATTGACCATTGAGCGTGTTCGACAAAGTTACAACAATCTTGAAATCCGGATTGAACCTTAAGAATAGATAGGATACAAATGTCAGGACATTAGGGTTACCGAGACTATGTGTAAGACCATATCTGAGATATGACATCATTATGAGACTTCGTGTAACACCCCAAACTCAGCCTAGGTGTTATGGCCGAATTTGGCAATGTCACATTGAAGTGTTTTTCGCAAAGTGTGATATCATTGAAAAACTCTTTCCATATTTATCTTTGTTGCATGATCTTAATAAGGATTTTAAAATGTGTCGTTCATTTTACTTGCGTCCCAATCAAAAGATATGTACTTTAAAGACTTTTGGAATGTCAAGATATCGTTTTATAGCGGAAGCTTTTTAAAACAATTGCGTTCTTGCGTTTACTTTGTAAAGACATTATTTCTTTTTAAAACTCGAGTTCCTAATACTAGCACTTATAACCAAAGCAAATTAAAAACCCAAATTAAAAATAAAACCCAAAAAGACCTTATTACAATAAAAATTACCCAAAATAAAATTACTTATAATCAAAAAATCAAATACGGAAGTACGTGCGGTTGTATGGCCACCTTTGAGTCCCTCGCAACACCGACCCGCCTAAGGCTGGGGATTACTTGTACAAATAAACAGATGGGTGAGTTATGAAAACTCAGTGTGTAATCTCATATCAATCAAACAAATAGTGCATGTACAGTCTGGGCCTAAGCCCAATTCAGTAATGGTTCAGTCTCAGTTAGGGCCTTAGCCCATTCTGATGTCGATGTCGGTGTGGGCTGAGCCCATCTCTCGTGATGATTACAATCTGAGATATGCAATCAATAGATCCTACCCAACCAGCCTCTATACTTCATCTCCGTCCAACTCTGCACTCCATGTGGTGATAAAATCAACCCACCCATCCCTACACTCCAAGTAGTACTGGTTGCGACACTAAACACTATTTTCAGCAGAGCTACTAGTACAGTACACTTCCTCCAATCATAATAACCCATCCACATGCAACACATCATGCATCATGTCATAGTCTCATACATGTATTCAATATTTAGAATGGTATGCTCAAATATAGTAATACATCTCATGGGGCATAGCAGTCATTTTAACACACAAGGGCATAATAGTCATTTTACCAACTAGGGGTCTAGGTACACTTACCAGCCCAATAGTAGGTCCACAGTCGTATCGGGTGACCAATGCAACCTTAATAATCAAACAGTAAAAATGGGCCCACGGCCCATATTACGGTCCCGAGTGGCCCACAAAGCCCAAAATGGCCTTAGCCGTGTGGATCACACAGCCTGGCCCAATATTCACCACATGTCCGTGTGGTTTACCAATGTGGGGCCCACTCGCCCGTGGGGCCTGCACGGCCCAGTAAGGCCCAAAATGGCCTAAGCCCATGAAATCGCTCATGATGACCTCTACGATCAAACGCCCATGTTTAGTCACACGAACTACCACACGAGTGAGCGTACGCTCGTGTAGCGATATCATTCACTTATTCCAGCTTTTGTCGATTTTCGCAGTTGAGATCGTGTTTACACACCTTGGTTAGAAAAATGTGCGAATAGCCCACGAGCACTAAAACCTAAATTCGATCAAGACACTCAATTAATCTTTTGACAATAGGGTTAAATAACCCTTTTTAACACTTATCCAAAATGTCCTATCACTTGCCTTGATCTAACGATTGAGATTTGCACACTTAAACCGTCGTAAGCGACTAATTACAACCTGTAAAGATTAACTCCGTTCCAACCGAACTTGTTAACTACTACCATACACGCATGTAGTTTGAACCAAGTGTACAACAACTTACCAAAAGTGTAAAACTAAGAATGGGAGACAGAAGCAATTGACCTTCGCCCACAAGCACACAGTAAAATCGAGGCGCAAGATGGAACAATCACACCCCAGCAGTAAATGGCAGAGAAAGGAAGACACTAGATGGAAAATTATCACGGAAGAAAGAGAACCACCGTGAGCTTGAATAGAGACGGCGATAGAGGCAGGATTCAGCTATAGGCCAAGTATTCGACAGTCAGAAGAAAACACCACAATGATAAGGGAGAAATTCCCCAAAACCGAAAAAGTAGAGGGAGAGAAGCAAAAAAAATCGGTCAAAATAACAAGATGTAGAAGAGGGGAAATTGCTAGACCAAAATGAATTGAGAGAGAGGGACAGAGAGCATTCGGCCAAGGAGAAAAGGGAAAGAAGAACGAAACGGCAAGCAAGGGACCCAAAATGCAAACCCGAAATAAGCAAAAATAAGAGACACAGCAAAACTCCCTAGCATAAATCGGGCTTCAAAGAAAAGAAAAGAACCAAAACTCTTGGTAGCAACCGAAAAGGAATGCTAACACTCACCAAAGCTGATATTCTTGAGTGCTGCCATTCAAATTCGGCACACCACTCCCTTTCACCTCAACTTCCCGTAATTTCCTCTCCAAATCTCTCAACCATCCAATTTGAACTCCCACCAAACTCTTAATTCAAATTTCACTCAAACACTATAGTGTTTCGGTCAAACACAACTCTTCTATGGCATTAGTAGCAAAATAAAACACCCATTGCGCAAAGTAGGAATTGAACTTCAGACCTCAGATAACCATAGCACGCCACTTATCCCCTAGGCCAGCAGGCTCTTTCCGAAATAAAAAACCCACATTTATTTAAAAGTCTACTGACTAAAGACAGACGTTTATCCATTTAAAACAAAACTTTTGCACAAGCCAAGGCTTGAACCCAAGACTTCTCAGACACTTCCCAAACACTTAACTACTGAAGCAGACATACAGTTGTGTCACTTTCTTACACGACTAAACATTTATGTGAAGCCTCCTAACTGTTTCCATGCTCAAGACCTAATACTTTTAGGCCCAAAATTTAGGGCGTTACATTTCATGTAAGACCATATCTGGGATATGGCACAGATATGAGATTTCGTGTAAGACTATAGCTGGGCTATCAGCATCAATACGAGATCCCATGTAAGACCATATCTGGGATATGGCATTGGTGTAGTACTATGTGTGTGAGATACCTGGGTATCCTTTAGTATTCCAATTGGTTCAACGGGAAATGAAACGAGAATGTCAAAGTTGTGAAAGACTCTGGTATGTTATAAATTGGTACAGGTATGTACATGAAACTCATGCTAAATGAGCTTGATATGTGATGAGTCCCTCGGTAAGGTTGTGATTGAGTAAGTTGGATTGTAAGATTTATAATGACATTTATGTTAATTTACTTCAAGTTAATTGTATGTTAAATGTGAGTTTATAATGCTTATTATTTACATGGGAACTTACTAAGCTTTAAAGCTTACTCCTCTTTCTTTTCCCTTGTCTTATAGTGTCACCAAGCCAACTCGGGGATTAGAGATTGTTAGAGATCCAGTCACACTATCAACTTAACATTTTAGGTACCAATGATTTCAATATTTTGAGTTATGGCATGTATAGGGACTTGGTTATTTTGTTATGTGTCATAATTGATTTGGCCTAATGTGTTGCCCTATATTGGTTGATAATTCATTTTGTAAATGGCCATATGGTATTGGCCAATATTGGTTTAAGTATATATACATATGATGATGTTTCCATGGATGTGGAAGTATGCATGATTGAATTTGATAAGCATGTGATGTTGTATGTGTGAAATGGTAACATGTAAATGATGTGTGGATATCTTGATTTTGGCTGAACTGGCTGAATGTATGTACTTGGAATGATGATATGTTTTGTTGTGTAGGTTTGTGCATGGAAGAGTGACAATATGGCTTGGAAAATAGCCTTATTTTTGTCCACACAGGCGTGTGTCTAGGCTATGTGTGACACACGACTTGCCCCATGGACGGGTCTTCTAGTCGTGTGTCCCCTGCACATTAATTGTTGCAAAACAGAATGCTCAGTATTGAGCATACGGGCAGAGACAGGAGTGTGTGTCTCAGTCGTGTAGACAGCACGGCCTCAGGCATGGGCGTGTGAAGTCTGCACCTATTTTATGAAAAATTATAAAAATTAAATTGACCACACGACCTAAGCAAACAGGCATGTGCCTCGGCCATGTGACTTCAATTTGTTCATGGATGACAAACAGAGAGTTACACGAGTCAGGGACACGGGCATGTATGACCACACGGCCTGCCCACACAGGCGTGTCCCAAGCCACACGGGCGCATGGCTCTTAAAACATGAAAAATTTTCTAAGTGTTGTGAAATTTTCTAAAGTTCTCGGTTTAGTCCCGAACCGCTTCCAATGCATGTTTTGGGCCTTGTAGGCTCGTTTTAGGGACGATTTGAAGGTATATGAAAATTTTTAAATTTGGATGGAAATTTACGTCTCGATTTTGTATGTTTGCCTATGTTTAAGTTCGGTAATGCCTCGTACCCTATTCCGGCGTCAAATACAAGTAAGGGGTGTTACAGTTGCAATTAGGTCCAGCTAACCCGTACCTTCATTTTTGAAATTGTTAAAGATTTTGAATTTTACCATTGATGAATCTTGTGATTTTAGATGTTAAATGATGAATTTGAGGTATTAGTTGTTATTTATAAGTATTTTGTTAAGTGATTTTTGATGAATTGACCGATTAAGGACTAAATTGTTGAAATAATAAAAGTACAAGGACTTGATGTGAAATTCATATAAGTATGGGCTATAATGGATGCTATTCACATTCGACTTGTATGAATTTTCAATAAAATTGGTTTATTTGCATGATTAGGACATAAGGACTAAATTGAATAAAAATGAAAAGTTGAGGGTAATTTTGTAAAAATGTTAAAAATGACTAAATTGTATAAAATGAATTATTTTTACTATCTAAATTAATGAATTGAATGAAATTATTAACTTAGATCAAGTATGGGTGAAAAATCGAGGAGAAGAGAAAATTACCAAATAGCCCATGTACTTAATCATTGTTGCAATTTAGCCAGGTAAGTTCATAACTTGATTAAATTAATTTGTTGTGGTTTTGATTGTTTAATACCTAATTGCTTATATATGCATTGAGTTTTTTGGCTTGAAGGAAATGATTAAGACCATAGTTGAAAGACACTATGACACTATACCAAAAATAAATAAGACCATAGTTGAAAGACACTATAGCACCATACTAGAAACAAGTAAGAACATGGCTGAAAGATGTTATGGCATCATGATTCTATCAAGTAAGACCATAGTTGAAAGACACTATGGCGTCACGAATCAAAGAAATAAGACCATATTTGAAAGACACTATGGCAACACGATAGAAAATGAATAAGACCATGGTTGAAAGACAGTGTGGCATCAAGATGAGAATAAATAAGATAATGGTTGAAAGACACCATGGCACTCTCCGATCATTTGCTATTCAAGTAACATGTTTCGAGTGAGGTATGTATTGGAAGTATGAATACGAGTTGAATGTTTGACTAGTATAGTTTGATAATGAATGTTAATGCCTTGGTGTAATTATATATACTTTATAAAAACATTAAATCGTGATGTTGTGGTGTGTTTAGAGAATTAAATGGTTACATGAGTATTTTCCTAGTATTCAATGTTATTTCATTTGATTCAACTGGTATAAAAAGGAAGGGATCAATAAGTATTCAAATGACTTATGTCATGAATCTATGAAAAGGAATGAAAAGGTAATGTTCAATGAAAGTATATTTATGTTCATGAAATTGATGATTTTAAATGATACTGTTCATGTATATGACTTGCTTTATGTTATTTCAAGTGATTTATGAGTTGATGCACTAATATGTGTTGTGGATGATGCTTAGGCTTGTGCCAAGCTTATGATTAGATTACATCATGCCTAAATCTTAATGATATACGTTGAAATGGTAAGTGTCCAAATAGAAATATGCTTATGTTCATGAAAAGGTGGTATGAATCAAAACATATATTTTCTTATGAAATGGTTTATCATGTGGTTGACTCCAAAAGAGTTAAATACATAAATTCCCTACCTTGTGTATTGATGATGTTGATTAGGCTCATGTCAAGCTTGTGGTTATGGTTGGTGTTTATGCTTATGTTTTGTATTATGTAAATGAAACAAGTAAGAAAGGGTAATGAAACGGTAAGTTCATAATTGAGATGTAATATGATGATATAAAAGGATTGATGAGTTAAATAACGTATTTATGTTGAGAAATTCACTTATGCTATGGATGAATTTACCTATGATATGAACAAATACACTGATTGTGAATTAATAATGTTATTTAAGCTTATCCTAAGTAAATTGAATGGAAAGTAAGTAAATGGAGTGGTTCATAGTCTTATGTAAAAGTTAATGATTATATAATATGTCTTATAATCCTATTATGTTAGGAATGAAAAGTATAAGTGATGTTGATGGTTATATAATTTGATAAATCTTGTGGCATTGGTATAACTTTATATTTGTCATATAAAGTTCATATTTGAAATGGAATATTATGTTTAACGTTTATACGAGCTTACTAAGCATTTGTTGCTTATGTAGTTATTTTTCTCTTACTTCACAGATTATCAGAAGCTCGATCAGTTTGGAAGCTCGTTGGAGATCTATCACACTATCCAACGATTATACCGATAGTATTGATGTGTTGGTCAATATTATAATGGCATGTATAGGTGGACTTATCTTTAATGTTTGATTGAATGCTTAGATGTTGATTTTGGTATGTATATCTATATGTTGGTTGTTTGGTACCATTTTGGTAATGGTTGAATTATGTCATTTAAGTGTTTGAGATGCATGAGAGAAATGGTTCAAATGGTAAGCTATATTGACATGGTATAAGTCAAGTATGGTATGTTTTAAAATGGTAGACCAAATATGCATATGTGTAGTTAAGTTAAATGCTTGCTTTTGAGGTGCCTTATATGGCATATTGGTTAAATGGAATTTGGTCATTTGAATTGGTCATGTTATGTATGTTTAGGTATGTTTATGATGCCTGGGTCATATTTGCAAAATGTGTTTAGGTACAAGCTTGAAAAGGGTGATGAAAATGGCTTGATTTTGGCCAATTTCATGTGTCTTGGTCACATTTGCAAAATGTGTCTTAGTCGTGTGTGACACATAGGCATGCGACATGGTTGTGTGTCCCCTATAGGTTTTAAGGCATCCAAGTCAGGCAGTTACACGGCCTGGTACATAGTGTGTGGCTTGGCAGTATGACCCAACTCAGAGTGTTACACGAGCGTGGACACGGTTAGGACACGGTCGTGTGTCCCTATTTTGACTGTTACACGACCTGAGAATGGGCGTGTGTCTCAGCCGTGTGAGTCACACGGCCGTGTCATCCATGCAGTTTAAATTTTCTAACTTTTTCCTGAACTTTCTGATTGTTTCCAATTTAGCCCCGAATTGTTTCTAAGGTATTTCTAGGGCCTCGAGGGCTTAGTTAAGGGTTTATATGCATGTAATAAATGAGTTATGTTATGAATATGTTGAAGTATGAGATGTATGTAACAATTCGGTTTAGACCCTAGTCGGAATAGTGGTTTAGGGACCCCAAATTTGAGTCAAAAAATATTTAGATATTATTTTCCGTGTTTATGATATGTGAATTTGCATGTGTAAAAGTTTCGTATGAAAATTCGATCAATTGTGTGCTTAATTTGATAAAAGGACCTAATCGCGTAAAATGTAAAAGTGGCCTTCTCTTTGTTAAAGTGCCTATTTGAAATTTCTTTATAAATGGAAGGTCCTTATGTTGCAATTGGACCATTAACATGGTTAATGGACTTTTATGGACAACCATTATAAGTTTTTATTATTATTTCATTAAGGTTAAAAATGGTATTTGATAAATTATGTTTAATTAATAAAACAAATGTATGAAATTTAGTTCATTCATGCTTATTATTGCTGAAAATCAAATAGAAAAGAAAAGAAAAAGAACACTAGGGTTCGTCCATTGATTCCTTTGATTAAGGTAAGAGTTTTGATCCATTTTTGATAATTTCTACGTTTTTGTGATTGTTGCTTTGTGTTTTACTAAGCCCATGCCTCCATTTCTGATTTTGATGATGATTTTGAAATATGCCATGGATAAATTCATGAGTTTTGTGCTGTTAAATAATGAAATATGAAAGCTTGATGTTGGGTTAATATATTTTATCTTTGGATTTTTGGTGATTTTGAGTATAATGGGCTAAATTGTGAAAATGATATTTTGAAGGACTAAAATGTAAAATAAATGAAATGTGTGGAATTATATGAGTACTAGGAGAATTCGGCTAAACTTGTGTAAAAGCAAATTATGTGTATTTTTGTGATTTGGTGAATTAGGAACTAAAATGTCAAAATGTGAAAAAGTGAGGGCTCATTTGTAAAGTGCCCTAAATATGTGTTTTTGGATTGATTTGAATAAATGAGAAAGTAAATAAGTTAAATTTGAATTTATATAGATCAAGAATTAAAGAAAACAGAATTAGATTGGGGAAAGTCAAAAGTCGTAAAGTAGCCGATTCCGTCCATCCGAATCCGTACGAGGTAAGTCGATATACAAATAAATGTGTTTGAATTGAATTATTATTCATATGATATCGAATTGTGATGAATTAATATTCGAACTATATATGTGCTATCTGAGAAAGTATCGACAAAGTTCCGACGTCTGAAAAGCCCTGTACGAACCCTAAGAATAGTTAGGATACATATGTCATGACATAGGATTTTCGATATATGTTATCGTGTAAGACCACGTCTGGGACATTGGCATCGACTTATGATTTACGTGTAAGACCATGTCTGGGACATCAGCATCGTATTTGATTTCGTGTAAGATCCTGTCTGGGACAGTGGCATTGATGTTTGATTACATGTAAGACCACGTCTGGGACGTTGGCATTGTATATATACTTTCTGAGCTATCCGTGTATCCTTATGATTTTGAACGGTTCAACAGGCAATCCGATATGTGAATGATTATATGAAATGTGTATTCGAATCAGGTATGTTTGAATCGAACAATATGTTGGGAATGAAAGGTAAGTATCTGTACTTTTATGAACATCTTATATGATTATGAGAAAATATATTATATGAGCAAATGGATTGGAAATACATGAATCATATGTGAATCATGTGGTATATGTTAGTAATTCGGCCAGGAAGTATATGTATTCATTGATGTTATATGCTTCAGTTGTTAAGTTTATTTGTATATGGCTTACTAAGCTTTTGAAAGCTTACTCTGTATGTTTTCCAACTGTTTTATAGTTATCGAAGCTACTGGGAGCTCGGGGATCGTCAAGGATCGTCACCATACTATCGAACCTTATTTTTGTACCCTTTGAAAATGTATATGTTGAAGTATGGCATGTACATGCTAGTAGTGTTTGGTTACGTTTTGTAATGTATATATCATGCCATGTGATATGCCTAGCTTGTGTTTGAACTTATGATTAGATAATGATATATAATATGTGATGAAATGGTAGTATGTATGATGTGATTTAGATGGCCAAAAGAGTTGGTCAATTTTGATAAGCTTTGTTATGTGTTTATTTGAGAATTTGGTAAGTTCATAGTATGAAATTGAATGATGTGTATTAAGGTTTATAAACCATATGTTTTGATATGATTTTGTCTTATGTTTTGGCATAATTAGTAAGGTTTATGAACATATAAATGATTGATAATGTTATGTCATGGTTGATGTATGGTTTGGTATAAAAATTGGCTGAAATTGTTGTGCAAATATGCTTCATTTGGTGCTTGTAGGTTTGACCCAAATGGGGTGGCAAATTGGCTATTCAAATGGCTTATTTTTGTCCACACAGGCAGAGACACGGGCGTGTGTCTCAGCCGTGTGTGACACACGGTCATGTTGCACGGCCGTGTGTCCCCTAGGGTACCCTACAATTATAAGTCAGTCTCGACCACGGCCAAGGCACATGGGCATGTCTTGTGGCTGTGTGTGCAAGTTAATATGTATGCCCTGTTTTGACACGGCCTAGACACACGGGCGTGTCTAATGCCGTGTAAGGCACACGGCCTGTTCACAAGGGCGTGTGACCTATGAAGCTTTGAAAATTGTTTAAGTTTCAAAAAATTTTATATGTGTTCAGTTTAGTCCCGACCCTTTTCTAAAGCATGTTTAAGGTCTCGATGACCTATATAAGGGACATTATGAAAATGTTTGATTTTTGATGCTATGATGTTTGTGAGATGAATGTTAAATGTTCTGATTTGTCTGATAACGCCTTTAACCCTAGTTCGACGACGGATACGGGTTAGGGGTGTTACAATGTATGTTTTAAAGTTACATTTTTATGATAATACTTTATAACCCTAATTCGACGACAGATACGGGTTAGGGGTGTTACATTTAGAATGAGAAGTGAGGGTTGGTATTTATAGTAGAGGGATGGAATAAGAGTTTGCTAACAATAGCTTAAGGATCCCTTGGTTCTCTCCTTTGCTTGGTCGGCCTTGAACTATGGAGAGGGAGGTTGATGGTAGTTTAATTCATGCTTGATTTCATGCATGAATCGTGCAAGGGGTTGGACAGTTTCTTGGGTATTAGTTGGGAGCTAATTTCTGAATTTTTCACAAGTGCAACAACCTCCAATTTATTTTTCCCAAAGCTAATTTGGGCTGCTCTTGATAGCTTTACTGAATTTGGGCTATTCTACCCTTTGTTGGATGGTTTTGACAACCCAATTGAGAGCAGACTTAAGTCTTTTTAGCAATTATCTTTCAAATTGGGTTGAATTGGATTTGTGAGTCCAATTTAATAAGCTTGTCGTCCAAATGGAGTAAAAATTAATTTGTGTCCATGTGATATTAGCTATCACCCATACTTGTTAATTCAATGGTTCATTTGCTACAATTTGTGCACATATATTAGCATGTAGAATAAGATAGTTAAATTATGCAAAATTAATACATAAATTCATAAAATTACATACTTTACTAAAATTATGTCCATTGCCTCAATTTGAAAAAAATCACCCAATTAAATATCCAAATACTTGGAATTAATATAAATTCTATGTAAAAAGGTGATATAAACAAATATAAAAAATCTATATAATTTAGAGTTTACACATGGAATGTGAACCAATGTGATTTTTGCCAAAACAAGGGTGACGTCACGACCACAAGTCGCTAACATCGAGACACAAATTGATAATAAGTGGCATCACAACGTCAATATTTTTAAAGTCGTAACGTAACTCACTAACTGAGATGTCGCGATGTGAAATCCATGATGTCACAACTTCAACTTGCAGATTTTGAAAAGTTTTCAATTAAGTATTAATCGACCTCGAGTTAGAAAAAGATCTTTCGTAAGCTTGTATAAGACACGGAAATGATTTTACATTATAATGAAAAGTTTTTTATACTAATTAGCATGTTGGAATGATTGAATTGTATTGAAATTTTTTATAGTTGCTCCAATAATGAATGTGGCATCATGTAAGCCAGATTCGGTAGTCGAGTCGAGCAAGGGGTGTTACATATGTAAATAATGTTCAAATGATTTATAATTATGTTCTAGCTATTCATTTATTAATTATAAACTCATTTAATCACAAATTTATTTCACTATAGTATCGTGACTGAGCTCTCCCTAATTACATACCGTTACGAAAGCTACTCGATCAGTGCTTGTCCAATGACCTTATCATAAGCGTGTTACCCTCATAGGATATCCATAATCTCTTTGGAATAAATCTTTTCTCCCAGTATAATCCTATTTATCTCATGGTAACCATTACGTCTTCCTTCATGAAATGTCAATTACTATCAAATAGTATTTGACTCATTTATCATAAAGACAAATGACCCATAGCCATGTTTACTTACATTAAAGTATATGAGTCATGCATGCATAGTCCATCATCCACTCAGGATTAAGGTCTGTCACAAGTGAATAAATCCATAAATGGATTCAGGATCTATTCTATTCGGATCCTATTTGATGTACTATCAGTCCAATCAATCACATCTATGTCTCTATCTTCTAGGAGTCATTTGCTCCGATGCTCAAGACAAAACATCTCCCCAATTGGACTTGATAGACGACATATTAGTCTTTCAATCAGTTTGCTTAGGACATGTTTAGGTTCATCTACTAATAGAAGTTGTCTTCCTGTATTATGATCCGATCACATAATATCGTTTAGTATTAATTAAACATTAGAAAACCAATAAGCTAATATATTCTTTCATTTTTATTTGCGTGCAAAAAAACCATTAAGGACAAAATACAAAGGGTATTAATGTAATTCATGGTTAAAACCAATCTATTCGAAACAATACAAGTGTACATAGACGGAAATACTATACTTAGGAAACCAGTCCAATAAGAGACCCCTCTAAAACTCTCATTAATGGAAAGGATGCTCCCATCAGCAATGGTAACTTTCACTTTGTATTGTTGCCTTATTGGTAGAGATAACTTCTTAATCAACTTAGCATCTATAAAATTGTGAGTGTTGCATGAATCCACCAAAATGACTACCCATGTAGTCCCAATCTGAGTTGTGGTCTTCATGGTATTATGGCCTTGAAATCCCTATATAGCATGCAATAATAGAATTGGTAGTTTAATTGTATCCTCCTCCTATTCAGTGTCCTCTAACTGCTCATGGCATTCTCGAAACTCATCCCCTTCACCATCAAAATAAGGATCTAGTAAAAGCTGGTGCAATTGTGATTCCATGCACTTGTGGTTAGGATTGTATTTAGCTGCACACTAGAAGCAGAAACCCTTCTCTTTTTTCCTCCATATTAACTTGAGACAGAAACTTGTTAACAACATTAGTACTACTTACATTAGAGTAAAATCCACTAGAGGGCTGAGTGGAATTTAAAGTAGGAGCAGCTTTGGTCATGGTGGAAGTTGTAGGAAACAAGGTAAGAGGTCGTGAATGGACACCAATACCAACTTGAAAATTTCTTTTTTGAAAGTTGCATAGAATTCCATCAACTTGTCTGCCAACCAGGGAACCTTCTACTAAGGACTTAGGTTTAAATAATTGTAGGGATTGACCAACCTCCAATTTTAGATTGCTAGTAAAAATGCATAAGGCATAAGCTTCAGATAGTTTCAGCTGGTTAATGAGACTTACAAATTCATTATGAAATTGGTTAACTGAATCACACTGCTTCAGGGAAACTAACTTAGCCATGGGATATCGAAATAAGCTAAAGCCAAACCGTTCCTTCAAGATGTGAGCATAGAAATCCCAAGTCAGTAAATGAACTTCTCCATGTTTTTTAGAGTAAAAATTGGCATCAATCTAGTGCTCTTCCCTCTAGATGAAGCATTACTATTTTGACCTTGGCATTGTTAGCAACACCATCTGCCTCAAAATGTTGTTCTAACTTGAAGCACAATCCTCGAAAGTCAGTCCCATTAAACCTGAGGCATTGAAGTCTATAAGAGTGAGGATTCCCATCCAAACTACTTGAATGGGAAGGACGACACATGTGTCCAAGTCTAGCATCGGAGGAGAAACCAAGGGATCTCTGGAAGGAAAACCAGGTGGAGCACCACCCAAAATTCCCTTCCCTTTGTCATGTGTAACCATGCAGTTGAATGCAAAAGTTGGATTGCCTAAATACTACTCGCCTGGAACTTAGACTTCAACTCACCACAAAAATCATCTTTAAGTTCCTTCAACCAAATGTCTAACTTGGCATCCAATTGAGATAATTAAATTAGAGCTTGACAA
This sequence comes from Gossypium anomalum, assembly GCA_025698475.1. NCBI lineage: Eukaryota > Viridiplantae > Streptophyta > Magnoliopsida > Malvales > Malvaceae > Gossypium > Gossypium anomalum. Next base: position 26,832,836 of record CM046958.1, on the reverse strand, counting down.
CTTCCTATTAAAAGTGGCCAACATCTTTCTAAAGGAAAGTGGTAGCCCCATCACTAGCCATGGAGAATTGGTTGGCTCTAATACCTTTTGGTGCGAAGTGTTTCAAAAAAGAGAAAAGAATGGAGAAGAGAGAATTTTCATTCAATAGAATTGTATAATTCCTTAACTTCCCATCCCATCTTAAATTGAAAAAAGAAGCAATTGTTACACGAGTTGGTTTGAAAAGTTGTTACTCAATAGTTATATCCACCAACAAAATTCATCATTTTCATTAAACTTAAGGCTGACGAAAAAAACTTGTTTTATTTAACAACGATCCCCTAAAACACAACATATCATTAACTAACTTAACAGACCATTTCCTACCATAACAAAAAGCTTTTAGAAATTTTATTTTCAGTAAATCTATTGAAACCTAAAATCAAAATGATATCTTAAACTATAAACAATCCAAAAGACAAAACTATTTTAAACCCTTCTTGAAAACCTCCATTAAGAAGAAGGACTAAGGACACCTGGAAAGAAAGAAAAAAAGATTCATTTTGAAATTAATGTTACTTTGATTTTAGATTTAAAATTAGAAATTGGAATGGCAAAAAAAAAAAACGGAGTAAGGTTAGGTTGTTTTTCAATTTTTTATTTCTTTATTCTCACGCACAGGCACTTTCTAAGTTATTTTCTTATGTTAACTACTTTTGAAATTAAAAGTAAAAAAAAAATATTTATTTGTTTTTAAAGTCCCTGTATTTCATTGTAATAGCCAATCAAAATTCACCATATGAATAATAATTCTATATTTTTTTAAAAAAATTCATGTCATATTTAAATATTAATATTTTATAAATGTCACGTCAACATTGTCAATGACATGCCATTATTGATCGAAAAGGCAAATGCCTCATCATGCATTTGTATGGTTTCTGTTACAAATATTAACAATTTTACTAATTTGCTTACATTCCTCCCTTCTTTAGTAGAACTTGTTCCCCAATTGATAACACAAGGACTTGTGGGGTACTTTAGGTGTATCAATTATTTTATAGCTTAAAAGTTTTAAATAATTACATATATTCATAAATTTAAAAATAAAATTTTATACATACAATTAATAAAATTAAAATTAAAATTATTTATTTATTTTATAAAATATTTTTTATTTTTTATATATTCTAAAAGGAACTAAGAGAATTAAAACATTGATACACGAATCAATTTCTAGAAGAAAATTAATTCTTAATTCTTAATTGTTTAAAACTTTATATAATTTAGAAAAATAATCTTGAATGAATTTTTTGTGATTTTTAATAATGTTTTACAAATTTACAAAAAAATTTAAAAAAGTTCAACTTTTTTAAAAATAATTTTAAATTTTTAAAAGAAATTAAGCTTTAAAACTTATGAACTAACAAGCATTTGTCCAGTTTCATTCTACTAAAAAGATAAAAATATTTTTTTATTTTTTTAAAAAAATTAATTTTTTTTGACGTGGTAGTGTCACATTAACATCTGTTGCTGACATGAAGCGCACATCAACACAGCTGACAGCCATGTTAACGCTAAAATGATCAATGTTAGTTAAATAACCTATTTAGCTTTGTTAGTCTAGGGGCTCAATTGAGTCCTTTAATTATTTTTTTTTTTCAAGAAAGTGTGAGGGTCTTTTAAACCATTAAGCCTATTATAAATAATCCTTGAAAGTTCATCAGAGTTTCAATATAATCCATCCATTCTGTAACGTACTTTTTTAACAAGTAAATCTTAAAGTTTCGTATTTTATAAATAATTATATTTCAAAACTTTGACCGTGAGTTTTAAAGTTGCTCTATATCTAGGGTAAGCATCGAACCCTAAACCATTAGTTAAGTGAAAATTACCTTTAACATCTCATCTAACCCCTATGGTTCAATACTTTAATTTTTAATGTCTTGCAATAATTTTAGTTTAAATAAAAATATTTTTAATATTTTTAATTAAAAAATAACATTTTTTAATTATAATTTTAATTTGAAGGGAACATATAAAAAATTGATAAATTTCAAGGACTATAATGAAAATTTTAAGGTGAACCTAATAAGTTTTTAAATATAATTTTGAAGTGGATGAACTATATTGTGAAATTTAAAGAAACATGTATGATATTATTCAATTTTTAAACTATGAAAAAAAATACCAACCAATTGAATCGGATTTTTTAAAATACTTTTATTTTTATGATTTTTTATTTTTATCAAACCGGTTGAATTGAGCGGATCAATTCAACAAGTTGGGCTTTAAAGAAATTGCTCTAAAGCCATGGGAAGTTAAATTTTTAACTCTGATTCTGGAATTATTGGCAATCATCCATACTTTGGAAAGTCAAAGATATGGGTATCAAAATGTTGGCATTAGAAATATGAGATTTAAGGCACCAAAAGTGGGATTGAGATTTCACATGAGATAATTGCAATTTTTTGTCCCTAATTGTATACTGACTTTGCAAGTTGATCCCTGAACCTCAACTATAAATAGGTCTAACCATTTCTCATTTCATCAACCCACATTTCCATTCTCTACTTAAGGCATTCTTCTCTCTCTTTGTAAATCTTCACTTGTATTTTGGAGTGAAATATATTTGGTAGTGCTCAAGGACGTAGGCAAAATTTGCTGAACCTCGTTAAAATTCTAGTGTTCTTTATTGTATTATTTTGTATATTTTGTGAGTGTGATTGTAGTGATTTATTGTGCTATTAAATTACGATAGAGGGATATTCTGGCTAGGAAAGACTTGGTACTTAAGCGATCCTTGTGATCCACCTCTCTTTCCGAGGTTTTGAACTTAGTGTGATTTTTTAATATAATAATTTTACTCTTTTACAAGCTTCCGTACAATAATTGGTATCAGAGCCATATTCATACTTAGGGAATACGATCATTTATGATACTATTTACATATACGGTATTGTTCACCCACGAAACCATTCACGTTGACGGTACTGTTCACATATACAGTAGTTGGGATTAAGGAGAAAAATGGCAAAGGCATCGTCATCGGCAAAGACTACTGTGACCAATGCAAAATTTGAAGTAGAGAAATTTGATGGTACCAATAATTTTGGTATGTGGCAATGTGAGATCCTGCATGTCTTATGTCAGCAAGAGCTGGATATAGCCCTTGAAGAAAAACCTGACAAGATAGATAACAAGGAGTGGGTCAAGATCAATAGACAGACGTGTGGTACAATCCGCCTATGTTTGGCCAAAAAGCAAAAGTACTCTGTCATGAGGGAGACATCAGCGAAGAAGTTGTGGGATACACTGAAAGAAAAGTTTTTAACGAAAAGTATTGAAAATAGGCTTTATATGAAAAAGAAACTTTATCAATTCACGTATACACCCAGTATGTCGATGAATGACCATGTGAACTCATTCAATAAAACAGACTTGCTAAATTTGGATGAGAAATTTGAAGATGAAGACAGGGCATTATTGTTGTTGAATTCTCTTCCTGATGAATATGATCATCTTACCACCACATTGCTTCATGGGAAGGATACGATCATATTTGATGCAGTCTGTAGTGCGTTGTATAGATCTGAGACTCGAAAGAAAGATAAAAGAGATCACAGAGATACAACTGTCGAAGTCTTAACAGTAAGAGGTCGTTCGCATAGCAACAAATTTGGTAGAGGGAATAAGTCCAAAGGGAGACTTGCCAAAGATGAATGTGTTTTTTGTCGTGAGAAAGGGCATTGGAAAAAGAATTGTCCTAAGTTACATAAGGGTAAGGCTATTTCTGATGCATGTGTAGTGGAGCATGATGAGGAGTCAGACTTTAGCTTGGTTGGCATGGCAATGGCATGTCATACAGATGAGTGGATTTTGGATTCGGGATGTACTTATCATTTGTGTCCTAATAAGGACAGGTTTTCTAGTCTTAAAGAACTAGAAGGTGGAGTTGTTTTTATGGGCAATGACAATGCTTGTAAGACAATGGGAGTAGGTACAATCTAATTGAAGAATCACGACGGCTCAATCCAAGTCTTGACAGATATTCGCTAAGTACCTAGCTTGAAGAAAAAACCCATCTCATTAGGGGTCCTAGAATCTAAAGGGCTCACAATCACTTTGAAAGATGGATTACTAAAGGTAGTAGCTGGGATATTGACGGTGATGAAAGGCACGAGAAGGAATAACCTGTACTATTTAAATATAAGTACAGTTATTGGATCAACATCAACAGCTTCTGCGAAATATGCAGATTCAGAGGCTACCAAGTTATGGCATATAAGATTGGGGCATACTGGTGAAAAAGCTTTGTAGAATTTGGCGAAGCAAGGCTTGTTGAAAGGTGCAAATTCTTACAAATTGAAATTCTGTGAACATTGCGTTCTGGGCAAGCAAACGGGGGTAAAATTTGGTTCAACAATTCACAATATGAAGGGAATTCTGGATTACGTTCACAGTGATGTGTGGGGACCTACCAAAGTGGCTTCTTTGGGAGGTATGCATTATTTTGTTACTTTTGTTGATAATTATTCAAGAAAAGTATGGGTGTATCAAATGAAAAGAAAAAGTGAAGTTTTGGATGAATTTCTGAAATGGAAGAAAAAGGTGGAGACTCACACTGGTCGAAAGGTCAAACGACTTTGATCAGACAATGGTACTGAGTACAAGAATGATCCATTTCTACAAGTATGTCAAGATGAGGGTATTGTGCGACACTTTTCTATTCTGGATACACCACAACAGAATGGGGTGGCAGTACGTATGAATCAGACTATACTGGAGAAAGTTCGATGTATGTTGTCCAATACTGGATTAGGCAAGGAATTTTGGGCTGAGGCAGTTACATATGCGTGCCATCTAATTAACTGGTTGCCATCAGCTGGAATAAATAGAAAAACTCCTATGAAGATGTGGACTGGTAAACCTACTACTGATTATGATTCTTTATATGTTTTTGGTTCCACTGCATATTATCATGTAAAAGAATCTAAGTTAGACCCAAGAGTAAAGAAAGCATTATTTATAGGTATAACTAGTGGAATAAAAGGATACCGTCTCTGGTGTCCTGATACAAGGAAGATTATTTTCAGTAAAGATGTAACTTTTGATGAATCAACCATGATGAAGAACAAGGATTCACAAAAAAATGACAAAACCAGTAGTACTTTGCAGCAGGTGGAGCTTGAAAATATTAATGATGATCCAACTAATATTGAAGGAACAAATGATGATGAATTTTTTACCCCAAGAACTTCTATAGTAACAAGATTCAATTGCATATAGGAGGTCAAGAAGAGAGATTCATATGCCTTCTCTCTTTAATGATATGGTAGCCTATGCACTTCCAATTACAGATGATGATGTTCCTTCTACTTACACAGAAGCAAAAAGTAACCCTGATGGTGTAAAGTGGAAGTAAGCTATGAATGAAGAAATGCAGTCTCTTCATAAAAATAGGACTTGAGAGTTGGTGACACTGCCTAAAGGAAAGAAGGTAATAGGATGCAAATGGGTATATGCAAAGAAGGAAGGATTTCCTGGTAAAAATGAAATTCGATACAAGGTTAGATTAGTAGCAAAGGGTTACACTCAGAAAGAAGGAATAGACTACAATGAAGTGTTTTCTCCAGTTGTGAAACATTTGTCTATTCGAATTTTGCTAGCCTTGGTTGCAGAATATGATCTTGAACTAGTTCAGCTCGATGTAAAGATCACATTTTTACACGGTGATTTGGAAGAGGAAATCCATATGACTTAGCCAGATGGATTCAAGGTTGCTGATAAAGAAAATTAGGTTTGCAAACTAACAAAGTCGCTTTATGGATAGAAACAATCTCTAAGGCACTGGTACAAGCAATTTGATCAGTTCATGATAGGGCAAAGTTACACAAGAAGTAAATTTGATCATTACATGTATTTTCAGAAGCTACAAGAAGGAATTTTCATATACTTGCTCTTATATGCTGATGATATGTTGATAGCATCTAAGAGTAAAGTTGAAATTGAGAGATTGAAGACTCAACTCAACCTTGAGTTTGAGATGAAAGATCTAGGTGAAGCTAAGAAGATTCTTGGCATGGAAATACGTAGAGATAGAGCTCATGGCAAAGTTAGCTTGTCTCAGAAGTAATATTTGAAGAAGGTACTACAGCAGTTTGGCATGAACAAGCAGAAAAAACCTGTAAGTACCCCGTTGGCTTCTCATTTCAAGCTTTCTACACAACTATCTCCTTCAACGAATATGAAACAAGAAAACATGTTACAAGTTTCGTATTTTAATGCAGTAGGTAGCTTGATGTATGCAATGGTGTGTACAAGACCCGACATTTCACAGGCAATTAGTATAGTGAGTAGGTATATGCATAATCCTAGAAAAGGACATTAGCAAGCTGTGAAATGGATTCTACGGTATATTCAGAAGACCATGGATGTTGGATTACTGTTCAAGCAGGATACTACACTTGGTAAATGTGTTATTAGGTACGTTGATTCTGACTATGTCGGTGATTTGGACAAATGAAGATCAACCACCGGTTATGTGTTTACACTTGCTGGAGGACCAATAAGTTGGAAGTCTACACTGCAATCTACAGTTGCGTTGTCAACCACAGAAGCCAAATACATGGCTGTAACAGAGGCTATAAAAGAAGCTATTTGTTTACAAGGTATGGTTAAAACCTTGGGATTGGTTCAAGAGCATATTAATGTGTATTGTGATAGTCAAAGTGCTATTCATTTAGCAAAAAATCAAGTCTATCATGCACGTACAAAGCATATCAATGTACAATTCCATTTTGTGGGGGAAATTATTGATGAGGGGAAAATTCATCTTCAGAAGATTAAGACTGCAGATAATCTCACAGATATGATGACCAAGGTGGTAACAACAACCAAGTTCGAACATTATTTGAACTTAATCTGTAACATCTCGAATTAGGGCCTAGTCACAATAATAGTTTCGAGACCAAAAATCTAAATTAGAAATAATTATTTTATAATTATTATAAGGTCTATGATATGTTTATATGACTGTGTAAGATTTTCATGAAGAAATTATATGTGAGAAGTGTTTAATTTGGCTTTAAGGACTAAATCGTGTAAAGTGCGAAAGTTGCATTCTAATAGCTGAAGGTATTAAATAGCTATAGAATTATTAGTGGAAGCCCTTATGTGGAAATTAGCCCATTAATAAGTTAGTGAAAGATATTTGTTTCATATTATTGAAATTAGTTAGAAATTAAAAGGGTAAATGGGTAATTAAGTTAAAAAGGTATAATAAGACAAAAATGGAAAAAGCTATCATCTTTTTATTTCTCTTTCTTCTCCACCGATTTTGAGGGTCATTTTTGATGATTTTTGTATTTTTGGAACCCTTGTAGCTTAATTTAGCTAATGAGGGGACTATTTTGCAAAATGGTTGAAAGTATAAGATTTTACCATGAGAATATTCATGTTGTTTGCTGCATTTTTATGGAAGAAAATGAATCTTGGTTGATAAATAAATAACTTTTGTTAAGTGATTTTCATTGAAACACATAAAATGGACCATTTTGTAAAAGTTGTAAAATAGATGGTAAAGGTGTGAAATAATGAAATATGTGGGCTGCTGTAAGTAAGATAAATATTTGGCTAGGCTTGTTTGGGATAAAATTGAATGAATTTTATTTTTCAAGCCTAAGGACTAATTTGCAAATAAGTGAAAGTTTAGGGGCAAAATTGTAAATTAGCCAAAGTATGATTTTTGGGTCAATTTGAATATTGTGAGTAATAAATAAGCTATATTTGAAATGTTAGATCAAGAAAATCGAGATTTGGGCTTAAATCGAGAAAGTACATGGTTAAGGACAAAAAAAGGACAATTAGCCGTTTTTGCATTCGAGGTAAGTTTGTGTGATAATAAGAATGCAATGTCTTATTTGAATTAAAATGCCTAATTGTTATTATATAATATGTATGATTTGTTACGAATATACTCAAAAAGGAATCGACAAACGAGTCGTATGATAAAATTGGTAAGTTGTACGTAAGTAAGGCAACTTTATCTTTATTATGTGTTGAAAGATTGATTTTGCATAATATGGTTGAATATGCTTATGTATAACGCATGATGAAATTTAAATGTGGTAAATCCCGGTTGAACCTAGGAATAGATTGGATATCCATGCCAAGACATTTGGGTTATATGTGTGCTAGTGTAAGACCATGTCTGGGACATGGCATCGGCCATATCATGAGAGCCAGTGTAAGACCATGTTTGGGACATGGCATCGGCATTGATATGTGTGCTAGTGTAAGACCATGCCTGGGACATGGCATCGGCCACATCATGAGAGCCAGTGTAAGACCATGTTTGGGACATGGCATCGGCGTTGATATCTGAGCTAGTATAAGACCAAAGAATTCCACGTTATGAGATTTTTGGATTTCTGTGAGACAGGGTTAGAGTGATTTCAAATTCCCTTGTCTTAACTTTGGAAAATCATTAAAAATTGTATGAAAATAATTATAGGTTAGAGTTCATTTGAATAAATCCTTAATTAGTTTATTTACAAGAGAAATAGACAGGAACATTATCCGAGTCCCGTACGAGGAGATAATTAATTTTTAGTGAATAAGGGTTGAAACTGTCAGATAGCAGAATAGGGACGACTTTAAATAATAAACTATACTTATTGGCTAGACCAAAAATTCTGAAAATTTTATGGTAAGAATATACGTGAGTCTAATTTCAGGGAAAATTAGCAGATCTTAATTTGGAGTTTCGTAGCTCAAGAAATAAATAATTTAGTAACTGTGACTTGAGTAGACAGCTTGAGATGAACAAGAGTAAATAGTACAATTTTGTGCAATTATGATTGTATTAACTTGAGAACATGTCGTGAGAATAAGGCAAAAAAATTTCAATAAATATCTTATTATTTTCATATGGACTTACTAAGCTATATAGTTTACCCCTTCCTTTTTTCTCATTTTATAGAGACACTAAGCTAGCTCGGGTTGGAGATCGTCAGAGATTCCATCACACTATCCAGCTATTGAAGGGTATAAATGATTTCAAGCACTTTAAGTCTATGACATGTATAAGGACTTAGTCAATTCGATATGTGTCATTTGATTTGGCCAAATGTATTGGCTCATAATAGGACTATGATCCATTTTGTATATGGCCATGAGATGTGGCTCATATTGATTATTGGGTTGTAAACCTATTCATATATGCATGCATGTACTAAATGTTTCATATGGTGTGGTCATGTGTGTTTGGTATGAATGAATTGTGAATGTGCCCTAGATTACTTGATGGTTTTAAAGTGACTAAATTGGCCTATGGATAGACCTTAGCATAAGTATGAAGTGTAAGAATGTGTTAAAAATAAACATGGCATGAAGTTGATAAGTTTAAACTAGGCAAAGTATGGTGCCTTATGCATGAATAAATCGATATGAAATTGCCACGAAAAGTGTCATTGAATTTATGTTTAAGTAAGTGCTAACGAGGGTGCCAAATGGCTTGGTAAATAATCATTTTCTAGGCCACACGAGCAAAGACACGGCAGTGTGTCTCATCCGTGTGGAGGACACGGTCTAGCACATGAGCGAGTGACTTGGTCATGTGACCCTATATCGTTGCTGATGTCATAAACAGAGAGTTACATGGGTGGAGGACACGGGTGTGTCCTGAGCCACACGGGCGTGTGTGATCACACGGCTTGCCCACACGGGCATGTGACTCTCCAAAATATGAAAATTTTCTTAGTGTCTCAAAAGTTTCAAAAGTTCTCGGTTTAATCCCTAACCATCTCTAATGTATGTTTTGGGCCTCGTAGGCCCATATAAGGAGCTTTAAAATAGAAATTGAAAATTTTTAAATTTGAACGAAATTTTATGACCTGGAAATGTTTGTATGCATGCGTTTGAGTCCAGTAACGCCTCGTACCCTATTCTGGCGACGGACGTAGGTAAAGGGTGTTATATGATCAATATCCTGCAAGTTTAACAGTTGAAGAAGGCATTATCAAGTATTGTTGACAAATGCAGAAAGAATTGTGTGAAGATAAGATTATCCTAATCAAATCTTTAAGCTAGAGATTATTGGCAATCATTCATACTTTGGAAAGTCAAAGATATGGGAATCAAAATGTTGGCACTAGAAATCTGAGATTTAAGGCACCAAAAGTGGGATTGAGATTTGACATGAGATAATTGTAATTTTTGGTCCCTAATTATATAATCCCTGAATCTCAACTATAAATAGGCCTAATCATTTCTCATTTCATCAACCCACATTTTCCATTCTCTATTTAAGGCATTATTCTCTCTCTTTGTAAATCTTCACTTGTATTTTGAAGTGAAATATATTTGATAGTGCCCGAAGACGTAGGCAAAATTTGTTGAACCTCTTTAAAATTCTAGTGTTTTTTATCGTATTATTTTGCATATTTTGTGAGTGTGATTGTAGTAATTTATTATGCTATTAAATTACGATAGATGGATATTCTGGCTAAAAAACACCTAGTACTTAAACAATCCTTGTGATCCACCTCTCTTTCCTGAGAATTAAACTTAGTGTGATTTTTTAGTACAATAATTTTACTCTTTTACTCGCTTCTGCACAACAGGAATTATGTCATGTGAATTTGCATCCACAATTTAGATTTACAGTGTGAAAGAGAAACCAACTTGTTCACCAACCGGATTTTAAATAGAGCAAATGACTGAATAAATATTACAAGTAATAATAACCCAATAAAATGATGGAAGGGCAGGCTTTCTAAAATAGTTGTGAGTGCATCATCTTTCCTGCAACAGTTTTAGATATCGGGATGGTGAATGTTACTAGGTTGATTATCCAATGGCATGTATTGTGCCATTATAGCCCGAATCTCCGAATCCATGTATCTCTGCATCAACAACAATTAATCAACTTCAGTTTCACCATTTTTTATTATATTCTCCCCATAGACTAGAATACATAGGAAAATCAGATGCAAAAACTCTCTTACCCGGATTCTGTATTTGTAAATGGCATATCCTACAGCTCCAGCAACAACCAATCCAAGAATTATTGCCCAAATGAAGCCCGAGCTTACCTCTGTTTTACCATTCTTACCTGCATCTTTTGAAATAGAACACGTCAATTGAAACATTCCTAAAGAGTCCGACGGCATAAAATCCCATCTATTTATCACAGAAGCACCGAAGATACTCACTGATGCACATGTCATGCTCTCGCATGTACAATGAACCATCACTACAGCTGCACTCATAGCTCCCCCAGGTATTTTTGCATTTGCACCCAGGACATTGGCAGGCCAGCTTATCCTTGCACTCATCGACATCTGGGAGACAGTCAAATGTAAGAATCGGTTCACCAACCAAACATATATAGACTACAAACTTAGTGGAAAGGAAAATATCATAACGATGGTTTGTAGAGCACCCATATTTTATTCACATATCAACAACACCTCCACTCATTATTTTCCTAATATATAAAGCGCTTAGATCTCAGCTTCTACCAGAAGTTCTCTAAGTCAGAAACCTCTAGAAGTTATTTAAGATCTTACCAAATTCAGATCAAAGTACTTTAGATGCTTAGAACTCAATTTAAAACTATCATACTGACACTCAATAGGGCCTTAGAAGGCTAGCAACCCAAAATTTCTGCCACTAGAAATGTACTCCACAGAAAAATAATTCCTCACAGGCTAAAAAACCATGTGGAACTGAAAGGAACAAACATGTTAGTTGACACAAGTCAACAGTAGAAATAGCAGCTAAGCATCTTACAATTCCATGTTTTCGACAGATTTTCAGGAAAACATTTCTGCTACGAGAAATCTTCCACTGATGAAATTATTCTTCAAAGGTCATTAAGACCATGTGAAACCAAAGGGACACATAGACACACTAGTATTAGTAGACACGAATCTAACGGTATATGTAGCAGTTAAAGATAAAAAAATTCACACGTATTCTACAGATTTACAGGGTTGTCTATTGGTAGTGTTGAACATGAGAAAATCCTAGTACCTTCACAGCCGTTGACTCCATCACCCTTGAATCCAGGTGGGCACTTGCAGCCATGCGAATGATCATCCTGAACAATCCATTACAGGACCAAACAACTAAGAAACAGGAAAGAGAGAGGGAGAGGAGACAGTCAAAGAGGAACTCACAAGACAAGCAGAGTACGTCTTTCCTTCTTGAGTTTCCCTCCAACATCCCCCATTATTGATTTCACATTGTAAAGCCCCAGAAGCTGTTAATTAGAAAAGCAGATAGTGTAGTATATGAACTAAGCACATATGAGTTACAAAATGTTAATTTATATTTTACTGTTGATATTGGTCTTAAGCGTAACCAAAAATAATTTCCAACAACAAATTTACATTGTCTTCCTTTTCAGGAAAATTATTGACCTTCACAATGTGTATAACCATCTCCAGAAAACTTCACACCATTAACTATTGGGCACTCACACACTCTTCCTCGGAAGGTATCCTATAAATAAAAAGGGACATCAGAAAAAGTTGAATTGAACATATACTTAATCTACAAAAACTCATGGCAAGTGACATACCCTGCATGCAGTAATGTTAGCAGTCTTGTCCTCCCAACACCCACCATTGTTTTCCAAGCACTCATTAGTTTCCATATCTGCTCAGAACAATTTGTAATAAGAAATGAATATCACCTCTATTGTAGCCTGTACCTAGAAATACAAGTTTATCATTGTTTAACGATAATAGCATTGAAAAAACTATGTAAAGAGAGAACTATTACTTTACCGAAGAGCATCAGGTGACAAGAAGTATGCTGCCTATAAAGGAAAGTTTCTGGAATTATTTTAATACCCAACGATGCCGACTTAACTCTTTCATTTCGTTCATTGGTAAATAAAGGAGCGCATAGCATGTACACTACGCAATAAAATGGTGAAAACCAGATAATTTAAATGTTTCTAAGGAGGACCACTAGAAGAAAATGGTTGTAAATTGAGTGCAATAATAATAACCTTTACTTAGACATATCGTTGGTTCTGTGGTCTCTTGAAAGCCAGCACAAATTGCCTTGAGAACAGCTCCTTTGTCCAACTTCCCTAAACGCATCAAAAAAAGCTTTTCATCACAGAATGTAATTCATGCTGAGTGCTGGTAGTGACAGTAAGCTCAGATTCAAACCTCTATACTGTCTATTATTTATTACAAGAGTTGGCAGTATAGTTACATCTCCACGGGAGCCCTTGCCAATCTGAAACCAGAATTATAGCATAAAATGAAAACCTCAATGATAAAATATGACAAAGAGAGGCCCTGAATTTTTTTTCTAACTTTTTTATAAAAGTTTAGAATAGCTTAACCTGTGCATCTTGTTCAGCTTTAAGAACTGGGTTCTCCTCATCAGCCTCAGTGTCCCCAATGCAATTGTCTATTTTAGTGAGATCAACACCTATAAAGCCGAGAATAGAAGACAAATATACTAAGCATAAGTACATTGGCGAGATATAAAGATATAACCTTGCTTTATCCATGCTTGACAGATTACTAAATAATCAACACTTCCAGCAGCAAATATCATTGTTCTGGCTTTCCTAGATCCCAATAAAATCACAAATTATACAATATATGTAATAAATAAACATAAGGTAGATGCAAATGTAAATGCATATAAATTCAGTAGTGTTAAAACAATGACCTAATTTCATTAATTTTGGCATACAAGATAAAAAGATGAGTAAAAAGGAAACATTTTATTATGTACATGCTATGAGACAGGAAGAAGAAATTACTTGTTTATCTGAAACAAAAGGAAACCATTTCAGTATTCTTATGCTCCATAAAATCAATCAAAACATAACACTAGCACCTTGTTAACACATTAAATAAGCATCAATATTGTGTAGCCCATTCTTTGAATAATAGAAAATAAAAAAACATTGTGTAAAGCATTAACCTACCAAGAGACTGCATAACTTTATCTGCACAGTCTTTGGTATACTTCTTCTCTTTCATTGGGCAGCGGAGAGCAAAGTCCGTCACATAATCCCACCAAAGCCATGGCTTTCTACTTTCATTAGCAACTTTGAAAAAGCAAGCTTGGCGAAGATTTTGAAGCACGACATCTTTACCATCATATCCTTTAGAGAAATCTTGCTCAGGATCTGGGGCACAGTACCTCCCATAATTGATACACTGTGACTTGCACTGTTTGCTGAGAAGAAAAGATTCAGGGCAATACCAAGTTATATAGTGTGGGATGAACTGTGTGTACCCTTTCTGCTCGAGTACTTGAGCAGCTCCTTTGAAGTTCTTGACAAATTCCATCTGGCTGTCACACTTTGGTCCACACTCATCATTGCTATTTGTCCAAAACTCATACTCAACTCGCTCGTCAGGATGCGGAAGAGATTCGGTCCAGTCCAGACTGATTTTAACCATTTCCCCAAATGTTATGGCCTTCTTCAAACTGTCTCCCAGAGATTTGCTAATGAGGGCAGATGGAATGGTGATGTTCTGCAGGTACTCAGCACTAGCATTCTTTTCTTCAGGGGTATCCATGGTAATCAAGGACTCATCCTGGTTGTCAGCAACAAGAATCGCAGCAGCTCCAGCTTTCTGAGCATTCCATGCCTTCAAGGTGAAGAAACAATCTGGCAGAATAGCAAAAGCTAGTTGAGAAGATAAAAACTGAAACCAAGGGAAAATAAGGCCAACAAGTTTAAATCAATACAGTAGGCAATTCTAAATATAACAAGTGCCAACTATCAACTACTAACATATTTAAGTATGCAAAACTCAGATTATCACGTGTCACATTTAGAAAGATGGAACGTAATGATAACCCATCATAATTTCCAAAATTGGATCATCAATGATAAAATTTACAAGGAAAAACTGGCAGACCTCCACGATTAACAAGGAGAAAAGTAGGGAGTCCACCAGGCTTTGATTTGAAGGAGATGTCAAACTCATCAAAGATCTTGCATGCCCCTTGGTTTTCCTTAGGATAAACAACCGTACCAACCAAGGTTCCACCATATTGAGGGACCCCAAAATTCCCAATCGCGCATTCGTAAACTCCTTTGATTGACCCAGGTGATGTCACTTTCAAGCTGTTCTCCTCCACTACGAACCTCCCCAAACAATTCCCCAATAACATAATCCATACGCAGATTAAAACCCCAAACTTTTCTCTCATCTTTCCTCCACGCAAAAATGAGAAACTTTTGTGATAATAACCCAAGATGAAGAACCTTTGAATCTATTACTTAGCATAAAAGTTACCCTTTTTTTAGCTGAATTTTTCTTTTCTATTTCTCCTTTTGCATTTGTATACCAAACAAAAGTACAAAACAAAGAGTCCGTAAGAACAAGTTTGTGAGATTTATCGAAGTTTAGAATCTGATGCGATAAATCCAAGGTTTGAGAAATAGATTGGGCTTTTGGCTATATTATATCAATTTATCTTAGTTTACCAACATAAATAATTTACGATTTGAATTGCGTGATGATCTGATAAAAATAAAAATTAAGATGAGCCTAATAATAGATCTTATTTACTTATTTTTCGATATGTGAAACTGCAATCCACCACACAGCACAATCTCCATTTTTACACTCTTCATTCCCTTTCTTTGAAATTTGAAAATTGGCGTAATCCAAGGCTAAACTGATAGATTTTATCTATCCCCACCCCACCCCACCCAATAAACAATTATCAAGGTTTTCTTTAACCATCATTTTGTTCAATAAGAATATGACTTGTCACTGTGGATTTCATCCATTTTAATAAACCAAAAACTTTAACTGCAAAATTGAATATAATTCAAAGGTTAAATAAATATGTTTTTGCACGTGTGTTGCCTTCTATTTTCCTCCTTAAATTGCTTCATTTCGTAAATCCCGCTGACTGAGATGAGTTTCGTTCGATGGGGGATGCAAGCCCACATAAATTCAATTAAATATATTATATTTCTTTCATAAAAATTGTATATTTAATTATATATTTTAAATTTATATTTAATTTAGTTATATATTTGACGTGAACTCAATTTCGAATTAATTCACTATTTATATACCCGATCGTCTACATAAGTACTTGCACTAAATTTGGATGAAATTGAAAGAAAAGGTAAACTAATGATAAATTTTTTATATAACTCTCAAATATAATCGAACCAAAAATGAACTGATATTATATATCAATACGACCCGAATTCTATAAAGTTGTTTAAAATCGAAAAGTTTAGGAATGGATGAAACTTTAACCCCCTATCTATATTGCGATAGGAACCAAAGGTATAAGGATAATCGCCACACTTTGGGATGGTTAACAAAGTGATAAGATCAGTTTGCGAATGCCACAAGAACGAGTTCTTGATAAGTTCAGAAAGTTCTTAAAGAACAAAGAGATTAACTCAAATATGTTTATATCATAAAAAGTCTAACCTACAACAATGACTTAAACAAAATATATTGGACACTTAGTAGATGAATGGCCATGTTCAGTCATAAATGAAGCACATGAACAATTAAAATGGATTAATATCTTTTCTTCAACTGAAAAACCAATATTAGCTTCATAAGTTCGTCCATGCGTGCTTAAGGATTAAGTAAGCTCCAATAGTCACAATCAGCCATTATGATGACAATGACCTTTAATAGAGCATGAAAATATCCAATAGTCAGCTTCTAGAAGGTTTCTCCATGGCTTCATTGAATTCCCATCTTAAATAGTGCAATAAATCACTTTGTGTTGACCAAAAGGTCACTTTCAATGCCCATACGATCAACCATTTAAGTGTGAACAAAATGGATGCTTTCGTAAATCCGAACAACCCCATAGCAAAAATATGCAGCCCATCTGAACTTTAATTAAGTCGGCCATTGGTCTTTTACTAGGACATATTAAACAAACATTAGACACTCTAAATGCAATAATAAGGCTATAATAAACTTGGACAGAATTTAACACACTTTAAGACACATTAAACATGCTTAAGACACATTTAAAAGGTGTAATAACAAAGACACAATTTAAACACTCATATTAAACATGTAATAATGAAGACATATTAAAAATGTTGTAATAATAAAACATAAATAAATAAAAATCTATGAAAATAAATATTTAAGATGTTCGAATTTGGGCCTTAAGAGTTCTGGGGTTCTTAGGTTTAATCACTTTTTAAAACCCAATTGGCGGCTTCAGTTCGAGCCCAATTAAGGGACTCGAGATCACATCACTCCCTTCCTCTTCAAAGTAATTTTTCCTCAAATCGATACATATATCATAAGGGAACGAGTAATCAAAGTTCAAGTGCTCAAAACAATTATCAAATGTATTTTCAGAAACCAAAGCTTCTTTCTTGAGTTTGGAAGCTCAAAGTCTTTCAAAGTGATACAAGTAGCTCGGTCCAATTCAAAGGCCATAATAGGTAGGGGATTAGTTTCCCTCAAGTCCCAATCATGATATCCAAATCTTTCTTCCTTGAGTTAAACAACTTGAATTCGATCCGCTTCCGCCTTTAATCCCTATCATTTGGTATCAGAGTTAGGCATTTTATTAGTGATAAAAGTCAAAATACAAACAGCCCAATGGTGAGTGAACCCTCTAATTGATATGGCCCAGGCCGCATCATGTTTTGATACGACTCGACGACACCAGGATTGGCCTAAACACGAAGGGCCCAAGTGCAAAATGAAGCTTAATTTCAGCTTATCGAGCTTAATCTTAGTTTTCCCCAACTTATCTAGCTCGCTCCTAGCTCATTGAGTTTGATTCTATCTCATTTTAATTTATGCATTTTAGTTGCTAGAATAAAACATTAATTATGATTTAGTTATTTTTAGTTAATTATAGTTGAGTCTTAAATATGTCTTAAGTCTATTAATACATGTTATAATAAGTACAGCTTTTTAATGTGTCTTAGATTAAGATATCTTAATTGTGTCTAAAGTTTAGACAAATTAAATGGTGTTTAAATTGTGTCTTAATGTTGCATTTAATCGAGTATTAATTTGTCTTGTAGGCTGCTCACCTTAGAGGCTGAATATGCATGTAAATTGAAGATACAATGGATTGAATTCAAGGAGATACATGCACATACGAATTTCAAAGAAGCCTCTATTCATGTTCACATGTGTGACCGATTGGTGTCCCAAGAGTGATCCTTCAATTAACCGAATGCATGAACACAAAAGCTACTAAAACCCTTCAAGAATCAGCTTCAATGAAGGTGCATTGTGACCGATCACATGGATGCTCAAATTCATGTCATGTGCATTTCTTAAAGATGAAGAATGTGGCTGTTCATTCTGTTCATGCATGAAATTAATCAAGAGGGATGAATCTGTCCATCCATACACTCCAAAGGGGCTTGTACGATTTTAATGGCACACATTGAATTCACAACGTACATGCCTCAAGTTCATGAACAAGTAGCTCAATTAATTCAGCCAATGTACCAGCACATACATGCAATGATATTAGGGAATGAATTAGCTCAATGCAAACTGCCCATTTATGTGTTCAAGACGCAATTAAAGCTTCAATTAGAGGTGATGCATGTCCCAAGCATCTAAAATTTAGCTAAATCATTTGAGAGGTTATTAGAATGCCCAAGCTTCCATTTAAAGTCCAAAACTATTCAGTTATTCAATGCAGCCCCTTAAAAGCTGTTCACATCTCTTGGCTGATCATATTTAGCTCCATTCATCTCATCTTTCACTTTAATTAATCAAGCTAGCCTAGGAAGCATCAAAGGACGTTTTGGAAGGTTCAAGGAAGTTTTCAGCTTAATTAAGCTAAATACAAAGCTGCCCATTCGGTTATCTTAGTGACCATTCAGCTAGCTTATGTATTGAGCTATAAATATAAACCTCATTAGTTGTAATGGGGACTTTTGATACTTTTATGAATGTTTATAACATTTGTGAGTTATTCAACTCTCTTATTTCATTTAAGACTCAAGTAGACTTATCTAGCTTACTAGTGGCGTCTTTCTTGTTTCTTTGAACTTATCACTCAACCCCGAGTGTGGCGTTCAACCCGTTATACCTCTGGTTCCTATCTCTCAATAGATGGTGGGTCAAGGTCCTATCTTCCATCTTCCATCCATCTTAAGCCTCGTATAAGGTTTGGGTCAATACTCTCTATAATTTTGGTTTTTCCTTAGTCTTAAGCCAATTCATCCAACTATCCACCTTTAAACTTACTTTACTTCTTATCTAGCCGAAACTAGGCTTGTTCTATCTTAACACTCTTTGAAACCTTTTTGTTTAAGCCTACATTTAGCCAAATTCAACTAAACTCCAAATTGAATGAAACTTCTCCATTTTACGATCGGGCATTTAAGCGACTCAAATCACTTCACCGAAGCGAGATCGCATCACTAATGGTAAAAACAGAGTGCAAATTTTATTTGCAAGTAAAAAAGATGTGAAGAGAGCACTATATCACAAACAACCTTATATCCTTGTGAGGTTTAGGCAAAATTACTTATCTTTAGCTAACCTTAACAATTTTTTTCCTAGTGCATTTACATCTCTTTTGCAGGATTATGCAGATGTTTTCAATAAGGCACCTAAAGGTTTACCACCTCTTCTAGGCATATAGCACCGAATTGACTTAGTACCCGGTACAACCATTCCAAATCGTCCAGCTTACTAAAGCAATCTTGAGAAGACAAAAGAGTTACAAAGGCAAGTGGAAAAGCTATTACAAAATGGGTACATTAAAGAAAGTTTGAGCCCTTGTGCCATCCCTGTCCTATTGCTGCCTAAAAAGGATGGTTTATTCTGAATGTGTGTTGATTGTCGCCCAATCAACAAAATAACAGAAAAGTATAGACATCCAATCCCTAGACTTGATGACATGCTTGATGAGTTACATGGTTCAAAATTTTTTACTAAAATTAATTTTAAAAGTGGCTATCACCAAATTCGTATGAGGGAAAGGGACGAATGGTAAACAACCTTTAAAACTAAGTTTGGATTATATGAGTGGCTTGTTATGCCTTTTGGTCTAACTAATGCACCCAGTACTTTCATGAGATTAATGAATCATATTTTAAGGCCTTATTTCAGTAAATTTGTGGTAGTATATTTTGATGATATTTTGATTTACTCAACTTCTTTAGATGATCATGTTTTCCACGTTAAATCTGTTTTGGACATTCTGAGACCTAAAAAGTTATTTGCCAACCTTGATAAATACATTTTTTGTTGTGATAAACTAATCTTTTTACGTTTTATAATAAGTGTTCAAGGTATACATGTCAATAAGGATGAAGTAAAGGCAATTAGGGAGTGACCCATTCCTAAATCAATTACCGAGGTAAGATCTTTCCATGGTTTAGAAAGTTTTTATAGAAATTTTGTGAAGGATTTATCCATTATTTCTGCCCCATTAATTGAGGTCATTAAAAAGTCTGTGGGTTTTACATGAGAAGAAGCTCAGGAAAAGGCTTTCAAGCCTTAAAGGATAAGTTATGTCCTACTCTAATTCTTAAATTACCTAATTTTTCTAATATTTTCAAACTTGAATGTGATGCTTCAGGTATTGGAATTGGTACTGTGTTGATGCAAGAAAAAAGGCCAATAGCATATTTCAGTGAAAAACTGAATGGGGTGCAATTAAACTACTCAACTTACGGAAAGAAGTTGCTTGCATAAGTTCGAGCTCTACAAGTTTGGCAACATTACTTGCTGCCACATGAGTTCATTATTCATACGGATCATGAATCCCTAAAATGGTTACAAGGACAAGGTAAGTTGAGCAAGAGACATGCTCGATAGGTAGAATTCATAGAGACATTCCTATATGTAATTAAATACAAAATAGGTAGAGAAAATGTAGTTGCTGATGCCTTATCTCGTAAATATTCTTTGATAACTACATTAAATGTTAAAGTCTTAGGGTTTGATCATATAAAAGATTTATACTTAAATGATGTTGATTTTACTAATATTTTTTTCCAATTGTAGGAATGGTGCCTTTAATAAGTTTTATCTTGTAGATGGGTTTCTTTTTTGCCTAAACAGGTTATGTGTTCCACAATTTCCATGAGAAAGTTATTAATTCGTGAGGCACATAGTGGAGGCTTACTGGGACACTTTGGTGTCGCCAAAACACTAGATATTCTACAATAACATTTTTATTGGCAGCACATGAGGAAGAATGTTGAAAAGGTATGTGCTAAATGTATTGCTTATGAACAAGCAAAATCAAAGGTAATGCCTTATGGGCTCTATACTTATTTGCCGATTCCTTCTTCGCCATGGGTAGACTTATCTATTGATTTCATTCTTGGTTTGCCACGAACTAAAAAGGGTTGAGATAGTATCTTTGTTGTTGTTGATAGGTTTTCTAAGATGGCTCACTTCATTCCTTGTCACAAAACGGATGATGCTACACATATAGCTGACTTATTTTTTAGAGAGATCGTGCGCCTACATGGGATACCTTGCACCATTGTATCTGACAGAGACGTAAAGTTCCTTAGCCACTTTTAGGAAGTGTTCTAGGGTAAGCTTGGCACTAAATTATTATATTCTACTACATGTTACCCCAAACTGATGGACAAACTGAGGTAGTCAATCGATTCTTAGGTGCTTTACTACGAGCTATTGTGGGTAAGAACCTTAAAGATTGGGAATAATGTTTTCCATTTGTTGAATTTGCATATAATCGATCTATTCACTCTACAATTGGCTATTCCCCATTTAAACTTATTTATGGTTTTAATCCACTAACTGTACTTGATCTTGTGCTATTGCCTATAGAAAACATTTCTAATTTAGATGGGGAGAATAAAGCTGAATTGGTGAAATCCATGCATGAGAAAGCAAAATAACGAATCACCAAAATAAATAAAGTGAATGCCAACAAAGCTAACAAGGGGCATAGTGTAACACCCCTAACCCATATTCGTCGCTGAAATAGGGTTATGGAGCATTACCGAACTTATTTCACAAACGAACATACATTTCTTATACAATTATCAATCCAAATATAAATCATTCACAATTATTCATATCATCCTTAATACGAGCCTACGAAGCCTAAATCATGCATTAGAAGTGGTTCGGGACTAAACAGATAACTCAGGAAATTTTTGAAATACTTAGAAAATTTTACAAAATATAGGGGACACACACCCATCTGGCCCGGCTGTGTGTCTCACACGACAAAGACACACCCGTGTCATAGGCCGTGTGGACATTTGAAATGGGATCACATGGCTGTGTCTTAGCCCATGTTGCCCCGTGTAACTCTCTGACTTGGGTCACACAGCCAATACACATGCCCGTGTGACTAGCCCGTGTGCCCTTCGAAATGGCCACACACGCCCGTGTGCCAGGCCGTGTGCTAGGCTGTGCCAAACCTATAGGGTATACTGACTTATGCCACACGACCAAGTCACACGTCCGTGTGCTGGGCCGTGTGGAGCATACTGACTTGATTTCTAATTAAACACCAAGGACACACGGCCGTGTCACCTGACCGTGTGTCACACACGGTTGAGACACACGCCCGTGTCTTTGCCCGTGTGGACAAAAATAGGCTATTTACCAAGCCATCTTTCTCACCCAAATTTGCGTTCACCTATACAATCCAAATGGCACATAACATGGCATAAATAGGCATTCCAACCAATCTCAATCAAGTCTAATTCATGCTATTTTCATACAAGAACTATAATGCTCATAACACCATAACTTGTCTATACAAAACATGCCAATTTCACATTTTTAAATCACCTAAATGGTCACTTCATACATACATTATCTTGCCTAAAAACATAAGCATATCAACTACCAATTTCAATCATTTGACATCCATAATGCCAATTCACAACAAGCATGTAAATGGAAATTATCAACCACACAACAAAAGGCCATTTGCACAAATATGTACATCACCAAGTATATCAAAATAAGCCAATTCATATGGCTAAACACATAACCAAAACATACATCATTTACAAGCCAAACCAATTGGCTAAATCCATTACTAACATATAGGCCATAATAACCACAACTCCTATACATGCCATATAACCAAATACAAAAGTTTAAAAGTACCAAAATAATACTTGAATAGTGTGATGAGATCTCTGACGACTACCAATCCAAGCAGGCTTTGAAATCACTATAAAACATGGAAAAGTAAACAGAGTAAGCTATAAAGCTTAGTAAGCTGGTATAGTTAATAAGTGATAGCTTGATAGTGTGATGAAATCTCCAACGACTCCCAAATCCGAGCAAGCTTTGATATTCACTATAAAACACGAAAAAATAAACAGACTAAGCTATAAAGCTTAGTAAGCTCGTATGCTAAGTAAGTAAAACTTACCAACCAACAACTCAATAACATAAACTTCATATAATGCAATTCAAAATTGATCCAAAACTTAACACATATATTCAATC
The DNA here is from genome assembly GCA_025698475.1 of Gossypium anomalum. Lineage (NCBI taxonomy): Eukaryota > Viridiplantae > Streptophyta > Magnoliopsida > Malvales > Malvaceae > Gossypium > Gossypium anomalum. The sequence continues at coordinate 26,809,413 of CM046958.1, read as the reverse complement.
CAAAGATTAAACACAATTTCCATCAATTTCTTCGATTTGATGATTGTATAGTTTACGTACATACCTGTACAAGCTCGTGTCAATCTCATACTCATCCACATCTTTAATATACTCGTTGAACCATTTGGGATAATATCAGATACTTGGGGAATCTCGCACCCTACGTGCCAATACATAGTCGAAGCTATCTCAATCTCATATCTCATATAATGCTCACTCTCGAGCTATCAACGGGTCTGGTCACACAAGTTGACGGTCATGATATAGCTACACAGTGTTGCTCACACAAGCTGATGAGAATCTGCAACACATGCCGGATAATTCAGCCACCAGTAAGACGTACGGACCAGCACCCAAATCATATAACCCCTAATGACATGTCATTTGTATCCTAATCTATTCCTAAGGTTCAACCGGGATTTAATATTGCCAAATCTTCGTCGAACATATCTGTAAGGTCGTATACACAATTAATTCAATAATAAAGCATGTAAAACACAATTATATAAATGCTTATTAACATACGAACTTACCTCGATTCACAAAAACGACGAAATGAATCAACAGTCCGATACTTTGTTTTTCCCCCGATCTAGATCCGAACTTCATTTTTCTTGATCTATATAATATCAAAATTAACTCATTTAATTATCAATCTATTTAATTTAGCCCAAACATCACATTATGGCAACTTTACACTTTTGCCCTTAATATTTCAATTTCTTTACAATTTAGTCCTTAACTCATAAAAATATAAATTCATGCAATTAGATCCCTACCCATGCTAGTCGTATTTCCCTTATTAACATAGCAGCCCATACTTTTCATTTATTTCACAATTTAACTATGAATTTTTCACATTTTACAAATAAATCCCTAATTGCCAATTTTATCAAAAAATCACTTAACAAATGTTGTTTATCTAACAACAACCATTTATTTTCTATCATCAAACATCAATATACACACATATTCATCAATGGAAAAACCCTAAAACTTTAACAGTTTTGCAAAATAGTCCCTGGGCTAGCTAGATTAAGCTACAACGATCTCAAAAACATAGAAATCATTAAAAACGTGATAAAATACATACCTAATTAGGGAAATTAGGGTTGCCAAATATTTAAGCTTCAAAAATGGCTTCTCCACTTCTAAAATTGGTTGAAGAACATTAAAAAATGGTGACTTTTAATTTGTTTTATTTATTATAACCTTAATTAACAATTACAAAAATTAACCTTAAAAATTATCACAAATTTCAAAATTACCAAGCCATTATCATCCACTAATAAATTGATGGGCTATTTACCACTTAAGGACCTCTAATTTAAGGTTCCATAGCTATTAGAAACCTTTAACTATTAGAACACCACTTTTGCACTTTACACGATTTAGCCATTTTTATCAAATTGAGCAAGCAATTGATAAAATTTTTTAACGAAATTTTCACACAATCATACTGTAGACCTTAAAATAATAATAAAATAATTATTTTTACTTTGGATTTGTGGTCCCAAAATTACTGTTCTAATTGGACTAAAAATGGGTTGTTACACACAAGCAAGTTATCCTTGAGCTCGGTGATTGGGTTTGGGTCTATATGAGAAAAGAACAATTTCTGACTAAACACAAGAAAAAATTAAACCCACATGGTGATGGACATTTTCAAGTACTCAAGTTCATTAACGACGATGCATACCAAAACGATCTTCCTGGTGAGTATAATTTTAGTGCCACTTTTAATGTCGCTGACCTTTCTCCTTTTGATATTACAGATTCGAGGATAAATCCTTCTGTGGAAGGGGGAATGATACGAGTAGCTCAGTCTAATTCAAAGGCCATAATAGAGATGGGCTTAGTTTCCCTCAAAGCCCGATCACGAGATCCAAATCTTTCTTCCTTGAGTCAAACAACTTCAATTCGTTTCGCATCCACCTTCAATCCCTATCACAAAGGAAAATCAACTAACTGATTGTGCACATCAAAGCTCCATCCCTTACATTCTTTCTCATCAAAATTTTTCATGCTTCCACAAAAAGGAACCTAAAATAAATCAAAAGAATGGTGAAGTAGGTTAGGAAAATCATAATGTTCCTCACATTCTTTTTCTTTCATTGCTGAATCTATTCCTAATGCTCTCACACACTCGACTCTTTTTGATAAAAAGTTCAACTTCTTTTTAAACGTTTTCTCTTTTTTTCTCTTAATATTTTACCGTTCTCTTTCTCTCTAATTTTTACCACCTCATTTTTAGAAGTTTTGGTTCCTCCACTCTCGATTTCTTTTTCACTCACAATTTTGTCACTCATTTTCAGCGTTTCACTTTCTTTTGAAGTATTTCCTGTACGTTCATCCTTCATTCGAATCTGGTCTTCATACATTTGCTTTGGCGTTATTGGAGCAAGTGTAATGGACTTGCCATCAAAATTAAAGGTATATCGGTTGGTGTAACCATCATGCATCACTTTCTGATCGTATTGCTACGACCTTCCAAGCAATATATGCTTGGCATGCATCGAAACAACATATCATAAAATCTTATCGGTATACTTACCCATCGAAAAAGTAACTAATACTTCCTTCATCACTTTAATCACTCCATCATCATTGAGCCATTGAAGCTTATATGGTTGTGGATGTTTCATAGTTGGCAAAACCAATTTCTCGACCAAAACTGAACTAACCACGTTATGCAACTCCCACCATCAATAATCATACTATACAATTTGCCATTGATGTGGAAACTAGTGGAAATATGTTTTCATGTTGTTGCTCATCTTCTTTTGATTGAATGGCTAAACTCCTTGATGCGAGTGCACCCAGCGAACCCTGTCAGTCAAGTCTCCTCAGTCGAGCCTTGCATAGCGGCAAGCAGTCGATCGATTCGTTTTCAGCTCCACAAGCTCCAACCAGTTCAAATTCAGCTCATTTGAGCTCGAATCATCTCAATACTTTAGTCTTTAATTATGCCTTGTTTAATTAAATGCATCTTTAGTTAATGTCATGCATTATTGATCTACATATTTTAATTATGACATGCATTATGTGTTCTGCATTTAATAAAGCCATGCATTATGTAACTCCCATGTTAGTTTAAGTCAGTTTCATTAAATTAAGTCTTGTATTAAGTAACTCATTTGTTCATTTAATTTGCATTTTAAAACCATGCATTTAATCATCTTAGTTTAATAAATGAGTTGCTGGGCATTTATTCAACTCATCTTAGTTTAATTAATTTTTGTTGAACTTTATTTAATAACTATTGATGCATGAGTTAAAGTTCATTTAATAATGCTTCTCTTAATTAAACTAGTTGCTGGAATAAATGATGCATAAGTGTTAGTTCATTTATTTAAGTTAGTTGTTAATTTGTTTTAACCTTAATAATTGAATAAATGTGTCGGTTGCATGTGTTAATTGCAAGTGACTTTTCAGCTTACATCTATTACAATTAAAGGCTGTTATGCATTCAATAAGGTGACTTTTCAAGAGATTTCGGTTACAAAGCAAGAGGGTTGTTATAAAGAAGGACCTATGCATATTCACTCAACCCAAGGCAGAAGATGAATTTGATTACCCGTTCCGCATTTATACATCATTTAAAGGAGGTTTAAGGAGCATTTTATCATCCAAATTAATTTTGGTAGCAACCTTTTCACTACCAGCCATTTTTGCCTTTTCAAAGGTTATTTCAAGCATTCAAACATCATTAAGAAGCTGATTAAGAAGATGGCATCCATTCGGCAGACCTAGGGCTAACTTAAGAGTCAATTTTCAAGCACTTAAAGTCATTCATTCAGCTGAATTAAAGTGAATTAAAGGATGGAGTTATTTGGCTCAAGAATGTGAAAAGACTTGAGTAAAATTTCAGCTTTTAATTGGCATATTAATTTGAATGTTTGTGACCATTTAGCTAGCCTATTTTAGCACTATAAATAGGTGAAATTAGTCTTTGTAAGGAGATCTTTTTGCTTAGTTTAAAACACTATTAAACTTATATGAAATTTGTGAGATTTCTTTCTTTCATATTTCGTTGAAGAACTCGTTGGCTTTTCTAGGGCACTAGTGGCGTCAACCTGCCTTCTTTTTTATCCTGAACTTATCACTATCAAATAGTGTCGCGTTCACCCTTATACCAAGGTTCCTACTTTGCTAAGTAGCGGGTCGAGGTTCTCCTGTTCTCCATCCGACCACCTTGAAAACTTATAAGCATTTGGGTCAATATTTTCTAATATTGGTTCGTGTTTGTTTTTGAGATTATCTCCATTCCATTCCATCCTTTCGTTTCATCATAATCGAACCATTAATTCACTTCACATCTATTGTTTGCTATCCAATTACTATATTTATTTCCATCTTTTATTATTTTTCTATAACCGAACCTACATAAACTTCATATCCATAGACCTATCTTAAACCCTTCTTACATAGCTTCCGTCATTATTCACCTAAAACATCCTTTGAACAAACCGAACGATACTTCTTTGTAGACGATTAGGCAAACTCGCATACGACTCGACTCACCCCGAGGCGAATCATATCATTTGGTATCAGAGCTACAAAAACGAGGAGTACGAGCATTCGAAATTACTCCCGGGGTAGTCTGTGACTTATCAAGTAAGTTTGAAAAATGTTCCAAAAAAAATTGAAAAAAAATTCAAAAAAAGGTTAAAAAAATTCGAAAGAAAAAAATTTGAAAAAAATTAAAAAAATTCGAAAAAAATTGAAATTTAAAAAAAAAAAAGTGTGTTAAATTTTATTCTCTTTGTATTGGTACTTTTCTTGTCATCCCGATCAGGTACGTTTGTTTTCTACCATTCACCCCCTACCCTAACGCCACATTTCCAAACCATTTTCATCTTTCTTTCAGCCTACCCTATCCCTCATCATTATTTCCCTTGTTTCCCAATTTGCAACGTTCCTAAGCCTACGATAAGGCCTTGGCGAGTCCAAATACGAAACTATGAAAGAAAGTTTGAGAGGTAAAAGGCACGAGCGTGTAAGACTATTCAAGCGGAGGTAAAAGCCAATCGAGTGTAAACACGAGCGAGAGTGCAAACCATTAATTTTTCTTTTCGAGTGAAATTGTGAGGATTTTGTTGTGAGGAATTTAATTTTTATTTTACCTAACAAATTTGTTTTCAGCAATCAAAGATGTCTAGCGAAGAATTTACTGAATCAGAGTTCCAATATTTGGTGCAAGAAATGTGAAGAATGGTGAATTCTAAATTTGACACATTACACGAGAGATTAGACCGTGTCAAGAAAAGAGACCAACGGGAACGAATGTCATCAAGTCAAAAAGCAGATTCAAGAGCATCACGGAGATACACATCCAACGACTACTCGAGAATAAACTCGAATCGAGATTCCTTTTCATCAAGGAATTTGAGACAAAGAGAAGTCAATTTTGATTTTGAATCCTTCTGAGAAGATGTGCGAGATGAAAGATACACCTCTTCAAGAACTCCAAAGAAAACATCCACAGAGAGATCTTCACGAAGGATTGTTCGTGAACCATATGTAAATAATTTTCTTTCTTTTGAACAAAATCATTGTTTTCATGATTCTTTTGTATCTTCTTGTAAAAAGAAAACGAGAAAAGAAAAAGAAGAAAAAGAAAAAGAAATAAAAGAGAGGCAAGAGGCGAGTAAGAGAGAAAATGAGAGATTCTTGAAAGAATTCAAAAAAGTCATTGAAAAAGCCGATGAAAAAGAAAAAAACAAAAAGAGAGTGAAAATGAGATTGAAAAAGAGAATGAAAAAGAGTTTGAGAGAGAAAAAGAAGTTGAACAAGAACAACGAGTGGAAAATGAGATTGAGGAAAAAGAACCGAGAGATCTCGAGAAAAAAGAATCAAGTGAAAAATAAAGTGAGCAAGCAAGGATTGTTTCCACTAACCCACCTGTTCGATCTTCTTGTGATGTAACTTTTCAGGTTCCTAAAGTCTTGTACGACCAATTCCAGCTTCACTACCTTCCAAACGAGAGATGTTTTCAGTTATTCGAGAAAGGTAAGTATGCAAATGACGACCACCTACTTGTGATTGAAGGTAAGAAAGGTAAGGATTTCATGTTTATCGAATCAAGGTCGTCCGATTTAAAAATTGCTCATAAAGATTTTGATGGGTCAATTTCTAACATGCCTCTATCATTTGATTTGATTAGTCCTTGTTCATCTCTTGATGACCCTGCTTTGAAAAGTGCCATGAAAAGCATTTCCTATTACATGTCTTATAATGGCAATTATGTTGATTCTTTTGGATCTGATCAGTTGATTTGCGAAAGGTTTCTGTATGAAACATTTCATCCGATTGGTTTTTTTCTTCAAGATAATTCCTTAAATTTTTGTGCGAATTCTCCATGTCTTGATTTGCATTCCCGATTGAGATTCTTGAAGCATAAGTCTTTGTTTATTGGTCTACCTGGTTATGCCAACTCTACGTTCTTGATTGATCGAGTAAGGTTTGAATCATGTGATGGACTCCGATGTTTGAAAATTTATCTGTTTACCACTTCTTTGATTGCTCGAGTGGAATTTCAATCATGTGGTGAGTTGATTATATTTTCTTCTAACTTGTTGCCTGTTGAAATTCATGATCAAGTACATGTGTTCAAGCCTAACATATGTTAAATGGATTTGTTTTATGGAACATTTAAGTATTTTGCATCTTTTGCATTCAACTTATGTTTGCATGATGTTCGAACTTTTGTTAAGGAAATGAAATTCGATGATTTGGTTTCCAATTTTGATTTGTTCATTAATCATTTTGCTTGGCCACACATAAAGGATTTGTTTCATTTTAACAAGGTAAGGTCGACTTATGCTATGGGACTTGAATTAAATTTCAATTATGATTTATCTTTTCCATTTAAGCCCATTGTTTTTGTTAATACTAACCCCTCTCATTTTTGTGAATTTCACCCTTCGAGAAGCATGAGATGTCGTGGTGCCTCATTGTTCGTTCAAATTGATCGAAGTAAAAGGTTTGTTTTACATTATCTTTTCGAGGAGAGAAGATTTGTTTTGATTGAAAAAGGTAAAACTGTTCATGAGATTTCTTCTCCTAAAGGCCGTCAAGGTAAAGTCTCTGAAAATTTTCAAATACCTTTGCTTCATTCAAATGAAGACGAAAATTTTGTTGATGGAATGTTTGGAAATTATTTGAATCATGATGTGTTTGATTGTAGTTTTTGGCCTAGTATTGATTCGTTTGTGTTGGATTGTGACAATGGACATAACGTTAACACAAATTATGATAATAAGCAAATGATTGAAAGATGTTGTCCATGGTACACTTTGCATGTATAATCACATGAATTTCTGTTTTTGAATAAACATATTGAAAAGTTTTGGATGTGGATTAGTATGCTTAACTTTTTGCAAATATTCATGACTAAGTACCCTTTTATCCAATTGAATCCACATGTTTGCATTGATGGAATAAAGAAACTTTTCAATAAATTGAAGTATGTTTGTTTTGCCCAATTGAGATTATTACCATATGATATTTGGACTACATTCTATAAGAGCTATTTGGATTTTGAATACTTTGCACTTGTTATTGTCAAAATTGATAAGTTATTTTGGCAAAATAAAATCAGTTTTTGGCTTAGCATTTGGATTATCTTTAGGTTTTTGTTGCCTTAACCTTCTGTTACTTTTCTATGATGGTGATGTGCTTTCTTGTCCATTGATAAACCATTTCCAGGTTTGTGTGATATCTTCCATCCCATTCGATCGAGGAAAACCGAACGAGAAGAAATATTTTCCAATAGATGAACAGCCTGACTTGAGGACAAGTCATCTAAAAGAGGGGGGAATGATGCGAGCGCGCCCAGCGAACCCCGTCAGTCAAGTCTCCTCAGTCGAGCCTTGCATAGCTGGCAAGCTGATCCCAGTTTGTTTCTAGCTCCACGAGCTCCGACCAGTTAAAATTCATCTTATTTGAGCTCGAATCATCTCAATACTTTAGACTTTAATTATGCCTTCTTTAATTAAATGCATCTTTAGTTAATGTCATGCATTATTAATCTACATATTTTAACTATGACATGCATTATGTGTTCTGCATTTAATAAAGCCATGCATTATGTAACTCCCATGTTAGTTTAAGTCAGTTTCATTAAATTAAGTCTTGCATTAAGTAACTCATTTGTTCATTTAGTTTGCATTTTAAAACCATGTATTTAATCATCTTAGTTTAATAAATAAGTTGCTGGGCATTTATTCAACTCATCTTAGTTTAATTAATAAGTGTTTTTGTTGAACTTTATTTAATAACTGTTGCTCTTAATTAATCTAGTTCCTAGGATTATTTATTGATGCATGAGTTAAAGTTCATTTAATAATGCTTCTCTTAATTAAACTAGTTGCTGGAATAAATGATGCATAAGTGTGAGTTCATTTATTTAAGTTAGTTGTTAATTTTTTTTAACCTTAATAATTGAATAAATGTGTCGGTTACATGTGTTAATTGCAGGTGACTTTTCAGCTCACATCCATTACATTTAAAGGCTATTATGCATTCAATAAGGTGACTTTTCAAGAGCTTTCAATTACAAAGTAAGAGACTGCTATAAAGAAGGTTTATACATCATTTAAAGAAGGTTTAAGGAGCATTTTATCATCCAAATTAATTTTGGCAGCAACCTTTCCACTACCAGCTGTTTTTGCCTTTTCAAAGGTTATTTCAAGCATTCAAACATCATTAAGAAGCTGATTAAGAAGATGGTGTCCATTCGGCTGACCAAAGGCTAACTCAAGAGTCATTTTTCAAGCACTTAAAGTCATTCATTCAGCTGAATTAAAGTGAATTCAAGGATGGAGTTATTTGGCTCAAGAATGTGAAAAGACTTGAGTTAAATTTCAACTTTTAATTGGCAAATTAAGTTGAATGTTTGTGACCATTCAGCTAGCCTATTGTGAAATCAGTCTTTGTAAGGAGATCTTTTTGCTTAGTTTAAAACACTATTGAACTTATATGAAATTTTTGAGATTTCTTTCTTTCATATTTCGTTGAAGAACTCGTTGGCTTATCTAGGTCACTATTGGCGTTAACCTGCCTTTTTTATCCTGAACTTATCACTATCAAATAGTGTGGCATTCACTATTATACCAAGGTTCCTACTTAGCTAAGTAGCGGGTCAAGGTTCTCCTATTCTCCATCCGACCACCTTGAAAACTTATAAGCATTTGGGTCAATATTTTCTAATATTGGTTCGTGTTTGTTTTTGAGATGATCTCCATTCCATTCCATCCTTTCGTTTCATCATAATCGAACCATCAATTCACTTCACATTGATTATTTGTTATCCAATTACTATATTTATTTCCATCTTTTATTATTTTTCTATAACCGAACCTACATAAACTTCATATCCATAAACCCATCTTTAAACCCTTCTTACATAGCTTCCGCCATTATTCACTTAAAACATCCTTTGAACAAACCGAATGATACTTATTCGTAGATGATTGGGCAAACTCGCATACGACTCGACTCACCCCGAGGCGGATCATATCACTCCTCTTGATAACAAGGAGCTCTCATTCAACGGGAAATTTTACATTGCTTGATTCTTTGTTTGGTGAAATTGGCTCTTGGTCGACTTCTTCTTCAGACACAATCTCACCACTATCCTTAAGAATCATCATGCTGCAGTTAGGACATTGGCTAGTGATATGACCATGTCCAAAGCACTTGAAACACTTCACATCATGAGATCGGCCTTGCTGCACTTCATTGTCACCCTTTTCATTTGAAACATAAGGCTTATTAACTTTAGATGCTTTGGATGGATTTTTCACTTGGGGCATCACATCTTTTTTGTTGGCATTCAGAGTCCACCGAGAAGATGACCCCGCATTATTCACAAGCTTCAATAAACCTTTCTGCTTAAGTTGTCTCTCCACTTTGGTAGCCATATACACCCTATAGGTTAGCTCCACATAATGTTGTAGTTCCACAATGTTGGATGTATCATGATTTAGTCCAGCAAAAAATTGAGCCATGGTCACCTCTCAATCTTCATCAATGTTGGCTCAGAGTAGTTGTTACAGTCGAAGATCATCTCAATCTTTCTTTCCCACTCCAGATAGGCTTCAGGATTGTTCAAGCCTTGGAATGGCGGAATTTGTCACTTAATACTTTTGAGGTTGTCATCGAATCTTTCATGCGTTCTCCTTTTTTTTCATCTCATTCTAACAACAGAACCAAGATCACTATCAACCTTATCATTACCATAGTATCCTTCATTGTCATTTCTCATGGGAACATGACCACCTCATACATTAGGCCCTTGTGGTGAATGAACTCGTTGAGAACGCTTCTCTACTTGGTTAAGCCTTTCATGAATAGGCTCCAATTTGGCTAGCATCATTTGTCCCATATCTTACAAAAAATGATTAATTAGCAATCTCTCTTTTAGGACTTCAAGACATACTTCACCAACAAATTATTAATTAAAAGAGAAATTTAAAAAATAGTAAACAAATACCTTACAAAACATAAACCTCACGAGATTTTCTCGAAAAGGAAATCGCTTCACTCATGTTTGCACTTGAATAGGCTTTTTCCACTCAAATAATCTCACTCACTCGCACCTTTTACCTCTCAAAAATTATAACCTCGATTCGAATAGAACTAATAGAACACAATCAAGAAATCGGAGTTGTTGTGGCAACAGGGTAGAAATAGGTTTTAAAAAAAAATTAAGGTTATTTTAGGCTTTTTTTTCAGAAAAATTTTGCTTTCACCAAATGTCACAAAATGATGTAAAATGTGTTAAATATGGTGTTTACAGGGTTTTTCTGGTATAAGGGTAAATGGAAACTTTTTCAGGTTAAAAACTTTTTATTATCACCAAATTTCATGAATAGATGTAAAATAGGCTGTATAATATGAAATGGAAGAAATTTTTACTAGAGGGTTTCCAGACTCCTTTTTTTTTTTTTGAGTTTTTACTTGTTCTTTTCCTGTTCTTTCATTTTTTTTTCACGAATTTTTTTTGGAAACCTAGGATAACGTACATACCTGATTTAGATTTTGATAGCTCTAATACCAACTTATGTGAACTCAATTACAAATTGATTCATGATTTATGTGCCCGATCGTCTAAATAGGTACTTGCACTAGATTTGGGTGAAATTGAAATAAAAGGTAAACTAATGATAAATTTTGGATATAACTCTCGAATATAAATGAACCAAAAAAGAATCGATGTAATATATCAACACGACCCGAATTCTATAAGGTTGTTTAAAATTGAAAAGTTTAGGAATGGATGGAACTTTGACCTGCTACCTATATTGAGATAGGAACCAAAGGTATAAGGATGATCGCCACACTTTAGGATGGTTAACAAAGTGAGAAGATCGGTTTGAGAACACCATAAGAACAAGTTCTTAATAAGTTTAAAAAGTTCTTTAAGAAAAAAGAGATTAACTCAAATATGTTTATATCATAAAACGTCTGACCCTACAACAATGACTTAAACGAAATATATATAGGACACCTAGTAGATGAATGGCCATGTTCAGCCATAGATGGAGTACATGAATAATTGAAATGGATTAATGTCTTCCCTCCAATCAAACAACCAATATTAGCTTCCTAAATCCGTCCATGCATGCTTAAATATTAAGCAAAAAGCTTCATAAATTCATCCATGCATGCTTAAAGATTAAGCAAATAGCTTCATAAATTCGTCCATGCATGCTTAAGGATTAAGCCAGCTCCAGTAGTCACAATCAGCCATTATGATGGACAGTGGCCTTTAATAGAGCATGAAAATGTCCAATAGTCAGCTTCTAGAAGGTTTCTTCATGGCTTCATTCAGCTCCTATCTTGAATAGTGAATAAATCACTTTGTGTTGATTGAAAGATCACTTTTGAATGCCCATATGATTAACAATTTAAGTGTAAACAAAATGGATGGTTTTTGTAACACCCCGTACCCGACCCAATCTTCGGGCCTTAATATCAGGATGTCACACCACCGTCACACATCATACACATAGTAAATTGTCACATGATCAAGAAATCATTCTCTTTGTATGTGATTTTATGAATTTTTAGTCAAACATATATTAATCATCATTAGAACATGCCAAACATACTTTAAATAAACTTATAATAATAATTAAACATGCATTAAGACCACTTAGCAAAATTTCCAAGACAATCACGTAGGTGTCGCTACCAGGACAAAGGTATTGATAGTTTCCTAGTACGGTATCAATACCGCTTGCAAAATTGGTACCAAATCAGTATTATATTTCTCGTCTAAAATCAAACATAAGAAAATATTGGTACCTTTCGAAAAGTATCGATAATTTTGCCCCGAGTATCGATACTCGTGGTATGGTATCGATACCAAATTACGATTTTGAATTCTTGCACATTTGAAAATCACAGAGGTATCATTTTTAAAACACGAATATCGATACTTCTACTTCAAATAGTAAAAATTCAGCATATTTAAGTATATAAACCATTCCAACATGAATCTATTCAACATGCATCTTTTATCATATCAAATGAACGTCAAAACGACTATAATCACAGTTTCAAACATCGAAAGTAAGTCTGAGCTATAGTTAATATAATACGAAATAGATCTCATAAACTTAGGAGCATATAGTCTATGGAATCATCCAAAACATCATGGCAAATATCAGTGAAAGTCTACCACATTACCTTATTCCTAATGTAAACAACTAAAAATAACACCTATGAAATAATGAAAATGGAGTCGCTTGGATCACCCCTCGAAACCACACCGTTCACACTGGCACTTAACTACTCCGTAAGGGTTTAAAAAGAGTAGGTGAGCTTAACAAGCTCAGTGAATGCTTAGAATAACCACAATATACACACAGCATCAAAGGTTAAACAAGAGCATACTACAACACGTTCACAACCATATTCTAATCAAGTGAAAAGAACATATTCACATTTCAATAAATCATAAAACTAACATATACTCCTACATTCAATTACACTCAACTCACTTATATATAATTCGTTTAACAATAATTCATCAAGACTAAATGACATATACATACTTTAATAACCCACAAGTTTAGTTGATATATTCACATGCATTCACAAGTTAAATGGAAACGATTCAAACACAATTACATATGCAATTTACTATGAGAACATACTAAAATTTTCATGAAAATTAAATCGACTCATTTAGAATATTATTTGCATGTTTTTTTTTTTTGCATCCATCTCACATTGTATTATTACAACATATAAGATCACATTTAAATGATAATTTGCATAGCAACCACATACTCATTTAGGCTTACACCACATTACACATATATACATTTTAAAGACAATTTAACGCTTGAGGCTATGAAACATAAAAGTGGGCTCTATCACCACACATCAGATACACGGATCTCCAACACACCAATTGACACATAGAGTCGAACATATCCCCAAAAGTGAAGCATAAAGCTAACACTCTCTAACAAACCAAACATGTCCCGTTGAATAGAGCTTAGCTCACATTTCCTTATCTCTCCAACCTATTCCAGGGCCTCAATGCCCAAAAATGCAATACATATAGGTGGGTATTCACAATCCTAAGGCATGCCAATTATATATAACGATCTCCTAAGATCACAACGCCAAAATATCCACAATTACACACTTTTAATTACTGATTTAAAACATATAATCTCTGTTCATATTCATCAATTCATATACAAACTTGTACACAATGCATGCTTATTGAATTCATATTTAATTGCGCTTAAAGTGCCACAATAATTCTTAATGAACCATCACGTATCCAACTACATATGAGCGCATTAAATTTAGTTTATCACATACATAACCTGTTACATTATTATTACATTTGATAATTCAACACATACGTACTTACTGATTTTTGCACACTTTCACTGCACATTTATATTGCTAACACAACATCATCACTATTATTTGACATATTTAATATGCCCACAACACAATACAATTCACAATAGCCATCACACATGTCTCATATCACAATATCGCATCATAATAATCAATCCATAAATATTCTCATAATCACATTATTTACCAAAAATAAAATAAGGAAAATAGAAAGCTTACACTCAGAACTTAGGATAGGGGTTTAGGATATTCCTAAGCTCCCAATTAACACTAAGAGTCGTGTCTGCTAGTAGCTATTCCAAACACTCACCGATTACGCTTTCGCCGAAAAGCCAAAAGCTCAAACTAGTTTTTCCTTACTTTTGTCTCTACTAGTAGAAGGTCCTATTGATTCCAAAGCTTTAAAAAATTAAATCACGCAACAACACAATCAACATTTAGCCAAAGACTCATATCAAACAATCCCAAAAAACAAGCCTAAGCTAGGTTCTATTTTGACAGAAACCTTTAACATAGCAAACTTTAAATCTGAATAACTCGGTCTATATTCGGTCTTTTCACCTAAAACCAATTATGTTAATCTTATAATTCACCTACAACTAATTCCTAACGTTCTACTAATTTATGGTATCAAAATTTTTGACATGTTTATGGCTATTTTAACGAAAATTCATTAAAACGTTGGAAATTCTTAAAAAAAACTTCAAAGGAAGTTTAGAAACCTTCTAATCATGTTAAAACAAGTTGAAAAGAACTTTGAAACGACATTTTTACTCAAAATCTCGAAATTCACCATTAACGGCCTAATTTTTTACTTTTATTAAAATCATGCGATTTAATGGCTAAAAAATCCGTTTAAGACCAGATAACATTAAAAACTAATAGAAAGATGAATGGTTACCTTAGTTGGAAGAAAAATGGACTTTTGTTGAAAACTCGAAAAACCCACACGTGAAGAAGAAGATGAAATTTATGGAATTTTTGTTGAAAAATATGGACACGACATATATAATAAGGGTAATTACATGTTATTATTTACTATCATGATAGGTTTGCCCAAATTAAAAGTGATCTAATTTGGTTAAGGTTTATTGGGTTTTAATTATTAAATAAAGTATGGGTCAAATATGTGTAAATACTCTATCAATTGATTTCTAATTAATTTCTAATTAATGATGGGCTAATTAGGAATTAGGGCTAATGTGCCAAAGTTATATATATTAGGGTTATAGTCCCCAAATTACACAACACGCTAACTTTTCTAATACCATATCTTTAGAAAAGAGAGAGCAACGTTCTCTAGATTACTTGTGTGCTAATTTAGAAGATCAAATCCCCAAGACTCGTTGATTCCAAGAAATTGATGAATTCATGTGCGCTTCAGCATCTAGTTCTATTATCGTTTTGTTCTTGATGATTTGACATGATAGATCTTGATTTATAGTTTGCTTTAAGTTTTATATTAGATTTTGATCTTACAGTTCTAACAATTTTAAGTTTATTTCTTGAAGGTTTATGAAGATTTAATGCTTTGGGAATGATGAAAATCAATTGAATTAAGGTTTGAAGAACAAAAAATGGAATAGAGAAGCTTTGGGAGCAAGGGACGGCTAAAGCATGAAGATGAAGAAGACTAATGTGAAACTTATAGGTGGGGAATGATATTAGGGTGATTTTTAAAATATTATTTAATTGCCTCTTAAAAACTCACAATTTTGACTCTTTTACAAATCAGTCTTATTTTCAAAATTAAAGGTCTTTAAAACTCATTTTCAGAAATTGATTTAATTTTCTAAAAACTATAGTAAAAAAAAAATTACTGATAAACCATGTTGCAAAATTCCAAACACTCTAGGGCTAAAATCCTTAAAATACCCCTAAAACTTTTAGGCTCTATTTTTGGGTGTTACACTTTTGCAAATCCAAACAGCCCCATAATGTGAACACTATTGATTCTTCTTGGCAAAAGTAAGTAGCCCCTCTAAGCTTTAATTAGGTCGGCCATTGGTCTTCTACTAGGACACATTAAACAAACATTAAACACTCTAAATGTAACAATAAAACTGTAATAAACTTGGATAGAATTTAATACACTTTAAGACACATTTAAAAGGTGTAATAACCAAGACAGAATTTACACACTCATATTAAACATGTAATAATGAAGACATAATATTTAAGAGATATAAAAATGTTGTAATAATGAAACATAAATAAATAAAAAGCTATGGAAATAAATAAATTATTTAATATGTCTGGATTTGGGCATTAAGAGCCCATAAAAGCCTTTTTGGGCTTCTTAGGTTTAATCACATTTTTAGACCCAAGTGGCAGCTTCGGTTCGAGCCCAACTAAGGGACTAGAGGTCACATCAATATTAACTTTAAAAAATATTTTATATTAAGATTGTCTTAAATCGTTTAGTTTTTAGCATCAATAAAAAAATACCACTTAATCGGTAAACATATTACTATAAAATTTTTCACATTTAATATCTTCTCTAACTCAATTTAACTTTACTTAAATTATTTTAAAAATAAACAATTAAAAAATTTCTTTTTTTTTTCATTTTTTATATCTTTAAAAATATGATAAAAACTTTATTATATCTTTAAAACTATTGATGAAAAAGCTTGATATTGTATAGAGAAAATTGATTAAAAACTAGAAAAGAAAAAAAAAATCCGATTTTTTCTAACTACATTTATAATCTAAGTACCTACGGTTTCATGGAAAAAAATAAATTGAAAAATGTAAAAAAAAAAAACTAATAAATTGAAAAAGAAGATATCGTTTACTGAGTTAAATTTAGTTAGATTGAGAAATAATAAAAATGATTAAAAATTATAAAAGAATAGATTTCTTATTGAGTTAAAAAAAGTCAACATTTTAATTATTTTTAAATAATTTAATTAAAATTAAATTGGGGAATTTATAAAAATATGTTTATCTCTTTTAAGAATTGATGAAGTGACATTATTTCATTGGTGCCTAAAATTATTAGTTTTTAGATGAATTTATTAAAATATTTTTATGTTTCTTTATCATTATTTAGAATGTTTTAGTGGAATAAACTAATTAAAATGTAAAACTAAAAAAAATAAGAGAAACAAAAAATTGAATTCATCTCAAAGCTAATATATATGATTAAATTAAGACATAATACATAATTTGGTACTAGAGTTTAACTTTTTTTTTCTAATGTTGTACATGTATTAGTTTTTGGTCTAATGTGATACACTTGTATTAGACAAAAGTTATATGTTTTGATACTAGAAGGTAATATGTTAACTTTTTAGTATTTAATTCGGATTTTAGAGTTGATTTGATGAAAATTCATAATTAGCTAATAATATAAGCAATTAACTTTCATCATATCAACCCTAAAAATTAGATTAAATCACTTCCATCAGACTATAATTGACATATTAAATGCAAAATTAAACAAATTGATAGTTAACACTAAATTTATTCTATTCGTAAAATCATGAAAACTTCAAATCTAATAATATTAGCAATTAACTTTTATCAAATTAACCTTAAAACCCGAATTAAACACTAAAAAGTTAATATTGTTACCTTGGGGTACCAAAATATAGAACTTTTAAATATTTAACATGCATTTATATAAAAATTATTAAAAAAAATGTAAAAAGAAGATAGAAAATATATAAAATATATAATTATCATTGATAAAAGTTTTTTTTTATGGATTATGAAGCCTCATCTTAATGGTGATGTTAAGACCTTGTGAACTTAGGTCTTATGTTTGATTCTCACCTATATAAATCAAGATGCCTCATGTCGCACATCCTGCAGCACCTGGGCGGTTATGCTCATGCTGCAGCGTGTTGGCCCTAAGCTACCTTCGTGCTCCTTCCTCAATCACTCGTTCAATCATTTCCCAATTTGCTTTGAAGTCTCTAAATCAATTTCGGTTTCAAAATTCCTAATCTGTTTTCGGCTCATAAAAATTTTTATTCGCAAAAGATAAAAAAATACGTAGACATGATAGTCCACAATCTAATTACATAGCCCAAAGCAATTAACCTAAATGCAACTATTTTATTTTTAGGAACCACAACTTTGACAATATTACATAATAGTAATTATATAGTAACCAAACGTCCATTCACACACGAATGCCACTTTCTATCAATTTAATCAACTAAGAGAAAGAGGAAATACTTTTGGTAATCAGTTTATATCGAAACACATAGCACAACTTAAATCTGATACCAGTTATTAGAAAAAAAATTGTTTATGAAAAATGTTTTGTTTTCACAATGGAAGTTCAAAAACTTTTAACTGAACTGAACCTTTGTTGTGTTATCTTTGACAAAAATTTACCAAATTTAACACTGTGATTTCGAGCTAGGGAGTCCTACCGAATTTTGGCTTTCAACCAAATGATATTCTCCACTATTGCTCGAACCTTCAAATACTAAGAGAGTAGGCTCTTATCAAGAACAAAACACATAATGAAATTTATAACTTTCTAGTGGGGAAAGATCACTTTCACTATGAGAAACCAGAAATTGAAATTTGTAGTCACAAAATTTGAATTATAAATTCCAAGGAAGTTGCAATTATAATCTCGAGTACTCACAAAAAATAAAATTCCCTAAATTTTGAAGGGTATCCACATATGACCATGTGTATATTTAGCTAGCACCATAATCCCTATACTTAGGGAAAAAACACAGGAGTTCTGCTAGAACGGAAAGAGAGGTAAAAATAATATTTTAATAGACAACAAAGAAATCCACTAGAATTCTATTTAGTGGGTGTGTGCCACCCACCATATATTTTATAGGACTTATTTGGCCTTTCATGTATTTGGTACAATTATATATGCAAACTAATTTTAATTTTAAACTAAAATAAGCTTATATAATTATCCAACACAATAGCTAGTTTTTTATTCTCAAAATATTATTAATTTAATTAAAAATTAATTAATTCATTAAATTATTTTCTCAACCCAAATCTAATTCCACCAAAATTATGAAGACTTTACCATATTAGAGTTTATGAGTAAATAAATTTAACTGTCTTATTTAGTAAAACTGTGATGACTAGTTAATTTAATTTTCACATTGAACTCAATTATCTACTTACATTAAATTAATAATAATTAGAAAAAAAATAAATTAATTTCTTAGTCATCTTTTGTACCTTTCGAGAAAACGCATTTACTGCAAATCGTAATTTATGCAATCTATGTCTCATTTGTCATTTTCATTCATTTATCATATCGGTTTTAATTTGCAACCCAAATAAGGTTGTGTTGAGCTAGTGGAAGAACAGATCAGACATATATAATTAGGGCTTAAATTATTTGTAATTAAGTTCTAATTCTTTGTCTATTAATTACAACATTATTTACTCAGAGTCGATCTCCTAAAAGTACCATGACTGAATTCGCAATTGTAGCTTAGAATTATGCTTTGTCTAATGATCTTGTCATTAGTGTGTTACCCTCATAGGATATCCTTAATCTCTTTAAGTGAATTTTTTTTACCAAATATTTCCTATTTTGTCTCATGGTTACCATTTTTGGGATCTAGTGCTTTTAGTGTAGTATTTTTGTCTATATGTACTTGTATTTTTCGAACAAATTGGTTTAATAAAATATCCATCAGTTTCATTAATATTTTCGTATATTGTCCTCGATGGTTTTATCACGCAAAACAAAATGAAAAGAAATATTGGCTCACTGATTATCTAACGTTTAACTAATATTAAGTAATATTACATGGCCGAATCATAATATGGTTACTAGGGATCATAAGACGTAAATTTGCTAAATGATAGTCTATATGACATGTTGATTGAAACATATATATCATGTATATATATGTAATGTGACAAACGATAGCATGTGAACCGATTCAAACGAGCCTGAAGGCTGATGTGGATATCAAATGAATCAATAGGTTCAATAAAGAAATAAGATGATGAAATGAATAAGTGATATGCTATGCAATAAAAATGAATGTGATATGATGATAGAAAACATGGTATGATATATTCATATGTGTTTGTCAAATGAGATAGGGCATGAATTTTGTCACACCAGATTTTCTTGAAGTCCCAAATTCAAGGGAGAATTGGGAGTTAATTGAATAAAATAGTAAGCCAGTTGGTGGAGTAGCTTCTCTTTCAAAGTTGATCTGTAATGCCCTAAACCCAACCTAGATGTTATGGTCGAATCACAAAAATTACATTAACGATGTGTGGAATTATTTGATTATTTTAAAAATAGAGTTTTAAGTTTTAAAATGTAAAAATAATCTCTAAGATTGACAAAATTTATCTATTTGAAAAATGCCTAATAAAATATATTTATTTTAAAAAGAAAAAGCGTCATTTATTTGCAATGTTGTTTGGAAACATTAAAAATGAATGATCTTATATTATAACTATAAAAATGATTTTTTTAAATAAAGAAGCTCATAGTGGATTTTCATAAAACTATTTACAAATTTATGAATTTTTATTTCGTTTAAATTTTAACAAAACATAATTAATTTAGAAAAATGACATTATCAAAAATACTTAAAATTCCATAATTTTGTATACATGCATGATAGTCTTAATGTCATAAAAATATAAATCACAAACAAAGGTAAAGTCCAAAGTCTAAAAGTCCACAAAATCACAATGAAAAATCCAAATAGTTAAAAATCCAATAAATATCCATGATAAAAAATTTTTTGAGAGGCTCCACTGAGTGTTGAATCCAAGTCCTATCCTTGAGTATTACCTGAGAGGTTGAAACACTAATGGGGTGAGCTTTTTAAGCACAGTGTGAAATTAACACAAACTCATTCACAATATAAAACATATATGATACAAAGTCATAAAATCACATATCTCAATATTTCATAAGCATATCATGCATGATCATGTCAATGCATAATTTGTAAAACCATTTAGATTTTAGGAAAACTGTCCTACCCATCTTCGTAACACACCAAAATCGAGTTTTTCCAGAACTCGTCCAACCAACACACCAAATTGTGAACAGTGCCACAGTAAACTGCCATATAAACAAAATCGTGGGCAGGCTACTAGAGTCGCAGATAAACTACTATATAATCAAATCGTGAATAGTGTCACATTAATGTAGATAAACTGCCATATACTTCCACGTTTCATATATCCCATCCCATGCATGTGATATAGCCAAAATACTCAAAATTAATTATGAAGGAAATAAATCACCAAGGCCCCCTTAAAGTGGCCAAGAGAAGAAAAATAGAAAGAAGAAAATATTTCTATACACCTTTTATACTTACTCTCACATTAATGGAACGGAGGATCAACTAATCGAATGGGTCAAGAATCAGAGAAGAAAGAATGATTTAAGAAGAGGACTTATTTGAAGATAAACCTAAGAAAGAGATAGAGTTTCGAATTAGGATTTAAATGAAAGGATTAATGCAGGATTTTGATTATTAAAATAAAAGTAATGAACATTCAAAATAAGAAAAGGAAAAGGGAAAAGATCTCTACCGTTAACGGTGGTGCAATAGTGGCAACGACAGCGGTCTAGCAACAGGGGTAGCGATTAGGTAGAGGAGAAGGAATGAAAAATGATTCAATCACTTTCTTAATAGAGAAGAGAAGAGAAAGAAAAGAAAGAAAAAAAAGAAAAAGAGAGGAATTTAGTGGTGGTGCCCAGTGGTTTACACGATGGAGGAGGGCAGCAAAAGGGGTGACGCTCGAAGAGAAAAAGGAGAGGGGAGAGGTGATGGTTAGTGGTTCAGTGGTGAAATATTGGTGGTGCACAACTAAGAAGGGTGGAGGAAAAAGTGAAGGAAAGGAAAAAAGGGAAGGTTGAGAGTTAAATAAAAGAGAAAAAGAGAGAAAATAGGGGGGAGAGGAAGGTAGTGCGACAATGAGAGGAGGAGAAAGAGAGGTTGGATGGAAATAAGTGGTCAATCTAGTCTAGGTTCATAGTAGCTTATATAAGGAAAAAATGGAGGAAAAAAATAATAAAGGGGGATAGTTGTAACGCCCCAAATCTTTAGTAATTTAATTGTGTGTTATGTGGCATGTTGGCTTACTTGATGTGTTGGTTAAGAGTCCTGAGAGTGCCTGAGAAGTCCTGAGTTCAAACCTGGACTTTAGCAAAATCTTTGCTTCTTTTTGAATAAACCCTTGTCTCCTGTTAGTTGACTTTTAAATTAAAGAGAGTGTTGCATGGCGTAAAAAGCTTGTTAGTCTAGTGGCAAGGGGCGTGGGGAGTGTTCTTAGGGTCTGAGGTTCGAGGCGTAGCATCACAGTAGAGCATTTTATTTTGGCTTGTAGTTGTGTGGATGGTTGTGTATTGCTGGGACTCTGAGGCTTGGGCGGTTGGTATTTGAGAGGAGTGGGAATGTTTAGCCGAAATTCTAGGAGAGAATTTGGGGATGTGGATAGAGGGGTTAGGTTGAGAGATTTGTGGAGGATTTCGGGGAGGTGATTTTGGGAGTTGAGGAGGGAGAGAAGGTTGTGTCGAATGGGGACTCTAAGCACCCCTTTGAGTTTCGGTTTGAGGGAGTCTTAGCTTTTGGTCTTTGTTCTTTGGAAACTGACTGGTGTTTAGGGGTTCTTGCTGTATTTTTTCTTCTCACTTTGGTGCTTTCAAGTTTGAGTTTTGGGACCTCGTTCCACTGTCGATTCTTTCCTCTTTTCTGTCTTCAAACCTTCGCTGAACTACTCTTTTCTCTTCTCCCTTCATCTGTTTCTGTTTAACCGAATTCTGACTCTTCTCTTCTCTATTTTTTCCTCTCCAACCATTTATCGTATCATCTTTGGTTCTTTGTTCAAGTGTATACCTTTCCTCTTCTCCTCTTTTCATGACATCCTTTTATCATAACACTTCGATTGGTTACTGCACTTCTCCCCCTTTTATGTTTCGGCTACCATAGTTATACTTTGATCAATTAGATTCAAGCGTAAGGCTCTTTCACTCTTTCCATAACGTTCTTTCTTTTCTTTCTCAATTTTTGCCTATTATTCCTTTTAGTTTAAGGGTTCGGTTGCTAGCCTTCTTTTTCCTTCCAAAATAATCTTTGTCTTATACCTCACTTCTGTGTCGTTTCTGCTAGGAAGCGAGGTTGTTTCATCTCGGTCTTGGATTTAAGAGGGGTTTGGATGTTGGCCGAATATTACTGATCTTCATTCTTGGCTTTCGTTTTGGTAAGACACTATACACTTGATTTGTGGGTTGTATGTATAGTAGTGGTTTACCAGTAGTATTTGAGTTGCAGGTAATCTCTAAGGATTGGAAGCGGTCGTTTGCAACGGTGCTTGGGTTATCAAAGAAGGTAGGCGATAGGTATAATTGTGAGCAAATGTTGGCTAGGGGCCTCTTGCAATTTGTTGATAGGTATCTAACCGAAGTTCAGATTGTGTTAGGTTTTGGACACGTGAGCCAGTAAGCACATTTTCACAACCAGGTATGTAATGACACTGCTTCCATCATTAAACGGTAAAAGCCGAAAAATAGTTACCATCGATACCACGAGGGCGTACACCCACCTGTGCGATCATCTAAATGTATAAGCGTGAGCATGTGACTGTAGAGACCACCAGAAGCAACCTCGTGGGCGTAGGTCGTCTTGGGCCGCGTTGGGTCGAAATGGGTCGTGTGGGCCCTACGGGCTTGTAGGCCCTATACGGGTAAAACTGTACGGACATGTAGAGATTATCGGGCCAAGCTGTGTAGACCACACGACCAAGGCCATTATTGGGCCACATGGGCGTGTGGGCCCACATGGGTCGTACTATTGGCTTTGGGCCCATTTTTACTATTTGACCATTTAAGGTTGCACGGGTCGCACGAAATGAATTTCTGAGAGGTTGGTAAGTATACTTAGACCCCTTACTTGTAAAATGACCGTTATACCCCTAGAGGTAGAATGACTGATATGCCCCTATGCTTTAATTGACTGTATTTGAGCATGACATTTTTGCATACACATATGATATTATGTTGCATTACATGGGTTGGGATATATATATATATATATGATTTTGGAAGAAGTGTACTGTACTGGTAGCTCAGCTGCAAATTTTGTTAGTGCCGCATTTGGTGCTATATTTGGAGTGTAGGATGGATGGGTCGATTTTATCCCCACATGTAGTTTAGGGCTGGACGGAGTGGAGTGTAGCAGATGGATGGGTAGGACCTTTATTGCGTTACTGATACTGTTACTGTAATGGGCTAAGGCCCACATTGATATTGGACTGTCACTGAAATTGGCTTAGGTCCAAACTGTTCTTGCCTGATCTTGTTAATGGTAGCACACTGAGTTTTCATAAACTCACTTTTTCTGCTCATCTCTGCAGGTAACCATTAGGCGGGTTGGTGCTGCGAGGGACTCGGAGATGGCCACACCACTATTTAAGTTTTCGGTTCTAATTTTTAGTAAAAGTAGTTTTAATTGGGTAAATTTTATGTAAGTTTTATTTTTATTTTTATTTGGGACTTTATCTAAATGACTTATATCTGATAGCGTTAGGTCTCAAGTTTCAAAAGGTAAACGATTTTCAATTATCGTGCAACGTTTTAAAAAGCTTTCGCAACGAACCATGTTTTAAAGTATAATAACGATTTAGTATGAGATATGTTTTGCTAAACGAACCGATAATTTAACAAGTGAATAAAATAAGTTAGCCTTTTTATAAAGATAGCAAATGAGGTTTCAACCTAAATGGAATTCCCTAATAGAACTAGGTTTTTTCAAATCCCACTTCAATGTGACATCTCAGATGAGGCCATAATGTCTAGGTCGTGTTTAAGGTGTTACATTTAGTGGTATCAGAGCCAGGTTGCAAAACTCGACTGTGGATTTGGGTTTTTCCTAAAAACAAAAATTTCAAAGGAATTGTTCCAAATGGTGGAAAATATTTTGAGATGTTGTTTTCGAATGTGTGGTTTACTGAGTCTCCGACGCCGATCCTGTAAGTTCTCTAAAACTATTGTTCGATTTAATCGAAAAACTAAGATTACAATAGATAATAGACTGTACTGAAATCTTTATTAGGGTAACCTAAAACTGTAGTAAGACTATGATCTGCGAAAACAAACAACTCTGAATTATTGCTGCTATTTTTCATAAAGCATCCTTTAATAAACACTAGTACTATAAAACTGATGCATAAAACTATTAATACAGATAATACACAAATCATTAATGAGCACCAGAGGTACTCGTGGAAGGGGTACAAGAGGCCGCGAAGGAGGCCATAGAGGTGCTCGGGCTAGGTCTTTGGCTTCGGGCCATATGCCTGACGTTGAGGCGAGAGAGGCTTCGGATTCACCTATGACTGAGACTGGGTCACATGATCGGGCAGCTGGGGGCGACGCACTGTCCCAAGCTATGCTGCGAATTCTGGAATGTAACACCCCAAACTCGGACTAGACGTTATGACCGGATCCGACGTGCCACATCGAAGTGTCCGAAACATTTTATGCTTTTGATCAAAAACTTATTTAGTGGTTTAAAAGATGATTTCATTTTAGGTTAAAGTGAATGAAAGCTGTGCACCAGGTAGGAAACCAAAAAAGAGGAGGTGAGTCCATCGGACTGCTTAAGTACCAAGCTCCCTTCGGAACCAATCCTAGACATGCACACCGCCATTGCCACACCTTAACATCATGTATATTTTTAGGAAACCAATTCGATTAAGTCCATTTTAAGAAAAGTGATCAATTTTGGAAAACATTTTAATTGCGGAAGCTTTGCTAGTTATCGTGTTATTTTGAAATCAAGTACTGTTTTGAAATCGCGCCCTAAGGCTAACCAATTTTGACAGTTAAGAATACATCATATATCTTAATTAAACATAACAAAACCATTTAAAAATAAAATAAAATAAAATAATTAAAGCGGCCTTATTACAATTAAAAACCCAAAACCTTAAACGTAAATAGGAAGGATGTCCAATTCACCAGAAGAAAACCAAATTTGCAGAACGTGTGGCCACTCCGAATCCCTCACAGCTCCAAGCCCACTATGGTTGGGGATTACCTGCGTGGATGAAAATAAAAGGGTGAGTTTTGAGAAAGCTCAGTGTGTAAATTAACCCAACCATAGTCTATATCAGCTCAAACCACAGAAACAAAATAAGTTGGCCTTAGCCCAGAACAGGATTCAGAGTAAAGCCCTTAGGCCCATAACAAAACAAAACATATATTACATGTTTCTGCAGAAACCCAACCCATATCCAACCATATGCACCTTCATACCAGCCTTTCACCAGGTGGGGAGACTACTCGACCCACACAACCGCTACACGCCACAGAAATATGCAGCATGGCTATCAGAACAGATAATGTGACAGAGTTACCAGAAACAGATAATCGTGGCAGAGCCACCAGAACAGATATATGTGGCAAAGCCACCAGATCAGATAATTTGTGGCATAGCCACCAGGACGCTTCCTCCATAATATAACCCATGTCCCCATGCAACAGATATACAATCATGGCATACATCATACAAAATCAGATCATCATGCTTTTCAGAAAAAATTAACCCTAGGGGTATAATGGTCATTTTACATCTAGGGGTATAATGGTAATTTTGCATACATAGGGGTATTCTAGTAATTTTACTATTCTTAGGGTTTTCATGCATATCATAACTGTTTACGTACTAACAGAAACACTTACCGAGTGTTCTTACTGAATTAGGCCCGTTGGCCCATTATCCCGACTTTGGCCCATTATCCCGACTTTAGCCCATTAAGCCCAAAATATCGAAATGCACGGAATCGTGCACTCTGCAGTCTTATTACTTTATTTTACCATATACATCAACTTTCAATCTCACGAGCATTCACACACTCGCAAGTTCCAAAAATACCAGCTTTTCGGCATTTTTGGCCTTTCGGCTTTTGCCGACCTAGTCTATGAGAGGGTGTCAGTTACACACCTGATTTATAGCGGTACATTGGCGAGATCCACACACGAACTGCCTACAATTGGACTACTAACACGTTAATCTAACTATCGAAATCAACTACGTATTTAAGCCCTTACCATATTCAGCCTTTAACACTTTAGGCACTAGCGATCCTACCTTTGCCGTGATTAGCGATTATGTCTAGATCCAGTCGTTCCACATCCAAGCCTTTGATCAGTGGCCTCTTGAACACACTATTATCAAAATAAAATAGTTATCACAACCCTTAGAGCTTCAAGCCCAAATCGACAGCCTCCGTAACCTTTAGGGGTTTCGGCTTTTTCTAAAACATGAAATAAAGAATAGGTTTGAAAGACTTACCACCGGTGCCTTCGGTCAATGATTCCAGTTAACTCCTACTCATTCTGATGCAGATCTAACCCCTCAAATGACAACAAAATTTGAGCCTTTAGTGACCTTAAAATTCGGCTATGTCCCTATGGCTATGCATTTTCGGCTTTTTGTAAATAGTGGAGAAAATATGAGGATTTTGTAATGGCTTCATCAACAGAAACTTGGGGTTCAGAGGATTAAAGAATCGGTCAAGAAGATGAGGAAAAATAAGAGGGTTTTGGCTATAAGAAATCGGCACAAAAGAAATCAGGCTTTCGGGATTTCAGCTTTTTGAGCAATCGGCTATAGACTTGAAAACAACTGGTAAAAGATGAAGATGAGCAGAATGGTAGGGAGATTCGGCAAACAAAAAGAAGAAAAGAAGTTGATGAAGAGAGGAGAAAAGAAAAGAAGAGGAAGAATGGTCAGGAAATGGCACAACTTACCCCTAATGCTGAATTTATATTTGGCACTTAACCTAGCCGAAATTTGCCCCCTAAAGAAACCCTTGGCCTGCCAACTCTTGCTCCTCAAGAGTCCACCATTCGGCCCACACTGTTCTTCCTAATCAGCTCCTAAATTCTCTCCCTTATCCCCCCTTGCTCAATCTCTTGAGCAACTCAAACTCCTCTTGACAGACTTTTACTTGAGTTCCATTACTTACTTTTCATACTCATAAAAATAATTCCCTTAATATGCTGTCATTGTGACTTGAACCTCAGTTCTCCCTTGCATCCACACGCCACTTTTATAGCCTTCCCAGTGGCGTCACATGCCACTTTGGCACCTGTTTCCTTGTGTTTTATTTTACCCAATTAATACTTAAAAGCCCAGTCGACCAGAACCCCCTTTTTCTTATGGAATTAAATCTAATTAAAATTACTGGGTTTTAACTTAAGCTTGGGCCTTCTAGAGGCCCACTAA
The DNA here is from genome assembly GCA_025698475.1 of Gossypium anomalum. NCBI lineage: Eukaryota > Viridiplantae > Streptophyta > Magnoliopsida > Malvales > Malvaceae > Gossypium > Gossypium anomalum. The sequence continues at coordinate 26,781,295 of CM046958.1, read as the reverse complement.
CATAATTAAACCTACGCCAAGCAGACAGAACACAAAAATTTTAAATTTTGCCAACATTCTGAAATTCTCGGCGGGGCGTTATAACTCTACCCTTCTTAAAGAAATTTCGTCCTCGAAATTTACCTGATCCAAACAGATGAGGGTATTGTTGTTGCATCACCCCTTTTGGCTCCCAAGTAGCTTCCTCTCTGCCATGATTACGCCAAAGCACCTTCACTAATGGGACAGATTTCCTTCTTAGAACCTTAAAATCTCGATCCAATATTTGCTGAGCTCCTCCTCAAAGGTCAAATCGGTTTGCACCTCAATTTTCGTGAAGCGCACACGACATGAGTAGGGTCGAACGACATCGCCTTAACATGGAGACGTGAAAAACATCATGAATCCTGTCTAACTCTAGAGGCAATTACAATTGATAAGCCACTGGGCCTACTCGCTTCAAAACCCGATAAGGCCCAATGAACCGCAGACTCAACTTGCCCTTCTTATCAAACCTCAATATCTTCTTCCAAGGAGAAACCTTCAAGAAGACCATATCACTTACTAAATACTCAATCTCTTTACGCTTTAAATTTGCATACAACTTTTGCCTATCAGATGCTTCCTTCAGTCGATCTCTGATTACTTTGACCTTATCTTCAGTATCAGCTACCAACTCTGGTCCAAGAACCTGCCGTTCTCCTAATTCGGTCCAACAACTAGGTGTACGACACCTTCGGCCCATACAAAGATGCTTCATACGGTGCCATTCGAATACTTGCCTGATAACTGTTGTTGTACGCAAACTCCGCCAATGGCAAGTACTCCTCCCAACTACCTCGGAAGTCAATAACACATCCCCTCAACATGTCCTCCAGAATCTCAATAACCCTTTCCGACTGACCATCAGTTTTGGGATGGAAAGCTGTACTAAAGTTCAATCGCGTCCCCAACTCTTCATGTAACTTTTGACAAAATCGAGATGTGAATCTAGGATCCCGGTCAGAGATAATCGAAACTAGGACTCCATGAAGTCGCACAATCTCCGCCACATACAACTTGGCTAACTTTTGAAGTGAAAAGACAGTGCGGACAGGTATGAAATGAGCCGACTTGGTCAACCTATCCACAATCACCCAAACCGAGTCTTTCTTTGATGGCGTCAAGGGTAGTCCACTCACAAAGTCCATGGTTACCCTCTCCCACTTCCAAAGTGGTATCTTTACTGGTTGCAAAAGTCCTGAAGGTAGTTGATGCTTAGCTTTCACTTGCTGGCATGTCAAACATTTCCCCACAAACTCTGTTACTTCCCGTTTCAGTCCAGGCCACCAATACAATTCTCGTAAGTTGTGATACAACTTATTCTCTCCAGGATACATGGCACAAAGTCCCCCATGAGCTTCCTTAAGTATTGCCTGCCTTAAGTCAGAGTCCTTCGGAACGCAAATTCTTCCTCTGAAACACAGAACTCCTTCACCATTCAACCCAAACTCAGAAGTTTCCCCTTCCTTAACTTGTTGGAAACGAGCAACCAAAGACTTATCTCTCAACTGCTTTTCCTTAATCTGATCCACCCAGGTTGGCCTTAATTGCAACTCAGCCAATAGACTCCCATCATCATACAGACTCAGACGAGCAAACATTGCTCTCAGATCAGATACAGCTCTACGACTTAGAGCATCGGCTACCACATTAGCCTTGCCTGGGTGATACTCAATCGAACAATCATAATCCTTAAGCAACTCTATCCACCTCCTTTGCCGAAGGTTCAGCTTCTTCTGAGTCAGCAAATACTTAAGACTCTTATGGTCCGTGTATATAACACACCTTTCTCATACAAGTAATGTCTCCAAATCTTAAGTGCAAAGATTACTGCTGCCAACTCCAAATCATGAGTAGGATAGTTTCCTTCGTGAGGCTTAAGCTGTTGTGATGCATAAGCAACCACCTTACCCTCTTGCATCAACATACAACCCAAACCTGCATGTGATGCATCACTGTACATAGTAAAATCTTTCCCAGACTCCGGTTGAATTAATACAGGTGCTTCAGTTAGAACTTTCTTCAACTTCTCAAAAGCTTCCCGCTGCTTCTCTGCCCATACAAATGGTACCCCTTTCCTTATGAGTTTTGTCAAAGGTGCTGCCATTACAGAAAATCCTTCCACGAACCTTCTGTAGTAACCTGCCAACCCTAGGAAACTCCGAATTTCTAACACCGACCTTGGTGGCTTTCATTCCAGAATCGCTTCAATCTTCTGAGGGTCCACCTTAATCCCCTCAGCAGAGACCACATGTCCTAAGAAGGTTACCTCCCTCAACCAGAATTCACACTTGCTGAACTTCACATAGAGTTCCTTCTCTCTTAACACTTGAAGCACAATGCGGAGATGCTCATCATGTTTCGCTTCAGTTTTAGAATATACCAGAATATCGTCAATAAAAACAACTACGAACCGATCCAAGAATGGTTGGAACACATGATTCATCAGATCCATAAATGCTACAGGAGCGTTCGTCAGTCCAAATGGCATAACCAGAAACTCGTAATGACCATACCGAGTCCTGAATGCTGTCTTATGAATATCTGCCTCTTTAACCCTTAACTGATGATATCCAGATCGAAGATCGATCTTGGAAAATACAGAAGCTCCTCTAAGTTGGTCAAACAGATCATCAATCCTCGGCAGTGGGTACTTATTCTTAATCGTCAGTTTGTTCAACTGGCGATAATCAATGCATATTCTCATCGTCCCATCCTTCTTCTTCACGAATAGCACCGGTGCTCCCCATGGAGACACACTTGGCCTAATAAAGCCCCTATCCAACAACTCTTGAATTTGCGCCTTTAACTCCACTAACTCCTTCGGTGCCATCCTATACGGTGCGATAGACACTGGTACCCTTCTAGGCAACAAGTCGATTCCAAACTCGACCTCTCAGTTTGGAGGTAATCCCGGAAGCTCTTCCAGAAAAACATCTTGGAACTCCCTTACGGTCCTAACCTTATCCACTATCAACCCCTCAGCTTCCGACTGACTTACAAATGCCAAATAGGCCTCACAAACTTTCTGAATCCACTTTTCGACCCTCAATGCCGACACCACATTGGACAAATAGTCCCTTCGCTCACCTATCACCATAACCTCTTCTCCCTCTATGGTCTTTAACACCATTCGCTTGGCAGCACAATCCAGAGTCGCCCTATGCTTAACAAGCTAGTCCATTCCCAAAATGAGATCGAATTCTCTGAACGGTAACTCTATCAAGTCTGCAGGGAAAATGTTACCTTGCGTTTCTAAGGGCACATCCTTATACAGTTTGTCTACCTTAACCGAGTGACCCAAAGAACTTAATACAGATACCCCACTCACAATCTTCTCAGAGTGCACACCCAACGACCCAAATATGGCACATGCAACATAAGAATGAGTAGATCCAATATCCACTAAAGCAGTATACGGCATGCTAGAAACCAAAAATGTACCAGTTATGACGTCGGGTGCATCGTCCTCCTCTCGACGACGAGCTGCATACACCAACGTTGGCTGTTGAGCCTCAGCATTTCTGACACCCCTACCAGGTGCCCCTCGACCTCGTCCATTTCCATTTCTGCCCCTACCTTGTCCACGTCCTCTCGGTGGTTGTAGTCCACCTCTCACGGGTTGAGCAACCCTCTGTTCAATAACTTGAACCTGATCAGCTATCTGAGGACAATCTTTAACTCTATGCTCCATAGATCCGCATAAAAAACAAGCACCGAAATGTTTCCTACACTCGCCTAGATGCACTTTACCACAGTCTCCACAGATTGGTGGTCTACAACATTCATCGGAACTGCTCGAACTGGCTCCTCTACTCTTGCTCTCTTACCATTCCTATTTGCGCCACCAGAGGGTCCTGAATCCCTCCGAAAATGATTTTGATCCTTCTCCCAATTCTGCTTTTCAGCACGCTTCACCTCATCAGCTATCTTAGCTTTTTCCACCAGAACTGAGAAATCACACTCCCTCTGCGAAGCAATCAACACCCTAAGGTCATCCCTAAGACCATCTTCGAAGCACACACTTCTTTCATATTTCGTAGCGACTATGCCCACGGCATACCGGCTCAGCCTCGTACTCAGCAACAGTTTTACTTCCTTGAACCAGATTCAAGAATTCCTTCTTGCGGGCATCCACATAACTCGCCCCAAGATATTTCCCTTTAAAATCCGTCTTAAACAGTTCCCAAGTTACCCTATCAGCTAGGGTCCCTTCTCTCACAATGAGCCACCACTGATAAGCCTCGTATCGTAGCAACGATACGGCTCCCTTCAGCTTCTGCTCCATAGAGCAGTCTAAGTCATCCATAATCCGTTCTGTGGCCTCCAACCAATATTCTACCACATTTGGGGCTACACCAGATACGGCCCTGAAGATCTCTGCTCCGTTAGCCTAGAGTCGCTCAGAAACGGATCCTCGAATTCCGTTGCCTGTACTTGCCCCAGTAACTCATTCCAGAACACGAAGCATTGCCTGCGACAAGGCATCATCCCCGACACCACGATCATGAGACTCCACCTCCATTGCCGGTGGTACCGGTGCCTCTGTCGTCGACATATGCCCAGAAGATACAGCTCCTGCTCTAGCACCACCGCGGCCACGTCCCCGGCCTCTTCCACGAGCTACTCTCGTACTCATATCGTATTATCTGATTACAAATTTTATGCATCTATTAAATATTCCAATGTTTGTTCTGATGTTTTATGAATAGATAGTGATTCAAAGTTTGTTTCCGCAAAATCGCAGTCTAGCTACAGTCTCAATCAAATTTTCTACAGTTTTCAGTATCACCCTAACTAAAGTATCCTAGCAGAGTCTAAACAGATAATTCAGAAAATATTCAGAAAAGCTCAAAATAATACTTACGGGCTTGGGCTAGAGATTCGGTATGCCACCTTCTAAAGATTCAGATTTTGAAAATTGAGTTTTTGTAATATTTATAAAATTTTTATTTTCGAAAATCTTTGTTTTTGTAAACCCATTCCACAGCCGAGTTGTTGCAATCGGGCTCTGATACCACTAAATGTAACACCCCAAACTTGGCCTAGACGTTATGACTGGATCCGATGTGCCACATCGAAGTGTCCGAAATATTTTATGCTTTTAATCAAAAACTTATTTAGTGATTTAAAAGATGATTTCATTTTACGTTAAAGTGAATGGAAGCTGTGCACCAGGTAGGAAACTGGAAAAGAGGAGGTGAGTCCATCGGACTGCTTAAATACCAAGCTCCCTTGGGAAACAATCCTAGACATGCACACCGCCATTGCCACACCTTAACGTCATGTATATTTTTAGGAAACCAATTCGATTAAGTCCATTTTAAGAAAAGTGATCAATTTTAGAAAACATTTTTATTGCGGAAGCTTTGCTGGTTGTCGTGTTATTTTGAAATCAAGTATTGTTTTGAAATCGTGCCCTAAGGCTAACCAATTTTGACAGTTAAGAATACATCATATCTATCTTAATTAAACATAACAAAACCATTTAAAAATAAAAAAAATAATTAAAGCGGCCTTATTACAATTAAAAACCCAAAACCTTAAACGTAAATAGGAAGGATGTCCCATTCACAGAAGAAACCAAATTTGCAGAACATGTGGCCACTCCGAATCCCTCACAGCTCCAAGCCCACTATGGTTAGGGATTACCTGCGTGGATGAAAATAAAGGGGTGAGTTTTGGGAAAACTCAGTGTGTAAATTAACCCAACCATAGTCTATATCAGCTCAAACCACGTAAAGCAGAATAAGTTGGCCTTAGCCGCAGCAGATTGAGTAAAGCCCTTAGGCCCATAACAGAACAGAACAGATATTACATGTTTATGCAGAAACCCAACCCATATCTAACCATATGCACCCCCATGCTAGCCTTTCACTAGGTGGGGAGACTACTCGACCCACCCAACCGCTACAAGCCACAAAAATATGCAGCATGGCTGCCAAAATAGATAATGTGACAGAGTCACGTAAATGAATAATCGTGGCGAGTAAACGAGCGAGATATATGTGGCAGAGCCACCAGATCAGATAATTTGTGGCATAGCCACCAGGACGCTTCCTCCATAATATAACCCATGTCCCCATGCAACAGATATACAATCATGGCATACATCATACAGAATCAGATCATCACGCTTTTCAGACAAAATTAACCCTAGGGGTATAATGGTCATTTTACACCCAGAGGTATAATGGTAATTTTGCATACATAGGGGGTATTCTAGTAATTTTACTATTCTCAGGGTTTTCATGCATATCATAACTGTTTACGTACTAACAGAAACACTTACTGAATGTTCTTACCGAATTGGGCCCGTTGACCCATTAAGCCCAAAATATCGAAATGCACGGAATCGTGCACTCTGCAGTCTTATTACTTTATTTTACCATATACATCAACTTTCAATCTCATGAGCATTCGCACACTTGCAAGTTCCCAAAATACTGACTTTTCGATATTTTCGAATTTTCGGCTTTTGCCGATCTAGTCTATGAGAGGGTGTCAGTTACACACCTGATTTATAGTGGTACGTTGGTGAGATCCACACACGAACTGCCTACGATTGGACTACTAACACGTTAATCTAACTATCAAAATCAACTACGTATTTAAGCCCTTACCATATTCGGCCTTTAACACTTTAGGCACTAACGATCCTACCTTTGCCAAGATTAGCGATTATGTCTAGATCCAGTCGTTCCACTTGTCCAAGCCTTTGATTAGCTGCCTTTTGAACACACTATTGTCAAAATAAAATTGTTATCACAACCCTTAGAGCTTCAAGCCCAAATCGACAGCCTCCGTAACCTATAGGGGTTTCGACTTTTTCTAAAACCCGAAATAAAGAATAGGTTTGAAAGACTTACCACCGGTTCCTTCGGTCAATGATTCCAGTTAACTTCTACTCGATTCTGATGTAGATCTAACCCCTCAAATGACAACAAAAGTCGAGCCAATTTGGCTATGTCCCTATGGCTATGCGTTTTTTTGGCTTTTTTTAATAGTGGAGAAAAGATGAGGATTTTGTAATGGCTTCGTCGACAGAAATTTGGGGTTCAGAGGACTAGAGAATCGGTCAAGAAGATGAGGAAAAATAAGAGGGTTTTGGCTATAAGAAATCGGCACAAAAGAAATCAGGCTTTCGGTATTTCGACTTTTTGAGCAATCGGCTATAGGCTTGAAAATAACTGGTAAAAGATGAAGATAAGCAGAATGGTAGGGAGATTCGACAGACAAAAAGAAGAAAAGAATTTGATGAAGAGAGGAGAAAAGAAAAGAAGAGGAAGAATGGTTAGGAAACGGCACAACTTACCCCTAATGCCGAATTTATATTTGGCACTTAACCTAGCCGAAATTTGCCCCCTAAAGAAACCCTTGACCGACCAACTCTTTCTCCTCAAGAGTGCACCTTTTGGCCCACACTACTCTCCCTAATCAGCTCCTAAATTCTCTCCCTTATCCCCTCCTTGCTCAATCTCCTGAGCAACTCAAACTCCTCCTGACAGACTTTTACTTGAGTTCCATTACTTACCTTTCATACTCATAAAAATAATTCCCTTAATATGCTGTCATTGTGACTTGAACCTGAGCTCTCTCTTGCATCCACACGCCACTTTTATAGCCTTTCCAGTGGCATCACATGCCACTTTGCCATCTATTTCCTTGTGTTTTATTTTACCCAATTAATACTTAAAAGCCCAGTCGACCAGAACCCCCTTTTTCTTATGGAATTAAAATTAATTAAAATTACTGGGTTTTAACTTAAGCTTGGGCCTTCTAGAGGCCCACTAACATAATTAAACCTACGCCAAGTAGACAGAACTCAGAAATTTTAAATTTTGCCAACATTCACAGAATTCCCAAAAGTTGGGGCGTTACATGGAAAGGGTCGCTAGGCCCAATACTGGTACAGTGGGTCGTGGGTTGGTAACAGAATGACTCAGGTCTAATGGGGCTGAGATCTTTAGAGGTATCACTAGAGTTGCCCCTAATGTGGTTGAATATTGGTTAGAGGCCACGGAGAGGATCATGGATGACCTCGACTACACCCTAAAGCAGAAATTTAAAGGTGCAGTGTTGTTGTTGAGAGATGAAGCCTATCAGTGGTAGCTTACTGTGAAAGAGGGTACTCAGTCTGATAGGTTGACTTGAGAGTTTTTCAAGAATGCGTTCCAAGGGAAATATGTGGGCGCTAGTTATGTGGATGCCCGGAGGAGGGAGTTTCTGAATCTGACCTAGGGGGATAAGTCGGTACCTGAATATGAGTCTAAGTTTCTGCATTTGAGTCACTACGCACGAGGGATGGTGGCTACTGAGTATAAACGCTGTGTTCGTTTCGAAGACGGCCTCAGAGATAATCTGCGAGTTTTGATAGCTCCACAGAGGGAGCGAGATTTTGCAGTGTTAGTAGAAAAGGCAAAGATCACTGAGGATGTGAAGTGCGTTGAGCGCCAGAATCATGAGAAGGATAATGGGAGAAACAATAGGGTTTGAAAGCCCTCAGGTTCAGCTTTGGAGCCTAAGAAAAAGGCCAGGGTTGATGGGCCAGTCAGAGTTGGTCCCCTTGTTGCTACTTTTGGGTTGCAGCCTTGTACTGTTTGTAGGAAACGCCATCAGGGTGAGTGTTGGGTATGGATAGGGGCTTGTTTGAGGTGTGGATCTATGGAGCACTATATCAGAGATTGGCCATGGAGGCCCGATCAAATGTAAGTTACTGGTATGGGTATTGTTCAGCCGTAGAGAGGTTTTCAGCAGCCACCGAGGGGCTGTGGTCAGGCCAGAGGTGGAAATGGTACGGGGCCGTGGTCGTAGGGCATAGACAGGGGTGCTAGACATACTAAGGCGAGGCAGCCAACATTAGTTTATGCTACACATCGCTGAGAGGATGAAGACGCCCCAGATGTTATTACGGGTACGTTCTTTATTCATCATGTACCTTACACTGCATTGATTGATGTTGGTTCTACGCACTCTTATATAGCATACACTATGTCTGAGACTTTGGGTGTGATGTGTGAAAACACTACGAGTGAGGTTACTGTGTTAAGTCTATTAGGGCAGTCAGTGAGAGTGAATAAACTATTTAAGGAGGTACCTTTGGAGGTTCAAGGAAGGATCTTTTTAGTAGACTTAATGGAACTCTCTTTTGGGGAATTTGACTTGATACTTGGTATGGATTGGCTAGTTAAACATCAGGTGAATTTGGATTGTGCTACTAAGTAAGTGGTTCTAAAAACTGTAGAAGGTGACGAGGTGGTCATGATTGGGGAACGTCAAAATTATCTCTCAAATGTGATTTCTGCACTTAGAGCTGAGAAGTTGGTTCGTAAGGGTTGTGAGGCGTATCTAGCCTACGTCAGTGCTTCTGGTTCTAAGGTTCATCTATTAAAGATATTAGAATAGTTAAGGATTTTTCGTATGTCTTTCCAGATGAGCTACCGGGGTTACCTCCTAACCGTGAAGTTAATTTTGGGATAGAGCTCTTGCCTGGTACAGCTCCGATGTCTATTGCTCCTTATAGAATGGCACCAAAGGAGCTTGTAGAGCTAAAGGCTTAGATTTAAGAGTTACTGGATCAAGGGTTCATCTGCCTTAGTGTGTCTCCATGGGGAGCACCGATTTTATTTGTGAAGAAGAAGGATGGAACCATGCATATGTGCATTGATTATCGGTAACAGAACAAATTAATGATCAAGAATAAATACCCCCTCCCGAAGATTGACGATCTATTCGACCAGTTTCGAAGAGCTTGCGTCTTCTCTAAGATTGATCTCCTATCGGGGTACCATCAATTGAGGGTTAAGGAGACTGATGTATACAAGACAGCATTTAGGACTCGTTACGGTCATTATAACTTCCTAATGATGCCGTTTGGACTGATGAATGCACCAGCAGCTTTTACGGATTTGATGAACCGAGTATTCTAGCCCTATCTAGATCAGTTCGTAGTGGTGTTTATAGAAAACATTCTGGTGTATTCGAGGACTGAAGAGAAACATGATGCACATCTTTGGGTTGTTCTGCAGATTTTAAAGGAGAAGCAGTTGTATGCTAAATTTAGTAAGTGTGAATTCTGGCTACGTGAGGTAACTTTTCTGGGTCATGTGGTATCTGTTGAGGGGATTAGGGTTGATCCTCGAGAAATAAAAGTGGTTCTAGATTGGAAGCAACCTAAGTCAGTGTCAGAGATTCGAAGTTTTCTGGGTCTGGCAAGGTATTATAGACGATTTGTTGAGGGGTTTTCATTGATTACTGCACCTCTGACTAAATTGTTGCGTAAAGGGGTACCGTTTAACTGGACTGATAAGCAACAAGAAAATTTTGAGAAGCTTAAGAAAGTACTGACTGAGGCCCTTGTTTTGATACAGCCAGAATCTAGGAAGGCATATACTGTTTATAGTGATACGTCACATGTTGGCTTGGGATGCGTGTTGATGCAAGAGGGTAAGGTGGTGGCATATGCGTCTCGTCAGCTTGAGACAAATGAAGCGAACTACCCGGCACATGACTTGGAGTTGGCTGCGGAGGTATTCGCATAGAAGATTTAGAGGTATTACCTATATTGTGAGAAGTGTATCATTTACACGGATCACAGAGCCTCAAGTATCTTCTCACCCAGAAGGAGTTAAACCTTAGGCAGCGTAGATGGATAGAGTTGCTTAAGGATTACGACTGTTTGATTGAATACCATCCTAGAAAGGATAATGTGGTAGCTGATGCACTGAGCCATAGGGCTGTTACTGATTTGAAGGTAATGTTTGCTCGTCTTAACTTATTCGATGATGGTGGTTTACTGGTCGAACTTCAAGTTAAACCGAGGTGGATTGAGTAGATTAAAGGTAAGCAGTTGGAGGATGAGTCACTGGGTTCTTGTTTCCGACAGATAGAGAATGGGGAAACTTCAGATTTTGGGCTGAATAGCGAAGGGGTACTTTATTTCCGTGGGAGAGTCTGTGTACTGAAGGATAATGATTTGAGGTAGTCTATACTGCAAGAGGCATATAGTAGTCCTTACGCTATGCATCCTGGCGGGAATAAGATGTACCGAGACCTTCGGTAGTTGTATTGGTGGCCAGGACTTAAGCGTGAAGTTACTGATTTTGTTAGCAAGTGACTAACTTGCCAGCAGGTTAAGATGGAGCATCAGTTGCCTTCTTGGTTGCTTTAGCCAGTTAAGATTCCGCTTTGGAAGTGGGAAAGAGTATCTATAAATTTTGTTAGTGGGCTACCCCTAATGCTTTCTAAAAAGGATTCGGTGTGGGCCATCGTGGATCGATTGACCAAGTCTGCCCATTTTACACCTGTTCGTACTGATTACTCATTACAGAAGTTGGCTAAGTTGTATGTGTTTGAGATAGTGAGACTGCATGGGGTATTAGTTTCCATCATATCCGATAGAGATCCTCGCTTCACGTCTCGATTTTGAAAGAAGTTGCATGAAGCATTGGGTACAAGGTTGGACTTTAGTACTGCATTCCATCCTCAGACTGACAGGCAGTCATAGAGGGTGATTCAGATACTGGAGGATATGTTAAAGAGTCGTGTAATTGACTTCTGGGGCAGTTGGAAGGATTACTTACCGTTGGCTGAGTTTGCATACATTAATAGCTACCAGTGTAGCATACAGATGGCACCTTACGAGGCATTATATGGCCGTAGGTGTCGTACTTCTTCTTGTTGGACTGAGTTGGGTGAGCGGCGTGTTTTGGGTCCTGAGTTGATTTCTGATACTGAAGATAAAGTAAGGTTAATTTGAGATCGACTGAAGGCAGCCTCGGACAGACAGAAGTCTTATGCGGATTTGAAGCGTAAGGAGATTAAGTATTCTGTAAGGGACTTGGTGTTTCTTAAAGTCTCACATGGAAAAAGGTACTGAGGTTTGGTCGAAAGGGCAAGTTAAGCCCTAGGTTCAATGGGCCATATCGTATATTGAAACGTGTGGGACCGGTTGCCTATCAACTTGAGTTACCTCTAGAATTAGACTGGATTCATGATGTGTTTCATGTTTCTATGTTGAGGCGATATCGCTCTGATCTTGCACACATCGTCTCGATGGAGGAGATTGAGGTTAGGCCTAATCTGACTTTTGAGGAGGAGCTAATTCAGATTTTAGACCATGATGTGAAAGTTCTGAGGAGGAAACCGGTTCCACTAGTTAAGGTGCTATGGCATAACCACAGTTCTGAGGAAGCCACGTGGGAACTCGAGGAGGCGATGCAACAACAATACCCTCATCGGTTTTAATCAGGTAAATTAAGAGGCCGAAATTTTCTTTTAGGGGGTAGAGTTGTAACGCCCCAAATATTTAGTAATTTAATTGTATGTTATGTGGCATGTTGGCTTACTTGATGTGTTGGTTAAGGGTCCTGAGAGTACTTGAGAAGTCTTGAGTTCAAACCTAGACTTTAGCAAAATCTTTGCTTCTTTTTGAATAAACCCTTGTCTCCTGTTAGTTGACTTTTAAATTAAAGACAGTGTTGCTTGGCTTAAAAAGCTTGTTAGTCTAGTGGCAAGGGGCGTGGGGAGTGTTCTTGGGGTTTGACGTTCGAGGCGTAGCATCATAGTAGAGCATTTTATTTTGGTTTGTAGTTGTGTGGATGGTTGTGTATTGCTGGGACTCTGAGGCTTGGGCGGTTGGTATTTGAGAGGAGTGGAAGTGTGTAGCCGAAATTCTAGGAGAGAATTTGGGGATGTGGATAGAGGGGTTGGGTTGAGAGATTTGTGGAGGATTTCGGGGAGGTGATTTTGAGGAGTTGAGGAGGGAGAGAAGGTTGTGCCGAATGGGGACTCTAGGCACCCGTTTGAGTTTCGATTTAGGGGAGTCTTAGCTTTTGGTGTTTGTTCTTTGGAAACTGATTGGTGTTTAGGGGTTTTTGCTGTATTTTTTCTTCTGACTTTGGTGCTTTTGGGTTTGAGTTTTGGGACCTTTTCCACTGTTGATTCTCTCATCTTTTCAGTCTTCAAACCTTGGCCGAACTACTCCATTCTCTTCTTCCTTTATCTGTTTCTGTGTGACTGAATTCTGACTCTTCTCTCCTCTATTTTTTCCACTCCAACCATTTATCGTTTCATCTTTGGTTCTTTGTTCAAGCTGTATACCTTTCCTCTTCTCCTCTTTTTGTGACATCCTTTTATCATAACACTTCGACTGGTTACTGTGCTTCTCCCCCTTTTGTGTTTCGATTGCCATATTTATACTTTGATCAATCAGATTCAAGCGTAATGCTCTTTCACTCTTTCCATAATGTTCTTTCTTTTCTTTCTCAATTTTTGCCGATTATTCCTTTTAGTTTGAGGGTTCGATTGCTAGCATTCTTTTTCCTACCGAAATAATATGTCTTATACCTCTCTTCTCTATCATTTTTTCTAGGAGGCGAGGTTTTTTCATCTCGGTCTTGGATTTAAGAGGGGTTTGGGTGTTGGCCGAATATTACTGATCTTTATTATTGGCTTTCATTTTGGTAAGACACTATACACTTGTTTTGTGGGTTGTATGTGTGGTAGTGGTTTACCAATAGTATTTGGGTTGTAGGTAATCTCTAAGGATTGGAAGCGGCCGTTTGCAACGGTGCTTGGGTGATCAAAGAAGGTAGGCTATAGGTATAATTGTGAGCAAGTGTTGGCTAGGGGCCTCTTGCAAATTGTGGATAGGTATCTAACCGAAGTTTTGATTGTGTTAGGTTTTGGATGCGTGAGCCAATAAGCGTATTTTCGCAAGCAGGTTTGTAATCACACTGCTTCCATCGTTAAATGACAAAAGCCAGAAAATAGTTACCATTGATACCACGCGGGCGTACGCCCACCCGTGCAGTCTTCTAAATGCATAAGAGCGAGCATGTGACTGTAGAGATCACCACGAGCAATCTCATGGGCGTAGGTCGTCTTGGGCCAAAATGGGCCGTGTGGGCCCCAAGGGCTTGTGGGCCCTGCATAGGTAAAAGCGTATGGATATGTAGAGATTATCAGGCCAGGCTGTGTAGACCACACAGCTAAGGCCGTTATTGGGCTTATTGGGCCACACGTGCGTATGGGCCCACATGGGTCGTACTATAGGCTTTAGGCCTGTTTTTACTGTTTGACCATTTAAGGTTGCACGGGTCACACGAGACGACTTTCTGAGAGGTCGTTAAGTATACTTAGACCCCTTATTGGTAAAATGACCGTTATACCCCTAGATGTAGAATGACTGATATACCCGTATGCATTAATTGACTGTATTTGAGCATGACATTTCTGTATACACGTATGATATTATGTTGCATTACATGGGGTGGGATATATATATATATATATATATATATGAATTTTCAGGAAGTGTACTATACTGGCAGCTCAGCTACAAATTCTATTAGTGCCGCATTCAATGCTATATTTAGAGTGTAGGGATGGGTAGGTCGATTTTATCCCCACATGGAGTGTAAGGCTGGACGGAGTGGAGTGTAGAAGATGGATGGGTAGGACCTTTATTGCATTACTGATGCTATTACTGTAATGGGCTAAGGCCCACATTGATACTGATACTGCTATGGGCTAAGGCCCACACTGATACTGGACTGTCACTGAAATGGGCTTAGGCCCAAATTGTTCTTGCCTGATCTTGTTAATGGTAGCACACTGAGTTTTCATAAACTCACTTTTTCTGCTCATCTCTGCAGGTAACCATTAGGCGGGTTGGTGCTGCGAGGGACTCGGAGATGGCCACACCACTGTTTAAGTTTTCGGTTTTGATTTTCAGTAAAAGTAGTTTTAATTGGGTAAATTTTATGTAATAAGGCCGTTTAAGTTTTATTTTTATTTCGGACTTTATCTAAACGACTTATATCTGATAGCGTTAGGTCTCGAGTTTTAAAAAGCAAATGATTTTCAATTATCGTGCAACGTTTTAAAAAGCTTCCGCAACGAACCATGTTTTAAAGTATAATAACGATGTAGTATGAGACATGTTTTGCTAAACGAATCGATAATTTAACAAGTGAATAAACTAAGTTAGCCTTTTTATAAAGATCGCAAACGAGGTTTTAACCCAAATGGAATTCCCTAATAGAACTATGTTTTTTCAAATCCCACTTCAATGTGACATCTCAGATGCGGCCATAACGTCTAGGCCGGGTTTGGGGTGTTACAATAATAGAGTGAAAAGGGGACCATGGTCTCCTTACTTAGGGCATGTTAGCCAAAAGAAAAGGAAATAATCTTCCTCCCCATATGGCAAGCTAGGTTGGACGACAAAAAATATAACACATGGGAAAAATTACAAAAAAAATTAATTAAAAGATGTTAACGAGGAGATTTGGACCTAGGACCTTGAGAATTTAAATAAAGCGCTTAACCACTCTACCACTTATTCCTCGTGTTCAATTTAGCAATAAAATAATTTAAAATATGGGATGTGACAAATCTACCCTCCTTAAAACAAATTTTGTCCCCAAAAATTACCTGATTAAAAAAGGTGAGGATATTGCTGTCGCATCAAATCTTCTAATTCCCAAGTGGCCTCGCTAGAACCATGACTCCACCATAGAACTTTCACTAGAGGGATTCGCTTCTTTCTCAACACTTTAACCTCACGATCAAGAATCTGAACTAGCTCTTTTTCAAAGACAAATATGGATGCACCTCAATCTTCTTAATCAGAACCACATGAGATGGGTCTGATCGATATCGCCTCAATATGGACACATGAAAAAAATCATGAATGTGGTCCAATTCTGATTGTAGCTCTAATTGGTATGCCACTGGGCCAATTCTCTTAAGAATAGAATATGCTCCAATAAACTTCAGACTCAATTTCCCTTTGTGACCAAATCTCAACACCTTCTTCCAAGGCGACACTTTAAGGAAAACCCGATCATCAACATAAAACTCTAATCCCTTCTTTTCAAATCAGAATAAGATTTTTAATGATCAGATGCTGCTCTCAAATAATCTTAAATAAGCTTTACATTACTCTCAGTTTCCTGAATCAAATCAGGTCCTAAAACTTTCCGTTCCCCCAATTCAGTCCAACACAAAGGTGTTATACATTTGCGACGATAAAGGGCCTTACACGGAACCATCTGGATGCTTGATTGAAAGTTATTGTTATACACAAACTCAAAAAGTGGTAAATGTTCCTTCCAACTGCCACAAAAATCAATCACACAACCTTTCAACATGTCCTCAAGAACCTGAATAACTCTTTCAAATTGTCCATCGGACTGCTGATGGAATGCTACGGTGAAGTTCAACCTTGTGCAAAGAGCCTTGTACAGCTTTTTCCAAAATCGAGATGTGAAACTGGGATCCTGATTAGAGACGATTGAAATTGGTAACCCATAGAGTCTCACAATTTTAGAGATAAATAACATTGCCAACTACTGCACTGTGTAACCAGTGCAAACTGGCAAAAAATGACCGGGCTTAGTCAATCTATCCACAATTACCCAAACTGAGTCTCTCTTAGAAGGTGTCAAAGGTAGCCCACTAACAAAATCCATAAAGACTCACTGCCACTTCCACTAAGGAATTTGAATGGGTTGGAGCAAGCCAGAAGGAACTTGGTGATTAGTCTTAACTTGTTGACACGTCAAACACTTAGCCACAAACTCGGTCACATCATGCTTAAGTCTAGGCCACCAGTATTGCTTACGAACATCCCTATACACCTAGTCTCCTCTAAGATGCAAAACATAAGGGCTACTATGCACTTCTAGTAGGATGGACTCTCTTAGCTCTTTATCTGAAGGTACACAATATTTTTCACAGAAACACAAAACCTCTTTTGAATTAAACTTGAAATATGATGTCTTACCTTCCTCAATTAGCTTTACATGCGGTAGAAGAGACAAATCTAAAGGCTATTTTAGTTTGATCTCGTCTAGCAAAGTAGGCTTAACTTGCATTTCTGCAAGCAAACCTCTATTCTCAAACAAACTAAACTTTGCAAACATTTCTTTCAACTCAGTCATCGGCCTCCTAATCAATGCATCAGCCACGATGTTTGCCTTACCGAATGATACTCAATGATACAGTCATAGTCCTTAAGTAATTTAATCCAATGCCTTTGCCTTCAGTTTAACTCCTTCTGGGTGAAGAGGTACTTAAGGCTCTTCTGATCGGTGTAAATAATGCACCTCTCACCATACAAATAATGCCTCCAAATCTTAAGGGCAAAGACAATTGCGGCCAACTCCAAGTCATGTGTTGGGTAGTTACACTCATGCAATTTGAGCTATCTCGAAGCATATGCCACCACCTTCCCATCTTGCATCAACACGCAACCAAGATCTGTGTGAGATGCATCATTATAGACCATATAATCTTTCCTAGATTTGGGCTCAATAAAAACAGGCGCTTGGGTTAGTACTGACTTAAGCTTCTCGAAACTACCTTGCTGCTCCTCGGTCCACTTGAAAGGTGTACTCGTTCTCAATAACTTAGTTACAGGTGCCACAGTCAAAGAAAACCCTTCAATGAACCTTTTATAGTATCCCACATGTAACACCCCTTACCCGTACCGACGCCGAAACAGGGCATGAGGCATTACCAGACTTAACACGACCATCCCATACAAAATCGAGTCATGAAATTTCATTACAACTTAAAATCATTCTAACATATGCTTAAAATCCCTTATATGGGCCCACGAGGCCCAAAATATACATTGGGAGTGATTCGGGACTAGGCCCATTTTCAAATTTTTTTTACAACATTTAGAAAATTTTCTTGTTTTGGATAGTCACATGCCCGTGTGGGTAGGCCGTGTAGTCACACATGCCCGTGTGGCTCTAGGACACACCCGTGTCCTCAGCCCGTGTAACTCTCTAACTATGATGTCATCATCTAAATAATGTCACACGGCCAAATCGCACGCCCGTGTGGCACATTAAATTCCAAAAATTAAGTGCAGACTTCACTCAACCTGGGCACATGCCCATGTCTTGAGGCCGTGTCCTCTATACAGCTGAGACACTTGGCTGTGTCTCTACTCGTGTGTTTACTACTAGGCATTCTGTCTTGCATTAATTAAGGTCCAGGGGACACACGGCCGGATCACACGCCCATAGGGCAGACCGTGTGCCACATGTAGCCTAGACACATGCCCGTGTGTCTACCCGTGTGGACAATTTTAAGGCTATTTTCCAAGCCATTTGCCACCCTTAAACACTTACACATAATTTCACTTCATAGCAGGCAGCATGGCATATTTAATTACACACGCAAACACATTCATGGTTAATCCATGACTTTATAATGTGGACATATCATATACTCCAATCATCATACTACCATATTACATTCCACACCAATTTCATGTTTATTAATTATTATAATTCTTCTTTCAAGTTACTCAGTTATACCATTATTATGGTCGTACCTATTAATCCCTATTCATTCATTAAGCACATATGCCACTCACCTCACATTATTATCCATAAGCAACCAACCACATCAAGCATAAGCACATTTGCATGCATGCATAAATGATTAGGGTTACAACCCAATAATCAATATGAGCCATCTCTCATGGCCATATACAAAATGAATCAATATTATCATAAGCCAACAACTTTAGCTACATCAATATGACATACGAAAAAAAGACCAAGTCCCTATACATGCTATACTCAAAATGATAAGTCTAACTATACCCAATTATCCAATTGATAATGTGATCGAGTCTCCGATGTTCCACGATCCCTGAGCTAGCTTGGCAACACTATAAGAAAAAGAAGGGAAAGGAGGGTAAGCTTGAAAGCCTAGTAAGTTCACATGCAAATAAAATGAAACTTAAACAAGCATTAGTCATACATTTAATATAATGAACATTATCTTGCATTTTATCAAATCTCTTAAACTTATTCTTCATATACATATATATATACATATTCTTACTGCAAGTTCATCATGTCTCATGTCATTCTCATGAGTTCGATGTACATACCTGTGCCACTTGCATATAACGATTTACTTTTTCATCTTGATGCAATCATTAAGATTACTTATTGAGTTTCTCTTGAACTAGCAGTTGAACATTCGAAAAATTGTCGGATACATCAGAATCTTGCACCTAAGTGCCCCATATGTAGCCAATGCTAGTTCATATCTCATATCACATGTTGCTCACTTTTAAGCTACTCACAGGTATGCTCATACAGGATGTCAAATATCCACAACACATGCCGGACTACCTCACCATCAATAGTATGTACGAGACCAGTACCC
This sequence comes from Gossypium anomalum, assembly GCA_025698475.1. NCBI lineage: Eukaryota > Viridiplantae > Streptophyta > Magnoliopsida > Malvales > Malvaceae > Gossypium > Gossypium anomalum. The sequence continues at coordinate 26,762,068 of CM046958.1, read as the reverse complement.
GGACTGCCAAAACATGTGTTCCATAATCATAAACTCAGACCACAACTCAATGAGTTCAGATCACCTAATTCCTAATGACATGTCACTTGTATCCTAAACTGCTCCTAAGGTTCAAACAAGATTCTTCGATATCACATCTCCGTCAAACTTTCTCGTGAAGTCGATTTCAATATTCATAGCACCAATCACATACTTATGAAATATTCAAAGCATAATTCATAATAAAAGTGTAAGCATTTAAACACATGATACAACTTCACATTAAATATGTATATACTCACCATACATGCAATATTAAAGCATTTAAAGTATGGTACATGTTCCATTATTTGTAAATGAACTTACCTCAGTACAAAATGATAGGAACGAGCTTAATCCTCGTAAACTTTATTTTTTCCTCGATCAAGACCCGAATCACGTTTTTCTTGATTTATAATGTCAAATTTAACTTGTTCAATACATACATTGGTCAAATCGACCCAGAACACATACTTTGGTAAAATTACCATTTTACCCTTAACTTTTCACTTATTTACAAATTGGTCCCTAGGCTCGTAAAATGAAATGCATACATTTTCTTGGTTACCAAAGCCTAGCCGATTCATATTCTAACTCATATCAGCCTATATTTCTCATTAAATCACATTTCTACTACCCATTTCTTCATCTTTTACAAATAAGTCCTTTTTAGGTATTTTCACTAAAAATCACTTAGTAAAAGATGTTTATCACACATCAAACATTCATATTCCTCTATTAAACATCAAAATACATGCATGTCACACATGGGTAAGTTTTTGAACATGAACCCTAGCTTAAAATAATGGTAGAAATAACTAGACCGCTTGATGACAACTTCAAAAATGTAAAGAACATTAAAAATGGGGCTTGGGAGCACTTACAATCAAGATTGAAATGTAGAAAACCCTAGCTATGGAGATCCCCAAATTTCAGCACCCTTAGAGAAGATGGACATCATTTTTCTTGATTTTTCCCTTTTTATTCTTTTATTTACTAAATGACCCAAATGCCCTTAAGGCCTTTCTTTTAAAATTTTGCTATTCATGTCCATTTTTGTCCAAAATTTTAGAACTTGGTCAAATTTCTATTTAAGGACCTCTAGTTAATAATCCAAAGCAATTTCATGCTCAAAGCTTCTAGAGCATGTATTTTTCAACTTATTCAATTTAGTCCCTAACTTCAAATTGGACACTTTAGGCATAAAATTTCTTCATGAAAATTTCATACAAACATGCAATCATATCATGGACCATGAAATAATCATAAAATAATTATTTCTACTTCGAATTAGTGGTCTCAAAACTACTATTCTGACTAGACCCTAAATCAGGATGTTACAACTCTTCTCCTTTTAGGGATTTTCGTCCTAAAAAATCTTACCGATAAAAAGGTTTGGGTATTGGTTTCTGATGGTCTCCTCAGGCTTCCATGTAGCCTCTTCAACCCCATGTCTTTGCCATAACGCTTTCACAAGGGCTATACTTTTGTCCCTCAATTGTTTGACTTCTTGAGCCAAAATCTTAACCGGTTCCTCACCATAAGTCATATCCGGTCGAATCTTAACTTCTGTTGGTGAAATTACATGTGAAGAATCAGATCGGTAATGATGCAACATAGACACATGGAACACGTCATGAATTCTTTCCAATTCGGATGGTAAGGCTAACCGATAGGCAACCGGCCCTATTCTCTCGGTGATCTTGTACGACCCTATAAAACGAGGACTTAACTTGCCTTTCCTACCAAATCTCAACACCTTTTTCCATGGAGATACTTTCAAAAATACCTTATCACCAGCTTGAAACTCAATCTCTTTCCGCTTCAAATCCACGTAGGATTTCTGTCTATCCGAAGTAATTTTCAAACAATCACGAATTATCTTCACTTTCTCTTCGATTTTTTTGACTAAGTCAACCCCGTGAATCTAATTTTCTCTAAGTTCAGTCCAATACAGAGGCGTTTGGCACTTCCACCCATATAATGCCTCATAAGGCACCATTTTCAAACTCGAATGATAGTTATTTTTATAAGCAAACTCCACCAACGGTAAGTACTTCTCCTAACTACCTTGGAATTCCAATACACAACATCGGAGCATGTCTTCCATGATTTGAATTACTCGCTCAGACTGACCGTCAGTCTGCGGATGAAAAGTAGTGCTGAAATTCAACTTTGTACCCAAAGCTTCTTATAGCTTTTTCCAAAATCGTGAAGTGAACCTCAGATCTCTATCCGATACAATCGATATGGGTACTCCATGAAGTTTAACGATTTCACCAGTGTACAATTCAGCTAACTTATCGAGTGAGTAATCAGTACATACCGGAATAAAGTGAGCCAACTTCGTAAGTCGATTAACCACAACCCAAATGGTGTCTTTCTTTCTCGGAGTTAAAGGCAAACCTGTCACAAAGTCTATAGTAATCCGGTCCCATTTCCACTCGAGAACTATGATAGGATGAAGTAAACCCGCAGGTACTTGGTGTTCAGCCTTTACTTGCTGACAGAGTAAACATTTCGATACAAACACTGAGATATCCTTTTTCATACCATTCCGCCAATACATTTTCTTCAAGTCGTTATACATTTTTGTGCTACCTGAGTGAACTGACAAACAACCGTTGTGTGCCTCATGTAAAATATTCCAAATCAACTCAGTGTCCTCCGGAACATAAATCCTACAACAAAATCTCAAACAACCATCGGAGTCACTCAGAAAATCCAGTTCACTGCTGGACTCATACTAAACTCTCTTAGCTTTCAACTCTTTATCAACTTTCTGAGCATCACAAATCTGTTAAAGAAAATTCGATCTAGCTCTCAACTCGGCTAGAATCGAACCATCATTGGACAAAGTTAGCCGTGTATTCATAGCCGTTAAGGTAAATAACGACTTCCTACTCAAGGCATCGGTGACCACATTTGCCTTACCCAGATGATAATCAATCACAAGCTTATAATATTTTAACAGTTCTAACCATCTTTGTTGCCGTAAGTTCAAGTCTTTTTGAGTCATTAAGTACTTAAGACTTTGACATGGCATTTCTCACCAAATAAATGATGTCGCCAAATCTTCAAAGCAAACACTATGGCGGCCAGCTCTAAGTCGTGTGTCAGGTAGTTCTTCTCCTGAGGCTTTAACTGTCTCAAAGTGTAAGCTATGAATTTACCCTCTTGCATAAGTACACATCCCAAGCCATTTAAGAAAGCATCACTATAAATCACAAATTCTTTACCTAACTCCGGTTGTACCAAAACCAGTGCTTCAGTCAATAACATCTTCAATTTCTCAAAGTTTTGTTGACACTTTTCTGACCACTCAAACTTAACATCCTTTTGAAGCAATCTCGTTATAGGAGTGGCAATTATAGAAAATCCTTTCACAAATTATCTGTAGTAACCGGCTAAGCCCAAAAAGCTTCTAACCTCGGATGCATTCCTTGGTGGTTTCCATTTGACGATAGCAGAAACTTTACTCGGGTCAACTCTAATACCATCACCCGAAACAATGTGGCCCAAGAATCCAACTTCTCGAAGCCAAAACTCACTTTTACTAAACTTAGCATACAACTGTTTATCTCTCAAAGTTTCCAAAATCGTTCTCAAGTGTTTGGTATGCTCTGTTTCATCTTTCAAATAAATCAAAATATTGTCAATAAACACGACAACAAACTTGTCCAAATATGGCCGAAAGATTAGGTTCATTAAATCCATAAACACAGCAGGTGCATTTATCAACCCAAATGGCATAAAAAGAAATTCATAATGGCCATACCTCATTCTAAAAGCAGTTTTAGGCACATCCGACTCTTTAACTCGCAACTGATAGTAGCTGGAACTCAAATCTATTTTAGAAAACCATGTCGCTCCTTTCAATTGGTCAAACAAGTAATCAATCCTTGGAAAAGGATACTTGTTCTTAATTGGTACCTCATTGAGCTGTCGGTAATTTATACACAACCTCATAGATTTGTCTTTCTTTTTTACGAATAATACCAGAGCATCCCACGATGAAAAGCTCGGTCTCACAAATCCCTTGTCGGTCAATTCTTGCAATTGTGACTTCAGTTTTTGCAATCCAGTCAGGGCATCCTATATGGAGCAATTGAGATAGGTGTTGTACCAGGGACTAACTCAATACCAAATTCAACTTCCCTAATGGGAGGTAATCCAGGTAGCTCTTCCAGAAACACATCCGGGTACTCGCATACAACAGACACTAATTCAATCTTCAATTCAGACTCTTTCGTATTCAACACATAAGCCAAATAAGCCTCATATCTTTTTCTCATACATTTCTGAGCAAACATCAAAGAAATCACAATTGGCAGCCTATCTGACTCATCTAATTCAAACCGGAGAATTTCACTATTTTCATATTTAAATTTAATAACTTTTTGCCTACAATTTACTATAGCATCATGAAGTGTCAACCAATCCATGCCCAATATAACATCAAATTCATCGAAAGGCAATAACATCAAGTCAGCCGAAAAATAATGATCTCTAATCATTAAAGGACATTTCTTACATACCTTATCAACTAAAACATGCTTGCCTAACGGGTTTGACACTTTAATCATAAATTCTGTAGACTCAACAAACATATTCATGATAGATACCAATTTCATGCACACATATGAATGAGTAGAACCAGGGTCAATCAAGGCAATAACAAAAGTGTCATAGAAAGAAAAAGTACCAGTAATCACATCGGGGGAAGATGCGTCCTCCCACGCACGTATGGCATAGGCTCTAGCCAGAGCTCTAGCTTTGGATCTCACTGCTATATCCCTCGTTACATTCTTGCTACTAGCCCCATTACTAGCATTTCTCTGGGGTTTCCCTTTTGTAGCTGTACTACTCGGTCTCGCATTCTGAAATTTTTTCTTCTCAGCCATCTCAAGATAGTCCTTGATATAGTGGTATTGAGAACCATATTGGAAACAAGATCCATCATTCACTCTACACTTGCCAAAATAATTTCTTCCACATTGTTGGCACTCGGGTCTAGAAGGTCTAGCATTACCCACACTAGCCATAGATGTAGCCTGAGATTTAAAACCCATATTCTGCTTCTTACGATCTTTGTACAAATGCCCAGCCGACACATGAGAACTAAAGTACATGTCTCTGGATTTCTTAGACTGAGATGGAAATGACTTACTCATCTGTCTCTTCCTTATATCTTTAGCTTCAATCTCAGTCTTTCTCTTTTCCTTGATCAGCTCCTTGGCTTTACAAGCCCGATCAATGAGTACCATAAATTCTTTCAATTCGAGAATACCCACTAACACTCTGATATCTTCATCAAGTCCATCTTAAAACCTTCGACACATTTTAGCCTCAGAGGATACACACTCCCGACCATATTTACTAAGCCGGACAAACTCTATTTCATACTCAGTAACTGACATGTGACCTTGTTTCAAGTCGAGAAATCATTTACGCTTTTGATCGATAAAGCATTCACTGAAGTATTTTTTTCAGAATTCTTCTTAGAAAAATTCCCACGTGACCCTCTCTTGAGGTGCCACTGATACTAGCATCTTCCACCAATGATACGCCGAGTCTCTCAACAAAGATATAACACACTTCAAACATTCCTCGGGTGTGCAAGATGGTTCATCGAATACCCGAATAGAATTTTCAAGCCAAAATTCTGCTTTCTTGGTGTCATCATCGGTATTGGCCCTAAATTCTTCAGCTCTTTACGTTTAAATTTTATCAACTGGGGTTCTATGAAATCTCATAAAATCCATACTTTGAGGCACTTGGGGTACGGGTTGAGGATTAGGAGGGGGTGGAGGAGGTTGAGCATTCGGGTTCGTTCGAACGAATCCTGTGTACCATGCGTTCAACATATGGAGCAAGGCTTCTCAAGCCCCTTCTCCTCCTCCCTGACTAAATGTGGGAGGTTAGTTTTCAGTCGGCACTGCCCTTTCAACGGGAGCAGATGCGTTATTTTCCACATCATTCTCCATAGCTCGATCGGGATCCATTACTATATGAAAACATAATTTTAAAAGGTCAGGAGTCGTCACACTATCACAATTTACTTGTGGCATGTATAGCTAGACTCGTAGACGCGCTATGTTAGTCCAAGAGTCTACTAAATCATAGCTTTGATACCACTAAATGTAACATCCCTTACCTATATTCGATGTCGGAATAGGGCGCGAGGCGTTACCAAACTTAACACGACCATCTATACAAAACCGAGTCATGAAATTTCATTACAACTTAAAATCATTCTAACATATGCTTAACATCCCTTATATGGGCGCACGAGGCCCAAAATATATGTTGGGAGTGATTCGGGATTGAACCAAAAATTTTCAAAAAAAATTTATAACACTTAGAAAACTTTCTTGTTTTGGAGAGTCACACGCCCTTGTGGGTAAGCCGTGTAGTCACACATGCCCGTGTGGCTCTAGGACACACCCATGTCCTCAGCCTGTGTAACTCTCTAACTATGACATCATCATCTAAATAAGGTCACACGGCCAAATCGCATGCCCGTGTGCTTAGGCCGTGTGTCAAATTAAACTCTCAAAATTAAGTGCAGCCTGGGTACACTCCTATGTCCTGAGGACGTGTCCTTCACATGGCTAAGACACATGGCTGTGTCTCTACCCGTATGTTTACTACTGGGCATTCTGTCTTGCACTAATTAAGGTGCAGGGGACACACGGCCGATCATATGCCCATGGGGCAGATCGTGTGTCACACACGGCCTAGACATATGCCCGTGTGTCTACCCGTGTAGACAATTTTAAGGCTATTTTCCAAGCTATTTGCCACCCTTAAACACTTACACACATAATTTCACTTCATAGCATGCAACATGGCACATTTAATTACACACGCAAACACATTCATGGTTAATCCATGACTTTATAATGTAGACATATCACATACTCCAATCATCATACTACCATATGGCATTCCACACCAATTTCATGTTTATTCATCATTATAATTCTTCTTCCAAGTTATTCAATTACTCCATTACTATGGTCGGACCTATTAATCCCTATTCATTCATTAACCACATATGCCACTCATCTCACATTATCATCCATAAGCAACCAACCACATCAACCATAAGCACATTTGCATGCATGCATAAATGATTAGGGTTACAACCCAATAATCAATATGAGCCCTCTCTTATGGCCATATACAAAATGAATCAATATTATCATAAGCCAACACCTTTGGCTACATCAATATGACATATGACAAAACTCAAACCACAACTCATGAATTTGAATCACATAAATCATGAACTCAGACCACAACTCAATGAGTTCAAATCACCTAATTTCTCATGTCACTTGTATCCTAAACTATTCCTAAGGTTCAAAAGGGATTCTTCAATACCACATCTCTGTCAAACTTGCTCGTAAAGTCGATTTCAATATTCATAGCACCAATCACATACTCATGAAATATTCAAAGCATAATTCATAATAAAAGTGTAAGCATTTAAACACATGATACAACTTCACGTTAAATATGTATATACTCACCATACATGCAATCTTAAAGCATTTAAAGTATGGTACGTGTTGCATTATTTGCAAATGAACTTACCCCGGTACAAAATGATAAAAACGAGCCTAATCCTCGTAAATTTTGTTTTTTCCCTCGATCAAGACCCAAATCACGTTTTTCTGGATCTATAATGCCAAATTTAACTTGTTCAATACATACATTGGTCAAATCGACCCATAACACATACTTTGGTAAAATTACCATTTTACCCTTAACTTTTAACTTATTTACAAATTGGTCCCTAGGCTTCTAAAATGAAATGCATGCATTTTCTTGGTGACCCAAGCCTAGCTAATTCATATTCTAACTCACATCAACCCATATTTCTCATTAAATCACATTTCTACTACCCATTTATTCATCTTTTACAAATAAGTCCTTTTTAGGGTTTTCTGTAGTGCCCCAAATTTTTTTTTATTTCAATTAAAATGTGACACAACTGTGTATTTACTTCAGTGGTTTAGTGTTCTGAGTGTGTGTGAGAAGTCCTATGTTCAAGCCTTGCATTTGGCAAATTTTGATTATCTTTGGAATTATGCCCTAGGTCTATTCAATGGGTTTATATTTAATTACTTGTAACCTTATATTGGAATGAACCTGCTAGTCTGGTGGTTAAGTGGAGTGTTGGAGTGTTGGAGGTCTTGCTTTTGAATCCCTGCGTGAGCAAGGGAGTTTAATTTTTGTTTGGGTTTCAGGTAGAGTTTTGGTGGAGCTGAAAGACTGGGGCGGTTGTGAGTAAGTGGTTTAATGGGAGGAAAATTAGGGTGGTTACGAGATTGCTGATTCTGTCAATTGAATTTTTCCCAAACAGATGTCTTTCTTTTCTCTTTGCGTTCCTTTCATTTTCTTTTCTTTGCTATCAAAATTCTGCCCTCTTTCTTCTTCATTGTTGGATTTTCTTATTTCAATTCGCATCCTTTGTGCACACCTCCTGTATTTGTTGCCCGGTAAGTGGAGTTTAATACTTTGGCTATCTGTTTCTTTTTCATTTGGACTGATTTTCGAGTTTTGACAGCAGCAAATCGTGGGGCTTAAGGCTTCCTTCGTTCTGTTTCATAGGAAACTGATTCGAAGTTTTGCGGTAAGTGTTCATCGCTTTATGGATGAATATTTTTAGTTTCAAGATTTTAATTAATCGCAAATTAAGACTGATTATGGACTCGGGGTTGTCGATTTTAGGTTCTGGAGTGCTTGTGGATGAGTTAGCAGTGAAATCGATACAGGTATGCACCCAAAACACAGAAAACAAAGTTTAGCAAAAAGCCAAAAAAGCTTACTGTCAATGCCACACGGGCGTGTGGTCGCCCGTCTAGTAGGCCGTGTGATGGAACATAGGTGTGTGATCGACGAGCTAGGCCGCGCGTGCATGACACAGTCGTGTGATGGCCAGGTAGGCCGTGTGTGACACACGGGCCAGACTAATTTGGGTCGTGAGGGCCACACGGGCGTGTAGGCCTACACGGGTAAGCCACATGGGCATGTAAGCCCATTTTTTGGAATATTCTATAAGGTTGCACGGGTCACCCTAGTTGATTGTGAACCTACTGTAGGGTCAGTAAGCTTTTCTTAGACCCATATACGAGTGATCCGATTGTCTGATTTCTGTACCGAGCATGAATTATGATATCTGACTGTTTGTACTGTAATTGTATAATAGCATGACATATGTTGTATGTTGCATTGCATAGGGGTGGGTTATTGATGATATTTGGAGGAAGTGTCTGAAAGGCTATTAAGCCTGTTATCTGGCAACTTTGCTGCAAATACTCTGATTATGTGCCGCATTTCAGTACAGCATGGTGTGTAGGGATGGCTGGGTTGATTTAATCCCCACATGGTGTGTAGGGCTGGATGGAGCTAGTGTGTAGAGGCTGGTGGGTAGGAATCTGATTTACTGTATCTGTATTTTGTATCTGATATGGGCCAAGGCCCTAGTATAATTGTGAAACTGTATCTGATTGGGCAAAAGCCCAAACTAAATTTGTAATGGGCTCAGGCCTAGTCTATGTTTGATTGTATCCTAATGTGTTCTGTATGCATGCACTCTGTGGGGATTACACACTGAGTTTACGAAAGCTCACCCTCTCTGTTTAATTTGTACAAGTAATCCCCAGACTTGACGAATTAGTACAGCAGAGGACTCGACGGTGGCCACCCGTAAATTTTCAGCTTTTATTACTTATTTGGGGTTTGATGTAAATTTTGGGACTTTGAACTGTTCTGGACTTTTACTTTTGATTTTTAATTGTTTTACGGTTTTAGAACGGCTAAATGGAAAAAAATTGACTTTGCTAAAAATTAAGGGTTCTTTCAACACGAACGGGTTTTTCCAAAATAAATGTTTTCAAAGCATCCGCTAAAAAGATAAGATTTTAGACATAACGGGGAACACGCGTTTTACTTCGAACTAAGATAAAGGTTAATTTAATTGGAACGGTTTTTACTCGACAAACTCGATTTTGACTTCCATTCTATGTGACATCACCCGATTCAGCCATAACGTCTAAGCCGAGCTTGGAGCGTTACATTTTCACTAAAAATTACTTCGTAAAAGATGTTTATCACACATCAAACATTCATATTCCTCCATTAAACATCAAAATACATGCATGTCACACATGGGTAAGTTTTTGAACATGAACCCTAGCTTAAAATAATGGTAGAAATAGCTAGATTGGTTGATGACAACTTAAAAAACATAAAGAACATTAAAAACGAGGCTTGAGAGCACTTACAATCAAGCTTGTAATGTTGAAAACCCTAGCTATGGAGACTCCCCAAATTTTGCACCCTTAGAGAAGATGGACATCATTTTTGCTTGATTTTTCCCTTTTTATTCTTTTATTTACTACAAAATGCCCCTACGACCTTTCTTTCAAAATTTTCCTATTTATGCCCATTTTTATCCAAAATTTTAGAACTTGGTCAAATTTCTATTTAAGGACCTCTAGTTAATAATCTAATGCAATTTCATGCTCAAAGCTTCTAGAACATGTATTTTGCAACTTATTCAATTTAGTCCCTACTTTCAAATTGGACACTTTAGGCATAAAATTTCTTCATGAAAATTTCATACAAACATGCAATCATATCATGGGCCATCAAATAATCATAAAATAATTATTTTTACTTCAAATTTGTGGTTTCAAAATTACTGTTTTGACTAAACCCTAAATCAGGATGTTACACCGCAAGGCCATGGAAACTCCGTATCTCATTGACATTCCTAAGCTACTTCCGTTCTAGAACTGCCTTGATCTTCTTTGGGTCAGCACAAATACCTATAGTTGATACCACATGTCCTAAAAACATTACTTCACGAAGCCAAAACTCACACTTACTCAACTTTGCGTACAATTTTTTCTCATAAAGAGTTTGTAGAATTATCCTCAAGTGTTCCTCGTGTTCCAACTTAGACTTGGAGTAGATCAGAATGTCGTTAATAAAGACCACCACAAACTGATCAAGATAAGGTTAGAAAACTTGATTCATGAGGTCTATAAAAGCAGTCGGTGCATTGGTAAGACCAAAAGGCATCACTAGGAACTCAAAGTGACCGTACCGAGTTCTAAAAGTAGTCTTAGGTATATATCAACTTCCCTCACTTTAAGCTAAAAAAAATTGACCTCAGATAAATTTTGGAGAAAACTGTGGTGCCCCTAAATTGATTAAAAATATCATTAATCCTTGGCAAAGGGTGCTTATTCTTCACTGTCAGCTTGTTTAATAACAATAATCAATGCAGAGTTTCATCGATCCATCATTCTTCTTAATGAACAAAACTGGAGCTCCCCAAGGCGACACACTCGGCTTTATAAATCCATGATCTAAAAACACTTGCAACTATACCTTTAGCTCCTTAGGTGCCATATGGTAAGGAGCAATGGACACCAGAGTTGTCCTAGGTAGCAACTCCATCCCAAAATCAACCTCACGTTCTGGAGGTAAACCAAGCAATTCTTCTGGAAAGACGTCAGGAAACTCCTTCACTACACAGATGCTCTCTACCACTGATTCATTAGCTTTCACATATAAATATATGCCAAGTACGCATCACACCCTTTTTAGACTAGTTTCTTGACCATCAAAGTAGAAATCACATTAGACAAGCAATCTCGATGTTTACCAATCATAATGATCTCCTTTCTTGTTGAAGTCCTCAGAGTAACCCACTTCGTAGCACAATCTAGGATAACTCGATGTTCCATCAACCAATCCATGCCCAAAATAAGGTTGAATTCTCAGAAAGGCAGCTCCATCAAGTTGGCTAAAAACAACTCTCTATGAATTTATAAAAGACATCTCCTAAAGATTTTATTCACATACAAAGATTGTCCTAGGGGATTAAGTATAGTTACACTGCTAGTAGTGTTTTCCACTAAAATTCCCAATTTAATAGACATAGAGCAGACAACATAAGAGTGAGTTGATCCTACATCTATCAAAGAAAAGTACTGTACAAAATTTATTATAAAAGTACCTGCAATGACATTAGTTGCATCACGGTACTCTCTGTGCCTCGCTGCATAAACCAAGGCAAGCTGTCTAGCATTAATGCGATTTGTACCTTGACCGGTTGTCCCCTGTCCAACATTTCTAGCTCTATTATTACCATGCTTCCTTTGGTTTTGATTCTGTTAGGGTTATGATGATTGCCTTTGACCCCTCATCAATGAAAAATCCTTAATCTGATGATATATGGCTCCACACTTAAAACATACCCATGCTCCCTTGCTCTTCCAACACTCCACACTATGAGACTTCCCACAGTGAGTACATTCGCGAATCTTATTTTTATTACCTACGACAGCAGGGTACTGTCATGGTCTATCATCACAAACCCTCTTCACTAGATGTGGATTAGAATTTCCCAGACCAAAATCCCTCTTCATTAGAGTCTTGATCTTATCCCTTCTGTCTCACTCAGCCTCTTTCACCTTTTCAAGGATCTTCACCTTCTCTACTAAAGTCTTGGAGACTCTCTCCTGCAGCATGAAAAATTGAACCTTGAGATCATATCGCAACCTATTCTCAAATCTTATGCACTTGTCCTGCTCAAAAGATACCATCCCTTATGCATATCAGCTTAGCCTTAAGAACTCAGCCTCATACTCGGATATGATTCTGTCCCCTTACTTTAATTTGATAAACTCAAGTCTTCGGGCTTCAACATACCTTGGGCCCACATGTTTCTTCCAGAAGGTAGTATGAAAATAGTCTCAAGTAATCCAATTTGTCTGGGTACCCTCCATAATGGATTTCCACAAGCAATAGGCCGCGTCCCTCAGAAGCGACATTACACCCTTAAGTTTCTATTTTGGGGTATAGTACAGATCATCCAAGATCTTCTCAACAGATGCCATCTAGTACTTAGCTACTGAGGGGTCGTTCCAGTAACTTCCCTAAACACTTTGGCTCCACTTGATCGAATCCTCTCAACAACAGACTTACGACCTCCAGTCCTAGATTGGCCTCCAACAACTTACTATAAAACCCTCAACAGCGCTTGAGATATCGCACCATTAGCGGGCTCAGGATTTGCCTCCTCATTTATAAATTCCTCGGGTGCACCATTTATAGTATCCATAACAAGCTCGTTCTTATTGACAATAAGGTCTGATTCAGGCACTTGAGTAGTGGATGAATCTTTTTAAGCCGCACAATGATGTGCACCACGAATTCTACCTAATGCTTGAGCCTTATGGATTATCTAACAATTTATAGAAGTATATTTTATGTTATCACTTGATTATTAACGATCAGAGTTTTTAATAATTAAGAGTATACTATCTAAAATCTCATAATCTAAAGTAAAGAGTACTTATCTTGGATCAGCTTCAGGAGTCTTAGATTTTTAGAGTTTTAAATCTTTAAACCAAATAGATAAAGGTTTTTCAAAAATTCTTTTAAACTACCGGTGTATACCTTAAAATACACAATTCGAGTTTTGAATCGGGCTCTAATACCACTAAATGTCATAGAGAACACCCAGCCCAATAAGATATTGTCTGCTTTGGGCACACATGGCCATCACGGCTTTGTTCTTAAGAGTGCCCATACACCCCCAATGGCCTCTTACCACTTAAGTGTTTCTACCCCTTTATATATGTAACATCCCAAACCTGACCTAGATGTTATGGTCAAATCTGGCAGTGTCACATGGAATGGAATGTGAAATCGAATTTATCAAGTTAAAACCGTTTCCATTTATTAGCTTTTATTTATCTTTCATCAATTTCAAAACTATTTTCTCATTAATTTGATTAGTTTTAAAACATATTCAGTAGTGGAAGCTTTTAAAATCGTGATATTTAAAGAAAATCATTCACGTATAGGAAAAAACATTGTATTTAATAAAACTGAGTTTTCGTTGTAGTTCTAAAGTTCGTGAAAATAGTTAAAATCCAAAACAAAAGTAAACTGTCCAACAGTCCCAAATTACATAAAAAAATAACCTAGAAAACAAATAGGAAATAAATACCATAACATGAATTAAAACAGTTCAATAATCATGTGGTCACCGTTGAGCCCTCCGCCGCACCGATCCTTCTAAGTTTGGGGATTACCTGTACGGATAAAATAGGAAGGGGTGAGTTTATGTAAGCTCAGTGTGTAATCCCCACAAAAGACATACATATAGTCAAACAACAGATATCAGTCAAATGCTGTAACATCCTGAAATAGGGCCTAAACGGAACAGTGGTTACGAAACGACGAATCTAAAATAGAAAAGTTTAGTTCGATTAAATTTTATGATTTACCGAGTGATTAGATGCATGTGTTAGAGTACCGATCAGAAATTTCAGTGATTGCATGTCCGATTTGCATATTAAGGCCTAATTGCAAAAGTTGATAAATATGAGTTCTAAATGTTAAAGGATTAAATTGAAGTGCATAATTGAAGTAGAGGTCCTTAAATGGTAATTAAACCATTATATTTTCATGGACAAAAAAAGATATACATAGGTAGAAATAACAAAAAAATTTAATGAAGGGTATTTTAGTCATATGATAATTAAAAGATTAAAAAAGGGAAAAAGATGGCAAAATATGTTCATCTTCTTCCTTAGGACGAATATCAAGGGGTTCTCCATAGCTAGGGTTTGTTTCAAGCTTCCAAGCTCCATAGTAAGTGATTCCAAGCCCCGTTTTTAATGTTTTTTATGTTTTTAAAGTCCCGGTAACTTGCTTAAGCTTATTCTAGCAATAATTTAACTTAGGGTTTGTATTTGGAAAAATACCCATAGGTGAAATGTGTTTATTTTGATGTTTTATGATAGACTATGAAGCTTGAATTTATGTTAAACAACTTTTGCTAAGCGATTTTAAGCAAAAACGAGTAAAACGACATAATCGGTAAAAATACTGAATATTCATAAGTACATGTTAGAGTGAGAATTTGATGTTTCCATAGAAGGGAAAAATGATCAGCATGTCATAAAACATAAGAAAATAGGATGAAGTTTAATTTTTGAGCCTTGGGACAAAAGTGTAAATATGTAAAAGTTTTAGGGCAAAAGTGTAATTCTGTCAAAGTTTGAGTCAATGATTGTTTTGATAAATGTGAGTATTAAATAAGCTAAATTTATTATTATAGATCAAGAAGAACGAAATACAGAGGTAGACCGGGGAAAGAAAAAGATAGAGGACTAAATCGATATAGTTGATTGTATTTTGTTTCGAGGTAAGTTTGCGATAAATAAATACAATTTTCTATTATTTTATGTTACTGTTGTTAATTCCAGCATGTGTATATTTATTTCATGAAATTATTCAAAGAATACTCCAACATGAATTGAAGGAGAAGTAATTTCAGATAGTCCCGGTTGAACCTTAGGAATGTGTAGGATACGAATGTCATGACATTAGGGTTTAAGGATACCATGTAAGCCCGTGCCAAGGCATGGCCATTGGTAAGGTTATAAGGCAAGGATACCATGTCAATACGTGGCATTAATAAGTTACTATAAGGCAAAGGTCCCATGTAAGACCATGCCAAAGCATGGCATTGGTGAGTTCACAAGGTAAGGATACCACGTAAGACCATGACAAGTCATGGCAATGGTAAGGTACCCGTGTATCCTTAGTATTCCATATGGTTCAACAGGGAAAATCTAAAGAGAACATCAAGGTAAGGTAAGGTAAGACGAGTTATACATCAAAAGGTAAGATAAGCTAATGATAGAAGAACAAAGGTAAGTATATAATGCTCATGTATGTTTGATAAGGAAAAAGATAAGTAAAATAATTCTTATGAAAGTTGTTATTTATCTGCTTGCAAACTTACTAAGCTTAATGCTTACCCCTTTATTTTCCTTCTCTTTTATAGTTTTGTCAAGCTATCTTGGGGATCATAAAGCATGTCGGAGATCCGAACACACTATCATCAAGAACTATTTTGGTATAGCTAGACGCTTCATTTTGAGTATGGCATGTATAGCATAGCAGTCATTTTGAGTGTATAATATTATGATATGGTTTATGGATGGTATGAAAATGCTTGATGATGGTTAGCTATTGGAATGGCTAATCGAAGACATGTTTGGTTTTATGTATGCCTAAATGCTAGTTATTCCATGGAAATCATACAAAAGGGTGAATTTAGCTTTAAAAAAGTATTGATCAGCAGCAATGATGTGGATTTGAAAAATCACTAAAAATAGTATAAATGGACTTAGATAGTGAATGAGAGATAAAATTAAATCTTATTGAGTCTATTTTCATATGGAGGAATCAAAACAGGTAAATGAGTTGTATTTTATGAGATACTTTAATTTTTGTGAAATAGGGTCAGAGTAATTTCTGAATCCCCTGTTCTGATTTTAGAAATTCACCATAAATTGTAAAAAAACAATTAGAAGTAATAATATATATGTATAGATTACTTATTAAGTATATTTTTACAAGAAATAAATGTCATAATCATTGGATGTCTGTATAGGAAGAAATTTTATTTGTAGCACATAGAGGTCAGATTAGCCTAACCCTGAAATAGGGGAGACTTTAAGTAATAAACTGTACTAATTGGCCTTACTAAAAATTCTAGAAAAAAATTAGTAAGTAGATATATGAGTCTAGTTTCAAGAAAAATTTATGGATTTTGATTTTGAGCTTCGTAACTTGAGATATTATTTTTTTAGCAACTTTAACGCAGACGAACAGTTTATTGCGAGAAATAAAATAAATTGTTTGAACTTGATTAAGTTGTAAGGTAAGTTTAGTAACGCCTCGTGCTCGATTCCGGCGATGGTCTCGGGTAAGGGGGCGTTACAAATGCATTCTAAGGCCTAAGCCCATTACAGATTCAGAAATAGTTTAGGCCTTAGCCCATTCGAATCTGATTTACATCTGATGAATGAGAAAATTAGTATCCTACCCACTAGCCTTTACACACCATCTCTGACCATCCCTACAAACTATGTGGGTTTTAAAACACCCACCCAGCCCTACACACCAAGTCATACCAAATGTGGCACTTATTAATAATATTGCAGCTGAGCTACCAAATAATAGGCATGAAAGCCTTTCAGTACACTTCCTCCAATAATCAATCATCCCACCCCAATGCAGATGCAACTAAACATGTCAATGTAGATATACAAAAATACATGCTTAC
The DNA here is from genome assembly GCA_025698475.1 of Gossypium anomalum. Taxonomy (NCBI): domain Eukaryota; kingdom Viridiplantae; phylum Streptophyta; class Magnoliopsida; order Malvales; family Malvaceae; genus Gossypium; species Gossypium anomalum. The sequence continues at coordinate 26,744,871 of CM046958.1, read as the reverse complement.
ATGCTAATATTTAGTTATCAGCCATACATACAGATCAGTAAACATGCATAAGTTTAACATGCTCAATGCATACATTGAATGTTCAGATCACACGATTTAGGCTCTAAGTAGCGCTTACCAGCCCTACAGTGGGTTCACAGTCAACTTGGGCGACCCGTGCAACCGTAAGAAACATTTTAGCTAAATGGGCCCACATGCCCATGTGATTTTCCTGTGTAGGTCCACACGCCCAAATTGGCCTTGGCCCGTGTGGATTACACGGCCTAGCCCAAATTCCTACACGCCCGTGTGGACCCAAACGCCCATGTGGCCCTCACGACCCAAATCAATCAAGCCCGTGTGTCGTACACGGCCTACCTGGCCATCACACGGTCGTGTACGACATGGCCTGGTCTTCGTCAACCACACGGCTGTGTTACCGCACACGGCCTACCACATGGACAATCACACGCCCGTATGGCATCGACAGTTTATAATTTTGGCTTTTGCTGAATCCCGTTTTCTGCTTTTTCGGGTACACACCTGGTTCATTTTTTAATGTAAAAGCACTCCCAAGACCACCAAAACCTATAATCGTCAAATAAAAATCCCAACCCAGTCTTAGATCATAATAATTTGAAATTACAAAACTAGTAAGACTTTGATTCGAGTGTTTTACACTTATCCTAACACGCTGAACGGTTGACTACGATTCAGCAAGAGTAAAGTCAAACCCTTCACGATTTGTTGCTGCCAAAATGACCATATAATCCCAATCAAACGATGGAAACAACGCAAGTTACAGAAAATAAGGAAAAACCCTCACTTACCCGATTGTATGATAAAAATCAAAATAACAAATGAACGTGCGACAGTCGATAAAAAAAAACAAAATTAACAATGGAAAGGAAGAAGAAACGGTAGAGAAATAAGAATTGGCATTAGAATTTTGGGAAAAGAAACCAAAATTTGAAAAAAATGAAACAAAAAGAAAAGGAGACAGATAACAGATATGATTCACATCCCTAAATTCTCTCCCTTAAACCCACTACTCAATAACTTCCACAGAATCCCCACCTAGCCGAAATTCTTGCCCATCATTGCGCAAAAATAACACTTATGCTCAAGCAAGGGTTCGAACTCCAAACCTCCAACACACCAACACACATCTTAACCACCAGACTAGCAAGCCCATTGTGTTATATACCTATAACAATTAAACTTAAACCCTTTGAGCAAAGTTAAGGCTTTATTCAGAAAAAAGAGAAAAAATCACCCAAGATAAGGTTTGAACTTGGGACCTCTCAAACACTCCCAGAACACTTAACCACTGAAGTAGAAACATAGTTGTGTCACATTTTTACAAAAGCTGAAATAAGAATTTTGGGGCGTTACAATATAGCTTAGGTTTCTCCCATGCTTTGTTGATATGGGATTTGCCTAGGGTGTTACATCCCTATACCTAATTAAAGCCTTAACCCATTTCCTTTATGAACCATAATTGAAACCCTAAGCCTAAGATTATTATATATTCTATTTTATCCTTAATTCCTCGGTCCTTGAATGAATTTAGACATCGAACCACTAATATTGAGAGATTAGGTAGATACATCTCGATGGTTTTGAACTCGAAAAAAATGAGTGAACTAAGGAATTGTATGGTATAGTGAGTATAAAAATTTTGAGCTTCTAGAAAAATAAGACAAAATGTCAATCGAGAAAATCTTGATGAAGAAAATAAAAGCAAAGTGAGTTGGAAAAAAGTACGCTCACATTTTTTTGATAAATAAAAATAAAAATATATGAGCTCGGATGATTGTACTCATGAATATTATACAAGACCTTAGTAAATGGAGAAATAAGAAAGGTGAGGGAAGTGGATATAAGGTGGTGAGCTACATGTATACTCGGGGGAGTATCAGGGAAAATATCATGTGCCAAACTACTTCCATGCTTAATTGCTTTGTCGAGCCTGTTCTTTGAACTCCAAACCAACCTAAGCCATAGAACATTACAAGCTGAAAAGTCCTATGTGACTTAGGTAGTACTTTATATGGATGACATTGTGCCAAGTTTTGATTTTTTACCACTTATATTCAATTGAACATAATTGTATAATTGTATATCTGTTTTGATGAAAACCTATACTTAATATTCTTTTATTTGATTGCTTTGTAATTTATTGAACTAACTAACCCGTCTAATTTTAGAAATTGTGAGTCAATTGTGTATCATGCTAAAGTTATATCAAGACAGCTTAAGTACATATTCTTTCCTTTGCATGTTTATTTCTTATTTTCAGTTTAGTTTATTTTCAATTTTTATTTTGCTTTTATTTAGTTTGCTTAAGGACAAGCAAAAACTTAAGTGTGGGGGTATTTGACCTGACATCAAATGTAGTAGTAATTTTGGGTTATTTCTGCACTTAAGGAGCTTATTTTCAAGGCAATTTAGTGCTTTTTATTATGATTTTGGTATTTAGTAGTTAGGATTAATTATTAGTAAAATAAGTGTTTTTTAACACATTTTGTGAGTCTTGTGACCTATTAGGCCGAAACAGGCCTTAGGTAGTTCTAATTTGTGTAATTGAGTACGTAAAATTATGATTCATATGCCCAATTGACGTGGGAGTAAGGGGCGAGTGATGTACAAGCTTCCTGAGCTATTAAAGCATTAAACAAACCATACAAGCTGTGGAACACATGTTGTGTCATGGCATGTAAGGCCTTGGCACAACATAGGTCAACTTGCTGCCTAAGTCTATTGGGGCTATTTTCGTCTGCACAATCAATTTATATGAAAACCTAGGACATTCCAAAGACCTAATTCAGGCTGCTAACACTCCTATAAATAAGACATTAGGGTTTTGATGTAACTAAGTCATCTTAAACCCTCGTAGATTAGGAGTAGGATTAAACTAAGTTTTCTTTCAGTTTTACATAAACTCTTTGTTTTTCCTTTTAGAATCTACTTCAATTCAAGAATTCTTCTATAATATTGAAGCATTTCACTTATGTACCTTTGTGAGCAACGTTATTCGTTATTCTGATTGAGAGGTTTACTACTCTATTCTTCATTCGGCATCAAAACTTAGATATTTCTAATCTATTTTCTCTTTCAATTCAATTGTGTTCTTTACATGTTTTATTCAATTGAGATTAAGTTTATGAATAACATGAGTGCCTAAATCTCTTAGGGAGATTAACGAGTGGATGGGGACATGATTAACAAAGGATTTTGGGTTTCCTGAGAGGATTAGTTGGTATAGATTATGTGTTTTTAAACCCTAGGCTTGACAACCCTAGAAAGTTATCATAGGTTAAATAAGATTGAGAGATAAGTCTAACAGAGTAAGTCATAGTTTATCCTAGTTGAGAAAGTATGTAACACTCTAAACTCAGCCTGGACGTTATGGCCGAATCTGGTGACGCTACATTGAAGTGTTTTTCGTAAAGCGTGATCTCGTTTGAAAAGCCCAATCTTTATTTAGCCTCTTTGTGTAATCCAAAAGATGATTTTAAAGCGTTTGTTCATTTGCAAAATGTGAGTTGTTTGTCAAAAGTTAATCATATTAAAATGTCTTCATTATTATTTATTTCACAACTTTATTACATGCAGAAGCTCTTGAAAACAGGTTTCGTATTCGTGGTGTCTTTGAAAAACATTTATCTTTTTGAAAACCAGTGTCTTTTTTCTACTGCTAGCAGTTATAATCAAAGCAAACTAAAACCCCAAATTAAAAATAAAATCCAAAGAGGCCTTATTACATCAAAAATACCCAAAATAAAATTATTATAATTTAAAAATTAAATACGAAAGTATGTGCGATTGTGTAGCCACCTTTGAGTCCCTCGCAGCATTGATCTGCCTAAGACTGGGGATTACCTATACAGTTAAAATAGGAGGGTGAGTTTATGAAAACTTAGTGTGTAATCCCATATAAGCAAACAGTTAGAAAACAAGCACAGTCTGGGCCTAAGCCCTTTTTAGTAATAGTGACAATATCAGTTTGGGCTTAAGCCCATCTTAATACAGAAACACTCCATGTGGGGATATAATTAACCCACCCATCCCTACACTTTAGAGTTAGCATTGAAAAAATAATACTAGCTCAACACAACCTCTCATCAAATCCCTAAAACTGCTCCTCAAAAACCTCATTACCAAGCGTACGCTTTCCCTACACATCTCAAGTTCCTTATTTTCCTCTACCAACCCAATATTTCGTCCTAAGAATCAGCCACACGTCCCCCACACTCCTCAAACATAGAATTTCAGTCAGCCACAACTCTTCCATGGCCACGGAGTAAAAATAAAACACCTATTGTGCTCACCAGGATTCGAACCTCAGTCCTCAAGTAACTACCACACGCCACTTATCCCCTAGACCCGCAAGCCCTTTCTGTTATGTTTTATCAAAATTTATTTTAAAAGCGTATTGACTAGAGACGGGGTTTATTCTTTTAAAAACAAAACTTTTGCACAAGACAAGGCTTGAACCCAAGACTTCTCATGCTCTTCCCAGGACACTTGGCCACTGAAGCAGACATGCATTTGTGTCACTTTCTTACGCAACTAAACATTTATGTGCAGCCTCCTAACTGTTCCCATGCTCAAGACCTAATACTTCTATGCCCAAAATTCGGGGCGTTACAAAGTGAGGTTAGGAGATAAGTGAGTATCAACCAATCGATTAATTAGTTAGAGGTTGAGAGGTAATAATTGGTTAATCGGTAGCTAATCCACCCTAAAACCCTAATCCAAAGTTAATTACAATACTTTCTTGTTTATTTATTTTAGTTATTTAATTTCTCTTATTAATCTATTTTATGATTTGTCATAATATATGATTTAATTATTACTATTTAGACTTATTATTGTAAAGAGATTTTTATTAGATTTATTTCGTCCTTCCTTGGGTACGATCCTCGTAATATTTCCCGTGTTTCATTGTACACATATACTATATTACAATTTGACCCATATACTTGTGAATATCACTGATTTACTTTTATATATTTTTGGTGTGATATTTTTATTATAAAGGATAAAACGCTTATAGGCGGTCAACTATCTTAAGTGGAATGTCCGCTAATGATTTATAAAGGAATAGGATGTCCGTTTGGACTATCTAACATTAAGAAGCTGGCTAAGGACTGATAGTGACTTTCTAGGTCTACAACCCAAGTGCAGGTTATATTCAAGTAATAAAATATCGGGAGTTCGAGATCGATCCATAGAGAAGTTGATTATAACATACAAGGTTACAAGTATTATGCTAAGACAGAAATTTAACACTTAACTTTGAAATAAGTATTGATAATGAAAGTAGTAGCAAGAAACACTAAAAATAAAAATAAAATTCAACGCAAGAAATTAACTTAAAACAAACACCTGGTAGAAAATATATTGAGGTTAGAGGATCAACTCTAAGTGTCATATTAAGATTAAATTTTAATACTCAATGTTATTACTCAATTAGAATCCACACATAAATAGAGGTCCCAATCGAATGATCTAGCAATGTAAGTCCACTAATTAAGCATATGAATCCATGAGGAAAATATTTCCATCAATGGAGAGTCCAAAATGATTATCCAATAAGTCCTAGAGTTTAGAAAATGAATCCATAAGAAAAGGATTGTGCAAGATAACAGTTCAATTGTTTAAGTTCAATCCAGAAATATAACATATGGTATTATAACACTTGATAACTTTAGGACTCATAAAAAAAGTTTTCAAATATTTATTATGTCAATTTTTATGTCTACAACAAATCAATGTTAATTTGTCCAAGCATTCATTGTGCCATATATTGTCTATAACAAATAAAATATCTTACTTTACAAGTATGATTATAACAAGTGATTGATAATTAATTTTAGTTCAAATGATGTGTACGGAATTTACCTTAATATTTCCCAAGTGTAACGGTCCATTTTTAGTGGTGTTGAAAATAGCAGTTTCAAAACCTTAAATATGACTATTGAGTTTGAAAATTTTATTATTTTATTTATGTGGGTCAAATATAAGTATAATGAATTTTGATTTGGTTAAAATTTGCTAATTGAGAAAAAAAAAGTATAAGTGGTTGGTTCCAGAAGTAAGTGGTTTTGAAAAATAAGGTTTTGAGACATTGTTTCTGTAAATTGGGGCCCTAAACATTTTTATTAAGTATTTACAGAATTACAAAATAGGTATATTGAAATATGATGTAGAAATTTTGATGTTTAGATGGTTAATTAAGGAAAAAAGACTAAATTGTAAAAGATGTAAAACTTAATCACTATAGTTTTATTGGTATTAAATGAATATAAAAGCATGAATTAAGGGTTTTATCTAGTAATTATACCTTTTTAGAAAATAGTGGACAGTTCATTGGTTTTAGTTATGGAATTTTAGTTGTTTTTTTAATGTTAATATAGTAATTTAATAAATCTAAAACAAAAGAAAATAAAATACATGTTGTCTTATTTATTGTTATCATCATCACCGAATATGGGAATGGAAAACACCATTGTTGGCTTCATAAACTTCAGCCAAGCATGGTTCCTTGCATGTAAGCTTAATTTTCGTCTGTTTTTCGTAAATGTTATGTTTTTGAGTTCGTATTAGTTTAATCTAGTTAACCCGGGGATCAAATTGTAAAAATCTTAAATGTTATAGATTATGCCATGGATGATTTTGATATGTTTTTGAAGTTTTATAGTAGATTATTAAGCTTGGTTTTTAAATATACATATTTTGTTAAGTAATTTTTGATGATTTTAAGGTTTAGGGACTAATTTATGAAAATGGTAAAATTCAAGGAAAATATTGTGAATTGATGATGAATATCGGCTATTATAAGACTAGGTAAAAATCAGCTAACATGAATTTTAGCTAAAAATGGTAAATTTGCATTTTTTAGGTTTAGGGACTAAATTGTATAAAAATTTGGGGTAAATTTGTAAATTGATAATGGAAGGGTTTAATTGCATATAACTACTTGTTAGAATGCTGGAAATGTATTAATTGGGTTGACTTATTATTTAGATCAATAAACGCCGTAATCAGATTTAAATCGAGGAAAAGCTAAAGTTTCAGGCTAGTTGTCAACTACGTTTTAGTAATTGTTTCAGTCGAGGTAAGTTCATATAATGGTAAAATAGTTAATTTTTTATTTGAACAAATGATTAGTTTATGTTATACTTTGTTTAATTATATTGAATTTACACATGTTAATTAGTGATTTGGATTAATTTGTAATGTTTATGCAATTGATGGATATTTGTGAAAAATTCCAGTTGTATGGATGTATATAATTGAAATGATATAAATGGAAGAAGTTGAAGGATTAATATATAAAAGTGTCTCGTTCGAACCTTAAGAATTCTTAGGATACAAATGACATGTCATTAAGGAATATACGGTTTCAGGTGCTGGTCCTGGATGTCCTACCGATGGCTGAGGTACTGCATTTGTTCTGGATTCTACACAGCTCGTGTGAGAAACATCATGCAGCTAGCATCCTAACCCACTGCTCATGTGATTAGGCCCATTTCAAAGCTCTTGTGAGCATTATAGAGACGATTATAGTTACATGTGAAGGCACACTTTGTGTGAGCATTTCCTGAGTATCCGATGTTATTCTATATGGTTCAACGGGAAATTAAAATTAAAAAAAAAATGTGCATATGGAATGAGCTATGTTATTGATAATATTGAATAGACATGTAATATATGTAATTGAAGGGAAATTAAGGCATAAGATGGAAAGGTGTATGTATGCATTGGTTCATGTTAATGAACATATGAAAAGGAAAATTATGGGTTAAAAAGGGAACTAATTTAACATGTGATGAATTGTTGTATATTGAAATTCATTTCATGATATGTGTCATGTTTCATACGTTTATATATTTTTTAAGTATATCTACTAACCATGTGGAATGTTGTGAATAGGAAAGGAAAGTACCCATATGATTTTTGATCAATGATTGAATGGTTTAATCATTTTATGTTCGATAAGTTTAAGTTCCTTTTATATGAGCTTATTAAAAGCATTAGTTGCTTACGTATTTGTTTTTCTCTATTTTGTAAATCATCGGAAAGCTCGATCGGTTAGAATCTCGTCAGAGCACCATCACACTATCCATTCATTATTTTGGTAGTTTTAGTTATTTTGGTTAATTGTTATAAATGACATGTAATAGGAGTTTATTTTATATTGTTTGCCGATGTAATGTGGTTTAAGTTTATTTGCCTATATGCCTTGACGCTGGCTTATAAATGAACTTATGTCAGTACGGGTTTTGGTTACTTGTGAATGCCTTGTGATTTAGATGGCTTTTGGTTCATTGAAGTGCAAATGAAGTGGTTAAATGGTAGATGTATGATGTAAGTTTTAAAGTATGAATTTATGGCAATGAGTTTGACTTGATTTGGATGTTAACTTGTGGCACCAATGAGGGTACATTTGATAGACATTTAAATAAAATGATATATGTGTGTTTTGGCATGTAATAGGGTTTGATTATAGTTTGACAATTTGGTATGTTTGAGTGGTGCCAAGCTTAATATACTTTAATGTTTATAGCTAATGGATTGTAATTAATGGTATAAATTGATAGGTTGTTAAATACTTATGCATGCCTTGTGATGGTAGGTAAACCATGGTTGAATGACATGTATGTTTGAAATTGTTTTGGTATGTTTGATATGTGCATAGTTAATGAACTTGAGATGTTGGTTGGATTGATTTTTGGTGTATGAATTATGGTTCCTTTTGGTGGCATATTAGTTAGGTTTATAAGATGGTTGATTTGGTATGTTTTTGGTATGTTTTAAAGTGTTTTGGTCATGTGACAATGATGGAAAATGGTATGGTTTGCTGTGCAAGAAAAGGTAAATGTTTTGGCTTGTTTTTGGGGAAAATTAAACTGCACATGGTCTGGGACACAAGCTATCACATTGCCATGTGCCATACACGGCCATGTGTCATTGCTGTTTTTGGTACAAGTTTCACACGGTCTGAGACACGGCCTTTGACACAACTGTGTGGCCTAATTTCGACTACTTACATAGGTGGACACACGGTGTAACCTCTCAAACCCAGCCTAGACGTTATGGCTCGATTGAGAAGGCTACATTAGCCACTGAAATGGCAAGCTAACTTACGTTACTTTTGAAAACCTTAAATAAACCCATTTAAGAGAAAATCGCAGTTGGACTTTGAGTTAGCTTAAAAGCATTCATTCAGTAGGTCATGTATACTTCGGATTCATTTTATTGTTGATAGTGTTGTTTTAGAAAAACTGCTTGCTTGTCGCTATTCTTTAAAACAAAACTCGATGTTAAACTAATGCAGTGGAAAAACCATTTTTCAAGTCATTTTGGAAACTTAGTTGCCTTATCGATTTGTTTTTTAAAAACCGGTTCCTTTATAATGCAACAGAAACTAGGGAACAATTTCAAATTTTACTTAAGCCCGATATCTTGCATTATTCGATTATTATGCTTGAGTAATCCATGCATGCAAAAATCCAAAAAGAAAAGTTACCTAGCCACGGACTAGAAGTCGTTAAAAATTACAAACCAAAACCAACAGAGACTAATTAATACTTATTAAAAATAGTTCGAGGTCCAAGGTGATTCTCCGAATGCTGAGTCTGATCCTAATATCGAGGTTTACCTAAAAAGTTAAACACTATTGGGGGTAGAGCTTATGAAAAGCTCAGTGTGAGTTGAACAATTATTTAAACAAACATAAATACCGAATACAGTGAAACATATTAGCTTTAACAGAAGAAAACAAAACCATCATAGGAATTTCATATCATTACATAGTGTAATATCCCGAATTAGGGCCTAATCGAAATAGTGGTTTTGTGACCACAAATTCGAGATAGAAATAATTATTTTATAATTATTTTGAGGTTTATGATATGATTACATGATTGTGTGAAAATTTCGTGAAGAAATTCTACGCCTAAAGTGTTTAAATTGAAAGTAGGGACTAAATCGAATAAGTTACAAAATTTGCATTCTAGAAGTTTTTAGTATGAAATTGCATTGAAATATTAATTAGGAGGACTTAAGTAATTTGACCAATTTTAAGTTCATGGACAAAATTAGGACATGGAAGGAATTTTTGGAAAGTTTAGTAGTAAGGGCATTTTGGTCATTTAGGGGTAAAATGAAATAAAAACAAAATTAAAAGCCAATTTTTGTCCATCTTCTTCATTAGGCCGAAATTTCAAGGGTTCTCCATAGCTAGGGTTTGTTTCAAGCTTCCAAGCTCCATAGTAAGTGATTCCAAGCCCCGTTTTTAATGTTCTTTACGTTTTTAAGATCCCGATAACTCGATTAACCTTATTCTAGCAATAATTTAAGCTAGGGTTCATATTTGGAAAAATACCCATAGGTGAAATGTGTTTATTTTGATGTTTTATGGTAGAATATGAAGCTTTAAATTGTGTTAAACAACTTTTGCTAAGTGATTTTATGTAAAACGAGTAAACGACATAATCAGTAAAAATACCTAATGTTCATAAGTACATGTTAGAGTGAGAATTTGATGTTGCTATAGAAGGGAAAAATGATTAGAATGTCATAAAACATAAGAAAATAGGCTGAAGTTTAATTTACGAGCTTTGGGGCAAAAGTGTAATTATGTAAAAGTTTAGGGGTAAAATTGTAATTTTTCCAAAATTTGAGTTAAGGATTAATTTGATAATGTGAGTATTAAATAAGCTAAATGTGTTATTTTAGATCAAGAAAGACGTGGAATCGACCTCAATCGAGGAAAAGAAAAGATTGTGGACTAAATTGCAAAATCTTTGTATTTTGGTACCAAGGTAAGTTCATGTGTAAATAATGTAGCATAATTGTTATTTTTTAAGTTATTGATGTTAATTATATGATATGCTAATTTTTATCGTGAAATATTATGCTTTGTGGTTAATGTTGAGTAATATGCAAATTATGTTTACTACTTGATAAATATGAATTGCTACCGAGTATCAGTTCCGATATTCCGTGGAAGACGACAAATGCCAGATCGAGGGAAAAAGTCCGTTTGAACCTTAGGAATAGATTAGGATACAAGTGACATGTCACTAGGATGGTTGAGCATCCGAACTCATTGAGTTGAGTTCGAGTTCACTTATGGATGCGAATGTTCGAACTCGTTGAGTTGAGTCCGAGTTCGTGAGATGTAACTAGGCATCCGAACTCGTTGAGTTGAGTCCGAGTTCACTTATGGATGCGAACGCCTGAGCTCGTTGAGTTGAGTTCGAGTTCACTTATGGGCGGGTTACATGATTGCTTGATTACATATGTGGCACTTATGTGCAAATTATCCGTGTATCCGAGTTATATTCCGATGTGTTCAACGGGTGAAAATTTCTATGAAATGGAAGAACACTTAAGATGCAAGTGACGTTTTGGTAAGTGTTGTGAAATGGGCACTTTGGACAGGTATGTACTTAACCCTCGGTTTGAAAACTCGATATATCAACAATGTGGTAAGATGATAAATGAAAATATGACATGAATGTCTTGATGATGATTATGCAAATGATATTTTATGTTTGCTTATATGGTTATGTTACTTGCTATTTGCATGTGAACTTATTAAGCATTTATGCTTACTCCCTCCTTTTCATTCCTTATAGTTTTGACAAGTCAGCTCGAAAATCGGGAACGGTCGGAGGCTCGCTCACACTATCCGTATACCATCTTGGCATAATGGCTTGTATATTTTGAGTATGGCATGTATAGCAATATACCTATTTTGTGTAAATGATCTTATGATATGGTGATGGAATGGTTGAGAAAATGTTTGATAATGATAAATTATGAAAATGGTTAGTTTAGATTATGTTTGATGTTAAGGAAAATTATTAAGATACTTAGTGCATAAAAACTCATAAAAGGGATGAAATTTGCCATAAACAGAATACTGCAGCAACACTGACACGAGTTTGAAAATTTACTAAAAATCATATAAATTTAATTTGGTGATGGAGTACATATCAAATTGAAGCTTATTATGTCTAGTTTCACATGAAACAAATGAAACAGGTAAAGTAATTATATGTTAAAAGATAATTGAATTTTAGTGAAACAGGGTCATAGCAGTTTCTGAATCCCCTGTTCCAACTTTAGAAATTCACCATAAATTGTAAAGATATAATTAGGTGATGTATTTTATATCCTCAGAATCCTTATTGAGTCTAGTTTTAGTATAAATAAATATCATAGTCATATGAATTTTTTACAGAGAGAAATGTGGTTCGTAGTAAACAGAGGTCAAACCAGTCAAGTCCTGAAACAGGGGTAACTTCAAATAATAAAATGTACTAATTGGCTCAACCAAAAATTCTAGAAAAAAATTAGTAGATAGGTATATGAGTCTAGATTCAAGGAAAATTTACAGATCTTGATTTCAAGTTTCGTAACTCGAGATATGATTTTTCTTGTGACTGTGATGCAAGTAGCTTAAAAGCTGTGAATGTAGAAACAAATAATCCAAAGTTCTAAAAATGTTAAATTAAGCTTAGTAACACCTCATACTCGACTCCGGCGACGGTCTCGGGCGTGGGGGCGTTACACATAGCCACTATCAAATTGATGTAAAAAATGGTGTATGAGCATGGGATATCATTCATTCGAGTAACAATGTAACACCCCTCACCCATATTCAACACCGGAATAGGGTTACAGAGCATTACTGAACTTATACCACATTTTAAATATACATTTCATATACCATGAATCAAATCATATATATTTTATTCACAATCAAACATTTTGTCTCTAATACGAGCTTACAAGGCCCTAAACATGCATTGGAAGTGGTTTGGGACTAAACTGATAACTTTGGAAACTTTTTTAACACTTAGAAAATTTTCTCAAAAATAAGGAACACACGCCTGTGTGGCCTGGCCGTGTCCTTTACACGGCCAAAGACACACCTGTGTCACAGGCCATGTGGAAATTCAAAATAGGAGCACATGGCCGTGTCCCAGCCTGTGTCCAACCTCGTGTAACTCTCTAACTTGAGTCACAGCCAACACACACGCCCATGTGGCTAGCCCGTGTGCCCTAAAAAGGGACATACACGCCCATATGCCAGGCCGTGTACTAGGCCGCGCCAAACCTGTAGGGTATATTGACTTATGCCACACAGCCAAGTCAGAAGCCCGTGTATGAGGCCATGTGGAGCATTCTAACTTGATTTGAATCTCAACACCAGGGGGTACACGGCCGTGTACATGACCGTGTAACACACACGGCTGAGACACATGCCCGTGTGGACAAAAATAGGCTATTTACCAAGCCATTTTGCCACCATATCTTATGCACACCTACATCAACCCAATTGGCACCAAAACATAGCATAATATGACATTTTAACCAACCAATTCAAGCTTAATTCATGCATAATCTATACCACCTTTCTCAGTACACACAAGACACAAATATACCATACCATTTAACCAAAATCACATATATAATTCAATCAAATATACACTTCCAAATATGCATCATTTACCCTAATTTCAAAAGCAACTCAATATCCACAAACCAACCATTTGCTACTCATAATGTCTATTACCATTAAGCATCACACAACCATTATTCAACACATTTCACATGTCATAGACACATATATATAAACATGATTCAAACATACCAAAATAACCCAAAATGAGCCATCACTCATGGCTATATATACAAACCAAAACATATACATTTACAAGCCAATTCAAATGGCTAAATTCATTACCAACACATAACCAAAATGACCAAAGTCCCTATACATGCCATATGTATATACTCAAAACATAAGCTTAAAAGTACCAAATTGGTAATTGGATAGTGTGACGATTTCTCTGACGATCCCTGAGTCCGAGCTAGCTTTAAAGTCACTATAAAAACATGGAAAAACAAACAAAGTAAGCTTTATAGCTTAGTAAGATCGTATGAAATAAACTCAATCTAAACATGAATATTCAAATCATCAATTTGAACATATCAACATGTAATTCATGTAACTAACAAACCTTTCACATTTTCAATCATAATCTTATATATAACTTCACAACTTCTTCAATTTAAGCTTATACGGTTCATGTACATAGTTGTACCATCTCGTATCAATCTCATACACAATCATGTCTTTCATTTACCTGTTGAACCATTCGAAATACTATCGGATACATGGGAAACTCGCACCCAAAGTGCCACATACATATATAGCCGAAGCAATCTCAATCTCATATCACATATACTGCTCACACTAGAGCTAACAACGGGCCTGCTCACACAAGCTGTAGGTCAAGACGTAGCTACATGGTGCTACTCACACAAGCTATCAAGTATCCGCAACACATGCTGGTATACTCAGCCACCGGTAGTATGTATTGGACTAGCACCCGGATCACATAATCACAATAATTCCCTAATGACATGTCACTAGTATCCAAATATATTCCTAAGGTTCAACCAGAATTTTAAAAGCCTTATCGTCATCGAATCATTGTCGAACATATTCGTAGTCTCATAATCACAGTTTATGCAATATCAAAACATTTAAAATACATTTATAATGAAATTTATCAGATACAAACTTACCTCGGATGCTAAAATAGAGAAACGAGTCAACTATTCTGTAACTTTATTCTTTCCCCGATCTAGGTCCGTATTTCGCCTTTCTTGATCTAAATATAATCAAAATTAACTTATTTAATCATCTCTCTATTCAATTTAGTCCAAAATTCACTTTAAGGCATTTTTACACAATTGGCCCTAGTATTTCACATCTTTTACAATTTAGTCCTTATTACATTAAAACACAAATTCATGCAATTTAACCACAACCCATGCTAGCCAAATTTCAATTAGGTCCCTAAAAGTTCATATTTTTCATTTATTTCACATTTTAACCACCAATTTTCAACATTTCACAATTTAATCCCAAATTAGCATTTTCACTAAAAATCACTTAACAAAACTTGTATATCTATCATCAAACATTCATAATCTATCATCAAACATCAAAAAACATACTTATTCAACAATAGCAACATTGAAAATCTTTAATATTTTTGCAAATTAGTCCCTGGGCTAGCTAAACCTAGCTGCAATGATCTCAAAAACACAGAAATCATTAAAAACAATACAAAAATCGTACCTTAATTAGCTATTAAAGCTTGGACAAATGAATAAGATAAAAATGGTGTTCTTTGCCCTAATTTCGGTTGAAGCATGAAGAAATAAAACATGATATCTTTGTTTCTTTTATTTTATTTACCTTAATTACTAATTTACTTAAATAACCTTATTATATAATCATCAAAATCACTTAATATATACCCAAATTGTCCACTCACAAATATAATGGTCCAATTACTACTTAAGGACCTTTATTTTAAATTTCTATAGCTATTAGACACCTTTAGCTAATAGAACATCACTTTATCACTTTACGCGATTTAGTCCTTTTCTCAAATTAACTAATGAAACGATAAAATTTCTTAACGAAAATTTTACACAAATATATTATCATGCTGTAGAAATTAAAATAATAATAGAATAATTATTTTGACCTCAAATTTGTGGTCCTGAAACCACTGTTCTGATTTAACTAAAAATAGACTGTTACAACTCTCCCCTCTTTAGGGATTTTCGTCCCCGAAAATCTTACCAGTGAATAGGTTAGGGTACTATTTTCTCATAGCTTCCTAGGGCTCCCACGTAGCCTTTTCAACCCTGTGACGTTGTCACAAGACTTTTACTAAAGCTATGCTTTTATTTCTCAACTATTTCACTTCTAGAGCTAAAATTATGATCGGTTCTTCTTTGTATGTCATATCGGGTTGAATTTCAATCTCTGTTGGAGAAATGATATGTGATGGATCTGATCTATATTGGCGCACCGTCGACACATGAAACATATTATGGATCTTTTCTAATTCTAACGATATGCCACTAGTACTATTCTTTCAATGATCTCGTACTGCCCGATGAAACGCGGACTCAATTTACCTTTATGACCAAATCGAAGGATTTTCCTCCATGGACAAACTTTCAGAAATACTTTATCGCCAATTTAAAATTCAATATCTTTATGTTTCAAATCTACATATGATTTCTGTTGATTTGAAACTGCTTTCACACTGTCGCGAATTACTTTCACTTTTTCTGTAGTCTCTTGAATCAAATCAACTCCGTGAATCTTTTTCTCACTCAGCTGAGTCCAATACAACGGAGTTTGTCATTTGCGACCATCCAGAGCTTCGTATGGTGCCATCTTTATACTCGATTGAAACCTGTTGTTATACGCAAATTCAACCAACGATAAATATTTCTCCCAATTAACTTCGAATTCTAACACACAACAACGAAACATATCTTCAAGAATCTAAATTACTCTTTCAGACTGGCCATCAGTTTTTGGATGAAATGTTGTACTAAAATTCAACCTCGTATCGAGAGCTTCTTGCAATTTCTTCCAAAATCGCTATGTAAACCTTGAATCTCTATCCGAAATAATCGAAACTGGCATCCCGTGTAATCTAACGATCTCAGATATGTACAATTCAGCAAATCTATCAAGCGAATAATTAATACATACTGGAATGAAATGTGCTGATTTCGTCAGTCGATCTACGACAACCCAGACAACATCTTTCTTCCTTAGAGATAGAGGTAATCCCAATACGTAATCCATCGTAACTCTATCCCAGTACCACTCTGGTATCATCACAGGCTGTAGTAATCCCGAAGGCACTTGATGTTCAGCTTTGACTTGTTGACAAATTAAGCACATCAATACAAACTCAGAAAAGTCTCTTTTCATTCCCATCCATCAATACAATTGTTTCAAGTCATTATACATTTTGGTATTCCTCGGGTGAACAGATAAACAACCATTATGTGCTTCATTCAAAATTTTTTGTATGAGCTCAGAATTCTTTGGTACGCAGATTCTATCTCGGAACATTAAGCAATCATCGGATCTGATTTGATAATTAGAATCACTAGTTGACTCAGATTGCATTCTTTTAGCTTGTAATTCAGTATTACACTTTTGAGTTTCACAAATTTGCTATAGAAAATTGGTTTAGCTTTTAACTCTGCTAGAATCAAACCATCATCACACAAATATATTTTTGTACTCATCGCTCTCAAAGCAAGCAGAGATTTTCTACTCAGTGCATCCGCAACCACATTCGCTTTTCTCAGATGGTAATCAATCACTAACTTATTGTCTTTCAGCAACTCGAGCCATCTTCATTGCTGCAAATTCAAATCTTTCTAAGTCATTATATACTTTAAACTTTTGTGATCGGTAAAGATGTGACATTTTTTACCGTACAAATGATGTCACAAGATTTTCAATGCGAACACAATAACAGCCAACTCTAAATCATGCGTCGGATAATTCTTTTCATGCGGCTTCAACTATTTGGAGGCATAAGCTATCACTTTTCCTTATTGCATCAAAACGCAACCTAAACCATTCAAAGATGCGTCGCTGTAAATTACAAATTCTTTACCTAATTCAGGTTGAACTAACACTAGTGCCTCAGTTAACATTGCTTTTAGTTGTACAAAATTCTGTTGACATTTTTCAGACGATTCAAATTTCACATCTTTTTGTAGCATCTGGTCATAGGAGTAGCAATCATCGAAAACCCTTTAATAAAATGTCGATAGTAGCCAGCTAGTCCCAGAAAACTTCTGACTTTAGATACATTTCTCAGTGGTTTCAAATCAACAACTGCTGAAATCTTGCTCGGATCAACTTGTATACCTTCCAGTGAAACAATGTGCCCCAAAAATCTGACTTATCAAAGCCAGAATTCACATTTGCTGAATTTACTGAATAATTGCTTATCTCTCAAAGTTCATAACACAATTCTCAAATGTTTAGCATGCTTAGACTCATCTCGTGAATAGATCAGAATGTCGTCAATGAAAACAATGATGAATCTATCTAAATACGGTCTAAAAATTTAGCTCATCGAATCCATAAAGACTGCAGGAGCATTAGTTAATCTGAAAGGCATAATAAGAAATTCATAATGTTAGTACCTCATTCTGAACACAATTTTCGGCACATTTGCATCTTTCACTCATAATTGATAATAACCAGACCGTAGATCAATCTTCGAAAATGCTGTTGTGCCTTTCAACTGATCAATATATAAATCATTTTTTCTCGGCAACAGATTCTTGTTCTTTATTGTAACCTTGTTGAGCTGCCAATAGTCGATAAACATTCTCATTGACCGGTCTTTCTTCATTACGAACAATACTGGCGCACCCCAAGGAAAAAACTAGGTCGTCCAAAACCTGTATCTGTTAACTCTTGCAACTGAGATTTCAACTCTTTCAATTCTGTCGAAGCCATTCTGTATGGAACTATTGATATCAGAGAAGTTCCATGTACTAACTCAATAGCAAATTCAACCTCTTTTATCGGTGGTAACACCAGTAATTCTTCTGGAAATACATCCGGATATTCACAGACTACCGGCACTGATTCAATTTAGATCCAAACACTTTTGTATCTAAAACGTAAGCAAGATAAGCTTCACAGCCTTTTCTCATCTATCTCTGAGCTAGCATCGATGAAATTACAACTGGCAACCCACTCGACTCATCAGATTCAATTCAAAGGATTTCACTATTCTGACATTTTAATTCAATAGTCTTTCGTCTACAATTCACAACAACATCATGTAACGTCAACCAATCCATACCCAGAATTACATCAAATTCATCAATAAGTAGTAGCATCAAATTAACCAGAAAACAGTAACTTCGAGCCATTAAAGGACAGTTCTTGCAAACTTTATCAACTAGCACATACTTGCCTAAAGGGTTCTATACTTTAATCACAAAATCAGTAGACTCAACAGGTAAATTCTTACTAAACACTAAATTCATATAGATATACGAATGAGTTGATCCAGAATCAATCAATGCAATCACATTAGTGCCGTAAAGAGAGAATGTACTGGTGATGAGGTGTCTTTGTGAGCGCGAATAGCATAAGCTTTAGCAGGTGTTCTAACCTCGTATCCCATAGCTGAATCTTTTGTCGCGCCTCTACTACTGGTCATATTTCTCGCATTTCTCAGTGTTCTTCCTCTATTAACTGTGTTACTCGCTCTTGCATTTTAAATCTTATCTTTCTCAACTAACTCTAGGTAATCACGTATGAAATGATCCTATGAACCACATTCGAAACAAGCCTGGTTATTCATTCTACATTCACCAGGATGTCGTCTTCTGCATTACTGATATTCAGGTCTATAATTTCACACACTACCAACACTCGATACTGACGTAGCTTGAGCTTTAGGACTTGAGTATTGTTTTCCATGATCTCTACTTGAATGCCCGATTGAAATATTTAGACGAGTGAACGACTCTCTAAATTTCTTTGATGAAGATTGGTATGGCTTACTCATCGATCTTTTTTTCGAGTCTCTAGTCTCTGAATCTACTTTTCTCTTTTCTTTGCTAAGCTCCTTGACTTTGCAAGCTCTATTAACCAAGACAACAAATTATTTCAATTCTAGAATTCCAACTAGAAGTTTAATATCTTCGTTCAACCCATCAATGAACCGTTTACACATGATTTCTTCAGTAGAAACATACTCCCGAGCATACTTGCTCAACCGTACAAATTCTCTTTCGTACTCGGTCACAATCAATCGACCCTGTTTCAATTCTAGAAACTCTTTGTGTTTTTGATCGAGAAATCTCTGACTTATGTATTTCTTTCGGAACTCAGTCTGAAAGAATTCCTAGGTCACTCTTTCTCTCGGTACCACTGATACTAAAGTATTCCACCATTTGTATGCAGTGTCCCTTAATAACTATATGGCATATTTTAAACACTCAGTTGGAGTACATGACAGTTCATCAAATACCCAAATAGTGTTTCCAAGCCAAAATCCAGCTCGTTTAGGATCATCATCAACGGCAGCTCTGAACTCTTCAACCCCGTGTTTTTAGATTTTATCTACTGGTGGCTTATTCAGTCATTGAAGTTCCACAACTTGAGGAGCTATGGGAACCAGTTGGGGATTAAGTGGGGGTGGAGGTTGTTAAGCAGCCGGATTTGTCTGCACATATTGTGTGTGAACCACTCGTTCATCATTTTGAAAAAGACTTTTTTAGCCTTTCCTTCATGACTACTCAATACATTTCTAGATTCAGACGGTGCTATCCCTTGTGTGGGAGCTGGCGTACTACTCTTGACATCGTCAGCTACAGCTCGATCGGGATCCATTTACTATACAAAAACACATTTTAAATTGTCAGGAGTCATCACACTATCATAGTTTCTATATGGCATGTATAGCTAGACTCTCACTCAAGCTACGTTAGTCCGAGAGTCGACTAAATCGTAGTTCTAATACCAATAAATGTAACACCCCTCAACTATATTCAACGCTAAAATAGGGTTACAGAGCATTACCGAACTTATACTACATTTTAAATATACATTTCATATACTATGAATCATATCATATACATTTCATTCACAACCAAACATTTTGTCTCTAATACGAGCTTACGAGGTCGCCCTAAACATGCATTAAAGTGGTTTGAGACTAAATCGATAACTTTGGAAACTTTTTGAACACTTATAAAATTTTCTCAAAAATAGGGAACATACGCCCGTGTGGCCCGGCCTTGTCCCTCACACGGCCAAAGACACACCTGTGCCACTGGCCGCGAGGACATTCAAAATGGGACCACATGGCCGTGTCCCAGCCTGTGTCAAACCCTGTGTAACTCTCTGACTTGGGTCACACGGCCAACACATACGCCCGTGTGGTTAGGCCGTGTGCCCAAAAAATATCCATACACGCCTGTGTGCTAGGCCCGTATGCTAGGCCGTGCCAAACTTGTAGGGTATATTGACTTATGCCACATGGCCAAGTCCCACGCCCGTGTCTGAGTTTGTGTAGAGCATACTGACTTGATTTCAATCTCAACACCAGGGGGCACACAGCCGTGTACATGACCGTGTATTACTCACGGCAGAGACACACGCCCGTGTGGACAAAAATAGGCTATTTACCAAGCCATTTTGCCACCCTATCTTATGCACAGAAGCTGTCAAGTATCCACAATACATGCCGGTATACTCAGCCACCAGTAGGACGTATAGGACCAGCACAATCACATAATCACAATAATCCCCTAATGACATGTCACTAGTATCCAAATCCATTCCTAAGGTTCAACCGAGATTTTAAAAGCCTTATTTTCGTTGAATCATTATCGAACGTATCGGTAGTCTCGTAATCATAGTTTATGCAATATCAAAACATTTATAATGAAATTTATCACATACAAACTTACCTCAGATGCTAAAACGGCGAAACGTGTCAACTATTCCGTAACTTTATTCTTTCCCCGATCTAAGTCCAGATTTCGCCTTTCTTGATCTAAATATAACAAAAATTAACTTTTTTAATCATCTCTCTATTCAATTTAGTCCAAAATTCACTTTAAGGAATTTTTACACAATTACCCCTAGTATTTCACATCTTTTACAATTTAGTCCTTATTACATTAAAACACAAATTCATGCAATTTAACTGCAACCCATGCTAGCCAAATTTCAATTAGGTCCCTAGCAGTCCATATTTTTCATTTATTTCACATTTTAACCATAAATTTTTAACATTTCATAATTTAATCCCAAATTAGCATTTTCACTAAAAATCACCTAACAAAACTTGTATAACTATCATCAAACATTCATAATCTATCATCAAACATCAAAACATATGCTTATTCAACAGTGGAAACATTCAAAATCTTTAACAATTTTGCAAATTAGTCCCTGGGCTAGCTAAACCTAGCTGCAACGATCTCAAAACACAAAAATCATTAAAAACAGAACAAAAACTGTACCTTAATTAGCTATTAAAGCTTGGACGAATGAAGAAGATAGAAATGGTGTTCTTTGCCCTAATTTCTGTTGAAGCATGAAGAAATAAAAGATGATATCTTCGTTTCTTTTATTTTATTTACCTTAATTACTAATTTACTTAAATAACCTTATCATATAATCATCAAAATCACTTAATATACACCCAAATTGTCCACTCACAAATATAATGGTCCAATTACTACTTAATGACCTTTATTTTAAAGTTCTATAGCTATTGGACACCTTTAGCTAATATATCATCACTTTTGCACTTTATGCGATTTAGTCTTTTTTCTCAAATTAACTAATCAAACGATAAAAGTTCTTAACGAAAATTTCACACAAACATATTATCATGTTATAGATATTAAAATAATAATAAAATAATTATTTTAATCTCAGATTTGTGGTCCTGAAACCACTGTTTTGATTTGACTAAAAACGAGTTGTTACAACTCTTCCCCTTTAGGGATTTTCGTCCCCAAAAGTCTTACCAGTGAATAGGTTAGGGTACTATATTCTCATAGCTTCCTCGGGCTCCCACATAGAATCTTCAACCCCATAACATTACCGCAAGACTTTTACTAAAGCTATGCTTTTATTTCTCAACTATTTAACTTCTCGAGCTAAAATTATGATCGGATCTTCTTTGTACGTCATATCAGGTTGAATTTCAATCTCTGCAGGAGAAATGATATGCGATGGATATAATCTATATCGGCGCAACATCGACACATGAAACACATTGTGGATCTTTTCAAATTCTGACGATAATGCTAGCCTGATATGCCACTGGTCCTATTCTTTCAATGATCTCATACGGCCTGATGAAATGCGAACTCAAATTACCTTTACGACCAAATCAAAGGATTTTGTTCCATGGAGAAAATTTCAGAAATACTTTATCACCGATCTGAAATTCAATGTCTTTACGTTTCAAATCTACATATGATTTCTGTCGATCTGAAGCTGCTTTCAAACTGTCGCAAATTACTTTCACTTTTTCTTCAGTCTCTAGAATCAAATCAACACCATGAATCTTTTTCTCACTCAGCTCAGTCCAATACAACGGAGTTCAACATTTGCAACCATACAAAGTTTCGTATAGTGCCACCTTTATACTCTATTGAAAGCTATTATTATACGCAAATTCAACCAATGATAAATATTTCTCCCAATTGCCTTCGAAATTCCAATACACAACAATGAAGCATATCTTCAAGAATCTAAATTACTCTTTCAGACTAACCATCGGTTTGCAGATGAAATGCTGTACTAAAATTCAACCTCGTACCTAGAGCTTCTTGCAATTTCTTCCAAAATCGCGATGTAAACCTCGGATCTCCATCCGAAATAATCAAAACAGGTACCCCGTGCAATCTAACGATCTCAGATATGTACAATTTAGCCAATCAATCAAGCGAATAATCAGTACGTACTGGAATGAAATGTGCTAATTTCGTAAGTCGATCTACAACAACCAAGATAGTATATTTCTTCCTTGGAGATAGAGGTAATCCCGATACGTAATCCATTGTAACTCTATCCCACTTCCACTCTGGTATCATCACAGGCTGTAGTAATCTCGAAGGCACTTGAAGTTCAGCTTTGACTTGTTGTCAAATTAAACACTTCGATACAAACTCAGAAATGTCTCTTTTCATACCCGACCACCAATACAATTGTTTCAAGTCATTGTACATTTTGGTATTCCCTGGGTGAACAGATAAACAACCATTATGTGCTTCATTCAAAATTTTCTGTATGAGCTCAGAATTCTTTGGTACGCAGATTCCATCTCGGAACATTAAGCAATCATCAGATCCGATTTGATAATCAGAATCACTAGTCGACTCATATTGCATTCTTTTAGCTTGTAATTCAGTATTACACTTTTGAGTTTCACAAATTTGCTATAGAAAAACCGGTTTAGCTTTTAACTCTGCTAGAATCAAACCATCATCACACAAAGATATCTGTGTACTCATCGCTCTCAAAACAAACAAAGATTTTCTACTCAGTGCATCCGCAACCACATTCGCTTTTCCTGGATGGTAATCAATCACTAACTCATAGTTTTTCAGCAACTCGAGCCATCTTCATTGCCGCAAATTCAAATCTTTGTAAGTCATTATATACTTTAAACTTTTGTGATCAGTAAAGATGTGACATTTTTCACTGTACAAATAATGTCGCCAGATTTTCAATGCGAACATAGTAGCAGCCAACTCTAAATCATGCGTCGGATAATTCTTTTCATGCGGCTTCAACTGTCTGGAGGCATAAGCTATCACTTTTCCTTATTGTGTCAAAACGCAACCTAAACAGCTCAAAGATACGTGGTTGTAAATTACAAATTCTTTACCCGGCTTAGGTTGAACTAACACTGGTGCCTCAGTTAATAATGCTTTCAATTGTTCAAAACTATGTTGACATTTTTTGGATGATTCAAATTTCACATCTTTTTGTAGCAATCTAGTCATAGGAGTAGCAATCATCGAAAACCCTTTAACAAAATGTCGGTAGTAGCCAGCTAGTCCTAGAAAACTTCTGACTTCAGATACATTTCTCGGTGGTTTCTAATCAACAACTACTGAAATCTTGCTCGGATCAACTCGTATACCTTCTGCTAAAACAATGTGCCCCAAAAATCTAACTTCTCGAAGCCAGAATTCACATTTGCTAAATTTAGTAAATTGTTACTTATCTCTCAAATTTTGTAACACAATTCTCAAATGTTCAGCATGCTTAGACTCATCTCGTGAATAGATCAGAATGTCTTCAATGAACACAATAATGAATCTATTTAAATACGGGCTAAAAATCTGGCTCATCAATTCCGTAAAGACTGAAGGAGAATTCATTAATCCGAAAGGCATAATAAGAAATTCATAATGTTCGTACCTCATTCTGAACGCAGTTTTCAGCACATATCCATCTTTTACTCGCAACTGATAATAACCAGACCGTAGATCAATATTTGAAAACATTGTTGCGCCTTTAAACTAATCAAATAAATCATTTATTCTCAGCAACAGATTCTTATTCTTTATTGTAAACTTGTTGAGCTGTCAATAGTCAATACACATTCTCATTGATCCGTCTTTCTTCTTTACGAATAATACTGTGCACCCTAGGGCGAAAAAAAAGCTCGTCCAAAACCACTATTTGTTAACTCTTGCAACTAAGAATTCAACTCTTTCAATTCTGTCGGAGCCATTCTGTACGGAGCTATTGATATCGGAGAAGTTCCATGTACTAACTCAATAGCAAATTCAACCTCTCTTATCGGTGGTAACCTTAGTAATTCTGTAATAGCCTGAAATTTCAGTAGTGTCAGAACAGTGATTCGAGATCACTAAATCTGACAAATGAGTAGAAAATATTATTAATTTAGTGAATATAAATTAGATATGAAGTTAGGAAAATTTTTGAAGTAGCGAATAGTGCACTAGAAATAAATATTAAAATAATCATAAAAAATGAGGTATCGAGACTTTGAAAATTTTAAATCGAGCCATAAATATTTTTATAAATATTTATGGAGTGTTAATAAGTTAGTATTAAAGTTTCGTCAAGAAATTTTAAAGTTCGGATAGTTAATTGAATAAAAAGGACTAAATTGTAACAAATGTAAAATTTTGGAAAATGATTAAATAGCTTAAATGATAAAAGAAAGAGGGTTTAAAAGGTAAATAGACCCAATGTCTATTTGGGCTGGACGGCAAAGGCATGAAATCAGCAAGAAAATAAGGAGAATTAAGGGTAAAATTGGAATATTGCAAAATTTACTTAATAAAGCCAAGACTAAAGTGGAATTATCTAGATTTCTCTTTATTTTTCTGCATTCTCATTAGCAAAAGCACCATAGAAGGGTTTCCTTAAGCTGGTTTTTTATATTTTTACTGCAAGTAAGTTCGATTCTTGATTATTTCTTAAAATTTTTGTGTTTTTGTGACTTTTACAACTTGGTCCACTTGTTGAATTCATTAGTTTTTGATTCTATGAAAGAAATTAAAAGTTTCTATAAATATGTGCTGAAAGTATATGATGATTTAGCGTGGAATTAGAGCTTTAAATTGTTTATATGCTGATTTTATTGAAAGAATTGAATAGAAAGTGAATGTTTGGGACCTAGTAGTGAAAGGGTTTGAAGTTAGGGTTTTATGTGGAAATTCTGAATTTAAATAATTGTGAAATGACTTATAATGTCTAGGTAAAGCATTAATTGGGAAAATTAGCTTAATTGAGTAAGGACTGAATTGTATGAACTGTGAAATTTAGGGCAAAAATCGAAATTAACATTTTGCACTAAAACTGTTTTGGACAGTAGCAGTAGTCTAGCTTTGAAAAATCACCAAAAATTGTATAAATGGAATTAGAGGATAAATAAAATATGAAATTAAATTTTATTGAGTCTAGATTCTTATAGAAGAAACAATGTAAGCAAAAGAATTGTAAATAATGAGATATAATAGATTTTATGAGACAATGTCAGAATGATTTTAGGTTCCCTGTTCTGACTTTGGAAATCATAAAAAATTGGAGAAAAATAATTAGGGGCTTAAATTTATGTGATTAAAATCATTAATGAGTCTATTTTAAATTGAAACAAACATGGACATCATCAGAATTCCGTACGAGGAGATAACAAATTTTGAGTGAAGAGGGGCGGAATTTTTAGACAACAGAACATGGGTGACTTTAAAGAATAAAATATACTTATTGGCTAAACCAAAAATTCTGAAAATTTTATGATAAGAAGATATATGAGTCTAGTTTCAGGGAAATTAACAGATCCTAATTTGGAGTTCTTTAGCTTAAGATAAAAATAATGTAGTAACTATGATATAGATGGACAACATTGGAATATACATAAGTAAATAATGAAATTATAGATAATATTACTTATAAGCAGGTTATAAGCATTAAGAATGTCAAATGGAGTGAAGATGAAGTCAATAATGATAAGTTAATGATTTTACAATGATAGATCGAGAACCCAAACCAAGTCGAGGAAAAGAAAAAGTAACTGATTAGTCCCTGAACTTTCACAAATTTTGCAAATCGACCCAGGTAAGTTCATATGGTTGAAATTTAATGATTAAATGTTAATTTTATGAATTATATAATGTATGATGAGATATATTTATTGACGAATAAAGAATAAAAAAACAACCCTAAAATCGAATAAATGATCAAATTGAGCAGAACGTCGGATTTGAGTACTTCTGATCAGTGACAAGTGATAAGTGGTAGCCTTAGCTACACTTATCTGATCAGTGACAAGTGACAAGTGATAAGTGGTAGCCTCATCTACACTTATTTGATCAGTGACAAGTGATAAGTGGTAAGTGGCAGCTTTAGCTACACTTATTTGATCAGTGACAAGTGACAAGTGATAAATGTGATCGGTGTAAGACCGTGACAGGACTATGGCTTCAAAAAGTGATAAGTGATCATACGCAAGACCCTACTTATACTATGGCAAAGTGGAAGTGAAGTACTCAATTTTCCGTAAGCGTTCCCTAATTTGGTTAAGAATGATATGTGACAAATGGCCCCAAAAGAATTAAAGGAAATGAATAAGTGGTAGTGAGTTTATACAAGGAAACTCACCAATGATTATGGTTGACAGGTGAACTTAATAATTGTATATATTGTATAAATGTATAAATATTTGGTAAGATTTATGTTTTATACCTATGAACTTACTAAGCTTCTATAAGCTTACTTGAGTGTATTCAACGTCTCTTGTAGATTGACGTGGAAGTATATGAAGGATCGGATCAACACAGAGAATCACACTATCCAGATTATCTCCGGTAGCTTTTGTAAATTTCCTTTTTGATTTATATGGCATGTGTAAGATTTGATGATTATATAAATGCTAAGTCTTGTTTAATGAATATGCATTAAAGTAAAGAATGATGAATATGTTAAATGGTATAATTATAATAGAAGTATAATTTGGTATCAAATTGGTTGAAATGAATTGGTTGGTTGGATTGGTCTCGGTTTTAAAATTTACAGGGAAGGTTAGATATTTATAAAGGGGTTATATTGAGCTTATAAAAAAAAACTTTGAGATTTTGCGAAAAATTCCCTATGGTTTTGATTTAATTCTGGTTGGTCCCGAAGTATGTTTTGGGCTTTGGAGGCCCATCTAAAGGACACCATGACATGTTGTAGTAAATGAAAAGTATTTAACTCGTAATAATGGAAAATTAATTTAGTAAACTTTGGTAATGTCTCATACCTTATTCTGGCGACGAATACGGGTAAGGGGTGTTACATTTAGTAGTATCAGAGCCCAGTTTAGCCGATTCTTGGAATATGTATTATGTGTAAAGTGTTTAGAAATACATGCCATATAAATCTATGATAGCGTGATGTGTATGATTCGATCTAATCTTTGTTATTTTTATAGATTATCTCCGATACTCTCTAATTATAAAGATGTCAAACAAACCTAAACGTACTGAAAAAGAAAAAGCTAACAGTAGAGTGCAGACTTCCGAACAAGGAACAAGTAGTGATATTCTAATTTCTATGATGCGAGAGCGAGAACTTAAAAATATGATTTATGGAGTTATAAATCAGTGGTATAAGGAGATGATACAAGAAAAAAGTCAGGCTCAACCACCTCCCCCTACTGTACCACTTGTGGTACCTCCGGTTGCTCCTCTACCTCCTTCAATAACTGAAACTAGTAAACGTTCTCTGATTGAAAAGCTTAGGAAGTTTGGAGCTGAGGAATTTCGAGGGAGATCAGATGATGACCCTGTAAAAGCTGAGTATTGGCTACAGAGTTTGGTAAGAATTTTTAAACAGGTGGCTTGTTCTTTGGAGGATTATTTACGATGTGCTGTCTCATTGTTAAAAGAAGAAGCATATAACTAGTGGGAAACTGTGGAAGCTGTAGTACTTGCAGAAAAGCTTACTTGGGAATTTTTCCAGAACGAGTTTAAAAAGAAATATATGGGGAAAAGATATCTAGACAAGAAAAAGAGAGAATTTCTTGATCTACGGTAGGGAAATAAGTCAGTGGCTGAATACGAAAGAGAATTTGTCTACTTCAGCAAATATGCTTGAGACATTGTACCTACTGAAGAAGAAATGTGTATCAGATTTGAAGATGGGTTAAATGATGAGATTAGAATGATGATTTGGGGTAATGAAATACGAAAGTTTGTTGTTCTGTCAGACCGTGCTCAAAATCTCGAAGAAGTATATAATAGAAAATGCAACGAGATTGGAAAAATAAAGAGTCATTTAAAAGAGGTGCTTCTAAGTCATTTTTAGATTTGCCTGTGAAGAAATCTAGAGAAGAAATTAGTCAAACTACATCAGTACCGGGAAGATTGGGTAGAGGTAGATCAAGACAATCTAATTTTAGGGTATTTGATAGACCTGCAACAAGTGTGAGCAGTGTTCAGAATACTCCTCGGCCTAAGTGTTAATATTGTGGAAGACATCATTTCGGTGAATGCAGGACTAGGATGGGGGCTTGTTATAAATGTGGGGCTACTGATCATCTTATTTGAGATTGTCCCCAGCTGCAAAAAGATGAAGTGGAAGAGAAAGAGATACAGAGAACCACTCCCCAAAGAAGTAGATGTTTGGGCCAGAGCAGTGCTACAGGGGCTACCCATTCGGTTATGAGAGAACCAGTTAGTCAATCAGAGAATAAAGCACCAGCACGTACCTATGCCATTCGAGCAAGGGAAGAAGCTACGGCTCCTGACGTGATTGCTGGTAGAAATTTTAAAGTTCCAATAGTTAATTGAATAAAAAAGACTAAATTGTGACAAATGTAAAATTTTGGAAAATGATTAAATAGCTTAAATGATAAAAGAAAGAGGGTTTAAAAGGCAAATAGACCCAATGTCTATTTTGGATTTGGACAACAAAGGCATGAAATCGGCAAGAAAATAAGGAGAATTAAGGGTAAAATTAGAATATTGCAAAATTTACTTAATAAAGCCAAGACTAAAGTGGAATTATCTAGATTTCTCTTTATTTTTCTGCATTCTCGTTAGCAAAAGCACCATAGAAGGGTTTCCTTAAGCTGGTTTTTCATATTTTTACTGCAAGTAAGTTCGATTCTTGATTATTTCTTAAAATTTTTGTGTTTTTGTGACTTTTACAACTTGGTCCACTTGTTGAATTCATTAGTTTTTGATTCTATGAAAGAAATTAAAAGTTGCTATAAATATGTGCTGAAAGTATATGATGATTTAGCGTGGAATTAGAGCTTTAAATTGTTTGTATGCTGATTTTATTGAAAGAATTGAATAGAAAGTGAATGTTTGGGACCTAGTAGTGAAAGGGTTTGAAGTTAGGGTTTTATGTGGAAATTCTGAATTTAAATAATTGTGAAATGACTTATAATGTCTAGGTAAAGCATTAATTGGGAAAATTAGCTTAATTGAGTGGTTAATTGAGTAAGGACTGAATTGTATGAACTGTGAAATTTAGGGCAAAAATCAAAATTAACATTTTGCACTAAAACTATTTTGGACAGTAGCAGTAGTCTAGCTTTGAAAAATCACCAAAATTGTATAAATGGAATTAGAGGATAAATAAAATATGAAATTAAATTTTATTGAGTCTATATTCTTATAGAAGAAATAATGTAAGCAAAAGAATTGTAAATAATGAGATATAATAGATTTTATGAGACAATGTCAGAATGATTTTAGGTTCCCTGTTCTGACTTTGGAAATCATAAAAAATTGGAGAAAAATAATTAGGGGCTTAAATTTATATGATTAAAATCATTAATGAGTCTATTTTAAATTGAAACAAACATGGACATCATCTGAATTCCGTACGAGGAGATAATAATTTTTTAGTGAAGAGGGGTCAGAATTTTCAAACAGCAGAACAGGGGTGACTTTAAAGAATAAACTGTACTTATTGACTAAACTAAAAATTCTGAAAATTTTATGATAAGAAGATATGTGAGTCTAGTTTTAGGGAAAATTAACAGATCCTAATTTGGAGTTCTGTAGTTTAAGATGAAAATAATGTAGTGACTATGATACAGATGGACAACATTGGAATATACATAAGTAAATAATGAAATTATAGATAATATTACTTATAAGCGGGTTATAAGAATTAAGAATGTGAAATAGAGTGAAGATGAAGTTAATACTGATAAGTGAATGATTTTACAATGATAGATCGAGAACCTGAAGCAAGTCGAGGAAAAGAAAAAGTAGCTGATTAGTCCCAAAACTTTCACAAATTTTGCAAATTGACCCAGGTAAGTTCATATGGTTGAAATTTAATGATTAAATGTTAATTTTATGAATTATATAATGTATGATGAGATATATTTATTGACGAATAAAGAATAAAATAACAACTCAAAAACTGAATAAATGATCAAATTGAGCAAAAAGTCAGATTTGAGTACTTCTGATCAGTGACAAGTGATAAGTGGTAGCCTTAGCTACACTTATCTGATCAGTGACAAGTGACAAGTGATAAGTGGTAGCCTCAGTTATACTTATTTGATCAGTGACAAGTGATAAGTGGTAAGTGGCAGCTTTAGCTACACTTATCTGATCAGTGACAAGTGACAAGTGATAAATGTGATCAGTGTAAGACCGTGACAGGACTATGGCTTCAAAAAGTGATAAGTAATCATACGCAAGACCATAGTTATACTATGGCAAAGTGGAAGTGAAGTACTCAATTTTCCGTAACCGTTCCCTAATTTTGTTAAGAATGATATGTGACAAATAGGCCCAAAAGAATTAAAAGAAATGAATAAGTGGTAGTGAGTTTATACAAGGAAACTCACCAATGATTGTGGTTGACAGGTGAAATTAATAATTGTATATATTGTATAAATGTATAAATATTTTGTGAGATTTATGTTTTATATCTATGAACTTACTAAGCTTCTATAAGCTTACTTGAGTGTATTCAACATCTCTTGTAGATTGACGTGGAACTATATGGGGGATCAGATCAACACAGAGAATCACACTATCTAAATTATCTCTGGTAGCTTTTGTAAATTTCCTTTTTGATTTATATGGCATGTATAAGATTTGATGATTATATAAATGCTAAGTCTTGTTTAATGAATATGCATTAATGTAAAGAATGATGAATATGTTAAATGGTATAATTATAATAGAAGTATAATTTGGTATCAAGTTGGTTGAAATGAATTGGTTGGTTGGTCTCAGTTTTAAAATTTGGAGGGAAGGTTAGATATTTATAAAGGGGTTATATTGAGCTGATAAAAAAAACTTTGGGATTTTGCGAAAAATTCCCTATGGTTTTGATTTAATTCTGGTTGGTCCCGAAGTATGTTTTAGGCTTTGGAGGCCCATCTAAAAGACGTCATGACATGTTTTAGTAAATGAGAAGTATTTAACTCGTAATAACGAAAAATTAATTTGGTAAACTTTGGTAATGCCTCATACCCTATTCCGGTGGTGAATACGGGTAGGGGGTGTTATAAATTCTTCTGGAAATAAATCTGGATATTCACAGACAACCGGTACTGATTTAATCTTAGATTCAAACACTTTTGCATCTAAAACGTAAGCAAGATAAGCTTCACAATCTTTTCTCATGTATTTTTGAGCTGATATCGATGAAATTACAACTGGCAACCCACTTGGCTCATCAGATTCAATTCGAAGGATTTCACTATTCTGACATTTAAATTCAATAGTCTTTCATCTACAATTCACAACAACATCATGTAGCGTCAACCAATCCATACCCAAAATTACATCGAATTCATCAAAAGGTAGTAGCATCAAATCAGCTGGAAAATAGTAACCTCGATTCATTAAAGGACAGTTCTTGCAAACTTTATCAACTAGCACATACTTGCTTAAGGGGTTCAATACTTTAATCACAAACTCAGTAGACTCAACGGGTAAATTCTTACTAAACTCTTAATTCATACAGATATACAAATGAGTTGATCCAGGATCAATCAATGCAATCACATTAGTGTCGTAAAGAGAGAATATACCGGTAATAACATCTGGTGATGACGCGTCTTCGCGAGTGCGAATAGCATATGCTTTAGCAGGTGTTCTGACCTCGGATCCCATAGCTGAATCTTTTGTCGCGCCTCTACTACTGGTCACATTTCCCACATATCTCGTTGGCCTTCCTCTATTAATTGTGGTTCTCGGTCTTGCATTCTGAATCTTATCTTTCTCAGCTAACTCTGGGCAATCACGTATGAAATGATCTTGTGAACAACATTGAAAACAAGCCTAGTTATTCATTCTACATTCACCAGGATGTCATCTTCCACATTGTTGACATTCAAGTCTATAACTTCGCATACTACCAACACTCGATACTGACGTAGCTTGAGCTTTAGGACTTGAGTATTGTTTTCCACAATCTCTACTTGAATGCCCGATTGAAACATTTGGACGAGTGAACGAATCTCTGAATTTCTGTAACGAGGATTGATATGGCTTACTCATCGATCTTTTTCTTGAGTCTCTAGCCTCTGAATCTGCTTTTCTCTTTTCTTTGCTAAGCTCCTCGTCTTTGCAAGCTCTATTAACCAGGACAACAAATTCTTTCAATTCTAGAATTCCAACTAGAAGTTTAATATTTTAGTTCAACCCATCAACGAACCATTTACACACAATTTCTTCAGTAGAAGCATACTCTCGAGCATACTTGCTCAATCATACAAATTCTCTTTTGTACTCGGTCACAGTCAATCGACCCTGTTTCAATTCTAGAAACTCTTTGTGCTTTTGATCGAGAAATATCTAACTTATGTATTTCTTCCAAAACTCAGTCTGAAAGAATTCCCAGGTCACTCTTTCTCTTGGTACCTCTGATACCAGAGTATTCCACCATTTGTACGCAGTGTCCCGTAATAACGATATGGCATATTTTAAACACTCAGCTAGAGTAAATGACAGT
This sequence comes from Gossypium anomalum, assembly GCA_025698475.1. Classification (NCBI taxonomy): domain Eukaryota; kingdom Viridiplantae; phylum Streptophyta; class Magnoliopsida; order Malvales; family Malvaceae; genus Gossypium; species Gossypium anomalum. Next base: position 26,710,997 of record CM046958.1, on the reverse strand, counting down.
TCATCAAATACCTGAATAGTATTTTTAAGACAAAATTCAGCTCGCTCGGGATCATCATCAACGGTAGCTCTGAAATCTTCAGCCCCGTGTTATCGGATTTTATCTACTGGTGTCTTATTCAGTCATTGAAGTTCCACAACTTGAGAAGCTACGAGAACCGGTTGGGGATTAAAAGGGGGTGGAGGTTGTTGAGCAGCCGGATTTGTCCGGACATATTGTGTGAACCATTCGTTCATCATTTGGAAAAAGGCTTTTTTAGCCTCTCCTCCATGACTACTCGATACATTTCTATATTTAGACAGTGCTGTCCCTTGGGCGGGAGCTAGCGCATTACTCTTGACATCGTCAGCTACAGCTCGATCAGGATTCATTTACTATACGAAAACACATTTTAAATTGTTAGGAGTCATCACACTATCACAGTTTATATATGGCATGTATAGCTAGACTCTCACACACGCTACGTTAGTCTGAGAATCAACTAAATCGTAGCTCTAATACAAATAAATGTAACACCCCTCACCTATATTCAATGCCAGAATAGGGTTACAAAGCATTGCCGAACTTATACCATATTTTAAATATACATTTCATATACTATGAATCAAATCATATACATTTCATTCACAGCCAAACATTTTGTCCCTAATACGAGCTTACGAGGCCCTAAACATGCATTGAAGTGGTTTGGCACTAAATTGATAACTTTGGAAACTTTTTGAACACTTAGAAAATTTTCTCAAAAAGAGGGAACACATGCCCGTGTGGCCCGGCTGTGTCTCTTACATGGCCAAAGACACATCCGTGTCACAGGCCGTGTGGACATTCAAAATGGGAGCACATGGCCGTGTCTCAGCCCACGTCTGACCCGTGTAACTCTTTGACTTGGGTCACACGACCAACACACACGCCTATGTGGCTAGGCTGTGTGCCCTAAAAATGGCCATGCACGCCTGTGTGCCAGGCCGTGTGCTAGTGTAACAGCTCGGTTTAGACCCTAGTTAGAACAGTGGTTTTAGGACTACAAATCTGAGTCAAAAAATATTTTAATATTATTTTCTGTGTTTACAGCATGATATGTGATATGTGTGAAAATTTTATTGTTTGTGTGCTCGATTTTATAAAAGGACTTAATCACGTAAAATGTAAAAGTGGCTAGCTATTTGTTAAAGTTCTACATTATTATGGCTTTTATAATGTGGAGTCCTTATGATGTAATTTAACCATTAGAAATATGCATGGACATATATGGACAACCATTAAGTGAATTATAAGTTAAATAGCCAAGGGTAAACTAGTAAATTATGCATAAATTAAAGATTAAATAAAACAAATTAAAGATGAATGTCATCATCTTATTTTTTTTGCCAAAATTGAAGAAGGAAAAGAAGCTATTTTTCAAGCTTTAGGGTTCAACCCTTGTTCTTTTTAATTTAGGTACAAATTTTGTTTGGTTTTTAGTGATTTTTACGTTTTTGTGATCGTTGTTTCGTGTTCTTGCTAGCCCATGCTTGAATTTTTGAATTTGATGATGATTTTGAGATATGCCATGGATGAATCCATGAGTTTTGTGTTGTTAATTGATGAAAAATGAAAGATATATGTTGGGTTAATATGTTTTGTATTAGGATTTTTGATAAATTTGATTATTATGGGCTAATTTGTGAAAATGAGAAATTGAAGGGCTAAAACGTGAAATAAGTGAAAGTTATGGACTGCTAGAGACTATATAAAAATTCAGCTAAGCATGAGAATTGTGAAATTATGTGTATTTTGTGATTTTTTGAAATAGGGACTAAAATGTCAAAATGTAAAATATCAGGGGCTAAAGTGTAAAATGCCCTAATTATGTATTTGTGGATTTAAATGAATAAATGTATGATTAAATTAATGAAATCTGAATTTATATAGATTAAGAATGAAAGAAATCAGAATTAGATCGAGGAAAGTCGAAGGTTGTAGAATAATCGACTCGTTTAGCTGTTCTCATTTTCGAGGTAAGTTCATATGGAAATAAACATATTTCAATTGAATAATATATGTTTGATTATTTTGGAAATGTATTGAATTGCTATGAGAGCTGAATAATTGAATCCGAGAAAGTATCAACAAAGTTATGACATCCGAAAGCCCCATACGAACCATAGGAATAGTATAGGATACATATGTCATGACATAGGATTCCGAGGTGTGATATCATGTAAGACCACGTCTGGAAAGTTGGCATTGACTTGAGATTTACGTGTAAGACCATCTCTGGGACATTGGCATCGTATATGATTTCGTGTAAGACCCTATCTAGGACAGTGGCATCGATATTTAATTACATGTAAGACCACGTCTGGGACGTTGGCATTGTACGAGCTTTTCGAGCTATTCGAGTATCCTTATTGTTTTCGAACGGTTCAACAGGCATTATTGAGAAATAAATGATCAAGTGAATGTGTATCTGATTCACGTACGTACGAAAGGTATATAAGATTTGGCAATAAGAAGTAAGAATGAATATGATCATTTGAGATGTGATCTATATGAAAATGTGATGTATTTATAAGCAAGTGATTATGAACAATTGAGCTATATGAGATTTATGATCTTTCAATTGTGTTTCGCCATGATTTATATGTATAAATTGGTCTATAATTGTTTATGTGATAAGTTTATTTATATATGGCTTACTAAGCTTTGGAAAGCCTATAATTGTTTATGTGATAAGTTTATTTATATATGGCTTACTAAGCTTTGGAAAGCTTACTTTGTGTGTTTTCAATTGTTTTATATATTATCAAAGCTACTTTGAGCTTCGGGATCATCAAGGATCATCTCACACCATCGAATGATATTTTGGTACTTTTTATGTTGTAAATATTAATATATGGCATGTATAGGCTAGTGATATTATGATATGTGTTATGTGTATTTTTTGCCATGTGATATGGCATGAATATGATTGAGACTATGCGATTTGTCTTAGTATAGACTATGTGATGGAAAAATGATATAATTGATGTATATATATATATGGTCTTGTGTGCATGGCCATTTTGGTATGATTTGGTAGATGAAATGGTACGCTTTGATATGAAATTGAGTATGAAATTGATAGGTGATATTATGGATTGAATTATGCATGTTTTGGGTATGGTTTGGTTGCCATTTGGTCATGAATTATGCTTTGATTGTTACTTGTAGGGATGACCCTTATTGGATGGCATGTTGGCCTTATAAATGGCCTATTTTTGTCCACACGGGTAGAGACAGCGGTGTGTGTCTCAGCCGTGTATGACACACGGTTATTTTACACGGCTATGTGTCCCCTGGGTACCCTTTCGAATTAAGTCTGTATACCCTACAGGTTTGACAAGGTCTAGACACACGGGCGTGTCTACTGGCCGTGTGTGTCACACAGACTCACACATGGGCGTGTGACTGACCGTGTGACATAAGTCAGTATACCCTCCCTAAATGGCACACGGCCTAGCACACGGGCGTGTGGTTGGCCATGTAACCCAAGTCAGTATGTATGTCCTATTTTCACACGGCTTGCACCACAGGCGTGTGTGGTGTCTGTGTGAGACACACGGCCTGTTCACATGGGCACGTGATCTATGATTTCATGAAATTTTTCTAAGTGTTTGGAAATTTTGTATGTGCTCGGTTTAGTCCTGACCCCTTCATAAAGCATGTTTAAGGACTTTGTGATGATGTTTGAATATGATGCTATAATGTGTGGATGATGTTTGTGAATTGATCATAAAATGTTTCGATATGTTCGGTAATACCTCTTAGCCCTAGTTTGGTGACGGATACGGGTTAGGGGTGTTACAGCTAGGCAATGCCAAACTATAGGGTATACTGACTTATGCCATACGACCAAGTCACACGCCCGTATATGAGTCCATGTGGAGCATATTGACTTGATTTCAATCTCAACACCAAGAGGCACATGGCTGTGTACATGACCGTGTATTACTCATGGCTGAGACACGCCCGTGTCTCTGCCCGTGTGGACAAAAATAGGCTATTTACCAAGCCATTTTGCCACCCTCTCTTATGCGCACCTACATCAACCCAATTGGTACCAAAACATAGCAAATTATGACATTTTAACCAACCAATTCAAGCTTAATTCATGCATAATCTATACCACATTTCTCAATACACACAAGACACAAAATATACCATACCATTTAGACCAAAATCACATATACAATTCAATCAAATATACACTTCCAAATATGCATCATTTAGCCTAATTTCATAAGCAAATCAATGTCCATAAATCAACCATTTGCTACTCATAATGCCTATTACCATTAAGCATCACACAACCATCATTCAATATATTTCACATGACATAGACTCATATATATGAACATGATTCAGACATACCATAGTAACCAAAAATGAGCCATCACTCATGGTTATATATACAAACCAAAACATATGCATTTACAAGCCAATTCAAATGGCTAAATTCATTACCAACACATAACCAAAATGACCAAAGTCTCTATACATGCCATATACTCAAAACATTAAAAGTAACAAATCGATAATTGGATAGTGTGACGATTTCTCCGACGATCCTCGAGGTTGAGCTAGCTTTAAAGTCACTATAAAACATGGAAAAATAAACAAAGTAAACTTTATAGCTTAGTAAGCTCGTATGAAATAAACTCAATCTAAACATGAATATTCAAATCATCAATTTGAACATATCAACATGTAATTCATGTAACTAACAAACCTTTCACATTTTAATCATAATGTTATATATAACTTCATAACTTCTTCGATTTAAGCTTATATGATTCATGTACATACCTGTACCATCTCGTATCAATCTCACACACAACCACGTCTTTCATTTACTCGTTGAACCATTCGAAATACTATCAGATACATGGGAACTCGCACCTGAAGTGCCACATACATATATTGCTCACACTAGAGCTATCAACGGGCCTACTCACACAAGCTGTGGGTCAAGACATAGCTACACGGTGCTACTCACAGAAGCTGTCAAGTATCCACAACACATGCTGGTATACTCAGCCACCAATAGGACGTACAGGACCAGCACCCGGATCACATAATCACAATAATCCCTTAATGACATGTCACTAGTATCCAAATCTATTCCTAAGGTTCAACCTAGATTTTAAAAGCCTTATTGTCGTCGAATCATTTTCGAACATATCTATAGTCTCGTAATCACAGTTTATGCACTATCAAAACATTTAAAATATATTTATAATGAAATTTATCACATACGAACTTACCTCGGATGCTAAAATGATGAAACGAGTCAACTATTTTGTAACTTTATTCTTTCCCCGATCTAAGCCCGTATTTCATCTTTCTTAATTTAGATATAATCAAAATTAACTTATTTAATCATCTCTCTATTCAATTTAGTCCAAAATTCACTTTAAGGCATTTTTACACAATTGGCCCTAGTATTTCACATCTTTTACAATTTAGTCCTTATTACATTAAAACACAAATTCATGCAATTTAACAACAACCCATGCTAGCTGAATTTCAATTAGGTCCCTACAGCCCATATTTTTCATTTATTTCACATTTTAACCACAAATTTTTGAAATTTCACAATTTAATCCCAAATTAGCATTTTCACTAAAAATCACTTAACAAAACTTATATAACTATCATCAAACATTCATAATCTATCATCAAACATCAAAACACATGCTTATTCAACAAAGGCAATATTCAAAATCTTTAACAATTTTGCAAATTAGTCCCCGGGCTAGCTAAACCTAGCTGCAACGATCTCAAAAACACAAAAATCATTAAAAACGGAACAAAAATCGTACCTTAATTAGATATTAAAGCTTGGATGAATGAAGAAGATAAAAATGGTGTTATTTGCCCTAATTTCAGTTGAAGCATGAAGAAATAAAAGATGATATCTTTGTTTCTTTTATTTTATTTACCTTAGTTACTAATTTACTTAAATAACCTTATTATATAATCATTAAAATCACTTAATATATACCCAAAATTGTCCACTCATAAATATAATGGTCCAATTACTACTTAAGGACCTTTATTTTAAAGTTATATAGCTATTAGACACCTTTAGCTAATAGAACATCACTTTTGCACTTTACGCGATGTAGTCCTTTTTCTCAAATGAACTAATCAAACGATAAAATTTCTTAATGAAAATTTAACACAAACATATTATCATGATGTATACATTAAAATAATAATAAAATAATTATTTTGACCTCAAATTTTTAGTCCCAAAATCACTGTTCCGATTTGACTAAAAGGGGGCTGTTACAAACAATCATGAATTTTAACACAATTCAATACAACATAATACAACACATATCATAAATCAATAACATTTGAATATGTTGTGAGCATGATGCAATGCAAAAAAGTTCATGCCCATACCATCTACTACACACCACGAGTTTCCCAGAACCCGTCATCTGAACTCCAAAACATTATGGGCTTAAGCCCATTGTGGTTAAAACCACTGATACTAATATGCAGAAAATTCTCCAAGTAAAAATGCAGACAAGCTGCCAATAAAAATGTGATAATTTGCCATTCCCCTCAGTACTCCAGGTGTAGTGCATTAACTATGAATACTGCAGTACTCCATGAAACTCCACCACCAACCACAAAATCCCAACCCAATGCATATGCAATATGTCATACAATCTCATACATAATCATATATCAATACTTTTCACATTCATTTGACATGCTCAGCCTGTCCTCAATAATCACATACTTTCAGTAAATTGAAACAATGTTCCAATCTTTCAAATTACCGTTGTGTTGGTATCAATCAATATCATTCAATTTCACCTACTTTATGGATTTTCATTGGGCATAAATAACACCCTTTTCAATACACAATATAACAAATATCTCATGTATTTAAATCAAACATAAGCTTAATATCTCAACACATTATATCATTCAGTTAAATGTTCTCATATCTCATAACTCAAATATGCAATTACAAACTCAATCAAACATCCATACTATCAAACTAGCAAATTTGCCAACATGTTAGTCTCTTAAGGCTTGAAACATACCTGGTTCGGCCACTCACGAAATCAATAATTTGCATATTAATCCAATCCAATTAGTAAAACTAATTTATCAAATATAACATGACATTTATCAAACAATTTTATGAGTTTAGGACCCACACCTTATTTTTTGCTTCCTCGTAGCACACTAGCAAATCTTCCAATCTTCCTTAATAATTCCTTAAACCAAAACCTAAACACCAACTTATGAGTTTAAACTATTCATTGAATTTATAACTATTTTATGAATCCAAACTAGTTAGATTCCTTAAACTGTATCGATGAGAACCGTACGTACAATCGTTCTTCGCGTTTACAGATGATTTGGGGCAATTGAATCAGCATCATCAATTCATAACCTTTACCCAACAACTATGTCAAAATAACAAACTAGTTGTCCTTAATTGTACTTACACTTCACGATTTGTGGGATCCGATTGGCTAATTGATCACGAATGTCTCTCCCTAATTAACATGTGATTAAAGGCTGATTAGGAGGGTTCAAGAAAAAAATTTAATTTTGGAAAAATATGGAAAAGACCCAAGAAGGAAAACAACCTCCTGTCTTGAACATAGGCACACGCATTACCACCCATGGTGGCAAAAATTGGGGCTGAATTTTAAAACGGTGTGAGATCTCATTAAAATCTAGAAAAATACCTTTCAAATCATTTAAAATCCACCAAATTATAGATATGGAAAATTTGGCTTTAAATTGACAAGATTAATCAAGAAATTGAAGATAAAAGAGATCTTACACAAGTCAATTGAGAGAAACGACAATGACACTTTCTTGCCAATGTCTAGGATCGAACTTGGGGTTTAATATTTTAGATTTGGGTATTATTTAGATGAGGATAAATGGAAGAAATAGAGTAAAGGATATGGTGCACAATCTTGATGCAAAAAGAAGAAAGATATGGTTAAAAGAGAGGTGTAAGCGACGACAACAATGGGAGAAAGAAAGAAAATTGAAGAGAAAAGAGGAGAGGAAGAGGGTGAACGGCTAGGGTAGGGAAAATTTGAATTAAAGGCTGAAAAATACAATAAAAATTTTTATTTGTACTTAGGGTTCAAGGGTATGGATGGTATAGACACTAAAAAAAAAAAAGGTTTTGCAAAATTTAATTATTTCGCAAGGGAAAGGATTTGAACTTGGGACCTCCTTTAATTTCCATATTTTTTCATATTCTTTTAACCATTAGGCTTTTTCCTTATTCTTAAAATAATTTTGCAATATTTATTTTAAAAATAAGGCATGCCACATACTAGGGTTTAAGACAAAATTAGCAAAATAACAAAAATGGTGAGAGAGAAGGGATTTGAACTTGGGTTTCAAGGAAAGTTTCACTAACACTTATCCAACAAACCAAACCACATTTATTTCCTAAAAATGCATAGATAATCTTAAAAATTAAGGCATGACCTCTCTCTCTAAATTCACAAACTCGATTCTAGTAACCCTCGATTTTTTGGGATGTTATACACGGGCCGAGACACGATCGTATGTGCAGACTTTGAATGTCCACACAGTCTGGGCTATGTCACATGGCTTGGCCACATGGACGTGTGACCCCTATTTCCAAAATTTTCATGTTTTTCCAAAACTTTCAGTTTTGTTTCAAATTGATCCCTAATTGTTCGTAAGTCATTTTTTAGGGCCCCGAAGGCTCAGTTTAAGGCCCAAAAGTGTATTTTTACTATGATTATATTGACTTGTTAGATGTTGATATTAAGTTAAATAATTGTTTTTGTTTTGATATTAAATGTTTTGCTTTATATTCAGTAATACTTTGTAACCCTAATTCGATGACGAAGACAGGTTAGGGGTGTTACACCAAGAGTTCCACCCTTTTACCTCAACATTGAACTTAAAATAACATAGAAAAAGTAAACAACTCAAACTTAGATGAAATAGAGATATTAGATATAAGAAACTTGAATTTTTACACGAATAATGAAACAAACAAAAACTTAACAAGCAAATGATCCTAAACTCAACTTCAAGATACCTACTATTTTGAAACCAAAGGCTATTTATAGAGGTTTGTGAAGAGAAAAATAACAATACAAAGAACTTGCTAATAATAAATTTCTAGGACTACTTCTTTGTCATCTTTTGAGTCATTTTTCACATGTTAAATGATGACTCCTTTTGTCCAAATTAACATCTCCAAACGGGAAAAGTCTAAGAAAGTTGATTGATGATTTGCATCTTGTCTATTTACTGTAAAAATTTCAACTCCAAACTCCAATTATGTTAGGAGATATGAGCCAAACACGAAAATGCATCAAAATTGTTTATCAATGTGAAACTTGTGACTTTATTTTTACTTTTGAATTTCTTCTTGATGTATTTTGGTGTTGGTGTTCCAATATTTGGATAGGTCTTCACCTTTCCGATGATATAAGGTACACCCAAAATGGAACCTTGAAGCTTGAGACATGATGAAACCACTAAGAAGTGTTCCGACTAAAAGTTGTGAATGTGTTCAAATTACAAAATTTGAATATTTGAGCTTTAAACTTTCAATCATAATCTTGGATCAACTTTAGGCTTAATGCATTTAATCTCATGGTTTCATATATTGACATCTTCTTCCGAAACCTGTTTTACCTGCAAATTCTACATGGAATATTTTATTAAAACTAAATGTATCAAAAACACTAAAAATATACAATATTCACAATACAAATAAAAAAAGTCAAATCACCAAAATAAATTTAAAACATATAAAAATGCTCAGATTATCGGGCTAATGTAAGTAAAATTTAGTCCAAAATAATCAGATGATGATAACTCATCATACCCTTAAAGTTAAATTTTTGCTTGTCCTCAAGCAACAAAACAAAAAAGAAAAAAAGAAAATTGCTACTTGGACAACAATAGTACACAAATTAAAATAACATGTGAACAAAGTACAAAACTATTAGAAAACAAGAAATCATGATGAATATAGAAATCATAGATGCTAGTCAAAATATAAATAGTCTCATGAATATTTATATACTTGGACAAAATTAGAAACCTTGGACCTCCATGCTTGTGTGCAATTACCTGTGAGCAATCTTATCAATGCATTAAACAGTAATAGGTTGTAAGTTAAGAATAATAATCATGATTTCATAAGTCCATTAATAGTTCCCCTCTCCTTTAATCTGATTCAAATATACATAATAAATTCACTAGGTCTTTTGGCTTGTAACATTAGGCAAGGGCTAAGGTAGGATGAAAAGTCAATTTAGGCTTAAATATTAAGCATTAGTTACTTACGAATCATAAAAAGCTTAAAATATCATTCCCTACTTCCCCAATATGAGCACTAATTATATTTTCAACTCCATCATTTTTCTTTCTTTTTCTTTTTCTTTTTTTTTTACTTATCTCCTTATTTCTCCATCCTTTAAATAAAACATTGATAAAAGAGGTAAACAAAAAAGTAGTCATTTTCTTTTTATTTTTTTTAATTTTCCATGATGTATATACAAAGTATAGTGAATCCATGCTTTATTCATTTTCTCAACCTAAAATATCCACCTTAATATTTCTACTTATCCCCATTTAACACTTAAGTTGAAGGAATATGTTCGGTAAGCACTAGTGTAAACAAAAAGGATTGAGATTTAGCAATTAAGGCTATATAGGCTAAGATAACAACATTAAACGAGAAAGAAAAATCTTAAAAGGCTCAAAATCAGGATACTAAGAAAATTTATGCAAGGGTTGACTCGAAAGGCTCAAACGATCCAAAGAAATTGCCTAGGTCTTCCCTTATCATGCATTTGGGACTATTCATTATATTTAAAGATAATAAGCCAATAAATTCTAAGATCATGATTAAGATATTACTTACAACCCATTACAAGTCATGCATATCATCTAAGACAGGCAATTTATCAAAGAAAATTCAAAAGATGATATTGTCAAAGAAAGTTCAAAGAAGTAAAATCCGAAGTCCTAACAAAACCCAATTACAAAAAACCCATGAAACACATTCTATAATAGATTAGCAACTAATCTTTCAATAATCATCAATTATTCAAGCTTACATACTTTAGTACTTCGCAAGAATGTTAATATCTCAAAAGTACTAGGTATCTTAAATGATCATGCAAAACATTTACTGACATCACAAATAAAAAAGACAAAACTAACAAAAAAATTTATTTAAAAAAAAAAGAGAAAAAATGAAAAATGGGTGTCAAGATTACTCATTATCCTCCATTTCAGCATAAAATGATACAAATCAAGAATGCTATTCACTCCTTACTTTCATTTTACAATATATATTTTAAAAAAATAATAAGGGTTGGCATTCTAATAAGGTGCAGTCTCAAGATTAATTTCCATACTCTGTCACTTTTTTTACAATAACAACCCCTAGTGTGTGTGTGTTTTGAATTAGACTTAGGATTTTCAAAAAATTATCCCCTACCCCCTGTCCCCTACCAAATTAGGACATTGTCCTTAATGTCAAAATCATGAGTTAAGTTTAAAGAGTATTTCTTGTGATAGTTGGTCAAGATTGCTACAACTGAAACATGACAATGTAGATATATATATATATATATATATATATATATATTTATAAATATAAATAAAATTTAAGCCCAGAAGTTGGATAATGTCACAAAGACAAAGTTAAATCCATTTCTTACTTATTAGAATCTCTTTTCCTTTTTCTTGATTCAATAATCTGTTGAGTGATTAGATCTGGGACTCAAAATATTGAAGCTTAACGAATAGTTCATCAACGGTTGTAGTAGTAATTAAGACATTCCTTGCCTTTGAAAACACAAATCCATTTTCCACAGCATTATCTAAAAATAGGAGCAAATGGTTATAATAACCATTAAAATTAAGCAAACCAATGGGTTTTTTATGTTTGAAGAAAGATAACCAAGAGGCTATGCAAAATATTTTCTCTAATGTACCTTTAGGTAAGGAAATGAATGCAATGATAGTGTTGAACATAAGCGCTAACCGTTCAAGAATACTCCAAACTGATAACTCTTTACCGATGGTTGGTCCACACACTATAGAAAAATAGGTTTTTAGTGGCATTTTTTTGGTCCTATAGCGCCACTAAAACAAAACGCCACAAAAAATGCAGCTAAAGATAGCGCAGCTAAATTTTGCGGCATTTATGTAGAAAAATGCCGCCAAAGAACATGATCTTTAGCGGCATTTTTATGAGAAGTGCCACTAAAGGTCATGTTTTTCAGCGGCATTTTTAGTAGAAGCGCTGCCAAAGATCATGTTATTTAGCGACGTTTGTAGGAAAAGCGCCACTAAAGATCATGTTCTATAGTGGCGTTTTTAGTAGAAGCGACGCTAAAGACCATATCAAATTCAACTTCTTTTTTAATCATCTCATTTACATTCTTACATTAAATTATCATACAAAATTTAAATGACCTAACAATGGACATATTTTAAATTATTTTTGAGTTCAAAAACATTAACAAGAGAATTGCTCATAATGTTTGATCAAAATGTTAACATAATCATATTTGAAAACCCAATCTAATTACTACAGTGCATACTTTCTTCTAAAACTCAAATCTTTGAAACCTCTGCCAAATAAACAACATGATGTTCACTATGAGAAACTTCAACTACAAGCATACTACAATAAGTTACTATAAAAGAGTAACTACCTCATATGTTACAATCCCACCTATTGAACATCTAAAATGACTACAATTTTACAATTCTATTGAGAATTGCAAATCAAATCCCTAGAGGGAAAGATAATTACCAGTCATATAATTTCCTCAAGTGAGACCTAGGCATCATTATCTCCATCACCATCTTTATCAGCACCACTGCTTGTATCAGCATTCTTTTCACTTTTATCCTCTTCCTCATCCTCATCAAACATGCTATTTATCACATCTGTAATGATATCCTTCACCTCGGCTTTTCTCTGCATCATATCCAGGTCAAAGTGTATACCTGAGATTATCAAAATCTTTTAATTAGTTAAGAGTCTAAGTATCAATATTGTAACTTAAATACTTTTAATGACTAAAGGTAAAACATACCTAGTTACTGAAGGATATCAGATAATGTTGCCTGCATCAGACAAGCAAACTTCAGCACAAATATCCTAAATTTAATCATTTCATTTAAGAATTAAACAAATAAAGATAACACTTACAGTGTTGAAGTCCATTTTTTTTATAATATCTACAACCACTTCATGAATTTCTTCCCTGCTAGGCTCAGGTTTAAGTTTCTTTCCACTTTTGCTTTTACCTGTCACAACATAACACAGTGGATGTTGAACAAAAAAGTTAATAAACTCAAAAACCACTTCAAATATTCTCGATCAAATAAAACATAAAATGAGAATAGTTAATGGTTATTCACTTGCTGAAAGCTAGCATGACTTCAAATGGAGTTATAGCAGGTGCTAAGAACTCTTTGCTATCCAAAAGTGCAATTTGCACACATGAGACGTAGATGAAAACATCACACTGCAAAAATGTAATATTTTTTAGATTGACCACAAAGTCTTTGACTTCCTAACATAGAGACTATCTACAAGCATGTCTAAGAGGTTACTTTAGGAAAATTAGCAAGTTTGGCAGGGTTCGGTCTTCTCATGACAAGAGTGTAGGCCTTTTTCCCAGCAAGCATGATTAGTTCCTTCATTTGATGAATCATGTGAAGGTAGCCAACTTCACAAAAGTTACCACCTTATTAGTACACTTTGATACATGTAGAAAGTTCCAAGAAAATATAAAATCTTAATGAGCCTTAATAAAATAAAAATTCTTAAGAACATCACCGACAAATGCAAAATAAAAATAACAAAACTATGGATTTAAGGCAGTATACACACATCTAATGTAAACAAAAGTAAGCATTACTTCTGGATCAATATATTAAAAATGTTTGGATGAAGAGTTATATGTGCATGGATACTAAAAAATAACACTATTAACATGGTAAAAATGATTTAAAAAAGGTAACCATGTAATCCCAGCAAAGACACTTCACATTCATACTCCAATTCCTAAAAATAACAATTACAAGGAAATGAGGAGTGTCTTCTGAATAACTTTTAATTTTAAGAAAACCACCATGAAAACTTACCCACACCAAATGTTCCTACTAAAATCCCAACTATATTAGCATCTTTTGCTCTCTCTGTAACGCTCCAAAATCCTTAATGTGTATTTTCGTATGTTTGTGTTACACAAAATTATATGTTTGCTTCAGTGGTTAAGTGTACAGGGAGTGTCTGAGAAGTTTTGGGTTCAAGCCTTGGCTTGTGCAAAAGTTTTGTTTTTATGAATAAACCCCTATCTCTAGTCAGTAGGCTTTTAAATTAATGTGGGTATTTCAGAGCAGAAAGGGTCTGCTGGTCTAAGGGATAAGTGGCGTGTTGTGGTTACCTGAGGTCTGAAGTTCAAGTCCTGGTATGCGCAGTAGCCTGTTTTATTTTGCTGATAGGGCTGTGTGGGAGTTTTAATCAACCTAAACTACTGAAGAGTTGTAGTTGAATTCGAATTAGGTGGTTGTGGGAGGAGTGGACCGTTTTGAGTGATTTGGGGAGGAAATTATGAGAATGTGAAAGTAGTGGGAGAGTTTGTGCCGAATTTAAAGTCTTGCCTCTCCTATTTTTGGCTTCGATTAGTAGTTTCTTTCCATTTCAGTTTCTGTCAACATTCTTTTTGACCTTTTTCCATTGTGCCAAATTTTGCTAGGGACTTTGGATATCTTTTGGGTTTTGCTTTGTCTTCGATTTTGCTCTTCTTTTCAATCTCCTTGCCTACCGATTCTCTCTTCTTTTCTCTCACTCCCAATCGGTTTTTCTCTTTGGCCGAATGATATTTCTACTCCTCTCTCAATTCTTTGGGTTTTAACAACCCTCTCTCTTCACCTTGTTGTTTTGGCCGATTACTCTATCTCTCCTTCTTCTATTCTTTCGGTTTTGGCAATTGTTCTTTGACCAATCAGGTTCGAGTGCTCATGGTTGTTTTCTTTTTCTCTCTCTACCGTAATAGTCTTTCACCTAACATATTCCTTTGCTACCGATTATTACTAACGGTGTGGTTGTGTTAGCCTTTGCCTTTGTCGTATCGTGTGATTTTTGGCCTTCGTTTTGGGGGTAGGCCGATTGCTTCTTTTCTCTATATTTGGGTTGTATTTTCGATAAGTGGATATTCGTTTGGTTTAAACTATTCGTGTGAATAAATGTTAATAGGATTCGGTTGGAATGCAGGTAATCACTAAGGAGCAAGTGATCAGTCTTTTACAATGGTTTAAGTGTGCAAGCCTCAATCGATCGATCAAGGCAAGTGATAGTTGCTCTTTTGCATAAGTGTTTGGCTAGGGTTCTTTTTAATTCAATTGGTAGACGATTAACCGTATGTGGTGATTAAATATAGGTTTGGAGTGCTTGTGGACTATTTGTGCACTTTCGCAACAAGGTGTGTACAAACACAACTCCGACTATAGGAAACAACAAAAGTCAGAATAAGTGAACGTCGATGCCTCACGGGCATGCTCGCGACCATTTAGGTATGCCACGTGAGTAAACATGGGCAAATAGTCGACATGGCCGGTCATGAGTGATTTCATGGGTTAAGGCCGTGTTGGGCCATTTTGGGCCAAACTAGGCCGGGTGGGCCCTACACGATTGTGTGGAAATTATTGGACCAAGCTGTGTATACACACGGCCAAAGCCATTATGGGCCGTATGGGCCACACAGGCTTGTGGGCCTACATGGGCCCGCAATATGGGTCGTTGGCCTATTTTCACTGTTTGACTGTTAAGGTTGCACGGGTCGCCCGAGACGACTGTGGACCTACTGATGGGTCAGTAAGTTCACCTAGACCCCTATTTGATAAAATGACAATTTTGCCCCTATGTGATGTATGACTATATTTTGGCATGATATTTTAACTGCATTGAGTAGATGTGTAATATTATGATAAGACAAGACATGTTGCATGATGTGCTACATGGGGATGGGTTTATTATGATTGGAGGAAGTGGATTGTATTGGCAGCCCTGTTGCAAATACTGTTTAGTGCCACAACCGGTGCTACTTGGAGTGTAGAGATGGGTGGGTTGATTATATCCCCACATAGAGTGTAGGGTTGGACGGAGATGGAATGTAGAGGCTGGTTGGGTAGGATTTCTTGATTACATATCTGTACCGTTACTATCATTGAGATGGGCTCAGGCCCAAACTGGTACTGATATTGTAATGGGCTAAGGCCCTAATTGAAACGGAACCACTACTGAAATGGGCTTAGGCCCAGACTGTATTTGCTTACTGTATGGTTGTTTGATATGGGATTACACACTGAGTTTTGTTTATCTATGCAGGTAATCCCCAAACTTACATGGATCGGTGCAGCGGGGGACTCAGGGGTGGCCACACAACTACTATTAGTTTCGCATTTGATTTTGATTTTAGGTATTATTAGTTATGGTATTTTTATTGTAATAAAGCCTCTTGGATTTTTATTTTTAATTTGGGATTTTATTTGATTTGACTTATAACTGAAGCAGTAAGGAAAGATGCAGGATTTCAAAAAGATAAATGCTTTTCAAAGATACCACGAATATGCCACTTGTTTTAAAAGCTTCCGTAAGAAATAACGTTTTAAAATTAATGACGTCTTAATATGATTAACTTTTGTCAATGACTCACATTTTGAAAATGAACGACACGTCCTAAAATTATCTTTAAAATCACACAAAGAGGTTAAATAGAGAACGAGTTTTTCAATGATATCTCTCTTTAAGAAAAACACTTCAATATGACATCGCCAGATTCGGCCATAACGTCCAGGCCAGATATGGGGTGTTACACTCTCCACTAGATAATATCTGCAAGAAAAGGCAGTCACATAATGCAAAACAAGTAACACAATACCGTATTGATAAGGGTGTTGCTGACTCAGGAAGAGAAACAACAAAACTTTGAGAAAGGGTAAGGAAAGTAGTAAGCAAAAGCACAATAAGTTGAAATGCATACCTAGGCTTAAGGATCCTTTTCTGTTGTGAAACATTTGTAACTAATTGATCCTCTGTTGCGTCATATCTAACTAAAAACAAACATTAAAATTTTAACAAATAGCTTCCCAATAAGATAAAATTGTCATATTCTTTTATCATTGTTAAATGTGTACTGTACATGGATCACTAGAAGAAGCTAATTTTCCAAAATTATCACATGAAAAACCACTTTTAGACTAGATGAAATACTATTTCTTATGAGTAGGAGGGTTAAAGTATAAGAGCAGAAACCAATAGGTCGAGATAATTTAAGCTCCTCCATATTAACAGGTGTCAAAAAGAAAATATCTTTCTTGACTCGTATTCTTGAGTTTTGGTACACCAAAACCTTCTTCAAAACTATTTTTTTTACAAGACTGAGGATTTAAGTATTCATCAATCAACTTTAGCTTCTCCTTAGAAGTGATCTAAACTATAAAGTTTCACTTTACCACGTCATCAAAAATCTTTATTGCCAAGAATTTAAACCCTTGCACTTTTTCTAACTCTAGACAATTAAAACCTATTACATAAAATATTACAAGTCTTTCTTAGGTCCAAGTACAAAAGCGTTGTCATTAGTAACTTAATAGTTGGTGCAAACCTTCGTTGAATTAGAATATAAATAAAAAAATACACAATAATTTTAGTGCTATCATAATATAAATAAAAATGAGGTAATATCTATATTAACAATACAAATCAAAGAAATCTAAAAATAGACAATACAAACACAGATGCCGGTGAGTAAAGTTTGACAAAACCAATTAAATGGATATGCAAGGATGTCTTGAGAGCATAAAGCCAAGACTAACTAACCCTTACACAAAAAAAAAAAAAAAACAAATTGACAATTCTAAAACCCTATTCTTACTGGAAAAAAAATTCTAAATTTTAAAGATATCATTAATGAATGATAAGTCAAATTATAACACATTCGACCAACATAGTATAAAGAACCTTAGAAATAAAAATAGAAATTCAGCACTAAAGCATATATCATTTGTTCTTAGGTTAATAAAGGCCAAAAATTAACATCACTCTGATCACAACAATTTTAAACTTGGCAGATAAATAATAAGGTAAAAATTATACACAACAAAAGGAAGCTTGAACAGAAGTAAAATGGAATCAATGAATTAAAAAAATACAAAATGGCACAGCAATACAAGCATTATCCAACTATCATAGATGCATAAAATAGATAACATATACATATCTAAAAATGATCCAATACCAGACAAGACAAACCTTGGTTGATGCATCCGATGCCTCTGCAGAACCAATGTTTTTGCTTGGTGTAGCCTTACGCTTTTTACCCTTCTGAAACAAGAAGAAAAAGAATCTCATTTGGCCCAAAACTGATAGTTAATCATATCAAAAACTTCATAACATACAAAAGATTTTGAAATAACATTTGCACCTGTTCCTTGTCAGCAAGAAGAATGTCTATAGTAGCATGAGGGGATTTTGAAAATTCCAATAATTTGGCAGTAACTTTCTCCTTCAAAATAGAAATGACTTATACCCAAAGAAGTAAGAAATTTTATTGCATAAAAGATGGTACATTTTATACATTTCTTACTTACCTTTCTTACACTAGTCCTCACAAATGGAATATTTCGCAAATCACAGAAATCAACCAATTTTTTTTTAACACATTTGTTAATTTTTCTCTTACTTTTACTTTTTGTTTTTCCTGCTGAAAAGATAATACCAGACGCATACCATTGGGAATATCTTTAAGCTGATTACCATGACCCTAAAAATGAAATCAAAGTTCAAAAAACAATCATAACACAAAGAAAATGACTTGAATGAAACTAGATCCTTAACCCCAGGAAAGAAAGCATACCTTTTCAATTGACAAAATTTTAGACGAGGAAGACCTTGCAACAGAAGGAACTGGATACCTTTCTACGACTTCCCTTTCCCTTATAGGCCTATCACTACTAGGATCCACATGCTCTTTCTTCTCAGCTGAATCACGACCAGATTTCCTAAAACTCCTATTTCTCAGCCGAATGGCGATGCAGCAAACGGTCGGGGAAAATCTAAAGGATTTGGGAAAAAATTTTAGGGGAAAAAATAAGGGATTTCGAGAAATTAGTTTAGGGACAAAACTAAGCCTAGCAAAAACGGCGTCATTTCGTTAAAAATAAAAGGATATTTTGTAGCGTTTTTCTCATAAACGCCACTACTACTTTACCTTTTGCAGTGTTTTTCGGTTAGTGCCACTAATGTATAACATTTGCGACGTTTTTGGTCTAAACACCACTAAAAATGCGGCTAAAAGCGTAATTTTCTGAAGTGACATAGTGCATTTTCTTTGAACACTCTTGGGTTATTCCAAAACTGAGCACCCTTTAAAATATGCAGATGTAGCCACCGACCCCATTAAACCCATACTTCCCCCTCCATAGATCAGCTTAATTTTTCATTAGCTATCACTTTGCCTAATTTTATAACTATATATATAAAAGTTTTATCTTTTTCTGGATAAGATCCATAAAAGACACAAATATTTTCATACTTTTGAGTTGAAGTACTTGCCATGTTTTTTTTTTTTTAGTGTCTGAATGTAAATGAGGGGGTAGTGCATTATATAAGGTTCGAACCCCACATACAGTAATAATAAAATAGAAATAGGAGATAAGATGTCAGAAAAAGAAATCAAACAATTCAGAGGCAAATATTTCTTGAGAAGAAAAATTCGAAAAGGAACATGCTATAATTAATTATCAAGTGCTAAAAAAAATGAATCTCGAGACAATAATACAGAAGAGAAAAACCATCATGCGCGACAAAAAATCTAAAAATAGACAATAATAAAATATTGATATTAACAACCTTTTTTATTTTTTGAAAATTTTTGTACTTTTTTTCAAATAGACGAGACCAATATAAATAACATTGATACAAAAATTATGTAAAATGAAAGAAATATATGATTATTGCAAATGAAGATTAAAGGTTGAGAATTATTTATAATAGTTGTGATTGTGCCTCACATCTTCCTCTGATTTTATGTCCTATAACGTCTTAAATGCCTTCTATAAGTCAAGGACCAACTTCCCATCCAATTTTCTTATAAACTGGCAAACAATGTCTTTTATCATCAGATTCCCAAGACGATTTCATTCATATTGGAACTGAGACCATAAATCAAGAATTTCTTTTTAGCATAGCTCCAGTAGGATGGGTCTCAAGAGAAATTCAAATATCTCCAAAATTCTCACACAATCCGTCCTTAATGAATATTATTTTTTCTTCTCTATTTACAAATGTCATCCCAATAGCTCTACATTGACCATTACAGGTCCATCTAGCACACTTGTGACAAATCACTCGAAGGCGCTTTCTCTTCGCTTTCTTGCATAACTGTTCCTACCTATGCTAGGTAAATGCAAAAAGGAAGATATTCCTCAAATTGTACCTTTTCTTCAATGATCACTTGAATGTCTGTAGGCATGCCTTTATACATGAGCATCCTTAATATTTCCCATCTAACCTTGTAAAGCTTCACTATCATATTTCTGGGGAGACAAGAAAATCATTTGTGCAACTTTGAAACAATGTTATCCATTTTGAAAAAAAAAAGTTTGAGAAAAAGATTAGAATACTTTTAAAGCAAAGAAAACGAGATGAGAGATAAGAGTAAAAAGGTTTTGAATTAGAGAAAATTTAAAAGTAAGAATATACAATATTAGTTTTATGGGTAGCTGATGGGACCGACTATAAAGTCACAGAGTACCATTATCCGCCATTTAACCGGGTTAAAAAAACAAAAGAGAATTGAAATAAATAGAAACAATGTAACAATCTAATTTTTAGTGGTGTCGAAAATAGTGATTTCGGGGCCTTCAAATCCAACAAGTAAGTTTTTAAATATTATTGTTTAATATTTACAAGTCAAATGTCATTTTAAAATTTTTTTGATTTGATAATTTATATTATATAAGCGATTTATTAAGTTCAAGTGGTAAGACCCTAAGGTCAAGTGGTTTTAGAAAATGAGGTATCAGGAGCTGATTTCTATAAACCAAGCTGTAAATATTTTTATAAATATTTACGGAGTGCCATTAAGGTGGTATTAAAGTTTCGTTGAAAATTTTTAACGTTTCGATAATTAATTAATTAAAAAGAACTAAATTGTAAAGGATGCAAAAGTTAATCGCTATAAATTTTTTTGTATTAAATAGTCACATAATTAAGAAATGAAAGTTTTAAAGTGAAAATATACCTTAATTATATTGATGTACAGTTAGCAAGTGGAAATAAAAAAAAATTTATGTATTTAAAATGTTTAAATTAAAAGATTTTATATGTTAAATTAATAATAAAAGAATACAACAAAAGTTATATCATTATCATCTTCATTTCATGGTTTTGGAACCGAAACTCAAGAGTTGAAGAACACCAAGCTTTCAGTCAAGCCATTTTCCTTTGCATGGTATGAAATTGAAGCCCATTTTAAGTCATTTTTATGTTTTTGAGATTGTTACAACTAGGTCCAGCTAACCTGTACCTTCGATTTTGAAATTGTTAAAGATTTTGAATGTCGCCATTGATGAGTCTAGTGATTTTTTATGTTAAATTATGAATTTGAAATATTATTTGTTATTTAAAAGTATTTTGTTAAGTGATTTTTGATGAATTTATCGATTAGGGACTAAATTGCTAAAATAATAAAAGTGCAAGGTTTTGATGTGAAATTGTTGCAAAATGGGCTGAAATGGAGGCCATGAATATTCAGCTAGTGTAAAATTTTAATAAAAATGGTTAATTTGCATGTTTTAGGCTTAGGGACTAAATTAAATAAAAGTAAAATGTTAGGGGCAATTTTGTAAAAATGTTAAAAATGACTAAATTGGATAAAATACATTGTTTTACTATCTAAATTAATAAATTGAATGAAATTATTAATTTAGATCAAGATAGGGTGGAAAATCAAAGAGAATGGAAAATTACCAAAATACCCCTATACTTTGACATTTCTGTAATTTAGCCAAGTAAGTTTGTACGTTTAATAGAATTTTATATCATGTTTAAATGCTATCATTTTTTAATATCAAATTATGTCTTAGCAGAAAAATCCAACATTGTATCGGCGATCATCGACCAATGAAAATGGATAGCTTCGGCTATCAAATATGAAAAAGGATAGCTTCGGCTATCGATTATGAAAAGGGATGGTGAAGACAATCAACTATGAAAAGGGATGGTGACGACCATCGAATATGAAAAGGGATAGCTTCAGCTATCGATTATGAAAAGGGATAGGTTCGACTATCGATTATGAAAAGGGATAGCTTCGGCTATCGATTATGAAAAGGAGTAGTTTCTGCTATCGATTATGAAAAGGGATAGCTTTAGCTATCGATTATGAAAAGGGATGGTGACGACCATCAACTATGAAAAGGGATGGTGATGACCATCGATTAATGAAAAGGGATGGTTTTGACCATCGAATATGAAAAGGGACGGTTACGACTATTGTTTAGCACACTTTGTGTGAGCTCCGGTAAGGGTTTCGATTGACTTCACCACGAAAAAGATGGAAAGGTATGATGTACTAATGATCAAATTTTGAATATTCATGTTTATTAAAGGTATTATATAAGTGATGCTATGTTATGTACCCATATCTTACCATGTGATGATATTGCTAAGTTATGTGTTTAATCACTAGCTTGTGGCTATGGTTTTATATTTATGTCTTATGTGTATGCAGATGGATGGTAAGTGCTCAATAAGAACTAAGACATGTTTATATGAAACTCAATGGAATGGTGATACATGGAAAAACATGATATGTTGTGATGGATGATAAATCCAATTGAATCATACTCAAGTATAATGGTTATCCATGCCAAATTTATATGAATCATGTTTAAATGAACTAACATGTGTTGCTGATGTGCTAGAGCTTATGCTAAGGTTGTGGATATGATTGATGTTTATGATTATGCTTGTACTATATATACAAAAAAGGTGAGAAAAGGAAATGAAACAGTAAGTACGTAATTGGGATGTATTATGATGTATTATATGTAAGCAAATTGCTTATGCTATGGATAAATACACTAAGTCGAGAGTTAATAATGTTGTTTAGGCTTATGATAAGCTTTGGGGACAGGATGGAAAGTAAGTAAATAGAAAGACATATAATCTTATAAAAGGGATTGATGATATATGATATGTCTCATGAAATCTTATCATGTTATGAATGGTCAATAAATATGCGATAGTAATAAACTTACTCATTTGTGAGTTGATGATCATATCGATTTATGAATCTTATAGCATTGGAATAGATTTATGTTTATTCTATAAAGTTTATTATTAAGATGGAATATCATGCTTAAAGTTTATACGAGCTTACTAAGCATTCATTGCTTATGTAGTTTTTCTTTTACCTTACAGATTATCGGAAGCTTGATTGAGTTGGAAGCTAGTCGGAGATCCACCACACTATCCATTGATTTTATTGGTAGATTTTAATGCTTTGATCGTGGTTATAATGGCATGTATAGGTGGAGTATGTATAATGATTAGTTGATGATATTGGCATGTAATATTGCTATGAATTTATGAAACTTATGTTATTTTGATCCCTTGATGGTTGGTGTGTTTTTGGCACTTTAATGCTTAATGGTTGGTATTTATATGATCAAATTGATGCCTGGTTTTTACGACCAAAGATGTAAGTGTTGGCATGTTTGCAAAATGATCATTTAGGGCATGAATTGATATGGAATTTAGTTAAGTATAATTGATTGAATTATGAACCATTTGGTATGTTTGAATGTGAATTTGGATTTTGGTCAATTATGGTATAACTTGTTATGGTATTAAGGTAAATATATATATGGGTGGAATATGGTTTACTTTGGAAAGGTATTGAACTAGATGTGTATGATGTAAATATGGTATATAAATGTCGGTTGTTTGGTACCATTTGGAAATGGTTGGTTTGTGTCATTTAGGTAGATTGATGATGCTTCTGAGGAATGGTCAAAAGGGTAAGGTTATTTTGATATGGCATGAATCTAATATGGTATGTTGATATGTATCAATTGTGATATGTTTTGGCATGGAAGCAAAATAGTTGATAAATGGTAAATGTGCCCATGTTTAGGTTGACTTGATGAATTATGTTTGTGGTGCCTTTTGGCATATTGGTTGTATGGATAAATGAACCATTTGAATTGGTCTTAAAATGCATGTTTGGGTATATTTTTTATGCTTGAAATAGGAGCAAATGACTTGTATGTATGAACATGTTTTGGGTGAGAGAAATGACTTGAAAATGGTCTATTTCTTGTCAACACAGCCTAAGACACAGGCGTGTGTCTTAGCCGTGTGTGACACACAGTCATGTGACATGACCATGTGTTCTCTGTAGGTTTTTAAAGGTTGTATTTCAAGAGTTACATGGCCTAGCACACAGGCATGTGACTTGGTCGTGTGAACCAAGTCAAATAGTTACACGGGCACAGACACGGGTTGCGACACGGCCATGTATCCTACTTTGAATGTCTACACGGGCGTGTGACCCCTACAGTGTAAATTTTCTATTTTTTTCATAAAGTTTTAAATGTTTCTGATTTAGTCCCGTATCATTTCTAAAGTATTTCTAAGGCCTCCAGGGATTGAATTAGGGACATTATGCATATGTTTGATTAGATTTTGAAATGATTATGAAATGTTGTGAATGAATGATTTGAGTTACGTTTTTATGATCATGCTCTGTAACCCTATTCCAGTGACAGATACGGGTTAGGGGTGTTACAAACAATAGCAATGATAATAATATTTATATTAATATGAACTCCTAATTAGTAAAATATATATTTACACCTAAACATTCTTGTAACAAGGACCAAAAAGACAAATAATTTCATCTTGAGCAAATTGATTTTCTAAAAATAATTTGAGTCTTTGTCCATTTACATTGAATATTACCATTCTTTGGATTCTCAATATCGACTGCCTCATGAGGGTACACATGCTTTATAACAAATGGACCACTCCACCTTGATCTTAGTTTTCCAGGAAATAAGTAAAGTTAGGATTTATAGAGCAAAACATTTTGTCCAACATCAAATGTCTTTCTTAAAACCATCTTGTTATGAAAATCTTTGGTTCTTTCTCTATTTATTTTGGAATTCTCATAAGCATCATTTCTAAGTTCTTCAAGTTCTTTAATTTGCAACTTTCACAACTTAAAAGCATCATTAAGATTGGAGTTAAGCATTTTAATTGCCCAATATGCCTTATTTTCAATTTCCACAGGTAATGACAAGGTTTTCCATAGACTAATCGATAAGGAGACATGCCCAATGATGTTTTGAAAGTAGTTTGGTAAGCCAATAATGCATCATTAAGTCTTAAAGACCAATCTTTGTGAGTTGGGTTAACCTTTTTTGTCTAAAATGTTCTTAATCTCCCTATTTGCAAGTTCTACTTGTCCATTTGTCTGAGGGTGATAAGGGGTTGCAACTTTGTGTGTAATGGTATATTTTTTCATTAATGATTCAAAAATTTTGTTGCAAAAATGTGTGCCCCCTATCACTTATAATAGATTGAGGAATCCCAAATCGACTTAAAATATTTTCTTTTAAAAACATAATCATTGTTTTGTGATCATTATTTTGACATGGAATTGCCTCTATTCATTTCAAAACATAATCTATTGCAACCAAAATGTATAAGAAAGCAAACGATGATGGAAAAGGTCCCATGAAGTCAATACCGCAACAGTCAGAATTTTCAATCACCAAAATTGGATTCAAAGACATTATGTTTCGTTTTGAAATGGATCCATAATTTTAGAAATTTTCACATGATTTGCAAAAAGTATAAGTGTCCATAAATAAGGTTGGCCAATAAAATCCACATTGTAAATTTTTTGCAGTTTCTTGGATGAAAAATGACCACCACATGCCTCAAAATGACAAAAATTAATGACACTATGTACCTCATTGTCAGGTATGCATCTTCAAAAATTTAGATCAGGGCAGTATTTGAACAAATACGGAATATCCCAATAAAAAATTTTTACCTTAGAAAAGGTATTCCTTTTATCTTGTAAACTCCACTTAGAAGGAATTTTTCCTGTCGCAAGAAAATTAGCAATTTCAGCAAACCATGGTATAATAGAGATATTTAAAATTTGTTCATCAAGAAAACTATCGTTAATTGGGGAAGTTCAAAATATTTATCGCAAACAAGTCTTGACAAATGGTCAACCATAACATTTTCTACTCCTTTCTTATCTCAAATGGTGATGTTGAATTCTTGAAAAAGATGAATCCAGCTTGTAATAACCTAAGTTTGCCCAGCCAAATAAATAAAGAAACAAAAACAAAATAATAAAGTCCTTTTACAGTCCAAATGGGTGGCCCAATTAGTCAAAAAACCCAAATACCCGGTTACACCTAAGCCCAAGCACCTAAATTCATACATACAACCCAAATGGCCCAATAAGTTAGTAGAAGACAAAAGGCCTAGGGTTTTAGAAACCATAGGCGCCGCAAACACTCCAACCGTCGTGCCTTTTCGTCTTGCGTCGTTCCAGTGACCCTCCATCAACGTCTCCACTGGCGCCGTGACTCCAGCCTTGTATCACACCGTAATCAGTGCACAAATCAACGCCAACGCACTCCTCGCTGTGGGATCCTCGATGGTACCTGCAAAAGGGGAAAGAAGAACAGTAGAGACGAATGCAAATATGGCAAGAAATAAAATCAATGATTGTAAATTTATTTTTAGTGGCTATAAAAGCCCGAATCAAGAACGATGTAAGGGGAATTTTTTTGATATATACACATATACAATAAATTACCAGCATCTTATCAAAGAAACAGAGGTGATATGCCTTTACCTTTTTTTTATTTTTTCTAAATACATGCAAGTGTTATTAAAATAAACTAAAAAGAAATCTACTGTTGAAATCGTGTTAAAAAACTGAGGCTCTTCGGCTTCTGACCGCCGTACGTGGCGGAGTTAACGTCGGCACGTGGGCGCGTGGGCTCGTGGGAACCTGGGGACGGAGGCTCGACGGAGCTCCGAGGGCCACCCCTAATCCTCTTTCAGAGGATTTTTTAGTTTTTTTTTTTAAAATCGGGTTTAAAATGATTTTAAGGCCAAAATTTGGCTTATATAGCCCCATGGGAACGGCATCGTTTTGGTTTAAAACAATAAGCTTCAAAACGGCGTCGTTTCAAGGCTGAGGATCTGCATGTTGACCCGTGACCCATGACCCGGGGAGGATTTGCATGTTTTTGGTAAATGGGCAAATTGTTGTTTGAGCCCTTCCACATTTTTTTCATTTTTTAATTTTGTTTAATTTTAAATTTTATATTTCAATTTGGCCCTGACCTCTTTATTTTGGTTTCAATTTAGTCCCACCTGCCAGTATAAAACTTTTTTTGCAAACGATGCCGTTTCGAGATTAGGGCAAATTGCTCAGTGAGTCCTTCAGATTTTTGTGCGCGTTCCAATTAGGTCTAAACCTTTTTTGTTATTTTAAAATTAGCCCGAGAACTTTAGTTTTATTTAATTTTAATCCTTTTAAATATTTTTGCATAATTTATTTATTAAATACTTTATATATTATTTATTTTACTATATTTATATGTAAATTATTACAAATTATATCATTTTTATTATTTATTATATTATTTTTATATCATTTTATTATAAACTATTTATTATTAAAAATTTTGTAAATTATTATTGAAAATTACATTTTACATATCATTATTTAGAGTTTAGTATGTAATATTTTAAAATTTAATGTGAAATTTTGTTCCTATTTAACATATTAATATCTTTTATAAATATATTAAGTTATTAAATCATACAATATATTTATATATATTAACCAGTGTTTAAAATTTTCCTTTATTATTTATATATATTGTTTTAAGTATTTTTTACCTTATTTATTCTTTTTAAATTGTATTTAGATTTTATCCTTTTTACGTACATAATTTGTTTGTTTATTTTAGTACCCTTTTTCATATTTATTTGATGTTGTTTTGATATAATAATCTTATCTCGTAAATTATTTGTTATTTTTATATTATTTATTGTTTTTATACATTTGCATGAAATATTATTGTATATATATATTATGTAATTTATATTGTTCTATTCATTATTCGCCACGTTGTATTTTGCATGGAATGATAATGTATGTATATTTACGTTTTTACGATTATATATGCATGAGATGATAAATATTGTGTGATTTATGTCATTATTTATTTTTTTCCTCTATATTACATTTGCATGAAATGTTAAAGTATGTATCATATAGCTTAGTTTATTTAATATTGATCTTTTCTATAATAGATATATCATTGCTTTTAAAAAAAATATATCTCATTCAATCCAAAGGAATTTTAAAAAGAGAGGCAATGTTTTTGGTATTTAGGAATTTGGGAAGTAGTGCCCTAACATTCTAGGTTGCGGTTTTCCGTTTATCTAAACGCCTAAAAGTATCATTATAAATAAGTTTCGTAAATCACGAAATGATTTTAGTTACAAAAGTTTAAGAATATTGTGTCCAATCATGCTGGATGTGATATTTGTAATCTTTTGGAGAAAAAACCTCGATTTTCAGCAAATTATTATAGTTTTAAAAAGGGATCTTATGTCCAAAATTCTTCAAACTTTCGGCTTCAAGACAGAAAACTATTAAACTTGGTACCAATTTTGGGCGTTGCGAGGGTGCTAATCCTTCCTCGCACATAATCGACTCCCGAACCTATCTTATCATGTTTTCGTAGACCAAAATGTTTTATAAGGTGATCCAATCACACCTAAAAAGGTTGGTGGCGACTCCCGTTTTTAAAAAATCTCATTTTTAATCAGGAGGTTTCGACAGCTTGGTGACTCCACTGGGGAAATCAAGACAGTCAAGCCAAGAAATTGATTATTTTCTGTCTTAATGTCGGAAGTTTGGAAAATTTTGAAAATATTGATCCTTTTTACATGTGTTTGCTGCATATGTTTGTTATCTTGTTGCTGTACACACTACATTTGCATGACCATTGTGGTCGTACCCTTAAGTGGGAGTAAGAAGCTACGTTTTCGTGATGTTTTCACCTCCGTATAGGCTAGTGGATTGCTTCTGGGATACATCTGTACCTATGTCTTCGTGAGATTTTCATCTCCGTATGGCCATAGGGAAATGTGTCCCCCTGAACCGAACTTGGTCCAAATGAACCTATAATGGGTGAAGACCGAGGAATCTGCTAGTTCAGGTACCCTCGCTTTAGAACTAAAACGCATATAGTGAACTTTAAGTGCTTACCCTAAGGAGCATAGTGATAGCCTTTAGTAAACTACCCTTATAAGTACTTGTTTATTATACTTTTATATATGATACTAACTTATTTTATTTTGCTATCATTGCGTGTCACTCAACATTTAAAGGTGTCGATTCACGGTTCAATTTCTAGATTAGAAAGTTTTGTAATGAGGAACGAATATCTTGATAAAGTGGAGGACAACGCTTCTATCTGTGCGTTGTCAGAAAAAACCCAGTTAGAGAAAGGAGATAGTGTTACCGAAGGGTATACGTTAGAATTGTGGGACTTCACTCGTATCAGTTCGACACAGAATGTGACTCGGGAGTTGAAAAACATTTGGGCCCAATGGGATGACGAGGCTAAGTAGCTGTTCTACCAGAATTATGGAGATCTCCCCTATTTGCTAGACATCAAGGTGGATAAGCATTTGTTTCGAGCTATGGTACAGTTTTGGAACACTGCTTATAGTTGTTTTACATTTGGGGAGGTAGACTTAGTACCTAGTTTGGAGGAGTATACAACCTTGCTTCGTTGTCCGAAAATCCAAGGTAACAAAGCTTATGTTAAGGCTGCTAATCTTCCTACTTTCGTGAAGAAGTTAATGATGATCACAGGGATGAGTGAACAGTGGACCGCAGCTCGAGTCCAACAAAAGGGTGAGGGTAAATGTATTCCGTGGGCAAGCTTGAGGGATCTAATATTGGCACACCCAGATGTGAAGAGGAGGGTTGATGTCCTGGCCTTAAGTATTTATGGTTTGGTGATTTTCCCAAAAGCTATGGGACACATAGATGAGGCAGTCGCAGATTTATTCGATCGACTAGGTAAGCAGAATACACATGTGCCTGCAATCCTAGCTGAGACATTTAGATCCTTGAATGCATGTCGGAGAGTTGGGAAAGGTAGTGGAAGCTGCCAACAAAAACATCAAGAAGATAGTGGGGAAAATGACTAGACTTACAGAGATTGGCATGAGAAATTACCATTTGCACTCCTAGCTTATCGAACATCCGTCAGAACCTCAACTGGGGCAACTCCTTTCTCGTTGGTTTATGGGATGGAGGCGGTGTTACCCATTGAAGTGGAAATACCTTCTCTTCGAATTTTGTCAGAGATAAAGCTGGATGAAGCAGAATGGATTCAATCGCGGTATGACCAATTGAACTTGATTAAAGAAAAGAGGCTAAGGGCTAGTCGTCATGGTCAGATGTATTAGAAGCGAATGATGCGAGCTTATGACAAGAGAGTTCATCCAAGAGAATTCCACGAAGGGGACCTTGTATTGAAAAAGATTCTTCCCATACAGAAGGACTTTAGAGGAAAATGGATGCCGAATTGGGAGGAACCATATGTTGTGAAGAAAGCTTTCTCTGGTGGTGCACTGATTTTGACAGAAATGGATGGGAAAAGTTCACCCAATCCAGTGAATTCAGACTCAGTCAAGAAGTACTTTGTCTAAAGGGAAAGGAAGCTAAGGTGAAAACCCGCAAAGGGCGCCTTGAGACCAAAGGGGTTTTGAGTTGAAAACCCGAAAGGGCTGCTCAAATTTCGAAAAGCATACAGCGATCTTGCTATACTGATTTTAACAAAAAGTGAAGTGTGTTACATACCGGGGCATCAATAAAGTACTTTGGATCTTCTAAACACATGTTAAACTCAAAACAGTCTTTATGGAATTTGTATGCAGAAGCCCAAGTTGTGATATGTTGGACATCGAATTTTTGTTCTGTTTGCTATCTTTGGATTCTTTTTCTTCTCAAAGATATGTTTTCAGATTAATTTCATGTTGTATTTTGATGATTTATCTAACTATTCTCAAGATCAAATTATCTGTCTTCCAAAGTGCATTGCTTTGAAATAATGATTGATGAACTAAATATTTTTACAAACAAAGTTTTGTATATTACTCTGGAAATCTCTAGAGAATACGAGGAACTGAAACAAAACAATTGTTTAAAGAATTCTCATGAGTGAGGGTCGAAGGTATTCGAGAAAATTTCTTCTTCAGTCCAAAGGTTAATTGGACAATCCAAACGATTCAATCTTAGGAGAGGATCATCTCCTGCAGGTTGTAACATTCGGAGAACGGTACAATAGGACAAATCTAATTCAAAACATAGGAGCAGAGTATGATTGATACTTTGAGTAAAATAAAGGTGGAACTTTGATGGATGAATGAGTAAAGACGTCCGGAATAGGAGACATTTCCATAACATCTTGCATTATAATATGTCTATTTAGGAGCATTTGACTCATTTCGATCATGGCACCCTAATCATTAGGCCGGCACATGGGCGCATGGGCAAGTGGGAACCCGAGGACAGAGGCTCGACAGAGCTCCGAGGGCCACCCCCCAATCCTCTTTCAGAGGATTTTTTAGTTTTTTTTTAAAATCCGGGTTTAAAATGATTTTAAGGCCAAAATTTGGCTTATATAGCCCCATGGGAATGATGTCGTTTTGGTTTAAAACAATAAGCTTCAAAACGGCGTCGTTTCAAGGCTGAGGATCCGCGTGTTGACGCGTGACTCGTGACCCGGGGAGGATCCGCGTGTTTTTGGTAAATGGGCAAATTGCTGTTTGAGCCCTTCCACATTTTTTTCATTTTCTAATTTTGTTTAATTTTAAATTTTATATTTCAATTTGGCCCCGACCTCTTTATTTTGGTTTCAATTTAGTCCCACCTGCCAGTATAAGTCTTGTTTTGCGAACGATGCTGTTTCGAGATTAGGGCAAATTGCTCAGTGAGTCCCTCAGATTTTTATGCGCGTTCCAATTAGGTCTAAACCTTTTTTGTTATTTTAAAATTAGCCCTAGAACTTTAGTTTTATTTAATTTTAATCCTTTTAAATATTTTTGCATAATTTATTTATTAAATACTTTATATATTATTTATTTTACTATATTTATATGTAAATTATTACAAATTATATCATTTTTATTATTTATTATATTATTTTTATATCATTTTATTATAAACTATTTATTATTAAAAATTTTGTAAATTATTATTGAAAATTACATTTTACATATCATTATTTAGAGTTTAGTATGTAATATTTTAAAATTTAATGTGAAATTTTGTTCCTATTTAACATATTAATATCTTTTATAAATATATTAAGTTATTAAATCATACAATATATTTATATATATTAACCATTGTTTAAAATTTTCCTTTATTATTTATATATATCGTTTTAAGTATTTTTTACCTCATTTATTCTTTTTAAATTGTATTTAGATTTTATCCTTTTTACGTACATAATTTGTTTGTTTATTTTAGTACCCTTTTTCGTATTTATTTGATGTTGTTTTGATATAATAATCTTATCTCGTAAATTATTTGTTATTTTTATATTATTTATTGTTTTTATACATTTGCATGAAATATTATTGCATATATATATTATGTAATTTATATTGTTCTATTCATTATTCGCCACGTTGTATTTTGCATGGAATGATAATGTATGTATATTTACGTTTTTATGATTATATATGCATGAGATGATAATGTATATTGTGTGATTTATGTCATTATTTATTTTTTTTCCTCTATATTACATTTGCATGAAATTTTAAAGTATGTATCATATAGCTTAATTTATTTAATATTGATATTTTGTATAATAGATATATCATTGCTTTTAAAAAAATTATATCTCATTCAATCCAAAGGGATTTTAAAAAGAGAGGCAATGTTTTTAGTATTTAGGAATTCGGGAAGTAGTGCCCTAACATGCTAGGTTGCGATTTCCCGTTTATCTGAACGCCTAAAAGTATCCTTCTAAATAAGTTTCGTAAATCACAAGATGATTTCAGTTACAAAAGTTTAAGAATATTGTGTCCAATCATGCTGGATGTGATATTTGTACTCTTTTGGAGCAGAAAACCTCGATTTTCAGCAAATTATTATAGTTTTAAAAAGGGATCTGATGTCCAAATTTCTTCAAAGTTTTGGTTTCAAGACAGAAAACTATTAAACTTGGTACCAATTTGCGAGGGTGCTAATCCTTCCTCGCACGTAATCGACTCCCGAACCTATCTTCTCATGTTTTCGTAGACCAAAATGTTTTATAAGGTGATCCAATCACACCTAAAAAGGTTGGTGGCGACTTCCATTTTTCAAAAATCTCATTTTTAATCAGGAGGTTTCAACACACCTAATCAACTTGGGTTTGACATCTTTTTGGAGATAAGATATTTTAAAGCTGCATGATCACTAAATACAACAATAGATGATCCAAGAAGGTAAGATCTAAAATTTTCCAATGCAAAAACTTTTTGGGAAATGTGTCCATATTGTAGTAAACATGTATATGATTTCTATTTATTTGAATGATGAATAAATAAATAAAGTTAATATCACATTTCACTATTATGTCTTTTGTATTTCTGTCTTTCATATTTTTCATGAATAACGAAATTGTGACAAGCAAATATTAGCTCATTGATTGTCTAAGTTCAAACTAATGATAAGTGGCACTGTAAAAGTATTTACATTGCAAGAAAGACAACTTACTTTAATAGATAATCTAAACGAGTCTGTAATCCCGTAAAATAATCAAAGTGAGCATTTGATTCAAATACTTAGAAGGATTATTATGTTGTCTACAATTCCAATCGGGGAGATGACTAATCTTGGCAATCAAAGTAATTGACTCCACGAGTAGTGTAATATCCCGAATTAGGGCCTAATCAGAATAGTGGTTTTGTGACCACAAATCCAAGATAGAAATAATTATTTTATAATTATTTTGAGGTTTATGATATGATTACATGATTGTGTGAAAATTTCGTGAAGAAATTCTATGCCTAAAGTGTTTAAATTGAAAGTAGGGACTAAATCGAATAAATTGCAAAATTTGCATTCTAGAAGTTTTTAGTATGAAATTGCATTGAAATATTAATTAGGAGGTCTTAAATAGCAATTTGACTAATTTAAGTTCATGGACAAAATTAGGACATGGAAGGAATTTTTGGAAAGTTTAGTAGTAAGGGCATTTTGGTCATTTTGTTATTAAAATGAATTAAAAACAAAATCAAAAGCCAATTTTTGTCCATCTTCTTCATTAGGCCGAAATTTCAAGGGTTCTCCATAGCTAGGGTTTGTTTCAAGCTTCCAAGCTCCATAATCAAGAAAGACGTGGAATCGACCTCAATCGAGGAAAAGAAAAGATTGTGGACTAAATTGCAAAATCTTTGTATTTTGGTACCAAGGTAAGTTCATGTGTAAATAATGTAGCATAATTGTTATTTTTAAGTCATTGATGTTAATTATATGATATGCTGATTTTTATCATGAAATATATGCTTTGTGGTTATTTTCGAATGAAATGCAAATTATGTATATTATTTGTTAAATATAAAGTGCTACTGAGTATTGGTTTCGGTATTTTACGGAAGATGGCAAGGATATGTGTTCGAGGAAAATCCCGTTTGAACCTTAGGAATAGATTAGGATACAAGTGACATGTCACTAGGATGGTTGAGCATCCGAACTCGTTGAGTTGAGTCCGAGTTCACTTATGGATGCGAATGTCCGAACTCGTTGAGTTGAGTCCGAGTTCGTGAGATGTAACTAGGCATCCGAGCTCGTTGATTTGAGTCCGAGTTCACTTATGGATGCGAACGCCCAAGCTCGTTGAGTTGAGTCCGAGTTCGCTTATGGGCGGGTTACATGATTGCTGGATTGCATATATGGCACTTATGTGCAAGTTATCCATGTATTCAAATTATATTCCGATGTGTTCAACGGGTAAAGTTATACTCAAATGGAGGAATATTCGAGATGTAAAGAGACGTATTGGTAAGTGATGTGAAATGGATATTTTGGACAGGTATGTATTTAACCCTCGGGTTGAGTATTGATACAATCACGATAAGGTAATAAGATGATGAAAAATGATTAGAAATGTGATATGTGTTTTAGTGATGCATGCTAATGTTGATTGGTATGACCGTTTGTTATGTTACTTATTATTTGCATATGAACTTACTAAGCATTTATGCTTACTCCCTCCTTCTTACTCATTGTAGTTTTGGACAAGCCAGCTCAGGAGTCGGGATAGGTCGAAGGCTCAATCACACTATCCGGAAGACTTTTGGTAAATGGCTTGTAAATTTAAGTATGGCATGTATAGCAATATACCTATTTTGTGTAAATGATCTTATGATATGGTGATGGAATGGTTGAGAAAATATTTGATAATGATAAATTATGAAAATGGTTAGTTTAGATTATGTTTGATGTTAAGGAAAATTATTAAGATACTTAATGCATAAAAACTCATAAAAGGGATGAAATTTGCCATAAACAGAATACTGCAGCAACACTGACACGAGTTTGAAAATTTACTAAAAATCATAGAAATTTAATTTGGTGATGGAGTACATATCAAATTGAATCTTATTATGTCTAGTTTCACATGAAACAAATGAAACAGGTAAAGGAATTATATGTTAAAAGATATTTAAATTTTAGTGAAATATGGTCATAGCAGTTTCTGAATCCCCTGTTCCAAATTTATAAATTCACCATAAATTGTAGAGATATAATTAGGTGGTGTATTTTATATACTCAGAATCATTATTGAGTATAGTTTTAGTAGAAATAAACCTCATAGTCATATGAATTTTGTACAGAGAGAAATGTGGTTCGTAGTAAATAGAGGTTAAACCAGTCAAGTCCTGAAACAGGGGTAACTTTAACTAATAAACTGTATTAATTGGCTCAACTAAAAATTCTAGAAAAAAATTAGTAGATAGGTATATGAGTCTAGATTCAATGAAAATTTACGGATCTTGATTTCGAGTTTCGTAACTTGAGATATGATTTTTCTTGTGACTGTGACGCAAGTAGCTTAAAAGCTGTGAATGTAGAAACAAATAATCCAAAGTTCTAAAAATGTTAAATTAAGCTTAGTAACACCTCATACTCGACTCCGGCGACGGTCTCGGGCGTGGGAACGTTACATTAAGTGGTATCAGAGCAGGTTTAGTCGGTTCTCAGACTACGTGTTGTATGTACGGATTTTGCTATACATGCCATATGTATAAATTGTGATAATGTGACGACTTCTGAACATTTAAATTATTTTTTTTATAGTAAATGGATCCCGATCCACTGTGTGGCGATGAAGTAGAGAGTAACGCGCCAGCTCACTGAAGGAGCAGCACGATCTGAAAATCCACCTCCTACTATTGGTCAGGGAGGAGGAGAAAGGGGTCGGGAAGCCTTTCTCCAAATGATGAGTGCATGGTACACTGAGTTCGTTTGTACGAACCCAAATGTACAACCTCCCCCACCTCCCCCAATTCCTCAACCTGTACCCCCGACGCCTCAAGGTATGGATCTGATGAAATTTCACAGAACTCCAGTTGATAGAATTCGCAAGCAAGGGGCTGAAGAATTTAAAGCAAATATTGATGATGATGCCGAGAAAGCAGAGTTCTGGCTTAAAAATTCTATCCGGGTATTTGACGAATTATCTTGTACACCTGAAGAATGTTTGAAATGTGCTATATCTTTGTTGAGGATTCAACTTATAATTGGTGGAAGACTTTGATTTTGGTGGTACGAAAGAGAAAATAACTTGGGAATTCTTTCAAGAAGAGTTTGGAAGAAATATATTAGTGAAAGATTTATTGATCGAAGCGTAAAGAATTTCTTGAGTGAAGTAAGGTAAATATGACTGATTCTACAGAATATGAAAGAGAGTTTGTTCGATTAAGTAAGTATGCAGAGAGTATGTTCCCACAGAGGCCAAGATATGCCGACGATTTGAAGACGGGCTCAACGAAGACATCAAGGTATTTCTTTGGAATTCTTGAATTAAAAGAAATGGTAGTATTGGTTGATCGAGCTTGTAAGGTAGAAGAATTACTTAAAGAAAAGAAAAGGTAGAGGTGAGACTAGAAATTGGAAGAAAAGACCGATGAGCGGTTCATTTTCACAAAGAACTTGGAAAGTCAAGGAATATGAATCCTCGTTCCCAAGCTTCATTTGGGCAATCATATGAGAATTATAAGAAGCAAAATGTGGGTCCTAAATCCCGCACTACTTGGCAAACCAGTGTAGGGAACTCGAGATTTGTTAAACCCGAGTGCGGCGGTGTGGTAGAAATCATTTTGGTGCATGCAGAGCAAATGAATGTTTTCGATGTGGTTCTCAGATCATTTTATTAGAGATCGCCAGAGAGAGTTGAAAAGAAAAATTTCAGAATACAAAAACAAGTGGGGCGGATTCGAGAGGAAGATATCCAAGAAAAGTCGGAGCGAAGCAAGCGGTAAGAATGTAGCTGTGAGGATGCACAGATTAGACTGAAGGAAGGGCTCCAGCTAGAACTTATGCTATTAAAGCAGCGTGAAGATGCTTCTCTAAATGGTTTGGGGTGTGTGCTCATGCAAGAAGGAAAAGTGGTGGCATATGCTTCGAGGCGATTAAAACCTCATGAGAGGAATTATCCTACTCACGATTTGGAATTGGTCATGTGGTGTTTGCTTTGAAAATTTGGCGACATTATTTGTATGGTGAAAAGTGCGGGTATATACCGACCATAAAAGTCTTAAGTACTTGATGTCACAAAAGACTTGAATTTAAGACAAATGAAGATGGTTGGAGTTATTGAAAGATTACGAGCTTGTTATTGATTATCATCCAGGAAAAGCGAATGTGGTTCTTTGATGCTTTGAGCGAGAAAAGTTACTATTTGCTTTTGAGAGCTATGAACGCTCGGTTAAAGGTATCGATGATGGTTCGATTCTAGCAGAGTTAAGAGCAAGACCGATGTTTTACAAGAGATTTGTGAAGCTCGAGAAAAATGATCAAGATTTGCAAGCCAAGAGAAAACAAAGTGTGAAGTTGATACTGAGTCGATTTTAGAATTGGTTCTAATGGATGTTTAATGTTTAAAGATCGGATTTGTGTACCAAAGAATGAGGAATTGATTCAAAAGATCCTACAGAAGCACATGGTGGTTATTTCTCGATTCATCCGGGTAGTACGAAAATGTATAATGACTTGAAGAAAATGTATTGGTGGAATGGAATGAAAAGAGATATATCGAGTTTGTGTCCAAATGCTTAATTTGTCAACAGTGAAAGTTGAACTCCAAGTGCCTTGGGATTACTTCACCTATCATCGTTCTCGAATGGAAATGGGATCGAATTACCATGGATTTTATATCGTGGTTGCCGTTAACTCCGGGAAGAAAAATGCCATCCGGGTAATAGTTGATGATCGACTAAATCGGCTCATTTTATTCCAGTGCATTACATATTATTCTCTTAATAAGTTGGCTGAATTGTATATCCGTGATATTGTTAGACTTCATGGAATACCTTTGTCAATCATTTCGGATAGAGATCCGAGATTTACTTCACAGTTTTGGCAAAAGTTGCAAGAAGCATTAGGTACAAAGTTAAATTTCAAAGATCGCCTTTCATCCACAAACCGATGGACAATCGTAAAGAGTAATTCAGATTCTTGAAGACATGCTCGATGTTGTGTATTGGAATTTCAAGGAAGTTGGGAAAGATATTTACCATTGGTAGAATTTGCTTACAACAATAGTTATCGACGAGCTTGAAAATGGCACCTTATGAAGCATTGTATGGTCGTAAGTGTCGAACGCCTTTGTATTGGATGAGCTCAAGGAAAATCAGATTTATGGAATTGATCTAATAAAAGAAATCAAGAAAAGGTGAAAGTGATTCAAGATTGTTTGAAAGTCGCTTCAGATAGAGACAGTAAATCGTATGCGATTTGAAGAGAAAAGAGATTGAATATCAAGTTGGTGACAAAGTGTTTTTGAAAGTATCCCGTGGAAGAAAGTCCTTAGATTTGGACGGAAGGGCAAATTAAGTCGCGTTTTATTGGGCCGTATGAAGTAACTGAAAAAGTTGGACCGGTAGCATATCGGCTAGCATTACCACCTGAATTAGAGAAGACTCATGATGTGTTCCACGTATCTATGTTACGTCGGTATCGTTCGGATCCTTCACATGTAGTTTCACTGATAGAAATTGAACTACAACTAGATATGACCTACGAAGAAGAACCGATTAAGATTTTAGCTCGAGAGGTCAAACAACTAAGGAATAAAAATGTTGCACTTGTGAAGGTGTTGTGGCAAAGGCATGGAATAGAAGAAGCTACATGGGAATCTGAAGAAACTATGAGAAATCAATACCCACATCTATTTACCGGTAAAATTTTCGAGGACGAAAATCCTTAAAGGGGGAGAGTTGTAATATCCCGAATTAGGCCTAATCGGAATAGTGGTTTCGTGACCACAAATCTGAGATAGAAATAATTATTTTATAATTATTTTGAGGTTTATGATATGATTACATGATTGTGTGAAAATTTCGTGAAGAAATTCTATGCCTAAAGTGTTTAAATTGAAAGTAGGGACTAAATCGAATAAATTGCAAAATTTGTATTCTAGAAGTTTTTAGTATGAAATTGCATTGAAATATTAATTAGGAGGTCTTAAATAGCAATTTGACTAATTTAAGTTCATGGACAAAATTAGGACATGGAAGGAATTTTTGGAAAGTTTAGTAGTAAGGGCATTTTGGTCATTTAGTTATTAAAATGAATTAAAAACAAAATCAAAAGCCAATTTTTGTCCATCTTCTTCATTAGGCCGAAATTTCAAGGGTTCTCCATAGCTAGGGTTTGTTTCAAGCTTCCAAGCTCCATAATCAAGAAAGACGTGGAATCGACCTCAATCGAGGAAAAGAAAAGATTGTGCACTAAATTGCAAAATCTTTGTATTTTGGTACCAAGGTAAGTTCATGTGTAAATAATGTAGCATAATTGTTATTTTTAAGTTATTGATGTTAATTATATGATATACTGATTTTTATCATGAAATATATGCTTTGTGGTTATTTTCGAATGAAATGCAAATTATGTGTATTATTTGTTAAATATAAAGTGCTACTGAGTATTGGTTTCGGTATTTTACGGAAGATGGCAAGGATATGTGTTCGAGGAAAATCCCGTTTGAACCTTAGGAATAGATTAGGATACAAGTGACATGTCACTAGGATGGTTGAGCATCCGAACTCGTTGAGTTGAGTCCGAGTTCACTTATGGATGCGAATGTCCGAACTCGTTGAGTTGAGTCCGAGTTCGTGAGATGTAACTAGGCATCCGAGCTCGTTGAGTTGAGTCTGAGTTCACTTATGGATGCGAACGCCCGAGCTCGTTGAGTTGAGTCCGAGTTCACTTATGGGCGGGTTACATGATTGCTGGATTGCATATATGGCACTTATGTGCAAGTTATCCATGTATTCAAATTATATTCCGATGTGTTCAACGGGTAAAGTTATACTCAAATGGAGGAATATTCGAGATGTAAAGAGACGTATTGGTAAGTGATGTGAAATGGATATTTTGGACAGGTATGTATTTAACCCTCGGGTTGAGTATTGATACAATCACGATAAGGTAATAAGATGATGAAAAATGATTAGAAATGTGATATGTGTTTTAGTGATGCATGCTAATGTTGATTGGTATGACCGTTTGTTATGTTACTTATTATTTGCATATGAACTTACTAAGCATTTATGCTTACTACCCTCCTTCTTACTCATTGTAGTTTTGGACAAGCCAGCTCAGGAGTCGGGATAGGTCGAAGGCTCAATCACACTATCCGGAAGACTTTTGGTAAATGGCTTGTAAATTTAAGTATGGCATGTATAGCAATATACCTATTTTGTGTAAATGCTCTTATGATATGGTGATGGAATGGTTGAGAAAATGTTTGATAATGATAAATTATGAAAATGGTTAGTTTAGATTATGTTTGATGTTAAGGAAAATTATTAAGATACTTAGTGCATAAAAACTCATAAAAGGGATGAAATTTGCCATAAACAGAATACTGCAGCAACACTGATACGAGTTTGAAAATTTACTAAAAATTATAGAAATTGAATTTGGTGATGGAGTACATATCAAATTGAAGCTTATTATGTCTAGTTTCACATGAAAGAAATTAAACAGGTAAAGGAATTATATGTTAAAAGATATTTAAATTTTAGTGAAATATGGTCATAGCAGTTTCTGAATCCCCTGTTCCAAATTAGAAATTCACCATAAATTGTAGAGATATAATTAGGTGGTGTATTTTATATCCTCAGAATCCTTATTGAGTATAGTTTTAGTATAAATAAACCTAATAGTCATATGAATTTTTTACAGAGAGAAATGTGGTTCGTAGTAAACAGAGGTCAAATCAGTTAAGTCCTGAAACAGGGGTAACTTTAACTAATAAACTGTACTAATTGGCTCAACTAAAAATTCTAGAAAAAAATTAGTAGATAGGTATATGAGTCTAGATTCAAGGAAAATTTACGGATCTTGATTTTGAGTTTCGTAACTCGAGATATGATTTTTCTTGTGACTGTGACGCAAGTAGCTTAAAAGCTGTGAATGTAGAAACAAATAATCCAAAGTTCTGAAAATGTTAAATTAAGCTTAGTAACACCTCATACTCGACTCCGGCGATGGTCTCGGGCGTGGGGGCATTACAAGTAGAGACATAGATGTATTCATTTAAAGAATGGTACATTGTATTGGACCTAAGATGAATTAATTCTTAATCCATTTGCAAATTAATTCACTTGTGACGTTGATGGTGTGATTTACCTAAATCTTGAGTTAGTCACTGACCATGCATATGTAACTCATGTGCTTTGATATAAACGGAGGCTTATGCTCTAAAGATGATCAAGCTGATAGCTAGTATGTTGGGTACATGACTTTTGTATGGTATGACTTTACTAGCAAGAGTAGAGTTCATAGCTCAATTAAAAAGTTAACGATATCCTCTCATTTGCGTTATGTGGATTTGATAAATATGGAACATTTCCATAAGTTGCTTGTTCTTGAATGAGCAATTTATCACAATCATTTGTTGGTAGTGATCATATTAATCATTAAGAAGACATAATGGTAACAATGAGATAAAATAGGATTGTATTGAATGAACAGATTTAACTTAAAGGAATCAAGGATATCATATGAGAGTAACACACACATGACGATGTCATTGGACAAAGCAGTTGGATAAGTTGCTTTCATAAAGAGTATACAATAATGAGTTTTCAATCATGGTACTTCTTGTGGACTGACTTCATGATTTTGAATTATCGGAATGATGCTTCTAGATATAATTGCAATTACTAGAGCCTAATTGTATATGTTTGATTGGTCCTTTTGCTATCTCAATAAAAGCTCGATCAGGTTGTATTTGAATCAGAAGAAAATTCTACGACTTTGGAAATAATTTAATTGAGTTGATTTATTCGATGTGGAATTAAATTGGGTGGTCGTAAGAATTGTTCAACTAGATAATTTGGTTAAATAATTTTCCTGAAAAATAAATTTGGAAAATCTAAGTGATTTTTGGGAAAATTAATTTTGATTAAGTAAAATTAAATTAATCAAATTAATTAAAATTAATATGATATTTTTGGAAATTAATTTTTAAGTTAGACAATTGGCCTAATGGGTAATTGAACTTGAAAGTTGGACCTAATATCGTAAATTGGCCCCAAGAGCCCAAAACCAAGACCAAGACCCAAAAAGTGGTCGAATCGGGCCTAATATGTGAAATTGGGCGGCGGTCAACCGGTGGCTAGATCAGGACTAGTCGGGCCATCATCGCCCCC
Source organism: Gossypium anomalum (assembly GCA_025698475.1). Taxonomy (NCBI): domain Eukaryota; kingdom Viridiplantae; phylum Streptophyta; class Magnoliopsida; order Malvales; family Malvaceae; genus Gossypium; species Gossypium anomalum. Next base: position 26,667,868 of record CM046958.1, on the reverse strand, counting down.
GATCAAAAACAACAACAATCGAACCAGCTGAAGTGTTTGGCGATTGTGACAAATGATATTCGGATGGTCGACGACGTTGGGTATTCGGTGGTTGAGCAGTGGAAGAATTAACTCCTACTGGGACTCTACAAAAGAATTTGAAAATAATATTATTTTAATAGATTTAATATTAAATTAAATTTAATGTTTATCTTAAAATTTTTTATTAATTTAATATTAAAGTGATTATCTTAATACTAAATCTAATTTAATATTTATCTTGTAGATAAATATTCTATTAAATTAATATAAAAGTGATTAAGTTTAATCATAGTTGAACTCTTTAAACTCTCCCTATATAGAGCCTTTGGTCATTATTTTACACACACTTGACTTCAAGAGAAAGTTGTAGAGAGAAAATTCTCTAAAACATTTATTTTAGAAAATTTCTAGAGATATTTTTCTTATTTACAACTTGGCCTAAAAGATTAGAGAAACTACGAAATTACCCAACTAGTAATTTTTGTGAAATTTTTTTTGATTCAAAGCGAGCCCACACTCAGCAAACATGAGCTTAAGGATAGCGGGGAAGACTACTTGGTCGAAGTGTTCATCCTAGACGAATCATAAACGTACAATTTTATTACGTGTTTATTACTTTAGATATCACAATCAAGTTCTTATTTTGGAAAAAAAATTTAAAACTGTGTTTTTTCATTTTTTGTTGCGTTTTTCAGACCCGATTTTCAAACAAAAACTACTTCAAGTAATTCTTTTTTAGTAGTAGACTAATTCATTTGGGCACTATTGAAAGTTTTACTTGCATAATAAACTACATATGGTTTCTTATCTTTCCTTTGTCCTAACACAGCACCAACAATGTAATCACTAGCATCACACATTACTTCAAATGGTAAAGACCAATCAAGTGGTTTCATGATAGGAGCAAAAGTGAACATATTTTTAAGTTTTCCAAAAGTCATTTCACACTCTTCAGTCCATTCAAACACACTATTCTTTAATAAGAGATTACACAAAGGCCTAGATATAGCACTAAATTTTTTTATGAATCGCCTATAAAATCCTACATGTTCTAAAAGTGACCTAATATCCTTTACATTTTTTGGTGTTGGAAAATTGGAAATTAACTCAATTTTTTACTTGTCTACCTCAATCCCTTTTGAAGAAACTATGTGCCCCAAAACAATTCCTTTAGTGACCATGAAATGACATTTTTCCCAATTAAGAACAATATTTTTTTTTCTTTACATTTGATTAAAACCTTTTTCAAAATTGGATAAGCAATCATCAAATGAATCATGAAAAACATAAAAATCATCCATGAAGACTTCTTAAATGCATTCAACCATATCACTAAAAATACTAAACATGCATTTCTAAAACGTGACGTGCATTACATAATCCAAAAGGCATCCTTCAATATGCAAAAGTGTCAAAAGGACATGTGGAAGTGGTTTTCTCTTTATCCTCAAGTGAAATTGCAATTTGGTTATACCTAAAATATCCATTTAGAAAACAATAAAATTCATGCCCCGCAACTCTTTCTAAAATTTGATCTATGAAAGGTAAAAACAAATGATCTTTTATGGTCACTAAATTAAGTTTCCTATAGTCAATGCACATGCGCCAACCAATAACAATCCTAGCTGGGATCAATTCATTATTTTTATTTTTTACTATAGTAACCTCATATTTCTTAGGTACAATTTGGGTAGGACTTACCCATTTGCTGTAAAAAATAGGATAAATGATTTCATTATCCAAGAGTTTAATGACTTCATTTCTTACCACTTCTTTCATATTAGGATTAAGCCTTCATTTCATTTGTCTAAAGAGTTTAGCATTTTCCTCTAAATAAATGTTATGTGTGCAAATCAATGGGTTAATTCCTTTTATGTCAATTATAGTCCATCTTAATGCATTTTTATGCATTTTCAAAAATTTTAGTAGCTTACGTTCTTGGTGTGAATCAAGTTTTGTGGAAATTATGACTGGAAAAGTTTCATTCTCACCCAAAAATGAACATTTCAGGTCACATGGTAGTTGTTTCAAATCAAGCTTGAGTGGTTGACCAAATGATGGTACTAAAACATTTGTAATTGCTAGGAGTTTCTCAAACTTTTGTTCCCAATAAAAGTTCTTATCTTGTCCCTATAAAAACTTTAACATAGAAAAAATGCATGAATTTTTTTGTATCATCAATTTTAGATTCAGTTAAATAATTTTTTAAAGGATTAAATAATTTGGAATTGATGAACTGTTCATAGACAAGTTGCTCAATGAAGTCCACTTCATGTACATCAGAATTTCAGTAGGTTGCTTACAAAAGTTAAACACATTTAATTCTAATGTCATGCTTTTGAAAGATAAGTTTAAAACACCATTCCTGCAATTAATCAAATAATTAGAAGTTGTAAGGAATGGACAACCTAAAATAATAGGGATTTGTACAATAGAATCTGAGATAGGATGTGTGTTTAAAACAATAAAATCAACTAGAAAGTAAAATTTGTCAATTTGAACGAACACATCTTCTACAATCCCTTGAGGAATTTTTACAAATCTATCAACTAACTGAAATGTGACAAATTTTGGCTTCAGTTCACCTAAACCTAAATGTTGATAAACAGAGAAAGGCAAAAGATTAACACCAGCACCAAGGTCAAGCAAAGCACGCTCAATTATAGTGTTCCTAATGATGCATGAAATTGTAAGGTGACCAGGATCCTTATATTTAGGTGGAGTGATATGCTGACTGATTAAACTCACATGTTTAGTTAAAAAGGCTTTCTTTTGCACATTATGTTTCCTTTTAATTGTGCACATATCTTTCAAAAACTTAGCATATGAAGGAACTTGTTTAATTGCATCTAATAAAGGAATATTAATCTTGACTTGTTTGAAAATTTCTAAAATTTCAACATTTTGATTCAAATTCTTTATTGGTTGCAATCTTTGAGGGAAAAGAGCAGAAGTCCTACATTTTTCCTTGTCTAGGTTGTCAAGACTTTTAGGCTTATTGTAATAGCCCGTTTTTAAGTCAAAACGAAACAGTAGTTTCAAGGCCACAAATCTGAGGTCAAAATATTTATTTTAATATTATTTTAAGTGTTTACAGCATGATAGTATATATATGTGAAAGTTTCGTGAAAAAATTTTATTATTTGAATAGTTAATTTGATAAAAAGGACTAAATCGTGTAAAATGCAAAAGTTGCATTCTACTTGTTAAAGGTGTTTAATTGCTATTATTTACTAAATTAAAATTCCTTATAATGATATTATACCATTGGTAGTGTTAATGGACAATTATGGCCATCCATTATATGTTTTTATATGTTTATAACAAAGGTTATTATAGTAAATTGATAAATTAAGTTAATAAAAATATAATAATACATGAAACTTTGTTCATCTTCTTCCTTGGCAACCAAAAATAGAAAATAAAGAAAGGGTTTGAAGCTTTCTAAGTTTCGGCACACTCCTAGCTTGATTAAGGTACGGTTTTAGCTCAGTTTTTGATGATTTCTATGTTTTTGTAATTGTTACAGCTCAATCTAGCTAGCTCGTACCTTTAATTTTGAAAATAATAAAGATTTTGAGAGTTTCCATTGTTTAATTTATGTGTTCTTTGGTGTTTGAAGATGAAATATGAAAGCTTGCTGATAGATTTTCATGTTTTGTAAAGTGATTTTTGATGAAAAAGCATAATAGGGATTAAATTGTGAAATGTGCAAATTGTGTGGTTGATATATGAAAAAAATGAAAGTTTTGGGCTGCTAGGGATCTATATATAATTATGCCAAGCATGGGTTTTGTTGAATTGTGTGAATTTTGTGTATTTGTGAAATAAGGATTAAATTGTTAAAAGTGTAAAAGTTTAGGGGCTAATGTACAAATAGGCCTAAATGTATGTTTTGGACTAAATTGAATGAATGGTTGATTAAATAAGTTAATTTTGAATTCATATAGATCAAGAAAGAAAGAATTTGAATTTAGATCGGGGAAAAAAAGCAAGGTTATCGACTAGTCGACCCGATCCGTCAATTCCGAATACGAGGTAAGTTCGTATGTATTAAGCATTGTAATAATTATACTTTTAATGCTTTGGTATTGCATAAATTTTATATACGGCGGGACTATAGTTATGTTCGACGACAAATCAGCTATTTGTGGCACTTAATGTGCGATTCGACATAGCTTCGGCTATAAATGGCACTTAGTGTCCGATTTGAGATAGCTTCGGCTATGTACGACACTTAGTGTGCTAGATATCGAGAGTGGCACTTAGTGTGCGAGTTATCAAGAGTGGCACTTAGTGTGCGAGACATTGAGTAGTCAACGACATTCCGTGTATGTATGAACTAGTTATGGATTGGTACAGGTGTGTACATGTATATTATGAGTTTAAAATCGAAGAAGTTATAAAGCTTGTATATAAGCTTATGATTAAGCAGGTGAAAGGTTTGTTAGTAATCATAAAGTACACAATAATATGTTTAGATTGATGAATATTGTATTTGTGATTAGTTAAGTTTATATCATATGAGCTTACTAAGCTTATTAGCTTACCTTGTGTATTTTCCCATGTTTTAGAGTGATATCGAAGCTAGCTCAGAATCACGGATCGTCAGAGACTTCATCGCACTATCGAACATCTATTTTGGTACTTTTGAAGTTATGTATATATGGTATATGGCATGTATAGGCTTGAGCCATTTTGAGTATGTTTGATGAACATGAGCTTTTAGGCCATTTGAGTTGGCTTGTGATAATGAATGTAACATCCCGAAATAGGGCCTAAATGGAACAGTGGTTGTGAAACCACGAATCTGAAATAGAAAAGTTTAGTTTGATTAAATTTTATGATTTACCGAGTGATTCGATGCATGTGTTAGAGTACCGATCAGAAATTTCAGTGATTGCATGTTCGATTTGCATATTAGGGCCTAATTGCAAAAGTTGATAAATATCAGTTCTAAATGTTAAAGGATTAAATTGAAGTGCATAATTGAAGTAGAGGTCCTTAAATGGTAATTAAATCATTATATTTTCATGGACAAAAAATGATATACATAGGTAGAAATAACAAAAAAATTTTAATGAAGGGTATTTTAGTAATATGATAATTAAAAGATTAAAAAAGGGAAAAAGATGGCAAAATATGCTCATCTTCTTCCTTAGGACGAATATCATGGGGTTCTCCATAGCTAGGGTTTTTTTCAAGTTTCCAAGCTCTATAGTAAGTGATTCCAAGCCCTGTTTTTAATGTTCTTTACATTTTTAGAGTCCCGGTAACTTGCTTAAGATTATTCTAGCAATAATTTAACTTAGGGTTTGTATTTGGAAAAATACCCATAGGTGAAATTTGTTATGATAGAATATTAATCTTGAATTTATGTTAAACAACTTTTGCTAAGCGATTTTAAGCGAAAACGAGTAAAACGATATAATCGGTAAAAATACCTAATGTTCATAAGTACATGTTAGAGTGAGAATTTGATGTTGCCATAGAAGGGAAAAATGATTAGCGTGTCATAAAACATAAGAAAATAGGATGAAGTTTAATTTCAGAGCCTTGGGGAAAAAGTGTAAATATATAAAAGTTTTGGGGCAAAAGTGTAATTTTGCAATAGTTTGACTCAAGGACTGTTTTGATAAATGTGAGTATTAAATAAGCTAAATTTATTATTATAGATCAAGAAGAACAAAATACAGAGGTAGATCGGGGAAAGAAAAAGATAGAGGACTAAATCGATATAGTTGATTGTATTTTGTTTCGATGTAAGTTTGCGGTAAATAAATACAATTTTCTATTATTTTATGTTACTGTTGTTAATTTTCTAGCATGTGTATATTTATTTCATGAAATTATTCAAAGAAGACTCCAACATGAATTGAAGGAGAAGTAATTTCAAATAGTCCCGGTTGAACCTTAGGAATGTGTAGGATACGAATGTCATTACATTAGGGTTTAAGGATACCATGTAAGCCCGTGCCAAGGCATGGCCATTGGTAAGGTTCTAAGGTAAGGATATCATGTCAAGACATGGCATTAATAAGTTACTATAAGGCAAAGGTCCCATGTAAGACCATGCCAAAGCATGGCATTGGTGAGTTCATAAGGCAAGGATACCACGTAAGACCATGACAAGTCATGGCAATGGTAAGGTACCCGTGTATCCTTAGTATTCCAAGTGGTTCAACGGGGGAAAATTTAAATAGAACATCAAGGTAAGGTAAGGTAATACGAGTTATACATCAAAAGGTAAGATAAGCTAATGATAGAAGAACAAAGGTAAGTATATAATGCTCATATATGTTTGATAAGGAAAAAGATAAGTAAAATAATTCTTATGAAAGTTGTTATTTATCTGCTTGCAAACTTACTAAGCTTAATGCTTACCCCTTTATTTTCCTTCTCTTTTATAGTTTTTACAAGCTATCTCGGGGATCATAAAGCACGCCGGAGATCTGGACACACTATCATCAGGAATTATTTTGGTATATCTAGACGCTTCATTTTGAGTATGGCATGTATAGCATAGCAATCATTTTGAGTGTATAATATTATGATATGGCTTATGGATGGTATGAAAATGCTTGATGATGGTTAGCTATTGGATTGGCTAATCAAAGACATGTTTGGTTTTATGTATGCCTAAATGCTAGTTATTCCATGGAAATCATGAAAAAGGGTGAATTTAGCTTTAAAACAATATTGATCAGTAGCAATGATGTGGATTTGAAAAATCACTAAAAATAGTATAAATGGACTTAGATAGTGAATGAGAGATAAAATTAAGCTTATTGAGTCTATTTTCATATGGAGGAATCAAAATAGGTAAGTGAGTTGTATTTTATGAGATACTTTAGTTTTAGTGAAACAGGTCGAGTGATTTTAAATCTGCTCGACTTTAGAAATTCGCCATAAATTGTACAAAAACAATTAGAAGTCATACTATATATTTATAGATTCCTTATTGAGTATATTTTTAAGAGAAATAAATGGCATATCATTGGATTTCTGTATAGTAAGAAATTTGATTTGTAGTGTACAAAGGTCAAATTAGCCAAACCCTAAAATAGGGGAGACTTTAACTAATAAACTGTACTAATTGGCCCGACCAAAAATTCTATAAAAAAATTAGTGAAAATTACGGATTTCGATTTTGAGTTTCGTAACTCGTGATATTATTTTTTTAACAACTTTAACGTAGACAGACAGTTTATTGCGGGAAATAAAATAAATTATTTGAACTTGATTAAGTTGTAAGGTAAGTTTAGTAACGCCTCGTGCTCGATTCCTGTGACGGTCTCAGTTAAGGAGGCGTTACATTTATTGGTATCAGAGCTTAGCTTTAGTCGGTTCTCGAAATATTTAGTATGAGTAAGAGCCTAGCTATACATGCCATACTTATATGTTGATAGTGTGATGGCTCCTGATGATTTTGAAATGTTTTTTTTATATAGTTATGAATCCTGAGCAAGTTGGTGTAGATGAGGTAGAGAGTAACGCGCCTACTCCCGCAGAAGGGACGGCGCTACCAGATCGTAATGAAAGGCGGATTCTGATTAGTCGGGAGGGGGGGCTCGAGAAGCCTTCTTCCAAGCTATGAATGAATGGTTTTGCCGAGTTCGTCGCACAATCCTACTATTAGACCTCCACCCCTCATGATCCTCAAACCACCCATGTAGCTTCCCAAAGTGATGTGCACGCGTTTATAAGAGAAAAGCCACCAGTTGATAAACTCAGAAAACAAGAAACCGAAGAGTTTTGAGTTACAAAAGATGATTATGGGGAAAAGGCAGAATTTTTGCTCGAGAATACTATCAGAGTCTTTGATGAGTTATCCTGCACACCTGAGGAATGTATGAAATGTGTTGTATAACTTATTAAAGATTTGGCCTACCATTGGTGGAAGACACTTGTATCAGTTGTGCCAAAAGAGAGAGTCACTTGGGATTTCTTTCAGGAGGAATTCCATAAAAAGTACATCAGTCAGAGATTTGTCGACCAAAAAAGAAAAGAGTTTCTAGAGTTGAAACAGGGTAATATGACAGTGACTGAATATAAACGCGAGTTTGTTAGACTCAGCAACTATGCTCGAGAGTGTGTGTCTACAGAGGCTATTATGTGTAGAAGATTTGAGGATGGGCTTAATGATGATATACGATTGCCAGTTGGTGTTCTGAAAATAAAAGAATTTGTTTTCCTAGTTGAGAGAGCGTGTAAGGCAGAGGAGCTGTTAAAAAAAAGGGCAAAGTTGAAATTGAGACGCAAGACACCAGGAAAAGACCAATGAGCAAGTCATTTCAATCTACATCCAAGAGGTCTAGAGAGTTCTCTACTAGATCTAATTTTTTCATTTGGATATTACGGCGTAAAGCAGAGCGAGAAGATTTATGAGTCCGAGAGCTCAGACCACTTCGATTGCAAGTGTTGGTAGTGTTCAGCCTGATAGACCAGAGTGCCCCCAATGTGGTCGACATCACCCAGGTTAGTGTCGAGCAACTGAGACAGGTTGTTTCTGATGTGGTGCACCAGACCATTTTATTCGAGAATGTCCCGAGATGATTAAAAGAGAAGTGATACCGAGTGAAAGATCAGGTAACGCTCTTATTAGAGGCAGACCACCGAGAAATCCGAGAGCTGGGGCAAGTAATAGAGGTGCATCTAGAGATTCGGCAGTGAGGTCAGATGTTAGAGCACCTGCGAGAACCTATGCTATTCGTGCACGTGAAGAGGCATCCTCCCCCGATGTGATTACGGGTACATTTTCTCTTCATGATACTAGAGTTGTTACTTTAATTGATCTAGGTTTGGCCTATTCATATGTTTGCATGAAATTGATGCCTAATATGAGTATGCCTATAGAATCTACAGAATTTTCGATTAAAGTATCAAATCCATTAGGCAAGCATGTACTAGTAGATAAAGTATGTACAAATTGCCCTTTGATGATTAGAGGTCACTGTTTCCCGGCAGATCTCATGCTATTGCCGTTTGATGAATTTGATATGATTCTTGGTATGGATTGGTTAACTACACATGATGTGATAGTGAATTGTGGAAAGAAATTTATTGAGTTGAAATGTGAAAATGGGGAAATTCTTCAGTTTAATTCTGAAGAGTCAAATAGTTCATTTGCCATGATTTCTATTATTTCCGCTCAGAAATGTTTGAGAAAAGGGTATGAGACTTATCTTGCTTTTGTATTGAGCATTAAGGATCCAGAATTGAAAATTGAATCAGTACCTGTGGTATGTGAGTTTCCCAATGTATTTCCAGAAGAACTACCAGGTTTGCCTCCTGTTAGAGAAGTTGAGTTTGGAATTGAATTGACTCTAGGTACCACACCCATTTCTATTGCTCCTTATAGAATGGCCCTGTTGGAATTGAAAGAATTGAAAACTCAGTTGTAGGAATTAACAGATAAAGGCTTTGCAAGACCCAGTAGTTCACCATGGGGTGCACCAGTGTTATTTGTGAAGAAGAAAGATGGATCGATGAGATTGTGCATAGATTATCGACAGCTTAACAAGGTAACAGTAAAGAAAAAGTATCCACTACCTAGAATTGATGATTTGTTTGATCAATTAAAGGGAGCCTTTGTGTTCTCAAGATCGATTTGAGATCCGGATATTATCGATTCTGAGTTAAAGATTCGAGATATTTCGAAGACTACTTTCTGGACTAGGTATGGTCATTATGAGTTCCTTGTGATGCCATTCGGCTTGACTAATGCTCCTGCCATTTTCATGGACTTAATGAACCGAATTTTCAGACCGTACCTGGACAAGTTTCTAGTTGTGTTCATTGATGATATTTTGATTTATTCTCATGATGAAACCGAGCATGCGAGCATTTGAGAAACGATTTTACAAATTTCGAGAGATAATCGGTTGTATGCCAAGTTCAGCAAAAGTGAATTCTAGTTACGAAAGGTTAGTTTTCTCGGACATATTGTCTCAGGTGAAGGTATCAAGGTTGATCCGAGCAAGATTTCAGCCATTGTTGATTGGAAGCCTCCTAGAAATGTATCAGAAGTTAGAAGTTTTCTTGGTCTTGCCGGATATTATAGACGATTTGTAGAGGGATTTTCCATGATAGCTACTCCACTGACAAGATTGCTATGAAAGGATGTCAAGTTTGAATGGACTGAGAAGTGCCAAAAGAGTTTTGACAAGTTAAAGACATTGTTGACTGAAGCTCCTATTTTAGTACAACCAGAACCAAGTAAGGAGTTTGTGATTTACAGTGATGCGTCCTTGAATGGACTTGGTTGTGTACTTATGCAAGAAGGAAAGGTAATTGCGTATGCCTCTAGACAACTAAAGCCACATGAGAAAAACTATCCGACACATGATTTAGAGCTAGCTGCAATTATCTTTGCACTGAAAATCTGGAGACATCATCTGTACGGTGAGAAATGCTGAATATTCACTTATCACAAAAGTTTGAAATATTTGACGACTCAAAAAGATTTGAATTTAAGGCAAAGAAGATGGCTAGAGTTGATTAAAGATTATGAACTAGTGATCGATTATCACCCAGGTAAGGCAAACGTTGTTGCTGATGCTTTAAGTAGGAAATCTTTATTTGTATTAAGAGATTTGAATACTAGTCTAGCGTTATCAAATGATGGTTTTATCTTAGCTGAGTTGAGAGCTAAACCGATGTTTCTTGAAGAAATTTGTGAAGCTCAGAAAAATGATAGTGAGTTGCTAGCCAAAAGAGCTCAGTGTGAGTCGAATATAGAGTCAGATTTTCAGATCAGTTCTAATGGTTGTTTGATGTTCAGAGACAGGGTATGTGTACCAAAGAATGATGAGCTTATTCGAAAGATTTTACAGGAAGCACATAGTAGTTCCTTATCTATTCATCCAGGTAGTACAAAGATGTATAATGATTTGAAGAAAATGTACTGGTGGACAGGAATGAAAAGGGATATTTCAGAGTTTGTTTCTAGATGCTTAATCTGTCATCAAGTAAAAGCTGAACATTAGGTACCTTCAGGTTTATTGCAGCCTGTGCTAGTTCCTGAGTGCAAATGGGACCGAGTTACTATGGATTTTGTGACAGGATTGCCATTGACACCGAGAAAGAAAAATGCAGTATGGGTTGTGATTGATAAGTTAACGAAGTCGGCTCATTTTATCCCCGTTCATATGGATTTTTCACTTGACAAGTTGACCTAGTTGTATATTTCAGAGATAGTCAGATTACACGGAGTGCCATTATCGATTATTTTAGACAGAGATCCGAGATTTACTTCACGATTTTGGAAAAAGTTACAGGAAGCTTTGGGTACAAGGTTGAGTTTTAGTATAGCTTTCCATCCTCAGACCGATGGTCAGTCACAGAGAGTTATCCAAGTACTTGAAGATATACTTAGATGCTGTGTATTAGAATTCCAAGGCAGCTGGGAAAAGTACTTACCATTAATAGAATTTGCCTACAATAATAGTTATCAGTCGAGTTTAAAGATGGCACCTTATGAAGCTTTATATGGATGTAAATGTCGCACACCTTTGTATTGGACAGAGCTTAAGGAAAATCAGATTTACGGAGTTGATTTGGTCAGAGAAACCGAAGAGAAAGTAAATGTCATCAGAGATTGCTTAAAAGCAGCTTCAGACAGATAGAAGTCGTATGCGGATTTGAAGAGAAAAGAGATTGAGTATCAAGTTGGTGACAAAGTGTTTTTGAAAGTATCCCTGTGGAAGAAAGTTCTCAGATTTGGCAAGAAAGGCAAACTAAGTCCATGTTTTATTGGACCGTTTGAAGTGATTGGGAGAGTCGAACCATTAGCATATCAGTAGCTTTGTCGGTTGAGCTAGAAAAGATTCAAAATGTATTTCATGTGTCTATGCTTCGTCATTATCGTTCAGATCCGTCGCACATGATTTCTCAGACAGAGGTTGAGATTCAGCCAGACATGACTTACAGTAAAGGTTCTAGCTCGAGAGGTAAAGCAATTAAGGAACAAAAGTATTGCACTGGTGAAAGTATTATGGAATAGACATGGGATAAACGAGGCTACATGGGAGCCCGAAGAGGCTATGCGAGAATAGTACCCAAATCTCTTCACAGGTAAGATTTTCAGGGACGAAAATCCCTAAAGGGGGAAATTAACATCCCGAAATAGGGCCTAAACGGAACAGTGGTTGTGAAACCACGAATTCGAAATAGAAAAGTTTAGTTCGATTAAATTTTATGATTTACCGAGTGATTAGATGCATGTGTTAGAGTACCGATCAGAAATTTCAGTGATTGCATGTGCGATTTGCATATAAGGGCCTAATTGCAAAAGTTGATAAATATGAGTTCTAAATGTTAAAGGATTAATTTGAAGTGCATAATTGAAGTAGAGGTCCTTAAATGGTAATTAAATCATTATATTTTCATGGGCAAAAAATGATATACATGGTAGAAATAACAAAAAAAATTTTAATGAAGGGTATTTTAGTCATATGATAATTAAAAGATTAAAAAAGGAAAAAAGATGGAAAAATATGCTCATCTTCTTCCTTAGGATGAATATCAAGGGGTTATCCATAGCTAGGGTTTGTTTCAAGCTTCCAAGCTCCATAGTAAGCGATTCCAAGCCCCGTTTTTAATGTTCTTTACGTTTTTGGAGTCCCGGTAACTTGCTTAAGCTTATTCTAGCAATAATTTAACTTAGGGTTTGTATTTGGAAAAATACCCATAGGTGAAATGTATTTATTTTGATTTTTTATGATAGAATATGAAGCTTTAATTTATTTTAAACAACTTTTACTAAGCGATTTTAAGCGAAAACGAGTAAAACGACATAATCGGTAAAAATACCTAATGTTCATAAGTACATGTTAGAGTGAGAATTTGATGTTGCCATAGAAGGGAAAAATGACCAGCATATCATAAAACATAAGAAAATAGGATGAAGTTTAATTTTCGAGCCTTGGGGCAAACGTGTAAATATGTAAAAGTTTTGGGGCAAAAGTGTAATTTTGCCAAAGTTTGACTCAAGGACTGTTTTGATAAATGTGAGTATTAAATAAGCTAAATTTATTATTATAGATCAAGAAGAACGAAATACAGAGGTAGACCGGGGAAAGAAAAAGATAGAGGACTAAATCGATATAGTTGATTGTATTTTGTTTCGAGGTAAGTTAGCGGTAAATAAATACAATTTTCTATTGTTTTATGTTACTGTTGTTAATTTTCCAGCATGTGATGTTTATTTCATGAAATTATTAAAAGAAGACTCCAACATGAATTGAAGGAGAAGTAATTTCAGATAGTCCCGGTTGAACCTTAGGAATGTGTAGGATACGAATGTCATGACATTAGGGTTTAAGGATACCATGTAAGCCCGTGCCAAGGCATGGCCATTGGTAAGGTTCTAAGGCAAGGATACCATGTCAAGACATGGCATTAATAAGTTACTATAAGACAAAGGTCCCATGTAAGACCATGCCAAAGCATGGCATTGGTGAGTTCATAAGGCAAGGATACCACGTAAGACCATGACAAGTCATGGCAATGGTAAGGTACCCATGTATCCTTAGCATTCCAAGTGGTTCAACGGGGGGAAATTTAAAGAGAACATCAAGGTAAGGTAAGGTAAGACGAGTTATACGTCAAAAGGTAAGATAAGCTAATGATAGAAGAACAAAGGTAAGTATATAATGCTCATGTATGTTTGATAAGGAAAAAGATAAGTAAAATAATTCTTATGAAAGTTGTTATTTATCTGCTTGCAAACTTACTAAGCTTAATGCTTACCCCTTTATTTTCCTTCTCTTTTATAGTTTTGACAAGCTATCTCGGGGATCATAAAGCACGTCGGAGATCTGGACACACTATCATCAAGAATTATTTTGGTATAGCTAGACGCTTCATTTTGAGTATGGCATGTATAGCATAGCAATCATTTTGAGTGTATAATATTATGATATGGCTTATGGATGGTATGAAAATGCTTGATGATGGTTAGCTATTAGATTGGTTAATCAAAGACATGTTTGGTTTTATGTATGCCTAAATGCTTGTTATTCCATGGAAATCATGAAAAATGGTGAATTTAGCTTTAAAACAGTATTGATCTGTTGCAATGACGTGGATTTGAAAAATCACTAAAAATAGTAGAAATGGACTTAAATAGTGAATGAGAGATAGAATTAAATATTATTGAGTTTATTTTCATATGGAGGAATGAAAACAGGTAAATAAGTTGTATTTTATGAGATACTTTAGTTTTAGTGAAACAGGGTCAGAGTGATTTCTGAATCCCCTGTTCTGATTTTAGATATTCATCATAAATTGTACAAGAAAATTAGAAGTAATACTATATATTTATAGATTCCTTATTGAGTCTATTTTTAAGATAAAGAAACGATATAATCATTGAATTTAATGTATGGGAAGAAATTTGATTTGTAGTGCACAGAGGTCATATTAGCCGAACCCTGAAATAGGGGAGACTTTAACTAATAAACTGTACTAATTGGCCCGACCAAAAATTCTATAAAAAAATTAGTAAGTAGATATATGAGTCTAGTTTCATGGAAAATTTACGGATTTCGATTTTGAGTTTCGTAACTCAAGATATGATTTTTTTTAGCAACTTTAACTCAGACGGACAGTTTATTGTGGGAAATAAAATAAATTGTTTGAACTTGATTAAGTTGTAAGGTAAGTTTAGTAACGCCTCATGCTCGATTCTGGCAACGGTCTAGGGTAAGGGGGCATTACAATGAATTTGTTAATGTATTAAGTTGTGTAAATGGCTTTGTTTTGAGTTTATTAATTGACCTATATTGAGTGAATGAAGTTGAATTGATAATGCATGTTGGAACGGTTTAGCTATATAAATTATATATGTGAATTATGTCTAGTAAAACAAGTTGAGTTAATAGATACTTGAATAGGTAGATGACATTGAATTGAGTATTGAAGTGGTTGAAAGGGATATAGTATGATTTTGTATTGGTTGATGACTGTTGGCTGCATAATTGTGTCTTGAAATGGTACCAATTGGGTTTGTATAAGTATGTGCAAAATGGGTGGCAAAATGGCCTATTTTTGTCCACACAGGCAGAGACACGGGCATGTGTGTCAGTTGTGTGTAACACACGGTCAAGTTACACGGCCGTGTGTCCCTTGGTGTTGAAATTGAATTGAAGTCAGTATGCTCCACACGGTCTCACACACGGGCGTGTGACTGGCCGTGTGGTACAAGTCAGTATACCCCCTCATTGTCACACGGCCTAGCAGACGGGCATGTGACTTGGCTGTGTTACATAAGTCAGTATACCCTACAGGTTTGTCACGGCCTAGCACACGAACGTGTGTGGTCATTTCGAAGGGCACACGGGCTAGACACACGGGCGTGTGGTTGGCCGTGTGACCCAAGTCAGTATGTATGCCCTGTTTCAACATGGCAAGAGACACGGGCATGTCTGGAGCCGTGTGAGGCACATGGCCTGTTCACACAGGCATTTACCCCTGTATGATTGAAAATTTTCTAAGTTTCCAAAAATTTTCATATATTATCGGTTTAGTCCCAAACTACTTCTAAAGCATGTTTAAGGCCTCGAGGCCCTTATAAGGGACAATGTGATTGTGTTGAATGATTTATGAGAATGAATGCTTTATGTTTGATAAATGTATGCTATATGTGGTGAATTGATCGGTAATACATTGTAACCCTACTCCGATGACGGATATGGGTTAGGGATGTCACACTTACCATCATCCTTACTGCTACTTTGTGAAGCGATAGAGGGGTCTTGGGCTCTAAAAGGAATGCTCTTGCTGATGGCCTTCCCATTTTGAAGAGTTGTGATAGAATTCACATCTTCATTTTTGGATTTCTTTAGGACATGAAACATGACATTGACTAAAAGGATTAGGTTGAGGTTGAGCAAGAAACTTACCTTTTTCTTGAATGCGCAATGAGGCTGTCAACATAGAAAGTGTGCTTTTTATTTCATTGATATCTTGTGAAGTTTGATTATTGACATTTGTTTATGTCTGCATGAATTCTTACAATGTCTCCTCTAAACTTTTAACAAGTGAAGATGGCTGGGTCAGAGTGTTGGGAGGTTTTGGAAGTCGGGGGAAGCAAGCACAATTATTATCCTGCCAACTAAATTTAAGGAGGTTTCTCCATTGAGGGTTGTAAGTGCTTGATTACGGAGAATGAAAGGTGAAATGTTTAGGCATTCCACAGTAGAATGTCCCATGATTTCACACATACCACAAATTTCTTCAGTTTTTCCCAATTTAACTTCTTGTAGTTTCCTAAGCTCCATGGCTTCAACCTTTCTAGTTAAACTAGCCATCCCAGCACTTAGATCATCTTCTTAACTAAGGTAATATTTTCCTTTATTATTAGCAAGATTTGATCTAATGGAACCTTTAAAAAGGTTAACTATGTGCCAAAGGTTAAATGTATAAAAACATTTAGAAGTGTTTCTCTTTTAAAAATCGCCTTTGCAAAACGTCTTTGAATCTTGTTTTAAGTAAAACCAAATTTAGTTGATATCGTTTAATTTTAGAAAAACTCAAGTATTGAGAGTGTATTAGGAAAAAGTCGTAATTCAATTAAAACATCGCAACGAACATGTTTCTGCATCTGAAACTCATTTTTCGTTTTGAAAACATAGATTAACAGCATCTTGTAAACTATCATTTTCGTAGTTTCGTGAGCAGATTGTGTCATGTAATGGAAACTTAGTATTGAATTTTTGAAAACATCGTTACTAAGCTTTTTATTATTTTATATAAAATCCATACTAAGTTGTTATTTTCGCAAATCCTTTATATGATAGTTTTTAAAACATAAACCATGAAGAAAAATCCCAATCCAAAATCCAAATTAAAAAAGAACTAAAGTCCAAGTCCGCAGTAATAACACAAATCCCGGAATATCAAATACCAATAAATATAAAGTTTTTTGAAAAATGACAGAAAGCACCTTTGTAGCTGAGCCCATCCTAACCTCGATTATTTGAAAAATCAAAATTTAAAGGGGTGAGCTTAAAAAGCCTAATGTGGGTTACCAATAAGAACAATAACATAATTTAACTCATAACAACATCAATTTAAGCAGATCATAACATGTCAAATATTCATTCACAGAATTAGATATGGCAGACTGCATAATGATGATGTCAATGCAACAATTTTCAGAAAACTGTGCAAATTTTTAGAAGATAGATTATACCCAACTCTGCTACACACCATAAAGATTTCCCCAGAACTCATCCATCATATAACACACCAATAATGTGGACTAGCCACCAGATAGTGCAGTTGAGCTACCAGAAACAGAATAATGTGGTCGAACCACCAGGTATTGAAGACTTACTGTCAAATATATAATATTATGGACAAACCACCAGATAATGCAGATTTACTGTCAGATACTTCCTCCGTACATATTTTTCCAACCCAATGTATGGAATACAGAACAAATTTTTAGTAGGCATGCTTTACATGCGAATCAGAATATCAGAATATGGCATGCTTAACATGCGGATCAGATTTCATATAAAATTTGTCACAATGGCATGCTTAACATGCAAATCAGAATAAAAAATATGGCATGCTTAACATGCAAAGTAGAAGATCAGAATAGTAACATATTTTCATGTAAATCAGAACACCGATAATCATATTTTCACATCATTTGCACATACATAATCCAATAGCCTTAAATCACATGTCATGTGTAACAAAAATCACATAATTACATATTTTATAGAAATTGTCAAATCACAATCTTTATCCCAGATCTGAAGTTTCGGGAACTTACTTGGTATCCTCTTTTATCGAATTTTAAATTAATCCTTAAGAACACTTTTGTGTTCACCCAAACTTTCATTATTCAAAGAATAATATTAACAATAATATTTCATTACTTATTAATTTATTTTTATCAATATTATCATCAACCATCATTATTAAAAGTAAATCCCTACGTCTTGTAGATCCGATTGCACAAATCCTGATTCCACTTCGAGAGGGGGAGTTCGATTCTTGATTCACTACGGTTTCAACCAAATTATCGTGTTAGTATAGATTTAATAAATAAATAAACAACCCTTAATTAAAAAAGATTATGATTCGATGAGACTTACGCAATTGATCATCAAATCGCACACTTCTACAAATGGAATACGATTCCAGGATTTTTGAATGGCACTTCATGAAGGTATGGTAAACAAAGTGTTAGTAACATCCTAATCGAAATAATAGTACAAATGAAAGTCATAAATTAGAGGATCTTCCATACTTATGTAATAACGGAGGAAAAAGGGTTAACAATATTTCTCAAAAAGCTGACTAAAAAGGAGGATTCAACACTAAAATGCAAAAATAATAAGTTAGAAAGATAAGATAAGAAGTGATATTTTAATAAATAAAAAGCATAATTGAGGGATTACAGAAATGAATTTCAAAAAGAGAAGAATAAAAGAAGAAAATTGGAGAACTTTGATGGTGGCCGATGGTGGCAGTGCAATGATAATGGCGGCGACGAAGGAGAGGTGGTGGTGTGGTGGAGGTGCGATGGCCTTGTATGGTGATGGAGTGGAAGAGAAATAAGGAAAAAAGACTTCTAATGTGGTAAAAAAGGAAGAAAAAAAGAAAAGAATGGAAGAGCAAAGTGGTGGTGCAGCTAAAGGAGAGGAGGAGAGAAAAATGGGAGAAAATAAAAATGAAATAGGGAGTGTCTAGGTTCAATGGTCGGCCGAGGTAAGGAAAGGGAGAGGTTTTGGAAAGTTGAGGGGATAATGGCACCAAAAGTGTATCATGGGAGTGAAAAGGGGAGAACTTTTGAAAGTTGACCTTGTAATCAAGAAAAGAATCTTCCCTTGTATGGCAATATGTGTTGGATGGCAAGAGTGTTCACCCTAGCTCAGAATTGTGAATAATAAAATTAATTAAATGATTTTCTTGTGGGATCTTGAACTTGGAACATTATGGAAACAACTAACAAACATAACCAGTAGACCATTAATTCCCTTGTGAAATAAACTAGCGCACATAAATAAATAAAATCTAGGGTGTGAAACTTCATCAAAATATTTAAGATGTGAGTAAGGACTATCAGACTCTAAGCCATGAAAATTAGGAAGCAAAGTTTGTTGGATCACCGGTACGCCCTGTGGCACGGCGATCATCAACCACGGATCCATGTATGAGGAACAAATCAGGTTAAAAATATACCTTTCAAACTGGAAAAATGACGTGTAATTTTGTTGGTTGAAATCCTTTGCACGATGTTAATCCAAGCTACAACAAAAGTGTTTCAGCCTTTACATAGCCCACCCAGTCAACCACAAACACAAAAACTCTTTGAACAATTTTAGAGAGAATTCAAAGATGGGGTGCTAGACCTTTTTAGTTATGTGTTTTTCTTTTGGTAACCCTAACACATCAGATGTAACAGCCCGTTTTTAGTCAAATCAGAATAGTGGTTTTGAGACAAAAAATCTGATGTCAAAATATTTATTTTATTATTTTAATAAGTTCTACAGCACAATAGATTAATTACGTGAAAGTTTCGTAAAGAAATTTTACCGTTTATATGCTTAATTCGATAAAAAGGACTAAATCGCGTAAAGTGCAAAAGTGCTATTCTATTAGCTAAAGGTATTAAATAGCTATAGAACCTTAAAGTTGAGGTCCTTAAGTGGTAAATAGACCATTAGTATGATAGTGGATGATAGTGACATGGCATTTGGTGTATTTTTTAAATATTTTAAAGGTTAAATAAGTAAATTGGTTATTAATGGTTAATTAAATTAAAACAAAACCAAAATTAAGCTTGATTATCATCTTTCTTTGGCCGAATATTGAAGAAGAAGAAAACATTTTGTTCATTTTAAGGCTCAGTCAATTGGGAGCTTAATCAATCAAGAAAAGAGGAATTCGGACTTAGATCAGGAAAAAAGCAAAGTAATTGAATAATCGGTCCGTTCCGTTATTTCCGTATACTAGGTAAGTTAATATAATTGAACTTCAATGTGTATATATTTTTTTGATGGATGAAATTGAGATAGTATTTATTATAATAGATAAATGTGGAGATATTAAATTTAATGTACGGTTAAAGTGAACGAGATGCTGAGTAAGACCATAGCTAGGCTATTGCAAATCAGATAATAAGACTATAACCGAGTTATGGCATGTGAATGTAAGACCACAGCAGGGCCTTGGCAATGTATGTGTAAGACCATAGTTGGACAATGGCATCAAAAAATCAAAGTATTTGTATCGTAAGCATTTATGAGCCGAAGTGGTTTGATAAGAGAATTGTTAAGAAATAGATAAGTATCGGTACAAGTATGTACGGAAAACTAATTCAAGTAACAAGTTAGAATAAGTTGAGAACTTATGAGTTTTGATATGGATAAACTTTATGATAGCTCATTTTGATGCTTTAAATGTTAATTATGTTATCCATTTTGAAATGCTAATGAATGTTGTGATTATTTCATATTTACATATGAACTTACTAAGCTTTATAGCTTACTTTATTCAATTTTCAATGTTTTATAGTTTTATGAAGCTAGCTCAAATCCATGGATCATCAGAGACTTCATCGCACTATCGGGCATCTATTTTGGTACTTTTGAAGGTGTATATATGGTATATGGCATGTATAGGCTCGTGTCATTTTGATATGCTTGATGGATAAGAATTTTGGCTATTTGAGTTGGCTTAAGATGATGAACTTGATGATGTTTATATATGTGCAAATGGTCCTAATTTGAGTTTGGTAATTGACCTATAATGAGTGATTGAGGTTGAATGAATAATACATTTTTGGAATGGTTTAACTAAATGAAATATATATGTGAATTATGTATGGTAAGGCAATTTGATTTGATAGGTAATTGAATAGGTAAATGGCATTGAATTGAGTATTGAATTGGTTGAAATGGATATAGTATGATTGTGTATTGGTTTATGACTTTTGGCTGCATATTTGTGTCTTAAAATGGTACCAATTGATCTTGTATAGGTATGTGCAAAACGGGTGGCAAAATGGCTTGGTAAATGGCCTATTTTTGTCCACATGGGCATGTGTCTCAGTCGTGTGTAACACATGGTCATGTTGCACGGCCGTGTGTCCCCTGCTATTGAAATTGAATTGAAGCCAGTATGCTCTACATGATCTAACACATGGGCATGTGACTGGCCACGTGGTACAAGTCAATATACCCCCTAATTGGCATACGGCCTAGCACATGGGCGTGTGACTTGGCTGTGTTGCATAAGTCAGTATACCCAACAGATTTGGCACGACTTAGACACACAAGTGATAAACCATAATTTATACATATTATTGTCCCATGCTTAACACATTTATGAATGATTTCTCCTTAGATTTGGTGAATTCGATGCTCCTAATCCTTTAATTTCATGTTTTATACTTAAGTAAGCACAGGAGAGCAAAAAGAATAAGAAACGGGCCGAAAACGGAGAAAATGGGTCGACGTGGGAAATCAACATCCTGGACTTCCTTATACGGGTAGAAAACACGCCCATGCCATTCTAGTAGGATTGAACACGGCTTAAAACAACCTGAACACGGGCGTGTTTATCTATCTGGCTTGACCATGGCCTGAAGTGATCACACACGGGCGTGTCCCTGTCGAGCCCAAGTTGAGTTCTATTCGAAAAAGGCAAATTTTAAGGGTTGAAAAGTATTCTAAAGCCTATTTAAAAGACCCAAAAGGAGTAGAAAAGACACACAGAGAGTAGCAAGCAAGGAATTACTCGAAGAAAGCCGATTGATCCATCTAGGAAGTCGGATTCACCTCCAAGACTGAAGATCTCCCTTCAATTTCCTTCAGGGGTTTTTGGGTTTTCTTTATGTTTTGTTATCATTCTTCTGAGATGTTTTTTTTATAATTATGAACTAAATCCCCTAAATACCTAAGGGGGATGAAACCTAAGACGGATCTTGTTAATATTTTTTGAACTGTATGATAAATACTTGATTTGTTCTTAATTATGACTTTAACTCTTCTTTGAATATTCCAGGATATTGATTCAAGTATTGATGTGCTTATTCGGAGGATGAATAGTCCCTGTCTAAGAGTAGATCATTCATAATTAAGCGGAGTTGCATGCAATCCTAGAGATAGGACGAAATAAATCTGTCGGATTAGAGTCAAATCTAATAAGGGAATCCATAGATCGAGTTAATGTAAAACTAAGGGGTTTAATTGGAAAGAAATTACAATTAATCAACCTAGGGTTAGACATTATTAGTCTTGAATAGTGATAATAACATAACTTAGAGATTTCTACGGATCAAGTCAAGTGAATAAATCATCTGGTTCAGAGTCAATTAACAAGAGAAGTCTAAGTGGATTCTTCCTTGGGTGTTGTCTAAAATCAATCAGTTTTCCCAAAAGTATTTCCCCAATTTATTTTCTGTGAATTCTTAGATTAGTTAATTATTTATTTAAAACAACCTTCATTATTTTTAGGCTAGATAATAAAAAGAAAGTTAATACTATTACTTTTAGTTCCTTCGGGGTTCGACATCTGGTCTTGCTAAAACTATACTACTGTTTGATAGGTGCGCTTGCCTTCATCGTGATAATAGTTAGTTCAAGTACGATCAATTATAAATTTTAAAACTTATCGCGAGTGACAGTCAAGTTTTTGGCGCCATTGTCGGGGAACTAAGATATTAGGAACACTCAATTTTTATTACTTTAGCCATTATTTTCTTATTTTATTTTGTTTTATTTTTAGTTTTACTAAAATTTCTTTTATTCTCTTCTGACAAGTTTTCATAGTTTATGACTAGAAGAAACTCGTCGGGACGATCACTATTTGATACTGAAATCGAGAAAATAGCTCGTAGAAACCGGAGAGAAATAAGGAGAAGCCTACAATACATAGAGGAAGGGCAAGAGAAAGATACTCTAACTTCAAATGAGGAGATGGCTGAAAATCAGGAAAATTCGCTACCTCCTGTGATTGCTGCTGACCCAATAAATCAAAATCTTACTCCTCGTACTATGTATGATTATGCTAAACCTACTTTAACAGGAACTAAATCGAGTATAGTTTGGCCTGCTATTGCTGCAAATAATTTTGAACTGAAACCTAACACAATTCAAATGATACAACAGTTTGTTCAGTTTGATGGTTTGCAGAACGAAAACCCAAATACTCATTTCGTAAATTTTCTGGAGCTTTGTGACACATTCAAGATTAATGGCATTTCTGACGATGCCATTCGCCTTTGGCTATTTCCCTTTTCACTGAGGAATAAAGCTAAACAGTGGTTGAACTCGTTACCACGAGGATCAATCATTCAATCCTAGAACCGAAGAGGAACAAGTCCACTATATGGGTAATAATAACTCTAGATCTCAAAATAACCCATACAGTAATACTTATAATGCAGGTTGGAGGAACCACCCAAATTTCTCATGGGGTGGTCAAGGAAATCAAAGGCCACAAAATCCTTCGGGTTTTCAATAACCACCTTATCACCAGGAAAAGAAACCGAACCTTGAGGAGATGCTAACAAAATTCATCTCGGTGTCAGAAACTCGTTTCCAGAATATCGAGACAGCACTAAAAATCAACAAGCATTGATCCAAGGGCTCGAAACTCAGATAGGCCAGCTGTCCAAATTAATTTCTGAAAGACCACAAGGTAGCTTGCCAAGTAATACTGAACCTAACCCAAGGGAACAACTCAATGCGATTACCGTTAGAAATGAGGAAGGGTTAGTTGCATCTGAACCAGAACCAAAGCAAGAAACTGTGGAAAGCAAAGGCAAAAGTGAGGTAGGCCACAATGAGCAGAAATCGGTAAGTGTAGAATATAAACCTCGTGTGCCATACCCCAATACGACAAGGAAAGACCGCTCAGACGAACAATTTGGTAAATTCATTAAACTTTTAAAGAAACTACATATTAACTTACCGTTTATTGAAGCTATCTCGCAGATGCCAAATGCAATAAAGTTTTTAAAGGAGCTTTTAGCAAATAAGCAGAAGTTGGTTGAGGCATCGCATGTGGAGTTAAACGCAGTTGGCTCGGCTATTCTACAAAATAAGCTGCCCAATAAATTAAAAGGTCCAGGAAGTTTTACAATTCCTTGTTTAATTGGTAGTTTAGATGTAAACAATGCGTTGGCCGATTTAGGGGCTAGTATTAATGTCATGCCTCACAAAATGTTTAAGCAAATAGGTCTTGGGAAACCCAAACAAACTAGGATGAGCATTCAATTAGCAGATAAAACTATTAGAATTCCTAGGGGTATTGTTGAAGATGTACTCGTTAAAATTGACAAATTTATATTCCTAGTGGATTTCGTTGTTCTAGACATAGAGGAGGATAGCAACGTTCCTTTAATTTTAGGAAGCCCTTTTTAGCAACTGCTAGAACAATTATTGATGTTGGCACAGGCAAACTCACACTTCGTGTGGGAGAGGAAACAATCACCCTTCAAGCTCGCAATTCGAGCAACACATCAAAAATTGAAGGTGGTTGTTTAAATCATTCTACTAAAACTGACCATATGTTGTAACCTACTTTGTAGGAAATAAGTTCGAAGGACATACATGAGCCATGTTCAAGCAACAACAAAGGACCTATCCATGAAGAACAAAGGCTACAAATTGAGAAGCTAGATGAATGGAGGACAGATAAACCGAAAACACGCCATGATGAGTGAAATTTTTCCTTAAATCAAATTAAGGTTGGAGACAAAGTACTATTAGATGCAGCAGATCCTTGTATTATCACTTTTGAATCGAATGTAGCAATCCCTCTTATGGTACTTAACATCTTCCCATACGGTACAATTGAGGTAACTTATCCCAAATTCGGCACGTTTAAGGTAAATATTACTCGTTTAAAACCTTATTTTGATAAAACTGATAGTAGGAATGAGGAGTGTGAACTCCTCGAACCACTATGACTGCGTTAAACCAAGGTAAGTCGAGCTTAGACTATAAATAAGTGCTTCTCGGGAGGCAACCCGAGTACTAACAATTTTAATTTATTTAAATTTTAAGTTTTAACATCTAGATCACTAACTGAGTCTTTGAACACAGGTTCCCAAATCCACACGGCCAGGCACACGGGCGTGCATTAGGCCGTGTCCATAACACGAGAGGTGACACGGCCGTGCGATATGGCCATGTGAAAACAGAGCAAAATTTTTCCCCAAAACACGGGATGTGATAAATTGCCACGACCGTGTGATCTGGCCATGGGCAATTTTGCCAAAACAACACGGGCGTGTGACACGCCCGTGTCTTAGAACCGTTGTTAAAACTGAGAAAGTAACACGGGCGTGCGACACGCCCGTGCCCCTTACCCATGTTCGACACTGTCAAACTAACATGACCGTGTGACACGGCTGTGTGCGCCAACATGCCCAAAATTCGAAACCCACAAAAAACACGGGCTAAATAAAAGGGCACGCCCATGTGCCCCAAATACCTATTTTTCTAATTTTATTTTTCTTTAAAACTATTTCATTTCATTTTTTAGGATTTTTATAATTATTAAGTACTTTATATTTTCAATTATTTCTCCATGAGTAATCCTATTCCTCTATATTCCTAAAAAGTTCCTGATTCTATCACAGTTATAAACAGCTCCAAAGCTCGCTATTACTTAAGAACTTGACACTCCACTGGAAACGGTTCTCCACGACTGCCATGCCCTGCTCGACCACGATCATAGCCACCACGAGATATAATATTCTGTTGGTGTAGCACTTGTGGAACCCAACCTCTACCACCACCGGAGTATTCTCCTCCACTCTACATAACTCCAAACTAAGGAGTTCATTCATTTAACATTCAGGAAGTTTCACTTCTCTCCCTATCTTATGATCTTTATCTATAATTGCCACTAACTTTATCTTTGTACATTGAGGGTAATGTACATCTTAAGTGTGGGGGGTCAATTATCACTATCAGAAAAATCCCTGAACTTTGTCTTGGTTCTCTTATAAATCCCTCATATCATTATTAGAATGAATTTTGATTAATCTATGATTTCTATTGATATATCTTGAATTAAAACATAGGCATTCATGCATTGATTATTTAAACTTTAAGACATTAGAGAATCAAGCATGATAAGTTGATTTTTGAGAATTTAAAATTTTTAGGTTGTTTTCCCCAAGTTTAGGTATTATCTTGAATTGAAATCCACAAGTTTAAACATCAAAAACCCATAATTTTTGTGAGATTTTGATCCTTTAGAGCATCTATTATTTTTTCATGCTCACTTTTATTGTTGCTTTGAGTGCGTCAATATCGAATTATTATTCTAGAACTTGCTTGATTATGCATGTCAAGACCACACCATTTGATTTGATATGTAAAGATGATAGAGGCACTTAGGTTTAACCCACTCACTCTATAAAAGCCTACCTTCACAATTAACCCTTAGTAAACCCCTTTGAAGCTTAACATCCCATTCATTGAATTACCATCAATATTAACCCATAAATCATTATTGTTGAAACCCCCTCAATTAATTTTATCCCTATTTTTGTCGAGATTTGATTTGAAGAAACTGCTTAGCTATGTTTTATTTGTGATAGTTAGTCCATGTTACTTGATTTGTTCTTAAAAAAAATGGTATTAAACTACATACATATCTATATATTAGCACTTAGTCATTTTTTGATGCTTGAGTGTTTAATTCCATATTCTGAGAAGAAGCTCGTTTATACGCAATTGATGATTAAATATTTTTCTAGTTAAGTAATTCTTCAATTCAATCTCGATTCTAACCTTCTCTTTTAGCTTGTGACCACACCCCCTAACCATAGCCATGTTACAATCTTCTAAAGACCTTTTGATTGATGTACCATCTCAATTTATAGTGGTGGAAATTTGATTTTCATGCAAGCTTATGGTAATAACTTTTCATATTGACTGTTGAGTGCTAAATTCATTGTCCTTAAACACATCGAGTGACTTGAGTGAATCTTTTAGTGAGGATGTTAAAATCTATGAGATTTTGAATCAAAGGTGATTACTTAGATAAGGGGAGATGCCTATGATTTTCGTGATAAGATGCTCAACTTGGAATGTTTGAAACTTTAATGTTCTTCTAGTTGAATTCTCAATGTATAATTACTTATGGATTAGTTTGAGATATTACTGATAGGAATTATAAGTTAAGAAAAAGGAATTTTTAATTGTGAATTGAGGATTTTGCCTGAGGACAAGCGAACGCTTAAGTGTTAGGGTATTTGATAAACCGTAATTTATACATATTATTGTCCAATGTTTAACACATTTATGAATGATTTCTTCTTAGATTTGTGAATTCGATGCTCCTAATCCTTTAATTTCATGTTTTATACTTAGCTGAGCACAGGAGAGCAAAAAGAACAAGAAATGGGCCGAAAACAGAGAAAATGGGCCGACATGGGAAATCAACACGGTCTGGACTTCCTCACACGGGTAGAACACATGCCCGTGCCATTCTAGCAGGATTGAACACGGCTTAAAACAACCTGAACACGGGTGTGTCTATCTCTCAGGCTTGACCACGGCCTGAAGTAATCACACACGGGCGTGTCCCTGTCGAGCCCAAGTTGAGTTCTATTCGGAAAAGGGCAATTTTGAGAGTTGGAAAGTATTCTAAAGCCTGTTTAAAAGACCCAAAAGGAGCAGAAAAGACATACAGAGAGTAGGCAGTAAGGAATTACTCGAAGAAAGCCGATTGATCCATCTCGGAAGCCGGATTCACCTCCAAGACTGAAGATCTCCCTTCAATTTCCTTCAGGAGTTTTTGGGTTTTTTTATGTTTTGTTATCATTCTTCTGAGATGTTTCTTTTATAGTTATGAACTAAATCCCCTAAATACCTAAGGGAAAAAAAACCTAAGATGGATCTTGTTAATATTTTTTGAACTGTATGATAAATACTTGATTTGTTCTTAATTATGACTTTAACTCTTCTTTGAATATTCCAGGATATTGATTCAAGTATTGATGTGCTTATTCGGAGGATGAATAGTCCCTGTCTAAGAGTAGATCATTCATAATTAAGCGGAGTTGCATGCAATCCTAGAGATAGGACGACATAAATCTGCTGGATTAGAGTCAAATCTAATAAGGGAATCCATAGATCGAGTAAATGCAAAACTAGGGTTTTTAATTAGAAAGAGATTTCAATTAATCAACCTAAGGTTAGACGTTATTAGTCTTGAATAGGGATAATAACATAACTTAGGGATTTCTACGAATCAAGTCAAGTGAATAAATAGACTGGTTTAGAGTCAATTAACAACTGAAGTCTAGGTGAATTCTTCCTTGGGTGTTGTCTAAAATCAATCAGTTTTCCCAAAAGTATTCCCCCAATTTATTTTCTGTGCATTCTTAGATTAGTTAATTATTTAGTTAAAACAACCTTCATTATTTTTAGGCTAGATAATAAAAAGAAAGTTAATACTAGTACTTTTAGTTCCTTTGTGTTTGACATCCAGTTTTGCTAAAACTATACTACTGTTCGATAGATGCGCTTGCCTTCATCGTGATAATAGTTAGTTCAAGTATGATCAATTATAAATTTTAAAACTTATCACGAGTGACAATCACATTCAAAGGTAAAACAAAGCATAAGGGTGTTAAGTTTCGAGGAGGTTGCAAGTAATCATGCATGGTGCACACTTGTCGAATCTCATTTTTCATTACGAGCTCTTTCAATTTTATCCATGATCGGTGAATGTGGAGGTGTCTTAATCAAATTACCAACAAAAAATTCACAATTCTTTCTAACTAAACGACAGGAATTCAAATCAGAATGCCAAATATGTATAAACAAATTAGATGGTAGAACCAGTGAAATATATGTACAGAAAAAAGAATACTTATAAACTTGTAATCTCAATCTTACCTTCCTTATCAGCGGTGCTAGAAAACTTGACAGTGACTTTCTAGGTCTACAACCCAAGTGCCGGTTATATTCAAGTAATAAAACCTTAGGAGTTCGAGGTCGATCCACGAATAAGTTGATTAGAACTTACAAGATTACAAGTATTATGTTAGGATAGAAATTTAACGCTTAACTTTGGAATAAGTATTGATACTAAAAGTAGCAGCAAGAAACATTAAAAAAAAAATAAAAGTCAACGCAAGAAATTAACTAAAAATAAATACCTAGAAGAAAATATGTTGAGGTTAGAGGATCAACTCTTGGTTTCATATTAAGATTAAATTTTAATAATCAAAGGTATTATAAATTAGAATCCACACATAAATGGAGGTCCCAATCAAATGATCTAGCAATGTACGTCCACTAATTAAGGATATGAATCCATGAGAAAAGGTATGTCCATCAATGGAGAGTCCAAAATGATTGTCCAATAAGTTCAAGAGTTTAGAAAATGAATCCATAAGCAAAGGATAGTGCAAGATGACAATTCAACTATTTAAGTTCAATCCAAAAATATAACAAATGGTATTATAATCACATTAAAAATTTAAAGACTTATAAAAAAAGATTTCAAATATTCATTATGTGAATTTTTATGTCTACAAAAAATTAAGGTTAATTTATCCAAGCATTCGTTGTGCCATATATTGTCTATAACAAATAAAATATCTTACTTTACAAGTATGATTATATCAAGTGATTGATAATTAATTTTATCTCAAATGATTATGGAATTTACCTTAATATTTCCCAAGACTTTCACTCTTTCACCTCAGCATTGAAAACTTAAAATAACATAGCAAAAGTAAACAACTCAAACTTTTATGAGATAGACATATTAGATATAAGAAACTTGAAATTTTACACGAATAATGAAACAAAAAAAAAACTTAACAAGAAAATGATCTTGAAATCAAATTTAGGATGCCTCTTATTTTCAAGCCAAAGGCTATTTATAGAGATTTGTGAAGAAAAAAAATGACAATACAAAGGACTTGTTAATAATAAATTTCTAGTCCTACTTGTTTGTCATCTTTTGAGTCAATTTTCACATGTTAAATGATGACTCATTTTGTCCAAGTTAATGTCTCCAAATGGAAAAGTATAATAAAGTTGATTGATGATCTGCATCTTCTCTATTTATTGTAAAAATTTCAACTCCAAACTCTAATTATGTTAGGAGATATGAGCAAAACACAAAAATGCCTCAAAATTGTCCATCAATGTGAAACTTGTAACTTTATATTTACTTTTGGATTTCTTCCTTATTCATTTTGGTGTTGGTGTTCCAATATTTGAATAGATCTTCAAATTCCCTTTCCAACGATATAAGGTACACCCAAAATAGAGTATTAAGCTCGAGACATAATCGAAACACTAAGAAGTGTTTAGACTAAAAGTTTTGAATGTGTTCAAATTATAAATTTTGAATCTTTGAGCTTTGAACTTTCACTCATCATCTTGGATCAACTTTAGGCTTAGTGAATTTAATCTCATGGTTTCATGTATTGACATCTTCTTCCAAAACCTGTTTTACGTACACATTCCACATGAAATACTTCATTGAAACTAATGCATGAAAAACACTAAAAATAAACAATATTAACAATACAAACAAAAAAAAGTCATGTAACAACCCTTACCCGACCCGATTGCCGGACCCTGGCAATAGGATGCTACAACTACATACCAAACAATTGCAAACAAATTATAATTTTAAAATCTCAATTAAATATCAAAAAAATCATAATTAAATAAATTAACATATGTTTCAATCAGTTACGGGTTAATATCAAGCTTACAAAAGGTTAAAACTAAGTAAGATATCATTTTGGATCAATTTGAAACAAATTCAAAAAGATAAGAAAAATATCAAAATAGGAGACATACGGCCGTGTTCTGAGGTTGTGTGGATAAGTCACATGGTCATGTGAGTAAACCATGTAACAACCTGATGTCGTGTGAAATTGGGGCCACACAGCTGTGTCACCCGGCCGTGTGACAAAGCTCATCCCTTGTGGCTCAAGAGCATGGTAGTGTGGCCAGACCATGTGTAATTCGAATATAGGGTCACATGGTCGTGTCGCTAGGCCATGTAACTCCCTGAGACTGTGTGGATAAACCTACAACAAAATTAAATAGGTCATATTGTCATGTGGGACACACGGCCGTGTGGTAGACCGTGTGTTAGCCCGTGTATACCTAAAAAGTGCCTTTTAAACCAAGCTATACAACCATGGAATGCTTAAGCCCCAAGCTTTAATTTAAACCACATTTCAACTTAGTCAAAGGTATCCAAAACAAGTTAAAAACATCATTTACCACAATCATCCTAGTTGCCTAACCAATATGCCACAATTGGAACCTCAATCAACAATGCAAACCTAATTAAATGATCCTACTCAATCATACCATTATGCCTTCAATGGCACCCCAAATAACCAAACCAAACATGTACAAGAACAACTGACACATCAAAGTAAAGCATATGTATAAACATAACTTTTATCAATTCCATGCTAAGACATAATCTAGGCATATTATGCACCAAACCAAATCCAAACATCCATCAAACATAATGTGTAACACTCTATACCCTGTCTTATAGCAAATGGTTGAATTTGAGAATGAATTAGCATACTAAGTATTAAGAAAATAATGTATATTTGGAAGTGACCAATTAGGTGATATTGGTATGTTTTGTATTAACAAATTATGATGTTATAAGCATTAGATTTGTTGGTATTGGAATAACATGATTTAGGCTTGGTTGATATTGGTTTGAATGCCTATTAATGATATGTTGGTATGTGTAGGTGAATGCAACTTTGGGTGAGAAAATGTGGCTTGAAACATAGCCTATTTTTGTCCACACGGGCAGAGACACAGATGTGTGTCTTAGCTGTATGTGACATACGGTTAGGTGACATGGCCGTGTGTCCCCTGATATTTATTTAGAAACCAAGTCAATAGCTCCACACGACCCAGCACATGGGCGTGTGACTTGGTCATGTGGCATAAGTCAGTATACCCTCTAGGTTTCACACGGCCTGGCACACGGGGATGTGAGACCATTTTGAAGGGTACACGGGATAGTCACACGGGCGTGTGGTTGGCCATGTGACCCAAGTGAGGGAGTTACACGGGGTAGGACACGGGCTGGGACACGGCTTGTTTCCATTTGGAATGTCCACACAGCCTGTGATACGGGTGTGTCTTTGCTGTGTGAGACACATGGTCGGGCCACACGGCATGTATCCCTTGTATTTTGAAAAATTCTATGTTTTTTTTTTGCAAAATTTCCTTAAGTTCTCGGTTTAGTCCTGAACCAATTCTAATGTTTGATTTGGGCCTAGAGGGCTCATATTAGGGACAATATGATTGATTGTGAATGACTTTTATTTAGATATGAAATGCATGAAAAATGTATGTTTGTTTAAGTTATAAGTCTGGTAATGCTCTGTAACTCTATTCCGGCAACGAATACGGGTTAAGGGTGTTACAAAATGTATCGATAATTTTACCCCGAGTATCGATACTCATGGTAAAATATCAATACCAACTATCGAAACCGACTTCCTGCACTTTGAAAATTACAGAGGTATTGTTTTTGAAACCCAAATATCGATACCTCTATTCAAGACCTTGAAAACATAGTATATATCATCACTTAGGTCATTCCAAATAAGTTCTAAACATCATGCATCAATTTTCTCATAAAGTAAACATCGAAATGTCTCAAATAGCAATACCAAACACCATATTTAAAGTCCACAAAGTTTCTAAGTAAAATAGGCATACAAACAACCAAAAATCATAGAAAAATGAACATAACATCTACCAAATTGCCTTTTTTTCCCAAAACACAAATAAATAAAACAACACTTACTAATAGCAACTAAATTTTCTGGCTTGGATCACCCCTTGAGACCGCATCATTCACACTGGCACTACTTATTTGCAATGGTTAAAAAGGACTGGGTGAGCTTAACAGGGTCAGTGAATGCTCAGAATAACCACTACATAAACAAGTCATTATGCAACAATGAAATAGACATACAACATATTCATAACATCTTCAACTCTTATGTCACATTTACACATTTAATCATCTTTCATGAATTCTTTTACACATTGATCACATGAATATTTAAGTATATGTTGCAGCACATATAAACCATATTTAATCACATTCAGTCACATTGTATGATAGTTTGGCTCTTGAGGTTATGAAACATAAACTGGACTTTATCACCACTCATCGGATACACGGATCTCCAACACACCAAAATGACTCATAGAGTTGAACATGTCCGATACGTGAAGCATAAAGATAACACTCTCCAACACACCAAACACACATTTCCCGATGAATGGATCTTAGCTCACATCCCCTTATCTCTCTAAAAAATGTCTTTAAGTGTAACAACCCGTTTTCAGTAAAATTGAAATAGTGGTTTTAGGACCACAAATCCAAAGTAAAAATATTTATTTTATTATTATTTTAATGTCTAAGCATGATAGTAGAGTCACATGAAGATTTCGTTAAGAAATTTTATCGTTTGCATGCTTAATTTGATAAAAGGGATTAAATCGCGTAAAGTGTAAAAGTTGCGTTCTATTAGCTAAAGGTATTAAATAGCTATAGAATTTTAATGTAAGGGTCCTTATAAGGTAATTAGACCATTTAAATGGATAGTGGACATCCATGACATGGTTTTATGGAAATTTTAATAAATCATTAAGGTTAATTTTCTTATTAAGTAAAATAAGTTAAATTAATAAAAGAAAAAGATGAAATTAAAACATCATCTTCTTCAAATTACCTAGGGAGAACTGACCACCATTGTTAAACTAAGGAGGAATTTTCAGCTAAGAAATTTGCTTACATTATCAAGAAAAGCAATGTATGAAATTAGATTGGGGAAGAGATAAAGTTTTAGACTAAATGATCGTTTTTCTTCATACAAGTTCGAGGTAAGTTCGTACATTAATAAGCTTTAAATTATATGTGTTTACATGCTTAATTAATATAATTGGGATGATACGCCACTATAGAAATTCTCAACGAGATATTGATAATTGTATAGATCCTAGTTGAACCTTAGGAATAGATAAGATACAAATCACATGTCATTAGGGGTTACCATGTTTTGAGTGTTGGTCCCGTATGTTCTACTGGTGGCTGAGTTTTCTGGCATTTGTTGCGGTTACTCGTCAGCTTGTGTAAGCAGCACCGTGTAGTTATGTCTTGACCGTCAGCTTGTGTAAGCAGACCTAGTGATAGCTCGAGAGTGAGCAATTATATGAGATATGAGATTGAGATGGTTTCGACAATGTATTGGCACTTAGTGTGCGAGATTCACGAGTATCCGATATTATTCCAAATGGTTCAACAGGCATATTGATGATATGAAAGATTAAGAGGTTGATATGTATCAGTATATGTATGTATGTGAATCATATGTGCATTGAATCTATGAGATTTGTGAATTCATGTCTAACTGTGTGATTGATTATGTGTTAGGCTTTTGGATCAAATTGAGTTGCATTATGCTATGTTTATTTACTTAAATTGAGATTAAATAGTAAGCTAAGTGTTAAAATATACGAACTTACTGAGCTTAATTGTTTACTCTATTTACTTTTTCGTGTTTTATAGTGATTTGAAAGCTCGCTAATTTTGGAAGTTGTCGGAGATTGCATCGCACTATCGAACTCTTATTTTGGTACTTTTGGACTTTATGTATTTTGGTTATATGGCATGTATAGGTCATTTGGCTAATGGAAGCCTATATGTTTTGTTATGTAACTAGCCATTTAATGTTGCTTGATTTGGTATATGTTGGTATGTATATATATGTGTGGCTAACCTTTTCTTGTATGATTTATGATTGCCATGGGAATGATTTGATTGTGCATTGGTAGATTGGTACTTAATAAGTGAACCTGATTAATGGTATGCATGTTGTATTTAGACAAGATAGTGCATATATGTAACTGGCCATTTAGGTAGTTATTGGAGGTGATTTTGGCATGTTTTTAAAATGATCATTTGAGATGCCTAAGAGCTTAGGATTTTTTTGGTAATGAAATTTCATGATATAGACTTGGTTGTGATTGGTTTGAATGCCTATTGATGATATGGTCATATGCTATTTGGTATGTGCAGGTTGGTACCACATTGGGTGAGAAATAAGGCTTGGAAAATGGTCTATTTTTGTCCACAAGGGCATGTTTCTCAGCCATTGGTGACACACGACTAGGTGACATGGTCGTGTGTCCCCTGTTACTTATTTAGAAAATCAAGTCAGTATTTTCACATGGCCTAGCACACGGGCGTGTGGCTTGGTCATGTGGTACAAGTCAGTATACTCTTCAGTTTTCACACGGCCTAGCACACAACCTAGCACACGGGCATGTGAGGCCACTTTGAAAGGTACACGGCTTGGCACACGGGCATGTGAGGCCACTTCGAAAGGTACACAGCTTGGCACACGAGTGTGTGTTCTGGCCATGCGACCCAAGTTAGTGAGTTACACGGGTCGGACACGGGCTGGGACATGGCCATTTGATCCCATTTCGATTACCCACATGACTTGTGATGTAACTCCCCTAACCCGTATCTATCGCTGGAATAAGATTATGGAGCATTATCAAACTTATTTCATAAATAAGCATACATTTCACATACATATTCAAACTCTAAATAATCATCATTCAAAATCATTTACCTTGTACCTAATATGAGCCTACGAGGCCCAAAACATGCTTTAGGAGTGGTTCGGGACTAAACCGATAACTTCAGAAACTTTTAGAAAACTTAGAAAATTTTTCAAAATACAGGGGACACATGTCCGTGTGGCCTAGGCGTGCGTTGCACACGGCCAAAGACATGCTTGTGTCACAGGCCATGTGGACATTCGAAATAGGATCACATGGCTGGGTCCCAGTCTATGTTCAACCCCGTGTAAGTCTCTGACTTGGGTCACACAGTCAACCACACGTCCTTGTGACCGGCCTGTGTGCCCTTCGAAATGGCCTCACACGCCTGTGTATCAGGCCGTGTGCTAGGCCGTGCCAAACCTGTATGGTATACTGACTTATGCCACACGGCCAAGACACACACCTGTGTGTTAGGCCTTGTGGAGCGTACTGACTTGGTTTCTAATTAAACACTAGGGAACACACGGTCGTGTCACCTGACCATGTGTCACACACGGCTGAGACACACGCCCGTGTCTCTATCCGTGTAAACAAAAATAGTCTATTTACCAAGCCATCTTTCTCACCTAAATTTGCATACACCTATACAATCCAAATGGCACATAATATGGCATAAATAAGCATTCAACCTATCTGAACCAAGCATGATTCATGCCATATCCATACCAAAACCAACAAGGCACGTATGTCCCACAATATGCTATTCCATTCACGCCAATTTCACATTCTCAAATCACTTAAATAGTCATTTTCATTTATACATCACTTTACCTAACCACAAGCATACCAATTCTCAATTATCAACTTTATGATACTCAAATTACCAATTCCCAAAAAACCATTCACCACAAGCATTTTACATAGAAAATACCAAATGAATAATAAAGGTCATTTGCACATATATATATACATCACAAAATATACCAAAATAAGCGAACTCCCTTGGCTATACACAAAACCAAACACTTAACATTTACAAGCCAATCCAGATAGATAAATTCATTACCAAATTATAAACCAAAATGACCATAACTCTTATACATGCCATATAACCAAAACATAAGCTCAAAAGTACCAGAATAGAAGCTCGATTGTAACAGCCCATTTTTCAATGAAATTGGAACAGTGGTTTCGGGACCACAAATCCAATCTAAAAGTAAAGTTTATTTTTATTTTATTATATGGTTCTTATTATGATAGACATGTCATGTGAAAATTTTGATACGAAAATTTTATCGATTAAGTGTTTAATTATGAGAAGGACTAAACCACATAAAATGCGAAAGTTGAATTCTAGTATCTATAAGGATTAAATAGCTATGGAATTCAAAACTAGAGGTCCTTATATGGTAATTAGACCATTAAAGAAAAGTATGTAGATTTTTGGTGACTCATCCATGGAAAATTAGAAAAAGGGCAAGGACTAAATTGGAATTTGAAAATTATTTAATTAATTAAAAGATGAAAAGAAAATATCATCTTATTTTCTCATCTTCTTCAACCTAAAATACATGGAAACCCTAGGAGAGAGAGAAGAAACTTTAATGGTTTAATTGGGTAAGTTTTCTTATCCCGTTTTTAGTAATTTTGATATTTTTAAAATTGGGATAACTTTTTTTTTAAAGAAAAAGACCTAAAGGTCAACCTCAATTTATTGCATCACTTAAAATAATATCATGGATTTCCAAAGGATAATCCAAATCAAAATCCGTAATACAATTCTGAACAGTAGCCTATTTACAAAGATAATCAGCAACTTTATTACAACAACGTGGGGCCCAAACAAAACTAAAGTTAACACATGGATCCAACATTTTGAGACTTTCTCTTATGCTGTAGCCCATGGTTGAAAAGTCAGCCTTCATTCTATTTAGCCAATTCACCAGGCTGACGCAATCAAACTCAAACTCTAGCTTAAGCCAATTTCTTGTCCGTGCAAAATTAAAGCTTTCTTCTAGTGCATGAAGCTCAGCCCATTCGGCTTGAACATTCTTCTCCAGCACACCCACCCAACCGCTAAGGACAAAGCTGTCATGATTCCTCGCCACAAGCCCAAAACTCATTTTTCTTCCCATCGTAGTAGCATCAAAGTTTATCATAACCACTCTCTGTTTCGGCTTCTTCCACCATTTCTCCATAGTCGGCTTTGGAATCATCAGCTTTTCCAGGAAATTAAAAATGCAAAAATCTCAGCTTAACACAGTAGCCCTTGACCTTGTTATAGAAAGGATTTAGCCTGGATAGGTAATCCTGATATAATACTTCTCGAGCATATGTTATGATTAGGGTTTAGCCTGGACTGGTAATCCTAATCGAGCTCTCCTGAGCTTACGTTATATAAAGGATTTAGCTTGGACTGGCAATCCTGTCATATGATATGTGGCTCGAGAGATTCTTTCTTGGTTAAGTGCCCTAATGGGTACCCTTGAATAAGAAATTGACAGGTTATCGAAACGTACACATCGAGTGTACTACTTAAGCATCCGTAGGAATTCAATGATTCAACGGACGTGAAACTCTTGACATGGCATGGAAATTTTGAGATGAAATGAGAATGACTTGAAAGAATATTTCTTGATGAGCTCATCTATGTTACTTTATTGATATGCATATTTTGGTGACTAACATGTTTGATTGAATGTATGTGATTAGGCAATTTAGCCATATGGATGGAAACATAACATTGTATGCCTAGATTTAATAAGCAAGATTGGTAAGTTTAGTTTCTGTTATACGAACTTACTAAGCATGTAATGATTACTCCATTTATTTTTCCCCTGTTTTATAGTGCTCAGAAGCTCACGAGGGTTTGAGATCGCTAGAGCATCGTCACACTATCAACTAGTCATTTTGGGTATACTTAGTAAAATCATTTTGGTATGGCATGTATAGGACAACTTGGCCAATAGTGGCTTGAAATGTTATTTTGTAACCTAGCCATTGGAATGGCTAGTAATGGTTCATTTTGGTATGACTAAGTAGACTATTATGATATAAATATATATACACATGTGTTATGTTAAGATTATGTGATCGATGTTGTGTATGCCTAAGTTAAACTAAGGTAAGGTTGTGATAATGTATGTAATAGCCTGATTTTGGGTCTAGTCGGAACAGTGGTTTCGGGACCACAAATTTGACGTAATAAAGTTCACTTTTATTATATTTGTTTGGTCTACAATTTCACGAAATGATTTCATTAAAATTTCGTTAGAAAATTTTGACGTTTGGGCACTCAATTTAGTTAAAAGGACTAAATTGTAAAAAGTGCAAAAGTTGAGTTCTACATGTTAGAGGTGTCCAATTGTTATGAAATTTTAAATTGGAGGTCTTTAAATGGTAATTAGACCATTGGTTAAGTTGGTGGACAAAAATGGACATGGTTTGGTATATTTCTAAAGTTTTTCATTAAGGGCATTTTGGTCATTTAGTTATTAAATGACATGCACACCACCATTGCCACACTTTAACTGAGTGGTTGTTCACGGAAAACTATTTCGTTGTTATTAATTTTGAAAACATTTTCATTGCGGAAGCTTTGCTTTGTTATCATGATATTTTGAAATCAAATAACTATTTTTAAAAATGCGCCCTAAAGCTATTCAATTTCAACGATTAAAATAATATCATATCTATTCTAGCAAACATATTAAAACAATTAAAAATAATTGAAGCGGCCTTATTACAACTTAAAACCCAAACTGTTAAAATAAATAAAAAGCTGTCCGAATCACCAGAAGAAAACCGAATTTGCAGAACGTGTGGCCACTCCGAATCCCTCACAG
Source organism: Gossypium anomalum (assembly GCA_025698475.1). Taxonomy (NCBI): domain Eukaryota; kingdom Viridiplantae; phylum Streptophyta; class Magnoliopsida; order Malvales; family Malvaceae; genus Gossypium; species Gossypium anomalum. The sequence goes on along the minus strand of CM046958.1, from coordinate 26,628,405 downwards.
CTCCAAGCCCACTATGGTTGGGGATTACCTGCAAGGATGAAATTAAGGGGTGAGTTTGGAAAACTCAGTGTGTAAAATAACCCAACCATAGTCTAAATCAACTCAAACCACAGAAACAGATTAAGTTGGGCCTTAGCCCAGAACAGAGTTCAAGATGAAGCCCATAGGCCCATAACAAAGACGAAACGGTTATTTCATATATGCAGAACCCAACCCATATCCAACCGTATACACCCCCGTACCAACCTTACACCATATGGGGAGACAACTCGACCCACCCATCCGCTACACGCCACAGAATTTTGCAGCATGGCTACCAGAACAGATAGTGTGACAGAGTCACCAGATACAGATATTTGTGGCATCGCCACCAGAATGCTTCCTCCATCAACATAACCCATATCCCATGCAACAGGCATACATGTCATGGCATACAACATACAGAATCAGATTATCATGCATTTCAGTCATAACTAACCCTAGGGGTATAGCAGTCCTTTTGCACCTAGGGGTATAATGGTAATACTCATACTGAGGCCATCTTAGTAAACTAAATATTTTAGGGTTTTCATGCATATTACAGCCATCAATGAATTAACAGACACACTTACCGAGCGTTCTTATCGAATTGGGCCCGTTGGCCCATTAACCTGATTTTGGCCCATTAAGCCCGAATATACTGAAATGCACGAAATTGCGCACTCTGTAATATTACCACTTGAGATTACTGAGATTGATAAACAAACTATCCCAAGAACGTTCACACGCTCGCAAGTTCACAAAAATACCAGCTTTTCGGTATTTCAGCTTTTCAGCTTTTGCCGATCTAGTCTATAAGTGGGTGTCGTTTACACACCTGATTTGTAACGGTTCATTGGCGAGATCCACACACGAGCTGCCTACAATTGGATTGCTAACACATCAGTCTAAATATGAAAAAAAAACTATGTACTTATCCCATTACCATATTTGGCCAACACTGCCTTAGACCCTCGAGTTCTTACCTTTTTGTCGAGATATGGATTAGATCTAGAGATCCAACCGAATTAGTCTTCAAGCCCTTCGCTATACGCCCCCTTGTCCACGCTAACGCATACGCAACCAAAAAGAAAGAGTCAACAATGCCCTTAGTCCAAACGTTAGCCACCCTTAAGGGGTTTCGGCTTTTACCTTAAATCATAGATTACTAACGAAAGATATTTGACAAACTTACCAATCGCTGTTCGGCCCAGCAGGGTGCTCCTATATTTGATCTTAACTCCGATCCACCATAGTTACGAGATGAACAGATCCAAGTAGCCAAAGATTTGCCTCCTATACCCCAGGTATGAAGGTTTCGACTTTTTAAAGAAGAAAAGAATAAGGTTCAGCTATGGCAGGATTCAGCCTATTGAGAAACAATGAAGAAAGGAAAATAAGGGAAGAAACAGAAGAGAGAAGAGTTTGGGTTCGGCTATGGAGAAAAGGAAAGATGAAAGAAAAGAAAGAGTGAGAGGGGAAAGTAGTATTTGGTTACGGCAAGGGAAAACGACACAGAGAGTTAGGTGGTTTCCAAGTTTCGACTACTAACAAGAATGAAAGGAAAAAAGGAGAGAAACCCTAAGCACAACCCCTAATTCGGCAAGCCAAAATAAAACTAAACCGAAACCCAATGGAGAACTTACACAGAAACTGCACAACACTTCCCTAATGCTGAAATTCCTACTTCAGAGACCTAGCCGAACTTACCTATACCAGAGACCCTTGGCCGGCCAACTCTTGCTCCTCAAGAGTCCAACATTCGGCCAATACCACACTCCTTGATCAGCTCCTAAATTTTCTCCCTTATCTCCTCCTTACCCAATCTCCTGAACAGCTCAAACTCTTCCAGACAGAGTTTCACTTAATTTCCATCACATCCCCTTTCTGTTCACAAAAATAATAATACTTTAACTTGCTTACCTTGTGACTCGAACCTTAGCTCTCCCTAAACATCCACACGCCACTCCCAAGCACTTATGTGGCGTCACATGCCACTTTACCATAGGTCTTCTTGTGGCTTATTTCACCCATTAAATCTTAAAAGCCCAATACACCAGAACCCCTTCTCTTTTAAAATTAAAATTTGTTAAAACTACCAGGTTTTAGTTTAGACTTGGGCCTTCTAGAGGCCCACTAACAAACTTAAGCATGATTTATACAATCAGATCATACTAAAATCAAGATTCACCAAAACTCACAAAAATCCGGAAAAGTCTCAAAAATTAGGGCATTACAACTCTACCCTCCTTAAAGAAATTTCGTCCTCGAAATTTACCTGATCCAAATAGATGAGGGTATTGTTGTCGCATCGCCTCTTCTGGCTCCCATGTAGCTTCCTCTCTGCCATGGTTACGCCAAAGCACCTTTACCAATGGAACCAACTTCCTTCTTAAAACCTTAACATCACGACCCAGTATCTACACCGGCTCTTCCTCGAAAGTCAAATCAGGCTGCACTTCAATCTCTGCAACCGGCACGACATGAGTAGGGTCAGAACGATAGCGCCTTAACATGGAGACATGAAAAATGTCGTGAATCCTATCTAACTCTGGAGGTAATTCCAATTGATAAGCCACTGGACCCACTCGCTTCAAAACCCGGTAAGGCCCAATAAATCACGGACTCAACTTGCCCTTCTTACCAAACCTTAATATCTTCTTCCAAGGAGAAACCTTCAAGAAGACCATATCACCCACCGAGTACTCAATCTCCTTACACTTCAAATCTACATACGACTTTTGCCTATCAGATGCTTCTTTTAACTGAGCTCTGATTACTTTGACTTTATCTTCAGTATCAGCTACCAACTCAGGTCCAAGAACCTGTCGCTCTCCCAATTCGGTCTAACAACTAGGCGTACGGCACCTTCGTCCATATAGCGCTTCATACGGTGCCATTCGGATACTCGCCTGATAACTGTTGTTGTACGAAAACTTTGCCAATAGCAAGTAATCCTCTCAACTACCTCGAAAGTCAATAACGCATCCCCTCAACATGTCTTCCAAAATTTGAGTAACCCTTTCCGATTGACCATCAGTCTGGGGATGGAAAGCCGTACTAAAGTTCAATCGCGTTCCCAATGCCTCATGCAAATTTTGCCAAAACTGAGATGTGAACCTAGGATCCCGGTCAGAAATAATTGAAACTGGAACACCATGAAGTCGAATGATCTCTACCACATACAACTTTGTGAGGCTTAAGCTGTCGCGATGCATAAGCAACCACCTTACCTTCTTGCATCAACACACAGCCCAAACCCACATGTGATGCGTCACTGTACACAGTAAAATCCTTCTCGGACTCTGGCTGAATTAGTACAGGTGCCTCCATCAGAACTTCCTTCAATTTCTCAAAAGCTTCCTGCTGCTTCTAAGTCCAAACAAACGGTGCTCCTTTCCTTATAAGCTTTGTCAATGGTGCTGCCATCACAGAAAAACCTTCCACAAACCTTCTGTAGTATCCTGCCAAACCCAGGAAACTCTGAATTTTTGACATCGACCTAGGTGGCTTCTATTCCAAAATCGCTTCAATCTTTCGAGGATCCATCTTGATCCCCTCAGCAGAGACTACATGATCTAAGAAGGTTACCTCCCTCAACCAAAATTCACACTTGCTGAATTTCGCATACAGTTCCTTCTCCTTCAATACTTGCAACTCAATGCGAAGATGCTCATCATGCTTCTCTTTAGTTTTAGAATATATCAAAGTATCGTTAATAAAGACGACTACGAATCGATCCAAAAATGGTTGGAATACGCAATTCATCAGATCCATGAATACTGCAGGAGCGTTCATCAGTCCAAATGGCATAACCAGAAACTCGTAATGACCATACCGAGTCCTAATGTCGTCTTATGAATATCTGCCTCTTTGACCCTTAACTGATGATATCCAGATCGAAGATCGATCTTGGAGAATACCGAAGCTCCTCTAAGCTGGTCAAACAGATCATCGATTCTTGGCAGAGGGTATTTATTCTTAATCGTCAGTTTGTTTAACTGCCGATTATCGATGCACATCCGCATTGTCCCCTCCTTCTTTTTCACAAACAGTAGACACACTCGGCCTAATAAAGCCTCTATCCAACAGCTCTTGAATATGTGCTTTTAGCTCCACTAACTCTTTTAGTGCCATCCTGTATGGTGCGATGGACACTGGTGCCGTTCCAGGCAACAAGTCAATTCCAAACTCGACTTCTCAGTTCAGAGGCAATCCCAAAAGCTCCTCCGAAAAAACATCTTGGAACTCTTTAACTGTTCTAACCTTATCCACAGTCAATCCATTAGCCTCTGCCTGACATACAAATGCCAGATAAGCCTCACAACCCTTATGAATCCACTTCTCGGCTCTCAACACCGACACCACGTTGGACAAATAATCCCTCCGTTCACCTATCACCATAACCTCCTCACCCTCCGTGGTCCTTAACACCATTTGCTTTGCAGCACAATCCAGAGTTGCCCTATACTTAGCAAGCCAGTTTATTCCCAGAATGAGATCGAATTCTCTGAACGGTAACTCCATCAAGTCTCTAGAGAAAATCTTACCTTGAGTTTCTAAAGGCACGTCTCTATACCGTTTGTCTACCCTAATCGAGTGACCCAAAGGACTTAATACCGATACCCCACTCACAGTCTCCTCAAAGTACACACCCAATAACCCAGATATGGCACATGCAACATACGAATGAGTAGATCCAATATCTGTCAAGGCAGTGTACGGCATGCTAGAAATAAAAAACGTACCAATTATGACATCGGGTGCATCACCCTCCTCACGACGATGAGCTGCATACACCAACACTGGCTGTCCAGCCTCAACATTTTCGACACCCCTACCAGGTGCTCCTCAACCCTGACCATTTCCATTATCGCCCCCACCTTGACCACGTCCTCTCGGTGGTTGTGGTCCACCTCTCACTGGTTGAGCAACCCTCTATTCTGCAACTTGAACCTGATCTATTTTCTGAGGACAGTCTCTGACTTTATGCTCCATAGATCCGCACTAGAAACAAGCACCAGAACATTTCCTACACTCGCCCAGATGTACTTTACCACAGTCCCCACAGATTGGCAGTCTAACAACGTTCACCGGAACTGCTCGAACTGGCTCTTCCACTCTTGCTCTCTTGACATTCCTGTTTGCACCACCCGAAGGTCTTGAATCCCTCCGAAAATGATTCTGATCCTTCTCACGATTTTACCTTTCAGCCCGCTTCACCTCCTCAACTATCTTAGCCTTCTCCACCAAAGCGGCAAAGTCACGCTCCCTTTACGGAGCAATCAGCACCCTGAGTTCATCTCTAAGACCATCCTCGAAGTGCACACTACGTTCATACTCTGTAGCGACTATCCCCATCGCTACTGAGACTCTAAACCTCGAAACTCACCTGCATCTTGGCGACCATCTTGCCTCCTTTAACCAGATTCAGGAATTCCTTCCTGTGGGCATCCACATAACTCGCCCTAACATATTTCCCCTTGAAGGCCATCTTAAACAGCTCCCAAGTTACCCTGTCAGCTAGGGTCCCATCTCTCACAGTGAGCCACCACTGATAAGCCTCGTCTCATAGCAATGATACGGCTCCCTTCAGCTTCTGCTCTACGGAACAATCCAAATCGTCCATAATCTGTTTCGTGGCCTCTAACCAATATTCAGCCACATTCGGGGCTACACCAGACACGCCCCTAAAGATCTCTGCTCCATTGGCCCGAAGTCGTTCAAAAATAGATCCTCGAATTTCGTTACCCATACTTGCCTCGGCAACCCTTTCCAGAACACGAAGCATCGCCTGAGATAGAGCGTCATCCTCGGTACCTCAGTCATGAGACTCCATTTCTGTTGCCGGTGGCACCGGGGCATCTGCCGCTGGCATATGTCCTGAAGACGAAGATCCAGCCCGTACACTACCTCGGCCACGCCCACGGCCTCTTCCATGAGCGGCTCTCGTAGTCATTTCGTATTATCTGATTACGAATTTTATGCATCAATTAAATATTTCAGTGTTTATTACAAATGTTTTATGAACAGACAGTAATTCAGAGTTTATTTTTTGCGCAATCGAGGTTTAGCTACAGTCTTAGTCTATTATCAAAATTTCCTACAGTTTCAGTACCACCCTAACTAGAGTATCCCAATAGGGTTTCAGTACAGACAGACAATTCAGGAATATTCAGATGAGTTCAGAATGATACTTACAGACTTGGGCTAGAGATTCGGGGAGCCACCTTCTCAGAATTCAAATTTTTGAAAACCAAATTTTGAAATCTTTTGAAATCATTTATTGCAGAAAAAAATTTTAAAAACGAATTCCCTAAGCGATTTTCGAAATTCTTTATTATTTTCATTATTATTTTAAATTCATTCCACAGCCGAGTTGTTGTAACCTGGCTCTGACACCACTAAATGTAACACCCCAAACCTTGGCCCAGACGTTACAACCGAATCCGGCGTGTCTTATTGAAACGTTGCTAGAAAAACCATGTTTTCATTAAAGTCTTTCCTTAGGGTTTTTAAGAGTATTTTTTTATAGATTAAAGTGAATGGAAACTGCGCACCAGGTAGGATGCCAGAAAAGAGGAGGTGAGTCAATTAGACTGCTTCAGCACTAAGCTCTCCACGGATCCAATCCTAGACATGCACACCACCATTTCCATACTTTAACTGAGTGGTTGTTCACAGAAAACTGTTTCGTTGTTATTAATTTTGAAAACATTTTCATTGCGGAAGCTTTGCTTTGTTATTGTGATATTTTTAAATCATGTAACTATTTTTAAAAACGCGCCCCAAAGCTATTCAATTTCAACGATTAAAATAATATCATATCTATTCTAGTAAACATATTAAAACAATTAAAAATAATTAAAGCAGCCTTATTAGAACTTAAAACCCAAACTGTTAAAATAAATAAAAATTTATCCGAATCACCAGAAGAAAATCGAATTTGCAGAACGTGTGGCCACTCCGAATCCCTCACAGCTCCAAGCCCACTATGGTTGAGGATTACCTGCAAGGATGAAATTAAGGGGTGAGTTTGGAAAACTCAGTGTAAAATAACCCAACCATAGTCTAAATCAGCTCAAACCACAGAAACAGATTAAGTTGGGCCTTAGCCCAGAACAGAGTTCAAGATAAAGCCCATAGGCCCATAACAGAGACAGAACTGTTATTTCATATATGCAGAACCCAACCCATATCTAACCATATACACCCTCGTACCAACCTTACACCATGTGGGGACACAACTCGGCCCACCCATCAGCTACACGCCACAGAATTTCGCAGCATGGCTGCCAGAACAGATAGTGTGACAGAGTCACCAGATACAAATATTTGTGGCAGAGCCACCAGAACAAATATTTGTGGCAATGCCACCAGAACGCTTCCTCCATCAACATAACCCATATCCCATGCAACAGGCATACATGTCATGGTATACAACATACAGAATCAGATTATCATGCATTTCAGTCATAACTAACCATAAGGGTATAACAGTCATTTTGCACCTAGGGGTATAATGGTAATACTCATGCTTAGGGCATCTTAGTAAACCAACTATTTTAGGGTTTTCATGCATATTACAACCATCAATGAATTAACAAACACAGTTATCGAACGTTCTTATCGAATTGGGCCCGTTGGTCGATTAACCTAATTTCGACCCATTAAGCCCGAATATACCGAAGGGCATAAAATTGTGCAATCTGTAATCTTACCACTTGAGATTATCGAGATTGATAAACAAACTATCCCACAAACGTTTGCATGCTCGTAAGTTCACAAAATACCGGCTTTTTAGCATTTCAGGTTTTTGGCTTTTGCCGTTCTAGTCTATAAGTGGGTGTCGTTTACACACCTAATTTGTAACGGTTCATTGGCGAGATCCGCACACGAGCTGCTACAATTGGATTACTGACACATTAGTCTAAATATCGAAAACAAACTACGTACTTATCCCCCTACCATATTCGGCCAACACTGCCTTAGACCCTCGAGTTCTTACCTTTTTGCCGAAATATGGATCAGATCTAGAGATCCAACCGAATTAGTCTTCAAGCCCTTCGCTGTACGCCCCCTTGTCCACGCTAACGCATACACAACCAAAAAGAAAGAGGCAACAATACCCTTAGTCCAAACGTTAGCCACCCTTAAGGGGTTTCGGATTTTACCTTAAATCATAGATTACTATCGAAAGCTCTTCGACAAACTTACCAATTGCTGTTCAGCCTAGCAGAGTGCTCTGATCTTTGATCTTAACTCTGATCCACCATATTTACGAGATGAACAGATCCAAGTAGCCAAACATTTAGCCTCCTATACCCCAGGTATGAAGGTTTCAGCTTTTTAAAGAAGAAAAGAATAAGGTTCAGCTATGGCAGGATTCGGCCTATTGAGAAACAATGAGGGAAGGAAAATAAGGGAAGAAACAGAAGAGAGAAGAGTTTGGGTTCGACTATAGAGAAAAGGAAAGATGAAAGAAAAGAAGAAGTGAGAGGGGAAAGTAGTATTCGATTATGGCAAGGGAAAATGGCACAGAGATTTAGGTGGTTTCCAAGTTTCGGCTACTAATAAGAATGAAAGGAAAAATGGAGAGAAACCCTTAGCACAACCGCTAATTCGGTAAGCCAAAATAAAACTAAACCGAAACCCAATGGAGAACTTACACAGAAACGGCACAACACTTCCCTAATGCTGAAATTCCTACTTCTGAGACCTAGCTGAACTTACCTATACCAGAGACCCTTGGCCGGCCAACTCTTTCTCCTCAAGAGTCCAACATTCGGCCAATACCACACTCCTTGATCAGCTTCTAAATTTTCTCCCTCATCTCCTCCTTACCCAATCTTCTAAACAACTCAAACTCTTCGTGACAGAGTTTCACTTAATTTCCATCATATCCCCTTTCTATTCACAAAAATAATAATACTTTAACTTGCTTACCTTGTGACTCGAACCTTAGCTCTCCCTAAACATCCACACGCCACTCCCAAGCACTTATGTGGTGTCACATGCCACTTTACCATAGGTCCTCTTGTGGCTTATTTCACCCATTAAATCTTAAAAGCCCAATACACCAAAACCCCTTCTCCTTTAAAATTAAAATTTGTTAAAACTACCAGGTTTTAGCTTAGACTTGGGCCTTCTAGAGGCCCACTAACAAACTTAAGCATGATTTATACAATCAGATCATACTAAAATCAAGATTCACCAAAACTCACAAAAATCCCAAAAAGTCCCAAAAATTAGGGTGTTACATTCAACCCCTTATCCGAATTTCACATTAGGAAGACATAGCTAGGGTTTTTCATGCTTCCAAGCTCGATTGTAACTGTAACATCCTGATTTAAGGTCTAGTCAGAATAGTGGTTTTGAGATCACAAATTTGAAGTAGAAATAATTATTTTATGATTATTTGATGGTCCATGATATGAATACATGTTTGTGTGAAATTTTCATAAAGAAATTTTATGCCTAAAGTATCCAATTTGAAGTTAGGGACTAAATTGAGTAAGTTGCAAAATTGTGTTCTAGAAGCTTTGAGCATGAAATTGCATTGGATCAATAATTAGAGGTCCTTAAATAGCAATTTGACCAAGTTTTAAAATTTTGGACAAAAATGGGCATGAATAGGAAAAATTTTAAAGAAAGGCCTTAAGGGCATTTTGGTCATTTGGTTAATAAAAGAATAAAAAGGGGAAAAGAAAGCAAAAATTGTCCATCTTCTTCTTGCTTGTGTCAAAATTTCAAGGGTCACCATAGCTAGGGTTTGCTCATCTTTGAAGCTCAAAAGTAAATGCATCCTAGTCCCGTGTTTACATTTTTGAAGTTGTCATCAACCGATCTAGCTATTTCTACCATTATTTTGAGCTAGAGTTCATGTATGAAACTTGACCCATGTGTGACATGGTTGTATTTTGATGTTTCATGGTAGATTATGAAACTTTGATGTGTGTTTAACATCTTTTACTAAGTGATTTTCAGTGAAAATGGTTAAAAGGGACTTGTTTGTGAAAGGTGAAGAAATGGGTAGTAGAAATATGTTTTAATGAGGAAAAGTTAGTGGTAAAATAGTAATTTTACCAAAGTATATGTTATGGGTCGATTTGACCAATGTATGTATTGAACAAGTTAATTTTGGCATTATAGTGATTCGGGTCTTGATCGAGGGAAAAACAAAGTTTACAAGGATTAGGCTCGTTTTTATCATTTTGTATCGAGGTAAGTTCATTTGCAAATAATGTAACATGTATCATACCTTAAATGCTTTAATATTTCATGTATGGTGAGTATATACATATTTAATGTGATGTTGTATCATGTGTTTAAATGCTTATACTTTTATTATGAATCATACTTCGAATATTTCATGAGTATGTGATTAGTGTTATGGATATTGAAATTGACATTACGAGCAAGTTGGACAGAGATGTGTATCAAAGAATCCCATTTGAACCTTAGGAATAGTTGGGATACAAGTGACATGTCACTAGGAATTATGTGATCTGAACTCATTGAGTTGTCGTCTAAGTTCGTGATATATATGACACATGTTTTGGAGTCCAGATACTGGTCTCCTATATTCTACTGGTGGCGGGATAGTCCGGCATGTGTTGTGGAAACCTGACAGCCTATATAAGCAGACCTATGAGTAGCTCAAAGACGAGCAACATGTGATGTGAGGTAGCATCAGCTACATATGAGGCACTGAGATGCGAGATTCCGATGTATCCGATAGTATTCCGAGTGTTCAACGGGTAGTTCAAGAGAAGCTCAATGAGTAATCTTAATGATTGCATCAAGACGGTAAAGGAAATCATTATGTGCAAGTGGCACAGGTATGTACATCGAACTCATGAGGATAACATGAGATATGATGAACTTGTGGTAAGAATATGTATATATAAATATGTAGATGAAGAATAAGTAAAGAGATTTGATAAAATGTAAGATTATGTCCATTATGTTAAATGTATGACTAATGCTTGTTTAAGTTGCATTTTATTTGTATGTGAACTTACTAAGCTTTAAAGCGTACCCTCCTTTCCTTTCCTCTTCTTATAGTGTCGCCAAGTTAACTCGGGGATCGTGGAATGTCAGAGACTCGATCACACTATCAATTGGATAATTGGATATAGTTAGATCTATCATTTTGAGTATGGCATGTATACGGACTTGCCTTTTTGTTAAATGTCATATTAGTGTAGCCAAAGGTGTTGACTTATGATAATATTGATTCATTTTGTATATGGCCATGAGAGATGGCTTATATTGATTATTGGGTTGTAACCCTAATCATTTATGCATGCATGCAAATGTATTTATGTATTGATGTGGTTTGGTTTCCTGCGGATGATATGTGAGATGAATAATGTATGTATTTAATGGATGAATGAGAACTAATAGGTGTGACCATATTTATGGTGTAATTGAGTAACTTGAAAGAATAATTATAAAGATGACTAAGTATGAAATTGGTGTGGAATGTCATACGGAAGTATAATGGTGTACACTTGTGTAAATATATGTGCCATGTTGCATGCCATGAAGTAGGATTGAGTATGTAAATATTTAAGGGTGGCAAAGAGCTTGGAAAATAGCCTTAAAGTTGTCCACATAGGTAGACACACGGGCATGTGTCTAGACCATGGGTGACACACAGTCTGCCCTATAGGCGTGTGTTCCGGTCATGTGTCCCCTGCACCCTAGTTATGCAAGTCAGTATGCCCAAAAGTAAACACACGGGCAGAGATACGGCCGTGTGTCTCAGCCGTGTGAATGACACGGCCTTAGGACATGGGCGTGTGCCCCGGTCGTGTGAAGTCTGCACTTAATTTTTGAAATTTAATTTGACACATAGCCTAAGCACAAGGGAGAAAATGGGAACATCATCCGAATCCCGTATGAAGAGATAATTAATTTTTAGTGAAGAGGGGTCGAAATTGTTGGACAGCGAAACACAAATGAATTTAAAGAATAAACTGTACTTATTAGCTAAGCCAAAAATTCTATAAATTTTATGGTAAGAATATATGTGAGTTTAGTTTCTGGAAAAATTAGCGTATCTTAATTTGGAGTTCCATAGCTCCAGATATAAATAATTTAGTGACTGTGACTCGAATAGACAACTTGTTTTGAACTTGAGTAAATAGTGGATCTATGTGTAGTTATGATTGTATTATTTTGAAAACATATTTTGAGGATTTATAAAAGCATGTTAATTTGTTTATTATTTACATACCTACTTACTAAGCTATATGCTTACTCCCCTCTCTTTTCCCTTGTTTTATAGTGTCACCAAGCTATCTCGGGGTACAAAGATCATTGGAAATCCATCCACAATATCATCATCCACAAAATAACTTGGTTATTTTTTTATATGTCATAATTGATTTGGCCTAAAATGTTGGCCTTTAATATTTAATAACTCAATTTGTATAAGGCCATCGATGTTGGCTAATATTAGTTAAGTTATATTTATGATGATGCATTTTATGAGAGGCACGAGTTGGTTGAATGAGTGTGTAATGACTAAGTATGGTTATGTGAAGGACACGGCCTTGGAAATGAACGTATGCCCCCATTTTTTAGGAATTTTCCAATGTTTTTCAAAGCTCTTAGTTTAGCCCCGGACTGCTTTCATAGTATGTTTTGGACCTCGTAGACCCATATCAGGGACTTAGTGATGAAATTTTAAAAGTTTAATTTGGATGTAAAAATTATGTCTTGGTTTTGTACGATTGCATGTGTATGTTTCAATAATGCCTCGTACCCTGTTCCGGCGTCGAACACGGGTAAAGGGTGTTACCATGTATGATTATAGTGATATGCCTTGTGAATGATGAAATTTGCTTAAGTTAAATGCTTGTAATGGCTGGTATTAGATATGTGTTTCAAGCGCAGGTCTTGAGTGAAATTTTGGGTGAGAAATGAAGCTAGAAATAGCTTCATTTTGTCCACATAGGCAGACACACTGGCATGTGTCTAGACCGTTTGTGACACACGGCCTAGTAACATGGGCATGTGGTTAGGCCGTGTGTCCCCTGCACCTTTATTTTCAGAAACAGAATGCTCAGAATTGAGCACACGGGCGGAGACATGAGCATGTGTCTCAGCCACGTGTGCCACACGGCCTAGAACACGGGTGTGTGTCTTAGTCGTGTGAAACCTGCACCTATTTTTGAATTGAATTAATTAACCACACGGCCTTGCACACGAGCATGTGGCATGGCCAAGTGTGCAAGTTAGAGAGTTACACGGGGTGGAACACGGCTTCCAACACAGGTATGTCCCTTGGACCACACAGGCATGTAAGCCCTGCAACTTGGAAAAATTTTGAAAAGTTGCGAAAAATTCTTAGAGGTCCCAATTAAGTCTCGATTTGATCTTAATGCTCGTATTGGGCCTCGAGGGCTCAATCAAGGGACGTTATGGATTATCTTGAGGGATTTGAAACCTATTTCAGGGACAAGTATGGCTTAGAGGTGTTACATTTTGGGGTATCAGAGCTACGGTTTAGCCAATTCTCAGATTTGGTGTAGCGAACACGAGTTTAGCTGTACATGCCATTATATAAATTGTGATAGTGTGATGACTCCTGATCATTTTAAATGTGTTTTTCATATAGTAATGTCATCCAACCGAGCTAGAGTTGAATCCGAGGTAGCTGAGAGCAATGCTTTAGTTTTGGTTCAAAGAGTTGTAGTAGCACCCATCACCCGTATTCAATACCGAAATAGGGTTACGGAGCATTACCAGACTTACAACACATTTAAACATACTTTTCACATACATTTCATAAAATCATACAATCGTCATTCAATCTCAAAGAATTTGTCCCTAATACGAGCCTACGAGGCCTTAAACATACATTGGGAGTGGTTCGGGACTATACTGATAACTTAAGAAACTTTCATGAAACCTTGAAAATTTTTTAAAATACAGGGGACACACGCCGGTGTGGCCAGGCCTTGTGGACATTCGAAATGGGAGCACATGGCCGTGTCTTAGCCCGTGTCCTACCCAGTGTAACTCTTTGACTTGGGTCATGCAGCCAACACACACGCCCATGTGCCCTAAAAATGGCCAAACACACCTGTGTGTGAGGTCGTGTGCTAGGCTGTACCAAACCTGTAGGGTATACTAACTCATGCTACACAGCCAAGTCACACACTCATGTGTGAGGCTGTGTGGAGCATATTGACTTGATTTCAATTTCAACACCAGGGGAACCGTGTGTCACACACGGCCGTGTACTTAACTGTGTGTCATACACAGCTGGGACACATGCTCGTGTCTCTACCCTTGTGGACAAAAAATAGGCTATTTACCAAGCCATTTTGCCACCCAAATTGTCACAGACCTACACCACAATTCAAAGCATCAACTCAAAGCATAATAGGCATTAAATCCACCTCAACCAAGTATCATTTAAACCATTTCAATGCCAACAATATACAAGACACACAATATTCCAATTTTCCATTTAGTTCATACGAAATATCAACTACTTCAAACATCAAAATGACCAAACTCAAATATGCATTATTTGGCCTAATTTCACAAGCATACCAACATCAACAATTCATCAATTTAACATTCATAATAACTATTATCATCAATCATTACACAATCATCAACCAACTCAATTCACAAGACATAATCATACATATATGTACATGATTCAAACATACCAAATATACAGCCATCACTCATGGCTATTATACATACCAAAACATATACATTTACAAGCCAATTCATTTGGCCAAAATCATTATCAAGTCATAACGAAAATGACCAAAATCCTTATACATGCCATATACTTAAAATACCAAGTTCATAGGTACTGAAAGATAGGTGGATAGTGTGAAGTGATCTCCGATGATCCCCGAATCTGAGCTAGCTTTGTATTCACTATAAAACATAGAAGAATATTTGAATACATCAATATGTAGCTTTCTTTAACTATCAAACCTTTCAAATGCTTATTCACAAAACTATATACTTCCATTCTCATTTCTTTGATTCAACACTAAAATAGTTTATACACATATCTGTACTATCTCGTACCAACCTCATATACATTCTCATTTTTCATTTACCCGTTGAACCGTTCAGAATAGAAGACAGATACTCAAGGGTCTCACGGGATAAGTACCTATACCATGGCCCAAAGCCAAATTAGGGTAACTTATCCGAAATTTTGATATCGTGGTCGGAAGCCAAATCAGCCGATATGCATCGCCCTATGCCAAACCGGTTCATATCATACTCGAAATGCTATATCATGGCCTGAATCCAACTCAAAGTATCCCTAATGACATGTCACTAGCATCCTAAACTATTCCTAAGGTTTAACCGGGATTTCAACTGTCAAATCATCGTCGAATCATTCCCAAACTTGTACAAAGTCACATAATGACTTTGAAATGAAATCATAACATATGAACTTACCTCGGATGCTAAAACAGCGAATCGAGTCAACTATTTTATAACTTTATTCTTTTCCCGGTCTAAGTCCGTATTTCTCCTTTCTTGATCTAAATATATTGAAAATTGAATTATTCAATCATCTATTCATTCAATTTAGTCCAAAACACACTTTAAAACACATTTACACTTTTTCCCCTAATATTTCCCATTTTTTACAATTTAGTCCTCATTTCTTAAAATCACAAATTAATGAAATTTCAATTAAACCCATGCTAGCCGAATTACTATTGTACTCCTAGAAGTCCATAATTTTCATTTATTTCACATTTTAACCACAAAGTTTTAACATTTCTTAATTTAATCCCTATTTTGCATTTTCACTAAAAATCACTTTACAAAACTTGTATAATACATAATAAATATTCATAATCTATCATCAAACATCAAACTCATACATATTCATCAATGGAAACTTTCAAAATCTTTAACAATTTTGCAAAATAGTCCCTGGGCTAACTAGTACTAGTTGCAACAATCACAAAACATAGAAATCATTAAAAATCGAGCAAAAACGGACTTACAATTGAGCTAGGAGTTGGCCAGATGCTTTAAGACCTAATAATGGTTTTCTTTCTTCTTCAATTTTGGTTAAAGAAGAACATAAAAGGTAGCCATTTGTGTTTAATTATTTTATCATTTGTTAACCATTTTACCATTTTAACCTTTAATAATAACCTTTAGACATTACAAAACCTTGTCCAAGAATGTCCACTCAAGTTTCAAATGGTTTAATTACCATTTAAGGCCACCATATTTAAAAATAAAAGTTATTTGACACCTTTAACTAATAGAACAACACTTTTGCACTTTATGCGATATAGTCCAAATGCTAAAATTTCTTAACAAAAATTTCACACCATCATATATTTATGCTGTAAACATTAAAATAATAATAAAATAAATATTTTGACCTTAGATTTGTGGTCCCGAAACCACTGTTTTGATTTGACTAAAAACGGGCTATTACAGTTGCTCTACATCTGGTGGTCAATGGCCCGTGTCTGAGGGCCGAAGTGAGGAGGCAAAGTAATCCTACTTTCAAATGATGAATAAATGGCTTACACAGTACTTGAGAACAAACCCTACTGTACAACGACCTCCCCCACATGCTCCCTAACCGATTCCTAAGGTACCATAGGGTGCTGAACCTGTTAGACTTGGTAAGCTTCTGATAAATAAAATCCACAAGCATGGGGCGGAAGAATTTAGAGCTACCGCAAATGATGATCCGAAAAGGGCCAATTTTTTTCCAGAAAATACTATCTGGGTTTTGGATGAAATATCCTGCACACCTACCGAATGTTTGAAATGTATAGTATCGCTACTGAAAGATATAACTTGTCATTGGTGGAATACCATAACCTCAGTGGTACCGAGAGAAAATGTTACATGGGAATTCTTCCAGGCTGAATTTAGGAAGAAGTATGTTAGTTAGAGGTTAATGGACCAGAAAAAGAAAGAAGTTCGAAAGCTCAAACAAGGAAACATGACTGTATCTGAATATGAACAAAAATTTGTTCGGTTGAGCAAGTATGCTAAGGAATGGGTTCTGATCGAGGCTGAAATGTGTAAACTTTTTGAAGAAGGTATAAATGAAGACATCAAACTATTGATTGGAATTCTCGAGATAAGGGAATTTGCAGTGTTAGCTGGTCGAGCCCACAAAGCTGAGGAATTGAGTAAAGAAAAGAGACAAGCCAAAAGAAAGGCTCAGGTTTCTGGAAAAAGAACTATGAGTAAATCACAATCATTTGCTTCTAAGAAATTAAGGAAGTATTATGATCGTGTGACCACCTCTACAGGATAGTCTAGGAAAGAGCGGGGCTCTTAATGTTCTAACCTGAGGTTTTCGTCTTCATCTATGACCAGTGTGGGTAGTGTTGGTAACCCCAAACCAAAATGTAAACATTGTAACAAATTTCATCATGGGGAATGTTGGTCTAGAAGTGGAGCTTGTTTCGGATGTGGTTCACTCAAGCATTTCTTCAGAGATTGTTCAGAAAGAGTTGAAAAGGAGATAGAACTAGCTCTAAAGCTGAGTAATCCTATCTCGAGGGGCAAACCACCCTGTCACCTCAATAATGTTAATGGTAGTCGAGGTACTACCAAGGATACAATAGTTAGATCTGAGGCATGAGCACCTACAAGAATGTATGCTACGGTTCTACACATTCATACTTATGCACGAACCTAGTGTCTGTTAAAAATTTACCTGTTGAATTCACTGAAATTGTGGTTAAAGTTTCAAACCCCTTGGGCCAGTGTGTTATGGTGGATAAAGTCTGTAAGTACTATCCGTTTATGGTAAAATCAGTTGACTTGATGTTATTGCCATTTGATGAGTTTGATGTGATCTTGGGAATGGATTGGTTAACCTGATATGATGCAGTGGTAAATTGTAAGCAGAAATATATTGTATTGAAATGTGAGAGTGGTGAATTGCTTTATGTTGAATCTGATAAACTAGATGGAGTACCTAATGTGATTTTAGCAATGCCAGCACAAAAATATGTCAAAAAAGGTTATGACGCTTATCTCGCTTTTGTGTTGGATACTAAAGTATCTGAGTCAAAGATTCAGTCAGTACCAGTTGTATGTGAATTTCCTGATGTATTTCCAGAAGAATTACCTAGTTTACCACCAGATAGAGAAGTGGGATTCTCTTTAGATCTTGTTCCGGGTACAACACCTATATCTATAGCACCTTACAAAATGGCTCCTATTGAATTGAAAGAGCTAAAAGTATAGTTGCAAGAATTGATTGACAGAGGTTTTGCTCGACCTACTTTCTTACCTTGGGGTGTGTCGATCCTATTTGTAAAGAAAAAGGATGGATCGTTGAGGCTGTGCACTGATTATAGACAATAAAGAACAAGTATCCATTGCCTCGAATTGATGACTTGTTTGACCAGTTAAAGTGTGCTACTGTATTTTCAAAGATTGATCTCTGTTCTGGTTATTATCAACTATGGGTAAAAGAACTGGATGTGCCAAAGCTTTTAGAACTAGGTATGGACACTATGAGTTTCTTGTGATGCCATTTGGCTTGACAAAAGCACCTACAGTGTTTATGGATTTAATGAACAAAATTTTTAGCCCGTATTTAAACAGGTTTGTGGTGGTATTTATAGATGATATTTTGGTTTACTCTCAGAATCAAAATGAGCATGCTGAGCATCTGAGAATAGTGTTGCAAACTCTACGAGAGAAACAATTGTATACAAAATTCAGTAAATGTGAATTTTGGCTACGGGAAGTTAGTTTCCTTGGGCACATAGTATTTGTTGAAGGTGTCAGAGTAGACTTGAATAAAATTTCAGCCATTGTTAATTGGAAGCCCCCGAAGAATGTGTCTGAAGTCCAAAGTTATCTGGGACTAGCTGGTTATTTTTGTAAAAAAGTTTTCAATGATAGCTTTCCCGATGACTCATCTGCTGCAAAAAGATGTAAAATTAGAGTGGACTGATAAATGCCAGTAGAGTTTTGATAGATTAAAGGCTTTATTGACAGAAGCACCTGTGTTAGTCTAGCCAGAATCGAGTAAGGAATTTATAGTTTACAGTGATGTGTCATTGAATGGTTTAGGCTATCTTTTGATGCAAGATGGTAAGGTAGTAGCCTATGCTTCACGACAGCTAAAGCCACATGAAAAGAACTACCCCACACACGATCTCAAATTGGCAGCCATAGTGTTCGCATTGAAATTCCAGCGGCATTACTTGTTTGGTGAAAAATGTCACATATTCACTGATCATAAAAGTCTGAAATACTTGATGTCACAGAAAGATTTGAATTTAAGACAACGTGATGTCTTGAGTTATTAAAAGATTATGATCCTGTTATTGACTACCATCCGGGAAAAGCCAACATAGTGGCAGATGCTTTAAGCAGAAAATCCCTGTATACTTTGCGAGCAATGAATACCCGATTATCGTGTCTGATTATGGTCCAACCTTAGCTGAGTTCAAAGCTAGACCAACGTTTTTACGACAGATCACTGAAGCCCAGAAAAATGATAGTAAGTTGCAAGTAAAACAGGTACAAACTGAATCAACTCCTGATTCAAAATTTCAGATCGGGACTAATCGTTGTTTGTTATTCAGAGGTAGAATATGTGTACTGAAAAGTTAAGAACTGGTATAGAAAATTTTGAATGAAGCTCACAGTGGTAACATGTCTATACATCCTGGTAGTAATAAATTGTATAATGATTTGAAAATGATGTACTGGTGGTCGGAAATGAAACAAGATATTTTTGAGTTTGTATCTAAATATTTGATATGTCAGTAAGTAAAAGCTAAACATCAGTTGCCTTCTAGATTATTATAGCTTGTTATGATATCGGAATGGAAATGGGAAAGAATTACCATGGACTTTTTAACGGGATTAGCCCTGTCTCCAAGGAAGAAAGATGCCATTTGGGTAATTATTGACCGGTTGACAAAGTCTGCAAACTTTATTCCGGTACGTATGGATTATTCCTTGGATAGATTGGCTGAATTGTATATTTATGATATTGTCAGATTGCATGGAGTACCTATCTCCATTATTTTAGATAGAGATCCTCGGTTTATATCTCTATTCTGGAGTAAATTGCAAGAAGCTTTAGGTACTCAGTTGCACTTTAGTAATGCATTTCATCCTCAGACAGATGGTCAATCTGAACGGGTAATACAAATCTTGGAAGATATGCTTCGGTATTGTATACTTGAGTTTGAAGGTAACTGGGAAAAGTACTTCCCTTTAGTTGAATTTGCTTATAATAACAGTTATCAGTATAGTATTAAAATGGCACCGTATGAAGCCCTGTATAGACGCAAATGTAGAACTCCATTGTACTGGACAGAACTCAGTGAGAAAAGTTACATGGAGTTGACTTGGTCTAGGAGACCAAGGAAAAAGTGAAAGTAATTCGAGACAGCTTGAAAGCAGCCTCTGATAGTCAAAAGTCCTACGCTGATTTGAAACGAAAAGAAATAGAATTTGAAGTTGGTGACATAGTATTCTTGAAAGTGTCACCTTGGAAGAAAGTTCTCCAGTTTGGACACAAAGGAAAACTGAGTCCACGGTTTATTGGACCATATAAAATTACAGAAAGAATTGGACCAGTTGCTTATCGGTTAGTTTTACCACTAGAGCTTGATCAGATTCATAATGTTTTTCATGTGTCTATGCAATGGCGGTATCGATCTGATCCTTCACATGTTATCTCTCCGACAGAGGTAGAGATCCAGCTTGATATGACATATAGTGAAGAACCAATCAAAATCTTAGCTCGGGAAACAAAATAGTTAAGAAATAAAAAGGTAGATTTAGTAAAAGTTCTTTGGCAAAGACATGGTACTGAAGAGGCTACCTGGGAGCTGGAGGATACTATGAGGAAGCAATAGCCGAACCTTTTTACTGGTAAGATTTTCGAGGACGAAAATCCCTAAAGCGGGAGAATTGTAACAACCCATTTTTCAGTGAAATCAGAATAGTAGTTTCGGGACCGCAAATCCAATCCGAAAATATGATTTATTTTTATTTCATAATATGGTCCGTATTATAATAGGCATGTCGTGGGAAAATGTTGATATGAAAATTTTATCGATTAAGTGCTAAATTATGAGAATGACTAAATCGCATAAAATGCAAAAGTTGAATTCTAGTAGCTATAAGGATCAGATAGCTATGAAATTCAAAACTTAAGGTCCTTATATGGCAATTAGACCATTAAGAAAAGTATGTAGATTTTTCTTGGTGACTTATCTATGGGATTATAGAAAAAGGGTAAGGACTAAATTGGAAATAGCAAAATACTTAATTAATTAAAAAGATGATAA
This sequence comes from Gossypium anomalum, assembly GCA_025698475.1. NCBI lineage: Eukaryota > Viridiplantae > Streptophyta > Magnoliopsida > Malvales > Malvaceae > Gossypium > Gossypium anomalum. The sequence goes on along the minus strand of CM046958.1, from coordinate 26,607,067 downwards.
AAGATATTATCCTATTTTATGTCATCTTCAACCTAAAACACATGGAAACCCTAGGAGAGAGAAAAAAACTTTCAAGGCCTAATTGGATCCAGACAACACTAATTCGAGGTTAGTTCAAGAAAAAGAAAAGGTTTCAGATTAGTAGACTTTATACGTGAACAAGTATTGAGGTAAGTTCGTGTAACATAATCGGGCATGTAATTATGTTAATTGAATGTTGTGTTTGTATGTAATGTGATTTTTGTTGATGTGCTTTACTTGTATGCTAAGATGGAAAATTGATACATGTTTGAAATGGTGATAAAGGGGTTAAGTCCAATTGAATATTGAATTCTGATGATTATATGCACTTTCCCGAAACAAATAAAGCCCTGTATTTATTGTGGACGGGATTTAGCTCGGACGAGTAATCCCATTGACCTTGTTATAGAAAGGATTTAGCTGAACGAGTAATCCCATTGACCTTATTATAGAAAGGATTTAGCTCGGACGGGTAAACCTGATATAATACCTCTCAAGCATACGTTATGATTAGGGTTTGGCCTAGACTAGTAATCCCAATCGAGCTCCCTTAAGCTTACATTATATAAAGGATTTAGCTTGGACTGATAATCCTGTTATATGATATGTGGCTCGAGAGAGTGTTTCTTGGTTAAGTGCCCTAATGGGCACCCTTGAATAAGAAATTGATGGATTATTGAATTATACACATCGAGTGTACTACTTGAGCATCCATTGGAATTCAATGATTCAACGGACGTGAAACTTTTGACATGGCATGGAAATTTTGAGATGAAATGAGAATGACTTGAAAGAATATTGCTTGATGAGTTCATCTATGTTACTTGATTGATATGAAGATTTTGGTGACTAACATATTTGATTGAATGTATGTGATTAGGCAATTTAGCCATATGGATGGAAACATAACATTGTATGCCTAGATTTAATAAGCAAGATTGGTAAGTTTAGTTTCCGTTATACAAACTTACTAAGCATGTAATGCTTACTCCATTTATTTTTCCCCTATTTTATAGTGCTTGAAAGCTCGCGAGGGTTGGAGAGCACTGGAGCATCGTCACACTATCAACTAGTCATTTTGGGTATACTTAGTAAAATCATTTTGCTATAATGGCATGTATAGGACAACTTCGCCAATAGTGGCTTGAATGTTATTTTGTAACCTAGCCATTATTATGATATAAATATATATACACATGTGTTATGTTAAGAATATGTGATCAATGTTGTGTATTCCTAAGCTAAATCAAGGTAAGGTTGTATTTTTTATGCTTGTAGTGATATGCCTTGTGAATGATGAAATTTGCTTAAGTTTAATGCTTGTATTAGTTGGTATTGGATGTGTGTTTCAAGTGTAGGTCTTGGGTAAAATTTTGGGTGAGAAATGAACCTAGAAATGGCTTCATTTTGTCCACACGGGCAGACACACGGGCGTCTGTCTAGACCATGTATGACACACGGCCTGGTAACATGGGCATGTGGTTAGGCTACGTGTCCCCTGCACCTTTATTTTGAGAAACAAAATGCTCAAAATTGAGCACACGGGCAAAGACATGGGTGTGTGTCTCAGCCGTGTGTGCCACACGGCCTAGAATATGAGTGTGTATCTTGACCGCGTGAAACCTACACCTATATTTGAATTGAATTAATTAACCACACGGCCTCACACGTGGGTGTGTGGCATGGCTGTGTGTGCAAGTTAGAGAGTTACACGGGGTCAAACACGGCCTCCAACACAGGTGTGTCCCAGGGTCACACTGGCGTGTCCCTTGGTCCACACGGGCGTGTGAGCCCTGCACCTTGGAAAAATTTTAAAAAGTCACGGAAAATTCTTAGAGGTCTCGATTAAGTCCTGATTCGATCCTAGTGCTCGTATTGGGCCTCGAGGGCCCGATCAAGGGACATTATGGATGATCTCGATAAATGAATAGTAATTTACGTAGATTAATACAAAAATGTCTTGAATGTTCTGGTAATGCTCTGAAACCCTATTTCGGCGATGGGTACGAGTTAGGGGTGTTACATTTCGGTTTAGGATTACCAACACTACCAACATTGGTTACAAATGGAGACGAGGATATCGGGTTAGAGCGTTGAGAGCCTCACTCTTTTCCAGAATATCCTGCTGATGTTGCAAAATGATCATGATGCATCTTTGATTTCTTAGAAGTAGGTGATTGCGACTTGCTCATAATTCTTTTACGAGAAACCTAAGCTTCTCTTTCAGCTTGTTTCTTTTCTTTATTTAATTCTTCAGCTTTATGTGATCGATTGGCTAACACCATAAATTCCCTCAATTCAAGAAGTCCAATTAACAGCTTATTGTCTTCATTTAAGCCCTCTTCAAAATGTTTGCACATATTAGCCTTGGTTGGAACCCACTCTCTAGCATGCTTAGTCAATCGAATAAATTCTCGCTCATACTCAGACACAGTCATATTTCCCTATTTGAGTTCTAAAAATTCTTTCTCTTTCTGATCCAGAAATCTCTAACTAACATACTTCTCTCTGAATTCAGTCTGGAAGAATTCCCATGTAATATTTTCTCTTGGTACCACAGAAGTTATAGTATTCCACCAATGGTAAGTTGTGTCTTTTAGTAAAGATACTGTACATTTCAAACATTCAGCTGGCGTGCAAGATAATTCATCTAAAACTTGGATGGTATTTTCCAACCAAAACTCAACCCTTTCTGGATCATCATCTGCAATAGCTCTAAATTCCTCTGCCCTATACTTACGAATTTTATCTACCGGAGGCTTACCAGTTCTAACAGGTTCAACACCTTGTGGCATCTCAAGAACTAGTTGGGGAGTAGGTGGGGGAGGTTGTTGTACAGCGGGATTTGTTCTTATATATTGAGTGACCATTCATCATTTGAAAGAAGGCTTGTTTTTCCTCCTCACTTCGGCCTCAGATACGGGCCTTCCACTACTAGATACACCTCTTTGAACTGAAGCTAAAGCATTGCTCTCAGCTTCCTCGGATTCAGCTCTAGTTTGGTTGGATGACATTACTATATGAAAAACAAATTTAAAATGGTTAGGAGATATCACATTATCTCAAATTATATAATGGCATGTATAGTTAAACTCATACTTGATACATTTAATCCGAGATTCGACTAAACCGTAGCTTTAATACAAATAAATGTAACACCCTTAACCAGTGTTCGTCGCTAGAATAGGGTTACAAAGCATTATTAAAGTTTTCAAAACATTTACAAATAATTCATGTTAATTACTATTCATTTTCTGAGATTATTCATAACGTCCCTTAAATGGACTCTCGAGGCCCAATATGAGTATTAGAATCGAGTTGAGACGAAATCAAGAACTTAGAGAAATTTTTGCAAAATTTCTAAAATTTTCCTAGATGCAGGGCACACACGCCCATGTGATCCAGGGACACGCCCGTGTGACCTTAAGACACACCCGTGCTGCAAGCCGTGTTTGACCCCGTGTAACTCTCTGACTTGTGCCACACAGCCAGCCACACGCTCGTGTGAGTAGGCCGTGTGATCAATTTAATTTTCAAAAATTAGGTGCAGGGTTCACACAGCCAAGACGCACACCCCTGCTCTAGACCATGTAGCACACATGACTAAGACACACGCCCATGTCTCTGCCCGTGTGTTCAATTCTAAGCGTTCTATTTCTCAATTTTAAGTTGCAGGGGACACATGGCCAAACCACACGCCTATGTGCCAGGCTATGTGTCACACACGATCAAGGCACACGCCCGTGTGTCTACCCGTGTGGACAAAATAAAGTCATTTCCTAGCTTTATTTCTCACCCAAATTTGCCAATAACCTACACCAACACTTACAAGGATATACCAGCCAATCCAATCATTATAACCAAGCTAATTTTAACATCTAACATGGTATATCATTACATGCATACATATTTATAATTTTATATTTATTAAGTCTATTCATTTAACATAACTCAATCAATCCATAATATATACTCATGATATTGCCATAGAATAACCTTATTAGATATACCAAAACATAACCATCACTAGCCATTCCAATGGCTAGATTACAAACAACATTTATAAGCCAACAATGGCCAAGTTACCTATTCATGTCATTATACCAAAATAAGTTTACTATTTATACAAAAACAAGTTAATAGATAGTGTTATGATGCTCCAACCGATCTCCAGCCTTCATGAGCTTCTGAGCACTATAAAATAGAGAAAATAAAACCTAGCAAGCATTTTATGCTTAGTAATTTTGCATAACAGGAATTAAACTTATTAATCACATTTCATAATTTTAAGCATACAATTAACATGCTTTCATCATTTTGGCAAATTTACCTAAACATATATACTCAATCAAGCAAGTTAGTCAAATAATAATTATACATCAAATAAATATAGATGAGCTCATCATATAATCCTTCATCAAATATTTCAGAAGCATTCAGGGCATATTTCTATTTATCTCATCATTTTCTCATGTTAAGAGTTTTATTCGTATTGAAATATCAATGGATACTCAAATAGTACACTCGATGTACAATTCTGTAAACTGTCAATTCATAATTACAGATACCCATCAGGGCACATACTCGAGGAGCATACTCTCGAGCCACATGTCAGGATGCTCAGCTGAGCCATGTAACTAGACACTTATCCGGGCTAAACAGGAAACTCATAAGAGTTTTATTCAGGAAACTCATAGAGCTTAACAGATAACTCCGAAGAATTATTATCAGGGAGCATCGGATAAGGTAACAGTGAGTTTAAGAGAGCCATGTCAGGAAACTCATAAGAGTTTGTATCAGGACGCTCACGAAGAGCTGTGCTTGTGTCCGTAATAAATGCCAGATCAAAACCGATTGAATCATGTAACAGGGCACTCACAAAGAGCTGCGGTAGTGTGCAATACATGCAAAATCACTACTAATCAGGATGCTCGCAGTAATTATATAACAGGATGTTCGATAGGCTTTATCGAGATTACTCGTCTAAGCTAAATCCCTTTTGTAATATATGCAGAATCACATTCATATACAGGAAATCACATGTATCCATCGATTTTCATTATTCCAACGGAACTTAACAGTTTAATGAAATTTTCTATCATTTGATCATTCATATATTTATAACATTCATATAATCATATAAACATTTACTTCATTCAAATTAAATATAACATTCAATTCAAACATGTTAATTTACCTCGATAATAATTCGTACAAGAAAATCTACTAATCCGAAACTGTCTTTTCCTCGATCTAGCTTTCAATTTGTGTTATCTGGATCTATATAAATAAATTTAATCATTAATTTCTCACATTTTATATTCTATTGAACTCAATTTACATCCTAAGCAAAATTATCATTTTGCCCCTAAACTTTCCATACATTCCAATTTCGTTTTTAGGCTCGAAAAATGAAATTCATGCAATTTACTCCTTATTCCAAGCCTAACCGAAATTTCAATATAAAATTTACAGCACATGAATTCTATAAAATTCATAATTTTTTCAATTTTCACAGTTTTACAATTTAGTCCCTAAATCACAATTTCATCAAAATTCACTTTGTAAAAGTTGTTTATCTATCAACAACCTTTCATTTTCTACCATAAATTTTAAATTTTTAGCATATTCATCCATAGCATAACTTCTATACTTTGATAATTTTACAAATTAATCCCCCAAATAGATAAATTAGACTATCTCGGTTTCAAAAATATAAAAATTACTAAAAACGGGGCTTGAATACTTACCCAATTATGCCAAGAAAGCTTGTTTTCTCTTTCCTAGGGTTTCCATGGAATATTTGGGGAAGAAGATGATACAAAATGATTTTTATTTCTTATTAATTATTTATCATCCATTAATTTGTCTCTTTTCTAATTTAATCCTTGCCCTTTTTTAATTTTTCCATGGATGAATCATCAAAAATATCTACTAACTTTTCTTTAATGGCCTAATTATCATATAAGGACCTCAAGTTTTGAATTCCATAGTTATTTAATCCTTCTAGCTACTAGAATCCAACTTTTTCATTTTATGCATTTTGGTACTATCCGTAACTAAGCACAAAATCGATCAAATTTTCTTATCAAAATTTTCTTATAACATTCCTATCAAAATATTAATCATGCAAAAATATAAAAATAAATTTTCTTTCCGGCTCGATTTTGTGGTCTCGAAACCACTGTTCTGATTTCACTAAAAATGGGTTGTTAGGGGTGTTACACTAGGCCTCAACACCCAAAAATCACATCACAAATGTGAGCACTCACAATCCTATGGCATGCCAACTATATCCAAGAGTCTTATAATATCACAATACCAAAATATCAACATTATAATCACATTGTTACTTACCAATTTTTCGCACATATTCACTGTATTTTCACATTATTAACACATTATAATCACTGTCACATGGTATGAAAACATACTCACATATTTACTATCACATGGCATGAATAACATACCCACATATTCTCTTCCACAACAGTCATTACGAGCTTATAGAACATGTCATGGCATCTCATATATGTTCATATTTTCACAGTTGCACAAGCACACATATATCACATTTAATCATAGGCGTGAGAACACTTACACTTGGAATTTAGAGCAGGGGTTTAGGCTACCTCCAAATTCCCAATTACACAATTAATCATCTACGATCAACAATTTCGGAACACTCAGCAAAATATGTTTTCGTCAAAAGTCAAAAGCTCAAACAAGCTTTTCTTTGCCTTTGTCTCTACTCGTTGAAGGTCTTATTGACTCCAACACTTCAACAAGACAAACCTCACAAACATACAATCAACAATCAATCATTAGCTCCCCTTAAACAGTCAAGAATAATACTCTAAGCTAAGTTCTCTTTTAACCGAAACCTTCGACATAGGAAATTTTGAATTCAAATATCTCAGCCTATGGTTAATCTTTTCAAATGAAATGAAATTCATTCATCTACATATTCATCTACAACTAATTCTCACCTTTAAACTACACAAAACTACACATTTCAAGGTATCAACATTTTTCGACAAGTTTTGGCCATTACGACAAAAATTCATTAAAACTTGAGAAATCCTTAATGAAACTTAGATATAGCTTTAAAAACCTTCTAACCTTATTAAAACAAGTCAAAAAAACACTTTGAGACCACATTTTAATCCACAATCCTGAAATTTACCATTAACAACCAACTTTTAGGGTTTTATTTAAAACATGTGTTTTAATGGCTATAAATTTGATTTAAAAGTCCAGATATCATTTAAAACTAATAGAAGGATGAATGGTTACCTTCAATGGAATAAAAATGAACTTTGACACAAATTTGGGAAAACCCACTCTTGAAGAAGATGATGAAATTAATGAGGTTTTAGGATGTTTTCTTGAAGATTTATGAAGATTAATGCTATGAGAATAATGGGAAGCAATGGAATTGAGGTTTGAAGAACAAAAAGTGAAAGAGAAGAGCTTGGGAAGCAATGGACAACACAACAACGAAATAGGGAGAAACTATCGTGGAACAAAACCTTAGGTGGGGGTTCTTTAGGTTGAATTTTAAAAATTTGCTAAACTGCAATATAAATGCTCACAATTTTGACCATATTACAAACCAATCCTCTTCCTAAAATTAAAGGTATTTAAAACTAATTTTTAAAAATCGGTTTAATTTCCTAATAGCCATTTTCGAAAACATTATCGGTTGCCAAACTTATGAAATTCTGAGCATATATAAGCTAAAATTCCTAAAATGCCCTCTAAAATTCTAAGCCCAATTTTGAGGTGTGACATAATGGCTAACATATAACCATTTCATCCATGAAAACATTTAGCAAATCTTAAAAACAACCATCAAGCTATCAATAAAATTACCATTTCCATTATGCTATACATATTTACATAACTTATAAGGCCAACAAGATTCAAAATGCCATCAAACTACAAAATCAACATTCCAAACGCAAGACTCCCTAAGTACATGCCAAAACCAAAATAAAAGCATCATTAACACTTGAGCTCGGGATTATCACTGGTTGTTGAGTTGGCGTACAAACCAAATAGCACCTAACTTGTGCACGGGAAAAAACAAAACCGTATGCTAAGCATAACTCAGTGATATTTCTATAATCCAAATATATGAGCAAAACATAGATTATAATGATGTATAAGTTAAAAATCAAATTATTATGCAATTTAACAAATTCAAAACACCAATTCACGTATTCATAGATTCAAAACAAATTCATTTCCACAATATTAGTACATGACTGTCAAATTTCACAAGTCATTTTATAACACATTGCTTATAATGGCTCATTTCGTTTCAATTTCCAATCTCATGTTTTCATGGATCATGAAACTTCGAGGTTCACAGTTCATTCCACAATTTCACATTTTATTTCCCATTTCATTTCCATTTATCATTCTTTTGCCATATCGAAATCATATTCTCATTTTATCAATCATATCCCTATTAACATGACTCGGACTTAGATGGATACATGGATCCAACCAACACACTAGTTTGGCACCTAGTGCCTCATCAGATAAATCTGAAGCAAATTGTTGTGCCTAGCACTATAAATAAATTGAGACCTAGTGTCTCATCGGTTAAATCGAAGCAAATTGATACCCAGTGCCTTATTGACTCGTAGTTGAAGTATCCCTAAACTCTTCCTATCCTATGGATGCCAACTATATTTGATTCTGTCCAAACAGCTAATAAGGTTTTCATTTCATAATCCAATACCAACCAGTGTCTCAGTTTCACAATTATTTCAATTAAGTAAACATTTATACAACATATATAGTAACCATAATTATCCCAATTCATACTCAATTTTCATAGTTAATAAAAATACACACATTTATCAAACATATTCATTTCAATCCTCATAATTGTTATTCGATTCAAATCATCCCAAGTGAACAAGAATTCTCATTCCATATTCTTACCATGAATGAACAAATCAATATGCAACAAATTATAATTAGTTCGGATCATAGAAACACAAACCATAAACTCCGAGCTATTCGTCGACGACTTTATCTTTTCCTTTCTTTTTCGAGGAGTCTGGGTCAATGTTAGCTACGAATTTAAACAAACATAATAAATTATCAATACATTGCCAATTTCACATTCAATTTCAAATTTATGCAAATTCTGCATTTTATTCAATTAGTCCCTAAATCAGGACTAACATAACTTTCAAACTTAACCCCCAATTTTTATAATAATTTACTCTAAGCATAATTAACTCCCTATTTCTCATTTTTACCCAAAAATTTTGAATTTTTTGTAATTTGGTCCCTATTGCACAAAATCATCAATTGACTTTACAATTTAATCTTTTTTCACTACTAACCTTCAAATCTATCAAACTGGTCCCTAAAAATCCATCTATTTAACAATGGTAACATCTTAATTCTTTAAAAATACCAAAAACAATTGAACATGGGTCGGTTAGCTTATAGTATTGAGATTCCGAAAATATAAAAATTATGAGAAAAAAACTAAATTGCACGATCCAATTTAAGCTTGAAAGAATAAGACCTAAGATCGTCTGTGCTTCTCCCTTTTCTCCATGGTTTTGAGTTGATGAAGATGGAAGAGAAAAATGGTTTCTCTTTCCATCCACCAACATGTTATCATTTCTTTATTTTATTATACTTTTTATTTTATAATTTAATTTAACTATTATAAATAATATAACAAACATACATTTTTCATTAACTGGCCCTGCATTAAAATTTTTAGAATATTTACTATTTTAACCCATTTATTTAAGTTATAATTATAATTCCTTAGTAAATTGCATTTTTACCAATTATGCGATTTAGTCGCTGTATTCAAATTAAGCACTAATTTAATGAAATTACCTAACCAAAATTCAATTCACTTCAAATATATCTCTCATAAAATATTTACAAGTCTGGTTTACAAAATTGGGGTTCTAAAACTATATTTTTCAACACCACTGACTTTCGGGTCGTTACAATTCTCCCCCCTTAAGAAATTTCGTCGCCAAAATTTACCTAAAAAGAGGTAAGGATATTGAGATCTCATTTCTTTTCTGTCTTCCAAGTCGCTTCCTCGGCACTGTGGCTATGCCACAAAACTTTCAAGAGTATAACATATTTATTTCGTAATTATCTCACCTCACGAGCTAAAATTTCAACCGGTTACTCCTCGTATGACATGTCAAGCTGAATTTCAATTTCTTCCACAGAAATAACATGAGATGGATCTAAACGATATCTTCTAAGCATGATACATGAAAAAAAAATGTGTATTTTCTGCAAATCCATCGTCAATGCCAACTGGTACGCAACTGGACCCACCCTTTCAGTGATTTCATACGGTCTGATAAAACGAGGACTCATCTTCCCTTTTCGGCCAAATCACAAAACATTCTTCCATAGAGATACTTTTAAGAAAACTTTGTCACCCATAGCAAAATCGATGTCTCGATGTTTCAAGTTCGCGTATGACTTCTATTTATCGGAGGCTACTTTTAATCTATCTCGGATCATCTTAACTATATTCTTCATTTCTTGAATCAATTTTGGCCCAACAACATTTCTTTCACACAAATTTGACCAACAAATAGGTGCTCGACACCTACAACTATATAAAGCTTCATACGGAGCCATTTGAATGCTCGACTAGAAACTATTATTGTACACAAATTTAGCCAATGGTAAATAACATTCCTAACTTGATTCAAAATCTATTACGCAGGCTTAAAACATATCTTCCAAAATCTGAATAACACACTCTGGTTGCACATCCATTTACTAGTGAAACATTGTGCTGAAGTTGAGTCTTATACTAAGAGATTCATGCAATTATTTCTCATATAACTCTGTAAAAATTTAGTAAAAATATTTATGAGTCTAGTTTATTCGCTAAAATTAATTTAAAACATATAAAAATGCTTAGGAAACCAAGCAAATGTAAGTAAAATATAGTCCAAAGTAATCATATGATGATGACTCATCAAGGACTATCTTATAAATGGAAAGCCTACCCCTCATGATCTAGCAAGGAGATAGTCCGCTAGTCTATTGTTGGGAAGTCCATTTGGATAACTTGATTAAGGAAATATTTATTCGGACTATCTTGAAGAGCGGAAGGTCTAGTTGAGACTATCTTATAGGTACAATTTCACAAGGGAAGAGTAGTGCTTAATTATTCGTCGATCTTATATTTGATGGTCATATATGAAGATAGAAGTAAATGGGTCTCCCTCTAAAAATAGTATACACACAAGCTAAGTTATAAGGAATAGGATGATAGGATAATACAGTAAGTAGAATTTAGATTTGACACGGGATGAAGGAATCATGGTAAGAATCTGCCTTTTTGGCAAAACATTTGCAAGTCCGCCAAAATCAATCAAAGATCTATGCACCTATTTTTTATATGTCAAACCAGTAAGATAAAATAGAAGTCTAAGTTGAAGTTTGACAAGATATGAAACAACCCATTTTTCAGTGAAATCAGAACAGTGGTTTCAAGACCACAAATCCGACCCAAATATAAAATTTATTTTTATTTTATTAGATGGTTCGTATTATGATAGACATGTCGTGTGAAAATTTTGATACGAAAATTTTATTGATTAAGTGTTTAATTACGAGAAGGACTAAATCACATAAAATGTGAAAGTTGAATTCTAGTAGCTATAAGGATTAAATAGCTATGGAATTCAAAACTAGAGGTCCCTATATGGTAATTAGACCATTAAAGAAAAGTATGTAGATTTTTGGTGACTTATCCATGGAAAAATTAGAAAAGGGCAAGGGCTAGATTGGAATTGAAATAATTTAATTAATTAAAAGATGATAAAAAGAAATATCATTTTATTTTTCTCATCTTCTTCCCTAAAATTATATGGAAACCCTAGAAGAGAGAGAAAAAACTTTCAAGGCTTAATTGGGTAAGTTTTCATGTCCCGTTTTTAGTAATTTTGATATTTTTGAAATCAACATAGTTTAATCTATCTATTTGGGGGATTAATTTCAAAAGTTATCAAGGTATGAAGTTACTAATTGGGGGATTAATGTGTCATAAGTTTACTAATTGTGTCCTATTTAGTACAAAATTTTAATGTGTCTTAAGTCTATTAATTATGTCTTACTTAGTATAGCATTTTAATGTGTCTTTGTTCAAATATCATAAATTGTGTCTAAAGTTTAGACAAATTAAATGATGTTAAATCATGTCTTATTAGTGAATTTAAGCTAATTTTCAATGCGTCTTGTAGGTTAGCTGGATAGCAAGCTTGTTCAAGGAACAACAATAAAATGTCAACTGCACATTTGGCTTCCCAAGGTGGAATCAATCCATGTTCACACCTCAATTTTACCAATCAGCTTCTATACATGTAAGGATAAAATTATGAATATCCAAGGGGAAAATGACACATAAATTCAGCTTATTGAATTAACAAGATGCATACACAATAGGAGGAACGAATTTACAAGACACATGCTGCAATTCATGAACCAGTCCATCATTAATGTGTCCAATTAATTGAAGGTGCATGTTCCATGCAAAACATGAACATTCAAGGCATATGAAGTTTTCTTTCATGCTAAGCATACATGCACGTACAAAGGAGGAAAAGCTACATTAATTCTGCACATTGAACAACAATGCTCATGCATCAGCTTGGGGAATAAATTTGAAAAATCATTGACTCATCCATGCATCTTCAATGTCATTAATACAAGAATTAAGGGACATGCACGACACCTTCACATTCATGTACAGCTAAGGGGAGTGAAGGAAGATATAGGGCTGATCATTCATGGAATTTAAGCTTTCTTCTTGACTAAGCATTCATGAATAGATTTGGGGAAGGAATGTGTCTATTTGGATTTAGGGAAGCATTCAAGAACCAAATTTATAATTTAAGTGTGAACATTTTAATTGTATGTAAACACCATAGATGCCGAATTTCAATAGGCATCTTAGAGCCTATAAATAGTTGTTTTTGTAAAAATTTGAAGGTTACAACTTTTGACTCTTTTTATGAACATTATACCAGTTGTGAGTTATTCAACTCCCTTTATTCTTTTGTGACTCAATTGACTTGTCAACTTATTCTTGTGGCGTCAATCTGATTTATTTGAACTTATCACTCTAAGAAGTGTTGCGTTCACCCTTATACCAATTGGTTCCTATCTTCATATAGATAGTGGGTCACAGTTTACTTATCTTTCTATCCACCTTAAGTGTTATTATAAGTTTCGGGTCAATACTGTCCTATAGTATTAGTTCACTCTTCAACCTTAAGCCTAAACTATTCCATCGGAATTACCAACTTCAAAATATCCCTATCTTTATTATTAGTCGAACCTTAGCCTTTACTATATTTAAAATACTAGAAATCCTTTGTTTTAAACTTATACTTAGCCAATTTCATCCTTAACTCCAAGTAGAACGATACTTCTCCATTTTACGATCGGGAACATTCGTGACTCGGATCCATCAACGAGTACGAGTTCGCATTACTTGTAATGTCATGTTATTGTAGTTAAATATATGTTAAGTAGTTGATCAAATTATGTCTAATATATGGATTGAATCAAGGTAAGATTGTGAGCTTGTATGCATGTAACGACATGCCAAGATGAATGATGGAAATTGCTTAACTTGAATGCTTAAAAATGGTTGGAATGTGTGTGGTATGTTTTAATGCAGGAGAATGGTAAATTTGGGTGACAAATGAAGCTAGGAAATGGCTTATTTTGTCCACACGGGCAGACACACGAGTGTGTGTCTATATCATGTGTGACACACGGCCTTGTAACATGGGTATGTAGTTAGCCCGTGTGTCCCCTGTACCTTAATTTTGAGAAACAGAATGCTCAGAATTGAGTACACGGGCAGAGACACGGGCGTGTGTCTCAGTCATGTGTGCTACACGGGCGTGTGTCTTAGCAGCGTGAAACCTGCACCTATTTTCATAGTCAATTAATTAACTACACGGCCTAGCACACGGGCGTGTGGCATGGCCGTGTGCACAAGTCAGAGAGTTACATGGGGTCGAACACGGCCTCTAGCACGAGTGTGTCCCAGGGTCACACTGGCGTCTCCCTTGGACCACACGGGCGTGTGACCCTGCATTTTGGAAAATTTTTGTAATTTCGTGAAAAATTCTTAAAGCCCCCGATTAAGTCCTGACTCGATTCTAATGCTCGTATTGGGCCTCGATGGTCCAATTAAGGGACATTTTGAATGATCTCAGTTAATGAATAGTAATTTACATAAATTATTTGTAAAATGTTCTGAAAGTTTCGATAATGCTCTGAAACTCTGTTCTGACGATGGATGCAGGTTAGGGGTATTATATTTAGTGGTATCAAAGCTACGATTTAGCTGATTCTCAAATTTGACGTCGCAAAAACGAGTTTATCTATACATGCCATTATATAAATTGTGATATTGTGATTACTCCTAATCATTTTAAATGTGATTTTCATATAGTAATGTCATCCAACCGAGCTAGAGCCGAATCTGAGAAAGCTGAGAGCAATGCTTTAACTTTAGTTCAAAGAGTTGCATCTGTATTTGGTAGTGAAAGGCCCGTGTTTGAGGGCCGAAGTGAGGAGGTAAAATAAGCCTTCTTTCAAATGATAAATGAATGGTTTACGCAATATCTGAGAACAAACCCCACTGTACAACGACCTCCCCCACCTACTCCTCTACCAGTTCTTGAGGTACCACAGGTTGCTAAACCTGTTAGAATTGGTAAGCCTCCGATAGATAAATCTACAAGCATGGGGCGGAAGAATTTAGAGCTACCGCAGATGATGATCCAAAAAGGGATGAGTTTTGGCTAGAAAATACTACCCGGGTTTTCGATGAACTATCCTGTATACCAGTCGAATGTCTGAAATGTGCAGTATCCCTATTGAAGGATACAGCTTATCATTGGTGGAATACCATAACTTCAGTTGTACCGAGAGAGAACGTTACATGGGAATTCTTCCAGGTTGAATTCAAAAAGAAATATGTTAGTCAGAGATTCATGGATCAGAAAAAGAAAGAATTTTTTAGAACTCAAACAGGGAAACGAAACTGTATCCGAATATGAACGAGAATTTGTTGGGCTAAGTAAATATGCCAGAGAATGGGTTCTAGCCGAGGTTGAGATTTGAAAATGCTTTGAAGAGGGTCTAAATGAAGATATCAAGTTATTGATCGAAATTCTTGAAATAAGAGAATTTGCGGTGTTAGCTGATCGAGCACACAAAGCTGAGGAATTGAGTAAGGAAAAGAAACATGTTGAAAGAAAGGCTCAGGTTTCTGGAAAAAGAACTATGAGTAAGTCAAAATCATTTTCTTCTAAGAAATTAAAGAAGTATTATGATCAAGTGACCACCTCTACGGGATATTCTGGAAGAGAGCAGGGCTCTCAATATTCTAACCCGAGGTCTTCATCTCCATCTTTGACCAGTGTGGGTAGTGTTGGTAATCCCAAATCAAAATGTAAACATCGTAACAAATTTCATCATGGGGAATAACGGTCTAGAAGTGGAGCTTGTTTTGGATGTGGTTCACTTGACCATTTTCTCAGAGATTGTCTAGAAAGAGTTGAAAAAGAGATAGAACCAGCTCCAAAGCCTAGTGATCCTATCTCGAGAGGCAGACCACCCCGTCATCCCCACAATGTTGGTGGTAGTTGAGGTACTACCAAGGATACAATAATTAGATCTGAGGCACGAGCACCTATAAGGACATATGCTATTCGTGTAAGAAAAGATACCTCTGCACCAGACGTTATTAATGGTACATTTTCTCTACTTGATACTGACTGCATTGATTGATCCTGGTTCCACACATTCATACATATGCACAAACTTAATGGCCGTTAAAAATTTTCCTATTGAATTCACTGAATTTGTGGTTAAAGTTTCAAATCCCCTAGGCCAGTGTGTTATGGTAGATAAAGTTCGTAAGAACTGTCCGCTAATGGTAAAAAGTCATTGCTTTCTGGCTAACTTGATGTTATTGCAATTTGATGAATTTGATGTGATCTTGGGAATGGATTAGTTAACCCAATATGATGCAGTGGTAAATTGTAAATAGAAATATATTGTATTGAAATGTGAAAGTGGTGAATTACTTCATGTTGAATCTAATAAACTGAATGAATTATCTAATGTAATTTCAATAATATCAACACAGAAATATGTTAAAAAGGGTTATGATGCTTATCTTGCATATGTGTTGTGTAACACCCCAAACCCGGCCTAGACGCTATGGCCGAATCTGGCAGTGTCACATTGAAGTATTTTTCAAAACCGTGATTTCATTGAAACCCTTCTTACCATTTAAAACTTGTGTAAAGTCTCGGTTTGTGTTCGTTTAATTTCAAAATATGGTTCATTAAAAAGTTAATCACTTTTAAAAATTTTATTAACTTCGTAGAAAATCTCTTTCAATTGCAAAAGCTAATTTAAATTAAAGAAGTTTAAAACATATGTTTTTAAAAATAGTAATTGGTTTGAAATCTCATCTTTTCCTAGACTAGCAGTTTAAAGTGAGTAATCAAAAGCCCAATTAAAAGTAAATCCCACAAATGGTCTTAATACATAACCAAAAACCCAATATGAAATTTAAATAAATAAAGACAAGTATAGAACATAAGCAATCGTGTGGCCACATCTGAGTCCCTCGCGGCTCCAAGCCGTCTAAGGCTGGGGATTACCTGTACAGTTAAAAGAAAGGGTGAGTTTATGAAACTCAGTGTGTAATCCCCTAACAAACAACAAAAATCAGAATATGCAAAACAGTCTGGGCCTTAGCCCTATACAGTATCAGTATAGTCTGGGCCTTTGCCCTATAATAGAATCAAGTAAGCCTAAGCCCAAGACAAAATCAGTATCAGTTGCAGATATGCAAATAGATATCCAACCCAGTCCAACCAATACACCACCCGTACCAACCAACACAACATGTGGGGATAAAATTGACCCACCCAGCCAACACACCAAGCTTAGTACCGGTTACGACACTAAGTCAATAGAACAACTCAACGCTGTAGATAGAACAGCTAAGGGCCATAAATATCACAGAAAGGCTGAAAACCTTGTACAGAACGGCTACGGTCCTACACTTCCTCCTTCAATATTAACCCAACCCCATGTAGTATGTCATGTCATAAATACTATGTGTATGCGAAGTCATACTCATTACAATCATATATGTAAATCATAAGCACATCAATCATAAGGAATATAAGGGCATAATCATCATTCTACCATACAGGGGTACTACGATCATTTTACCCTATAGAGGCATTACGGTTATTTTACAAACTGGGGGTATTTATGACCCATCAGATGGTCCACCATCACCTCGAGCGACTTAAGTAACCTAATCAGACATAACGGTACAAATGGGCTAAGGCCCATTATTCGGCCCAAGTGGGCCCACACGTTCATGTGGCCCATTTAGCCCAAAAACAACCTGAGTCATGTGCGCGACATGACAAGTCTATCTACTTTTCGCTTAACAGTGAAATTTACCTACGTGGGCCCATGGCTTATTGGGCCTATTCGGCCCACTATGGCCTAAGCCCATGAATTCACTCATGGTAGCCTCTTCCGCCATACACCCATGTTTCGTGGGCTCGGTTCACCACACGTGCGATCGCACGCTCGTGTGGCATCAGATGCCATGTTTTTGGCTTTTCAGTATTTTGCCGATCTACAGTCATAGTAGAGCGAACATCACGCACAATTTCAGCTTTTCAGCCGATTATCAAAGAAGGCATCCGATTACACACCTGATCACATAGAGTACTAAGAATTCACGATCGCCAGAACCTTGACTCGAACAGTTAACTGTGATTTGCCTACTTACTCCAAAGTTTGGTGCAGTCACCCTTTTGCAACCTGGCGGAAAGTCCCAAACTACCGACACCCTACGTCGCTTAAACTTGGGGGCAGAGGCTATGCATCCACTCCAAATCGGCACCACTGTCATCACTTTATTACTAGAACCCCTTTTGCTCATCGCGAGCTCGATTAACAGAGATTACTTTCCAATCGAGAATAGAAATGGAGAGAGAGGTTCGATTATAAGAGAGCACAAGGAGAAAAGGGTAGTCGGCTTTAGAAAAGTATAAAAAGGAATAGATTTAAACATATTGCAAGAATAGTAGAAACAAGTAGTAATCAAGTAACTCACCAATTGTTAAAGAACCACTACCAAACCATAAATAAAACAAAGAGGGGAAAAAAATCCAGAAATCAGTCACAAGGATTAAGAACTAAAAGCCAAAAGGAAATGGAGAAGGAGTAAAGAAATATATATTCGGCTAGGTTGTAAAAAGGAGAGGAGAGCAGAGAAAAAAAAGTGATTGCCAACGAATAGAAGAGTGGGAAGAATGAAATCAGGAAATGAGTATTCGGCTTTAGAGAAGAGGGGACAAAGAAGAGAGAAAGATCAAAAGTACCTACCAAAAGTTCGTCTCAGTTTTAACCCAAAAATACACAGCACACAAGAAAAGTAATTGTCGAGAAAATGAAAAGAAAAGGAGAACAAAATAAAACTCAAAAAATCCCCCTAAAGGCTCTTAATTTTTGAAATGAACACTTCCCCCCCCAAAGCCGAAACTATCAGCTTTACCCCAAGCAAAAATGGCATAAACTTACCCACTCTACAACTCCCCTTTCTTCTCCTAAAATCCCTCCATAATCCTCTCCTTGATTTCCTCCACAAATCACTCCAACTTCTGATTCAAATTCAATTCAAATTCTTATGACCAATTCAAACTTATAGTCCCCATCTAACTCAATTACAAACCATCCCATGTAGCAAAATAAATACTTCTTTTATGCTGCACCAGCACTCGAGCCTCAGACCTCAAGGTTACTCTACATGCCACCTTGCCACCGCACCACAGGCTCATTTGTGACATATTTTCTCCTCAACTAATTATAAGGTCTATAGGCTAAAGTCCAGGTTCCTTTAAAAGAAAAACCAAAATAAATTGCAAGAGCCAAGACTTGAACCCTCGCTCCCTTGCAACCTTAATAATGCCACAACCACTAGACCACATGCTTCCTTGTTTCATTTATTTACCACAATAATTTAAAAGGCCTTCATCCAAGTATCCAGGGTTTTATTCACTTAAAACCAAAATTTTTGCTAAAGCCCAGGTTTGAACCCAAGACATTTCCAACTCCTCTTAGGACCCTTAACCACTTGAGCAGACATTTAATTGTGTCATTTCTTGCACAAATAACTACTTATATCAAGCCTTCTCATAGTTCCCCTGCTCAAGGCCCATTCCTTCTAGGCCCATTCCTTCTAAGCCCAAAATTAGGGGCGTTACATGTTGCATACTAATGTATCTGAGTCAAAGACTCAATTAGTGCCGATTGTATGTGAATTTCCTGATGTATTCCCAGAAGAATTACCTGGTTTACCACCGAATAGAGAAGTGGAATTCTCTATAGATCTTGTTTCAGGTACAACACATATGTCCATAGCACCTTACAAAATGGCTCCTACTGAATTGAAAGAGCTAAAAGTACAGTTGCAAGAATTGATTGACAAAGGTTTTGTTTGACCTAGTTTCTCACCTTGGGGTGCACCGGTTCTGTTTGTAAGGAAGAAAGATGGATCGTTGAGGCTATGCATTGATTACAGACAGCTTAACAAAGTTACAATAAAGAAAAAATATCCATTGCCTCATATTGATGACCTATTTGACCAGTTAAAATGTGCCATTGTATTTTTGAAGATTAATCTTTGTTCTGGTTATTATCAATTACGGGTAAAATATTCAGATGTGCCAAAGATAGATTTTAGAACCAGGTATGGACACTATGAGTTTCTTGTGATGCCATTCAACTTGACGAATGCACCTGTAGTGTTTATGGATCTGATAATTAGAATTTTTAGCTCGTATTTGGACAAGTTTGTGGTGGTATTTATAGATGATATTTTGGTTTACTCTCAAGATGAAAATGAACATGCTGAGCATTTGAGAATAGTGTTGCAAACCCTGCGAGAGAAATAATTGTATGCCAAATTCAGTAAATGTGAATTTTGGGTATGAGAAGTTAGTTTCCTCGGGCATATAGTATCTGCTGAAGGTGTCAGAGTAGACCCGAATAAAATTTTAGCCATTGTTAATTGGAAACCACCGAAGAATGTGTCAAAAGTCTGAAGTTTTCTGGGACTAGCTGGTTACTATAAGAGATTTGTAAAAAAAATTTCAATGATAGCTTCTCCGATGACTCGTTTGCTACAGAAAGATGTAACGTTTAAGTGAACTAACAAATGCTAGCAGAGTTTTGACAGATTAAAAGCTTTATTGACAGAAGCACCAGTGCTAGTTCAGCCAGAACCGGGTAAAGAATTTTTAGTCTATAGTGATGCATCATTAAACGGTTTAGGTTGTGTTTTGATGCAAAAAGGTAGAGTAGTGACCTATGCTTCAAGACAGCTAAAACCACATGAAAAAAACTACCCGACACATGATCTTGAATTGGTAGCCACTGTGTTTGCATTGAAAATCATGTAGCATTACTTATTTGGTGAAAAATGTCACATATTCACTGATCATAAAAGTCTAAAATATTTGATGTCACAGAAAGATTTGAATTTGAGACAGTGCAAATGGCTTGAATTACTAAAAGATTATGATCTTGTTATTGATTATCATCTGGGAAAAGCCAATATAGTGGCAAATGCTCTGAGCAGAAAAGCTTTGTATACTTTATGAGCAATGAATACTCGATTGCCACTATCTGATGGTGGTTCAATCATAGCCGAGTTAAAAGCTAGACCAATGTTTTTGCAGTAGATCTCTAAAGCTTAGAAAAATGATAGTTTATTGCAAGCAAAACAGATATAGAGTGAATCGACTCCTGACTCAGAATTTCAGATTGGGATTAGTGGTTGTTTGTTATTCAAAGGCAGAGTATGTGTACCAAAAGGTTAAGAACTAGTACGAAAGATTCTAAATGAAGCTCATAGCAGTAACATGTCTATACATCCTGGTAGTAATAAAATGTATAATGATCTGAAAAAGATGTACAGGTGGTTGGGAATGAAACGAGATATTCCTGAGTTTGTATCGAAATATTTGATATGTCAGCAAGTAAAAGCTGAACACCAGTTGCCTTCTGGAATATTACAGCTGGTTACGATACCAAAATGGAAGTGGGAAAGAATTACTATGGAATTTGTATTGGGGTTACCCCTTTCTCTAAAGAAGAAAGATGCCATTTGGGTAATTGTTGATTGGTTGACAAAGTTTGCACACTTTATTCTACTACGTATGGATTTTTCCTTGGATAGATTGGCTGAATTATATGTTTCTAGGATTGTCAAATTGCATGGAGTGCATGTCTCCATTATTTTAGATAGAGACACTCAGTTTAAATCTCGATTCTGGAGCAAATTGCAAGAAGCTCTAGATACTCTGTTATACTTTAGCACTACATTTCATCCCCAGACAGATGGTCAATCTAAACGGGTAATACATATCTTGGAAGATATGCTTCGATATTGTATACTCAAGTTTGAAGGTAACTGGGAAAAGTATTTGCTTTTAGTTGAATTTGCTTACAATAACAGTTATTAGTCCAGCATCAAAATGGCACCGTATAAAGCTTTGTATGGTCGCAAATGTAGGACTCCATTGTATTGGACAGAACTCAGTGAGAAAAAGTTACACGGAGTTGACTTAGTCTGAGAGACTGAAAAAAAAGTGAAAGTAATTCGAGACAGTTTGAAAGCAGCCCTTGATCGTCAAAAGTCTTATACTGATCTAAAGCAAAAAGAATTAGAATTTCAAGTTAGTGACAATGTATTCTTGAAAGTATCGCCTTGGAAGAAAGTTCTCCGATTTGGTCATAAAGGAAAATTGAGTCCACGGTTCATTGGACCATATGAGATTACAGAAAGAATTGGACCAGTTGCATATCGGTTAGCTTTACCACTTGATCGAATTCACAATGTTTTTCATGTTTCTATGCTATGATGGTATCGATCCGATCCTTCACATGTTATCTCTCCTGTAGAGGTAGAGATACAGCCTGATATGACATATAGTGAAGAACTAATCAAAATCTTAGCTCGGGAAACAAAAGAGTTAAGAAATAAAAATGTAGTGTTAGTAAAAGTTCTTTGGCAACGACATGGTATAGAGGAGGCTACCTGGGAATCGGAAGACACTATGAGGAAGCAATACCCGAATCTTTCTGCTGGTAAGATTTTCGAGGATGAAAATCCTTAAGGTGGAGAGTTGTAACAGCCCATTTTTCGGTGAAATCGGAATAGTGGTTTCAGGACCACAAATCTGACCCAAAAATAAAATTTATTTTTATTTTATTAGATGGTCTATATTATGATAGACATATCATGTGAAAATTTTGATATGAAAATTTTATTGATTAAGTGTTTAATTACGAGAAGGACTAAATTGAATAAAATGCGAAAGTTAAATTCTAGTAGCTATACGGATTAAATAGCTATAGAATTCAAAACTAGAGGTCCCTATATGGTAATTAGACCATTAAAGAAAAGTATGTAGATTTTTGGTGACTCATCTATGGAAAAAATAGAAAAGGGAAAGGACTAGATTGGAATTGAAATAATTTAATTAACTAAAAGATGATAAAAAGAAATATCATTTTATTTTTCTCATCTTCTTCCCCAAAATCATATGGAAACCCTAAGAGAGAGAGAAAACATTTTCAAAGCTTAATTGGGTAGGTTTCCATGTCCCATTTTTAGTAATTTTGATATTTTTGAAATCAGGATATTCTAATCTATCTATTTGGGGGATTAATTTGAAAAGTTATCAAGGTATGAAATTTGGGTCTTGGATGAATATGCTAAAAATTAGAAATTTATGGTAGAAAATGAAAGGTTGTCGATAGATAAACAACTTTTACAAAGTGATTTTTAATAAAAACGTGATTTAGCTTGTGAAATTTGATGAAAAAATTTGAATTTTTATGAATACATGTGCTGTAAATTTTGTAATGGGATTTTGATTAGGCTTGGAATAGGGAGTAAATTGCACAAGTTTCATTTTCTGAGCCTAGGGGCAAAATTGGAATTTATGGAAAAGTTAGGGGCAAAATGGTAATTTTGCCTAGGACATAAATTGAGTCCAAATAAATATGAAATATGTGAAATTGATTACTAAAGCTATTTATATAGATCAAGACAACACAAATTAGAGGATAGATCGAGGAAAAGAAAAGGTTTCGGATTAGTAGATTTTATACGCGAATAATTGTCGAGGTAAGTTCATGTAACTTAATCGAGAATGTAATGATGTTAATTGAATGTTTGTATGGAACATGACTTATATTTATGTACATTATTTGAATTTTGTAATGAAAAATATAATACATGCTTGAAATGGTGAAAAAAGGTTAAGTCCCGATTAAATCTTGGATTCCGATGATTATATGCGATTTCTCGAAACGAATAAGGTCCTGCATTTGTTACGGACGTGATTTAGCTCGAACGAGTAATCCTATTGACCTCATTATAGATAAGATTTAGCCCTGACGGGTAATCTTGATACAATACCTGTCGAGTATACGTTATGATTAGGGTTTAGCCTGGACTGGTAATCCTAATTGAGCCCTTTTGAGCATACGCTATAAAGGATTTAGCCTGGACTGGTAATCCTGTTATACGATATGTGGCTTAAGAGTGTGTTCCTTGATTAAGTGCCCTAATGGGTACTCTTGAATAAGAATTGACGGATTATTGAATCGTACACCTTGAGTGTACTACTTGAGCATCCATCAGAATTTCAATGATTCAACGAACATAAAACTCTTGACATGGTATGAGAATTATGGGATGAAATGATATTGACTTGAAAGAATATTGCATGATGAGCTCATCTATGTTTACTTGATTGATATGAAGATTTTGGTGACTAACATGTTTGATGGAATGCATGTGTTTAGGCAATTTTGCTAATGGATGGAAAAACATGATACTGTATGCTTAGATTTAATAAATGGGATTGGTAAGTTTAGTTTCCGTTATACGAACTTATTAAGCATGTAATGCTTACTCCGTTTTATTTTCCCTATTTTATAGTGCTCGAAAGCTCACGAAGGTTGGAGATCGTTGGAGCATCGTCACACTATCATTTAGCTTATTTTGGGTATACTTAGTAAAATCATTTTGGTATAATGGCATGTATAGGACAACTTGACCATTAGTGGATTGATAATTATGCTTGTAATCTAGCCATTGGAATGGCTAGTAATGGTTGTTTTGATATACTTGTAATGTCATGTTATGGTAGTTAAATATATGTTAAGTAGTTGATTAAATTATGTCTAATATGTGGATTGTGTAACTACCCGATTTTGGCTAAACCGGAACAGTTGTTTTGGGACCACAAATCCTAGTTCAATGTAATTATTTTATTATTATTTTAATGTTTACAGTATGATAACATGTTGGTGTGAAAATTTTGTTAAGAAATTTTATCGTTTAATTACTCAATTTGAGAAAAATGACTTAATCGCGTAAAGTGTAAAACTTGTGCGCTATTAGTTAAATGTGTCTAATAGCTATGGCTTATTAAAGTGAAGGTCCTTATGATATAATTAGACCATTTTTATTTTTTATGGACATTTAGAGGCATAATATGAATGTTTTAATGGTTTATGAATAAGGTTAAAAATGTAAATTAGTAAATAAGGTTAATAAATTAAAACAAAACCAATTTTCTATCATCTTTTATCACTTTCTTCACCGAAAATTGAAGAGAAGAGAAGCTATTTTCTTAGGGTTCTGTCGGCCATGCTATTTTGACTCAATTAGGTATGATTTTTGCTCGGTTTTTAATGATTTCTATGTTTTTGTGATCGTTGCAACTAGTACTAGCCAGCTCAGGGACTAATTTGCAAAACTTTTAAATATTTTAGAAGTTGCCATTGATGAATATGTATGAGTTTTGATGTTTAATGATAAATTATGAATATTTGATGTTAGTTAAACAAGTTTTGTTAAGTGATTTTTGGTGAAAATGCAAATTAGGGGCTAAATTAAGAAATGTGTAAAGTTAGTGGTTAAAATGTGAAATAAATGAAAATTATGGGCTACTAGGGGCATTATGGTAATTTGGCAAAGCATGGGTTTTGTGGCATTGTGTGAATTTTGTGTATTTGTGAAATAGGGACTAAATTGATTAAATGTGAAAGTTTAAAGGCTAATGTAAATAGGCCTAAATGTATGTTTTGGACTAAATTGAAAGAATGGTTGATTAAATAAGTTAATTCTGAATTCATATAGATCAAGAATGAAATTCTGAATTCATATAGATCAAGAAAGAAAGACTTCGGATTTAGATCGAGGGAAAAGCAAGGTTATCGAGTAGTCGACCGATCCATCAATTTCGAATACAAGGTAAGTTCGTATGTATTAAGCATTGTAATAATTATGCTTTTAGTGCTTTGATATTGCATAAATTGTATATACAGGACTACAGATATGTTCGACCACAAATCGGTAATTTGTGGCACTTAGTGTGCGATACGACATAGCTTCGGCTATATATGGCACTTAATGTGTGATTCGACATAGCTTTGGCTATATATGGTGCTTAGTGTGAGATTTGAGATAGCTTCGGCTATGTACGACACTTAGTGTGTGAGATATCGAGTATGGCACTTAGTGTACGAGACATTGAGTATTCAACAGCATTCTGTGTATTTATGAACTTGTTATGGATTGGTACAGGTATGTTGTGTATATTATGAGCTTAAAATCGAATAAGTTACAAAGTTTGTATATAAGCTTATGAATAAGCAGTTGAATGGTTTGTTAGTAATCATAATGTACATGATATTATGTTTAGATTGATGAATATTATATTTGTGATTAGTTAATTTTAATCATACGAGCTTACTAAGCTTATTAGCTTATTTTGTATATTTTTTCTGTGTTTTATAGTGTTATCAAGGCTAGCTCAGATCTGAGAGTCGTCGGGAACATCATCGTACTATCAAACATCTAAGTTGGTACTTTTGGATTATTCATTTTTTGGCATATGACATGTATAGGCTAGATGTGGTATTCTGGTTGTAGTTGTAGCCGTGAGATTTGGCTTGTAATTTGTACATGTATAGGCTTGTGTCATTTTGGTATATTTGATAAACATGTAATTAGGCCATTTAAGTTGGCTTGTGATGATGAATTTGTTAAGGTATAAAGAAGTGAATATGGCATTGCTTTGAGTTAGGTAATTGACCTATTTTGAGTGAATGATGTTGAATTGATAATGGATGTTGGAATGGTTTAACTATATGAATTATTTATGTGAATTATGTATAATAAGGCAAGTTGAATTGATAGGTATTTGAATAGGTAAATGGCATTGAATTGAGTATTGTAATAGTTGAAATGGATATAGTATGATTGTGTATCGGTTGATGACTTTTGGCTGCACATTTGTGTCTTGAAATGGTACCAATTGGGCTTGTATAAGATGTGCAAAATGAGTGGCAAAATGGCTTGGTGAAATGGCCTATTTTTGTCCACACGGGCGTGTGTTTCAGCCGTGTGTGACACACGATCATGTTGCGCGGTCGTGTGTCACCTGGTAATAAAATTGAATTGAAGTCAATATGCTTCACACGGTCTTACACACGGGCATGTGACTGGTCGTGTGGTACAAGTCAGTATACTCCCTAATTGGCACACGGCCTAGCACACAGGCGTGTGACTTGGCCATGTTGCATAAGTCAGTATACCCTACAGTTTTGGCACGGCCTAGCACACGGCCTGGCACATGGGCGTGTGTAGCCACTTCGAAGGGCACAAGGGCTAGACACACGGGCGTGTGGTTGGCCGTGTGACCCAAGTCAGTATGTATGCCCTATTTCCATACAGCCTGAGACATGGGCGTGTCTAAAGCCATGTGAGGCACACGGCCTGTTCACACAGGCATGTGAGCCCTGTATGGCTAAAATTTTTCTAAGTTTTCAAAATTTTCATATGTTATTGGTTTAGTCCCGAACCACTTTTGAAGCATGTTTAAGGCCTCGTAGGCCCTTATAAGGGACAATTTGATTATGTTGAATGATTTATGAGGATGAATGCTTTATGTTTGATAAATGTATGCTATATGTTGTAAATTGATCGGTAATACCTCGTAACCTTACTCCGGTGCTAGATACAGTTTAAGGGTGTTACAGATTGAATCAAGATAAGATTGTGAGCATGTATGCATGTAATGGTATTCCATGATGAATGATAGAAATTGCTTAACTTGAATGCTTAGAAATGGTTGGAATGTGTTTGGTATGTTTTAGTGCAGGAAAATGGTAAATTTGGGTGACAAATGAAGCTAGGAAATGGTTTATTTTGCCCACATGGGCAGACACACGGGCATGTGTCTAGACCATGTATGACACACGACCTTGTAACATAGGCGTGTGGTTAGGCCGTGTGTCCTCTGCACCTTAATTTTGAGAAACAGAATGCTCAGAATTGAGCACAGGGGCGTGTGTCTTGGCCACATGAAACCTGTACCAATTTTCAAATTGAATTAATTAACCACAAGGCCTAGCACACGAGCGTGTGGCATGGCTGTGAGCACAAGTTAGAGAGTTACATGGGGTCAAACACGGCCTCTAGCATAGGCATGTCCTAGGGTCACACGGGCGTGCCCCTTAGACCACACGGGCGTGTGAGCCCTGCACTTTGGAAAATTTTTGTAATTTCGAGAAAAATTCTTAGAGCGCTCAATTAAGTCCCAACTTGATTCTAATGCTCATATTGGGCCTCAAGGGTCCAATTAAGGGACGTTTTGAATGATCTCGGTTAATGAATAGTAATTTACATAAATTATTTGTAAAATGTTCTGAAAGTTTTGGTAATGCTTTAAAACCCTATTTCGACGACGGATACGGCTTAGGGGTGTTACAAGATAAGTCTCAAAAGGGGGTTTTTGATAAATAAAAACTATGTCCAAATCCACACTAATATATCCGCTAATAATATGTTTAAGAATAATGTACAAGCATCGTCTACGCCAGTCAAATTACAGGACCTTTTGTGTTACTTAGGGAGTTTAGTTATGTGCACAAATTCTTATTTTTCCAAAATTTTGAGAGTCTTTTATGAATATTGTTGTACAAGATCTCACTAAGTTTATTTGAACTTATGAGTGTCTTACTTGATTCTAGGGCGAAGAAAAACTCGAGGATTGTGTGGAGGGACAAAGCTAGACACCGCCAAGCTCAAACAAGTTGCATCGTAGCTGTATCAAGCATATAGAGAGGGGCACCCTTAGAGGCTATGCCTCAGGGTTCAAATAAGTGGATTTTATATAAATTTTAAGTTCCAGGTCACTATAAATGTATTTAAACGCTCAAAAAGTCAAAATGATTGTAAGAACCCCAGCACTTGTATAATAGAAAATTTATTCAAAGTTTAAGTTTTGAAACATGTTAATAACTAAGAGTTTAGGGTAAATTTTTGTGGTAAATATGGATTAAATCTGGCATTGTTAAATTTTGTAAATAAATCAAGCTAATAATGTTGTAAAGTAATACGATTTAATTGTGTCATTTGGTACCCGAACCCTATGATCTAGTCGGGTATAGGGTGTTACATATGAGTGCATGATAATGAAATATAAGTGATATAAAAATGTTATATAACTACTAAATGATATATGAACTTATGCATGTTGATATTATAAATGCCTTATTAAATGATCTGAAACAGATTTATGAGTATAGTTGGTATGCCATAGGAATCATTATACGAGGATGCTTATTGTCAATTTTATATTACTTCAATTATAAATCAATGAGTGTTACACACATATTACTTTGGTATTTACTGATGAGCACTAGGTGCATTTTAGGTGTGTTGGTGGATAAATCCATGTATCCAGTCTTAAGTTTGTGTCCAGTTAATAGAAGCTAAAGTATAAATACTCCATGGTTAATTATACAAATTGATACATGAATTGAATTACTTGAATGGATTCTCTTGAATTGAACATGTGAATATTAATGTAAATAAAATGAAAATTAAATTACATCAGTAGTCACTCAACTTTGAGGTAACTGACAAAACAGTCACTCTATTTTCAATCCAGTCACTCAACTTTTGAAAAATAACAAAACAGTCACTAACGTTATCAAAAAGTGACAAATTAGTCACCCATTAACATTTTCTGTTACAGGCCTAACGAGACAGGTGACGTGGCCAGTTAACTTGTCACATTGGATGAGGCAAAGTTTCAATTCATCACTTAAATTTAAAAAAATAACAAATCAATTACTAACATCATCGAAAAATGACAAATTAGTCAATAAAGTTATCGAAAAGTGACAAATCAGTCATCCATTAACATTTTCCGTTACAGGCCTAATGAGATAGGTGACGTGGCCAATAAATTAGCTAATGTGGTTAATTAAACTGCCAGATTAGATGAAGCAAAGTTGAGTGACTATTTTTTTCGTCCTTCCTTTTTCATTTTTTCATAAATGGCCCAATAATTTTACTTTTTGCGTAAATGGCCCAATATGTTTATACTTCTTCTTCTCTATCCTAACAATCTCGCTGTCACCGTCTCTACCACAACCATCTTTAGCGTCCCCATCATTGACGTCCAAACCACCACCTTATCTTTTTTTTTCTTTTTCAACCCCCAAATAAAAAAGCCATACGGTTGGGATCCGACTGTCTTTTTTTATTGCCCAAAGCCATTAACTCTAAAAATACTAGATCGTAATGGGATTAAAGGCAATTTTGGGCTAAACTATCAGTTGCCACAACCAAACTGGTGAAGAGAAAATCCTCAAAAGCAACATTCAAGTGATTCAAGAACCAAAATAACTCAAATTTTCTGAGATCTTCATGGGATATGATGATATAAACAAAAGGGTTGTTGATTAAGCTAAACAACACTAACTCTATTGCCAACATTGCCAAGTTGAATAAAACAAAATCAAAAGCAAAATAAGGGGAACATCCAAACAAACCAAACAATTGATTGAACTCATGATTTTCGGAACAAAGGAAGCGGTTACTCCAAAGGGACAACCAAATGTCGAAAAGTGAAATTTTAGGTTGGGTCAGTGATTAGCAAGATCCCAAAGTCAAAATTGGACTAGGTATTGTATAAAAGGAGGATGAGAAATGGATCAGAAGAAGAGCGGCGAGATGGTCGGCAATGAAACTTAGGGTCAAGGTGAGGTAAGCCCAGTCACTGGAAAGGGTTTGAATCGAGTCACAGACCTAAGGGTAATCTAGAAAGGATATCAAAAATGGCATTTTAGGTTAATGACAATGAGGAAGCCATGATTATCCGCTTTCTTCCTAAACAAGAAGAATTTATTCAAGGGTTTTATTTGTTCTTCTTTTTAGTGTTCGGTTTTTTAAATTTAGTAGCACCACATTTGTTATTTTTTGAAAGTTGAGGACTGAAATGAAAGTTGAGTGACTGTTTTATCATTGATATCAAAGTTGAATGACTATTTTTTCATTTACCCTTATAAATTGTTTAGGTTGGAAATAACGTGGTGATCGGTTAACTACCATGTCACTTTTCTATTATGTTTGTAATAGAAAATGGTTAAAAGGATTGTTTTGTTATTTTCCAAAATTTGAGTGACTGAATTGAAACTAGAGTGACTGTTTTGTCAGCCACCTCAAAGTTGAGTGGCTGTTGGTGTAATTTACCCTAAAATGAATAATAGCCTGTGAAAGATCATATGAATTATGTATTGAGAGCCTTAGGGGCTGATAATGCCATGAAAAGAATTGAAGTATTTGATTTATGAAAACAAGATGGGAATATTTATATGAAAGTTTTATATGATTGAAAATGAGATTGAGATAGCAATGATGTTAAGATTTGATTCTAGTGTGATACTATTTATGGTAATGGCATATTGATATGTTGATATATGATACTTAAACCAAATGTTGATTCATATGAAAGCACTAATGTAATGGATCATGAGACAACTCAAGATAATATAATCATGTATATAAATGAAATTATAATGATTTTACATGCTTAATTTGCTTAGTTTTAAAATTTTGTTAACACCATTATTTTTTTTTTTTGCTCAGTATCCGGATTTGTTTATTTCCGTGTGCAAGTGACAATTAGCTCTCCTGGACTCACTACAACAAAATAGGTTTTTAGTGGCATTTTTTTGGGCCTATAAGCGCCGCTAAAACAATTTGCAATGTTTTGATAAGCACCGCAAAAAATTTTGCAGCATTTATGTGGAAAAACGCCACTATAGAACATGACCTTTAGCAGCACTTTTCCCACAAACGCCACTAAAGAACATGACCTTTAGCGGCGCTTTCCTCACAAACGCCGCTAAAGAACATGACCTTTAACGGCGTTTGTGGAAAAACGCCGCTAACTTTAGCAGATATTTAACAACCCATTTTCATTCATATAGAACCCAAATTGTCAACATTATTTCCTGTAATATCAAATCCAACCAAAAACTGAAAATCTAAATGATACTTCAAGTATATGGTCTAAATTAATAAATGAAACAACAAATTATATTCTATTCAAAAGTTATATTGTTAAAATATTCTCACAATAAGAAAATAAACGTCTAAGATGACAGATTTTGCGACTGCTGAAACATCTTCATCATATTCTAAAGCTACAGCTGGAGTTCGTCATATTTTTTGCTTGCCTCTACTTCCCTCGCTGCTGCCTCCGCTTTAAGTTGTAGCTGGAGTTCTTCATATTTTCTTTGAGCCTCTACTTCTCTCGATGCTTCCTCTTCTTTAAGTTGAGCAATTTGTTCAACTTTCCTCGCTTGGATCTGAGCCATCTGGTCTCTTAACCTCTGAACTTCAGCTTGAGCCCGATTCCCCAAAGGTATGTATTGCTGCGAGCTGGATCCAAAATATTGGGTTAGGTTAACAAAAGATCCTTGGAATCGAACCCAACCATACCTTTCAGGACCCAAAACTTCAATAATAATTTGGTTATCAATGTTGTCAAGATTAACAGAACTATCACTCGAAACGATTGCTTCATACTCCACCCTTTTATCCTTTAGTTACTCCAAATAAATCAATCAAAGAGTTAGAAACAAAATATATAATCAAAACAAATGCAACATAACCTAACATTATTTGCATTACAAATGACGAATTAAACCATTATAATTAAACATGATAAATATTTAAAATAATTTAAATTTTATTAAGTAAATATACCATAATTTCTGCAGCTTCAGTAGTCATAGGAGATCCATCATTATTTCTATGTAATGTCAAAAAGCTAAAGGCGTCCAACTTTTTTAACCAGACGATAATTCCTACAATATGGTAGGAAAAATATTATTAGATAGAAAGTAATTAATATTTGACACAATTAATAAATTCAAAATAACTCGTCATCAGCTACATAAGCAAAACTTTTCGACCCAGATGTGTGCATGAATTATTGTTTTTGCCTACTTGTAGTTCCAACTAGCTCACAATCCTACATTATGAAATTATTATTACATATATATTAAATATTATAAACCAAAACAATTATAAGAGTTTGGAAGTACGTAATACCTATCATTTTTTTGAATTCCAAAATCTAATTGCATCTTCCCATTGGTACTTTAGCATTTCTAGCGGGACATTTCGCAATTTCTCTTCGAGGCTTATATTTTTCTTAAAATATTCCTTTTTTAAAGCACTTTTATGGGCTCTCCATTTTTTTCCTAAAGCCTTCTTCACATAATTATCCGAGACCTCTAAAGTAAATCTTTACTGCAAATAACACAAGTTTAGAAAGTAAATATAAGTATTATAAATTACATTCACGTTATTACCTTAATATTATCAAGAGCTTGATTTTTGTTACTATCAGGGATATGATGCCATGACTCGTAGTTGATAAGAAACAATTGGCATTTCGTGCTATAATATCCAAGTATCCTGCTAAAAGTTGAGCTTTTGATCCAATAGGCTGACCAAGACTGTTTCTAGCTACATTGACATGCTCAATAGAATTTAACTCGTATAAATCTTTCAATAGCGTACGTCCTCGAGTTTTGCGCCTCCCACCACTTTCAGCTAAAAAATGGTATATTATTATATAATAATTTGAAACAAAAATCAATAATAAAAGTCAACATGCATGTAAATTAAAGTTAACATTACTTTGAATTTCTGCAGGTTCATTAGCTGTATTCGGAACATTTGAAGATCCAATAGCAGTCTGTTGTTCACTATTTGTTTCTTCTGAATTTGGAGGATTTTGAATAATACTGAGATCTAGCAATCTTCTTCTAGGCATTTGGAAACACAAAAATTTACACACTTTTTCATACCCTTTTTAACTTAAATTCATGCTAATTTAGTTAAATTCTTTTCGAAAACTAATTAATTATTATAAAATAATTAAATTGTACTTAAAATATAAACATGTTGAATTTTAGTTAATTTTATAATTAATTTTGATGAATTTTGGTTATTTTCAACAGATTTGCACAAAGGGCAAAAAATGGCTCGGCAAACACTGCTAGAAGCACAAAACCGAGAAGCAATTTGAAGTATCGAGGTGAACTAAATTTCAGCCTAAGACGGTCCAAAATTATATGTATTAATTCATGATATAATTAATTTTAATTTATATCCAATTTAAATTGGGTTAATAAATTATTATTAATTAATTACGAAAAAGTGGTCCAGTTGAACCGAACTGCCCAAGAAATGGACAGCCCAAAACTGTCCCAAGAGCTGACCCAAATCAACTTATTATCTGATTATTTAAGCTTACAAAGAGGCCCTTGAAGACTTGTTCAAATTGCAATTAAGCCTCTCCACAATTGGTGGCTTTGTAAATTTACCCCAAGCCATATTTAGCAAAGTTGAAGCCATCAACTTTGCCACATAGATGGCTGGAAAAGGGGTGGCTCTTTGACCGCTATTTTTAGCAAATTTTAGCTGCCACATTCAGCTATAAAAACCCCTTTGTCTGACCATTCAACACATCCCTCATTCATTCACATCTTTCCTCTCTTCTCTCATTTTCTCCTCTCATTTTCCCATTCAAAGTCCATTGCTCCCTTGCCGATTTCTCCCGTTGAGAAAGGGTTATTCTTTAGCCATTTTGGAGCAGCAATTAAATGCTCATAGCTATAACACCCCAAACCCGGCCCATATGTTATGGCCGAATCTGGCGTGTCACATTGAAGTGTTTTATCGAAATCTTGTTTTCATTGGAAACACTTCCTTAAAATGAAAAAAAACCTTAATTACTTTGTAAAATCTCTTTTCGGTTGCGGAATCTTAATTTAGAACATATGATTTTATGAAAACTCATCATTTCAAAATTTAGTTACGGAAACGTAGTATAAAAAAAATAGTTATGGTTTAAGAAACCACGTTCTACTTATAATAAATATAAAGCATAAAAATGATAATAATCCTAATTTGAAATATTAGCCAGAGGAAAAACCTTGTTACAACCCAAATCAAATAGAGATAATTTAAAGTCAATATATTAAAAATTACATAAAGACTAAGTCTAAACTTTTTATGCTAGTTGGCTACCTCCGAGTCCCTCCATCCGTCGAACCGCCTACTAAGGATCACCTGAAAAGTTTAGAAGGAGGGGTGAGTTTTGAAAACTTAGTGTGTACAACCTTCAACGAGTATAAAGCAATCATTAGTCATTTTGGGCTAGAGCCCAATTCAATAACAGTGATCTTTGGGCCTTAGCCTAAATTAGCCTCAGTTGAGGCGAAGCCCACATCGCAATAATATCACAATAATATCATTCATGCAATGCAATGCAGTGTAATCCCATCCGAATTATCCATCCACTACACACAAGCTCCTCCCCCGTCACACCATGTGGGGATATAAATATCGACCCACCCAGCCTACGCACCAATGGTAGCCCGGTTGCGGAACTACCTTCATTTACATATTGGGCTTTAAAAGCCGTCGGTGGATCCACGATTGTCAAGCAACCATGCGATCCTCATACTTCCTCCGTTCCATAGTTCCCACCCTATATGCAACCTAAGCAGAACATCATATGTATGCATGTCACATCCATAAAACTTACATTCAACACCTAGGGGTATTTTGGTCATTTTTGCCCTTAGGGGCATTTCGATAATTTTCCATTAATTATGGTTTCCACTTACCTTGGCCCGTTAACAAGTTCCGTGAGCTAAGGTGAACGAATACTATGCACCAGGTAGGATTCCAGAGAAGAGGAGGTGGGTCATTAAGACCGCTTAAGTACCAAGCTCTCCCTAGATCCAATCCTAGACATGCATATACCCGTTGCCACACCTTAACCCTTTGACCTGTCCACGGTCGCAAAATATTAAATAAGCCTTATGTAGTTATCATATACTAGGCCCAAAACCCCTTACGAAGCCCAAACAAATTCACATACCTGTATCTGGCCCATTAAGCCCAATCATATTCATATGGCCCATTAGGCCCAAATCACCTGTATATGGCCCATTAGACCCAAATCACATTTATATGGCCCGTTAGGCCCAGTCACATTCATATTCATGCTCACATACAAATTCCTATCACATAGCATCAATATTCAGTTTTTGCCTACTATGGGCCCAACAACCCATCGGGCCCATTTAGCCCATTCCAGTCCGTATGCCCAAATCACAACACAAGTCCACAGAATCGCCCATGGGTCTCAAGCAACCTATCGATCTCTCCTTTTCGAGTTTTTACGCACTCGCAAGACTACCGTAGCCAAATTTTCAATTTTTCAGCATTTCAACATTTCGGCATTCCGGCATTTCAACATTTTGGATTTTGTCGATTCCTAGTGGGTGTGCAGTATATGTACACACCTTCGACTTTATATCAAGTTATCATAGGGTAGAAGTACACACCTTATCACCTGGAATACTAAGTATTCATAATCACCCGAACCTATATTCAACATTATACTCCATTAGTCACACTCCATTAATTCAAAATAAATTCACTACTTACTGGAGAACAACCTATACTTGCCTTGACTAGATTGATCGACTGCGATCTGCCTATGTAACTCGAAACCTGACATAGTCCCCCTTCCGCATCCAGGCAAAAACTCCCTAACGGCCGACACCTTACGTCACTTAAACTTGGGAGCCTCTATCCCAACCTCTCTGCTAGAACCCCCTTTTTCCATCAGCGATCAAACTCTTGAATGAGCGGGAAAAAAAAAATAAATGGAGGAACCATAGGTTAATGAAAGTTTTGGAAAGAATAAAGAAAAATCAGCTTTTAAGAGTGTAGAAACAAAAGAACTGAGAAATATTTAACAAAAGCCGAAGAAGATCTAACTTACTTACCGATCACGAGATCGCTTGCCAACAAGAAATCAAACCCCCAAAGTGTATGAATCGACTTTTAAATGAAAAAGAAACAGTCGGCTAAGTTGAAGAGGGAAGAGCTTGATTCGATTAAAATAGGGAAGGAAAGATCAAGAGTTTGGCTCAAAGAAAAGAGGAGGTGATATGCGACTGAAGCACAAAAAAACAACAAATGCCCTTACTCGCCTATACGACACACATATTTATACTAAAAAAATAAAAAAAATACACCTACACTCCTCAATCGACTTAAACTTGTCAAGATAAATTCCCTTTAAATTCTCCAATCATACCCACACTTAATCCTCCCCTTGATTTTAGCCAAAAATTCCAATTTGAATTGCATTCCAATTGCTTCCACCGTATAGCACTTGAGTAGCAAAATTAAATTCTCCATTTTTCACACGCCACCACTCGAACTCCAGATCTCAAGATTACTCTACCTCTCAACACGCTGCTAGCCACTACACCGCATCCTTTCTTATGCTACCATTCGGTCACAATTAATTATAAGGCTTATATGCCTAACCTTCAGCTTTCTTAAAGAATAAAAATTTAAAATTTTCCAGGCCTGGGATTCAAACCTGCTCCTCTCATAACCATAGCATGCTTCACGCCACTACACCACAGGCGCTCTTGTGCCATATTCCATCCCTAACATTTTTAAGGCCTATTAACTCACAACCAGATTATCCTAAAAATATTTGCTACCATTCAGATTCAAACCCCTAACCACATGCACACTCTTAATGCCTCATTGCCACTTGACCATATGCTTCTTTCGTGTCGTTTCTCCTCCCCAAATAATTATAAAGTCTTTTTGCCGACCTCCAGGTTGTCTTAAAAAAAAACCCACAACTTTTCCTCAAGCTATGACTTGAACCCAGCACCTCTCTTTACTCCTAACGCCATCATGCCACTGGGCCAAGCACATCCCTTGTGTTGAATTTCCACCTAACATATTTATAAAGCCTAAACGCTAGCTTCCTTACTAGTCACATGCGAAATAAAAGTTTTTGCCTAGGCCAGGACTTGAACCCTAGACCTCCTGCTTACTACCCACGCCTTTTGCCACTAGGCCAAGCATTTCCTTGTGTCAGATTTTACCAGGCCTTATTAATAAGCCTTCCACCTAATGCTAAGGGTTCTTTAGAAAAAAAAATGAAAAATTTTGCTAAAGCCCTGCATCGAACCTAGGACATTTTCCACACTACCAACCCTTCCCAAATAATTTAACAATTAAACTAAACACACAATTATATCATATTTAAACACCTTTCTTTTATTCAAGACACCTTCTAACCGATCCCAAAATCAAGGCCCATTACTTCTAGGCCCAAAATCAAGGTGTTACAATAGCAGCGTTGATCAGCAAGGACAACAAAGAAGAAAGAGCGGAGCAGCCTAGTCAAGCTAGGGGAAAACACTGGATTTGATTCTTGTTCCCTATCTCTTTCGTTTTTGTCGTTTTTGTGATGAACATATCTATGAATATTTATGTTGTTGGAATGGTTAATTTAATCATCTTAGCTTGAATTTAATTCGTGTTGGGTTGATTGCATTTTCGTCCTCTTAAATTATTAAAATTGTGTTTATGTTGTTATAGGCCTCGGTAAAATGCTTGATTAAGTAAAATCATGCCTAAGTTATTCTTGCATTATAATTGTGAGGGAACTAATGAATTAATTATTTAAACAGATTGAAATTGTAATTAATAGACACAGTACTTAATTAGTGCATATTTATTTTTCTAAGGTAGCTGAAGGTTAAATTAGCATTGTATCTGGCGATACACTTGCCTTCCATAACTTGCAAGATTATTGTGATTAAACTGTTTCAAGGTAAGGATACCTTGTTACCTTACATAGTCTTTTATGTTCTCATTAGATTTAATTAATCGTTTGAATTGACATAGGAATATGCAAGAGATTAGTTCAATTTAATAAGTATGTATGTCCAATAGCATGTTTGCTTATTAGAATCTATTTATCGATTGAATTGACATAGAGATATGTTAAGAGATGAATGGATTTGTGTAGGTGAGTATGTTCATAAGTTAGCAAATTATCGAGTTGCCGTGAATTTATTCGTAACAATATAAACATGAGTTTAATAATTCTAAGATAAAAAATGTAATTAATCTAACACAATTATATCATCTTGATTAAAATCGTATTTTGAAATCGTTTGAGATTTATTTATTTAGTTTACTTAGTTTAAAATCTTAGTTTTTAATCACCCTCTTCAAACAAAATATTTTTTTCACCAAAGTGTCTTAAATTGCATTCATAAATAATTCCTTTCACAGTCCCTGTAGGTGACATTTACTTGTCACTATATTACTTGTTGCGATTGTGTACACTTGCACATTTTCGTCGTTCCAGCATTTTATCTGCAATACACATAAAATAGTTGAAATATTAGTAACTAAGTACAACAATAATAGTACATATAAAATAGTTGAAATATTTAACAAGATCAAGATTTAAATTATAATATTACATATAATTAAAAAATCGTAAAATCTTACTACATCATGATTCGTAAATATCTTCATCCACATCTTGGTGAACCCATTGAAATTGTGTACTAGTACTAGGGATAGTTTCATTTAAGTTTTGTTCTGGAAAAGGCAAAGTTTCTAATCTTTCGTCGATGTCATCTCTACTTCTATTGCCCATGTCAAACAAGTCTCTAAGGGTGTTACGGAGTACAACGTACTAACCCTCATCAGTTGGATCTTTCGATTAAAAAATTGTTTGACTTGAGAAGAAAATACATACGGCTAATCTATCAATTGTTGTTCAGTGTGAATTAATCGAGGGAAGTTCACCATTGTAAAACCAAATTAGTCTTTTTAAATTCGCGAGCAGTATTAACATCAGCCCAATCACATAGAAATAAGACAACCTTTCGTTTGCCATAGTAATCCAACTCAATAACGTCAGTAAGAAGCCCGTAATACTCCACATTTCCCTCAATAGGATTACTGTCCCTAGCACTAGCATAACTTGTAATTGAAGAATTAACAGCTATTCCATAATTTTGAGTCTTCCTCAATCTTTAGCGAAATTTTGTATGAAACCTGAATCCATTAATGAGGAAGGCATTATATCTTTTACTACTCTATTCAGACCTTAGGAAAGCCATTTAACTTCGTCATTGACGTCCTTTCCATTCCAAACCTATTGAATCGAAAGTAAATTGATTAATTATAAATGTTATACGATAACATTATTATTTGTCAATGAAAGCTTCAGTTGCATACCATTTTCCCTAACCATTCATGAAAAGATTCTGTGAATAACTTATGAATCTCTCGATGTTGTAATCTTTAGAAGGGTGAACGAGATTTCAAGACTTGTTTTTACTCACTATGTTAAAAAGTGGATTACTTGGTTAAAAGATAAACAAATTAAAAAGATGAATACTTATCAAATTCTAAAACTTACTTGCGTAATGGTTCAATTGAATCGTGGTGAAAAAGAACATATCAATGTGCTTGTACCCAAGATCTTTCATCTAAGTGTGTAATTTCAACTTTACTGATTGGTTCTCCATAACTTCAAAATAGATAAGTTTCGGCTAAGTTATGATTAGTGAGCCTAGCATTTCTACTTGGTCTATTCAGTCTTGTTTCAACATCTTCTAAATATCTAGAGTAGAAAGTCATACACTCCTCTGCCTAGTAACCTTCAGCAATTGATCCTTCTAAATAATGCTTATTACTACAATAAGACTTCAATTTGCATAGGAACCTAAACACGATATATAACATTATCAAAATTTGTAACTAAAGTTATATCCATGAAGGAATGAAAACTTTGCAAATAAATTAGCACCTCTCTATAGGATACATCCACAGATAGAAAACCGGTCCACCAAGTTTTACTTCATGAGGGAGATGGATTAGCAAGTACACCATAATAGTGAAGAAGGAAGGTGGAAAGAACTTCTTCAAATTGCATAAATTCAAGGCGGCTTGATCTTGTACTTTCTCAAGTTCTTCAACAATCAAAACTTTGCCACAAATAGCTTTCATTATATTAGATAGTTCAATTATACAAGACATCACCTTTTTTGACGTACAACACCGTAAAGTAACTGGCAGTAAATCTTGCATCAAGATGTGATAATCATGTGATTTTAGAGAATATAGTCTTTGATCTTTAAGACTCACATAACAAGATATATTTGATGCATACGCATCTGGGACCTTTATATCCTTCAACACCATGCAGAACACTTCTTTTTCTTTCTTTGACATTGCAAAAATAGAAGGCGACAAAAGAGATTTTCTATTCAAAAGTAACTGGGGATGAAGATCACACTGAATTCTCATGTCAACTAAATCAAGTCGACTTTGAAGATTGTCTTTCGCTTGACATTCAGAATTGTCCCAATGATGTTCTCGCAAATATTTTTTTTCAATATGCATGACATCAAGATTGTGTGGCAAAATGTGATGCTTCCAATAAGAAAACTTAAAAAAAATACTTCTTTTTTTCCACAAGTCTGCCTCATTATTCATTAGGATCATCCTCTTCATCAGATTCATCATCAATCTGCCGGTCATACGCCTCTCTCGATCTTCTCTTTGTTTGCGTGTTGGGTGGTTCATTCATCTTCCCATAATTGAAATTGATATCTTTTAACATGAACAAGATTTCAGATCTAAAGGTCTGCTCAAGAGCTTCTTTGAACTCTTTAGTACCATCAAATAGAGTCCTCTAAAATCTAAATCTATTATTTCCATCTAACCACCGACGATGCCCCATATAAGAGAACTTCTTCCCATTATATAACCACTTCGAACATGTTTGTGCCGCACAACAAGGACAAGCATAACATCCTTTGGTACTCCAACCAAATAAATTGGCACAAGCCGGGAAATCATTAATAGTCCACAACAAAGCTGCACGTAAATAAAAGTTCCCCTTTCTTAAGACATCATATGTTTCAACAC
Source organism: Gossypium anomalum (assembly GCA_025698475.1). Taxonomy (NCBI): domain Eukaryota; kingdom Viridiplantae; phylum Streptophyta; class Magnoliopsida; order Malvales; family Malvaceae; genus Gossypium; species Gossypium anomalum. The sequence continues at coordinate 26,565,699 of CM046958.1, read as the reverse complement.
CCGCCCATAACTATTTTAACTCTTCAACAAATGGCTACATATAAATGTCAATATCATTTCTGAGACCTTTCTCTCTAGGGATAATCATAGATAAGATAAAAGAAGATTGGTTCATGCAAAACCATGGAGGAAAATTGTAAGGAACAAGCACTACAAGCCAAGTATTGTACGAAGTACTCATGATTTTAAAAGGATTAAATCCATCAGATTCTAGCCCAAGCCTCACATTCCGAGGATCGCTTGCAAAGGTTGAAAATTAACTGTCAAATGATTTCCAAGCTAAAGAATTCACAGGATTCCTTAATAATCCATCATCGGTTCGCCGATCATGATGCCACCTCATAGACTCGGCTGTCTTTGATGACATGAAAAGTCTTTGAAGCCTTGGTATTAGTGGAAAATATCAAAAAATCTTTATTGGCTTCTTTCTTGACTGTGCCTCACCTTCATCCTCATTCACATCTTCTGTATTCTTATTCATCCAATGAGATTTACAGCAAACATGACAGGACTGTTGGTTTTTTCGATCACCCCAATACAACATGCAGTCATTTGGGCAACTATGAATTTTGTCGTACCCAAGGCCTAAATCTTTTATCAGTTTCTTCATATCTTTGCATGAATGAGGGATTTTTGCAAACGAAAACATATCTCTCAAAAACTCTAACAGCAGTGTAAAAGAGTTTTCGGTCCCCTCTCCAAAACATTTTAAGTGAAAAAGACGAATGCAAAAGGACAGTTTTGAAAATTTTGATCCCTCATAAAGTTCTTCATTCAATTAAGTAACTTGTAAAACTTCGCTGCTTCTCCATTTGGCTCTTCATCAGGTACACTTTTTCCTATTTCAGTAAAAGCATTTCCACCAATATCACAATCATCGGATGCAATAATTTTAGGTGGAAACGATTGCAAACCATGACTGCGCATATCAAATACATCCCGCAATATACCTTCCATGTCACCTTCTCTAACAGACTGATGGTAAGCAGTATGAGGATAAGTCAGATTAATCATTGAAGAGGTACTACGAGGTGTACACTCTTCATGGAAAATCCATTTTTATACCCCCTAATAAAGCCATCAATAATTAGATGTTTGTAGACAACTTGTAACACCCCTAACTCGAGTCCGATCGCCGGTTTAGGCTATGAGGTATTACTGAACTAAACATTTAATAACCTCATTAACATTGTAAATAACATAAACAGAGATCAAGATGGAATACATAATAATATTTAAGTTATACGCCATTTTCGTATGGCCAGAGTAATTACAAATTCAAAATATTGTTATTAACAGCCTAACCCATACATGCCATATCAAGGTCAAAATATAATTGTACCAAAAAGGGTCTATAGTATGATGAACCACTGACGATCCCCGAGACGGTGGCCAAAATCAACAATCTATAAAATAGAGAAATAAGAAACAGAGTAAGCTTCCGAGGCTTAGTAAGTTTTAAGCATTTTATACTATAAAAGCTTGTCATTTAAAACGAACATTGAATATAACAAAACTCGTATTCTAATTGTAATTCACTTAGTCGAATATACACAAGTACACTAGTTATAATTCCTATTGGCCAAATATGTATATATGTATACACAAGAAAATTTCTAGCACATATTTCACTATCTACATGGCTTATACGATTACTTTTAGTCACATACTTTCGTACAATGACTTACATTGACCGAATAGGTCATTGTCTTATCCTCAAATACCGAATTCATCCACACATACACACACACACATATATATATATATATATATATATCGTTCTTTGATACTAATAAATCACTTTGAAATTAATTCACATATGAGCACATAACACGTACCTTAACATGTAAAATATATATTTTACTTACACAACGATAGTTAGCACAAACATTTGATGTCGTAATCTTACTTAACTTACTGGCATCGGTCCTGTCAAGTCTTAGAACTCGGAACACATTACTAGCATAAGCCTGCGGGTCTTTAATCCGGATATTTTTCCAGCACATAGCTTGCGGACCTCAAGTCCGGATATATTTCCAGCATATAGCCTGCGGATCTCATGTCCGGATAAATTTCCAGCATATAGCCTGCGGATCTCATGTCCGGATATATTTCCAGCATATAGCCTGCGGATCTCATGTCCGGATATATTTCAAATCTCATACATACTTAGTCTTATTTTAACACATCTCAGTCATCTTATCACTTTAGTAATCATATATTACATTCGGATATAAACTTAATATGCACATCATTATTCACATTTTGGCTCAAGAGTTATACCTCATATCACACATTCATTTCATCATTCAATCTTAAACTCAAAGTGACCATCAGACTATAACTCATATACATGCATTATTTATTATACAACTCTATTCAAGTGCAAGCCAAAGATCGCAATTCATTTAATATACTCTTATAAAGGCATCATCAATTATATACTAAATGAGACTACTCAAAACTTACCTCGAATATACTTGAACGGTTGTGAAATGGCTACTCGGTTACTTTCTCTTTTCCCTTATCTGAAATTGCCCCCTATGCTCTTGAGCTTTAATTCAACAAATTTTAAACTAATCATTATTTGACTATTCAAGTATTACTTTCAGAATATAATAAATATATATTCGACTGCCACACATACAGATTATAGTAAGCTTATAAGAAATCAATAAGCAATTCATTAGCAAATTTTTATCAATGTTTACAATATAATCACAATTTCACTATAAGCTGACTTCCTAAGCAACAGTCACTAAATTATTTATAACTGGAGCTACAAAAATCCAAATCAATTACTGTAAATTTTCCTTGAAAATAGACTCATTTATCTTTTATTCATAAAATTTTCATAATTTTCAGTTTAGCCAATCAATACCATATTTTTCCTAAAATTTCCCTTGTTTCACTATTTGACTAATATGACCACTCTTCACTACGAAATAAATTTCTCATTGTACAGAATTCAAAATATGTTCTTGTTTTTTAATTTGAAACTAGACTCATTAAGGAGTCTAATCATATAAATTTTATCATATTAATATTTTTATACATTTTATAATGATTTTATAAAAACAAAACAAGGGATCTAGAAGTCATTTTGACTCTATCCAACATTACTTCAAATATCTCATTATTGGAAACTCTTTTGCTTTTAAAGTTTCTTTTATAAGAAACTAGACTCATCAAGCTTTAATTACATAATTTATTCAACTTCTAACTCAACTCCCACAATTTATGGTGATTTTCCAAAATCACCTTACAGCTGCTATCCCAAACAGATTATTACCAATTCACTCTTTCACACATTCTTTGCATACATATTATTTAAACATGTATATCACCAATCAATTTCATCATATATATCTATAATTTCACTTAATCATAATATCAATACAACACATTGTGCTCAAATCATTATTCAAGTTCAATTTCGGCTAACACATATATAAACACTAGCAACTAAATATTAACATTTGCATTTCACCATAATAGCCAATTGCCATTAAGAAATTGAGCCACAATTATTCAATTTTACCAAGCTTCAACTTAATTTAACTTATAATAGTTCATAACACATTTAAAGCACATACATTACTAAATTTTATTCAAATCCACAATCGACCATAGTACACCCAACATATTACCCGATTTCCTACTTAGCATCTAATGCACATATATGCTTAATTTGTTTACCTCAACTTCACCTATCTAACATTATTCATCAAAAGAATGTGAAACAACAACCATTTCCTTCATTTCAATCAAGAACAAATGCTCACAACACAACCAAAACCAAAATATACTTCATGGGTTAAGGTAGATTCAAGAAAGGAACTCATAAACATCAAAATAGAAGCAAACTACAATGAATTTACCTTGGATGTTTCTTCCCCAAGTGACCGAACATTCATGAGCTTCCCTTCCCCAATTTGTTTTCTTACATTCAGCTATGAAGAACAAAGATGGACAAGCTTTGTTCTTTTCACCATTTTGTTATTTTACTATTTTTTTTAATATAATGCCATTACCGATTAAAATGCTTAAATAAAATATAAATTATCCATCAACCATCACTATGGCCGGCCACTAAACTAAAATTGGTCCGTTTGACATGCAAGTCCCCCATGTCACAATTCATGCATTATTTGGCACTTTAAAATTTACTTATGACATTTTCAAGTTTTATCACATGGGTCCTATCTTATAAATTTCACATACAAATGACAAAATTAAAGCATGAAACTTTCACACATGCATGTACACACACAATAAGCATAGAATATAACGGTTAATTATTTTTATGACTCAGTTTTGTGGTCCTGAAACCACTTCCCAACTAGGGTCAAAATAGGGCTGTCACACAACTTCATGAATATGCCAATTGATATTGCCACACTTCTTACACGGGCAAAGAATCATATTCTCTTGGCTTGCATTTTGAAATGCAAAATTTAAAAAATTTTGTACTCCATTTCGATAGTCGTTGCTTACCCTTGACAAATTCATCCAACTTTTATCCATTTCGTAGTTCTTGAAGTCTAAAGTTGACAATAAATTACGATTACTTAAGTGTTCTAAATTGATTTAAATCATGTCATTATACTAAAATAGATAATACATATCAAGTATCAAGTATCTAATAGGTGTAAACTAATTCAGGTAAGTTGTTTATTTATAAGTATAATTAAGAGTAGGGAAAAACAATAGTATTGCCCAATTTTTTGTGATTTTTATATATTTATGTAAGTTATGATATGATTTATATTTATGTATTATGTAAGTTATGTAAGTTATGTAAGTTATGATCCAAAGTTTTTTTTTTTTATTCTTTAAATGTTTATGTAAGTTATGATTATCATATTTAAATTTTAACTTTAAATTTTAACCCTTTAATTATACTCTTTTAATTTTTAAATTTGTGTTTTTATCACCTTTATGTTTACTATACTTAAAAATTAACAAATTAACAAATTAATAATTATATGTTAATAAAGTTAATATTTGTTAATTTTTCATCTATTAATAATTGAATTAAGAAATACAAAATTTCATTTATTTTGGGTAACAACAAAATGTAATATCCTGATTTTGGGCTTAGTCGGAATAGTAGTTTTGTGACCATAAAATTTGAGATAGAAATAATTATTTTATGATTATTTTGAGGTCTATGATATGATTGCATGATTGTGTGAAAATTTCGTGAAGAAATTTTATGCTTAAAGTGTTTAAATTGAAAGTAGGGACTAAATCGAATAAGTTGCAAAATTTGCATTCTAGAAGTTTTTAGTATGAAATTGCATTGAAATATTAATTAGGAGGTCTTAAATAGCAATTTGACCAATTTTAAGTTCATGGACAAAATTAGGATATGGAAGGAATTTTTGAAAGTTTAGTAGTAAGGGCATTTTGGTCATTTAAGGGTAAAATGAATTAAAATACAAAATTAAAAGCCAATTTTGCTCATCTTCTTCATGGAGGCCGAAATTAGCATGGGAGAAGCCATGGCTAGGGTTTTCAAGCTTTCCAAGCTCAATAGTAAGTGATTCCAAGCCCCGTTTTTAATGTTCTTTATGTTTTTAGTATCCCGGTAGCTCGATTAAGCTTATTCTAGCAATAATTTAAGCTAGGGTTCATATTTGGAAAAATACCCATAGGTGAAATGTGTTTATTTTGATGTTTTATGGTAGAATATGAAGCTTGAAATTGTGTTAAACAACTTTTGCTAAGTGATTTTATGTAAAAACGAGTAAACGACATAATCGGTAAAAATACCTAATGTTCATAAGTACATGTTAGAGTGAGAATTTGATGTTGCTATAGAAGGAAAAATGATTAGAATGTCATAAAACATAAGAAAATAGGCTGAAGTTTAATTTACGAGCTTTGGGGCAAAAGTGTAAATATGCAAAAGTTTAGGGGCAAAATTGTAATTTTGCCAAAATATGATTTTGGGTCAATTTGAATAATGTGAGCCCTAATTAGACTATATTTTAAATGATAGAGCAAGGAAAACTGAAATTCGGGCTAAAATGGGGAAATACCAAGTTGTGGACGAAATGGTAAAAGTAGCCATTTTCGCATACGAGGTAAGTTCATGTGTAAATAATGTAGCATAATTGTTATTTTTAAGTTATTGATGTTAATTATATGATATGATGATTTTTTTTATCATTAAATATTATGCTTTGTGGTTAATGTTGAGTAATATGCAAATTATGTTTACTACTTGATAAATATGAATTGCTACCGAGTATCAGTTCAGATATTCCGTGGAAGACGGCTAATGTCGATCGAGGAAAAAGCCCGTTTTGAACCTTAGGAATAGATTAGGATACAAGTGACATGTCACTAGGATGGTTGAGCATATGAACTCGTTGAGTTGAGTCCGAGTTCACTTATGGATGCGAATGTTCGAACTCGTTGAGTTGAGTCCGAGTTCGTGAGATGTAACTAGGCATCCGAGCTCGTTGAGTTGAGTCAGGGAGTTCACTTATGGATACTGAACGCCCGAGCTCGTTAAGTTGAGTCCAAGTTCACTTATGGGCGGGTTACATGATTGCTTGATTACATATATGGCACTTATGTGCAAATTATCTCGTGTATCGGAATTATATTAGATGTGTTCAACAGGTAAAGTTCTACTCAAATGGAGGAATACTAGAGATGAAAGGGACATATTGGTAAGTGTTGTGAGATGGATACTTTGAACAGGTATGTACTTAACCCTCGGGTTAAAAACTCGATATATCAACAATGTGGTAAGATGATAAATGAAAATATGACATGAATGTCTTGATGATGATTATGCAAATGATATTTTATGTTTGCTTATATGGTAATGTTACTTGCTATTTGCATGTGAACTTACTAAGCATTTATGCTTACTCCCTCCTTTTCATTCCTTGTAGTTTTGACAAGTCAGCTCGGAAATCGGGAAGCGGTCGGAGGCTCGCTCACACTATCCGTATACCATCTTGGCATAATGGCTTGTATATTTTGAGTATGGCATGTATAGCATTATAATCATTTTGTATATATGGTCTTATGATATGGTTAGTGAGTGGTATGAAAATTTTGGTAATGATTAGCCATTGGAATGGCTAATCATGATCATATTTGGTGTTATGTATGTCAAATTGCTAGCTAATCCATGGAAATCATGAAATAGGTAAAATTTACCATAAAATAGATTCAGACAAGATAGTGACGTGAATTTGAAAAATCACTAAAAATAGTAGAAATGGAATTAAATAATGAATAAGTTATGGAATCGAAGCTTGATGAGTCTATTTTCATATGGAATGAACAAAACAGGCATATAAATTATATTTTATGAGATATTTAAACTTTTGAGAAACAGGGCCAGAGTGATTTCTAGATCCCCTATTCGACTTTAAAAATTCATAATAAATTTTACAAAAATAATTAGAAGTTTTTCTTTATATGTACAGATTTCATAGTCATTGAAATTTTGTATAGAGATTTTAACTAATAAACTGTACTATTTGGCTCAACCAAAAATTCTAGAAAAAAATTAGTAGATAGAAATATGAGTCTAATTTCATAAAAAATTTATGGATCTTAATTTCGAGTTCCTTAACTCGAGATATGATTTTTTAAGTGACTGTGACGCAGATTTTTAGCTTGTCTGAAAATTTTAAAATTAAATTCTTTGAGCTGTTTAAGTAATAAATTAAGTCTATTAACACCTCGTGTTCGACTCCGGTGACGGTCTCGGGTACGGGGTGTTACATTTAGTGGTATCAGAGCAAGTTTAGTCGGTTCTCGGACTAACCTAGCATGTGTAAAAGTTTAGCTATACATGCCAGCGATGCGTGATAGTGTGATGTCTTCGACGACGCGCACAGTACCGCCTTATTTAGCAGTGGTACTCTCCAATCGAGTTGCAATACTGACCATGTTCAATGTTATGTGAAGGTATTTGAGTAAATTTATAATTATGATAAGTCTCGGTTCAGAAAAGTGTGAATAAAAGTTTATGATACATATGTGATAATAAGTGAGATGAAAATTCATGTTGTGATAAATATCCATATTTGCTTAATGTTCATATGATGTAGTGTATGTGGCTTACATGATAAGATGAACGGAATAAATAGAAAGTAGTAGAGGTATGAATAAAGGTCATAATATCATGATACGAATGAAAATGTCCTTGTCTTGATTTGGACGTCGAATGTTGATAAATGTTAATGATATATGATTTTTATGAGATAAAGGATTATAATGAAATGAACTTATCTATGTTAAATTGTTGGACTGAATTATATGATTATAATGATATGTACATGATGATGCACGAAATGAAAGTTGTAATTGTGGTGCAAATATCTATGTTTGTTTGGCCTTATATGATGTCATGAGCATGACTTAATTTAATTAAATGAATTGATAAGTAAAGCTATCTAGAAAACATAGAATGTATGCATAAGTATATTGTCTAAATGGAACAATAGGAAAATTTGTGTAAGCCAACATGAATGTTGCCGTTGCATTGCCTGAATGAATGACATGATTTTGATGATGTTGCTATGATGATGGAAATTGTGTCATATGTGTATGTATAAGAAAGTCGAGTGAGAGGTCCTACAACCCCTCCCCCTTACCGAAGTGGTACTTATAATGGAATTTCATGAGATCTGTATTGAATAAGTCTCTGGTTGATAACCCAAAGAGTTCAACGATAGAATAATTATAAGTATGATCAGAGATTGAAAATGAGCTGATAAGTAAAGTCAGAGACAGTAAAGTATCAGATTGACGTAAAGATTATTGGAGTTATGTACTGTCCCAATTAGAGAAGGAATTCTCTTTGGTAAATCGAATTACTCAGGTGCAAGGTTGAGAAAAGTGTAAATCTAAATTTATTTAGAATTGGCCTTCTTTAGTGAATGGTTTAATATGAAATTTGTGTAATGAGAACTAGTTGGGGAAATGATATTTGAAATGTGAACTATCCGAGTGTGTGATTATATGATCGGACAGATTTAGTGATCTCTTTTGAGATGTTTTATGTGTTTACCCGTTCTCGTAAATATTTCTATGGCTATTGATTTTCTAAAGAAATTTTGTTATATGGGAATGTCTTCTAATTCGTGTTGGATGAAAGCATTGGTGGTAATCATTGGTTTATAATTTATATTGCTCTATTTCATCTGGGTATTCTATTTCATTTAAATCGATAAGAATTGATGAGAGAATACATATGATATTATAATTCTGTTTCTTCTACTTGATGCTTCATCTGATATATATGTATGGGAAGATATATTGATCTTGTTATATTTGATTTCAGTGGGATTAAATGATGTTTTCTTTTGGACTTTCTTTCTTTGAAGAATTATCGGGGGTATTCTATATTTTCTCTATGAGTTTGGTTTTTGATTCTCCGGCATAGTATTGTATCTTGGGTTTCTTTATCCCTGGATGTTTTTATTTGGATTCATTATTCCTAGGTTTCTCTATCTTGGATTTCTTTATTCGGTTTTCTTGTTATCTTTGTTCCATAATTTGTCAATTACGACTCATGTTCAAGTCGTTCTTCAGCTCGTGATAATCATGTCAAATATGACTATACTTCTAATTTGATCTTGGTAATGTGGTGATTTTAGTATTGGAATTTTTTTCTAATTTCGTGTAAGGATTTGACATCGATAAAGGCATAGGTGATAAAAGCGCGAGTTCAAATCGGTATGGTGAATTATTTATTTGAAAGATTTCATGTGACAATTATGTCGGGATTATTTTCTCAAGTCCGATAATAGAATTTCATTTTGTATCTTGATAAAAGAGTAAATAGTCCGAACGAGAAGTATATATTTATTAGAAAGAGTTAGATATTAGTTAAAGTCACTACGAATGATAAGGTTTTCATCTTATGAAAGCTGAAAAGTTTATTACATGTTGACAGAGTTTGGATAGATGAGAATATTGGTAACCGAAGCGTCTGAACTAGAATAGTCTACATTGAGTAAAAACTTCTTGACTTTCGATGAATGTACTCATTGTATGGATTGTGATGTGTTTCAAGACAGTGAGATAATGTGATAGTTTAGAGCATCGATGTTACATAAAATCTGAGTTGTTAAAGAGGTTAAAGCCGAGCATTGGGATCTATCAAAATTATCCCTGTCAATGTTGATATTGGGATGAAAATGAGAAGGATTATGCTTGAGGCCATATCAGAATTATTTCTATGGCAGAAAGAGGAAAATGTGATGTATCCTATTGTTAAATGTTTGGCGAGATCCATAAATCATATCTATATTGAATGAATTACTACTCATCAGATTCATGGAATTTTAGGTCTCTTTGATTGTTGGATTTCTTGGAATTCCGGTCTCCATTAATCAAGTTGAGATCCGGGTTTTATGTCATGATATCATGGGAAACTGAGAAGGGTTGAAAATTTAAGAACAGTTGAGAGTTGAGACTGTACATATGAGAAATTAAAGAGATGTATTAGAGGTACAGCCTAAGTGAAAGTTCTTCGGCACCGAATATGAGATTAAAAGTGAAGACCACTTTTCCGGTAAGATTTTCGAGGACGAAAATCCTTAAAAGGGGGGGAGAGTTGTAATATCCTGATTTTGGGCTTAGTCGGAATAGTAGTTTCGTGACCACAAAATTTGAGATAGAAATAATTATTTTATGATTATTTTGAGGTCTATGATATGATTGCATGATTGTGTGAAAATTTTGTGAAGAAATTTTATGCTTAAAGTGTTTAAATTGAAAGTAAGGACTAAATCGAATAAGTTGCAAAATTTGCATTCTAGAAGTTTTTAGTATGAAATTGCATTGAAATATTAATTAGGAGGTCTTAAATAGCAATTTGACCAATTTTAAGTTCATGGACAAAATTAGGATATGGAAGGAATTTTTGAAAGTTTAGTAGTAAGGGCATTTTGGTCATTTAAGGGTAAAATGAATTAAAATACAAAATTAAAAGCCAATTTTGCTCATATTCTTCATGGAGGCGGAAATTAGCATGGGAGAAGCCATGGCTAGGGTTTTCAAGCTTTCCAAGCTCAATAGTAAGTGATTCCAAGCCCCGTTTTTAATGTTCTTTACGTTTTTGGAATCCCACTAGCTCGATTAAGCTTATTCTAGCAATAATTTAAGCTAGGGTTCATATTTGGAAAAATACCCATAGGTGAAATGTGTTTATTTTGATGTTTTATGGTAGAATATGAAGCTTGAAATTGTGTTAAACAACTTTTGCTAAGTGATTTTATGTAAAAGCAGTAAAACGACATAATCGGTAAAAATACCTAATGTTCATAAGTACATGTTAGAGTGAGACTTTGATGTTGCTATAGAAGGAAAAATGATTAGAATGTCATAAAACATAAGAAAATAGGCTGAAGTTTAATTTCTGAGCTTTGGGGCAAAAGTGTAAATATGCAAAAGTTTAGGGGCAAAATTGTAATTTTGCCAAAATATGATTTTGGGTCAATTTGAATAATGTGAGCCCTAATTAGACTATATTTTAAATGATAGAGCAAGGAAAATTGAAATTCGGGCTAAAATGGGGAAAATACCAAGTTGTGGACGAAATGGTAAAAGTAGCCATTTTCGCATACGAGGTAAGTTCATGTGTAAATAATGTAGCATAATTGTTATTTTTAAGTTATTGATGTTAATTATATGATATGCTGATTTTTTTTTATCATTAAATATTATGCTTTGTGGTTAATGTTGAGTAATATGCAAATTATGTTTACTACTTGATAAATATCAATTGCTACCGAGTATCAGTTCCGATATTCCGTGGAAGACGGCTAATGTCAGATCGAGGTAAAAAGCCCGTTTGAACCTTAGGAATAGATTAGGATACAAGTGACATGTCACTAGGATGGTTGAGCATCCGAACTCGTTGAGTTGAGTCCGAGTTCACTTATGGATGCGAATGTTCGAACTCGTTGAGTTGAGTCCGAGTTCGTGAGATGTAACTAGGCATCCGAGCTCGTTGAGTTGAGTCCGAGTTCACTTATGGATACGAACGCCCGAGCTCGTTAAGTTGAGTCCGAGTTCAGTTATGGGCGGGTTACATGATTGCTTGATTACATATATGGCACTTATGTGCAAATTATCTGTGTATCGGAATTATATTCCGATGTGTTCAACAGGTAAAAGTTCTACTCAAATGGAGGAATACTAGAGATGAAAGGGACATATTGGTAAGTGTTGTGAGATGGATACTTTGAACAGGTATGTACTTAACCCTCGGGTTAAAAACTCGATATATCAACAATGTGGTAAGATGATAAATGAAAATATGACATGAATGTCTTGATGATGATTATGCAAATGATATTTTATGTTTGCTTATATTGTAATGTTACTTGCTATTTGCATGTGAACTTACTAAGCATTTATGCTTACTCCTCCTTTTCATTCCTTGTAGTTTTGACAAGTCAGCTCGGAAATCGGGAACGGTCGGAGGCTCGCTCACACTATCCGTATACCATCTTGGCATAATGGCTTGTATATTTTGAGTATGGCATGTATAGCATTATAATCATTTTGTATATATGGTCTTATGATATGGTTAGTGAGTGGTATGAAAATTCTTGGTAATGATTAGCCATTGGAATGGCTAATCATGATCATATTTGGTGTTATGTATGTCAAATTGCTAGCTAATCCATGGAAATCATGAAATAGGTAAAATTTACCATAAAATAGATTCAGACAGCAGTAGTGACGTGAATTTGAAAAATCACTAAAAATAGTAGAAATGGAATTAAATAATGAATAAGTTATGGAATCGAAGCTTGATGAGTCTATTTTCATATGGAATGAACAAAACAGGCATATAAATTATATTTTATGAGATATTTAAACTTTTGAGAAACAGGGCCAGAGTGATTTCTAGATCCCCTGTTCTGACTTTAAAAATTCATAATAAATTTTACAAAAATAATTAGAAGTTTTTCTTTATATTTAAAGATTTCTTATTGAGTCTATTTTTAAGAGAAACAAACCTCATAGTCATTGAAATTTTTTATAGAGAGATATATGATTCGTAATACACAGAGGTCAGAGTAGTCAAACCCTGATACAGGGGAGATTTTAACTAATAAACTGTCCTATTTGGCTCAACCAAAAATTCTAGAAAAAAATTAGTAGATAGAAATATGAGTCTAATTTCATAAAAAATTTATGGATCTTAATTTCGAGTTCCTTAACTCGAGATATGAATTTTTAAGCGACTGTGACGCAGATTTTTAGCTTGTCTGAAAATTTTAAAATTAAATTGTTTGAGCTGTTTAAGTAATGAATTAAGTCTGTTAACACCTCGTGTTCGACTCCGGCAACGGTCTCGGGTACGGGGCGTTACACAAAAGGGAAGAATGAAGAAGATTACTTTCATATTTTGGTTAGATCAAAAAATCTATTCTAAACAAAGAGTTGATCTAATTGATTCATAAATTAGTATGAATCAACTGAATCGAATTTAAAAATCAATTTATCTAATTTTATTTATATTTTCAATTTTAATAATTTTTAATTATTTATTTAATCGAACAGGATGAATCGGTCGAACCAATAATCTAACTAATTTAGAGATTGATTCGATTCTGAAAATGTTGATATAAGGCTTAAAGGGTGAAATTAAAATTATTAGGATTTGAACTCTTTCAATATATAATGATTTTTTTAAAACATTGTCCATATGCTTAAATAAAGGAAAATTTAAGTCTACACTAAGAAGAAACAATAACCTTAACTTGCTTTGTAAAAAAAGTACATATTAAATTTGTATACATTTTTGTTGTCAAATATTGGTGCAAAACTTTAAGTTATACAAGCATGAAATTGAGGAAATGAAAAATTACTTTAAAAATATATAGTTTTGATTTTAATATTCTGTAGTAGTTAAATCAATTTAGTCAAATATATGCTATTAATTTCGTATAATATGTAAGTTCTAGATTTAATCTTTATTTTTAAATTTGATCTCTTTAATCTCTATGTTTTTCAATTTTTGAATTTCAGTCATGACTCAAACCGTAATAGTTAGTTAAATCCATTAATTAAAATGACATAACTTTTTTGTATTACGTGAAAATAAGAAATTGATATAACATTTTTGAAATTCAAAATAAATATTATAAATAACAAAATTTGGAACATGCTTAACAAATGTTAAAATTCTTTTGATGTCTTAGATGTTAAAAACAAATATTACTTTTCAAATGTGAAATAAAATTTGGAGAATAACAAGATTAATTGTAGAATAATTTTCCAAGTAAAAGATTATTATTTTTGTAATTTTCCCAATTAAAGAAATTGATGTGTAAATAAAAATTACGAAAAAGGAAAAAGAAAAGGAATTTTAATGTGATAAGAGTTCCATACAGTCCTAGACAGTGGAAAATGCCTTTAAAGTTTTCATAAGGAAGAATTAATATACAATAACTAACATACAAACATAAGGCACTCTCATACTTCACAAAATTAGTTTTGCCAGGTTCTATCTATAATCTGCTTAACTAACATACAAACATAAGGTACTCTTATACTTTTTTGCACGTAAAATATACAATAAAAGTTGCAATGGAGAGAAACATAACTTTAAGTAGCTAAATTATTATTGGAAGCAAGGGATAATAATTTAATGATATTATGTGCAATTTAAATTTAGCAAATTAAATATACATACCTCTTAGAAATTGTAAATTGGATGGTAGAGTAGATTCCAGCAATTAGTGTTGTGGTGAGCAAAGCATGCCTAAAACTTTTGAGATGCTACAAGAAGAATAAAAAAAACTCTCATAATAACAAAAATAATAAAATAAATGAAAAATAAAAGAGTATAAATAGCAAATTTACGAGTGAATTAACTTACATGACGAGTGAGAATGGTGCGAACAAAGTGAACTGCAGCAACTACTAAGTATTTTTCCCTTCTCTGAGTCAATAACAAAACTTTTTCTATAACATTGTTAAGGATAAAATTACACCTGCAAACAATGAAGATAAGGTAATTAACATCTTCAGTTCATAAGCCCAATTTTATAGAACACAGCAAGTCGCATATGCTTGAGAGAATATTAGGCTTTGCGCTATTTTTACTTTCAACTTTTCTGGCATTTCGAACAATCAACAGACATATATATATAATAAATCACAAGTGAACATCCAAAATTTTTACACCTGCATAAATAAACTCCAAAATTTCAAGAAACTGGCAGTGCATATCCTCCCCAAAATCTTAATAAATAAATAATTGTTTTTTATTTAAAATTTTCTTAATAAATAGATATTAAGGGGGATTTATGAAAAAAAAAATTCGAGTAGGTGGATATTTTGAAAACATTATTTTAAAAACCCAACCATCTCTATTTTAGAAGCAAATTATTATAATTTTAATAAACATATGATATATATTAAGCAATTATTTTCGACAAACAATATATTTAACAAATTTTAAGCAAAATTTGATAAAAATAATTAAATTTAAAAAAAAAATTCCTAAGAAGACCAGCACTTGTGTTCATTATTTCCCAGTCCTAGAGATCGATTGGTTCAATATAGAATAGCATCAACAAAGACTACCAAATGTGAAGATATCGAAATTTAATCCATATAGGGTATTCAGACATTTATATACATAACAAAAGTTTGAAACAACAATCTACTAAACTAGGTCAACTAAACATAGAACCATAAAAACGGCACAAATGAACTAAATCTGAACTATAAAACATTAGGGAGAAACCAAAATCAAGAACTAATGAACATCCACTAGCAGCAGAAAGAAGACAACATATCAATTACTAATCACAGTTCACTATACAACATTTTAAATACAATTTTGACACTTTATAGTGATTCAATGCTCCCCGGAACATTTAGAACATTTTTCAATTAATTATGTAAATTACTATTTATTACTGAGATCATACATATCGTCCTTTATATGGACCCTCAAGGCCTAAAACGAGTGTTGGAATCAAATGGGAACTAAATTGGGAACTCAGGAAATTTTTCGTGAAATTCCAAAAATTTTCCTAGGTGTAGGGCTCACACGCCCGTGTGGTCTAGGAACACACCCTTGTGGTCAGACTGTGTACTACAAACACTCGTGTCCCTAACTCATGTAACTCTCTGACTTTTAAAGCATGAAGAAATTGAAGTCACATGGCCAAGTCACACGCCCGTGTGCTAGGCCGTGTGGCGAAGTTTTATTTTCAGAATTTAGGTGCAGTTTTCACACGGTTATGTAACACGCCCGTGTCCAAGGCCGTGTCAACCACACGGTTGAGACACACGCCCGTGTCTCGGCTTGTGTGCCCAATTCTGAGCATTTTGTTTCTCATTTTTAAGATGCAAGGGACACACGATCGGACCACATGCCCATGGGACAAGCCGTGTGTCACACACGGCCAAGACACACGTCCGTGTGTCTACCCGTGTGGACAAAATAAGGCCATTTCCTAGCCTTATTTGTCACCCAAAACTTACCCTTTTCCTGCACTAAAACTCACAAGCATATATCCACCAATCCAACATCATATTCACAAGAAATTTGACATCAATCATATAGTATTATCTCATGCATCAATAGATGTAACGCTCCTTACCCGAGTTCGACATTGGAACAGGAATACGATGTGTTACCGGACTTAAACACATACAACATGCATTTCCTAGTTAGGAAATTTTTCCCTAATTTAAATATTTTTACAATACCTTAATGTCCCTACTATGGGCCTACGGAGCCCCGAACACAGTTTGGAATTGATTCGAGACTAATCTATGCACTCTAGAAAAACTTTGCAAAATTTCACGCAGACAGGGGCACACGCCCGTGTGGAAGGGCAACACGCCCGTGTGACTTCTTAACATGGCCATGTTGAAGGCCCGTATGGCTCACACGGCCTGAACATATCGGGACACGCCAGGGTCCCTAGCCCTTTCGAATTTATTTTTTAGTTCGAACCTACAAGGGTTTTCACACGGCTTGGCACACACCCATGTCCATGACTCGTGTCTCCACACGACCATGACACGCCCATGTACAAAAACCTTGACATTCTATTTCTAACATCAGCAACCCCTTAAGAGAACACGGCCATGGTACACATCTATGTAGTAGGCCATGTCCTCCACACGGCCGTGTCTCCACCCATGTGGTTACTACTGGGCATTCTGTTTTGCCAAAATTAGGTGCAGGGGACACACGGCCTGACTACACGCCCGTGGGGCAAGCTGTGTGTCGCACACAGTCTAGACACACGCCCATGTGTCTACCCGTGTAGACAAAAACAAGGTTATCTACCAAGCCTTTTTGTCACCCTTACTTACACCAACCTACACAACATCTAACATAACCAATCCAAGCATAAATACACATAACCGATAGCCACAACCATGAGAATCGTCATCAAATACATTTAATAAACATCAATAGTAGCCAACATTAATGGCCTATACAAAATGAATATCACATCCATCATATGAGCCAACATTTCTGGCTAAACTAACATGACACTAACAAAAGATCAAGTCCCTATACATGCCATACTCAAAACATTTAAACTAGCTATACCAAAAGCTTCATGTGATAGTGTGATCAATGCCTCCGATGTCCCTTAATTCCCGATGCTAACTTGGCGAAACTATAAGAAAATGGAAAAGAGAGGTAGTAAGCATAAAGCTTAGTAAGTTGCATATAAATAAGTAACAACATCAACCATGCATATCACGAATCAACACAAAATTTTTGAGTGAACAAAGTTAATTATCACTACATGCTTATATATATCACAAGTATAAGCCAAAAATTTCAATATCGTCCCAAAAATCATTTTCATAGCTAGAACTTACTCATATCATTCTTACCATCAAGGCAACATAACTAGACTCATATCTCATGAGTCTCGAATAAGAACCTGTACTATTCACAACATGAATATATCGTTCTATATCATTATCATAAGCTTTAAAATAACCCATGAAACCATTTGGAATACTAAAGGATATTTAACAAACTTTACACAAAAGGGTGAATTACTGATGCCATGTTCCAAACATGGTATTACACTGGCTCACATGTCGAGGCCGATGCCATGTCCCAGACATGGTCTTACACTGGCTATCATAATGTGGCCGATGCCATGTCCCAGACATAGTCTTACACTGGCTCTCATGATGTGGCCGATGCCATGCCCCAAACATGGTCTTACACTAGCACACGTATTAATACCGATGCCATGTCCCAGACATGGTCTTACACTGGCATACGTATCACCCAAATGTCATGGCATGGATATCCAATCTATTTCTAGGTTCAATCAAAACTCTACTACGTTAAATTTCTTCATGTATTATTCATAAGCAATTTCAATCATATTACGCAAAATTGATCATTCGACACATAATAACGATAAAATTGTCTTACTTACATACAACTTACCTCGTATACAAAAAGTGGACGACTAATTGGCTTTAGTCTACTAGCTTGGCCTTCCCTCGGTCTAGGCCCGAATTTTTTATTTCTTGATAGAAAATAATAAAAATTCACTGATTTAATCATCATATTAATCAATACATTTCATAATTCATATTTTGGAAAAATGATCATTTTGCCCCTAGACTTTCACAAAATTACTATTTTACCCCTAGGCTCGTAAATCGATTTTTATCAAATTTTCTTACTAACCAAGCCTAGCCGAATTCTTTTTATACCAGAAGTAACCCACAGTTCCCATTATTTCTCACATTTATCACATAATTTATTACTTATGCAAAATGGTCCTTAGTTAGGGTTTTCATGAAAACTACTTCACAAAAGTTGTTTGTTTAACAACCATGATTCATTTTCTTCCATAAAATTTCAAAAATCAACATGATTACTATCATGGTAAAACCCTAGAATTTTAACCATTTTGCAAAATGGTCCCCTCATTAGCTAGATTATGTTACAAGGGTCCCAAAAGTACAAAAATTATCAAGTAAGTCATCAAAATCACTTACTTATGAGAGAACTTAATGGCTAAAAGATTCAAGCTTCAAAAACCCCTTTCTTGCTAAAAATTTCGGTAGAGGAGAGAAGAAAAGAAAAAAGATGATAGCTAGCCTTTAGGTTTATTATTTATTTATCAATTAAGTCACCTACCCTTTGACCATCCCATAAATTAAGGCTCTATGTCTAGTCACTAACATTTTATTGGTCTATTTACTCAATAAGGACCTCTACTTTAATGCTCCATAGCTATTTGACACTTTTAGTTAGTAGAACAAAACTTTCGCACTTTATGCGATTTAGTCCTTTTTTACAATTAGGGATGCAATCGCTAAAATTATTTCACCAAACTTTTCATGCACTCATACAATCATGCAGCACATAAAATAATATTAAAAATAATTTCTTCAACCTCGGGTTAGTGGTTCTGAAACCACTATTTCGACTAGGCCTAAAATCGGGCTGTTACAATTCTCCTCCCTTAGGAATTTTTGTCCCCGAAAATCTTACCGGTAAAAACGTTAGGGTATTGATCTCTCATAGGCTCCTTAGGTTCCCATGTGGCCTCTTTAGCCCCATGTCGATGCCATAGTACTTTCATGAGTGCTATACTTTTATTTCTCAATTGTTTGACCTCTCGTGCTAAGATCTTAACTGGCTCTTTGCTATAAGTCATGTCTGATCGAATCTCAACCTCTATTGGCGAAAGAACGTGCGAAGGGTCAGAACGGTAACGGTGCAACATTGACACATGGAAAACATTGTGGATCTTCTCTAACTCGGATGGCAAGGCTAGTCAATAAGCTACTGGTCAAATCCTCTCTGTTACCTCATAAGGTCCAATAAAACGTGGACTTAATTTTCCTTTCTTACCGAATCTGAGGACTCTCTTCCAGGGGGATACTTTCAAAAGCACCTTATCACCGACTTGAAACTCAATTTCCTTTCGTTTTAAATTCACGTAAGATTTCTTTCTATCCGAAGCAGCGTTCAAATAATCACAAATTACCTTAACTTTTTCTTCGGTCTGCTTGACTAAGTCGACACCGTGTATCTAATTTTCTCTGAGTTCTGTCCAAAATAAGGGCGTGCGGCACTTACGTCCATACAAAGCCTTATAAGGCACCATTTTCAAACTCAACTGATAGCTATTATTGTAGGCAAACTCTACCAGCGGTAAATACTTCTCCCAACTGCCTTGGAATTCAAGAACACAACACCGCAACGTCCTCAAGAATCTGAATTATTCTCTTCGACTGGCCGTCAGTTTGCGAATGGAAAGCCGTGCTAAAATTCAAAATTTTCCCTAAAGCTTATTGTAACTTTTTTCCAAAACCGCGAAGTAAACCTTGGATCCCTGTCAGAAATAATTGACAAGGGCACTTAGTAAAGTCTTACAATCTTAGAAACATACAGCTCCGCTAACTTATCAAGTGAGTAGTCGGTACGCACCAGAACAAAGTGAGCTGATTTTGTTAATCAATCGAATACAACCCAAATAGCATCTTTCTTTCTAGGTGATGATGGCAATCTCATCACAAAATACATGGTAATTGATCCCATTTCCACTCGGGAACCATTACAAGCTGAAGTAAACCCGAAGGTACTTGGTGCTCGGCTTTCACTTGCTGACAAATCAAACATTTTGACAAAAACTCTGAGATGTCTCTTTTCATACCCGGCCACCAATACAATCTCTTCAAGTCGTTATACATCTTAGTACTACCCGGATGGATTGACATACAATTACTATGTGCCTCATGAAGAATTTTCCAAATAAGCTCATTATCTCTAGGTACACAGACCCTATCTCAGAATATCAAACAACCATCAGTACTAATTCAAAAATCTTATTCGTTAACTGTCCCACACTGAGTCATCTTGGCTTGCAAATCTTTATCACTCTTCTGAGCTTCACAAATCTCTTGAAGAAACATAGGTCTAGCTTTCAACTTTGCTAGAATTGAACCACCCTCGATTACAGACAACTGAGTATTCATAGCTCTCAAGGCAAATAATGACTTCCTACTTAATGCATCTGCGACCAAGTTCATCTTTCCCAGGTGATAGTCAATTACCAACTCATAATCTTTAATCAACTCCAACCACCTTTGTTGCCATAGATTCAAATCCTTTCGAGTCATCAAGTATTTTAGGCTTTTATGGTCAGTGAATACTCGGCATCTCTCGCCATACAAGTGGTGTCTCCAAATCTTCAGTGCGATCACTATGGCTACTAATTCTAAATCGTGTATCAGATAATTTTTCTTATGCGACTTCAACTGTCTCGAGGCATATGCTATTACCTTGGCCTCTTGCATGAGCACGCATCCTAATCCATTCAAGGATGCATCACTATACACTACGAATTCTTTTCCCAGTTTCGATTGCACTAAAATTGGGGTTTCAGTCAACAACGTCTTAAGTTTCTCAAAACTCTGTTGGTAATTTTCCATCCAATCAAACTTGACATCTTTCTGTAGCAACCTCCTCATCAGAGTAGCAATGAAAATCCTTAAACGAATCGTCTATAGTAACCCACTAAGCCTAGAAAGCTTCCAATCTCCAATACATTCCTCGACAGTTTCCACTCAAAAATAGCCGAGATTTTACTCGGGTCAACTCTAATCCCATTACCCGACACAATGTGTCCTAAGAATCCGACCTCTCTGAGCCAAAACTCACTTTTACTAAACTTGGCATACAACTGCTTATCTCTTAAAGTCTGCAAAACAGTTCTCAAATGCTCCGCGTGTTTACTCTCAAATGGCTTCTAATTGTCAAGTGACAATTTCTACATACTTAGTCAACTAATACATGCTTGCCTAATGGGTTTGACACCTTTACCACAAATTCTATAGACTCGACAGGCATATTCATGCTAGACACCAGTTTCACACAAGTATAAGAATGGGTAGACCCCGGGTCTATCAAAGCAACAACAGAAATATCATGAAGAGAGAAAGTATCCGTAATCATATCAGGTGACGATGCTTCTTCGCGAGCGCGAATGGCATAAGTCCTTGCAGGTGCTTGGCCCTCGGACCTCACGGTGGAATCTCTAGGTCCACCTCTGCTGCTAGTCCCTCTTATCGGGTTCTTCTGTGGTCTACCTCTCGAAGGAGCATTACTCGCTCTCACATCTTGCTTTTCATCTTTCTCACCCATTTCAGGGCAGCTTTGGATGAAATGGTCTAGCGACCCACATTTGAAACAACCTCTTTCATTCCCTCGACACTCACCAAAATGGCGTCTACAGCACTGTGAACATTCTGGTCTGTTTGGTCGAGCGCTACCAACACTCGAGATAAAAGTTGTTTGAGCTTTAGACACCATGTGCTACTTATTCTTATTTCTATTCGAGAATCCCACTGAAGCATTCGATCAAATAGTGAACTCTCTCGATCTCTTAGAGAATGATGATTTCCCCATCTGTCTTTTCCTTGAGTCACGAGACTCGATATCAGCTTTTCTCTTTTCTTTGGTCAATTCTTTTACCTTGCAAGCTCTTTCAACCAGCATCACAAACTCCCTTAACTTTAAGATGCCAACAAGTAATCGGATGTCTTCGTTCAATCTGCCCTCAAAACTCTTGTACATAATGGCTTCGATTGATACACACTCCCTAGAGTATTTGCTGAGCCTTACGAACTCACGCTGATATTCTGTTATTGTCATTTGGCCTTGTAACACCCCATACCCATCACCCACATTGGGGTGAAATACGAGGCATTTCCTAACTTGATCTCATGCACACAAACAATCTCAAGTCGCCAAGACTCGGTCCAAATTAAAACTTTTTCAATTTCTACTTTATACTTCTTATAATTAGCCTACGAGCCCCAAATCAACCATTGGAAACTATTCGGGACCATTCTGGGTCTTCAAACCAACTATGAAAAATTTGCCTTTAAAACAGGGAACACGCCCATGTGGAAGGACAACATGCCCATGTGACCATTTCAACATGGTCGTGCTGATGGCCCGTGTGGCTCACACGGCCTAAGCACCATGGGACATGCCTGTGTCCCGTACCCGTGTAGAATTAATTTCTAATTCACACCTATAGGGGTTTTTATACGGCCAAACACACGCCCGTGTCAATGGCCCGTGTCTCTCACACGGCCACGACACGCCCATGTCCTAGCCTGTGTGCAAAATTATGGACATTCTGTTTCTGACGTCAGCATGCTCAAAATGTCACAAGGCCAAGGTACACGCCCATGTGCTAGGCCGAGTCCTTCACATGGCTGAGACATACGGTCGTGTCTCTACTCGTGTATTTATTACCATGCATACTGACTTGAAATTTTTACGTGCAGGGGACACACGGCTGGATTACACACCCATGGGTCAGATAGTGTGTCATACACGACCTAGACACATGCCCGTGTGTCTACTCGTGTGGACAATATAAGGCTATTTACCAAGCCTCATTGCCACCCTTACATACCTAGTTTCATACAAATACCAACCAATACCAAAACAAGCACAATTTATATAACCAAGTCAACCACATTAGACATTCATTCAACCATGAAAATATATCTTTTATAAACTTAAAATGAATGTTAGCCCTCATTCAAGGCTTAATACAAAATGAAGGGTTTCCAACCCAAGCTAACACATTTGGCCAATTGTCAAAGTCACAAAATAATAAAGTCTAAGTCCTATACATGCCATATTCAAAAATATAAATCCAACTATACCGAATGCTTCGGTCGATAGTGTGATCGATATCTCTGACTTCCGGTGATCCTTGAGCTAGTTAGGCGACACTATAAGAAAAATGGAAAGAAAAGGGAGTAAGCATAAAAGCTTAGTAAGTTGCATATAAATAGATATACAACAACGATTTATCAATAATTCAATATGCTCATAACGCATAGGTGGGCATAAACACAACTTACTCATTACCGTCCATACAAGTCACACATTATATATTGAGCTCATAGCTCATACGTACCAAATAGTTACCTGTACCACTCACCACAAATTTATACTTTTCTTTATTAACTTAAAATCATGACTCTCACCGTCGAACCATTCGAAACGCTATCAGACATTCTATAAGCCTCCAACATAGGGTAAATTGTCGATGCCATGTCCCAGACCTGGTCTTACACTGGCTATCATCATCGAGGGTGATTCCATGTCCCAGACATGGACTTACACTAGCTCTCGCATGTCCATGCCGATGCCATGTCCCATACATGGTCTTACACTGACACATCTCGTAGCCGATGCATGTCCCAGACATGTCTTACACTAGCTCTCATCTCAATACCGATGCCAAGTCCCAGACATGTCTTACACTTGCACACAAATAACCCGAATGTCATGGCATAAATATCTGATTTATTTCCTAAGGTTCAAACGGGAGTTCTACTATCTCAATATTCATCATACATAATTATTTCCACCAATAAGCAATTTATGCTATATCAATTCAAACACATATAATAACAATGTAGTTGTATTATTTACATACAACTTACCTCAGATTACAAAACGTACACGACTAGTCGGTTTAGTCAATTTGCTTGGCTTTCCCCTAGTCTAGGTTCGGATTTGGCAATTCTTGATCTAAAATAGCAAAACAGACTCATTTAATCACTAAATAAAATTAAGCGATTTAAAAATTCACATCTTCGGTAAAATGACCATTTGCCCCTAGACTTTGGCAAAGTGACCATTTTACCCCTATGCTCGAAAATTGATTTTTATTGAATTTCCTCACATATTAAGCCTATCTGAACTCTTTTTACTCTTATAGCAACTCCAAATTCTCACTATTTCACACATTTATCAATTATTTTACAACTTGTGCAAAATAGTCCCTTTAGGTGTTTTCATGCTAACACCTTTCACAAAAGTTGTCTATTACCCTACTAAGACTCATTTTCTTCCATAAAAACTCAGAAACCATTACAAATCCATTCATGGAAAAACCCTAAACTCTTAATCATTTTGCAACATATACCCCTCATTTGAAAGCTCAAGCTTCAAGGGTCTCAAAAATGCAAAAATCATCAAAAAATGGTATGGAAATCACTTACTTCTACGGATGATAAGTTTTTGCAAATTTTAAAGTTCAAAACCCCCAAAAATGGCTGAAAATTGGTTGAGAAAGAAGATGGAAAAAGGGATGATATCATCTTTCTTTATTTTATTTCCTTTTTTAGTCAAATAAGCCACCCAATTCCACCTAACTTTGAAAATTGTCTCATCTTTGTCTCATGGCCGGCTATGCTATCATAATAGGGTCTAATTGTCCTTTAAAATCCCCCAATTTTGATTCTCTAACAAAATAACACCTTTAGCTATCAAATTAGGACTTTTGCACTTTTTGTGATTTAGTCCTTTTTCGAAATTGGGCTCACAAACGTCAAAATTAACCCACCAAATTTTTCATGCACTCATATAATCATGCTATAACATAAAAAAATAATAAATTAATTTATTTGACCTCAGATTTATGGTCTCGAGATCACTATTTTGACTAGGCCCTAAATCAGGCTATTACATTTCTCCCCCATTAGGGATTTTCGTCCCCAAAAATCTTACCGATGAATAAGTTCAGGTACTGATCTCTCATAGCCTCATCAGGTTCCCATGTGGCTTCCTCAACCCCATGCCTATGCCACAAAACCTTCACAAGTGCTATACTCTTTTTCCTTAACTGTTTGACTTCCCAAGGTAAAATCTTGACTGGCTCTTCGCCATAAGTCATGTCCGGAAGGATCTCAACCTATGTCGGCTCAACCACAAGCGAAGGGTCTAATCTATATTGATGTAACATGGACCTATGAAACACGTCGTGAATCCTTTCCAATTCTGGTGGCAAATCCAACCGATAGGCAATAGGTCCTACTCTCTCGACAACCTCATAAGGTCCTATGAAACGAGGACTCAACTTGCCTCTTCTACCGAATCTGAAGACTTTCCTCCACGGGAAAACTTTCAAAAATACTATATCACCGACTTGAAACTCAATTTTCTTTTGTTTCAAATTTGCATAGGATTTTTGTCTATCCGAGTTCAAGTAGTCACAAATTACTTTAACCTTCTCTACAGTCTCTTTGACTAAATCGACCCCGTGAATCTGACTCTCTCTGAGCTCAGTCCAATATAAGGGCGTTTGACACTTTTTCCCATACAAAGCCTCATAAGGTGCCATTTTCAGACTTGTCTGATAACTGTTGCTGTAGGTGAATTCAACCAATGGCAAGTATCTTTCTCAACTTCCCTGAAACACAAGAACACAACACCACAACATGTCCTCTAAAATTTGAATCACTCTTTTCGACTAACCATTGGTTTGCGGGTGAAATGCCGTGCTAAAATTCAACTTGGTTCCCAAAGCCTCTTGTAACTTCTTCCAAAACCTCGAGGTAAATCTTGGGTCTCGATATGAGATAATCGATAAAGGCACTCCATGAAGCCTCACAATCTCGAAAACATACAAGTCGACTAATCTCTCAAGGGAGTAGTCGGTAAGCACTAGTATAAAATGTACCAACTTTATTAGTCTATCCACAACAACCCAAACAGCATCCTTTTTCTTCGGGGTTACCAGCAAACCTATCACAAAATCCATAGTGATTCGATCCCATTTCCACTTGGGGACCAAGATAGGCTAAAGTAGACCCGAAGGTACTTGGTGTTCAGCCTTTACTTGTTGACACGCTAGGCATTTGGAAACAAATTCTGAAATGTCTCTTCCTATACCCGACCACCAATACATTTTCTTAAGGTCGTTGTACATTTTCACACTGCCCTGGTGGACAGACAAATAACCACTATGTGCCTCTCTCAGAATCTTCTGAATAAGCTCATTGTCCTTGGGTACACAAACTCTATCTTTGAACATTATACATCCATCAGTACTAATACTAGAATTTAATTCAATTCTCGACTCACACTGAGTTCTCTTGGATTGCAATTTCTTATCACCTTTCTAAGCTTCATGGATCTCTTGAAGAAACGTCGATCTAGCTCCCAACTCTGCTAGAACCGAACCATCATCAGACAAAGCCATATTGGCATTCATTTCTCTCAGTTCAAATAATGCTTTTCTACTCAATGCATCGGCGACGACGTTCGCCTTACCCGGATGGTAATCTATTACCAACTCGTAATCCTTTATCAGCTCTAACCATCGACGTTGCCGCAAATTCAACTCCTTTTGAGTCATCAAGTACTTTAAGCTCTTATGGTCGGTGAATACCCGACATTTCTCGCCATATAAATGGTGTCTCTAAATTTTTAGTGCGAACACAATAGCTGCTAGCTCTAAATCATGCGTCGGGTAGTTCTTCTCATGTGGCTTCAGTTGCCTTGAAGCGTAAGTTATTACCTTACCTTCTTACATAAGCACGCACCCAAAACCATTCAAGGAGGCATCACTATACATCACAAACTCCTTACCCGACTCTAGTTGCACTAACACTCAGGCTTCAGTTACTAAAGCCTTCAGTTTCTCAAAACTCTGTTGGCACTTTTCTGTCCATTCAAAATTGACATATTTTTGAAGCAGTCTTGTCATCAGGGTAGCTATTATAGAGAATCTATTTACAAACCTCCTATAATATCCGGCCAAACCCAAAAAGCTTTGGACCTCTGTCACATTCCTCGACAATTTCTACTCCACAAAAGCTGAGATCTTGCTTGGGTCAACTCGGATCCCATCCCTCACCTGACACAATGTGTCCTAGGAACCTGACCTCTTTAAGCCAAAACTCACTCTTACTAAACGTGTCGTATAACTACTTGTCTATCAAGGTTTGCAACACAACTCCCAGATGCTCCGCGTGCTCGCTCTCATCACACGAATAAATCAATATGTCATTGATAAAGACGAAGATAGACTTATCTAGATACGGTCGAAAAATGTGGTTCATCAAATCCATAAACACCACCGAGGCATTAGTTAAACCAAAAGGCATGACGAGGAATTCGTAATGCCCGTATCTTGACCAAAACATCGTCTTCGGCCATCTTGCTCCTTAACTCTTAACTGGTAGTATCCTGACCTCAGGTCAATCTTGGAAAATACGGTGGCTCCCTTTAGCTGATCAAACAGCTCATCGATCCTTGGCAAAGGATATTTGTTCTTCACTATTACCTTGTTGAGTTGTCTATAGTAGATACATAACCTCATCGACCCAACTTTCTTCTTCACAAAAAGTACTGGAGTACCCCACGGGGAAAAGCTCGGTCTCACGAAGCCCTTGTCTGTTAGCTCTTGCAACTGAGTTTTCAACTCTTTCACCTCTATTGGAGCCATTCTATACAGAGTAATCAAGATGGGTGCCATACCGGCGACCAATTCAATTCCAAACTCAACTACCCTCACTGGAGGTAATCCGGGTAATTCCTCCGGAAACACGTCTGTAAACTCACAAACCACTGGCGCTGATTCAATCTTCAACTCGGACACTTGGGTATTCAGCACAAAAGCTAGGTAAGCCTCATATCCTTTTCTCAAATATTTCTCAGCAGTCAAAGATGATACTATTTCAAGCAATATATCCGACTCATCTGGTCCAACCTGAAGAACATTACCGTCTTCACATTTCAATCAATCACTTTTCTCCCACAGTCCACTACAACACTATGATAAATCAGCCAATCCATCCTAAGGATTACATCAAATTTAATAAACGACAATAACATCAAGTTAGTCGGAAAACAATGACCCCTAATTATCAAAGGACAATTTCTACATGCTTGATCAACTAGCACATATCTGCCTAAAGGATTGGACACTTTTATTACAAACTCAGTGGACTCTACTAGCATACTCATACGAGGTATCAAATCCATACAAATATAAAAGTGGGCAGATCCCGGGTCAATTAAAGTAATAATAGATGTATCATAAATAGAAAAGATACCCGTGACCACGTCGGGAGACTCTGTCTTTTCCCGGGCTCGTATAGCATAAGTCCTTGCAGGTGCTCTGCCCTCAGACCTCACCACAGCATCTCTTGGCATGCCTCTACTGCTAGCCCTACTTTTTGGGTTCTTTTGTGGTTTACCCCTCAAAGGAGCACTACTTACTTTCACATCTTGTTTTCTCTCTCTCTCATCCAATTCTGGACAATCACGGATGAAGTGTTCCAATGATCCGTATTCGAAATAGCCCCTTTCATTTCCTCGGCACTCGCCAAAATGACGCCTACCACATTGTGAGCATTCTGGCCTTTTTTGCTGAGTGCTACCGACGCTTGTGACCGAAGTGGTCTGGACTCTAGAAGTTGTGTTCTTCTGGTTCTTGTTCCTATTCGAATACCCCACCGAAGCATTCGATCGGGTAGTGAACTCTCTCGATCTTTTAGATGAGGATTGATGTGATTTCCCCATTTGTCTCTTCTTTGAATCCCGCAACTCAAAAGCCGCTTTCCTCTTTTCTTTTACTAGCTCCTCTACCTTGCATGCTCTTTCAACGCGTACTACAAATTCTCTAATCTCTAAAATACCAACAAATACTCAGATATCTTCATTGAGGCCATCCTCAAACCTCTTACACATGGTGGCTTCTGTGGACATGCACTCCCTCGCATACTTACTGAGCCTCACAAATTCACGCTCATATTCTGTCACTAGCATTCGGCTTTGCTTTAGCTCTAGGAATTCCTTCCCCTTTTGGTCTATGAATCTTTGGCTAATATACTTTTTCTAGAATTCCTCCTGGAAGAATTTCCAAGTGATCCTCTCTCTCGGTACGACAGACACGAGAGTGTTCCATCACTGATAAGCCGAGTCCCGTAGGAGTGACACTGTGCATTTCACACACTCTTCAGGTGCGCATGATAGTTCATCAAATACCCTAATGGTATTTTCTAGCCAAAACTCTGCTCTATCTGGGTCATCATTTATGCTAGCTCAGAATTCATCGGCCCCTTATTTCCAGATCTTGTCTATCGTAGGCTTCTCTCTTCTAAACATGTCTTCGCCTTGCGGAGCTACCGGAGCATACTGAGGAATCAGAGAAGGTAGGGGAGGTGGAGTGTTCGGATTCGCACGAAGAAACTCCATGTACCAAACGTCCATCATTCAGAACTAGGCTTCTCTAGCCCCTCCGCCTTGGCCCATATTCCCGGGCTCACTCTCAACTGGCGCGGTCCCTTCGACGGAAGTCGGCGCGTTACTTTCTACGTCATCGGTCGTGGCTCTATTAGGATCCATTTCCTATATAAAAACATAATTTATAATTGTCAGGAATCGTCTAACTATGAATACACAATTTTGGAATGTATGGCTAGGCTCGTACTCTCGCTAGGTTAGTCCTAGACCGACTAAATCATAGCTCTGATACCACTAAATGTAACACCCCATACCCGTAACCTACGCCGGGGCAGAATACAAGGCATTTCCTAACTTGATCTCATACACATAAACAATCTCAAGTTTCCAAGACTCGGTCCAAATTAAAACTTTTTCAATTTCTACTTTATACTTCTTATTATGGGCCTACGAGTCCCAAATCAACTATTGGAAACTATCTCATGGCATGAATATCCGATTTATTTCCTAAGGTTCAAACGGGAGTTCTACTATCTCAATATTCATCATACATAATTATTTCCACCAATAAGCAATTTATGCTATATCAATTTAAACACATATAATAACAATGTAGTTGTATTATTTACATTCAACTTACCTCGGATTACAAAACGTACACGACTAGTCGGTTTAGTCGATTTGCTTGGCTTTCCCCTGGTCTAGGTTCAGATTTGGCAATTCTTGAACTAAAATAGCAAAATAAACTCATTTAGTCACTAAATAAAATTAAGCGATTTAAAAATTCACGTCTTCGGTAAAATGACCATTTTGCCCCTAGACTTTGGCAAAGTGACCATTTTACCCCTATGCCCGAAAATTGATTTTTATCGAATTTCTTCGCATCTTGAGCCTATCTGAACTCTTTTTACTCTTATAGCAAGTCCAAATTCTCACTATTTCACACATTTATCAACTATTTTACAACTTGTGCAAAATAGTCCCTTTAGGTGTTTTCATGCTAACACCTTTCACAAAAGTTGTCTATTACCCTACTAAGACTCATTTTCTTCCATAAAAACTTAGAAACCATTACAAATCCATTCATGGAAAAACCCTAAACTCTTAATCATTTTGCAACATATACCCCTCATTTGAAAGCTCATGCTTCAAGGGTATCAAAAATGTAAAAATCATCAAAAAATGGTATAAAAATCACTTACTTCTAGGGATGATAAGTTTCTGCAAATTTTGAAGTTCAAAACCCCCAAAAATGGCTGAAAATCAGTTGAGAAAGAAGACAGAAAAAGGGATGATATCATCTTTCTTTATTTTATTTCCTTTTTTAGTCAAATAAGCCACCCAATTCCACCTAACTTTGAAAATTGTCTCATCTTTGTCTCATGGCTGGCTATTATATCATAGTAGGGTTTAATTGTCCTTTAAAATCCTCCAATTTTTATTCATAACACCTTTAGCTATCAAATTAGGACTTTTGCACTTTATGCGATTTAGTCCTTTTTCGAAATTGGGCTCACAAAAGTCAAAATTAACCCAACAAATTTTTCTTGCACTTATATAATCATGCTATAACATCAAAATAATAATAAATTAATTTATTTGACCCAGATTTATGGTCCTGAGACCACTATTTTGACTAGGCCTTAAATCGGGCTATTATAGGCCTTGCTTCAATTATAGAAATTCCTTCCTCTTCTGATCTATAAACCTCTGACTAATATACTTCTTTTGGAATTCCTCTTGGAAGAACTCCCATGTAATCCTTTCCCTTGGTACAACCGAGACGAGGGTGTTCCACCAGTGGTAGGCCGAGTCTCACAGGAGTGACACAACACACTTCATGCACTCCTCAGGTGTGCAAGACAACTTATCGAATACCCTAATGGTATTTTCTAGCCAAAACTCTGCCCTCTCGGGGTCATAATCTATGTTTGCTCTAAATTCCTCAGCCCCTTGCTTCCTAATTCTCTCAATCGGAGGTTTCTCCCTTCTTAACATCTCTACCCCTTGTGGCGCTATGGGGCTAGGTTGAGGGATTGGAGAAGGGGTAGAGATACAATATGCATTTCCTAGTTATGAAATTTCTCCCCAATTTAAATCTTTTTACAATACCTTAATGTCCCTACTATGGGCCTACGGGGCCCAAAACATGGTTTGGAATTGATTCAGGACTAATCTGTGCACTCTAGAAAAAAGTTACAAAATTTCACGCAGACAGGGGCACACACCCGTGTGCAAGGGAAACACGCCCGTGTGACTTCTTAACATGGCCATGTTGAAGGCCCGTGTGGCTCACATGGCCTGAACATATCAGGACATGCCCGGGTCCCTAGCTTGTACGAATTTATTTTTTGGTTCGAACCTACAGGGGTTTTTACACGACTTGGCACGCGCCCATGACCATGACCCATGTCTCCCACACGGCCATGACACGCCTGTGTCTCAACCCGTGTGCAAAAACCTTGACATTTTGTTTTTGATGTCAGCAACCCCTTATGAGTACAGGGCCATGGTACACGCACATGTACTAGGCCATGTCCTCCACACGGTTATGACACACGGCCATGTCTTCGCCTGTATGGTTACTACTAGGCATTCTATTTTGCCAAAATTAGGTGCAGGGGACACACGGCCTGACTACACGCCCATGGGGCAAGCCGTGTGTTACACACGGTCTAGACACATGCCCGTGTGTCTACCCGTGTGGACAAAAACAAGGCTATCTACCAAGCCTTTTTGTCACCCTTACTTACACCAACCTACACAACATCTAACATAACCAATCCAAGCATAAATACACATAATCGATAGCCACAACCATGAGAATCTACATCAAATGCATTTAATAAACATCAATATTAGCCAACATTAATGGCCTATACAAAATGAATATCACATCCATCATATGAGCAAACATTTGTGGCTAAACTAACATGACACTAACAAAATATCAAGTCCTTATACATGCCATACTCAAAACATTTAAACTAGCTATACCAAAAGCTTCAGGTGATAGTCTGATCGATGCCTCCGACGTCCCTTGATTCCTGATGATAACTTGGCAGAACTATAAGAAAATGGAAAAGAGAGGTAGTAAGCATAAAGCTTAGTAAGTTGCATATAAATAAGTAACAACATCAACCGTGCATATAAAAATCAACACAACATTTTTGAGTGAACAAAGGTAATTATCACTACATGCTTGTATATATCACAAGTATAAGCCAAAGATTTCAATATCGTCCCAAAAATCATTTTCATAGCTAGAACTTACTCATATCATTCTTACCATCAAGGCAACATAAATAGACTCATATCTCATAAGTTTCGAATAAGAACCTGAACCACTCACAACATGATTATATCGTTCCATATCATTATCATAAGCTTTAAAATAACTCGTAAAACCATTTGGAATACTAAAGAATATCTGACAAGCTTTACACAAAAGGGTGAATTCCTGATGCCATGTTCCAAACAAGGTCTTACACTGGCTTACATGGTCGATGCCATGTCTCAGACATGGTCTTACACTAGATCTCGTCTCAATACTGACGCCATGTCCCAAACATGGTCTTACACTGGCTATCATAATGTGGCCGATGCCATGTCCCAGACATGGTCTTACACTAGCACACATATCAATGCCAATGCCATGTCCCAGACATGGTCTTACACTAGCTCTCACAACATCGCTGATGCCATGTTCCAAACATGGTCTTACACTGGATCTCATGATGTGGCCGATGCCATGTCCCAGACATGGTCTTACACTAGCACACATATTAATACCGATTCCATGTCCTAGAAATGGTCTTACACTGGCACACGTATCACCCAAATGTCATGGCATGAATATCCAATCTATTCTTAGGTTCAGTCAGGACTCTACTACATTAAATTTCTTCATGCAATATTCATAACAAATTTCAACCATATTACGCAAAATTGATCATTTGACACAAAATAACGATAAAGTTGCCTTACTTACGTACAACTTACCTCGTATACAAAAAGTGGACGACTAATTGGCTTTAGTCTACTAGCTTGGCCTTCCTCCGGTCTAGGCTTGGATTTTATATTTCTTGATCTAAAATAATAAAAATTCACTGATTTAATCGTCATATTAATCAATACATTTCATAATTCATATTTTGGCAAAATAACCATTTTGTCCCTAGACTTTCAAAAAATTACTATTTTACCCCTAGGCTCGTAAATCGATTTTTATCAAATTTTCTCACCAACCAAGCCTAGCCGAATTCTTTTTATACTAGAAGCAGCCAATAATTCTCATTATTTCTCACATTTCTCACATAATTTATAACTTATGCAAAATGGTCCTTAGTTAGGGTTTTCATGAAAACTATTTCACAAAAGTTGTTTGTTTAACAACCATGATTCATTTTCTTCCATAAAATTTCAGAAATCAACATGATTACTATCATGGAAAAACCCTATACTTTTAACCATTTTGCAAAATAGTCCCCTCATTAGCTAGACTATGCTACAAGGGTCTCAAAAGTACAAAAATTATCAAGAAAAGTCATGAAAATCACTTACTTATGAGAGAAATTAATGGCTGAAAGTTTCAAGCTTTAAAAACCCCTTTCTTGTTGAAAATTTCAATGGAGAAGAGAAGATGAGAAAAAATGATGATAGCTAGTGTAACGCCCCAAAAATCCTAAAACTCAAAAATCTCGAAATCTTAAATTTTTCTTTTTATGCTTAGCAATCCTGGTTAAGTGTTAATTACGCGTTGGTAGGTCTTGGTCAAGGTTTGAGTTCGAATCTAGGGTTAGGAGAAATTATAGTTTAATAAGTAAAAGGACCTTGTTATCAAGTAGTTGGGCTTTTAAATAAAGGTAAGTGAAAATGACATCAAAAAGCCTTGTGGAAGAGTGGCTAAGTGACGCCATTTAGAGTGTAGGGAGGTGGTTTTAGTAGCTAGCAAGGAGATCCAAGGTTTGAATCCTGGCTTAGTATTTTTAGGAGTTTAATTTTGGCCTTCTTGAAGATTGGAAGTGGCTTGAAGATGGACTCTAAAGGGAATGTTCAGGAGAGAAAATTAAGGGAAGGATCAAGGGGTTATCAGGGAGAAAAATAAGGAGATGAGAAGGGGGAAGTGATGGAGCCGAATAGGGAATTGAGGGCCAGGCAATTCTGCTATAAGGGCTATAAACAAGTACTGAATGCAGGGTTTCCAGGCTAGTGCCGAATGTCCTTCACCCTGTTACCGAAAATCGTTTTCCCTAAAAGCCGAAAACCCTTTTCTTTTACTCTCTTTTCTTTATGTCGATTTCTATTCTTTCTCTACACAATTCTCTTTGTTTCATTTAGCCGATTCCTTCTTCTACTCTTCCTCTTTAATCTGTACCAAATAAACCTTATTCACCATACTAAGTTTGAAAGCCGAAAATTGAATCTTCCAAGGGCCAAATCTAGTGTAAGTGTTTATTCTTCCAATCGGTTTTGCTAAAAATCTATTACGCTGTTCATTCCTCACTCTTTCTAATCAACTATGGTAGGGAATTAGTATTGGATCTCAGATCTTAGATCTCTGCCAAAATTGCTCTTTAGGTGTTTGCGGTTTTGGTAAGTATTCCTCTCCTATTGGATAAGGTGGCCGAATGTTCATAGTTAGGGTGAGGGGACTTGTGTTGGATACGAGTCACCGACTATCCTAGTTTTAATAAATGAGTTTAATGCAGATATAAGGAGTACATGATCAGGGAAAAACTATTAGGGATTGGTGTTTAAGGTTTAGGGCTAAGGAGATCGCATCACGCTTGCTTATCAGGTGTGTACATACACTGCACACACACTATGAATTGGCAAAAGCCGAAATACCGAAATGCGAAAATGCCAAAAGTATGGCTACGGTAGCTTGCGAGTGCACGAACACTCATAAGGGAGAGACCGATAGGTTGCCTGAGACCCACAGGCAATTCTGTGGACTTGGGTTGTGATTTGGCCATACGGGCCGGAATGGGCTAAATAGGCCCGGTGGACTGTTGTGCCCATAATAGGCAAAGACTGAATATTGATGCTATGTGATAGGAATCTGTATGTGAGCATGACTATGAATGTGGCTGGGCCTAATGGGCCATATATAAGTGATTTGGGCCAAGTGGGCCATAGGAATATGATTGGGCATAATGGGCCAGATACAAGTATGTGAATTTGTTTGGGATTCGTAAGGGGTTTTGGGCCTAGTATATGATAACTAAATAAGACTTAATTAATATTTTACGATCGTGGATAGGTCAAAGGGTTAAGGTGTGGCAATGGGTATATGCATGTCTAGGATTGGATCTAAGGAGAGCTTGGTACTTAAGCAGTCTTAATGACTCACCTCCTCTTCTCTAGAATCCTACCTGGTGCATAGTATTCGTTCACCTTAGCTCGCGGAACTTGTTAACGGGCCAAGGTAAGTGGAAACCATAATTAAGGGAAAATGACTAAAATGCCCCTAAGGGAGAAAATGACCAAAATACCCCTAGGTGTTGAATGTAAGTTTTATGGATGTGACATGCATACATATGATGTTCTGCTTAGGTTCCATATGGGGTGGGAACTATGGAACGGAGGAAGTATATGAGGTTTGCATGGTTATCTGATAATCATGGATCCACCGATGGCTTTTAAAGCCTAATATGTAAATGAGGGTAGTACCGCAACTGGTCTACCATTGGTGTGTGGGCTAGGTGGGTCGATATTTATATCCCCACATGGTGTGACGGGGGACAGAGCTAGTGTGTAGCGGATGGATAATTTGGATGGGAAAGCATTACATGTTTAATGATTCTTCTTTGAATGCTTGTTTTTCATCGAGGGTTGTACACACTGAGTTTTCGAAAACTCACCCCCTCTTTTTTTTTATTTTCAGGTTATGCTCAGTTGAAGGTTCGATGTCAGGAGGGACTCTGGGTGGCCGGCTAGGAAGATAATTCAGACTTTGTTTCTTTTTAAGCATTTAAGTTTTTTTTATTTCTTTTTAAGTATGCTCAGACTAGATTGTAATAAGGTTTTCATCATGTTATTATTACTTAAATTATCATTATTATTTTCATAGTAACTACGAGAAGTTGAACATGAATTTCTTAAATTACATTATGTTTTCTACGCTTCCGCAACTAAATTTCTAAGTGCTTTATTTTCAACCAATCTTATGTTTGAACAAGTTTTTTTTTTAAATAGTTAAGGTTTCTTTTATTTTAAGAAGGGTTTTCAATGAAAACACGGTTTTCGCTAAAACACTTCAATGTGATGCGTCTGATTCAGCCATAACGTCCAGGCCGGGTTTGGGGTGTTACAGCTAGCCTTTAGGTTTATTATTTATTTATCAATTAAGTCACCTACCCTTTGACCATCCCATAAATTAAGGCTCCATGTCCAACCACTAACATTTTATTGGTCTATTTACTCAATAAGGACCTCTACTTTAATGCTCTATAGGTATTTGACACCTTTAGCTAGTAGAACAAAACTTTTTGCACTTTATGGGATTTAGTCCTTTTTCGCAATTAGGCATGCAATTGCTAAAATTATTTCACCAAAATTTTCATGCACTCATACAATCATGCTATAGCATATAAAATAATATTAAAAATAATTTCTCTGATCTAGGGTTAGTGGTTCCGAAACCACTGTTTTGACTAGGCCCAAAATCAAGTTGTTACAATAGATATAAACTTATTCATGTCATAAACTCATGTGCTAACACAATTTCATGAAACCAACTCAAAATAAGCGTACTTATGTGATTATCAAACATCACTTTAAAATAGTCAAATTTAGACCATCATTAGCTACTCCAATGGCTAGGTTACAAGACAACCATTACAAGTCATCATTGGCCAACTAAGCTTATACATGTCATTATACCAAAATGAGATTTCTATTTATATCAAAATGAAATAGTGGATAGTGTGATGACTGCTCCGATTAACTTCCAACCTTCGTGAGCTTTGGGCACTATAAAACAGGGAAAAATAAATGAAGTAAGCATTTTATGCTTAGTAAGTCCGTATAACGGAAATAAACTTACCGGTCTTATTTATTAACGCAAGCACATATAAATACATATTCCATCAATTTTGGGTAAGTTACCTTAACATATACACTTATTCAAACAAGTTAGTCACATAATCTCATATGAATATCAAGTAAACATAGATGAGCTCATCACATTATAAGATTCCATTAATTTTACCTTTCCACTCTTCAAGAGTCTTTTCCGTCAAACTATTGAAATCTCGATGGATGTTAGAGTAATATACACATGTGCAAAAGTACCCATTGGGTACATAATAAAAAGGCACACCCTTGAGTCGTACATTTTACCGCAGGATTACCAGTCCAGGCTAAATCCTATCCGTAGCATATGCTCTAAAGAGCTTAATATGGATTACCCGTCCGGGCTAAATCCAATTTATAACGTAACTCAAGAAGGCTTACATTAGAATTACCCGTCTGGGCTAAATTCGATTTGCAATGTATGCACTATTATTTTTAACCCATCAAAATTCAACATTCGACCGGAACACAATAATTTGTCCATATTACATAACTTAAAACTATTTCATTATGTATATATATCATCTCACACATAACAATACAATCATACAATTCAATTCAAGCATATTAACATACATTTTTAAGTTACACGAACTTACCTTAAAAATGGTTCGTTTTTGAATTTCAACTAATCCGAAACCTTTTGATTTCCTCGATCTAGTTCCGTAGTTGGTCTTTTCAGATCTATATAGATAAATTTAACTATTAATCTATCACATTTCATATACATTTGCATTCTATTGCATTTTAGGCAAAATTACCATTTTGCCCCTATCCTTTTCAAAACATTCTGATTCCAAGCCTATCCAAAATTTATAAACAACATTTACAACACACATTTTTCACAAATTTCAAAATTTTCCATGGGTTTTTACCATTTTTCATTTTAGTCCCTAAATCAAGTTTTCATCAAAAATTGCTTTGTAAAATTTGTTTATCTATGAATAACTTTTCATTTTCTACCATAAATTTCTAATTTTCAGTATATTCATCCATGACCCAAATTTCATACCTTGATAACCTTTCAAATTAATCCCCTAAATAGAGAGATTAGACTATCTCGGTTTCAAAAATATAAAAATCATTAAAAACGGACTTGATTTCATACCTTTTTAAGCTTGATAAGTTGTCTTCATCTCTCGTAGGGTTTCCATAGAAATTTTGGGGAAGATGATATGAAATTAGATGAATATTTCTTTTTATTTAATTTTCATCTTTTAATTTTAGTGATTTCATATTTAGTCCCTTGTCTTTTCTAATTTTTCCATGGATGAGTCATTAAAATGTCTACTAACTACCCTTCAATGGTCTAATTACCCTATAAGGACCATAAGTTTTGAATTTCATAGCTATTTGATACCTATAGCTACTAGAATCCAACTTTTACATTTTATGCAATTTAGTCCTTTACCTAATTAACCATACAATCGATAAAATTTTTGTATCAAAATTTTCATGTGACTTTCCTATCATGATGTCAACCATAAAATAAAATAAAATTGTTTTTTATTTTTAACTCGGATTTGTGATCTTGAAACCGTTGTTCCGACCTCACCGAAATTGGGCTATTACAACTCTCCCTCCTTAGAAATTTTCATCCTCGAAAATTCTTACCAGAAAAGAGATTAGGTTATTCCTTCCTCATAGTATCCTCTGGCTCCCAAGTAGCTTCTCTAATCCATGCCGCAACCAGAGAACTTTTACCAATGCCACATTTTTATTTCTTAGCTCTTTCGTCTCTTATACCAATATTTTAATCGGTTCCTTATTGTAAGTCATATCAGGTTGAATCTCAACTTCTGTTGGAGTAGTAAAGTGTGAAGGATCTGATCGATATCGTCGTAGCATGGACACATGAAACACATTATGAATTTTATCAAGCTCAGGAGGTAATGCTAACCGATATGCAACTGGCTCGATTCTTTTAATAATCTCATATGGCCCAATGAACTGTGGACTCAGTTTTCTGTTTTCCTTTGCGTCCAAACTGGAAAACTTTCTTCCAAGGTGACACTTTCAAGAATACTTTGTCACCAACTTGTAATTCTATTTCTTTTCGTTTCAAATCAGCGTAAGACTTTTGATGATCAGAGGCTGCTTTTAAACTGTCTTTAATTATCTTCACCTTTTCTTCGGTCTCTCGGATCAAGTCAACTCCATGTATCTTTTTCCTACTTAAATCTGTCCAATACAATGGAGTTCTACACTTTCGACCATATAGAGCCTCATACGATGCCATTCTAATACTAAACTGATAACTGTTATTGTGAGCAAATTTAATCAAAGGCAAGTATTTTTCCCAGTTACCTCCAAATTCAAGTACAAAACACAGAAGCATGTCTTCTAGAATCTGTATCGTACGTTCAAATTGTCCATCTGTTTGAGGATGGAATGCAGTACTAAAGTGTAAACGAGGGCCCAGAGCTTCATGCAACTTACTCCAAAATCGAAATGTAAATCGAGGGTCTCTATCTGAGATAATGGAGATTGGCACTCCGTGGAGCCTTACAATCTCAGAGACATATAATCCAGCCAATCTATCCAATGAAAAATCCATACGTACCGGGATAAAGGGTGCCGACTTCGTTAAACGATCGACAATTACCCAGACAGCATCTTTCTTTTTCGGTGATAAAAGTAATCCCGTTATAAAGTCCATAGTAACTCTTTCCCATTTCCACTCCGGTATTGTAATTGGCTGCAATAATTCCGAAGGTACTTGATGTTTGGCCTTTACTTGTTGATATATCAAGCATTTCGATACGAATTCAGAAATACCCTATTCCATTCATGGTCACTAGTATATCTTTTTCAAGTCACTATACATCTTATTACTACCAGGATGTATAGACATGTTATCATTATGAGCTTCATTCAAAATCTTCTCTATCAGTTCTGAACTCTTCAGTACACATACTCTGTCTCTGAATAATAAACAACCATCGATCCCGATCTGAAATTTTGAGTCAAGAGTCGATTCACTTTGTATCCGTTTCGCTTGCAACTTATCATCATTTTTCTAAGCTTCAGAGATTTGTTTCATAAACATCGGTCTAACTTTTAACTCAGCTATGAGTGAACCATCATCAGATAAAGACAACTGGGTGTCCAATGCCTGTAAGGCAAACAAGGATTTTTGGCTCAATACATCTACCACTACATTAGCTTTCCCTGGATGGTAATCAATTACGAGATCATAATCTTTCAATAATTCCAACCATCTACGTTGTCTCAAATTTAGTTTTTTCTATGTCATTAAATACTTCAGACTTTTGTGATCCATAAAGAAGTGACATTATTCACCAAAAAGATAATGTCGCCATATTTTTAATGCAAAAATAATAGCTGCAAATTCAAAATCGTGTACTAGGTAATTTCTTTCATATGGTTTTTGTTGCCTAGATGCATAAGCCACTACTTTACCATCTTGCATCAATACACATCTTAAACCATTCAACGAGGCATCGCTGTAAACTGTAAATTCCTTACCCAATTCAGGTTGGACTAATACGGGCGCTTCCGTCAATAAAGCTTCCAATCAATCAAAACTCTACTGGTATTTATCAGTCCACTCAAATTTCACTTCTTTTTGCAACAATCTAGTCATCGGAGAACCTATCATTAAGAACTCTTCAACAAATCTCTGATAGTATCCTGCTAGTCCCAAAAAACTTCTAACTTCTGAAACATTCTTCGGTGGCTTCCAACTTACATGTAACGCCCCAAAAAAATCTTGTATGTATTTTTTTGTATGTTTGTGACATAAATATATGTCTGGTTCAGTGGTTGAGTGTTCTGGGCAGTGTCCGAAAGATCCCAAGTTCAAGCCTTAGTTTGGGCAAATCTTTTTTTTTAAATGAATAAACCTCTAACTCAAATCAGTAGGCTTATAAATAAAGTTGGAAAAATATGTCAGAATGGGTCTGCTGGTCTAGTGGTTAAGTGGGGAGCAAAGGAGCAGGAGGTCTGGAGTTCAAACCCTTATTTGTGTAAATGAGATTTATTTTTATTGCTTGTGAAATTCTAAGCGTTTGAGGAGTGTGGGGATGTTGGCTGATTTTTAGGAGGATAATGAGGGGAATTTTGGTAGTTGTGGAATTTGTGAAGGAAAATAAGGAATTTAAGGTGTAGTAGGGAAGTGGACGGTTTGTGGAGGGATAGTGGAGAGTTTTAAAAAGTGGATCAAGGGAAGTGATCAGTAGTTGTGCCGAAACTGGTTCCTTTCCCAAAAGTCATCTTTAACTTTTGTTTCCTCTCAATTTTCTGTCAATTGTTCTTCTTCCTCTGCCGAATATTTCTTGTGAATTTCTACTTCTTTTTGTTCTTTTTTAGCTTTGCGCACTTCCCTACTCATTTTTTTTCTTCTTCTTCTTGCTGTCACCTCCTTTCTATTTCTGTTGGTTGCTACCGAATTATTAATTCTTAGGCCAATTCTTCTTCTTTTCATCCCTCCCCCTTCATATTGTCGATTCCTGTCTCCTTCACTCTGTCATTCTATTTTTCTATCATTGATTATTCTCGTGGTTCGGTCCTCATCGCTATTTTGGTAAGTAAAACTTCGACACTTTAATTTGTGCCTAATTAAAATGCTGATTGGATGTTACTATCGTCTTGACAGCAAGGAATCATTTTGATTAAGGTCTCTCTTCTGTGGAGATTTAGCATATTCGTTCAGAGTTTCAAGGTAGGTATCTTGCGTTTGAGATGAAAGTATATTTGGTTTTGTGATGTTGTGCTTTCATGAGTTAAGACTAATGATTAATGTGAATGACCAATTTTAGGAACTACTGAGCTCGGAAGTGTTTGCTGTGAAACCATAACAGGTGTGTAAACACAACTCTAAAATTGAAAATTGGCGAAAAGCTAAAAAATGTGATTGTCGATGCCATACGGGCATGCGGCCGCCCGTGTGACCGAACACAGGCGTGCGATCGACGAGGCTGGCCATGTGCGATACATGGGCCAAACTGAATTGGGCTGTGTGGGCCATACAAGTGTGTGGGATTTTTGGGCCAGGCTATGTGATCTATACGGCAAAGGCCCAATTTGAGCCATGTGGGCCACACCGACATGTGGGCCCACACAGGCGAACATCATGGGCTTGTAGGCCCATTTTCACTGTTTTATTGC
Source organism: Gossypium anomalum (assembly GCA_025698475.1). Taxonomy (NCBI): domain Eukaryota; kingdom Viridiplantae; phylum Streptophyta; class Magnoliopsida; order Malvales; family Malvaceae; genus Gossypium; species Gossypium anomalum. The sequence continues at coordinate 26,522,453 of CM046958.1, read as the reverse complement.
TAAGGTTGCACAGGTCGCCCGAGTAGACTATGGACCTCCTGCAGGGTCGGTAAGCTTATCTAGACCCCTAATTGACTGAAAGGGCTGTATGACTGATATGGTTAAGCATGATGATGTCTCACTGATTTGATACTGTATGCCCTGTTTACATGCATGATATTATGTTATAGCATGTCATATTTGTATATTGCATTGCATTGGGTTAGGGGAATATAATGTTTGAAGGAAGTGTACTAAAATTCATTGGACCTTATCGTATCCTGAAGCATGTAGAACCAGTTGCCTACTAGTTAGAGTTACCTCTGGAGCTAGATCAGATTCATGATGTACTTTACGTCTCAATATTGAGGCACTACTGCTCTGATCCCATGCATATTGTTCCTATTGAGGAGATCGAGGTTAGGCCAAATCTGACCTTTGAGGAGAAGCCAGTTCAGATATTGGAGCGAGAAGTAAAGGTTTTAAGAAAATAATTCATCCTACTGGGTAAGGTTCTTTGACATAATCATAGCTCTAAGGAGGCCACGTGGGAGCCTCAGGATGCGATGCGGCAGCAGTACCCTCATCTATTTTGATCAGGTAAAATTTTGAGGCCAAAATTTTCTTTAGGGGGATAGAGTTGTAACGCCTCAATAAAATCTTGTATGTATTTATTTTTTTATGTTTGTGACATAAATATATGTCTGGTTCAGTGGTTGAGTGTTCTAGGTAGTGTCTAAAAGGTCCCAAGTTCAAGCCTTAGTTTGGGCAAATTTTTATTTTTAAAATGAATAAACCCCTAACTCAAATCAGTAGGCTTATAAATAAATGTTGGAAAAATATGTCAGAATGGGCTTGCTGGTCTGGTGGTTAAGTAGGGAGCAAATGAGCAGGAGGCTTGGAGTTCGAACCCTGCTTGTGTAAATGGGATTTATTTTTACTGCTTGTAACATATAAGTGTTGTAGTCTAACCAAAATTCTGAGTGTTTAAGGAGTGTGAGGAAGTTGTGGCTGATTTTTAGGAGGATAATGAGGGGGATTTCGGTAGTTGTGGGATTGGTGGAGGAAAATAAGGAATTTGAGGTGTAGTGGGGAAATGGACGGTTTGTGGAAGGATAGTAGGAGAGTTTTAAGGAGTGGATCAAGGGAAGTGATCAGTAATTGTGCCTAAACTGGTTCCTTTCCCAAAATTTGGCTTTAGCTTTTGTTTCCTTTCAATTTTCTATCAAATGTTCTTCTTCTTCTGTCGAATATTGCTTGTGAATTTCTGCTACTTCTTTTTGTTCTTTTTCAGCTTTGCACACTTCCCTGCTCATTTTTTTCTTCTTCTTCTTGCTGTCACCTCCTTTCTATTCCTGTTGGTTGCTACCAAATTGTTGATTCTTAGGTCGATTCTTCTTCTTTTCGTCCCTTCCCCTTCATATTGCCGATTCATGTCTCCTTCACTCTGTCATTTCATTTTTCTATCATTGATTATTCCCGTGGTTTGATCCTTGTCGCTATTCTAGTAATTGAAACTTTGACACTTTGATTTGTGCCTAATTAAAATGCTTATCAGATGTTACTATCGTCTTCACAGCAAGGAATCATTTTGATTAAATTCCCTCTTCTATAGAGATTTAGCATATTAATTCAGAGTTTTAAGGTAGGTATCATGCATTTGAGATGGAAGCATATTCAATTTTGTGATGTTGTGCTTTCATGAGTTAAGACTAACGATTAACGTGAATGATCAATTTTAGGAACTACTGAGCTTGGAAATGTTTGCTGCGAAACCATAACAGGTGTGTAAACACAACTCTAAAATCGAAAATCGGCGAAAAGCTAAAAAATGCGATTGTCGACCTCACACGGGCGTGCGGCCGCCCGTGGGGTAGGCTATGTGACCGAACATAGGCATATGATCGATGAGGCTAGCCGTGTGCGATACACGGGCCAGACTGAATTGGGTTGTGTGGGCTACACAGACGTGTGGGCCCACACAGGTGAACCATACGGGCGTATGGGATTTTTGGGCTAAGCCGTATGATCCACACGACCAAGGCCCAATTTGGGCCATGTGGGCCACACCGGCGTGTGGGCTCACACAGGCGAACATCATGGGCTTGTAGGCCCATTTTCATTATTTTATTGCTAAGGTTACACAGGTCGCCCGAGTCGACTGTGGACCTACTGCAAGGTCGGTAAGCTTACCTAGACCCCTAATTGACTGAAATGACTGTATGACTGATATGGTTAAGCATGATGATGTCCCACTGATTTGATATTGTATGCCCTGTTTACATGCATGATATTATGTTATAGCATGTCATATTTGTATATTGCATTGCATTGGGTTGGGGGAATATAATGTTCGAAGGAAGTGTACTGAAAGGCCTCGAGCCTAATTTACTGGCAGCTCAGCTGCAAACTACTGCTTAGTGCCGCATCTGTTACTTTTTGGAGTGTAGGGATGGGTAGGTTGATTATATCCCCACATGGAGTGTAGAGTTGGACAGAGTTAGAGTGTAGAGGCTGGCTGGGTAGGATTTGATACTGGATAACTGTTACTATACTAAATATTGATACTGTAATGGGCTGAGGCCCTATCTGAAACTGAAACTGTTACTGAAATGGACTTAGGCCCAAACTATGATTGCATTCTGACTACTTATTTATATGGGGATTACACACTGAGTTTACATAAACTCACCCTTCATTTGTCTGTGCTGTGTAAACCCGGACATAGGCGGTCGATGCGACAAAGGACTCAGTGGTGGCCATAGGTTTTTTATTAAGTTGTTTATTACCTATTTATGATTTTTTTTTAATTGGGATTATTTTTCTGTAAAATGGCCCCTATGGATTTTTACTTAATTTGGGATTTGCATTTTTGATTTATTACTACTAGCAGTAGGAAAGGATACGAGTTTTCAAAAAGATAGATGTTTTATAAAAAATACCACAAATACGCAATCTATTTTAAAAGCTTCTGCATTGAATAAACGTTTTGAAAACACTTGATTGATTAAATAACACGATATTAGAAGTAATAGGTAATAATACAAAGTTTTTAAACGAAAATTATTTTTAGGCAAAGTTACGGTTTTCAAACATACTACCATGTGACATTGCCTAATCCGGCCATAACGTCTAAGCCGGGTTTGGGGTGTTACATTACAATAGCTAAAATTTTGTTCAGGTCCACCCGAATACCCTCTACCAATGCAACATGTCCAAGGAAACTAACTTCCCGTAGCCAGAATTCAAATTTACTGAATTTAGCATATAATTGTTTCTCACGTAGAGTTTGCAAAACAATTTTCAGATGTTCAGCATGCTCATTCACTTCCCGAGAGTAAACCAAAATATCATCAATAAAAACAACTATGAACTTGTCTAGGTATGGTCTAAAAATTCTATTCATTAAATCCATAAATACTGCAGGGGCATTTTTTAATTCGAATGGTATCACCAAAAACTCATAATGCCCACATCTGGTTCTGAAAGCTATCCTCGGTACATCTAAATCTTTTACTCGTAGCTGATAGTAACCAGGTCATAGATCAATTTTTGAAAATACAATGGCACATCTTAATTGATCAAACAAGTCATCTATACGAGGCAACGGGTATTTATTCTTGACTGTGACTTTATTAAACTGTCTATAATTGATGCATAATCTCAATGATCCATCTTTCTTCTTCACAAACAATACCGGTGCACCTCATGGTGAAAAGTTGGGTCAGGCAAATCCTCTATCAATCAACTCTTGCAACTGTACCTTCAACTCTTTCAATTCAACAGGAGCCATTCTATAAGGTGCTATAGATATCAGCGTCGTCCCCAGCACAAGGTCTATGAAAAATTCCACCTCTCTAGCTAGAGGTAAACCAGGTAGTTCTTCTAAAAATACCTCAGAAAATTCACAAACAACCAACACTGACTATATTTTCAACTTTGACACTTTGGTGTCCAGTACAATTGCAAGATAAGCCTCATACCCCTTTTTAATATATCTCTATGTTGATATTGCTGAAGTCACATTAGACAATCCATTCATTTTCTCATATTCAACCCGGAGTAACTCACCATTCTGACACTTCAATACAATGTATTTATGCTTACAATTTACCACTGCATCATGTTGGGTTAACCAATCCATTCCCAATATTGCATCAAATTCATCAAAGGGTAACAACATCAAATTAGCCAGAAAACAATAACCTTCTATCATCAATGGGCAATTTTTACAAACTTTATCCATCATAACATGCTAACCCAAGGGGTTTGAAACTTTAACCATAAATTTGGTGAATTCAAAAATCATATTTTTATCATATACAAATTTTGTGCATATATATGAGTGCATGGAATTAGGATCAATCAAAGCAATAATATCAGTATCAAGTAGAGAAAATGTACCAGTGATAAGATCTGGTGTTGAAACATCTTCCTTTGCACGTATTGCATATGTTCTTGTCGGAGCCCGAGCCTTAGATTTAGCTGTTGAATCCTTTGCAGCGCTACGACTACCACTGACATTTCCATAATGCCATAATGGTCTACCCCTCGAGACAAGGTTACTCAGCTTTGGGTTATGTTCAATGTCTTTCTTAACCCTTTCCGAGCAACCTTTAAGAAAATGGTCGAGAGAACCACACTTGAAGCAAGCCCCACTTATCATTCGGCACTCTTCGAAATGTAATTTATTACAGACATTGCATCGTGGTTTGGGGTTTCCAACACTCCCAACACTGGTGGTCAAGGGAGACTAAGACCTCGGGTTGGTGCGTTTAGAACTTCATTCCTTTCCCGAATACTCCCTTGAGGTAGCAAAACGCTCATGATAATTCTTTGATTTCTTTAAAGCAGATGATTACGTCTTGCTTATAAATCTTTTACTCGTAACCCGAGCTTCCCTTGCTTAAATCCTCGGCCTTGTGTGTCCGTTCAACCAACACCACAAGTTATCTTAATTCTAGAATTCCAATTAACATCTTGATATCTTCGTTTAGCCCTTCTTCAAATCATTTGCACATTCTGGCTTCGATCTGAACTCATTCACTAGCATACTTGCTCAATTTAACAAATTCTCGTTCATATTCGGACACTGTCATATTCCCTTGTTTGAGCTCTAGAAATTCCTTTTTTTTTGTCCAAGAATCTCTGACTAATATATTTCTTTTTAAACTCTGTTTGGAAAAATTCTCATGTAATATTTTCCCTAGGTACCACAGAAGATATAGTTTTCCACCAATGGTAGGTCATGTCTTTCAACAAAGATATCGCATATTTCAAACATTCAGCTGGTGTACATGATAACTCATCTAGAACCTGAATAGTATTTTCCAGCCAGAATTCGGCCCTCTCTGGATCATCATCAGTCATAGCCCTAAATTCTTCAGCCCCATGTTTTCTAATTTTATCTACTGGAGCCTTACCAATTCTAACAGGTCTAGCATCCTGTGGCGTTTCATCATGTTGTGAAGCAAGTGGGGGAGGTCGTTGAATAGCGGGATTTGTTCTCATATATTCACTAAACCATTCACCCATCAATTCAAAGAAGGTTGCTTTTGCCGCCTAACTTTGGCCCTCAGATACAGGCCTTCTACTACCACTAGATGCAGCTCACTACGCGAAAGCTTTAGGAGCACTCTCAGCTTCCTCAGTCTCGGCTCTAGCTTGGTTGGAAGATATTACTATATGAAAATACATTTAAAATTGGTCAGGAGATATCACACTGTCATAATTTATATAATGGCATGTATAGCTAGACTCGTACTTGCTATGTTAGTTTGAGAATCGGCTAAACCGTAGCTCTGATATCACTAAATGTAACACCTCTAACTCGTATCTGTCGTCAGAGCAGGGTTTTAGAAAATTACCGAAACATTCAAAATATTTTTCAATTAATTATGTAAATTACTATTTATTTACCGAGATCATACATATCGTCCCTTATATGGACCCTCGAGGCCCAAAACAAGTGTTAGAATCAAATCGGGACTAAATTGAGAACTCAAGGAATTTTTCACAAAATTCTAAATATTTTCCTAGGTGTAGGGCTTACATGCCCATGTGGTCTAGGGACACGCCCGTGTAGTCAAGTAGTGTACTACACACACCCATGTCCCTAATCCGTGTAAAACTCTGACTTTTAAAGCATAAAGAAATTAAAGTCACACGGCCAAGTTACACGCCCGTGTGCTAGGCCGTGTAGCGAATTTTTATTTTCAAAATTTAGGGGCAATTTTCACACGGCCGTGTAACATTCCCGTGTCCAAAGCCGTGTCAACCACACGGCTGAGACACATGCCCGTGTCTCGGCCCGTGTGTCCAATTTTGAGCATTTTGTTTCTCATTTTTAAGATGTAGGGGACACACGGCCGGACCACATGCCCATGGGACAAGCTGTGTGGACAAAATAAGGCCATTTCCTAGCCTTATTTATCACCCAAAACTTACCATTTTCCTGCACTAAAACTCACAAGCATATATCCACCAATCCAACATAATATTCACAAGAAATTTTACGTCAATCATATAGTATTATCTCATGCATCAATAGATATAAACTCACTCATGTCATAAACTCATGTGCTAACACAATTTCATCAAACCAACTCATAATAAGCACTTATGTGATTATCAAACATCACTTCAAAATAGCCAAACTTAGACTATCATTAGCCACTCCAATGGCTAGGTTACAAGACAACCAATACAAGCCATCATTGGCCGACTAAGCTTATAAATGCCATTATACCAAAATGAAATAGTAGATAGTGTGATGACTGCTCCGACCAACTTCCAACCTTCGCGAGCTTTGGGCACTATAAAACAGGGAAAAATAAACGGAGTAAGCATTTTATGCTTAGTAAGTCCGTATAACAAAAATAAACTTACCGGTCTTATTTATTAACACAAGCACACATAAATACATATTCCATCAATTTTGGGTAAGTTACCTAAACACATGCACTTATTCAAACAAGTTATTCACATAATCTCATATGAATATAAAGTAAACATAGATGAGCTCATCACATTATAAGCTTCCATTAATTTCACTTTTCCACTCTTGAAGAGTCTTTTCAGTCAAACTATTGAAATCTCGATGGATGTTCGAGTAATATACACATGTGCAAAAGTACCCATTGGGTACATAATGAAAAGGCCCACCCTTGAGTCGTATATTTTACCGTAGGATTACTAGTCCAGGCTAAATTCTATTCGTAGTATATGCTGTAAAGAGCTTGATATGGATTACCCATCCGGGCTAAATCCAATTTATAACCTAAATCAAGAGGGCTTACATTAGAATTACCCGTCCGGGCTAAATTCTATTTGCAATATACGCACTATTATTTTCAACCCATCAAAATTCAACATTCGACCGGAACACGATAATTTGTCCATATTACATAAATTAAAACTATTTCATTATGTATATATCATCTCAAACATAACAACACAATCATACAATTCAATTCAAGCATATAAACATACATTTTTAAGTTACACAAACTTACCTTGAAAATGGTTCATTTTTTAATTTCAACTAATTCGAAACCTTTTGCTTTCCTCGATCTAGTTTCGCAGTTGGTCTTTTCGGATCTATATAGATAAATTTAATTATTAATCTATCACATTTCATATACATTTACATTCTATTGCGTCCTAGGCAAATTTACCATTTTGCCCCTATCCTTTTCAAAAATTTTGATTCCGTCCCTAGGCTCAGAAAATGAAATTCATGAAATTTAACCCTCTTTCCAAGCCTAGTAAAAATTTATAAACAACATTTAAAACACACATTTTTCACAAATTTCAAAATTTTCCATGGGTTTTTACTATTTTTCATTTTAGTCCCTAAATCAGGTTTTCATCAAAAATTACTTTGTAAAAGTTGTTTATCTATGACTAAATTTTCATTTTCTACCATAAACTTCTAATTTTTAGCATATTCATCCATGACCCAAATTTCATACCTTGATAACTTTTCAAATTAATCCCCTAAATAGAGAGATTAGACTATCTCAGTTTCAAAAATATAAAAATCATTAAAAACGGGACTTGATTTAAGATCTTTTTAAGCTTGGTAAGTTGTTTTCCTCTCTCGTAGGGTTTCCATAGAAATTTTAGGGAAGATGATATGAAATTAGATGAATATTTCTTTTTATTTAATTTTCATCTTTTAATTTTAGTGATTTCCAATTTAGTCCCTTTCCTTTTCTAATTTTTCCATGGATGAGTCATTAAAATATCTACTAACTTCCCTTCAATGGTCTAATTACCATATAAGGACCTTAAGTTTTGAATTCCATAGCTATTTGATACCTATAGCCACTAGAATCCAACTTTTACATTTTATGCAATTTTGTCCTTTACCTAATTAACCACACAATCGATAAAATTTTCGTATCAAAATTTTCATGTGACCTTCCTATCATGATGCCAACCCTAAAATAAAATAAAATTATTTTTTATTTTTAACTCGAATTTGTGGTCTCGAAACCACTGTTTCGACCTCACCGAAATTGGGCTGATACAATACAGTTCATATTAAAAAATCTGAGATTAATCACTAATTAACTGGAATACTAACAAACGACGAAACTATCCATATAATAACCAAAAAAAAATTGAAAGTCATACCAATTTCATAAACCCTAATTTGAGAAATACGGAAGAGACAAGGGGAAAAGTGACATGTAATCGAAAGGAAAAAGTTTTAATGAAAAAAAATAAAGTGAAACAATTAAGGGAAAAAAGAATATTTTACCTTTTGAAGCGGCGGCGGAGATAAACAGGCGAAGAATTTCCAACCAAAAATTAGGCTCAAACAAAAAGTGAAATGATTTTGATAATTAAGAGGGATTGGGGAAGAAATAAAAGGATTTGGGATATTGGGGATTTCGATCAGAAAGGGATTTGGAAAGTTGAGAAATTGGGGAAAAGAAATTGGGGAAGAATAATTTAGGGATTTCGATCAGAAAGGGATTTGGGAAAAATTACTTAGGGATTTCGGGGAAATCTAATTTGGGGAAAAGCTAACGGAATTTCAGGGCTAAAAATGGCACCGTTTTGCAAAATTTTAATACATATTCACAGCATTTTTGGTGCAAACACCACTAGTACTTTCTTTTGCAGTGTTTATAATAAAAACGCCGCTATGGCTCTAACCTTTTGCGACGTTTTTGGTCCAAACGCCGCTAAAAGCTTAATTTCCTATAGTGACTCGAGTAAACTAGCAGCATCTAGGACTCACTTCTGAGCTTAGCAATATTTTTATCATCTTTTGAATGTGAAGTTTGAGTTCGCATGTACCTAGTGTAAATGGTAGTAGTTAGTGTCCATTTTGATTACTTGAATATGAAATGTTAGTGAATTGTAATCTAAGTATGTATATGTGTGTAATGGTGTGGATATATGGTTATGATGGTATGCTATGGTCTTTAAATAATGTTTATTCTATGAACATGTGTTGCTTGCATGCCAAGTAAGTTAATGTTAATGTTTGAGTTGGTAACTTGTGATCAAGTTGCTGTCATATTGATTGAATATGTTTATGTAAGTTTAAATGGTGTTTAAATCATAGATTTAAGTACTATAAGCCTTGGAAATGATTTGGTATTGCTTAGGGTCAAAGTCAGTGACTTTGGGGCGATTTTTAGGTCAAGGCAAAGTTGTTTTGATACAAGTGGCTCGTTGTATCAATATAAAGTAGTAAGCAAAAATGTACAGTACCTGTGACTTGTGTCAGTACAAGTGTAAGGATGAATCGATACATCTAGGTTAAAATAGTGTTTCTCTTTTGTTTTGAGTTCTTTCGACCCCTGGGCCTCATACTTGGTGCCAGTCACCTCCAAACACCTAGAACTCATTTTTAAATGTTTCTAAATTGTTTGAAATACCTTAATAATGATTTTGGATCAATGTGAATGAATTTCTTGGGATGGTTTATACAAGAATTTATTTTGGATTTGAAGTAGAAGTCAATTCGAGTTGCTTCGGCAATGAATATGGCGTCTCGCATTCAAACTCGGTGATTGGGTTGAGTGTGGGGTGTCACATATATTGTATTAGAAAAATAATATACATACATGTTTAATTACATATATTATATCAATTGTTATATATATGTAAATTACGAATGTATAATAATTATTATACAATTATGATGTTATAATACGCATTGTTTTATTAATGATATGCAACCTAAACCTTAAATATGAAATTAATTTTATAGTAGATTATAATATACAATTAACGTTATATAATTAAAGTTTACTATTAATGATATGTATCCCTAAATACAACTATGTTTTCATAATGTAGATTTTTATATTAATGATATGTAAGATTAAACTCTAAACATGTAATAAACTTTTTGGTGGATTATAATATATATAGTTAGAATTATTCAATTAAGATTAGATTATTAATGATATGTAACTCAACGTACAATTATGATATTATAATGTACATTTTTATAATAATCATACATAACCTTAAATCGTGAACGTGTAATTAATTTTCTAGTAGAACATAATATAGACTACACTTCATAGTATAATATATATATAATTAGCATGGGTTAAGTAATTAAGTTATTTCAGATTCTTATGAAAAATTTTATTTGTTTGAAATTCTTATGTTTAAGTTGTTAAGTATATTTAATTTTTTGTATTTAATTTGTTTAAATTGTTATTTAACTAATTTGTATTTATTGTTAATTATGAATAAATTTATTTATGTTATAAAATAAAGAGAGATGAAGAGAATAAAGAACAAAGAAAATATGAAAACAATAGAGGATATAGTTTATTGATCAAAAAGGGATGATTACAATTCATTAGAGTCTCTATTTATAGGCATAAGAAGTATAAAAGAAGTAGAGATCTAATTCTAATAACTATTAGAATTTAAAGTATATTAAAACTTTATCTTGATCATGATGGATATCCAGTTAATAAGATATTCATAACACTCCCCCTTGGATGTCCATTGGTAGATAATATGTCTTGTTAAAATCTTATTAGGAAAAACTCTATGGGATAAAAACCTAATGAAGGAAAAAGAGTACACAATCTATAATACGCATATAGGAAAACCCAATGAGACAAAACCTCGGTTAAGGGAAACAGAATGCAACGTGTATTTACTCCCCCTTATGAAAACATCACATATTTTCTCGTATTCTACGTATTCAATCTTGAATAATAGTTTTTCAAATGACTATTTGAATGTATTTGATAAGCATTTATATTATCATTCTTTTAAAAGTCATGAGTGAGGGAAATTTAGGGGAAATATATTTTGATCTCTTCAGGAGATTTAACAATAATCATAACAAACTTTAATCATGATTCTTTTATAAAAACACAAATAGGTATTTTGGATCATTTTATAATCCCCTTTCAACTACTATTCACTAAGTCAAATTTACCTCATATGTTCAAATTATTTCAATTCATATAAATGAACAATTTCTTGAGAATTTCAATATGCTTCTAGCATCCTAAATCCTTCAAGGATTTTAATATAAACTTTACTATATAGTGATTCATAAAAGGTTGTAACAATAACCATTAGACGCAAGTTAAATCTTTTATGAATTGTCAATTTAATAATATATCTAAAAGTTATTGCATCCACCACAAAAGAATATTATACCTTTTCATAATCAATGTCAGGACTTAGCAAAAAACGTCAAATTTTTATTTCGCTTTTGCAAAACTACTTCATTTGCACCCTTACTGGCTTTATACCTTTAGATATTTGGACAACTAGTCCAAAAACTTCACGAATCTAATTGTACTTAAGTTGCGTCTTTCTATTTTGATCAATTTATTCCATATCTATATTTAGCAATAGATTTATTCAAAATTTTCCTTTTATTTCATTATTTCAATAATAATATTGCATGCAAAATCATTGTCGACCACTTTTATTATTCGGCTCCACATTTTCTCAAATTAACATAACTTATCGAGACCTCTTATTTTCATTATTTTAAAATTAAATTTTAGGTACTTGAATCTCTTCTGAAGTTTTACATATTAGTTATGTCTTGGGTCTCTTCTAGAGTAACCGCCTTGTAACACCCCAAACCCGGCCCGAATGTTATGGCCGAATCTAGCATGTCACATTGAAGTGATTTAGCAAAAACCTTGTTTTCATTGAAAACCCTTCCTTAAAGCGAAAACCTCAATTACCTTGTAAAATCTTTTTTCAGTAGCGAAAGCTTTGTTTAAATTATTTGATTTAAGAAAACTTATCCTTTAAAAATTTAGTTGCGGAAACGTAGAAAACATATTATGATTTAGAAAACTGTGTTCAACTTTTCGTTATTACAATGCATAACAATAATAATCCAAATAATCAAAAGGGAAGGCCTTATTACAATCCAAACTGAAAATCACTTAAGAAACTTATTTGTTTTAAAAGAAAAATAAACAAGTCCAAGTTGTCTTGCTAGCTAGCCATCTCCGAGTCCCTCCAAACATCGAACCTCCTACTGAGCATCACCTGAGAAAAATAAAAAGAGAGGGTGAGTTTTCAAAAACTCAGTGTGTACAACCCTTAACGAGAAACAAGCATTCATCAATCACCATACAACATACATGCAATGCAATGCAGTGCAATCCACCCCAATAATCCAACCGGTACACTTCTGCTCCGTCCCCCAATACACATCATGTGGGGATATAAATATCAACCCACCCAACCGATACACGTCAATGGTAGCCTGATTACGGAACTACCTTCATTATAGCAAGCTGCCAATCACATATTGGGCTTAAAAGTTGTCGGTGGATCCACGGTTGTCAAGCAACCATGCGACCCTCATATACTTCCTCCATTCCATAATTCGCAACCCATATGCAACCTAAACAGGATATTATATGAATGCATATGAATGCAGTAGGTATACATGTAACATCCATAAATCTTACATTCAACACATAGGGGTATTTTAGTCATTTTTGCCCTTAGGTGCATTTCTGTAATTCTCTTTTATTACGAGTTTTTATTTACCTTGGCCCGTTAACAAATCCCGTGAGCTAAGATGAACGAATATTATGCACTAGGTAGGATTCTAGAGAAGAGGAGGTGAGTCATTAAGACTGCTTAAGTACCAAGCTCTCCCTAGATCCAATCCTAGACATGCATATACCCATTTCCACACCTTAACCCTATGACTTGTCCACGGTCTTTAATAAATTAATTAAGTTTTATGAAGTCATCATATACTAGGCCTAAAACCACTTACAAAGCCCAGACAAATCCACATACCTGTATATGACCCACTAGGCCCAATCACATTTATGTGGTCCATTAGGGTCAAATCACATTCCTATGGCCATTAGGCCGAATCATATTTACATTAATGCTCACATACAATTTTTCCATCACATAGCATCAATTATCAATTTTTGCCTATTATGGGCCCAACAGCCCATCGGGCCCATTTAGCCCATTCTGGCCCGATTGGCTAATTCACAGCCCAAGTCCATGGAATCACCCATGGGGCCTCAGACAACCTATCGGTTTCCCCCTTACGAGTGTTCGTGCACTCACAAGACTACCGTAGCCAAACTTTCAGCTTTTCGATATTTTGGCATTTCGGCTTTTACCGATCTACTTGTGTGTGTACAGTGTATGTACACACCTGGTAGTAAAGCATGCTGCAATCCCCCTTTCCATGAACCTACAACCGATATCACTCTATGATTAATTACATACACCTATCGAATACTTTACCCAAAAGTCAAAGTCTCACCTTAACCTTACCTGAAACGCCAAGCCTTAATAGCTTTTCCTTTGAACACTAATCACATGTACTTCTCAGATCTGCATTAACCTTTATCGCTAAAAACATAATAGGTGATTTGTATCCAACATATGTCACCCTTTTCACTAAAGCCTCTTCAGCCAACCCTTATCAAATGTAGAACACTTACCAAAGTCTCTTACCAGATGAGCAAATCGGCAGGGATCCAAAAGACTGGAATTTGATACTAATCCTACCAAAACCAATTCGAAGGAGTGAGGAATAAAGTATTTGATACTTAGCAAAACCGATTGGAAAAACCAAAACACTTACACTAGGACTGACCGACTAGAAAGAGTAGTGGCGGCTCCAAGGGTATTCGGCCAAAGAGGTGTTCGGCCCTTGCGATTTATGTGACAAAGAGGGGTTATTCGGCACCAAGGGAAAAGAGAAGAAGAAGTCGACTAGACTAAAAGTGAATCAAAGAGAATTGAGTAAAGGAAGAATGGAAAATCAGAACAAAGAGAAGGAAAGAAGAATAAGGGTTTTTGGCTTTTAGATCTTGAAGAGAAAAAAAGGGTTTCTGGTAATCAGGTGAAGGAGAATTCGGCAGTAGCCTGGCAACCTCACATTCAACACCTATATAGCCTCTATAGCCAAATTTCCAATGCCCAAATTCCCAATTCAGCTCCACCTCTTCTTCACTCCTCATCTCCTAGTTTTTCTCCCTGATAACTCCTTAATCCCCTCCTCAAATTTCTCCTCTTATCACTCTCTATAGAATTCATATCCAACGCCACCTTTGTCCATCTTTCAAGGAAAAATAAATTTCCCTTTTAAGCAAGGAGGGATTCGAACCCCAGACCTCTGACACTAGCAACACGCCACTTATCCACTGGGCCAGCAAGCTCTTTTCTGTCCAATTCTTCCTTCATTTATTCAAAAGCCCACCTACTTGCCATCAGGGTTCTTTTAATAATTAAACTATAATTTCCTTCACTTCTTAATTCTAACTCCAAAACTAATCGAGACCTACTATCACATAATTAACACTTAACCAGGAATACTAAGCACACATTTTTATCAGAACAAAAAAAAGATAATTTGGGATTTTAGAATTTTTAGGGCGTTACAACTCTATCCCCTAAAAGAAATTGCGTCCTCGAAATTTCCAACTACTAACACAGACTACCATACCACACTTTCGCTGCGCACTCTAATTCCAACTTAGGTAAATAGCACACTATGGGTAAGTACGTACCATTATTTGCCTCTGGAGCTTCTCCATCCTCTTGACGACGTGCTGCATAGACCAAAGCTGGCTGCCTCGCCTCAGCATGACCAGCACCTCTGCCCGGTGCTCTAGGACCCAAACTATTTTCACCCCCGGGCTTAATCACAGCCTTTCGACTGTTACTGACCACCCCTCAGTGGCTGCACACCACCTCGGTCCATGACTGGCACCTGAGCTGGCATTCTAGGGCAATTCTTGATCTTATGCTCCACAGATCCACAAGCTAGACAAGCTCCCGTCCTCTTCCAACATTCGCCTACATGACCTTTCCCACAATCATCACAAGGTGGCACCCCTGGATTAACAGCAGGGCGCCCTGCTCTAACTAGCTCATTAAATCTGGCCCTAGCTCTAGGCCTCTGTCCAACACCAGGAGTCTCAATCTCCCTCTTGTTCTTACCCCTTTCTTTCTCCCGATTTAGGTGCTCAGTGCAGTTTACCTCCTCCGCTATCTTTGCCTTCTCTACCAACTCCGAGAAAACTCACTCTTTTTTTAGAGCTATCAATACTCTAAGGCTATCTTTAAGACCATCCCCAAACATAACGTGACACTCATAGTCCGTTGCCACCATAACTCTTGCATACCTACTAAGGCGTAGAAATTCCGCCTCATACTCCACCACAGATTTGTTTCCCTGGGTCAAGTTCAGGAACTCCTTCCTTCTAACATCCACATAACTCGCACCTACATACTTCCCTTGGAACGCAGTTTTGAAGAACTCTCAAGTGACCTACTCAAGTTGGGTGCCCTCTTTCACTGTCAGCCACCACTGGTAAGCTTCTTCCCTAAGCAGTGACATCGCCTTTCGACTTTTGTTTGGTGAGCGGTACCCAAGTCCTTCATTATCCTTTCAGTGGCTTCCAACCAGTATTCCTCTACGTTAGGGGCCAACCAAACACGACCTTGAAGATCTCAACCCCATTTGAACAAAGTCGCTCTGAAATGGGCCCCCGAATTTTCGTGCCATTATTGGGCCCTGGGACCCTTTCCAAAATCCTCAGCATTGCCTGCGATAATGCATCTTCCCCCGCGGCCCGATCATATGGTCCATTCCCAGCCACGGGTAAGGCCGGAGCCTCTTCTACTCCAACATTGGGCATATGGCCTGATGCCGACGATTCAGCCCTAACACTTTCGCGACCTCGGCCACGGCCTTTTGCACCTCTCTTAGCACTCATCGTCGATTCACGTATTTTCTGGATGAAGTTTTAGTTAGTTTCCATGATTGAATCGATTTTTTATGAAAGTATTTAAAGAGAAGATTGTTTTCGATAATCCTCTACAATTTCAAGATCCTATGGGCTTCAGTTCCATTCTAACATAATCATCTAAAGTAGCCCTCTAACTATCTACAGGCTTAAGAACAAAAGAACTTACTTGGTTTGACGTCGGAGACTCTGTGTGCCACTCAGCAAGACTTCTTTTCTTCCAAAACCTAAAAAAAAACCAAGTAATAAGGCCCACTTCACAGCCTGAGTTTTGCAACCGGGCTACCATTGATGTGTATCGGTTGGGTGGGTCGATGTTTATATCCCTACATGATGTGTATTAGGGGACGGAGCAGAAGTGTACCAGTTGGATTATTGGGGTGGGTTGCACTGCATTGCATTGCATGTATATTGTATGGTGATTGATGAATGCTTGTTTCTCGTCGAAGGTTGTACACACTGAGTTTTCGAAAACTCACCCCCTCTTTTTATTTTTCTCAGGTGATGCTTAATAGGAGATTCGATATCTGGAGGGACTCTGGGTGGCCAGTTAGCAGGAAAACTTGGATTTATTAGTTTATTAAGTAATTTAGTCTGGATTGTAACATCCCGAAATAGGGCCTAAACGGAATAGTGGTTACGAAACCACAAATCCGAGGTAGAAAATTTTATTTTATTATTATTTTGAGGTTCATGATATAATTGCATGATTGTGTGAAAATTTCGTGATGAAATTCTATGCCTAAAGTGTTTAAATTGAAAGTAGGGACTAAATCGAATAAGTTGCAAAATTTGCATTCTAGAAGTTTTTAGTATGAAATTGAATTGAAATATTAATTAGGAGGTCTTAAATAGCAATTTGACCAATTTTAAGTTCATGGACAAAATTAGGACATGGAAGGAATTTTTGGAAAGTTTAGTAGTAAGGGCATTTTGGTCATTTAGTTATTAAAATGAATTAAAAACAAAATTAAAAGCCAATTTTTGTCCATCTTCTTCATTAGGACGAAAATTCAAGGGTTCTCCATAGCTAAGGTTTGTTTCAAGCTTTCAAGCTCCATAGTAAGTGATTTCAAGCCCTGTTTTTAATGTTCTTTACGTTTTGAGTCCGGTGAGCTCGATAAAGCTTATGCTAGCAATAATTTAAGTTAGAGTTCATATTTGGAAAAATACCCATAGGTGAAAAGTGTTTATTTTGATGTTTTATGATAGAATATGAGGAATTAAATTATGTTAGACAACTTGTACTACTCGGTTTTAAGCAAAAACGAGTAAAAGGACTTAATCGGTAAAAATACCTAATAGTCATAAGTGCATGTTAGAGTATGAATTTGATGCTGCCATAGAAGGGAAAAATAACCAGCATGTCATAAAACATAAGAAAATAGGCTGAAGTTTAATTTATGAGCTTTGGGGCAAAAGTGTAAATATGCAAAAGTTTAGGGGCAAAAATGTAATTTCTGCAAAGTTTGAGTAAAGGACTGTTTTGATAAATTTTATATTAAATAAGTTAAATTTGCTATTATAGATCAAGAAGAGCGAAATTCGAGAGTAGATCGGGGAAAAGAAAAAGTAAAGGACTAAATTGTAAAGTTTGGTCACATTTTGTATCGAGGTAAGTTTCTGATAAATAAATGCAATATTCTTTTATTTTACATTATTATTGTCAATTTCAGCATTTATATACTTATTTTATGAGAATATTTAAAGTCGAATTAAAGGTAAGTGACAGAGAAAAAGTATTAGGAAGCCCCGTTTGAACCTTAGGAATGTTAGGATATTGGGGTTGACAGACGGAGACAGGATAGAAATGAGCCATGTAAGTCCATATCGTATATATATGGCTTTGGAGCGAGGAATGAGCCATGTAAGCCCATATTATATATATGGCATTGGAGGCAGAATAATTCATGTAAGTCCATGTCGAAGACATGGCATTGGCGAGATATTGATAGATGCGAAACGACCTAATATCCTTAGTATTCCGAGTGGTTCAATGGGTCAGATACGAGTTAGATGACAGTGAATTAACAGCAAAGGAAAAGTAGATTATATTTATGAAAAGGAAAGGTCGAGATAAGAAAGAAGGTAAGGAAATAAAGAAGAAGATAGAAATTGAGAAGTAAAGAAATTTATGATGTTAGATGATATTATGCATAATTATACATTATGTTGAATGTTGTGATTTAATTACTTGTAAGCTTACTAAGCCTAGTGCTTAATCTCTTTATTTTCTTCTTCTTATAGTACTTATCTAGCTACTCGGGGATCGAAGGAAACGTCGGAGGCCGATCACACTATCAAAGAAATAACTCGGTATAATTAGACGTTTTGTTTTGTGTATGGCATGTATAGAAACTTAGTTACTTTTAGTATAATATGAACAATGAACGATGTATAAATACTTGCTAGAGATTAGCTAATAAAAATAGCCGATGATATGCATGTTTATTAATATGTATGATTGAATGGTGATTATCACATGAAAGTTATGAAAAATGTGAAAGTAACCTAAAAACAGATTCAAACAATGAAATGACGTGATTTTGAAAAATCACTAAAAATTGTATAAACATATTTTTAAGATGAATAATATATGAAATTAAAGCCTATTATGTCTATTTTCTTATGGAAGGAATAAGTAAAAGCAGTTAAAGAAATTATATTTTATGAGATATATCGAGTTTTAGTGAAACAGGTCGAGAAATTTCTAGATCCCCTGTTTCAACTTTGAAATTCACCATAAATTGTACAAAAGTAATTAGGTGGTGTAATTTATATGGTTAGAATCCTTATTAAATCTAGTTTTAATAGAAACAAACGGTATAGTTATATTAATTTTGTATATGGAGAAAAGTGGTTCGTAGTAAGTAGAGGTCAGTGCAGTCGAATTCAGAAACAGGGGTAACTTTAACTAATAAACTGTACTAATTGGCTAAGTAAAAAATTCTAGAAAAAAATTAGTACATAGATATATGAGTCTAGTTTCAGGAAAAATTTACGGATCTTAATTTCGAGTTTTGAAACTCGAGAAATGAATTTTTAAGCATCTATGACGCAGAAAAACAGTTTATTGCAAAAATTAAAATAAGTGGTTTAGAGTTGTTTAAAAGGTAAGATAAGTTTAGTAACACCTCAAGCTTGACTCCGGTGACGGTTTCGGGCGTGGGGGCGTTACATTTATTGGTATCAGAGCAGGTTTAGTCGGTTCTCGGAACAGTTAGTGTGAGTAAAATTCTAGCTATACATGCCATACCTGTATTTTGATAGTGTGACGACTCCTGACGATTTTAAATATCTTGTTTTATAGTAATGGATCCCGAGCGAGCTGGTGATGATGATGTAGAAAGTAATGCGCCTGCTCGCTCCGCGAAGGCAGCGCCATCGGAGAATAGGCGATGAATCGTTGATCGGGAGGAGTGGCTCGAGAAGCTCTCTTCCAAGCTTTGAATGATTGGTTTGCCGAGTTCATTCGTGCACGAATCCGGCAGATTAGACCTCCACCCCTCATGATTCTCAAAGCTACCCATGTAGCTCAAGCTTCCCGATCCACAGTGCAAAGTGATAAGAGAAAAGCCACCATTGATAGAATCAGAAACAAGGGGCGAGAAGAGTTTGAGCGACAAAAGATGATGATGCAAAAGAGTGAAATTTTGGTTAGAAAATACTATCAGAGTCTTTGACGAACTATCTTGTACACCCGAGGAATGTATGAAATGTGTAGTATCACTTCTTAGAGACTCAGCCTACTACTGGTGGAAGACACTTATATCAGTTGTACCAAAGGAGAGGGTCACTTGGGATTTCTTTCAGGAGGAATTTCGTAAAAAGTACATCAGTCAGAGGTTTATTGACCAGAAGAGAAAAGAATTCCTGGAATTGAAACAAGGCAATATGACAGTGGCCGATTACGAGTTAGTGATTGATTATCACCCAGGTAAGGCAAATGTAGTTGCTGACGCTCTAAGCAGGAAACTTTTATTTACATTGCGAGCTTTGAATACCAATTTAGCCATGTCAAATGATGGTTCTATTTTAGCTGAATTTAGAGCTAAACCGGTATTTCTTGAAGAGATTTGTGAAGCTCAAAAAGATGATAATGAGTTACAAGCTAAAAGAGTTCAATGCGAGTCAGGCATAGAATCAGATTTCTGGATTGGTTCTGATGGTCGTTTGATGTTTAGAGACAGAATTTGTGTACCAAAGAATGATGAGCTTATTCGAAAGATTTTATAGGAAGCACATAGCAGTTCTTTATCTATTCATCCAGGCAGTACAAAAATGTATAACGATTTGAAGAAATTGTATTGGTGGGTAGGAATGAAAAGAGACATTTGAGTTTGTTTCAGATGCTTGATTTGTCAACGTGTAAAGGCCGAACATCAGGTACCCTCGGGATTATTGCAACTGTGCTAGTTAGGAATGGAAATGGGACAGAGTTACTATGGATTTTGTGATGGGGTTGCCGTTAACACTCGAAAAAGAAAGATGCAATATGGGTTGTGATTGATAAGCTAACTAAGTCGGCTCATTTTATCCCAATCCGTATGGATTACTCACTTGACAAGTTGGTGAGTTATATATTTGAGAGATAGTTAGACTACATGGAGTGCCATTATCGATCATTTGAGCACAGAGATCCAAGATTTACTTCACGTTTCGGAAGAAGTTACAAGAGGCTTTAGGTGCGAAGTTGAGTTTTAGTACTGACTTTCCATCCTCAAACCGACGGTCGATCAGAGAGAGTTATTCAGTACTTGAAGATATGCTTAGATGTTGTGTATTGGAATTTCAAGGCGATTGGGAAAACTATTTACAATTAGTAGAGTTTGCCTACAATAATAGTTATCATCGAGTTTGAAGATGGCACCTTATGAAGCTTTGTATGGACGTAAATGTCGCACCTTTGTATTGACTGAGCTTAAGGAAAATCGATTTACTGGGGTTGATCTAGTTAAGGAAACAGAAGAGAAAGTAAAAATCATCGAGATTGCTTAAAAGCGACCTCGCATGGACAAAAGTCGTATGCGATTTGAAGAGAAAAGGGATTGAGCATCAAGTTGGTGACAAAGTTTTTTTGAAAGTATCCCGTGGAAGAAAGTTCTCGATTTGGCAAGAAAGGCAAAGTAAGTCCACGTTTTATTGGACCGTTTGAAGTGATTGAGAGAGTCGGACCATTAGCATATCGGTTAGCCTTGCCGATTGAGTTAGAGAAGATTCATAATGTATTTCATGTGTCTATGCTATGTCGTTATCGTTCAGATCCGTCACATGTAATTTCTCGACAGAGGTTGAGATTGAATGACATGACTTACGTGTGAAGAACCAAAGAAAGATTCTAGCTCGAGAGGTAAAGCAATTAAGGAACAAGAGTATTGTACTTGTGAAAGTACTATGGAATAGGCATGGGGTAGACGAGGCTACATGGGAACCCAAGAGGCTATCAAGTAAAGCAGTACCCAAATCTTTTCACGAGTAAGATTTTGGGGACGAAAATCCCTAAAGGGGGAGAAATGTAACATCCGAAATAGGGCCTAAACGGAATAGTGGTTACGAAACCACAAATCCGAGGTAGAAAATTTTATTTTATTATTATTTTGAGGTTCATGATATAATTGCATGATTGTGTGAAAATTTTCGTGATGAAATTCTATGCCTAAAGTGTTTAAATTGAAAGTAGGGACTAAATCGAATAAGTTGCAAAATTTGCATTCTAGAAGTTTTTAGTATGAAATTGAATTGAAATATTAATTAGGAGGTCTTAAATAGCAATTTGACCAATTTTAAGTTCATGGACAAAATTAGGACATGGAAGGAATTTTTGGAAAGTTTAGTAGTAAGGGCATTTTGGTCATTTAGTTATTAAAATGAATTAAAAACAAAATTAAAAGCCAATTTTTGTCCATCTTCTTCATTAGGACGAAAATTCAAGGGTTCTCCATAGCTAGGGTTTGTTTCAAGCTTTCAAGCTCCATAGTAAGTGATTTCAAGCCCCGTTTTTAATGTTCTTTACGTTTTGAGTCCCGTGAGCTCGATAAAGCTTATGCTAGCAATAATTTAAGTTAGAGTTCATATTTGGAAAAATACCCATAGGTGAAAAGTGTTTATTTTGATGTTTTATGATAGAATATGAGGTCTTAAATTATGTTAGACAACTTGTACTACTCGGTTTTAAGCAAAAGCGAGTAAAAGGACTTAATCGGTAAAAATACCTAATAGTCATAAGTGCATGTTAGAGTATGAATTTGATGCTGCCATAGAAGGGAAAAATAACCAGCATGTCATAAAACATAAGAAAATAGGCTGAAGTTTAATTTATGAGCTTTGGGGCAAAAGTGTAAATATGCAAAAGTTTAGGGGCAAAAATGTAATTTCTGCAAAGTTTGAGTAAAGGACTGTTTTGATAAATTTTATATTAAATAAGTTAAATTTGCTATTATAGATCAAGAAGAGCGAAATTGGGGAGTAGATCGGGAAAAGAAAAAGTAAAGGACTAAATTGTAAAGTTTGGTCACATTTTGTATCGAGAGTAAGTTTCTGATAAATAAATGCAATATTATTTTATTTTACATTATTATTGTCAATTTCAGCATTTATATACTTATTTTATGAGAATATTTAAAGTCGAATTAAAAAAGAAGTGACAGAGAAAAGTATTAGGAAGCCCCGTTTGAACCTTAGGAATGTTAGGATATTGGGGTTGACAGGGACAGACAGGATAGAAATGAGCCATGTAAGTCCATATCGGATATATGGCTTTAGAGACAGGAATGAGCCATGTAAGCCCATATTATATATATGGCATTGGAGACAGGAATAATTCATGTAAGTCCATGTCGAAGACATGGCATTGGCAGGATATTGATAGACAGAAACGACCCTAATATCCTTAGTATTCCGAGTGGTTCAATGGGTCAGGATACGAGTTAGATGACAGTGAATTAACAGCAAAGGAAAAGTAGATTATATTTATGAAAAAGGAAAGGTCAGATAAGAAAGAAGGTAAGGAAATAAAGAAGAAGATAGAAATTGAGAAGTAAAGAAATTTATGATGTTAGATGATATTATGCATAATTATACATTATGTTGAATGTTGTGATTTAATTACTTGTAAGCTTACTAAGCCTAGTGCTTAATCTCTTTATTTTCTTCTTCTTATAGTACTTATCTAGCTACTCGGGGATCGAAGGAAACGTCGGAGGCCGATCACACTATCAAAGAAATAACTCGGTATAATTAGACGTTTTGTTTTGTGTATGGCATGTATAGAAACTTAGTTACTTTTAGTATAATATGAACAATGAACGATGTATAAATACTTGCTAGAGATTAGCTAATAAAAATAGCCGATGATATGCATGTTTATTAATATGTATGATTGAATGGTGATTATCACATGAAAGTTATGAAAAATGTGAAAGTAACCTAAGCAGATTCAAACAACGAAATGACGTGATTTTGAAAAATCACTAAAAATTGTATAAACATATTTTTAAGATGAATAATATATGAAATTAAAGCCTATTATGTCTATTTTCTTATGGAAGGAATAAGTAAAACAGTTAAAGAAATTATATTTTATGAGATATCTGAGTTTTAGTGAAACAGGGTCAGAGAAATTTCTAGATCCCCTGTTTCAACTTTGGAAATTCACCATAAATTGTACAAAAGTAATTAGGTGGTGTAATTTATATGGTTAGAATCCTTATTAAATCTAGTTTTAATAGAAACAAACGGTATAGTTATATTAATTTTGTATATGGAGAAAAGTGGTTCGTAGTAAGTAGAGGTCAGTGCAGTCGAATTCTGAAACAGGGGTAACTTTAACTAATAAACTGTACTAATTGGCTGAGTCAAAAATTCTAGAAAAAAATTAGTACATAGATATATGAGTCTAGTTTCAGGAAAAATTTACGGATCTTAATTTCGAGTTTTGAAACTCGAGAAATGAATTTTTAAGCATCTATGACGCAGAAAAACAGTTTATTGCAAAAATTAAAATAAGTGGTTTAGAGTTGTTTAAAAGGTAAGATAAGTTTAGTAACACCTCAAGCTTGACTCCGGTGACGGTTTCGGGCGTGGGGGCGTTACATGGATTGTAATAAGGCCTCCCCTTTTTGTTATTATTTGGATTATTAATTTTATGCGTTGTAATTATGAGAAGTCGAACATGAACTTTCTAAACCATAGTTTTTTTTTATATACTACGTTTCCGCAACTAAATTTTTAAATGATAAGTTTTCTTAAATCAAATGTTTTAAACAAAGCTTTTGCAACTGGAAAGAGATTTTACAAAGTAACTGAGATGTATCATTTTAAGGAAGGGTTTTCAATGAAAACAAGGTTTTCGCTAAAACACTTCAATGTGACACGCCGAATTCGGCCATAACATCCGGGCCGGGTTTGAGGTGTTACACATCTCCACTATATGACCATATAAAAGAATTTTCATTTTTGGAACCGATCAATCTATTATTTATTCTAGCTAATTATCCTACTAGGACTTTGATTCAAATTAAAACATTAGATGGTATATAACACTTGGTTATTCTTATTAAGTTTGTAAATACATCTAACAGTTAACTTGTAATGAGTTATCTTTATTGAACTTTTGGTTCAAATTACTCTCCCCCTAACTCATTACAAGTTATTATTTCTCTCCCCCTAATGTCAGGAAAACTATCAAATCAAAATTGTAATCACAAATCATGTCATAATTGAATCTCAAATACATTCAAAACATCTAATAAAAAAAAAAAAAACTTATAATTAATATATATTCCCAACTTTCTTTGAGGATTCACTCATCTTTGTGCGTTGTGGTGAAGCAATTGAAATATATATACGTATACAAAAATTCAAAGATGAGAAATATTTAGCTCTTGATAAAAAATCAATTGTAATGGGGAGTATTTATAACTTATTGTCTTGATGCGTACAACATATAAATCAACATAATCTCATGTTGAAATAGAAAATTTAGTTCTCATAAGTAATGGTTTAGACATTAAATAGGGGCGTTCAATCAATAATTTCTCTAAACCATTATGCGCATAAATAACAAACTTTTACAAAAAAAAAAAAAAAAAAAAAAAAACTCAAACTCAATCAATAAAAGATTAAGATATAAACTCATTAGTATTAGCAAGATGAATTGTCTTAATTGCATGATTTGAAATTAATTATTTAAACCAGCAATCTTGCAAATAATAGGTTGCAAATTGATAACACATATGTGATTATTTTGTAGATGTATTTACCAAAATCATATAATATCAAAACCATCCACATGGTGGATGAATGGGCCCATTTTCGTTTAAAAAATGTTAGACATTAAATCTCAACTTTATCTAGTGAGTTTCCAACAATCAATTTTCATTGAGAACAAACAACAAATGAGAATTCTTTAAATTAAAGAATCTTTTGGTTCTTTAATGAATGTCCATATGAATTCTCAATTAATTTTTGCATCATATATGATCCAGGATGGTTTAGCTGGTCATGCCAAGTAGCAAATGCATTTGTATCAGTAAACTTCTGGTTTACGTTAATATGTGTTTCATTGTGACATTTACTGTTGGAAATGTCTAAATCAATGTGAATATTATAATATCACTAAGTCAACAAAATAAACATAATTTTCAAACAATTATATGCAATATTTGCTTCAGGGAATATGCCAAAATCTTCAAATATCTAAAAAAAAATATGCAACTTTAGGTGCATCCAACCATAATGAGTATAACAACCCATTTTTCAGTGAAATCGGAACAGTGGTTTCGGGGCCACAAATTTGATCCAAAAAAAAAGTTTATTTTTATTTTATTATATGGTCTGTATTATGATTGACATGTAATGTGAAAAATTTGATACGAAAATTTTATCAATTAAGTGCTTAATTACGAGAAGGACTAAATCGCATAAAATGCAAAAGTTGAATTCTAGTAGCTATAAGGATTAAATAGCTATGGAATTCAAATCTAGAAGTCCTTATATGGTAATTAGACCATTAAAGAAAATTATGTAGATTTTTGGTGACTCATCCATGGAAAAATTAGAAAAGAGTAGGGACTAAATTGGAAATTGAATTAATTAATTAATTAAAAGATGATAAAAAAGAAATATCATCTTATTTTGTCATCTTCAACCCCAAAATTATATGGAAACCCTAGGAGAGAGAGAAAAAACTTTCAAGGCTTAATTGGGTAAGTTTCTTGTCCCGTTTTTAGTAATTTTGATATTTTTGAAATCGGGATAACTTAATCTATCTATTTGGGGGATTAATTTGAAAAGTTATCAAAGTTGGAAAATGGGTCATGGATGTATATGCTGAAAATTAGAAATTTATGGTAGAAAATGAAAGGTTGTTGATAGATAAACAACTTTTACAAAGTGATTTTTGATAAAAATATGATTTAAGGACTAAAATGTAAACTTGTGAAATTGAAGAAAAATTCTAAATTTTTATGAATATATGTGCTGTAAATTTTGTAATGGGATTTTAGTTAGGCTTAGAATAGGGAGTAAATTGCACAAGTTTCATTTTTCGAGCCTAGGGACAAAATTGGAATTTATGGAAAAGTTAGGGGTAAAATGGTAATATTTCCTAGGATGTAAATTGAGTCCAAATAAATATGAAATATGTGAAATTGATGATTAAAGATATTTGTATAGATCCGGATAACAAAATTCAAGGTTAGATCGAGGAAAAGAAAATGTTTCAGATTAGTAGATTTTATATGCGAACAAGTGTCAAGGTAAGTTCATGTAACTTAATTGGGCATGTAAATATGTTTAATTGAATGTTGTGTTGTATGGAATGTACTTATATTGATGTACATTACTTGAATGCTATAATGATAAATTTAATACATGCTTGATATGGTGAAAAGGGGTTAAGTCCCAATTGAATATTGAATTCCAATGAATATATGTGCTTTCTCGAAACGAATAAGGTCCTGCATTTGTTGCGGATGGTATTTAGCTCAGACGAGTAATCCTATTGATCTTGTTATAGAAAGGATTTAGCCCGAACGGGTACTCCGGATATAATACCTCTCGAGTCTACATTACAATTAGAGTTTAGCCTGGATTGGTAATCTTAATTGAACTCTTTTGAGCATACGTTATATAAAGGATTTAGCCTGGACTGGTAATCCTATTATACGATATGTGGCTCAAGAGTGTGTTCCTTGATTAAGTGCCCTAAAGGGTACCCTTGAATAAGAAATTAACGGATTATTGAATCGTACACCTTGAGTATACTACTTGAGCATCCATCGGAATTTCAATGATTCAACAGACATAAAACTCTTGACATGGCATGAGAATTATGAGATGAAATGATAATGACTTGAAAGAATATTGCATGATGAGCTCATCTATGTTTACTTGATTGATAAGAAGATTTTGGTGACTAACATGTTTGATTGAATGTATGTGTTTAGGCAATTTAGCCAAATGGATGGAAAACATGATATTGTATGCTTAGATTTAATAAACGGGATTGGTAAGTTTAGTTTCCGTTATACGAACTTAATAAGCATGTAATGCTTACTCC
Source organism: Gossypium anomalum (assembly GCA_025698475.1). NCBI lineage: Eukaryota > Viridiplantae > Streptophyta > Magnoliopsida > Malvales > Malvaceae > Gossypium > Gossypium anomalum. Next base: position 26,494,649 of record CM046958.1, on the reverse strand, counting down.
GTTTTATTTTTCCCCTATTTTACAGTGCTTGGAAGCTCGAGAAGGTTGGAGATCATTGGAGCATCGTCACACTATCAACTAGTTATTTTGGGTATACTTAGTAAAATCATTTTAGTATAATGGCATGTATAGGACAACTTGACCATTAGTGGCTTGATAATGATGCTTGTAATCTAGCCATTGGAATGGCTAGTAATGGTTGTTTTGATATACTTGTAATGTCATGCTATGGTAGCTAAATATATGTTAAGTAGGCGATCAAATTATGTCTAATATATGGATTGAATCAAAGTAAGATTGTGAGCATGTATGCATGTAATGGTATGCCATGTTGAATGATGGAAATTGCTTAATTTGAATGCTTGAATTGGTTGGAATATGCTTGGTATGTTTTAGTGCAGGAAAATGGTAAATTTGGGTGACAAATTAGGCTAGGAAATGGCTTTATCTTGTCCACACGAGCGTGTGTTTAGACCGTGTGTGACACATGACCTGGTAACATGGGCATGTGGTTAAGTCGTGTCCCCTGCACCTTAATTTTAAGAAATAGAATGCTCAGAATTGAGCACACGGAGAGAGACACAGGCGTGTGTCTCAGCCATGTGTGCTACACTGCCTAAAACACGGGCGTGTGTCTTGGTCGTGTGAAACCTGCACCTAATTTCAAATTAAATTAATTAACCACACGGCCTAGCACATGGGCGTGTGGCATGGTCGTGTGCACAAGTCAGAGAGTTACCCGGGGTCGAACACGACCTCTAGTACGGGTGTGTCCCAAGGTCACACGAGTGTGTCCCTTGGACCACACGGGCATGTGAGCCCTGCATTTTGGAAAAAAATTTTAATTTCATGAAAAATTCTTAGAGCCCCTGATTAAGGCTCGACTCGATTCTAATGCTCGTATTGGGCCTTAAGGGTCCAATTAAGGGACATTTAGAATGATCTCGGTTAACGAATAGTAATTTACATAGATTATTTGTAAAATGTTCTGAAAGTTTCGGTAATGCTTCGAAACCCTATTTCGATGACAAATATGGATTAGGGGTGTTACAATGAACTTTAGATAGAATTATCATATTTTATTGCTTATATATAGATATTTCACAGTCAAATATTTTTCTTCCAACTCCTTAATGGGGATGATGACAAAAGAAGATCATAAAAATTTTAAAATAAATATAAATTAAGAAAACCCAATCCTCACTTTTGCATCCTTTGAAAATAGATATTTATAGCAATAGTAATTCATATGAAATATAATATTTTCCTTATTCGAAATCTCAATATAAGATCCATTATAAATATCTTTTAAAACCAATAGATTAACCATCACATGATATTAATATATTAGCTCTTCTAGAGCTTTCGACTCATTTGGTACTATCAAATATTGGAATAATATTTGTTTCTTTTAGTACCAAATAAGATAAATATTTTCTATCTATAATGATATAATTTATTACTACATTCTCATATCCTTCCTCAAAGAATATTAACAGAAACAAAATATTTGGGCATATGTCATATGTGGCCAATAATCTTTCATATCACATTGATAACATAAGTTATCTTTACCCTTTGAAGAGTTATCTTGAGAACTCTCATTGTTCTCTTATTTATTACTATGTTCCCACTTTTAGTGGTCCATGATTATATCTTTTATTTTCTTTATGTTTGCATTCACTTAAAAGAATACAATAAATCTAGTAGGATAGACTTCTAAACGCCTCAATTGATTCTTTATTTCATAACCACTATCGCAAAACATGCGTGGACTTCAAATCAAAATCTACTTATTCATGTTGTCATGATTAGTCTCCAATCACATCCTAAATTACAACAACAATCATGATCTCTATATTTTGATTTTTCATAATTGTTATATAGTGCTACATTCACTTCAGGGAATGAAGCAAAACTAGTGGAAAAATTTCATAGTTTTTCATTAATAACTTATTATTTTTCCTAGTCACTAAAAGGTATGAGATCGTTCGAAAATATTGTTAAAGTCATATTCACAATATTGCTACTATAGGAGCACATTAGATATTTCAATCATATAGTGTAATGTATTCCTTCGGGGAATATAATACAAATACACGAGTATCTCATGTTATTTATATATAGTTTTAATGTAAAACACATGAAGGTTTTATTCAACATATATCTTTTTTATTTGAAAATTAATATTATATTTTACAAAATTTTGCATCACAATGAGCTAAAATATAAGCCCTTAAAAGAGCTTTTTATAGTTTGATACAATATTAGCTCTTCAAGAGCATATAATCATTTTATTGTATAACCTTAATGAATGCTTAATTTATTTTAAATAAAATTTTATTTATTCATATAAAAATAAAATGAATAGGTATAAATAAAACATATATTAAACATAACAAATAATAAATTAATGTTACTAGTAAATCATTGTGGTTAGATAATATATACTTTGTATATCATACCATAACAAAATACAAAATATTATAATGTCAAATTAAAATAACTTTACAACTATAAAAGTTTAAACATAAACATTTTCTAGCCTCCATCTTTTATGACATAATTTCATCTCAAATCTTATAATGATATGAAATTATCACAGGCAAAATGAATATCTCAAAGTTCATTACAAGTAAGTATTTTTACTCACATTCCACAATAATCATATATCTTAATCAAAATCAAAATTAAACAAATCAATTCTATTAAAAATAAAAAAAAATATTTATCTCCACATAAAAATCCCAATAACTAAATGCATAAATGATTTTATAAATTTATAGAGATACAAATAGTGAATTATATAAACTGAACTTTTTAATAGAAATCAAATCAAATTTCAAAAGAAGTTATTAGATTGATTTATGTTACCACGGATGAGAAGTAGTGATTATAAACATCATTTGTAATGAAGAAAAAGGGATCATCATCCCCAAGCAAATATCAAAAAGTAAACTTTGAGGGTGAATCTTACTTCCCGATTTCATATAAATAACTGTATCAAATCTTTCACCATCCTTAAGAACAAAAAATAAAATAAGTTAATCAAAAGAATGATAACATATAATGAAAGAAGAGTGAAAATAATAATATAATGAAAGAAGAATGAAAAATAATAATCAGATATGAAATATAAAATAAAAGAAACTTTCTGTAAAAACTTTACATCTTGCTGTCAAAGATATTGAAAATCGTGAAGGATAAATTTGATCGTCGATAAAATGAACTATTACTTTGAGCAAGATCATGCTAATAATATGTTATAAAATAAAGAGAGATGAAGAGAATAAAAAACAAAGAAAATATAAAAAACAATAGAAGATGTACTTTATTGATAAAAAAGGGATGATTACAATACTTCATCAAAGTCTCTATTTATAAGTATAAGAAGTATAAAAGAAGTAGAGATTTAATTCTAATAACTATTAGAATTTAAAGTACATTAAAATTTTATCTTAATCATGATGGATATCTACTTAATAAGATATTCATAACAATTGAAAACTAATTATTTTATTTTATATTATTCCGCTAAATATCAAACATATGATTGAAAATATTAAATTTGATTTTTTATTTAACTAATTTTTGTTAATTTGCATTTATTTATTATTAATTATAAATAAATTTTATTTAAACTAAATTTATTGTTTTATTTTTTATTATTTCGTGGATTCAAATTTAAATTTTACGAATTTAAATATGTGGCATAAAAATATTAAATTTATTTTTTACAAATTTAAATATTTTAAAAAATATTATATTTAATTCAAATTTAGATACTAATTGTCAAAAAAAAATTTAAAATTTAAAATTTAAATAATCGAAAAAAAAACTATTGTTAATGGTTGCATACTAGATCAAATACTAAACCATGCTTTACGCAACCTATATTAACCTTTTGTATGATAAATGACTAGCTGCTGGTTAAACCTTAGCCGAAGCTGTAGAACTCCCGCATCGCTCCCTCTTCGCCATAAAAAATCTTTAAAAACTTTAAAGTTAAAACTGAAATACCAAAACTAAAACTAAATCTAAATTAGCTTGTAAATAATTTGTTTCTTGAAAGTTAGGGGAGAGAAATGTTGTCGACACCGTACGGGTCCGAAGCGACGGAGCAGCACGACGATACCTCCGCATCAACCATGAAATTCGGGACTCCCGAGGCAGTCGACTACGTCCGATCCCTCACCGACGTGGGAGCCATGACGCGCCTCCTTCACGAGTGCATCGCCTACCAACGCGCCCTCGATGTGGACCTAGACACCCTCCTCTCCCAGCGCACCGACCTCGACAAGAGCCTAAACAACCTCCAAAGATCTGCCGACGTTCTCGACATTGTCAAGGCTGAATCTGACCACATGCTCTCTAACATTACCTCCACCTGCCATCTCGCTGACCAAGTCAGCCGCAAGGTCCGCGAGCTCGACCTCGCTCAGTCACGCGTCAACTCCACGCTCCTCCGCATCGATGCCATTGTGGAGAGAGGGAATTGCATCGACGGCGTCAAAAGCGCTCTCGACGCTGAGGACTACGAGTCAGCCACGAACTACGTAAGGACATTTTTGGACATCGATAATAAGTTTAAGGATTCCGGATCAGACCAAAGGGAACAGTTGTTAGCCTCAAAGAAGCAACTGGAAGGGATTGTAAAGAAAAAATTAATGGCAGCCGTGGATCAGAGGGATCATGCTACAATCCTGAGATTCATTAAGCTGTATTCTCCTTTGGGTCTTGAGGAAGAAGGGTTGCAAGTTTATGTTGGGTATTTGAAGAAAGTGATCGGGATGAGATCAAGGTTAGAGTATGAGAATTTGGTTGAGTTGATGGAACAAGGTAATGGGCAAAATCAGAATAACCAGGTAAATTTTGTTGGGTGTTTGACTAATTTGTTTAAAGATATAGTTTTAGCTGTTGAGGAAAATGATGAGATTTTACGGACTCTTTGCGGAGAAGACGGAGTGGTGTATGCCATTTTTGAGCTACAAGAGGAATGTGATTCAAGGGGTTCTTTAATCTTGAAAAAATATATGGAATTTAGGAAATTGGCTAAATTGTCTTCTGAAATCAATTCTCAAAATAAGAATTTGTTAACTGTTGGAGCACCTGAAGGACCAAACCCAAGAGAGATTGAGTTGTATTTAGAAGAAATATTGTCATTGATGCAACTTGGTGAAGATTACACCCAATACATGGTTTCAAAGATCAAGGGGATGACAACAGTTGATCCGGATTTAGTCCCACGGGCTACAAAAGCTTTTAGGACAGGAAGTTTTAGCAAAGTTGCTCAAGATATTACTGGCTTTTATGTGATTTTAGAGGGGTTCTTTATGGTGGAAAATGTGAGGAAAGCCATAGGGATCGATGAGCTTGTACCTGATAGCCTTACTACTTCAATGGTGGACGATGTGTTTTATGTTTTGCAAAGTTGCTTGAGAAGGGCTATTTCTACTTCGAATATTAGCTCTGTAGTTGCAGTACTGAGTGGTGCCAGTAGTTTGCTGAATAATGAATACTATGAAGCCTTGCAACTGAAAGTAAGAGAACCGAATCTTGGGCCAAAGTTGTTCTTGGGTGGTGCTGGTGTTCAAAAGACTGGGACGGAGATAGCTACAGCCCTGAATAATATAGATCTGAGCAGTGAGTATGTCCTGAAACTAAAAAACGAAATTGAAGAGCAGTGTGCGGAGGTCAGTTGTATGGTTTCTTTTTGTTCTAATTTGCTTATGTTCCAATCAGCTGCTGCATGCATATTATTGATCTTTCAAGATTGTTGTTTACTTATTTGAAGGAAATGACTTATTCTTTCTAGTGTTAGGATTTGTGAAACATTGCTGGTTCTCCGTAATGCATAGTAGCATTACAGTTTAAGAAGGTTCAGATTTAGAGGCAAGGTTCTTAGAGGCTCAGAAAGGGAAAGGAAAATAGGAAATGAACTATTAAAAATAAAATTCATAAAGGATCATTATTATCTCCTTTCCCTTTGGATTAAAATTGATATTATTTAGCCACAAATGGTGGGTTGGATATTGATGTTATGATTGTATCAACTGGCTGATGTTTTGATAACTTTAACTTAGTGCTTTGGGAGTTTACATGCAAGTGTTAGGCTGACTTCTTTGGATATGTTGGAGGAGCTGGAAACTGAACCCCAGCATTACAGGAAGTCCACCTAAAGGGGGTGGGTGAACCATTAGGACCAAGTCCTAGGTTCGATTTGATATTACTTATAGAATGATATAAAGAAATCTTGGCATGCTTTTTTGTAAGGCAATAGATGCAAAGAAAAGCCCACTTGATTGTCTGGGTCTTTAATTTCTTTTAACTTTTTTCCGTTAGTTGTGGTCTTACTAATAAGCGGATAATATAAAACTCCCTACTCAAATTTTGAGTATTTAACAGCAAACATGGGATCAAAAGGAAACAATGCAGATTGGCTAGCAAAAGAAAAAGAAATTTTTTCTTGTTTTGTAGAGAAACTAGACCATTCTTTAGAGTTCATTGTCATAATCATATATCTTAAGTTCATTTACATACACGGACACACATAAGCGCGTACATATTGCATCTTACTTTAACAGGAGAGCACTCTTTTTGTACCTTGCACTTCTGGCAAGATAAGTGTTCTAGTGCCTAGTGTGCACCTTGCATGTCCGACAACAATGGCTTCAATACTGAACTTATTATTTTCCCAATATTTCAAGCTATAGTCCATTTTACTGCTGGGCGTTGCAGAAGAAGTAAAACGGTTGGCATTAATGCATCCAAGAGTACCTGTAGATTTAATACTGGAGTATGTCATATTGTTGAATATTAGGCAAGTAAGAATTTTATAATTTTCTTAGACTGTTTCCCTTGAGCTAGCTTTGGTGCCAATTATTGCTTCTTGCTGAGCATAAGACTGATTGGCTCATGCACTTAAAATGAGAAACAATTCAGAGTAGGAATTCATGGTGGTTCAAGTTTGCTATCCTGCAGTCCTTATGTTTAATGTTGGAATAGAGGTATGTGGATTGGCCGTATTACTAGATAAGCTGTAATTTCTACACATAAAATAATAAAACTTGGTGCCGGTTATTGCTTCTTGCTGAGCATAAGACTGAATGGCTCATGCACCAAAAATGAGAAACAGTTCAGAGTAGAATTCACACCAGTTCGGAAGAGTTTGATATCCTGCAGCCCTTATGTTTAATTTTGGAATAGAGGTATGTGGAGCTAAGCTAGAGTTTCGGTACATAATATGATAGACTTTTATGGTGTCCTCATGATTAACTCAGGGTTCGTGATAAAAGAAATTGGCTCTATTTTACCTTAAGTATTATGTATTTTTAGTAAATACTACTACACTGCTAGTAGTTGTTCTTTGTCCTTTTTTTTTTCTTCTTCCGGAGAAGAATTTACTTTATAATGCCTGTTTCCTTTGGTCATTTTCCTTTTATAAAACTAAACGCTTCTTTAAATAATTTGCTTGGCTTTGGTTGCATGCCTGGTAGTGTATAACTTCGTGTGAAGTATTTAGTTATTTACTTCTACTAGTAGTGGCTTCTATTGCTGGTGCCTCTTTTTTTTTTTTTTTTGGTTCATATTTATCGTGTTATCCAAGTACTGCATCGAATGTGCTGTTTTCTTTCTCTTTAGGTCTTTCCTGCACCAACTGAAAGGGAAAAGGTAAAATCTTGTTTGTCCGAGTTGGCTGACTTGAGCAACACTTTCAAGCAAGCCCAGAATGCTGGTATGGAGCAACTAGCAGCAACTGTGACACCTCAAATCCGTCCAGTACTAGACAGTGTAGCAACCATCAGCTATGAACTATCAGAGTCTGAATATGCCGAGAACGAGGTGAATGATCCTTGGGTACAGAGACTTCTTCATGCTGTTGAAATCAATGTGTATTGGCTCCAACCCCTGATGACTACTAACAACTACGATTCATTTGTACATTTGGTAATCGACTTCATTGTGAAGAGGTTGGAAGTGATTATGATGCAGAAACGGTTTAGTCAACTCGGTGGCCTTCAGCTTGATAGAGATACCCGAGCGTTGGTAAGCCATTTTTCTGGGATGACGCAGAGGACCGTGAGAGACAAATTTGCTCGTCTTACACAGATGGCAACCATACTCAACTTGGAAAAGGTGTCGGAGATTCTGGATTTCTGGGGGGAAAACTCAGGGCCTATGACCTGGAGACTGACACCTGCTGAGGTTAGGAGAGTTCTGAGTTTAAGGGTTGATTTCAAACCTGAAACTATTGCTGCTTTGAAATTGTAATCCATGTATCTCTCTTATCGTCATTTAGAAGAGTATAATCCATTTTAGTATTATTTTTGTTTTACAAAAATTCTATTTTTGGTATTTATACATCATACTACGTTTCTATTAAATTGGATTCGTTGTTTATTTATTAGGAATTCAATTCGATTGGTTCAGTTTTGGGCCTTTTTAACACAATTTTTGGAGTGAGTACTAATAATTTTAAAGTACTTTTACTCAATTTAATTAATTTGTGAAATACTAATGGACACTAATTTAATTAGAAATGTGTATAAAAGTTGAAATATGAAATAAACTATCTATAATCTATATAAGAAGCACGAATACGAATTTGGAGAAATTTTTACTCACAAAAATACCATTTATTCTTCATCTTATTACTAAATTAATTTTAAAAAATGATTTTAATTTAATTTATAATTATTAGTTAAAATAATTTGTGTTAATTTTAAATTAGAATTATTAATTGAATAAAATATTAAAAAATAGTATGTTTATTTTGTTTTATTTTATTTTTTAAATTTATGTTTATTTTATTGATATAAAAGAGAGTTATTACTTTAATAGAATTTTAAGCATCTTAATTATTACTTAACTAATGTTAGAGTTATATATTAATTAAACTTTAAGTTTAACTTTATAAATAAAGTTAAGTAGTTAGGCATATTTAATCAATTAGCCTTTAAGAAAAATTACCGGTAAAAAAAATGTATATTGTTTGTGGTAACAAGTTAGAATTATATATATATATATATATATATATATATATATATATAAAATGGAGCATTATTTTATATAAGTTGTTTATAATGTGTTAAGTAAATACTCTTCAAACTGTTTCTTTTTTTATCCATTATTTGTTTGGTGCAAATAAAAAATGTTTTACGAGTTTGTTTTAAAAAAAATTCAAAATTTAACAATGATTATTTATTCACTATTATTAAATGTGTTTATTAATTTAGTGTAAATATCTTTTATATTTATCTTAAATTATTATTATAATTGGTGCATGTTAGATGTTACTTTACCTATTTTTATTTTTATTTTTTCAAATTAGTATTAGATTTTACTTTCTTATATCATTTTAAAACTAAGAGAAATTATGATTATCAATGATATGTAACAATTAAAATTATATTATTAAAAGTAACTAAAAATTTTTGAATTGATAAAAATATAATTTATTTTTCATTATATTATTAAATTGATATTTAAAAATAATTATAATAATTTTTTACATTAATGATATATTGACAAGTCTACGGTAGTGATAAATTTTTTTACATAAAATAGAGTTATATAATAAAAGAAGTCTAGACATAAGTTTTCTTCATAATTATATAGAAGTGTTTACATAAAATATATAGTGAAAAGGGTATTTACCCGCTGTGTAAGGAAGAAGTCTATGGTAGTGATCATATTTTTCCTTAGTGATGAGTTTTTATTGATTTTATTACTTTGATAAATTTATATTATTTTATGATAAAGCTTCAAATCACAATTAACCTCATCTAGTATTATTTAATTAATTCATAGTTTTATTTTGTATTATATTTTAAAGATACATCTTTTTATTATTATTTTACATTAATAAATTACAATTTATTTATAATAATTATCATTTAAGTGTTAGAATTATATATCAAGTTAGCTCTATTAAGTAATATTGGACTGTTAGATATTTTCATCCAGTAGCATTTAAGCAAATCATGGGTAAAAAAATAAAGAAGGGAATAGAAGAAGAGAATATTCAGTGAGTTCTCTTTTAGCTGCTTCCTTGCCAATTGGTTTGTAGCAGTTTGAGCTTCAATAGTCGTTTATAAGTAGCTATTTATTTCAATATTTGTTTTTGTTTTTGTTGCTGCAACTGTTGCCACCAATTCCATTAATTTGTTGGTGCATTTTTATTCAACTATTGCCGCCATCTCATTGCCACCAATTGCAGCACTGTTTGCCATATAAACGTCATTTTGCAATTTTTGCAAAAATATAAAATTTGATCACATTCAATACTTTTTATTAGAGTTTAGTTTTTATAAATAATAATAATAATAATAATAATAATAATAATAATAATTATTATTATTATTATTATTATAGTTTATTATCTATTTAAAAAATATATAAATTGTACAGGATCTCAATACTCTTTTTTATCTCTCGAAATTTATAATTTATGTTTTTATATATTTTTATTTTTTTTCAAAATAACATAACTCTAATTTTATTAAAAAATTATTTTTTTAAAAATCGTTATAGTTTTAAATGATTTAATAAATTCCATTCATTTAATTTTGTTCTTGTTTTCAAATATATATATATAATCTATATATAGATAAAAATACATATTGTATTTAATAATGTTTCATAATTTTATATACAGCTACAAATAAAATACTTCATTAATTAAATTCCTAAAAATATTATAATTTTGTTTGAAAACTAAAATTTTAGATTAAAAATAATAGTTTTAAATATATAAATGAAATGCCCAAAATTATTCGAATTACAATATCTAAAGTATTTGAATTAACACCCATGTGTATATTTTCGATTCATATTCATATACACTAAGAATAATACCGAACAATAAATATAATAAATATGTAATATATAAATCATTAAAAATAAGAGATCAAATAGTGTTCAATGTTTAATTTTTTTAATGAATATATTTTAATTTAACATAATTTAATCATCTATTTTTATAATATCATTGGTTAGTTTAACCGTTTTAAGCAAAAGCAATTTTCAATTCTACTACTTCTTTCTTTCGCTATGACTGTTAACAAAATTAAAAGACAATAATTACACAATATGTTTTCACTCATAGACAACTATATGTTTTTAGTAAAACTTAAGAATAATAGATAGTTGAATGTATTTCTACAACATATTTACTCTTATAGACAATTATACGTTACATTATCTAGAGATGTTTCACTATTGTAAATATCTAATTTTGTCTGGATTTACGATTATGAGTTTATTAAACTTTGAAATCGTTGAATGAGAATTATAATATGGTTGTTTTTTATTTTAAGATTAAGTAAATTTAACTTCAACATTAAAATCAAATTGATTTTACAAGTTTTGGGCTTAAATTAATTTTGCAAGAGAATTTCATGAGATTGAATTTAAATTAAGTTTAAAATTATATTGAGGTTAATTTTAAAGTTGAAATCCAATTCAATTAAATTTTAAAAAACTCCGGCGGATATTTGGGTTTTTGGGAAATAGAATTTTTAAATAATTTTCAGAATAAAAATGTTTTGGGTTTTCTTTAATAGATATTTTATTTGGTTTTCATTAAACTAGTCTAAATCGGATCAAATCTAAATCTGTTCTGAATCCAAGTTTACTTGAGGTTCAAATCGGGTCAAGCCCAAAATCAAATCCAAACCAAGTCAAAATTGAGTCAAGTTCAAGAGTTCAAATTGGTTCAAGGGCCACAAAACCCACATGTTTATGAAATGTCAGGATAAGATTTAAGGTAGCCGACTACCCGCACGTGGGGAAATAGAAGGTCAAACAGCATTAAAGTGGTATTTACCACCACTTGTTACTTTTTTATTACATATTACATTATATTTATCATATATAATTTTATTTTCGAAATACATTAAAATATAAAAAGAAGCACAAAAATAAAAAAATGGAAAATACCGAAAATCCAAAAAATAAAAATTGGAAAAAATCAGAATTTTTTTTTAAAAAGTGAAAACTTTGAAGAAACTTGGGATAAGAACAAAAAAGTGAAATCTATTATTTTTGACCAACTATGAAAAACCTTGGCCTCTCCAAATTGAATTAAGCATTAAAAAGGAAAATTTTTAACAACACTATAAAAAGCCCTGCAAAAAATTGAAAAAAAAGATAGAGAAGCAAGAATCGAAAATCAACAAAAGAATACATCAACACTGTTAAAATATCAATTGACCGGGTGAATTAAACATATATGCCGTTTTGATTTTAAAATTAAGTGGCCAAAATTTATTAGGATATATCGTTTTTAGGAGGGAAATAATCTTATAGGACGCATTTTCAAGGCAGCAATAACTTTCTCTCTAACAGGCACAATTTAATAGCAACACTCCAACAATCATATTTTTTTTCTATATAAATCTCTCTAAACTTCATTATTTCCAATACAAATTTATTTTCTCAAATCTCAAGTCTCTAAATTCTTAATTTTCTCAATAATTTTGTTTTAAATCTTTCTCTGAATCATATTCTCTTAAATTTTATTTTATTCCTTATAATTTGTACAATGACAAATCAACCTATTAGGTTGGATGACAAGCACATCTCTGGCGTTCAATTACAAATAATAAGAAAATATTATTAAATTATTAAATTTTAATTAGTTAATTATTATGCTGTTAACATTATTAATTTTTTATATTTATATATTCAAGCTGAAGATTGGGTTTTGGAGACATACATACATAATTTAAGTGTGAGTGCACTGGTTTCTATTTATGGACACTTGCAAGATGCGAGATCCTTATACGTGGCTCGCATGCTTAGGGGGACTAAATTGGATCTCCCACTTATCAGTGCTTTGGTGGAAAGATGGAGACTTGAGATACACACATTCCATCTTTCCTGCGGTGAGTGTACAATTACACTCAAAGAGTTGATTTACAACTCGGTCTATTGGTCCATAGGGAAGTTGTTATAGGGCCAGTGGCGAGTGCCGATTTGTCACATCTCGAAAATCGGGTTAGTAGAACTGGGTTAGTGGACTGAATATCCGATTAGGATACAAAAATTAGGTTAAAAGTGTTTAATAATAAAATAAAATATTAAAATAATTATCGGGTCTAAATATTTAAGTTATGAAATTAGAATTAAGTGTTTAGTCATTAATTTTCTTAAAACAGATTTTAGAAATGATATCAAATTTGAAAATAATTAAAGGAATGTGTTTTAATTAAAAAAAATGACTTGTTTGAAAAAAGTGGAAACTGGAAATGGCCAAAAAGGCAATTGTCCAATCTTTTCTATCTTTTCTGTAACAGCCCGTTTTTAGTCAAATCAGAACAGTGATTTTGGGACCACAAATTAGAGGTCAAAATATTTATTTTATTATTATTTTAAGGTCTATAGCATGAATATATGATTGTGTGAAAATTTTGTGAAGTAATTTTATCGTTTGAATGCTTAATTTGGTAAAAAAGACTAAATCGCGTAAAGTGTAAAAGTGGAGTTCTATTAGCTAAAAGTGTTTAATAGCTATAGAACCTTAAAGTTAAGGTCCTTATGTTGTAATTATACCGCTAATGGAATCAGTGGACAATTATGGACAACTATTATGTGATTTTAATGGTTTTATATTATGGTTAAAAAGGTAAATTAATAATTAAAGGTTAATATTAATTAAAACAAAACAAAAAGGTTTTCGTTTTATTCATCTTCTTGGCCAAATGAAGCATGGAGAAAAGCCATTTTAGAGCTTGAAAATTTCGGCAACTTCAAGGTTCAATTATCAAGAAAGGAGAAATACGGACTTAGATTAGGGAAAGAACAAAGTTACGGAATAGTAGACTCGATTCGCCATTTTAACATCCGAGGTAAGTTCGTATGTTATAATTTCATTTCAAATGTATTCTATATGCGTTGATATATTATAAATTGTGATTATGTGACTTCAGGCAAGTTTGGGAATGATTTGATGATGATTCGATAGTTGGAAGTCCGGTTGAACCTTAGGAATAGTTTAAGATGCTAGTGAAATGTCATTAGGGATACTTTGAGTTGGCTTTGGGCCATGATATAGCACTTCGGGTGCGAGATAAACCGATCTGGCTTCGAGCCATGCATATCAGCTGATTTGGCTTCGAGCCGTGATATCAGTATTTCAGATAAGTTACCTTGATTTGACTTCGAGCCATGGTATATGTATTTATCGTGTGAGACCCTTGAGTATCCAGCTTCTATTTTGAATGGTTCAACGGGTAAATGAAATATGAGAATGTATATGAGGTTGGTACGAGATGATACAAGTATGTGTATAAACTATTTTAGTATTGAATCAAAGAAATGAGAATGGAAGTATATAGTTTTGTGAATGAGCATTTGAAAGGTTTGATTGTTAAGCAAAGCTACATATTGTTGTATTCAAATTATTAATTTATGTTTATGTGATTGCATAGAGTTTATTTCATACAAGCTTACTAAGCTTTATAGCTTACATTGTTTATTTTTCTTGTGTTTTATAGTATTATCAAAGCTAGCTCGTATTCGGGGACCGTCGGAGATCGCATCACACTATCCACCTATCTTTTGGTACCTATGAACTTGGTATTTTAAGTATATGGCATGTATAAGGACTTTGGTCATTTTGGTTATGTTTTGGTAATGACTTTGGCCAAATGAATTGCCTTGTAAATGTACATGTTTTGGTCTGTATATATAATCATATGAGTTGGCTTAGGATGGTGAATTTGATGATGTATATAAGTGTGCAAATGACTTTCGTTTTGAGTTGGTAAATGACCAATATTGTATGATTGAAGTTGAATTCATGCTGCTTGTTGTGAATAGGTAAATTGAATGTCAATAGGTGATGATTTGTGATTTGGTCTGCTATTGAAATTAGACCAAATAATGCATATTTGAGTTTAGTTATGTTGATGTTGAAGTAATTGGTATTTGGTATGTTTTGAATAAGTAAAACATGAGTTTATAAACATGTTGGTTGTTAGTATTGGAAATGGTATGAATTAGCCTTGATTATGGCTAAATGAGATGTTCAATTCTGCTATGATTTGGTGCCATTTTAGTTGTGTAGGTATATGCATATTTGAGTGGCAAATTGGCTTGGTAAATAGCCTATTTTTGTCTACACGGGTAGAGACATGGGTGTGTGTTTCAACCGTGTGTGACACACGGTCAAGTACACGGCTGTGTGTCCCCTAGTGTTGAGTTTGAAAACAAGTCAGTATGCTCCACATGGCTTCATACATAGGCATGTGTGTGGCATAAGTCAGTATACCCTACAAGTTTGGCACGGCCTAGCACACGGCCTGGTACACGGGCGTGTGTAGCCATTTTTAAGGCACACGGGCTAGTCACATGGGTGTGTGTGTTGGCCGTATGACCCAAGTTAGAGAGTTACACGGGGTTGGACACGGACTGGGACACAACCATGTGCTCCCACTTTGAATGTCTACACAGCCTGTGACACGGGCGTGTGTCCCTTGTTTTGAGGAAAAAAATTCTAAGTTTCGTAAAGTTTCATAAGTTATTGGTTTATTCCCAAACCACCCCCAAAGTATGCTTAGGGCCTCGTAGGTTTGTATTAGGGACAAATTGATTGAGATTGAATGATGAATGGTTGAATTGAGAAAATGTTTGCTCAATGATTGTTTAATTATTTTATAAGTTAGGTAACGCTCCGTAACCTTATTCTAGCGTTGAATATGGGTGAAGAGTGTTACATTTATTGGTATCAGAGCTACAGTTTAGTCGATTCTAGGACTAATGTAGCGTATATGAGAGTCTAGCTATACATGCCATATATAAACTGTGATAGTGTGATGACTTCTGACATTTTAAAATGTGTTTTCATATAGTAAATGGATCAAAATCGAGCTATAGCTAATGAGGTTGAAAGTAATGCGCCCGCTCCCGCTCAAGGGATAGCGCGTCTAATTTTAGACCCGTATTGGGTAGCCAAGGAGGAGAGGCTAGAGAAGCCTTCTTCCAAATGATGAACGAGTGGTTCACAAAATATATTTGAACGAACCCGGTTACTCAACAACCTCCACCCCCTCCTAATCCCCAACCGGTTCCTGTAGCTCCTCAAGGAGTCTAGCTTTTAATATTGAATAAGCCTCCAGTTGATAAGATTCGTAAACACGGAGCTGAAGAGTTCAGAGCTAATGTTGACGATGATCCTGAGAAAGCCAAGTTTTGTCTTGAAAACACTATCAGAGTATTTGATGAACTTTCTTGCACACTAGATGAATGTTTAAAATGTGCTATATCACTGTTGAGAGACATAGCGTATCAGTGGTAGAATACGCTAAGTATCAGTAGTGTCGAGAGAGAGAGTCACTTGGGAGTTTTTTTAGACCGAGTTTAGGAAGAAATATATAAGCCAATGGTTTCTGGATAAAAAACATAAAGAGTTTTTAGAACTGAAACAGACTTTGTAACATCCCAATTTTGGGCCTAGTCGGAACAGTGGTTTCGGGACCACAAATCTAAGGTTGAAAAATTACTTTAATATCATTTTTGGTGTTTATAGCATGTGAATATGTATGTCTAAAAATTTTGTGAGCTAATTTTATCGTTTAATAGCTCAATTTGTGAAAAAGGACCAAATTACGTAAAATGCGAAAGTTGTGTTCTATTAGATAAAGGTGTTAAATAGCTATAGAAATTAAAATTTGAGGTCCTTAATGATTAATTAGACCATTATATGTGTGTATGGCTATACATAAAGAGTAATAAATAAAGTCAAAATTTGGTATAGGTTTGGTATTTGATGATAAAAGCAAAAACTAATAAAAAAAAACAAATGGTCATCTTTCTTCTCCATCTTTCCATCGAAATTGTAAGGAGAAAAACCTTCATGGAAGCTTGAAATTTTTAGCAACTTACAACCCTTACTAGCAAGTCATTTTGATGGTCATTTTGGTTGATTTTTGTGTTTTTGAAACCCTTATAGCTTAATCTAGCTAATGAGGGGACTATTTTGCACTATGGTTGAAAGTCTAGAGTTTTTCCATGGGAGCATTAATGTTTTTTGCTAAATTTTTATGGAATAAAATGAATCTTAGTTGTTAAATAAACAACTTTTGTTAAGTGATTTTATGAAAACACAAAAAAGGACCTTTTTGTGAAAGTTGTAAAATAGGTGGTAAATGTGTGAAATAACTAAAATTGTGAGCTGTTATAAGCTTAATAAAGGTTCAGCTAGGCTTGGGTAGTGAAGAAATTTGATGAAAATCATTTTACGAGCCTAAGGGCTAAATTGTAATTATGTGAAAGTTTAGGGGCAAAACTACAATTTTGCCAAAATATGATTTATGGGCTGTTTTGAATAATGTGATAATTAAATAAGTGAAATTTGTTATTATAGATGAAGAAAGACGGAGTTCGGGCCTAGACTGGGGAAAGAGCAAGCTTTTAGACTAAATCAAATTAGTTGTCCATATTTTGTACCGAGGTAAGTTTGTATATAATTGGTATAGCATTCTATTATGTATTTAACAGTTAATGTTGCATGAATGGTATATTTTTCCTTGTGAATATTATGGATGTTGCCCGATAAAGAATTGAGGTGAGAAAAATCGGTTGAACCTTGAGAATACTTAGGGTATATATATCACGTCATTTGAGTTGAGGAGATCCCGTATAAGACCATATCCAGGATATGCCATTGGCATCGGTATGTGTTATCGTGTAAGACCATATCTGGGATATGGTGTTGATAAGAGATCCCATGTAAGACCATGTCTGGGACATGGCATTGGCATCGGCATATGAGATCCCATGTAAGACCATATTTGGGATATGACATTGGCATCTTACTATGTGAATGAGGTTTCCCGAGTATCCCTTAGTATTCCAAGTGGTTCAATGGATAGTCCAAGGATATGTCAAGGAAATGACAAGATATGATCATGTTGAAAGGGTACAGGTATGTACGTCAAGGTCGTAGTAATTGAGATTACGAAATGATAGGACTTCAGTAAGATGAGAATGAAGGAGTTATGACCTTGAGTTCTATTAAACCTCATATAAATTGAATGACATAGGATATGATTACGATGGTTATTGAGAAGGAGGTGATTTATGTTATGTTATGTATGTGTGAGAAAATGCATATTCTTATTGCTTATTAATTTCATGCAAACTTACTAAGCGTTATGCTTACTCCCTCTCTTTTCCATTTTCTTATAGTATCACCAAGCTAACTCGGGGATCAAAGTACGTCGGAAGCTTGTTCACACTATCGAATGGATTATTTGGGTATAGTTAGTCTTAACATTTTGAATATGGCATGTATAGGGACTTGGTCTTTTTGTTATATGTCATATTGGTCTAGCCAAATGTGTTGGCTTATAATGATAGTTGATTCATTTTGTATATGGCCATGAGATATGGTTCATAGTGATTATTGGGTTGTAAATCTATTCATCTATGTATGTGTGTGTCCATTTCCATTATGATATGGCCTCTGGTTATTGATGTTGAATGATGATGAATGTCACGTGTGTGTGTGAGTTGGTATGAAAATGCGTGCATGCAAGTCTAAGAAATATTACTTATTTGTATATGTGTGTCGGTAAGATTTGATGTGTCATAATAGAGAGTCTTAAACAAGCATAATGTGAGGACAAGTTGTCATGTATAAGCTATGTCTATGAGTATTTAAGTATCCTTGAAGTCACATATGTGTTTGTACAAGTAAGGGTGGCAATTGGCTTAGAAAATAGCCTTAAAATTGTCCATACGAGTAGACACATGGGCGTGTGTCTAGGCCATGTGTGACACACGGTTTGCCCCATGGGCGTGTGATTCAACCGTGTGTCCCTTGCACCCTAATTATGCAAGTCAGTATGCCCAGTAGTAAAACATGGGCAGAGACACAGCCGTGTGTCTCAGTCGTGTGAGAGACACGGCCATAGGACATGGGCATGTGCCCATGCCATGTGAAGTCTGCACTTAATTTTTAGAATTTAATTGGCCAAATGGCCTAAGTACATGAGCGTGTGACCTGGCCGTGTGACCTTATTTGGTTGATGACGTCATAGTTAGAGAGTTACACGGGCTGAGGACACGGGCATGTCCTAAGCCACACAGGCGTGTGAAATCCACACGGCCTACCACACAGGCGTGTGGCCCTCTATAGTGTGAAAAATTCTCTAAGTGTTGTAAAAGTTTTGAAAGTTCTTGGTTTAGTCCCGAACCACGTCTAGAGTATGTTTGGGCATTGAGGGCCCATATAAGGGATGAAATGCATGTAAATGAATGGTTTTAATTTGGGAAAAATTTTATGACTTGGTTCTACATGTTTGCTTACGTTCAAGTTCGTAATGCCTCGTAACCTATTCCAGCGTCGGACATGGGTAAGGGGTGTTACAAACCCATATGACCGTAACTGAGTATGAGAGAGAATTTGTACGGTTGAGTAAATATGCTCGGGAGTATGTTTCTACTGAAGAGATTATGTGCAAGTGGTTTGTTGATGGGTTGAACGACGATATTAAACTTCTGGTCGGGATTTTGGATTTGAAAGAATTTGTTGTGTTAGTTGACTGGGCTTGCAAAGACAAAGACTTTAGCCGAGAAAAGAGGAAAGTTGATTCAGAGGCTAGAGATTCAAGAAAAAGACCATTGAATAAACCCTATTATTCTTCATCAAAGAGATCTCGAGATTCGTATAGTCAATCGAATGCATTAGTGGGACACTAGAATAAAGATCGTAGAAATCAACATGTATGTCCTAAAACCCAAGCTACTTCTGTCTCGAGTGTTGGCAGTGTGAGAAATATCAAACCTGAGTGTCAATAGTGTGGGAGACGACATTTTGGAGACTGCTGGAATAAGAGTAGTAAAGCTTGTTTTAAATGTGGCTCTCGCCAGATCACTTTATTAGAGATTGCCCAGAGTTATCCGAGAAAGATAAATTCCAGAATGCTAGATCGAGCAATATAACTGCCAGAGGGAGATCCTTGAGAAATATGGGGAATGTGCCCAGTGGTAGAGTTGTGACTAGGGACTCAGCTATGAGATCCGAAGCTAGAGTATAACAGCCCGATTTTGGGGCTAGTTGGAACAATGGTTTCGGTACCATGAATATAACGTAGAAAAATTCATTTTTATCATATTTTTATGGTCTACAATTTTATGGAACTATTCAGTGAAAATCTCATTTGAAAATTTTGACGTTTGGGCACTCAATTTAGTCAAAAGGATTAAATCGTAAAAAGTGTAAAAAGTTGAGTTCTACTTGTTAAAGGTGTTCAATTGCTATGAGATTTTAAATTAGAGGTCTTTAGTTGGTAATTAGACCATTGGATAAGTTAGTGGACAAAAATGGACATGAATAGGTAAAATTTCAAAGTTATGCATTAAAGGCATTTTAGTCATTTGGTAAATAAAATAATAAAAAGGAAAAATAAAGCCAAATTTTGCTCATCTTTCTTCAACCTTGGTCGAAAATTTGAAGAACACCATAGATAGGGTTTCTTCAAATTTCAAGCTTGATATTAAGTGCATCCTAGCCCCGTTTTTAATGCTCTTTACATTTTTTAAGTCGTTATCATCCGATTTACCTATTTCTACCATTAATTTGGAGTAGGGTTCATGTTTAAAAATTTACCCATGTGTGACATGTGTGTATTTTGATGTTTGATGGAAGATATTGTATATTTAAGGTGTGATAAACAACTTTTACTAAGTGATTTTTAGTGAAAATGCATAAAAAGGAATTATTGTAAAAGTTGTAAAAATGGGTAGTAGAAATGTGATTTGATGAAAAATGTGGGTTGTTATTAGCACGATTTAGGTTCGGTTAGGCTTGGATAACAAAGAAAATGGATACATTTCATTTTACGAGCCTAAGGACTAATTTGTAAAAATGTGAAAACTTAGGGGCAAAACTATAATTTTGCCATAATGTGAATTATGGACAGCATTGAGTAGTGTGATAATTAAATAAGTTAAATTTGCTATTATAGATCAAGAAAAATGAATTTCGAACCTTGATCGGGGGAAGAACAAGGTTATTGACGATTAGGTCCATTTCCTACTATTTTGTACCGAGGTAAGTTTGTGTGTAAATAATACAATTTTATATTATGTATTTAATTCTTAATATTACATAAATTTTACGATTGTTTCTATGGAAATATTCAACGAAGTTTCGACAATGAGAAAATTCCTTTTGAACCTTAGGAATAGTTTAGGATACAAGTGAAACTAGGAAACCATGTGTTATGTGATCTATGCTGGTCATGTACATCCTACCGGTGGCTGGGTAGTCCGGCATGTGTTACGGATACCTGACAGCTTGTGTGAGCAGCTCGTGTAGCTACGTCTTGATTGACAGCTTGTGTGAGTAGGCCCGTGATTAGCTCGTGTGCGAGCCCTATGTGTTATAAGATATGAGGTAGCATTGGCTACATATGTGAAACTTACGTGCAAAACTTTCCGTGTATCCGATAGCATTCCAAGTGTTCAACGAGTAATCCAAAGAGTATGTCAAAGATGACAAAGTATGTGACTATGTTACAAGTTGGTACATGTATGTATGTAAATCTCATGAGTATGGACTTTAGTATGAGACGAACTCTTGGTATGAATGCTAATGAGTAAGTTATGCCCAAGATACATAATGATATTTATGTTAACATATGTTAAGTAGTTATATGATTAATGTATGATTTATGTTGCTTATTATTTGTATGCAAACTTATTAAGCTTTAAAGCTTACTCCCTTTTTCTTTCCATTCCTTATAGTGTCGCCAAGCTAGCTCAGGGATTGAGGGATGTCAGAGCTCGATTCGCACTATCAAATGATTGTTTTGGGTACACTTGGTTTCAATATTTTGAGTATATCATGTATAGGGACTTGGTCATTTGTTATGTGTCATATTGGTTTAGCCAAATGTGTTAGCATTGTAATGGTTAATGATTCATTTTGCATATTGCCATTGGAAGTTGGCTAATATTAATGTTATTGGTCATTAGTATGTTTATGTGATGATGCTTGTCATGAAGATGACATTGACATGAATGGAAAAGAAAGTATGTGATGTTTTTGCATGATAGACATTAGTATGTGTAACTGATGTATTGACATCTTGTTTATGGCTAATTTGGTTGTATGTATATTCTTGGATTTGGTGTTGCTTGATGTTGTGCAAGTTGGTGCAAGTAAGGGTGGAAAAATGGCTTGGTAAATAGCCTTATTTTGGCCACACGGGTAGAGATACGGCAGTGTGTCTCAGCTGTATGAAGGACACGACCTAGGCGCATGGACGTGTGTCTAGGGCGTGTAAAGTTTACACCTATTTCTTGAAAAATTTCAAAAATTAAATTCGCCACACGGCCTAGCGCATGGGCGTGTGACTTGGCCGTATGACTCCCTTTGGTGCATGACGTCATAAACAGAGAGTTACACGGGTTAGAGACACGGGCGTGTGTGACCACACGGCCAACCCACATGGGTGTGTCCCAAGTCACACGGGCTGTGACCCTATTTTGATGAAATTTTTTTCTAAGTGTTTTAAAAATTTTGAAAGTTCTCGGTTTAGTCCCAAACCACTTTTAATGCATGTTTTGGGCCTCGCAGGCTCGTTTTAGGGACGATATGTTTGTAAATGAAAACTTTTAAATTTGGATGGAAATTTATGTCTTGATTTTGTATGTTAGTTTGTGTTTAAGTCCGGTGATGCCTCGAACCTTTTCTGACATCGGATACGGGTAAGGTGTGTTACATTTAGTGGTATCAGAGCTACGGTTTAGTTAGTTCTCAGGCTAACGTAGCTTGTGTACAAGTCTAGCTATACATGCCATCTATAAATTATGATAGTGTGACGACTCCTAACAATTTTAAACTGTGTTTTCTTATAGTAATGGATCCCAGTCGAGCTGTGGTAGATGATGTAGAAGGTAATACGTCGGCTCCCGCCCAAGGGACGGTGCCAATTGAGAGTAGACCCGTAACCGTCAGTCAGGGAGGAGAGGCTCAGGAAGCTTTCTTCCAGCTGACGAATGAGTGGTATACAGAATTTATTCGAACAAATCCAAATGCCCAACATTTTCCACCCCATCCAAATCCTCAACCTGTTCCTATAGTGCCTCAAGGTATGGACTTTATGAGATTGAATAGAACCCCGGTTGACAAGATCAGAAAGCAAGGGGCTGAAGAATTTAGAGCAAATGTCGATGATGATCCCAAAAAAGTAGAATTTTGGCTCGAGAATTCTATTAGAGTATTTGATGAATTATCTTGTACACTCGATGAATGCTTGAAATGTACTATATCTTTACTGAGGGACACAACATATCACTGGTGGAAGGCACTAGTATCTGTAGTTCCGGAAGAGAGGGTTACATGGGAATTCTTTTAAGAGGAGTTTCGAAAGAAGTATATATTAGTGAACGATTCATCGATCAGAAGCGTAAAGAATTTCTTAAGCTGAAATAGGGCCGCTTGTTAGTTGCTAAGTATGAAAGAGAGTTTGTTTGGCTCAGCAAGTATGCTAGAGAGTGTGTTCCTTCCGAAGCTATTATGTGAAAATGTTTGAAGATGGGCTTAATGAAGACATCAGATTGTTAGTGGGTATTCTTGAGCTGAAAGAATTTGTTGTGCTCATTGAGCTGACTTGTAAAGTAGAGGAACTGACAAAGAGAAGAGAATAGCTGAATCTGAAGCTAAAGATGCAAGAAAGAGGCCGATGAGTAAGTCGTTCCAATCTCAGTCTAAGAAATCTAGAGAGATGCATTCTCGTTCTTATGCTTCAGTTGGGTTTTCAAATAGAAACCGTGGAAATCAATATTCGGGTTATAAAGCTCAGACTACTTCTATTGCGTGCGTTGGTAATCAACCCAATAGGCTTGAATGTCCACATTGTGGAAGATGTCACCCCGGCAAATGCCGAATGAATGACCAAGCTTGCTTTAAGTGTGGTTCCTAAGATCACTTCATTAAAGATTTCCTAGAGATGATTGGGAAAAAGAAGTTTTAGAGTATAAGGCCGAGTAATAGTGCTTCTAGAGGAAGACCCCCGAGAAATACCAGGAATGGAGCTAGCAACAAAAATGTAATGAAGGATTCAGCTACAAAATCTGAAGCTCGAGCATCTGCTAGGGCTTATGCCGTTCGTTCTCGTGAGGACGCATTTTCTCCCAATGTTACATCGGTACTTTTTCTCTTTATGATACTATTGTTATTGCTTTGATTGACCTAGGATATACCCATTCATATGTATGCATGAATTTGGTAATTAGTAAGAATATGCCTGTTGAGTCTACGAAATTTATGATTAAGGTATCAAACCCTTTAGGCAAATCATGTATTAGTTGATAAAGTATGCAAGAAATCTTCTTTGATGATTAGAGGTCACTATTTTTTGGCTGACTTGATGTTGCTGCCGTTTGATAAATTTGATGTTATATTTGGTATGGATTGGTTAACTATGCATGATGCTGTAGTAAATTGTAGACAAAAAGTCATTGAATTGAAATATGAAAATGGTGAATTTCTTCGAGTTGAATCAGATGAGTCAGATAGATTGCCAATTGTGATTTCTTCGATGTCTGCTTAGAAATGCATAAGAAAAGGTTGTGAAGCATATCTTGCTTATGTGTTGAATACAAAAGAATCTGAATTGAAAATTGAATCAGTGCCAGTAGTGTGTGAATATTCAGATGTGTTTCCTGAAGAATTGCTAAGTTTGCCTCCAATTAGAGAAGTTGAGTTTGGTATTGATTTAGTCCTTGGGACTACACCGATATCGATAGCTCCGTATAGGATGGCTCCGACTAAATTGAAAGAATTGAAAGCTCAGTTGCAAGAGTTGATAGATAAAGGTTTTGTGAGACCTAGTTTTTCACCTTGGGGTGCACCGGTATTGTTTGTAAAGAAGAAAGATGGATTTATGAGACTTTGCATCGATTATCGACAGCTTAATAAAGTGACTATAAAGAACAAGTATCCCTTGCCGAGAATTAATGACTTGTTTGATCAGCTGAAAGGGGAAACAGTGTTTTCAAAGATAGATTTGAGATCTGGATACTACCAGTTGAAAGTTAAAGAGTCGAATGTGCCAAAGACTGCTTTTAGGACAAGGTACAGGCACTATGAATTTCTTATTATGCCTTTCGGACTAACAAATGCTCCTACAGTTTTTATGGACCTAATGAACCAAATTTTTCGACCATATTTAGATAAGTTTGTGGTTGTTTTTATTGACGGCATACTAATTAATTCTTAAGATGAGACAGGGCATGCCGAGCACTTGAGAACTATTTTGCAAACTTTGAGAGAAAAACAATTATATGCTAAGTTTAGTAAAAGTGAGTTTTGGCTTGGGGAAGTTAGATTTTTAGGACACATTATTTCAGGTGATGGTATTCGAGTTGATCCGAGCAAGATTTCTGCTATTGTTGAATAGAAACCACCAAAGAATGTATCTGAGGTTAGAAGCTTTTTGGGATTAGCCGATTATTACAGACAGTTTGTTAAAGGATTTTCTATGATAACTACTCCTATGATGAGATTGCTGCAAAAGGATGTTAAGTTCGAATGGTCTAAAAAATGTCAGCAAAGTTTTGAGAAATTAAAGGCATTATTGACTGAGGAACCAGTTTTAGTACAACCTAAATTAGGGAAAGAGTTTGTAATTTATAGTGATGCATCATTGAATGGATTAGGATGTGTGCTGATGCAAGAGGGCAAAGTGATAGCTTATGCCTCGAGACAGCTGAAACCACACAAGAAGAACTACCCGACGTATGATTTAGAGTTGGTGCCATTGTGTTTGCTTTGAAGATTTGGAGACATCATTTGTACAGTGAGAAATGTCATGTCTTTACCGATCATACAAGTTTAAAGTATCTGATGACTCAAAAAGATCTGAACTTGTGACAACGGAGATGGCTTGAGTTATTAAAAGACTATGAGCTTGTGATCGATTACCATTCAGGAGAGGCGAATGTAGTAGCCAATGCTTTGAGTAGGAAATCTTTATTTGCTTTGAGGGCCATGAATACACAGTTGACTTTCTCCGATAATGGTTTGATTCTAATCGAGTTGAGAGCTAGACTGATGTTTCTTCAGCAGATTTACGAAGCTCAAAAGTGTGACAGTGATTTGTAAGCCAGGAGAATTCAGTGTGAATCGGGCGATGACTCAGAATTTCAGATTGACTCTGATGATTGTTTGAGATTCCGAGGTAGGATATGTGTTCCTAAAGATACAGAGCTAATTCAGAAGATTCTTAATGAGGCACATAGTGGTTGTTTGTCTATTCATTCGGGCAGTACAAAAATGTATTTTGTTTTGAAGAAAATGTATTGGTGGACAGGCATGAAACAAGATATCTCGGAGTTCATTTCGAAATGCTTGATTTGTCAACAAGTAAATATCGAACACCAAATACCTTAGGGTTTACTTCAACCTGTGATGGTTCCCAAGTGGAAATGGGATAAAATTACCATTGATTTTGTGACAGGTTTACATTTGACTCTAAAAAAAATGGATGCTGTTTGGGTTGTCGTGGACAGATTGAAGAAATTGACTCATTTTATACCGGTACATATTGATTATTCACTTGATAAGCTTGTTGATATGTACATTGCTAAAATTGTTAGACTTCATGGAGTACCTATTTCTATTATATCAGATAGAGATCTGAGGTTTACTTTGCAGTTTTGGAAAAAGTTATAAGAAGTTTTGGGTACGAAATTAAATTTTAGTACAGCTTTCCATCCGCAAACCGATGGTCAATCCGATAGGGTAATTCAGATTTTAGAAGATATGCTTCGATGTTATGTTCTAAAATTCCAAGGTAGTTGGGAAAAAATCTACCGTTGGTTGAATTTGCCTACAACAATAGTTTTCAGTCAAGTATAAAAATGGCACCTTATGAGGCATTGTATGGCCGAAAATGCTGAACTCCATTGTACTGGACAGAGCTCAGAGAGAATCAGATTCACGGGGTTGATTTATGATTGTTTGAAAGCCGCTTCAAATAGAAAAAAGTCGTACACAGATTTGAAAAGAAAAGAGATTGAATTTCAGATCGGTGATAAGGTATTTTTTAAAGTACCTCCATGGAAGAAAATTCTAAGATTTGGCTGTAAAGGCAAGTTAAGTCCGTAATTTATGGGGTCGTATGAGATTACCGAAAGAATATGACCGGTAGCATATCGGTTAGCTTTTCTATCTGAGTTGGAAAGGACCCACAACGTGTTTTATGTGTCTATGTTGCACCGTTATAGATTAGACCCTTCGCATGTGACTTCACTGACAGAAGTTGAGATTCGTCTGGATCTGACTTACAGAGAGGAACCGATCAAGATATTAGCCCAGAAAGTAAAATAGTTGAGGAATAGAGGTATAACTCTTGTGAAAGTGTTGTGGCAAAGGCATGGGGTTGAAGAGGCTACTTGGGAGCCCGAGGAGGCAATGAGAAAACAGTACCCAAATCTATTTTCCAGTAAGATTTTTGGGGACAAAAATCCCTGAAAGGGGAGAGTTGTAACAGCCTAATTTTGGGGCTAGTCAGAATAGTGGTTTCAGGACCACGAATTCGGCATAAAAAAAATTCGTATTTATTATATTTTTATTGTCTACAAATATATGGAACTATTCTGTGAAAATCTCGTTCGAAAATTTTGACGTTTGGGCACCTCAATTTAGTCAAAAGGACTAAATCGTAAAAAGTGCAAAAAGTTGAGTTCTACTTGTTAAAAGGGTCCAATTGCTATGAGATTTTAATTAGAGGTCCTTAGTTGGTAATTATGTATTTAATGCTTAATATTGTAGAAATTGTATGATTGTTTCTATGGAAATATTCAACGAAGTTTCGACGATGAGAAAACCCCTGTTGAACCTTAGCAATAGTTTAGGATAAAAGTGACATGCCACTAGGAAACCATGTGTTATGTGATCTATGTGAATCCGGGTGCTGGTCATGTATATCCTACCAGTGGCTGGGTAGTCTGGCATGTGTTACGGATACCTGACAGCTTGTGTGAGCAGCTCGTGTAGCTATGTCTTGACTGACAATTTGTATGAGGTAGCATTTGCTACATATGTGGCACTTACTTGCAAGACTTTCCGTGTATCTGATAGTATTCAAAGTGTCTAAGGAGTAATTCGAAGAGTATGTCAAAGATGACAAAGTATGTGACTATGTTACGAGTTGGTACAGGTATGTATGTAAATCTCATGAGTATGGACTTTAGTATGAGACGAACTCTTGGTAAGAATGCTAATGAGTAAGTTATGCCTAAGATACATGATGATATTTATGTTAACTTATGTTGAGTAGTTATATGATTAATGTATGACTTATGTTGCTTATTATTTGCATGCAAACTTACTAAACTTTAAAGCTTATTCCCTTTTTCTTTCCATTCCTTATAGTGTCGCCAAGCTAGCTCGGGGATCGAGGGACATCGAAGCTTGATTCACACTATCAAACAATTGTTTTGGGTACACTTGGTTTCAATATTTTGAGTATGGCATGTATAGGGACTTGGTCATTTTGTTATGTGTCATATTGGTTTAGCCAAATGTGTTGGCATTGTAATGGTTAATGATTCATTTTGTATATTGCCATTAGAAGTTGGCTAATATTAATGCTATTGGTCATTAGTATGTTTATGTGATGATGCTTATCATGAAGATGAAATTGGCATGAATGGAAAAGAAAGTATGTGATGTTTATGCATGATAGATGTTACTATGTGTAATTGATGTATTGACATCTTGTTTATGGCTGATTTGGTTTTATGTATATGCTTGGATTTGGTGTTGCTTGATGTTGTGCAAGTTGGTACAAGTAAATGTGGCAAAATGGCTTGGTAAATAGCCTTATTTTGGCCACATGGGTAGAGATACGGTCGTGCGTCTCAGCCGTGTGAAGGAGACGGCCTAAGCGCATGGGCGTGTGTCCAGGGCCTGTGAAGTCTGCACTTATTTCATGAAAAATTTCAAAAATGAAATTCACCACACAGCCTTGTACACGGGCGTGTGACTCCCTTCGGTGCATGACGTCATAAACAGAGAGTTACACGGGTTAGGGACACGGACGTGTATGACCACATGACCAACCCACACGGGCGTGTCCCAAGTCACACGGGCGTGTGACGCTGTTTTGATGAAAATTTTCTCTAAGTGTTTTAAAAATTTCTAAAGTTCTCAGTTTAATCCCGAACCACTTTTAATGCATGTTTTGGGCCTCGTAGGCTCATTTTAGGGACGATATGTTTGTAAATGAAAATTTTGAAATTTGGATGGAAATTTATGTCTCAGTTTTGTATGTTAGTTTATGGTTAAGTTCGGTGATGCCTCGAACCTTGTTTTGGTGTCCGATACGAGCAAGGGGTGTTACAAGGTGTACCTGCTAGAGCTTATGCTATTCGTGCTCGCGAAGAAGTATCATTGCCAGATGTTATCATCGGTACATTTTCTCTTTATGACACTCATGTGATTGCAGTGATTGATCCTGGATCAAATCATTATTATATCTATATGAATTTAGTGTTTAGTAAGAGTTTGCTTGTTGAGTTTGCTAAATTTGTGATTAAAGTATCGAACCCCTTAGGCAAATATGTTCTAGTTGATAAAGTATGCAAGAACTATCCTTTAAGGACTAGGGGTTACTGTTTTCCGGTTGACTTGATACTTTTTCCATTTGATGAGTTTGATGTGATTCTAGGTAAGGATTGATTGACTCTACATGATGCCATTGTGAACTATAGACGAAAGATTATAGAATTGAAATGTCATAATAATGAAATTCTTCGGATTGAATCTGATGAGTTGGGTGGATTTCCAATAGTAATTTCGTCAATATTGGCTCTGAGATATGTGAGAAAAGGTTGCAATGCATACCTAGAATATGTTTTAGATACCAAGGTGTCAGGAAAGAAGATTGAATCAGTGCCTATAGTTTGCAGGTATCCAGATGTATTTCCAGAAGAATTACCTGGGTTGTCACCGATCAAAGAGGTTGAGTTTGCTATTAAGTTAGTACCAGGAACTTCACCGATATCTATAGCTCCATACAGAATGGCTCCGATAGAATTGAAAGAGTTGAAAGCTCAATTACAAGAGTTAATAGATAGAGGTTTTGAACAACCGAGTTTTTCGCCCTGGGGTGTGCCTGTGTTGTTTGTAAAGAAGAAAGATGGGTCAATGGTAATGTGTATTGACTATCATCAGCTCAACAAGGTTACGATAAGGAATAAGTATTTGTGTGACAAGAATAAACGATTTGTTTGACCAGTTGAAATGTGCAATAGTGTTTTCGAAGATTGATTTCAGATCGGGTTATTATCAATTGAGAGTTAAAGACTCAGATGTGCCAAAAACTACATTCAGAATGAGGTACGGACATTATGAATTCTTGTTATGCCTTTTGGTTTGACTAATGCTCCTGCCATTTTTATGGATTTGATGAATCGAATATTTAGACCGTATTTAGACAAATTTTTTGTTATGTTCATTGACGATATTCTGATCTATTCACGAGATGAGTCTGAGTATGCTGAGCACTTGAAGATTGTGTTGCAAACACTGAAAGATAAGCAACTGTATGCTAAATTCAGTAAATGTGAGTTTTGGCTCGGGGAAGTTAGATTTTTGGGACATATTGTTTCTGTAATGCCCCAAACCTGACCCGAATGTTACGGCTGAATTTGGCACATCACATTGAAGTGTTTTAACGAAAACCATGTTTTCATTAAAGCCCTTCTAAAAATAAAAAGAAACCTTAACTACCTTTTTTAAAAAAACTCCTTTCAACCACTTGTTTAAAATATATGATTTTTTTGAAAACATGTCATTTTAAAATGTAGTTGCGGAAACGTAGAAGAGACATACTATGGATGAAGAAACCATGCTCAACTTCTTATAATTACATCACATAAAAATAATAATCCAAATAATAACCAAATGGAAAGCTTTATTACAATCCAGTCTGAAATCACTTAATAACTAGAAACTTATATGCTTTAAAATGAAAAAAAAAACAAATCTAAATTGTCTGCTATTTGGCCACCCGAGTCCTCCAAACATCAAACCTTCTCTTTTGAGCATCACACTGAAAATAAAATAAAGAGGGGTGAGTTTTTGCAAACTCGGTGTGTACAACCTCGACGAAAACAAGCATTCAAAAGTCATCATACATCAAACATGCAATGCAATGCAGTGCAACCCACCCCAATAATCCAATCGATACACTTCTGCTCCGTCCCCCTTTTTCACAACCTGTGGGGATATAAATATCGACCCACCCAACTGATACACATCAATGGTAGCCCGGTTGTGGAACTACCCAAGTTGCAGCAAGCTGCCAATCCCATATTGAGCTTAAAAGCCGTCGGTGGATCCACGGTTGTCAGGCAACCATTCGACCCTCATATACTCCTTCCGTTCCATAATTCCCACCCTATATGCAACCTAAGCAGAACATCATTTGTATACATGTCAGATCCATAAAACTTACATTCAACACCTAGGGGTATTTTGGTCATTTTCACCCTTAGGGGCATTTCGATAATTTTCCCTTAATTATGGTTTCCACTTACCTTGGCCTGTTAACAAGTTCTGCGAGCTAAGATGAACAAATACTATGCACCAGGTAGGATTCCAGAGAAGAGGAGGTGGGTCATTAAGATCGCTTAAGTACCAAGCTCTCCCTAGATCCAATCCTAGACATGCATATACCCGTTGGCACACTTTAACCCTTTGAACTGTCCACGGTCGCAAAATATTAATTAAGTCTTATGTAGTTATCATATGCTAGGCCCAAAACCCCTTACAAAGCCCAAACAAAGTCACATACCTGCATTTGGCCCATTAAGCCCAATCATATTCATATGGCCCACTAGGCCCAAATCACCTATATATGGCCCATTAGGCCCAAATCACATTTATTTGGCCCGCTTGGCCCAGTCACATTCATATTCATGCACGTATACAAATTCTCATCACATAGCATCAATATTCAATTTTTGCCTATTATGGGCCCAATGGCCCATCGGGCCCATTTAGCCCATTCCGGCCCTATAGCCAAATCACAACCCAAGCCCACCGAATCGCTCGTGGGTCTTAGGAAACCTATCAGTCTCCTCTTTACGAGTGTTCGTGCATTGGCAAGACTACCGTAGCCACACTTTCGACTTTTCGACATTTCGGCATTTCGACTTTTGTCGATTCGTAGGGTGTGTGCAGTGTATGTACACACCTGGTAAGCAAGCGTGATGCGATCTCCTTAGCCCCAAACCTTGCGCGATAAGTATAATAGCCCCTTCTTAAATCCCTAACCATAATCAACTTCTAGATCTGCACCAATCTTAACTATCGAAACAGGATAATAGGTGACTCGTATCCAACACAAGTCCCCTTACCTTAACTATGAACATTCGGCCACCTTAGCCAATGGGAGAGGAAAACTTACCACAATCGCAACACCTAAAGAACAATTTTGGTAGAGAGTTAAGATCCGAGATCCGATACTAATTCCCTACCACAGTTGATTAGAAAGAGTGAGGGATAATATTCGATACTTAGCAAAGAAAACCGATTGGAAGAGTAACACTTACACTAGATTCGGTCAAAGAGTATTCGGCTCTAGAGATCTGAATGGCATAATTACTTATTCGGCACCAAGGGAGAGAGGAAGAAGAATCGGCTAAACCCAAAAGTGGAACAAAGAAATCAGCACAAGAAAAATAAAAGGAGAACAAGGGTTTTCAGCTTTTGGAGAAATCGACAGAAAGAAAAGGAAGAAAACAAAAGGATTTTTAGCTTTTAGGGAAAAGGGTTTTCGATAACAGGGTGAAAGAAATTCGGCACTAACCTGGCAACCCTGCATTCGGCACTTATTTATAGCCCTTATAGCCGAATTACCTAGCCCTCAGTTCCCCATTTGGCTCCATCACTTCCCCCTTCTCATCTCCTCGTTTTTCTCCCTGATACCCCTTGATCCTTTCCTTAATTTTCTCTCCGGAACACTCCCCTTAGAGTCCATCTTTATGCCACTTCTAACCTTCTAGAAGGCCAAAATTAAACTCTTAAAAATACTAAGCTGGGATTCGAACCTTAGACCTCCTTGCTAGATATTAACGCCACCTCCCTACACTCTAAGTGGCATCACTTAGCCATTCCTCCACAAGGCTTTTTGATGTTATTTTCCCCTATCTTTATTAAAAACCCCAACTACATGCTAACCCTGATTCTTTTAATAATTAAATTATAATTTCTTCTACCTCCTAATTCGAACTCAAACCTTGTCCAAGACCTACCTTTGCGTAATTAACACTTAACCGGAATTACTAAGCACAAAAAGAAAAATTCACGATTTCAGGATTTTTGAGTTTCAGGATTTTTGGGTTTCGAGATTTTTGGGGCGTTACGATTTTGGTGGATGGCATTCGAGTTGATCCGAGCAAGATTTCAGTAGTTATTGACTGGAAACCCCCAAGAAATGTATCTGAGGTCAAAAGTTTTCTAGGATTGGCTGGTTACTATCGATGTTTCGTTAAAGGGTTTTCAATGATTGCTACACCGATAACCAGACTACTATAGAAAGATGTAAAGTTTGAATGGTCTGAGAAATGTCAACAAAGTTTTGATCAATTTAAAGCATTGTTAACTGAGACACCAGTGTTGGTTCAACCTGAATCGGGTAAAGAATTTGTGATTTATAGCGACACGTCATTGAACGGTTTGGGTTGCGTATTGATACAAGAGGAAAAAGTTGTAGCTTATGCCTCCAGACAGTTGAAGTCGTATGAAAAGAGCTATCCGATGTACGATTTAGAGTTGGCTACTATAGTTTTCGCATTGAAAATTTAGCGTCATCATTTGTACAGTGAAAGATGTCACATCTTTACTAATCATAAAAGCTTAAAATATATTATGACTCAGAAAAATTTGAATTTGCGACAACGGAGATGGCTCAAGTTATTGAAAGAATATAAGTTAGTGATTGATTATCACCCGGGAAAAGTGAATGTAGTTGTAGACACTTTGAGTAGAAAATCATTGTTTACCTTGAGAGCAATGAATACACAGTTGGCATTATCTGATGATGGTTCAATATTAGCTGAATTAAAGGCTAAACCGGTTTTTTGTCAACAAATTTGTGAAGCTCAAAAGTGTGATACTGAGTTACAAGCTAAAAGAGTACAATGCGAGTTGAGTAGTGATTCCGAGTATCAAATCGGATTTGATGATTGTTTGATGTTTCGAGATAGAATTTGTGTACTGAAAAATCTAGAGTTGATTCAGAAAATTTTACATGAGGCACATAGTGGCTGTTTATCCGTTCATCATGGAAGTACTAAGATGTACAATGATTTGAAACAACTGTATTAGTGGTCAGGTATGAAATGAGACATTTCTGAATTTGTAGCGAGATGTTTAGTGTGTCAACAAGTTAAAGTCGAGCATCAAGTGCCATCAGGTTTACTTCAGCCTGTGATGATACCAGAGTGGAAATGGGATAGAGTGACTATGGATTTCGTATAGGGATTACCCTTATCTTTGAAGAAGAAAGATGCAATTTGAGTTATCGTTGATCGACTGACGAAATCTACACATTTCATCCCGGTACATACTGACTTTCCACTTGATAAATTGGTAGAGTTATACATTTCTGAGATTGTTAGATTGCACGGAGTACCAATTTCGATTATTTCAGATAGAAATCCGAGGTTTACATCGTGATTTTGGAAGAAATTGCAAGAAGCTTTGGGTATAAACTTGAATTTTAGTACAACTTTTCATTCACAAATTGACAAACAGTCTGAGCGAGTAATTCAGCTTCTCGAAGATATGCTCTGATGTTGTGTTTTAGAATTCGAAGGCAACTAGGAGAAATATTTGCCACTAGTTGAATTTGCATATAATAATAGCTTTCAATCAAGTATAAAGATGGCACTGTACAAAGCTTTATATGGCCACAAATGTTGAACTCCATTGTACTGGACCGAGCTTAGCGAGAAACAGATTCACGGGGTTGATTTGGTTAGAGAAACTGAAGAGAAAGTGAAAGTAATTCACGATTGTTTGAGAGCAGCTTCAGATCGTCAGAACTCGTACACGAATTTGAAATGAAAAGACATTGAATTTTAGATCGATGATAAAGTATTCTTGAAAGTATCTTCGTGGAAGAAAATACTTCGATTTGGTTGCAAAGGCAAATTGAGCCCGCGTTTTATCGGGCCGTACTAGATCATTGAAAGAATAGGGCCAGTACATATCGACTAGCTTTGCTAACTGTGTTAGAAGATATCCACAATGTGTTTCATGTATCGATGTTGTGTCGATATAGTCAGACCCTTCACTCATAATTTCATCGACAGAAATTGAAATTCAACCTGATATGACGTATAACGAAGAACCGATCAGAATTCTAGCTCGAGAGATCAAAGAATTGAGAAATAAACGCATAGCTTTAGTAAAAGTCTTATGGCAACGTCATGGTGTTGAAGAGGCTACGTGGGAGCCCGAGGAAGCTATGAGAAAATAGTACCCTAACCTATTCACTGGTAAGATTTTCGGGGACGAAAAGCCCTAAGCGGGGAGAGTTGTAACAGCCTGTTTTTAGTTAAATTGGAACAATGGTTTCGGGACCATAAATCTGAGGTCAAAATTTTTATTTTATTATTATTTTAAGGTCTATAGCATGACTATATGATTCTGTAAAATATTCGTGAAGTAATTTTATCGTTTGAATGCTTAATTCGGTAAAAAGGACTAAAACGCAAAAAGTGTAAAAGTGGAGTTCTATTAGCTAAAAGTGTTTAATAGCTATAGAACCTTAAAGTTAAGGTCCTTATGTTGTAATTAGACCACTAATGGCATGAGTGGAAAATTATGGACAACTATTAATTGATTTTAATGGTTTTATATTATGATTAAAAAGATAAATTAATAATTAAAGGTTAATATTAATTAAAACGAAACAAAAAGGTTTTTGTTTCATTCATCTTCTTGGATGAATGAAGCATGGAGAAAATCCATTTTAGGGCTTGAAAATTTCGGCTACTTCAAGGTTCAATTATCAAGAAAGGAGAAATACAGACTTAGATTGAAGAAAGAATAAAGTTACAGAATAGTAGAATCTGTAACATCCCGAAATAGGGCCTAAACGAAACAATGGTTACGAAACGACAAATCTGAGGTAGAAAAATTTATTTTATTATTATTTTGAGGTCTATGATATGTTTGCATGATTGTGTGAAAAGTTCGTGAAGAAATTCTATGCATAAAGTACTTAATTTGAAATTAGGGACTAAATTGAATAAATTGCAAAACTTGTGTTCTAGAAGTATTTTGCATAAAATTGAATTAGAATATTAATTAGGAGGTCTTAAATAGAATTTTACCAATTTTAAGTTCATGGACAAAATTAGGACATGGAAGGAATTTTTAAAAGTTTAGTAGTAAGGGCATTTTGGTCATTTAGGGGTAAAATGAATTAAAAACAAAATTAAAAGCCAATTTTTGTCCATCTTCTTCATTAGGACGAAATTTCAAGGGTTCTCCATAGCTAGGGTTTGTTTCAAGCTTTCAAGCTCCATGGTAAGTGATTCCAAGCCCCGTTTTAATGTTCTTTTACGTTTTGAGTCCCAGAGCTCGATAAAGCTTATGCTAGCAATAATTTAAGTTAGGGTTCATATTTGGAAAAATACCCATAGGTGAAATTTGTGTATTTTGGTGTTTTATGATAGAATATGAGGTTTTAAATTATGTTAGACAACTTGTACTACTCGGTTTTAAGCAAAAGCGAGTAAAAGGACTTAATCGGTAAAAATACCTAATAGTCATAAGTGCTTGTTAGAGTATGAATTTGATGCTGCCATAGAAGGAAAAATGACCAGCATGTCATGAAACATAAGAAAATAGGCTGAAGTTTAATTTACGAGCTTTGGGGCAAAAGTGTAAATATGCAAAATTTTAGGGGCAAAATTGTAATTTTGCCAAAATATGATTTTGGGTCAATTTGAATAATTTGAGTCCTAATTAGACTATATTTTAAATGATAGAGCAAGGAAAACTGAAATTCAAGCTAAAATGGAGAAAATACCAAGTTTTGGACGAAATGGTAAAAGTAGCTATTTTTGCATACGAGGTAAGTTTCTGATGAAATAAATGCAATATTCTTTTATTTTACATTATTGTCATCAATTTCCAGCATTTATATACTTATTTTATGAGAATATTTAAAGTCGAATTAAAGCGAAGTGACAGAGAAAAAGCATTAGGAAGCCAGTTTGAACCTTAGGAATGTTAGGATATTGGGGTTGACAGACGGAGATGAGAGACAGAAATGAGCCATGTAAGTCCATATCAAATATATGGCTTTGGAGACAGGAATGAGCCATGTAAGCCCATATTAGATATATATATATATATATATATATATGGCATTGGAGACAGGAATAATTCATGTAAGTCCATGTGGAAGACATGGCATTGGCGGGATATTGATAGGCGAGAGCGACCCGAGTATCCTTAGTATTTCGAGTGGTTCAATGGGTCATTGTACACGTTAAATTACAGTGAATTATCAGCAAAAGGGAAGGTAGATTATATTTATGAATAGTGAAAGGTCAGGTAAGAAAGAAGGTAAGTAAGTAAAGAAGAAGGTAGAAAATGAGAAGTAAAGAAAGTTTATGAGGCTAGGTGACATTATGTATAATCATTCATTATTTGAATGTTGTAATTTATTTGCTTGTAAGCTTACTAAGCCTAGTGCTTACTCTCTTTATTTTCTTTTTCTTATAGTTTTTATCAAGCCACTCGGGGATCGAAGGAAACGTCGGAGACCGATCACACTATCGAAGAAATCACATTGGTATAGTTAGGCGTTTCGTTTTGTGTATGGCATGTATAGGAACTTGGTTTCTTTTGATATGATATGATCAATGAATGATGTGTAAATACTTGCTAGTGATTAACTAATAGAAGGGCTGATGATATACATGTTTAATTGTATGTATGAATAAGTAGTAACTATCACATGAAAACTAAGAAAAATGTGAAAGTAACTTAAAAAGCAGATTCAAGTATCAGAAATAATGTGATTTTGAAAAATCACTAAAATCGTAGAGACATGGTTTGATGGTGAATAATATATGAAATTAAAGCTTATTATGTCTATTTTCTTATGGAATAAGCAAAACAGGTAAAGGTATTATATTTTATGAGATATCTGAGTTTTAGTGAAGCAGAGTCGAGAGAAAATTCTAGATCCCCTGTTTCAACTTTGGAAATTCACCATAAATTGTAAAAAATAATTAGGTGGTGTAATTTATATGGTTAGAATCCTTATTGAATCTAGTTTTAATAGAAACAAACGGTATAGTTATATTAATTTTGTATAGGGAGAATAGTCATTCGTAGTAAGTAGAGGTCAGTGCAGTCGAATTCTAAAACAGGGGTAACTTTAACTAATAAACTGTACTAATTGGATAAGTAAAAAATTCTAGAAAAAAATTAGTAGATAGATATATGAGTGTAGTTTCAGGAAAAATTTATGAATCTTAATTTCGAGTTTTGAAACTCGAGAAATGAATTTTTAAGCAGCTATGACGCGGAAAAATAGTTTATTTCGAAAATTAAAATAAGTGGTTTAGAGTTGTTTAAAAGGTAAGATAAGTTTAGTAACACCTCAAGCTTGACTCCGGTGACGGTTTTGGGCGTGGGGGCGTTACATTTATTGGTATCAGAGCAGGTTTAGTCGGTTCTCGGAGCAGATTAGTGTGAGTAAATGTCTAGCTATACATGCCATACCTGTATTTTGATAGTGTGATGACTCCTGACGATTTTTAAATATTTTGTTTTATTGTAATGGATCCCGAGTGAGCTGGTGATGATGATGTAGAAAGTAATGCACCTGCTCCCGCGGAAGGGGCAGCGCCATCTGAGAATAGGCCGATGTAGTTGATCGGGAGGAGTGACTCGAGAAGCTCTCTTCCAAGCTTTGAATGATTGGTTTGCAGAGAGTTCATTAAATGCGAATCCGGTAGTTAGACCTCCACCCCCCTCATGATTCTCGGGCTACCCATGTAGCTCAAGCTTCCCGAT
This sequence comes from Gossypium anomalum, assembly GCA_025698475.1. NCBI lineage: Eukaryota > Viridiplantae > Streptophyta > Magnoliopsida > Malvales > Malvaceae > Gossypium > Gossypium anomalum. Next base: position 26,455,570 of record CM046958.1, on the reverse strand, counting down.
CCACAGTACAATGATAAGAGAAAAGCCACCGATTGATAGAATCGGAAACAAAGGCGAGAAGAGTTCCGAAACAACAAAACATGATGATGCGAAAGAGCAAAATTTTGGTTAGAAAATACTATCGAGTCTTTGATGAATTATCTTGTACACCGAGAATGTATGAAATGTGTAATATCACTTCTTAGAGACTCGACCTACTACTTGGTGGAAGACACTTATATCGAGTTGTACCAAAGGAGAGGGTCACTTGGGATTTCTTTCGGGAGGAATTTCGTAAAAAAAGTACATCGATCGAGGTTTATTGACCAGAAAAGAAAAGAATTCTGGAATTGAAACAAGGCAATATGAGCGGTGACCGATTATGAGCGTGAATTTGTCAGGCTCAGTAAATATGCTCAAGAATGTGTGTCCACAGAGGCTATCATGTGTAAAAGATTTGAGGATGGGTTAAATGATGATATCCGACTGTCAGTGGGTGTTCTAGAAATAAAAGAGTCGGATGTCCTGAAGAATGCTTTCCGGACTAGGTATGGTCATTATGAGTTCCTTGTGATGCCATTTGACTTGACTAATGCTCCTGCCATTTTCATGGACTTAATGAACCGAATTTCAAGACCGTACTTGGATAAGTTTGTAGTTGTGTTCATTGATGATATCTTGATTTATTCTCATGATGAGACTGAGCATGCAGAGCATTTGAGAACAGTTTTACAGATTCTGAGAGATAATCAATTGTATGCCAAGTTTAGCAAAAGTGAGTTCTAGTTACGAGAAGTTGGTTTTCTTGGACATATTGTTTCAGGTGAAGGTATTAAGGTTGATCCGAGCAAGATTTCAGCCATTGTTGATTGGAAGCCTCCTAGAAATGTATCGAAGTTAGAAGTTTTCTTGGTCTTGCCTTAGGATATTGTAGAGGATTTTCCATGATAGCTACCCGTTGACAAGATTTCTGCGAAAGGATATCAAGTTTGAATGGATTGAGAAGTGTCAACGAGTTTTGACAAGTTAAAAGCATTATTGACTAAAGCTCTGTTTTAGTACAACCGAGAACAGGAGTAAGGAGTTTGTGATTTACTGGTGATGCGTCATGAATGGACTTGGTTGTGTACTTATGCAGAAAGGAAGGTAATTGCTTATGCCTCTGCAGACAGCTAAAGCCACATGAGAAGAACTATCCGACACATGATTTAGAGTTAGTTGCCATTATTTTTGCGTTGAAAATTTGGAGACATCATTTGTATGGTGAAAGGTGCGAATATTTACCGATCATAAAAGCTTGAAATACTTGATGACTCAAAAGATTTGAATTTGAGGCAAAGAAGATGGTTGGAATTGCTTAAAGATTACGAGTTAGTGATTGATTATCACCCTGTAAGGCAAATGTAGTTCTTTGACGCTCTAAGCAGAAACTTTTATTTACTTTGCGAGCTTTGAATACCAATTTAGCCATGTCAAATGATGGTTCTATTTTAGCTGAATTTAGAGCTAAACCGATATTTTTGAAGAGATTTGTGAAGCTCGAGAAAGATGATAATGAGTTACAAGCTAAAAGAGTTCAATGCAGTGAGGGCATAGAATCGATTTTTGGATTGGTTACGATGGTTGTTTGATGTTTAGAGAGGCAGAATTTGTGTACCAAAGAATGATGAGCTTATTCGAAAGATTTTACAGAAGCACATAGTAGTTTTTTTTGTCTATTCATCCAGGTAGTACAAAGATGTATAATGATTTGAAGAAAATGTCTTTGGTGGGTAGGAATAAAAGGACATTTTGAGTTTGTTTCTAGATGTTTGATACATGTCGCAGTAAAGGCCGAACATCGGTACCTTGAGTTTATTGCGACTGTGCTAGTCCACGAGTGGAAATGGAATCAAGTTATTATGGATTTTGTGATGGGGTTGCCGTTAACACTTTGAAAAAGAAAGATGCAATATGGGTTGTGATTGATAAGCTAACTAAGTCGGCTCATTTTATCCCAATCCGTATGGATTACTCACTTGACAAGTTGGTGAGTTATACATTTGAGAGATAGTTAGACTACATGGAGTGCCATTATCGATCATTTGCATGAGAGATCCAAGATTTACTTCACGGTTCGGAAGAAGTTAGAAGAGGCTTTAGGTCTGAAATTGAGTTTTAGTCTGACTTTCCATCCTCAAACCGACTGGTCGATCGAGAGAGAGTTATTCAGTACTTGAAGATATGCTTAGATGTTGTGTATTGGAATTTCAAGGCGATTGGGAAAAATATTTACCATTAGTAGAGTTTGCCTACAATAATAGTTATCGATCGAGTTTGAAGATGGCACCTTATGAAGTTTTGTATGGACGTAAATGTCGCACACCTTTGTATTGGACAGAGCTTAAGGAAAATCAGATTTACTGGAGTTGATCTAGTTAAGAAGCAAGAGAAAGTAAAAATCATCGAGATTGCTTAAAAGCGACCTCAGACGGACAAAAGTCGTATGCGATTTGAAGAGAAAAGAGATTGAGTATCAAGTTGGTGACAAAGTTTTTTGAAAGTATCCCCGTGGAAGAAAGTTCTCGATTTGGCAAGAAAGGCAAACTAAGTCCACGTTTTATTGGACCGTTTGAAGTGATTGAGAGAGTCGGACCATTAGCATATCGGTTAGCTTTGCCGATTGAGTTAGAGAAGATTCATAATGTATTTCATGTGTCTATGCTACGTCGTTATCGTTCAGATCCGTCACACGTGATTTCTCGAATGCAGAGGTTGAAATTCACCCGGACATGACTTACGGTGAAGAGCCAGAAAGATTCTAGCTCGAGAGGTAAAGCAATTAAGGAACAAAAGTATTGCACTTGTGAAAGTACTATGGAATAGACATGGGGTAGACGAGGCTACATGGGAACCCGAAGAGGCTATGCGAAAACAGTACCCAAATCTTTTCACAGGTAAGATTTTTGGGGACGAAAATCCCTAAAGGGGGGGAGAAATGTAACATCCCGAAATAGGGCCTAAACGGAACAGTGGTTGCGAAACCACAAATCTGAGGTAGAAAAATTTATTTTATTATTATTTTGAGGTCTATGATATGTTTGCATGATTGTGTGAAAAGTTCGTGAAGAAATTCTATGCATAAAGTACTTAATTTGAAATTAGGGACTAAATTGAATAAATTGCAAAACTTGTGTTCTAGAAGTATTTTGCATAAAATTGAATTAGAATATTAATTAGGAGGTCTTAAATAGAATTTGACCAATTTTAAGTTCATGGACAAAATTAGGACATGGAAGGAATTTTTGAAAGTTTAGTAGTAAGGGCATTTTGGTCATTTAGGGGTAAAATGAATTAAAAACAAAATTAAAAGCCAATTTTTGTCCATCTTCTTCATTAGGACGAAATTTCAAGGGTTCTCCATAGCTAGGGTTTGTTTCAAGCTTTCAAGCTCCATGGTAAGTGATTCCAAGCCCAGTTTTAATGTTCTTTACGTTTTGAGTCCGGTAGCTCGATAAAGCTTATGCTAGCAATAATTTAAGTTAGGGTTCATATTTGGAAAAATACCCATAGGTGAAATTTGTGTATTTTGGTGTTTTATGATAGAATATGAGGTTTTAAATTATGTTAGACAACTTGTACTACTCGGTTTTAAGCAAAAAGCGAGTAAAAGGACTTAATCGGTAAAAATACCTAATAGTCATAAGTGCTTGTTAGAGTATGAATTTGATGCTGCCATAGAAGGGAAAAATGACCAGCATGTCATGAAACATAAGAAAATAGGCTGAAGTTTAATTTGAGCTTTGGGGCAAAAGTGTAAATATGCAAAAGTTTAGGGGCAAAATTGTAATTTTGCCAAAATATGATTTTAGGTCAATTTGAATAATTTGAGTCCTAATTAGACTATATTTTAAATGATAGAGCAAGGAAAACTGAAATTCAAGCTAAAATGGAGAAAATACCAAGTTTTGGACGAAATGGTAAAAGTAGCTATTTTTGCATACGAGGTAAGTTCTGATAGAAATAAATGCAATATTCTTTTATTTTACATTATTGTCATCAATTTCCAGCATTTATATACTTATTTTATGAGAATATTTAAAGTCGAATTAAAAGCAAGTGTGAGAGAAAAAGCATTAGGAAGCCCCGTTTGAACCTTAGGAATGTTAGGATATTGGGGTTGTGACAGACGAGACAGAGACAGAAATGAGCCATGTAAGTCCATATCGGATATATGGCTTTGGAGACAGGAATGAGCCATATAAGCCCAAATTAGATATATATATATATATATATATGGCATTGGAGAGACAGGAATAATTCATGTAAGTCCATGTGGAAGACATGGCATTGGCGGGGATATTGATAGACACGAGAACGACCAAAGTATCCTTAGTATTCCGAGTGGTTCAATGGGTCATTGTACACGTTAAATTACAGTGAATTATCAGCAAAAGGGAAGGTAGATTATATTTATGAATAGTGAAAGGTCGAGTAAGAAAGAAGGTAAGTAAGTAAAGAAGAAGGTAGAAAATGAGAAGTAAAGAAAGTTTATGAGGCTAGGTGACATTATGTATAATCATTCATTATCTGAATGTTGTAATTTATTTGCTTGTAAGCTTACTAAGCCTAGTGCTTACTCTCTTTATTTTCTTTTTCTTATAGTTTTTATCAAGCCACTCGGGGATCGAAGGAAACGTCGGAGACCCGATCACACTATCGAAGAAATCACATTGGTATAGTTAGACGTTTCGTTTTGTGTATGGCATGTATAGGAACTTGGTTTCTTTTGATATGATATGATCAATGAATGATGTGTAAATACTTGCTAGTGATTAACTAATAGAAGGGCTGATGATATACATGTTTAATTGTATGTATGAATAAGTAGTAACTATCACATGAAAACTAAGAAAAATGTGAAAGTAACTTAAAAACAGATTCAAGTATCGAAATAATGTGATTTTGAAAAATCACTAAAATCGTAGAGACATGGTTTGATGGTGAATAATATATGAAATTAAAGCTTATTATGTCTATTTTCTTATGGAATAAGCAAAGCAGGTAAAGGTATTATATTTTATGAGATATCTGAGTTTTAGTGAAACAGGTCGAGAAAATTCTAGATCCCCTGTTTCAACTTTGGAAATTCACCATAAATTGTAAAAAAATAATTAGGTGGTGTAATTTATATGGTTAGAATCCTTATTGAATCTAGTTTTAATAGAAACAAACGGTATAGTTATATTAATTTTGTATAGGGAGAATAGTCATTCATAGTAAGTAGAGGTCAGTGCAGTCGAATTCTAAAACAGGGGTAACTTTAACTAATAAACTGTACTAATTGGATAAGTAAAAAATTCTAGAAAAAAATTAGTAGATAGATATATGAGTGTAGTTTCAGGAAAAATTTATGAATCTTAATTTCGAGTTTTGAAACTCGAGAAATGAATTTTTAAGCAGCTATGACGCGGAAAAATAGTTTATTTCGAAAATTAAAATAAGTGGTTTAGAGTTGTTTAAAAGGTAAGATAAGTTTAGTAACACCTCAAGCTTGACTTCGGCGACGGTTTTGGGCGTGGGGGCGTTACATTTATTGGTATCAGAGCAGGTTTAGTCGGTTCTCGGAACAGTTAGTGTGAGTAAATGTCTAGCTATACATGCCATACCTGTATTTTGATAGTGTGATGACTCCTGACGATTTTTAAATATTTTGTTTTATTGTAATGGATCCCGAGTGAGCTGGTGATGATGATGTAGAAAGTAATGCACTGCTCCCGCGGAAGAAGCGGCGCCATCCGAGAATAGGCGATGCTTAGTTGATCAAGGAGGAGTGACTCGAGAAGCTCTCTTCCAAGCTTTGAATGATTGGTTTGCCGAGTTCATTGCACGAATCCAGCAGATTAGACCTCCACCCCCTCATGATTCTCGGGCTACCCATGTAGCTCAAGCTTCCCAGATCCACAGTACAATGATAAGAGAAAAGCCACGATTGATAGAATCGGGAAACAAAGGCGAGAAGAGTTCCGAGCAACAAAACATGATGATGCAGAAAGAGCAAAATTTTGGTTAGAAAATACTATCAGAGTCTTTGATGAATTATCTTGTACACCCGAGGAATGTATGAAATGTGTAATATCACTTCTTAGAGACTCAGCCTACTACTGGTGGAAGACACTTATATCAGTTGTACCAAAGGAGAGGGTCACTTGGGATTTCTTTCAGGAGGAATTTCGTAAAAAGTACATCAGTCAGAGGTTTATTGACCAGAAAAGAAAAGAATTCCTGGAATTGAAACAAGGCAATATGACGGTGACCGATTATGAGCGTGAATTTGTCAGGCTCAGTAAATATGCTCAAGAATGTGTGTCCACAGAGGCTATCATGTGTAAAAGATTTGAGGATGGGTTAAATGATGATATCCGACTGTCAGTGGGTGTTCTAGAAATAAAAGAGTCGGATGTCCTGAAGAATGCTTTCCGGACTAGGTATGGTCATTATGAGTTCCTTGTGATGCCATTTGACTTGACTAATGCTCCTGCCATTTTCATGGACTTAATGAACCGAATTTCAAGACCGTACTTGGATAAGTTTGTAGTTGTGTTCATTGATGATATCTTGATTTATTCTCATGATGAGACTGAGCATGCAGAGCATTTGAAACGATTTTACTGATTCGAGAGATAATCAGTTGTATGCCAAGTTTAGCAAAAGTGAGTTCTAGTTACGAGAAGTTGGTTTTCTTGGACATATTGTTTCAGGTGAAGGTATTAAGGTTGATCCGAGCAAGATTTCAGCCATTGTTGATTGGAAGCCTCCTAGAAATGTATCGAAGTTAGAAGTTTTCTTGGTCTTATAGGATATTGTAGAGGATTTTCCATGATAGCTACCCGTTGACAAGATTTTGCGAAAGGATATCAAGTTTGAATGGATTGAGAAGTGTCAACGAGTTTTGACAAGTTAAAAGCATTATTGACTAAAGCTCTGTTTTAGTACAACCGAGAACAGTGTAAGGAGTTTGTGATTTCTGAGTGATGCGTCATGAATGGACTTGGTTGTGTACTTATGCAGGAAGGGAAGGTAATTGCTTATGCCTCTAGACAGCTAAAGCCACATGAGAAGAACTATCCGACACATGATTTAGAGTTAGCTGCCATTATTTTTGCGTTGAAAATTTGGAGACATCATTTGTATGGTGAAAGGTGCCGAATATTTACCGATCATAAAAGCTTGAAATACTTGATGACTCAAAAAGATTTGAATTTGAGGCAAATAAGATGGTTGGAATTGCTTAAAGATTACGAGTTAGTGATTGATTATCACCAGTAAGGCAAATGTAGTTCTTGACGCTCTAGCGAGAAACTTTATTTACTTTATGAGCTTTGAATACCAATTTAGCCATGTCAAATGATGGTTCTATTTTAGCTGAATTTAGAGCTAAACCAGTATTTTTTGAAGAGATTTGTGAAGCTCAGAAAGATGATAATGAGTTACAAGCTAAAAGAGTTCAATGCGAGTCAGGCATAGAATCAGATTTCTGGATTGGTTCTGATGGTTGTTTGATGTTTAGAGACAGAATTTGTGTACCAAAGAATGATGAGCTTATTCGAAAGATTTTACAGGAAGCACATAGTAGTTTTTTTTGTCTATTCATCCAGGTAGTACAAAGATGTATAATGATTTGAAGAAAATGTACTGGTGGGTAGGAATAAAAAGGGACATTTCAGAGTTTGTTTCTAGATGTTTGATCTGTCAGCAGGTAAAGGCCGAACATCAGGTACCTTCAGGTTTATTGCAGCCTGTGCTAGTCCCTGAGTGGAAATGGAATCAAGTTATTATGGATTTTGTGACAGGGTTGCCGTTAACACTGAAAAAGAAAGATGCAATATGGGTTGTGATTGATAAGCTAACTAAGTCGGCTCATTTTATCCCAATCCGTATGGATTACTCACTTGACAAGTTAAGTTTGAGTTATACATTTGAGAGATAGTTAGACTACATGGAGTGCCATTATCGATCATTTGAGACAGAGATCCAAGATTTACTTCACGCAGTTACGGGAAGAAGTTAGAAGAGGCTTTAGGTGCGAAATTGAGTTTTAGTCTGACTTTCCATCCTCAAACCGACGGTCGATCGAGAGAGAGTTATTCAGTACTTGAAGATATGCTTAGATCTTTGTGTATTGGAATTTCAAGGCGGTTGGGAAAAATATTTACCATTAGTAGAGTTTGCCTACAATAATAGTTATCAGTCGAGTTTGAAGATGGCACCTTATGAAGTTTTGTATGGACGTAAATGTCGCACACCTTTGTATTGGACAGAGCTTAAGGAAAATCAGATTTACGGAGTTGATCTAGTTAAGGAAGCGAAGAGAAAGTAAAAATCATCAGAGATTGCTTAAAAGCGACCTCGGACGGACAAAAAGTCGTATGCGATTTGAAGAGAAAAGAGATTGAGTATCAAGTTGGTGACAAAGTTTTTTTGAAAGTATCCCCGTGGAAGAAAGTTCTCAGATTTGGCAAGAAAGGCAAACTAAGTCCACGTTTTATTGGACCGTTTGAAGTGATTGAGAGAGTCGGACCATTAGCATATCGGTTAGCTTTGCCGATTGAGTTAGAGAAGATTCATAATGTATTTCATGTGTCTATGCTACGTCGTTATCGTTCGAGATCCGTCACACGTGATTTCTCATGAGAGGTTGAAATTCACCGGACATGACTTACGGTGAAGAAGCGGTAAAGATTCTAGCTCGAGAGGTAAAGCAATTAAGGAACAAAAGTATTGCACTTGTGAAAGTACTATGGAATAGACATGGGGTAGACGAGGCTACATGGGAACCCGAAGAGGCTATATGAAAAACAAGACCCAAATCTTTTCACAGGTAAGATTTTTGGGGACGAAAATCCCTAAAGGGGGAGAAATGTAACATCCCGAAATAGGGCCTAAGCGAAGCAGTGGTTGCGAAACCACAAATCTGAGGTAGAAAAATTTATTTTATTATTATTTTGAGGTCTATGATATGTTTGCATGATTGTGTGAAAAGTTCGTGAAGAAATTCTATGCATAAAGTACTTAATTTGAAATTAGGGACTAAATTGAATAAATTGCAAAACTTGTGTTCTAGAAGTATTTTGCATAAAATTGAATTAGAATATTAATTAGGAGGTCTTAAATAGAATTTTACCAATTTTAAGTTCATGGACAAAATTAGGACATGGAAGGAATTTTTGAAAGTTTAGTAGTAAGGGCATTTTGGTCATTTAGGGGTAAAATGAATTAAAAACAAAATTAAAAGCCAATTTTTGTCCATCTTCTTCATTAGGACGAAATTTCAAGGGTTCTCCATAGCTAGGGTTTGTTTCAAGCTTTCAAGCTCCATGGTAAGTGATTCCAAGCCCCGTTTTTAATGTTCTTTACGTTTTGAGTCCCGTAGCTCGATAAAGCTTATGCTAGCAATAATTTAAGTTAGGGTTCATATTTGGAAAAATACCCATAGGTGAAATTTGTGTATTTTGGTGTTTTATGATAGAATATGAGGTTTTAAATTATGTTAGACAACTTGTACTACTCGGTTTTAAGCAAAAAGCGAGTAAAAGGACTTAATCGGTAAAAATACCTAATAGTCATAAGTGCTTGTTAGAGTATGAATTTGATGCTGCCATAGAAGGAAAAATGACCAGCATGTCATGAAACATAAGAAAATAGGCTGAAGTTTAATTTCTGAGCTTTGGGGCAAAAGTGTAAATATGCAAAAGTTTAGGGGCAAAATTGTAATTTTGCCAAAATATGATTTTAGGTCAATTTGAATAATTTGAGTCCTAATTAGACTATATTTTAAATGATAGAGCAAGGAAAACTGAAATTCAAGCTAAAATGGAGAAAATACCAAGTTTTGGATGAAATGGTAAAAGTAGCTATTTTTGCATACGAGGTAAGTTCTGATGAAATAAATGCAATATTCTTTTATTTTACATTATTGTCATCAATTTCCAGCATTTATATACTTATTTTATGAGAATATTTAAAAGTCGAATTAAAAGTAAGTGACAGAGAAAAAGCATTAGGAAGCCCGTTTGAACCTTAGGAATGTTAGGATATTGGGGTTGACGGGACAGAGGGGTGACAGAAATGAGCCATGTAAGTCCATATCGGATATATGGCTTTGGAGACAGGAATGAGCCATGTAAGCCCAAATTAGATATATATATATATATATATATGGCATTGGAGACAGGAATAATTCATGTAAGTCCATGTGGAAGACATGGCATTGGCGAGGATATTGATAGGCGAGAGCGACCCAAAGTATCCTTAGTATTCCGAGTGGTTCAATGGGTCATTGTACACGTTAAATTACAGTGAATTATCAGCAAAAGGGAAGGTAGATTATATTTATGAATAGTGAAAGGTCAGGTAAGAAAGAAGGTAAGTAAGTAAAGAAGAAGGTAGAAAATGAGAAGTAAAGAAAGTTTATGAGGCTAGGTGACATTATGTATAATCATTCATTATCTTTGAATGTTGTAATTTATTTGCTTGTAAGCTTACTAAGCCTAGTGCTTACTCTCTTTATTTTCTTTTTCTTATAGTTTTTATCAAGCCACTCGGGGATCGAAGGAAGCGTCGGAGACCCGATCACACTATCGAAGAAATCACATTGGTATAGTTAGACGTTTCGTTTTGTGTATGGCATGTATAGGAACTTGGTTTCTTTTGATATGATATGATCAATGAATGATGTGTAAATACTTGCTAGTGATTAACTAATAGAAGGGCTGATGATATACATGTTTAATTGTATGTATGAATAAGTAGTAACTATCACATGAAAACTAAGAAAAATGTGAAAGTAACTTAAAAACAGATTCAAGTATCAGAAATAATGTGATTTTGAAAAATCACTAAAAATCGTAGAGACATGGTTTGATGGTGAATAATATATGAAATTAAAGCTTATTATGTCTATTTTCTTATGGAATAAGAAAAACAGGTAAAGGTATTATATTTTATGAGATATCTGAGTTTTAGTGAAATAGGGTCAGAGAAAATTCTAGATCCCCTTTTTCAAATTTGGAAATTCACCATAAATTGTAAAAAAATAATTAGGTGGTGTAATTTATATTGTTAGAATCCTTATTGAATCTAGTTTTAATATAAACAAACGGTATAGTTATATTAATTTTTTATAGGGAGAATAGTCGTTCGTAGTAAGTAGAGGTCAGTGCAGTCGAATTCTGAAATAGGGGTAACTTTAACTAATAAACTGTACTAATTGGCTAAGTCAAAAATTTTAGAAAAAAATTAGTAGATAGATATATGAGTCTAGTTTCAGGAAAAATTTACGAATCTTAATTTCGAGTTTTGAAACTCGAGAAATGAATTTTTAAGCAGCTATGACGCAGAAAATAGTTTATTCTGGAAATTAAAATAAGTGGTTTAGAGTTGTTTAAAAGGTAAGATAAGTTTAGTAACACCTCAAGCTTGACTCCGGTGACGGTTTCGGGCGTGTGGGCGTTACAGAATCGATTCACCATTTTAGCATCCGAGGTAAGTTCGTATGTTATAATTTCATTTCAAATGTATTCTATATGCTTTGATATAGCAAAATTGTGATTATGTGACTTCAGACAAGTTTGAGAATGATTCGACGATGATTCGACAGTTGGAAGCTTGGTTGAACCTTAAGAATAGTTTAGGATGCCAGTGACATGTAATTAGGGATACTTTGAGTTGGCTTCGGGCCATGATATAGCACTTCGGGTGTGAGATAAACTAATTTGGCTTCGGGCCATGCATATTGGTTGGTTTGGCTTCGGGCCATGATATCAGTATTTCGAATAAGTTACCTTGATTTCGCTTCGGGCCATGGTATAGGTACTTATCGTGTGAGACCCTTAAGTATCCGACTTCTATTTCGAATGGTTCAACTAGTAAATGAAAGATGAGAATGTATATGAGGTTGGTACGAGATGATACAGGTATGTATATAAACTATTTTAGTGTTGAATCGAAGAAATGAGAATGGAAGTATATAGTTTTGTGAATGAGCATTTGAAAGGTTTGATAGTTAAGGAAAGTTACATATTGTTGTATTCAAATTATTAATTTATGTTTATGTGATTGCATAGAGTTTATTTCATACGAGCTTACTAAGCTTTATAGCTTACATTGTTATTTTTCCTGTGTATTATAGTGTTATCAAAGCTAGCTCGTATTCGGGGACCGTCGGAGATCACATTACACTATCCACCTATCTTTTGGTACCTATGAACTTGGTATTTTAAGTATATGGCATGTATAGGGACTTTGGTCATTTTGGTTATGTTTTGGTAGTGACTTTGGCCAAATTAATTGGCTTGTAAATGTACATGTTTTGGTTTCTATATATAATTATATGAGTTGGCTTAGGATGGTGAATTTGATTATGTATATAAGTGTGCAATGACTTTTGTTTTGAGTTGGTAAATGACCTATATTGCATGATTGATGTTGGATTCATGATGCTTATTGTGAATAGGTAAATTGAATGTCAATAGGTGATGGTTTGTAAATTGGTATGCTATTGAAATTAGACCAAATAATGCATATTTGATTTTAGTTATATTGATGTTGAAGTAATTGGTATTTTGCATGTTTTGAATGAGTAAAACATGAGTTTATATGCATGTTGGTTGTTAGTATTGGAAACGGTATGAATTAGACTTGATTATGGCTAAATGAGATGTTCAATTTTGCTATGATTTGGTGCCATTTTGGTTGTGTAGGTATATGCATATTTGGGATCGTTGCAGCTAGGTCTAGTTAGCCTAGGGACTATTTTGCGAAACTGTTAAAGATTTTGAATGATGCCATTGATGAATACATGTGTATTTTGAAGTTTTATTGATAGATTATGAATGCTTGTTGATAGATATACAAGTTTTGTTAAGTGATTTTTAGTGAAAATGCAAAATAGGAATTAAATTGTGAAATGTGTAAAGTTAGTGGTTTAAATGTGAAATAAATGAAAAAATATGGGCTGCTAGGAGTATTGTAACAGCCCATTTTTAGTCAAATCAGAACACTGGTTTCGAAACAACAAATTCAAGGTCAAAATATTTATTTTATTATTATTATTTTAATGTTTATAGCATGAATATATGATGGTTTGAAATTTTTGTTAAGAAATTTTAGCATTTGATTGTTCAATTTGATAAAAAGGACTTAATCGCGTAAAAAGCAAAAGTGTTGTTCTATTAGTTAAAGGTATTAATTGCCTATGAAATTGAATAGTAGAAGTCCTTATGTGGTAAATATACCTTTTTTATTATGAGTGGACAATTATTGGCATTTATTAAGTGAATTTTTATGTTTTAAACTAAGGTTAATTTAGAAATGTAACACCCCAACCCCGGCCTGGATGTTATGGCTGAATCTGGCGATGTCACATTGAAGTGTTTTTTGAAAAGTGTGATATCGTTGAAAAGCCTTTACCATATATATTTTCGTTGAGTGATCTTAATGACGATTTTAAAACGTATCGTTCATTTTAAACTTGCATCCCAATCAAAATGTATTTACTTTAAAGACTATTTGAATGTCAAGATATTGTTTAAAAGTGGAAGCTTTCTAAAACAATTGTGTTCCTGCGTTTACTTTGTAAAAACATTGTTTTTTTTTAAAACTCGAGCTCCTAATACTAACAGTTGTAACCAAAGCAAATTAAAATCCCAAATTAAAGATAATATCCAAAAAAAGCCTTATTGCAAATTAAAATTACTTATAATTTAAAAATCAAATACAGAGATACGTGCGGTTGTGTGGCAACTTTGAGTCCCTCGTAGCATGGATCCGCCTAAGACTGGGGATTACCTGTGCAGATAAACAGATGGGTGAGTTATGAAAAACTCAGTGTGTAATCACATATCAAAAAGACAAATATTGCGCACATCATCTGGGCCTAAGCCCAATCCAGTGACAGTTCAGTATCAGTTAGGGCCTTAGCCCACTACCATATCAGTATCAATTTGGGTCAATGCCCATATTGGTGACAGTACAGTACAGATATGCAATCAAGAGATCCTACCCAACCAGCCTCTACACTCCATCTCCGTCCAACACTGCACTCCATGTGGGGATATAATCAACCCACCCATCCCTACACTCCAAGTAGTACCGGTTGCAGCACTAATCAGTATTTGCAGTAGAGCTACCAATACAGTAGACTTCCTCCAATCATAATAAAACCCATCCCCATGTAACATATCATGCATCGTGTCATGTCATGTCATAATATCATACGTGTAATCAATATGTTTAAAGTGGCATACTCAAATATAATCAAACATCTCATAAGAAATGGCCTTGGCCGTATGGATTATAGAGCCTGGCCCAAAATTTCCCACACGTTCGTGTGATTCACCCATGTAGGGCCCACATGCCCGTGGGGCCCACACAGCCTAGTTCAGCCCAATAAGGCCCAAAATAGCCTAAGCCCACGAAATCACTCATGATGGCCTCTATGATTAAATGCCCATGTTTAGTTACACGGACTACCACACGAGCGAGCGTACACTAATGTAGCGATATCATTCACTTATTCTGGCTTTTACCGATTTCCATAGTTGGAATGGAGATTACACACCTTGTTTGCGAAAGTGTGCACACCCTTCTTGAGCACTTCAACCTAGATTCAATCATAGCTCACCATTAGTTTCTACAAGATAAGGTTAAAACGACCCCTCTTAAAATATTTATCTAAAAGACAAATACCACTTGCCTTAATCGACCAATTTAGGCTTGCACCCTTTACTCGTCACAAGAGATTGATTACAAGCCCTTTAAAGATTACCGAAGGTGAAAAACTGAGAATGGGAGACAGAAGCGATCAGCCTACACTCAACCCGAGAGCCATAAGCACACAGTATGACAGAGGCAAAGGCTCGCACCACCACACTCACTCAAATCGATTGATCAAATGACAATGCCGAAACCAAAAGAACAGGAGGAGGAGAGGTAGAGTATTCGACCAACAGCAAGAGGAAGAGAGAAAAAGAATTGGGAGAAAGAGAAGAGGAAAAAGAAAGTATTCAGTCAAAGCTTGAGAGAGAGAAGAGCAGAGAATCAGCTAAACAAAATCGATTGAGAAGGGAAAAAGAAAGAAAATTAATGCCTAAGGAAATTAAAGGGAAGAGTAAAATGACAAACAAGGGGCCAGAAAAAAAGAGCAAACCCGAAATAAGCACAAATGAAAGAAACTGCCCAAAACTTCTTAGCACAATTCGACCTCCAAAGAAAAGGAAAAAACCACAAATGCTCACAGCAACCGAAATGGAGAGCAATACCAACCAAGGCCGAATTCTGAGTGCCTAGAATTCAAATTTGGCACAACACTTCCCCAACTTCAAAACTCCATATTTTTCTCCTACAATCCCTCTAACAATATCCCCTCAATCACCAAATTAAAACCCCACTCAACTCTGCAGTGTTTCAGTCAACCTCTACTACCCACACGACAAAGGCAGCAAAATAAAACACTCTATTGCGCCCACCAAGATTTGAACCCCAGACCTCAAGTAACTACAACACACTACTTATCCCCTAGACCAGCAGGCTCTTTCTGACATAAAATACCCACATTTATTTAAGAACCTACTAATTAGGGACAGGGCTTATTCAAAATAAAAACAAAACTTTTGCACAAGCCAAGGCTTGAACCCAAGACTTCTCAGACTCTTCTCAAGACACTTAACCACCGAAACAGATACACTGTTACGTCACAAACATACAAAAATAAATACTTAGAATTTTGGGGCGTTACAAGTAATTTATGAAATAGTGTTATATTAAACAAAATCAAAATAAGTCTTCATCTTTTAATTCCTTTCTCCATCAAATTTAGAACAAAAACCTAGCCATTGTTGAGTTTGAAATTTTGGCAACTTCATTTTGCTATTAAGGTTGATTTTTAACTCTGTTTTTAATGATTTCTATGTTTTTGAGATCATTGCAACTAGTACTAGCTAGCCATGGACTAATTTGCAAAACTGTTAAACATTTTAAACGATGCCAGTGAATAATACATGAGTATTTTGACATTTGGTGATAGATTTTGAATAATTGTTGATAGTTAAACAAGTTTTGTTAAGTGATTTTTAGTGAAAATGCAAAATAGAGATTAAATTGTGAAATGTGTAAAGTTAGTAGTTAAAATGTGAAATAAATGAAAAATATGGGCTGTTGGGGCATAATAGTAATTCGGCTAGCATGGGTTTAATTGAAATTTCATTAAATTGTGATTTTATGAAGTGAGGACTAAATTGTGAAAAATGTGATATATTAGGGGAAAAAGTGTAAATGTGTTTTAAAGTGTGTTTTGGACTAAATTGAATGAATAGATGATTAAAGAGTTAATTTTTTATATATTTAGATCAAGAAAGGAGAAATACGGACTTAGATCGGGGAAAGCATAAAGTTACAGAATAATAGACTCGATTCGCCATTTTAGCATCCGAGGTAAGTTTGTATGTTATAATTTCATTTCAAATGTACTCTATATGCTTTGATATAGCATAAATTGTGATTATGTGACTTCGAACAAGTTTAGGAATGATTCGACGATGATTCGACAGTTGGAAGCTCGGTTAAACCTTAGGAATAGTTTAGGATGCTAGTGACATGTAATTAGGGATACTTTGAGTTGGCTTCGGGCCATGATATAGAACTTTAAGTGCGAGAGAAACTGATTTGGCTTCAGGCCATGCATATTGGCTGATTTGGCTTCGGGCCTTGATATCAGTATTTCAGAGATAAGTTACCTTGATTTGGCTACGGGCCATTGTATAGGTACTTATTGTGTGAGACCCTTGAGTATCTGACTTCTATTCCAAATGGTTCAACGGGTAAATGAGAAACAAGAATGTATATGAGGTTGGTACGAGATGGTACATGTATCAGTATAAACTATTTTAGTGTTGAATCGAAGAAATAAGAATGGAAGTATATAGTTTTGTGAATGAGCTTTTGAAAGGTTTGTGTTAAGGAAAGCTACATATTGATGTATTCAAATTATTGATTTATGTCTATGTGATTGCATAGAGTTTATATCATACGAGCTTAGTAAACTTTATAGCTTACATTGTTTATTCTTCTATGTTTTATAGTGTTATCAAAGCTAGCTCAGATTCGGGGATCGTCGGAGACATCATCACACTATCCACATATCTTTTGGTACCTATGAATTTGGTATTTTAAGTATATGGCATGTATAGGGACTTTGGTCATTTTGGTTATGTTTTGGTAATGACTTTGGCTAAATGAATTGGCTTGTAAATGTACATGTTTTGGCTTGTATATATAATTATATGAGTTGGCTTATGATGGTGAATTTGATGATGTATATAAGTGTGTAAATGACTTTTGTTTTGAGTTGGTAAATGACCTATATTGTGTGATTAAAGTTGGATTCATGATGCTTGTTGTGAATAAGTAAATGGAATGTCAATAGATGATGATTCGTGAATTGGTATGCTATTAAAGTTAGACCAAATAATGCATATTTGAGTTTAGTTATATTGATTTTGATGTAATTGGTTTTTGGTATGTTTTGAATGAGTAAAACATGAGTTTATAAGCATGTTGGTTGTTAGTATTGGAAATGGTATGAATTAGCCTTGATTGTGGCTAAATGAGATGTTCAATTATGCTATGATTTGGTTCCATTTTGGGTTGTGTAGGTATATGCATATTTGGGTGGTAAATTGGCTTGGTAAATAACCTATTTTTGTCCACACGGATAGAGATATGGGCTTGTGTCTTAGCCCCGAGTGACACACAGTCAAGTACACGGCCGTGTGTCCCCTGGTGTTGAATTTGAAAACAAGTTAGTATGCTCCATACAGCCTCACACATTGGCTTGTAACTTGGTCGTGTAGCATAAGTCAGTATACCCTAAAGGTTTGGCACGACCTAGCACATGACCTGTCACACGGGCATGTGTGGTCGTTTTTAGGGCACACAGGCTAGCAATACGGGCATGTGTGTTGGCCGTGTGACCCAAGTTAGAGAGTTACATAGGGTCAGACACGGGCTGGGACATGGCCATGTCCTCCCATTTCGAATGTCTACACGGCCTGTGACATGGTCGTGTCTGGTGGCCGTGTAAGACACACAGCCTGGCCCTACGGGCATGTGTCCCCTGTTTTGAGAAAAATTTTCTAAGTTTCGTAAAAGTTTTATAAGTTATCGGTTTAGTCCCGAACTACTCCCAAAGCATGTTTAGGGCCTCGTAGGCTCGTTTCAGGGACAAATTGATTGAGATTGAATGATGAATGGGTGAATTGAGAAAAAGTATGCTAAATGAATGTTTAATTGTATTGTGAGTCTGGTAAGGCTCCGTAACCCTATTCTGGCGATGAATATTTGTGAGGGGTGTTACATTTATTGGTATCAGAGCTACAGTTTAGTCGATTCTAAGACTAAGGTAGCGTATATGAGAGTCTAGCTATACATGCCATATATAAACTGTGATAGTGTGATGATTTTTGACATTTTAAAATATGTTTTCATATAGTAAATGGATCCCAATCGAGCTATAACTGATGAGGTTGAAAGTAATACGCCCGCTCCCGCTTAAGGGACAGTACCGTCTAATTCTAGACCCGATTGCTTAACAGCCTCCACCCCCTCCTAATCCTCAACGAATTCCCCTAGCTCCTCAAGGTGTCGAGCTTTTAAAATTGAATAAGCCACCAGTTGACAAGATCCGTAAGCACGGGGCTGAAGAGTTCAGAGCTAATGTTGACGATGATCCTGAGAGAGCCAAGTTTTGGCTTGAAAACACTATTAGAGTACTTGATGAACTTTCTTGCACACTGGATGAATGTTTAAAATTGCTATATCACTGTTGAGGGACACCGCTTATCAGTGGTGGAATACATTAGTATCTGTAACAGTCCAGTTTAGACACTAGTAAGAATAGTGGTTTCGGGACCACAAATCTAAGTTCAAAAAATATTTTAATATTATTTTCTGTGTCTGTGATATGTGAATTTATATTTGCGAAGTTTCTGTGATTTAATTTGTCTGTTTCTGTGCTCGATTTTGCAAAAAAGACCTAATCGCGTAAAATGTAAAAGCTGTGTGCTAGATGTTAAAAGTGTCTATTTGACTCTTCTTATTAAAGGAGAGGTCCTTATGATGTTATTAAGCCATAACTAAGGTTAATGGACATTAATGACCATCCATTAAGTAATTTTTATATGGTTTAATAAAGGGTAAAATTGGTATTTGACAATTAATTATAAGTTAAATAAAATAAAAGCCATTTCTTCTTCCATTATCATCATCTAGCCAAATTTGAAGAAAGAAAATAAAGCTTTCATAATCATTTAGGGTTCGGCATTAATCTTGGAAAATTAAGGTATGAATTTTCGTCTATTTTTGATAATTTCTACGTTTCTGTGATCGTTGCTTCGTGTTCTTCAAAAATGATGCCTAAATTTCTATTTCTGTTGAAGATTATGAAATGTGCCATTAATGATTATATGAGCTTTGTAATGTTTTTATATGGATTATGAAAGATATATGTGAGATTATCATGCTTTGTTCTTAAATTTTTGATGGAATAGAGCTATTTGGGCTAATTTGTGAAAATGAGGTTTTGAAGGACTAAATTATAAATTAAATATGTTATTTGGGCTTGTAAGGAACCTATGTATATTCAGCCAAGCTATAGTCTTGGTGAATTTTGCATATTTGTGATTTTATAAAAAATAGACTAAATTGTCAAAGTGTGAAAATGTAAGGGCTAAAATGCAAAGTGCCCTAAATATGTGTTCATGATTATTTTGATTGAAATGAATGATTGAATGGTTAAACTTGAATTGTATTAGATAAAGAACAAAGAAAATCGGACTTAGATCGAGAGAAGTCCAAAATAGTTAAATAGTCGACTCGTTTTCATCCGAAATCCGTACGAGGTAAGTCAAATTACAATTATGTGTTAAATTAACTAAATTCTGCATATACAAACTAGAATCCGTATTGGACGGCCTTGAGAGCTTGATGGATGAATTCCGAGTAAATTCCGATAATATGCTAGTATTTGAAAAGCTCTGTATGTTTCTAAAGGAACGTTGACATCGATCTGATTTCGTGTAAGACCATGTCTGGGACATCGGCATCGTATCTGATTTCGTGTAAGACCCTGTCTGGGACAGAGGCATCGATACCGAATTACATGTACGACCACGTCTGGAATGTCGGCATTGTACCCGTTTATGAGTATCGTATCATTTTTGAATCATTTAATGATAAAGTACGAGATATGGGAATAAATGTATGAAATGTATAATCTATACAGGTACGTTTGTATCGTACTAAATTTCTGAATATGAAAGACTCTGTTTCTGTGAAATAACGAAATCATGGAAATGAAACATGACATGTATAAAAGCAAATGAGTATGGTTAGTCTCATGAATTACTCTGTGAAATGGTTGTGAATTCTTGCTATTGACTTTTACTTTATATGCTTTAATAGTTAGACTAGTTGTATTTGGCTTACTAAGCTCTTTGTAGATTACTCTGTGTGATTTTTGTCTGTTTTACAGTTATCGTAGCTACTGAAGGCTCAGGGATAGTCGAGAATTGTCACCATACTATCAAACTCATTTTGGTACTTCTGAAAGTGTAAATATTTTTAAGTATGGCATGTATAGGCTAGAATGTGTATGTTTTAAGCTTTGATATGTATATAAGTTATGCCATGAGAGTTGGCTAGCAAATGGTATGTTTGTGCTTAGTTTTGGTAAATGGTTGGTGATGCCAAATTATGTATGCTTGTAATGGTTATATGGCCTTATATGTGGTGGTCATTTTGAAATATGCCAAGTTTAGGAAATGTTAAGTTTAAGCATGAGTTAGAAGGTGCCATAAGTGAGCTATGAAATGAACATTTTGGCATGTTATTGTCATATGATTTTTAATGTGTTTTAGTATGGATTTGAATAGGTTATTGAATGATGATCATTTAGTTATAACGAAGCATGTTTTGAGTATTGCATTGGCTGAAAATTATGGTATAAATGTTGTTTAACCTTGCTTGTAGGAATGACCCAAATAGGGGTGGTAAATTGGCTTAAACCAAGCCTGCATTGTGCCACACAGTCAGGAACACGGGCGTGTCATATGGCTGTGGGCTTAAGTCAGTAGCTAGCTAAGTTTCACATAGCCATAGCACATGGGCATGTCTATTGGCCATGTGCAAAAGTCAGAATATATACTCTGTTTTGACATGGCCTGATCACAAGGGCGTGTGACCTCAACAGAATTGAATTTTTTTTTATAAGTTCTAAAAATTCTGAATGTATTCTGTTTAGTCCAGACCTTTTCTAAAAGTATGTCTTAGGTCTTGGAGACCTCCATAAGGGATGAATTGTTAATTTTCTTATGCGTTAATATTATGTGATATCTGTGATTCTGTGTTAATCTGTAATGTTCTGTCTGTCTGGTAATGCCCTTACCTATTCTGGCGATGGTTATGGGATAGGGGTATGATTGTCACTCGCGATAAGTTTTAAAATTTGTAAATGATCATACCTAAACTAAATATTATCACGACAAAGGCAAGTGCACCTATTGAATAGCAGTATAGTTTTAGCAAGACCGGATGTCTAACCCAAAGGAACTAAAAGTACTAGTATTAACTTCCTTTTTATCTAGCCTAAGAATAATGGGGGTTTTAATTAACTAATTAACTAATCTAAGAATACACAGAAAATAGGTTTGGGGAAAATACTTTTTAGAAAATTCGATTGATTAAGACAATACCTAAGGAAAAATTCACCTAGACTTCACTTTTTTTTGACTCTGAATCAGACGATTTATTCATTCAACTTGTTCCGTAGAAATTCCTAATTTATGGTATTATCCCTATTCAAGACTAATAACGTCTAACCCTAGATTGAATAATTGAAATCTCTTTCTAATTAACACCCTAGGGTTGCATTAACTCGATCTATGGATCCCCTTATTACGTTTTACCCTAATCCGACAAAATTTTTTCACCCTATCTCTAGGCGTGCAATCAACTCCGCTTAATTATGACAAATTTACTCTTAGACAGGGACTATTCATCCTCTGAATAAGCGCATTAACTTGAATCAATATCTTGAAATACCGAAGCAAGAATTAAGAACACATAATTAAGAACAAGTCAAATATTTATCATACAATTCAGATAATAATAACAAGATTCGTCTTAGGTTTCATTCCCCTTAGGTATTTAGGGGATTTAGTTCATAACTAAAAAGGAAAACATCTCAGAAGAATAATGAATGCAAAACATAAAGAAAACCCAAAACTCCTAAAAGGAAATTGAAGGTAGATCTTCAGTCTTGATGAATAATCCGGCTTCTGAGATGGATCAATCAGCTTTCTTCGAGTAATTCCTTGCTTCCTACTCTGTGTGTCCTCTTTAGTCCTCCTCTAGGGTGTTTAAATAGGCTTTAGAATGCCTAAAAGCCCTCCAAATCGCCCTTTTTTGAATAGAACTTAACTTGGGCTCGACAGCGACACGCTCGTGTGTGATTGCTTCAGGCCGTGGTCAAGGCTGAGAAATCAACATGCTCGTGTTAAGGTTGTTTTAGGCCGTGTTCGAGCCTGTTAGAATAGCACGAGTGTGTGTGCTACCTGTGTGAGGAAGTCCAGGCCGTGTTGTTTTCCCACATCGGCCCATTTTCTCCATTTTTGGCTCGTTTCTTATTCTTTTTGCTCTCCTATGCTCACTTAAGTATAAAACATGAAATTAAAGGATTAGGAGAATCAAATTCACCAAATCTAAGGAGAAATCATTCATAAATGTGTTAAGTATGGGATACTAATATGTATAAATTACGGTTTATCAAATACCCCCACGCTTAACCATTTGCTTATCCTCAAGAAAAATCCTCAATTCACAATTAAGAATTCCTTTTTCTCAACTTATAATTCCTATGAATAATATCTCAAACTAATCCATAACTAATCATACATTGAGAATTCGACTAAAAGAACATTAAAGTTTCAAACATTCCAAGTTGAGTATTTAATCATGAAAAATATTTGCATCTCCCTTTATTTAAGTAATCACCTTTGATTCAAAATCTCACAAAGTTTAACATCTTCACTAAAGATTCACTCAAATCACTCAAAGTGTTTAAGGATAATGAATGTACCACTCAACAGTCAATATGAAAAGTTATTACCATAGGCTTGCATGAAAATCAAATCTCCACCACTATAAATTGAGATGATACATCAATCAAATGGTCTTTAGAGGGTTGTAACGAGGCTTGGTTAGGGGGTGTGGTCACAAGCTGAAAGAAAATGTTAGAATCGAGATTGAGTTTAAAAAATTACTTAACTAGAAAAATATTTAATCATCACTTGCGTACAACAAAGCTTCTTGTCAGAATATGGAATTTAAATACTTAAGCTCAAAAATGAAATATCACTAATAATATGTAAATATGTATGTTTTTTTTAAGAACAAGTTAAATATCATAGACTAACTATAAAGAATAAGACATAGCACGGGCGTGTGTGCTACCCGTGTGAGGAAGTCCAGGCCGTGTTATTTTCCCATGTCGGTCTATTTTCTTCGTTTTCAGCCCGTTTCTTGTTCTTTTTGCTCTCCTATGCTCACGTAGGTATAAAACATGAAATTAAAGGATTAGGAGCATCAAATTCACCAAATCTAAGGAGAAATCATTCATAAATGTGTTAAGTATGGGATAATAATATGTACAAATTACGGTTTATTAGGGTGTTACAATATCAGTGGTGCCGAGAGAGAGTCACTTGGGAGTTCTTTCAGAATGAGTTTCGGAAGAAATATATAAGCCAACAGTTTCTAGGTCAAAAGCAAAAAGAGTTTCTAGAATTGAAACAAGGCCGTATGATCGTAACCTAGTACGAGAGAGAATTTGTATGGTTGAGTAAATACGCTCGGGAGTATGTTTCTATTGAAAAGATTATGTGCAAGTGGTTTGTTGACGGGTTGAACGAAGACATTAAACTTCTGGTCAGGATTCTAGATTTGAAAGAATTTGTTGTGGTAGTTGACCGGGTTTGCAAAGCTAAAGATTTTAGCAGAGAAAAGAGGAAAGCTGATTCAGAGGCTAGAGATTCAAGAAAAACACTGATGAATAAACCCTATTATCCTTCATCAAATAGATTCTGAGATTCGTATAGTAGATCGAATGCATCAGTGGGACACCAGAATAAAGATAATGGAAATCAACATATGAATCCTAAAGCCCAAGTTACTTCTATCTCAAGTGTTGGCAGTGTGCAAAATATCAAACCTGAGTGTCAACAGTGTGGGAGATGACATTTTGGAGACTGCTGGAATAAGAGTAGTAAAGCTTGTTTTAAATGTGGCTCGCTAGATCACTTTATTAGATATTACCCAGAGTTATCCGAGAATGATAAATTCCAGAATACTAGATCGAGCAATACAACCGCGAGAGGGAGACCACCGAGAAATATGGGGAATGTGTCCAGTGGTAGAGGTGTGACTAAGGACTCAGCTGTGAGATCCAAAGCCAGAGCACCTACTGGAGCTTATGCTATTCACAGTCACGAAGAAGCATCGTCACCAGATGTTATCACCGGTACATTTTCTCTTTATGACACTAATGTGATTGCATTGATTGATCCTAGGTCGACTCATTCGTATATCTGTATAAATTTAGTGTTTAGTAAGAAATTACCTGTTGAGTCTACAGAATTTGTAATTAAAGAATCGAACCCCTTAGGAAAGTATGTTCTAGTTGACAAAGTATGCAAGAACTATCCTTTAATGACTCAGGGTTACTATTTTCCGACTGACTTGATGCTTTTACCATTTGATAAGTTCGACGTGACTCTAGGTATGGATTGGTTGACTCTACATGATGCCGCTGTGACCTGTAGACGAAATATTATAGAATTGAATTGTCATAATAATGAAATTCTGTAGATTGAATATGATGAGTCAGATGGATTGCCAATAGTAATTTTGTCAATGTCGGCTCAGAGGTATGTGAGAAAAGGTTGCAATGCGTACCTAGCATATGTTTTAGATACCAAGGAGTAAGAAAAGAAGATTGAATCGGTGCCTATAGTTTGCGAGTATCTGGATGTATTTCCAGAAGAATTGCCTGGATTGCCACCAGTCAGAGATCTTAAGTTTTCTATTGAGTTAGTACCAGGAACTTCACCGATATCTATAGCTCCGTACAGAATGGATCTGATAGAGTTGAGAGAGTTGAAAGCTCAATTACAAGATTTAACAGATAGAGCTTTTGGACGACTGAGTTTTTCGCCCTGGGGTGGACCTTTGTTGTTTGTAAAGAAGAAAGACGAGACAATGAGAATGGGTATTGACTACCGTCTGCTCAACAAGGTTACGATAAAGAATAAGTATCCATTGCCGAGAGTAGATGATTTGTTTGACCAATTGAAAGGTGCAACAGTGTTTTTGAAGATTGATTTGAGATCGGGTTATTACCATTTGAGAGTTAAAGACTCAGATGTGCTGAAAACTGCATTCAGAACGAGGTACAAACATTATGAATTCCTTGTTATGCCTTTTGGATTGACTAATGCTCTTGCCTTTTTTATGGATTTGATGAATCAGATATTTAGACCATATTTAGATAGATTTGTTGTTGTGTTCATTGATGACATTCTGAGCTATTCACGAGATGAGTCTGAGCATGCTGAGCATTTGAAAATTGTATTGCAAACCTTGAGAGATAAGCAACTATATGCTAAATTCAGTAAGTGTGAGTTTTGGCTTCGGGAAGTCAGATTTTTGGGACATATTGTCTCGGAGGATGGTATTAGAGTTGATCCAAGCAAGATTTCTACAGTTATTGATTGGAAACCACCTATAAATGTATCCAAGGTCAGAAGTTTTCTGGGTTTGGCTGGTTACTACCGATGTTTTGTTAAAGGGTTCTCGATGATTGCTACACCAATGACCAGACTGCTACAGAAATATGTAAAGTTTGAATGGTTCGAGAAATGTCAATAAATTTTTGATCAATTGAAAGTGTTGTTAACTGAGGCACCAGTGTTGGTTCAACCTGAGTCGAGAAAAGAATTTGTGATTTACAATGACGCGTCATTGAATGGTTTGGGTTGCGTATTGATGCAAGAGGGAAAAGTTGTAGCTTATGCCTACAGACAGTTGAAATCACACGAAAAGAATTATCCGGTGCATGATTTAGAGTTGGTCGCTATTGTTTTTACGGTGAAAAATGTCACATCTTTATTGATCATAAATGCTTAAAATATATTATGACTCAGAAAGATTTGAATTTGCGACAACGGAGATGGCTCGAGTTACTTAAAGACTATGAGCTAGTAATTGATTATCACCTGGGAAAAGCAAATGTGGTTGCAGATGCTTTGAATAGGAAATCATTGTTTACTTTGAGAGCAATGAATACGCAGTTGACATTATCTGATGAAGGTTCGATTCTAGCTGAGTTAAAGTCTAAACCCATTTTTCTTCAACAAATTTGTGAAGCTCAAAAGTGTGATACTGAGTTGCAAGCTAAAAGAATGCAATGCGAGTTGACTAATTATTCAGATTACCAAATCGGATCCGATGATTGTTTGATGTTCTGAGATAGAATCTGGGTACTGAAAAATCCAGAGTTGATTTAGAAAATTTTACACGAGGGACATAGTGGTTGCTTGTCCGTTCATCCTGGGAGTACCAAAATGTACAATGATTTGAAGAAGTTGTATTGGTGGT
The DNA here is from genome assembly GCA_025698475.1 of Gossypium anomalum. Classification (NCBI taxonomy): domain Eukaryota; kingdom Viridiplantae; phylum Streptophyta; class Magnoliopsida; order Malvales; family Malvaceae; genus Gossypium; species Gossypium anomalum. Next base: position 26,428,846 of record CM046958.1, on the reverse strand, counting down.
CAGGTATGAAATGAGACATTTCTAAGTTTGTATCGAAGTGTTTGATTTGTCAGCAAGTGAAAGCCAAGCATCAAGTGCCTTCAGGTTTGCTTCAATCTGTGATGATACCGGAGTGGAAATGGGATAGAGTGACTATGGATTTCGTATCAAGATTGCCCCTGTCTCCAAATAAGAAAGATGCAATTTGGGTTGTCATTGATTGACTAAAGAAATCTGCACATTTCATTCTGGTACATACTGACTATTCGCTTGAACGACTAGCTGAGTTGTACATTGCTGAGATCGTTAAATTGCACGGGATGCCAGTTTCGATTATTTCAGATAGAGATCCGAGGTTCACATTACGATTTTGGAAGAAATTACAAGAAGCTCTAGGTACAAAGTTGAATTTTGGTACAGCTTTTCATCTGCAAATTGATGGACAGTCTGAACGAGTAATTCAGATTCTTGAAGATATGCTCAGATGTTGTGTTTTAGAGTTCGAAAGCAATTGGGAAAAATATTTTTCGCTAGTTGAATTTGTGTATAATAACAACTTTCAATCGAGCATAAAGATGGAACCGTACGAAGCTTTGTATGGTCGCAAATGCCGAACTCCATTGTACTGGACCGGGCTTAGTGAGAAATAGATTCACAAGGTTGATTTGGTTAGAGAAACTGAAGAGAAAGTGAAAGTAATTCGCGACTGTTTGAGAGTAGCTTCAGATCGTTAGAAATCATACACGGATTTGAAATGAAAAGACATTCAATTTCAGATCGATGATAAAGTTTTCTTGAAAGTATCTCCGTGGAAGAAAATAGTTCGTTTTGGTCGCAAAGGTAAATTAAGTCCCCGATTCTTCAGGTCGTATGAGATTATTGAAAGAATAGGACCAGTAGCATATTGACTAGCTTTGCTGACTGAGTTAGAAAAGATCCATAATGTGTTCCATGTATCGATGTTGTGTTGATATAGATCAGACCCTTCACACGTAATTTCTCTGGCAGAAATTGAAATTCAACCTGATATGATGTACAATGAAAAATCGATCAGAATTCTAGCTCGAGAGATTAAAGAACTGAGAAATAAACGCATGGCTTTAGTAAAAGTCTTATGGAAACATCATGGTGTTGAAGAGGCTACGTGGGAGCCCAAGGAAGCTATGAGAAAACAGTGCCCTAACCTATTCATTAGTAAGATTTTCAGGGACGAAAATCCCTAAGGGGGGAGAGTTGTAACAACCCATTTTTAGTCATATCGGAACAGTGGTTTTGGAACCAAAAATTTGAGGTTAAAATATTTATTTTATTATTATTTTTTTAATGTTTATAGCATAAATATATGATGGTGTGAAATTTTCATTAAGAAAATTTAGCATTTGATTGCTTAATTTGATTAAAAGGACTAAATCGCGTAAAATGCAAAAGTGTTGTTCTATTAGTTAAAGGTATCAAATGCCTATGAAATTGAATAGTAGAAGTCCTTATGTGGTAAATATATCATTTTTATTATGAGTGGACAATTATGGGAATTTATTAAGTGAATTTTTATGTTTTAAAGTAAGGTTAATTTAGTAATTTATGAAATAATGTTATATTAAACAAAATCAATGTAATGCCCCTAACCCGTATCCGTCGTCGGAGTAGGGTTACGAGGTATTACCAATCAATTCACAACGTATGGCATACATTTATCAACTATAAAGCATTCATTCTCATAAATCATTCAAAACAATCACATTGTCCCTTATAAGGGTCTACGAGGCCTTAAACATGCTTTAGAAGTGGTTCGGGACTAAACTGATATCATACGAAAATTTTAGAAACTTAGAAAAATTTCAACCATACAGGGGTCACACGCCCGTGTGAATAGGCTGTGTGCCTCACACAGCTCCACACACGCCTGTGTCTCAGGCCGTGTGGAAACAGGGCATACATACTAACTTAGGTCACACGGCCAACCACACGCCCGTGTGTCTAGCCCGTGTTGTAACACCTCTAGCCCGTTTCCGTCGCTGGATTGGGTTACAAGGTATTACCAGTCAGAACACCTACTCGAATAATCACATGCATATACTTGTACATATTTATAAACCATTCATTTTATCATTTTCATTTCATCAAGTCGAACATAAAAGCATTCTCCATTGTGTTAGACAATTATTCACTTCCAACCTTATTCATCTATTTTTTTTAAAAAAATAAATCAATACCTATTTTAATATGCACATTAAGCATACACTGAATATTATCCTATAAATAACATGCATTTTTAGTTTAATAATGCACAATTCATTATAACGCCATATACATTCCCTATTCATACATAGCCGAACACATCATTAATCATCATCATGTTTATATATATATATATATACACTTAAGATAAAATACATATCAAGTGAAATCCATGTGCATAATTATTTATATAGTCAAACGCCAACTCACAAGTTAATCAAAACCATTACACATGTTTTCATCTTATAACGAACATATAAAAACAATCTTATGTCATGTTCGGACATAACCAACCAACTCATAACGCTATCTCATATTAAATACTATGACCAGATACAACAACCAAAATACAAATAATCACTTATATATGAATACCAAAACCGAACCAACCCAATACACATAATCAAATTTACCAAGCATTTTAAACACTCAAAATATATGTGTATATATATATATATATATACCACATGTAACTTTCATTCAAAACACATGACATAATAATCTAAAAGAAATCAAACATAGTCCAACAAAAACCGAATCATCCAACCATACTTATGAACAATTTATAAACACCATAACCGACTCATCAACCATAATCAAGCCATTTCCAAAACATAAAACACCAATCACATATACCATTCATTAATAGCATATAACATTATAACCAAAACAAATTAAACGATGACTAAACATAACCAAATTCAAACTTAGTAGTTAAGCCATATTCGCATGGCTTAAATTATACATATCCAAGTTCGGACAAAATACATATTAGCCTATACATGCCATAAGTTTGAAATAATCTTTTAAAAGTACCGAAGGTTGACGATAGTATGGATGACTTCACCAACGATCCCCGAGCCCGTAACTAACTTTCAAATCTATAAGAACAAAGAATAAACACACATTGAGTAAGCTAACGTAGCTTAGTAAGCCTTAAACAAATTAAACAATTAATGCATAATAACATTTCAATTACTAATCATTTCAAATAAATAAATCAACTTATGCATATGTAAAAACATTTAATTTCAAGCTTTTAATTCCATACATATATAACATATTCATTCATAGGACAATTTCTCCTTGGCCGAATATTTATGTATACATTGTCAATATATATGCTCAATTTCTAAACCATATTGTCTTATATAAACAAATAAACATATATATATATATATATATATATATATATATATTTATAAACATATATTTATCACTCAAACTTTAACCTTACATCATATACAACTATAAGGCCATATATATATCTCTCATATTAACACATATACTACAACAACTTCATGAATCATTTTTCATCATATATCAAGAAATCCTTTCACCTATTTTCAAATAGGTAAGCAATTATCACGTACCAGTTCATTTTAGCTCGTTTAACATATTCAATTACCACATTGGCAAAAAGTCTTTTAAGCATGTACTTATAATAATTCATCGGCATAAAGCCTGCTAGGCCTAAACCTGTATCTCACACCGGCACAAGGCCTGCTAGACTGAAAGTCTAATTTTTATACACCGGAAATAAGCCTGCTAGGCATAAGCCCGATTTAATTCACCAACACAAGGCTTGCTAGGCTCAAAGCCCGAATATCAGTATTATGAAGCTATCTCATCAACAATCCATATATCAAAAATTCCAGATATTCCATATAGTTCTTACAGACTTCCAAATGTTATAACTCAGTCGAATTAAACTCAAATACGTTATTTCTATGCTTATTCACATTCAGCTACTATACTATATACTTATGAATTCTAAATCAACATATTAAACTAAGTTACATTCAAAATTAACAATCTTTAATTGCTTAAAAACTTACCTCGGATATCGACGAACAATGTAAATCGACTATTCGACTATTTTTGTTTTTCCCTGATCCAAGTCTGATTTCTTTTGTTCTTGATCTATACAATTTCATTCAATTTAATCCACCAACACATAAATGGGAAAATTACCATTTTACCCCTAATATTTCATACTTTTACAAATTAGTTCTAATTGCATAAAACACAAAATACATAAAATTTCCATGTAACATACTTAAGCCGAATGTTCCTATAGTACATACAAATATACACATTTCATTTATTTTGCATTTTAGTTCTTCAATTTATTATTTTTGCAATTTAGCCCTAATTACTCAAATTTCACCAAAAATTCCAATACAAAACATATTAATCCAAAACATATCTTTCATAATTTATCATCAAACATCAGAAAACACAAATATTCATCAATGGCATAACTCAAAATATTCATCAAAATCAGAAATTCTAGCATGGGTCGGATAGTATTCGAAGCAACGATCTCAAAAACGTAAAAATTATCAAAAATCGTAACCAAACTAACCTTGAAATTGAACCAACAATGGCCAAATACCTAGCTTTGTTATTTCTTTTCTTTCTTCTTTTTGTTTCGGTCAAAAGATGAACATTTAACATGGCTTTTTAATTTGTATAATAATATAACATATATATCACTTATTATTTTACACATTTAACCTTTCAAAATTAATTAGTAAACCATATATATCATGTCCACAACCGTACACTTATAAATGAAATGGTCCATTATCACTTTAAATACTTCATATTAATAAGACAGGTTCAATTCGGTCCTTACATATCTAACCACCAAAATTTTCACTTTACACGATTAAATCCTTTTATTTAATCAGACACTAAAACGATAAAATTAAATCACGAAAATTTCACACATATAAATTTACACATAATAAACACTGAAAATAATTTTTAAATATTTTTCTAACTTGGATTCGTGGTTCTGAAACCACCATTCTGAATAAGGTCTAAATCGAGTTCGTACACGTGTGCCCTTCGATGTGGCCACACACGCCCATGTGTTAGGCTGTGTACTTGTAACGCCCCAAATTTTGGGCCTAGAGAAATTGGGCTTTGGGCTTTAGGTCTCATAAAATTTTTAAGTGAGCAGGAAAATGACAAATGATATGTTGGCTTTAAGGGTTTAATGAATTTGGAGTGTTTAGGTGTGTTGGAGAAGTTCTGGGCTCGAGTTTTGTGGTGGAGAAATTTTAATTTAATTATTAAAAGAACCAGGGTTGTGAGTAGTTGGGCTTTTAAATAAAAATAGGGGAAAATGGCATAAAAAGACTTGTGGTGGAGTGGCTAAGTGACGCCACTTAGGGTGTGGGGAGGTGGCATTGGTGGCTATCAAGGAGATCCTAGGTTTGAATCCTAGCTTAGTATTTTTAGGATTTTAATTTTGGCCTTCTAGAAGGTTGGAAGTGGTGTGAAGATGGACTCTAAGGGGAGTGTTCAGGAGAAAAAAATTAGGAAATAGATTGGGGATTTATTAGGGAGAAAAATGAGGAGATGAGAAGGGGGAAGTGATGGAGCTGAATTGGGAATTGAGGTCGGAGCAATTTGGCTATAGGCTATAAATATGTCTTTGAGTTTGGGATCCCGGGCTAATGCCAAATTCTGCATTTTTTTAAGTGCCGATTGGCTTTTCCATCTTTGCTAGATGATTCTTTTTCCATTCTTTCTCTCTTCAATACTCTTTTGATTTACCCTTTAGGTTAGCCTATTCCTTCTTCTACTATTCTTCTTTAATTTGTGCCGAATAAACCTTATTCACCATATTAGTTTAAAAGTAAAAAAGTCGAATCTCCCTTGGGCCGATTGCTCTTTTGGTGTAAGTACCTTATCTCTTTTTCGGCTAGTATTGTTAATACCGATTACTCATCTCCCTCACTCTTTCTAATTGACTTCGGTAGGGAATTAGTATCAGATCTTGGATCTTAGCTCTCTGTCGAAATTGCTCTTTAGGTATTTGCAGTTTTGGTAAGTATTTCTCTTCCATTGGCTAAGGTGGCCGAATATTCATAGTTAGGGTAAGGGGAATTGTGTTGGATACGAGTCACCTCCTATTCTGGTTTTAATAAATAAGTTTAATGCAGATCTAAGGAGTACGTGATCAGGGAAAAATTATTAGGGGTTGGTGTTCAGGGTAAGGTTAAGGTGAGGCTTCAGTTTTTGGAAAAGTTATGTATTAAACATGCGATTAATTGAAGGTGATATCGATTGTAGGTTTGGGGCTAAGGAGATTGCATCACGATTGCTTACCAGGTGTGTACACACACTTCGCACACATAGTAGATCGGCAAATTCTGAAATGTCGAAAAGTGGAAATACCGAAATAACGAAAAGTCAAAAGTTTGGATACGGTAGTCTTGCGAGTGTGCGAACACTCGTAAAAGGGTATTCAATACGATACCAGAGACCCCATCAGAGATCTCATTGACTTGGGTCACGTTTTGGCCAATTGGGCCAGAATGGGCCAAATGGGCCCGACGGGCCTGTGAGCCCAAATAAGCGAAAGTTGATAATTTGGTAATATGTGATGAGCTGATTAAGTTTGTTGAATGGTTTGGATTGGATTCAGGCCTGATGGGCCATATAAGTTTGATTGAGCCTAATGGGCCGTATAAATGTGATTGGGCCTGATGGGCCATATGAATGTATGGAAGCCTGTAGACTTGCTAGGGTTTTGTCATGGACTTGTAGGCCTAGTTTCTAATAAATCCTTAAGTAGCATAAAAGTTAACTAATTTATCAAATTCGTCTATAGACAAGTCATAAGGGTAAAGTGTGGCAATGGGCATATGCATGTCTAGGATTGGATCTAGGGACAGCTTGGTACTTAAGCGGTCTTAATGACCCACCTCCTCTTCTCTGGAATCCTACCTGGTGCATAGTGTCTGCTCACTTTGGCCAACAAGGACTTGTTGACAGGCCAAAGTTCGTAATTAAGACCCATACTGCTAAGAAATTACCAAAATACCCCTATAGGATAGAAATTACTAAAATACCCCTATGTGTTATGAGTATCATCTATGTATGATGTATGCTGCATCCATGCATTATTATGTTGCATATGGGCTGGGTTTATGATTGGAGGAAGTGTATAAGGATCGCATGGTTGCTCAACGACCGTGGATCCACCAAAGGCTTTTTAACCACTGAGCAGCTTTGCTGCACCATTAAGTAGTGCCGTAATCGGTGCTACACCGTTTATAAGCAGCTATGCTGCACCGTTAAGTGGTGTCGCACTGGTTCCACACCGGGTTGTAATAGGATGGGTGGGTTGAGTATCTCCCCACAGTAAGTGTTGGTTGGAAAAGGGGTGTACAAGTTGGATGGGGATATAAGCATTTGCATACATACATCATGATTGGATTATGAAAAGGGATTAGCCCAGTTAAATGTGATATGTGGAAATTGACATGGGTTCAGGTCCTACTGAGGTCAAAGTGGGCTAAGGCCCAAAGGCCAGTGTATTTGAATTGGGCTTAGGCCCAAAATGATTTGTCTGTTACATGTTTGTTTGATGAGGGTTGTACACACTGAGTTTTTGAAAACTCACCCCCTCTTTTATTTTATTTTCAAGTGATGCACAGTAGAAGGTTCGATGTTTGGAGGGACTCTGGGTGGCCAGCTAGCAAGACAATTTAGATTTGTTTTTTTTCATTTTAAAGCATATAAGTTTCTGATTATTAAGTAATTTCAGACTAGATTGTAATAAGGCCTTCCATTTTGTTATTATTTGGATTATTATTTTTATGTGGCATAATTATAAGAGGTTGAGCATGGTTTCTTAATCTATAGTATGTCTCTTCTACGTTTCTGCAACTACATTTTAAAATAACATGTTTTCATAAAATCATATATTTTAAAAAAGTAGTTGAAAGGATTTTTTTTAAGGGTAGTTAAGGTTTCTTTTATTTTAAGAAGGGTTTTCAATGAAAACACGATTTTCGCTAAAACACTTCAATGTGACATGCTAGATTCGGCCATAACGTCCGGGCAGGGTTTGGGGTGTTATAGTACTAGGCCGTGCCAAAATTGTAGGGTATACTGACTTATGCAACACGGCCAAATCACAAGCCCGTGTGCTAAGCCATGTGCCAATTAGGGGGGTATACTGACTTGTACCACACGACTAGTCACACGCCCGTGTGTGAGACCGTGTGGAGCATACTGACTTCATTTTAATTTCATCACCATAAGACACACGACTGTGTTGTGTAACATGATCATGTGTTACACACAGATGAGACACACGCCCGTGTCTCTACCCTTGTGGACAAAAATAGGCCATTTGCAAGACCAATTTGCCATGCTTCTAAACAATCAAAATGGTACTATTTCATCATTTAGTTAGGCAGCCAAAATCATCAACCAAATGCACATTTCATACAATATCCATTTCAACCAATTTCAATACTCAATTCAATGCTGTTTACCTAGTCAAATACTTATCAACTCAAATTCTAAAGTCATACTTCATCGAAGCATTTCTCAAGCATTTAACTCCACAATTCAATTAACCATACTCATACCAAACATGCCAAAATAAGCCATTTCTATTAGCCAAACATACACCAATATTAACATCATTTACAAGCCAACTTTCATGGCTATAATCGTAACCAAAATACCACATCTAGCCTATACAAGCCATATACCATATATACATAACTCAAAAGTACCAAATAGATGTCTGATAGTGCGATGATGTCCCTGATGATTTTCGGATCTGAGCTAGCCTTGATTCACTATAAAACATAGAAAAATAACACGAAGTAAGCTTCATAGCTTAGTAAGCTCATATGTAAATAAATTAATTCATTGAATAAATGTAAATCAACCAATTTTACATTAACTACAAACCTTTCTCATGTCTTAAAACATGATTAAATACCATCTCATTGAACTTTCTCTATTTAATACTCGAATAGGCTCTGTACATACCTGTATCGCCTTGTACTAACCTCTTTCTCAACTACATCATTCGTTTACCCGTTGAACCATTCGGAATAGAAATTGGATACTCAATAGTCACATACGATAAGTACCTATACCATAGCCCGTAGCTAAATCAAGGTAACTTATCCAAAGAACAATTATCATGGCTCAAAGCCAAATCATCCGATATGCATGGCCTGAAGCCAAATCAGCATAACTCTCACCTGAAGTGCTAATATCATGGCCCGAAGCCAACTCAACTTATCATCTAATAATATGACACTAGTATCTAAATCTATTCCTAAAGTTAACGGGACTTCACACTTTCCGTTTCTATGATCGAATGCATATGTAGAGTCGTTTTCACAATTCAAACATTATCCATAATCTCATAATCATAGTTTATGCAATATCAAAGCTTTTAACATACTTTTATAGTGAAATTACCACATACGAACTTACCTCGAGTATGAAAACTGTGAAATGAGTCAATTTATCATTTATCTTGCCTTTCCCCCGATCTAATTCTGGATTCCTCTTTTCTGGATCTAAATATATTCAAAATTAACTTATTTAATCAACCATTCATTCAATTTAGTCCAAGACATACATTTAGGCCTATTTACATATTAGCCCCTAAACTTTCACATTTAATCAATTTAGTCCCTATTTCACAAATACACAAAATTCACACAATTTGAATAAACCCAAACTTAGTCAAATTACCATAGTGCCCCTAGTAGCCCATAACTTTCATTTATTTCACATTTTAACCACTCAATTTGCACATTTCACAAATTAATCCCTTTTTTAACATTTTTGTCAAAAATCATTTTACAAAATTAGTTTAACTATCAACAAATATTCAAAATCCATCATCAACCATCAACTTACTCAAGTATTCAACAATGGCAACATGTTAAATCTTTAACAATTTTGAAATCTAACGAACGGGCTAGCTAGTATACTAAGCAATAATCTCAAAAACGTAAAAATCATTAAACATCGAGTGAAAATGATTTACCAATTTAGCTTTCCAATGGCCGAACCCTAGAAAAACTTATATGGTTTCTTCTTCTTGTATTTTTGACTAAAGAAGATGAGTATGAAGCTTTAATTTGTTTTTATTTATTGAACATATGATAATTATGCTAATTACCATTATAACCTTATGAAAAACCATTTAAAACATCCATTAAATGTCCATATATGTCCATCATACTATTAATGGTCTAATTACAACATAAGGACCTCTAATTTAATATTCCATAGCTATTTAATACCTTTAACAAATAGAACAACACTTTTGCATTGTACGCGATTTAGTCTTTTTTCTCAAATTGACCATTTAAACGATAAAATTAGCTCACGAAATTTTCACACATGTCAAATAACATGCTGTAAATACTGAAAATAATATTAAAATAATTTTCCAACATCAGATTTGTGGTTACAAAACCACTGTTCTGATTTAGATAAAATCGGACTGTTACAACTCTCCCCCCTTAGGGATTTTTGTCCCCGAAAATCTTACAAGTGAATAGGTTAGGGTATTGTTTTCTCATAGCATCCTTGGGTTCCCGTGTAGCTTTTTCAACCCCATGTCGATGCCATAATACTTTCACTAATGTTATTTTCTTATTTCTTAACTCTTTGATCTCACAAGTTAAATTTGAATCGGTTCTTCAGCATATGACATATCAGATTGAATTTCAACATTGGTCGGGGAAATGACATGTGAAGGGTCGGATCAGTATCGTCGAAGCATCGATACATGAAACACATTATGTATTTTCTCTAACTCAGACAGTAAAGATAGCCGATATGCCACTGGCCCAACTCACTCAGTACTCTCATACGATTCGATGAATCGCAGACTCAATTTCCCTTTCCAACCAAACCGCAATATCTTTTTCTACGGTGACACTTTCAAAAACACTTTATCCCCGATCTGAAACTCAATATGTTTCCGTTTCAAGTCTGCATATGATTTCTGTCGATCCGAAGTTTTTTTCAAACTATCATGAATTACTTTCACTTTTTCTTTAATCTCTCTGATCAAATCAACCCCGTGAATCTTATTTTCGCTAAGCTCAGTCCAATACAACAATGTTCTACATTTACGACCGTATAAAGCTTCGTACGATGCCATTTTATACTCGATTAGAAGCTATTATTGTAAGAAAATTCAATCGGCGGTAGATATTTCTCCCAGCTACCTTCAAACTCAAGAATGGAACAACGTAACATATCCTCAAGTATCTGAATAACTCATTCAGATTGACTATCCATTTGTGGGTGAAACACAGTGCTAAAATGTAGCTTTGTACCTAAAGCTTCTTGCAATTTCTTCCAAAATTGTGAAGTGAATCTTGGATCTCTATCCGAAACAATAGATAGTGGTACTCTATGCAATCGAACAATCTCTGAGATATACAACTCAACCAATTTATCGAGTGAGAAATCTATACGTACCGGAATGAAATGAGCTAATTTTGTCAATCTATCAACAACAACCCAGATCACATGTTTCTTTCTCAGAGATAAGGATAAACCCAATATAAAGTCCATTGTTACTCTATCCCACTTTCACTCAGGAATCATAATAGGCTGTAATAAACCTGACGGCATTTGATGCTCAACTTTGACTTGCTGACAAATCAAACCTTTCGAAACAAATTCTAAGATATCTTGTTTCATGCCGTGCCACCAATAATGTTGTTTCAAATTGTTATACATTTTTGTGCTTCCCGGATGTACTGATAAACAACTACTGTGTGCTTCATTTAGAATCTTCTGAATGAGCTCAGAATTTCTTGGTACCATATTCTAAACATCAAACAATCATCAGGCTCTATTCGAAACTTTGAATCAGAAGTCGATTCACACTAAGCTCATTTTGCTTGCAATTCATTATCAAATTTTTGAGCCTCACAAATCTGCTATAGAAATAATGGTCTCACTTTCAACTCGGCTACTATCGAACCATCATCAGACAAAGTTAATTGTGTGTTCAAAGTACGTAAAGTAAATAAGGACTTTCGGCTTAAAGCATCAGCAACTACGTTCGCTTTCCCCGGATGATAGTCAATCATTAATTCATAATCTTTTAGCAATTCTAACCATCTCCGCTGTCGCAAATTCAAATCCTTCTGAGTCATCAGATATTTCAAGCTTTTGTGGTCGGTATAAATATGTCATTTCTCACCAAACAAAATGACACCAAATTTTCAATGCGAACACTATCGTAGCTAACTCTAGATTGTTCGTCGGATAATTCTTTTCATCTGGCTTCAATTGTCTCGAGGGATAAGGTACAACTTTGCCTTCTTGCATCAAAACACAACCCAGGCCATTTAACGATGCATCACTGAAAACTATGAAATCTTTACCCGACTCAGGTTGAACTAACACTGGTGCCTCTGCCAATAATGCTTTCAACTGCACGAAGCTCTGCTGACACTTTTCTGACCATTCAAATTTAACATCTTTTTGAAGCAATCGTGTCATCGGAGTTGCAATCATTGAAAAACCTTTCACAAATCGTCTATAATAGCTGGCTAGTCCTAGAAAACTATGGACTTCGAATACATTTCTCAAAGGCTTCCAATCTATAATCACAGAAATTTTGCTCGGGTTAACTTGGATACTTGCGGCTGAAACTATATGTCCCAGAAAACCAACCTATTGTAGCCAAAACTCACATTTGCTGAACTTTGCAAACAACTGTTTATCTCTCAAAGTTTGTAGCATGATTCTCAAATGCTCAGCATGCTCAGATTCATCCCTAGAGTAAATTAAAATGTCATCAATAAACACAACTATGAATCGGTCTAAGTACGGCCTGAAAATCTGGTTCATCAAGTCCATAAAAACAACAGGTGCGTTTGTTAGTCTGAAAGGCATAACAAGAAATTTGTAATGTCCGTACCATGTTCTAAATGTAGTCTTTGGCACATTTGAGTCCTTCACTCGCAACTGGTAATAACCCGATCTCAAGTTAATTTTTGAAAACACTGTTGCCCCTTTTAACTGATCAAACAAATCATCTATTTGTGGCAAAGGGTACTTATTCTTGATCGTCACATTTGGATACTCACACACAATTGGTACTAATTCAATCTTTGTTTCAGTCACTTTTGTATCAAGTACATAAGCAAGGTAAGCTTCACATCCCTTTCTCACAAAATTCTAAGCTAACATAGACGAGATCACAACTGGCAAACTATTGAGATAATCATATTCAGTTCTAATAGTCTCATTATTCAGACATTTCAGTTCAATCTTCTTTTATCTACAATTCACTATAGCATCATGCATCGTTAGCCGATCCATACCCAAAATCACATCAAATTCATCGAATGGAAACAACATCAGATTAGTCGGAAAATAGAAGTCCCGATTCGTTAACAGACAATTCTTGCAGACTTTGTCAACCAAAACACATTTGCCTAAGGGTTCGATACTCTAATCACAAATTCAGTAAACTATACAGGCAAAGTCTTACTAGATACTAAATTCATACATATATAAGAATGAGTTGATCCAGGATCTATTAATGCAATCATATTAGTATCATAGAGAGTGACAGTACTGATGATAACATCTGAAGATGACGCTTCTTCATGAGCGCGAATAGCGTAGGCTCTAGCAGGTGCTATGGCATCAGACCTCACAACTGAATCCTTTGTCGCCCCTCTACTACCACTCACATTTCCAGCATTTCTTGTTGTTCATCCTCTAGTTGACATCTTACTTGATCTCACATTCTGAGGTCTATCTTTCTTAATCATTCAGGACAATCTTTAATAAAATGATCCGGCGAGTCACATTTGAAACAAGCTTTATTATTTTTATTCCAGCATTCTCCATAATGTCGCCTCCCATACTGTTGACACTCAAGTTTGTTGTCTCTCACACTGCCAACACTTGCTACTGATGTAGCTTGAACTTTAGAACCTGAGTATTGTTTTCTACGATCTCTGTTTGAATTTTCGTTTGAAGCATTTGGGCGAGCATATGAATCTATGAATTTATTTGATGAAGATTGATATGGCTTACTCATCGAGCTTTTTCTCAAGTCTCTAGCCTCTGAATCTGCTTTTCTCTTTTCTTTGCTCAAATCCTTGGCTTTACAAGCCCTTTCAACCAGAACGACAAATTCTTTCAACTCTAGAATTCCAACTAGAAGTTTTATATCTTCGTTCATCCCATCAACAAACCGCTTGCACATTATTTCTTTAGTAGACACATACTCTTGAGCATACTTGCTTAACCGTACGAATTCTCTTTCATACTCAGTGACAGTCATTCGGCCTTGTTTTAACTCTAGAAACTCTTTATGCTTTTGATCAAGGAATTGCTAATTTATATATTTCTTTCAGAACTCCGTCTAAAAGAATTCCTAGGTAACCTGTTCTTTCAGAACCACAGATATCATTGTGTTCCACCATTGATAAGCAGTGTCTCTCAGCAAAGATACAACACATACAATTCATCGAAAACTCAAATCGTATTCTTAAGCCAGAATTCAACTCTCTTAGCATCATCATCAGCAGTAGCCTAAAACTCTTTAGCCCCGTATTTATGAATCTTATCTACTGGCAGCTTGTTCAACCGTATCGGGTCTATTACTTGATGAACAATAGGGATTTGTTGAGGAATAAGTGGGGGTGGAGGTTGTTGAGCAGTCGGATTCGTTTGAACAAACTCCGTGAATCACTCATTCATCATTTGGAAAAAGGCTTGTTTAGCTTCTCCCTCATGGCTACTCATTACAGGCCTAGAATCTGATGGCGCTGCCCCTTGAGCAGGAGCGGGCGCATTACTCTCTACATCATGGGATACAGCTCGTTTGGGATCTATTACTAAACAAAAACACAATTTAAGCTATCAGGAATTATCACACTATCGCAGAGTATATATAGCATGTATAGCTAGACTCTCACACACGCTACATTAGTCCTAGAATTGACTAAACCTTTACTCTGATACCAATAAAATGTAATGCCCCTAACTCGTATCCGTCGCGGAGTAGGGTTACGAGGTATTACCAATCAATTCACAGTGTATGGCAAACATTTATCAACCATAAACCATTCATTTTCATAAATCATTCAACACAATCACATTGTCCCTTACAAAGGCCTACGAGGCCTCAAACATGCTTTAGAAGTGGTTCGGGACTAAACCGATATCATACAAAAATTTTGGAAACTTAGAAAAATTTCAACCATATAGGGTCTGCGTGCGTATGATGAACGGGCCGTGTGCCTCACCTGACGCCCGCACACGCCCGTGCCTCAAGCTGTGTGGAAACAGAGCATACATACTGACTTAGGTCACACGGCCAACCACATGCCCGTGTGCCCTTCGATGTTGCCACATACGCCCGTGTGCCAGGCCGTGCCAAAACTGTAGGGTATACTGACTTATCTAACACAGCCAAATCACACGCTTGTATGCTAGGTCGTGTGCCAATTAAGGGGTATACTGACTTGTACAACACGACCAGTCACACGCCCGTGTGTGAGACCATGTGGAGCATACTCACTTCATTTTAATTTCATCACCATAGGACACACGACTGTGTAACTTGATCGTGTGTCACACACGGCTGAGACACACGCCCGTGTTTCTACTCGTGTGGACAAAAATAGGCCATTTGCAAGGCCGATTTTCCACCCTTATTCATGCTCACCTAAACAATCAAAATTGTACCATTTCATCATTTAATTAGGCAGCCAAAATCATCAACCAAATGCACATTTCATACAATGTTCATTTCAAACAATTTCAATACTCAATTCAATGTCATTTACCTAATCAAATACTTATCAACTCAACTTCTAAAATCATACTTCATCAAAGCATTTCTCAAGCATTTAACTTCACAATTCAATTAACCATACTCATACCAAACATGCCAAAATAAGCCATTTCTATTAGCCAAACATACATTAATATTAACATCATTTACAACCCAACTTTCATGGCTATAATCACAACCAAAATACCACATCTAGCCTATACATGCCAAATACCTTATATACATAACTCAAAAGTACCTAATAGATGTCTGATAGTGTGATGATGTTCTCTACGATTTTTAGATCTGAGCTAGCCTTGATTCACTATAAAATATAGAAAAATAACACGAAGTAAGCTTCATAGCTTAGTAAGCTCATATGTAAATAACTTAATTCATCGAATAAATGTAAATCATCGAATTTTACATTATTTACAAACCTTTCTGTTTTCTTAAAACATGATTATATACCATCTCATTGAACTTTCTCTATTTAATACTCGAATAGGCTCTGTACATACTTGTATCACCTCATACTAACCTCTTTCTCAACCACATCATTCGTTTACCCGTTGAACCATTTGAAATAGAAATTGGATACTCAATAGTCACATACAATAAGTACCTATACCATGGCCCGTACCCAAATCAAGGTAACTTATTCGAAGAATAATTATCATGGCCCGAAGCCAAATCATCCGATATGCATGGCCCGAAGCCAAATCGGTATAACTCGCACCCGAAGTGCTAATATCATGGCCCAAATCCAACTCAAATTATCATCTAATAATATGACACTAGTATCCAAATCTATTCCTAAAGTTCAACTGGGACTTTCCGTTTCTATCATCGAATGTATTCGTAGAGTGGTTTTCACAATTCGAACATTATCCATAATCTCATAATCACATTTTATGCAATATCAAAGCTTTTAACATACTTTTATAATGAAATTACTACATACAAACTTACCTCTAGTATGAAAATGACGAAATGAGTCAATTACTCGATTATCTTGCCTTTCCCCCAATCTAATTTCGGATTCCTCTTTTCTTGATCTAAATATATTCAAAATTAACATATTTAATCAACCATTCATTCAATTTAGTCAAGACATACATTTAGGCCTATTTGCACATTAGCCCCTAAACTTTCACATTTAATCAATTTAGTCCCTATTTCACAAATACACAAAATTCACACAATTTTAATAAACCCAAGCTCAGTCGAATTACCATAGTGCCCCTAGTAGCTTAAAACTTTTATTTAATTCATATTTTAACCACTCAATTTGTACATTTCACAAATTAATCCCTTTTTTGACATTTTTGTCCAAAATCACTTTACAAAACAAGTTTAACTATCAACAATGTCAAGAAAGTCAACATGTTAAATCCTTAACAATTTTGAAATCTAAGGTACGGGCTAGCTAGTATATGAAGCAACGATCTAAAAAACGTAAAAATTATTAAAAACTGACTCAAAATGAGTTACCAATTTAGCTTTCAAATGACCAAACCCTAGAACAACTTCTATGATTCCTTCTTCTTGTATTTTTGGCTAAAGAAGATGAATATGAAGCTGTAACACCCCTTAACCGTATTCGACGCCAGAACAGGGTGCGAGGCATTACTGAACTTAAACACAAACAAACTCAAAACTAAGACATGAATTTCCACCCAAATTTAAAAATTTTCATAAACATTCATATAGTCCCTAAAATGAGCCTACGATGCCCAAAACATACATTAGAAGTGATTCGGGACTAAATTGAAAACTTTAGAAAATTTTCCTACACTTAGTAAATTCTTCACTAAAACAGGGGTCACACGCCCGTGTGGCTTGGGACACTCCTGTGTGGGAAGGCCGTGTGGTCACACACGCCCGTGTCCCTAACTTGTGTAACTATCTATTTATGACGTCATCAACAAATTGAAGTCACACGGCCAAGTCACACACCCGTGTGCTTAGGCCGTGTGGACGATTTAATTTTTATAATTTTTCATAATATATGTGCAAACTTCACACGCCCTGGGCACACGCCCATGTCCCTAGGCTGTGTCCTTCACACGGCTGAGACACAAGGCTGTGTCTCTGCCCGTATGGCCAATTCGAAGCTAAAATTTGAGATGTAGGGGACACATGGCTGAATCACACACCCTTAGGGCTACCGTGTGTCACACACGGCCTAAACACACGCCCATGTGTCTACCCGTGTGGACAAAAATAAGGCTATTTACCAAGCCATTTTGCCACCCTTACTTGCACCAACCTACACAACAACAAGCAACACCAATCCAAGCATATTCATACAACCAATTCAACCACCAACAAGATATCAATATATCATTTACATGCAACCATCTACCATATAAAAACATCACCTACTTACCAACTCAATCCATGCAAATTCTCACATCCATGAAAACATCATATGCATATATATACTTAAGCCAATATTAGCCAATTTCAATGGCCATTTACAAAATGAATTATCAACCATTAAAGCCAACACATTTAGCCAAATCAAATATGACACATAACAAAACGACCAAGTCCCTATACATGCCATAGTAATCATTAGTATCCAAAATGATAATTTGATAGTGTGAATGGATCTCTGACTGTCTTTAATCCCCGAGCTAGCTTGGTGACACTATAAGACAAGGGAAAAAGAAAGGGGAGTAAGCTTTAAAGCTTAGTAAGTTCTTATGCAAATAATAGGCATCATACACACTTTAACATAAATTTAACATGAAGTAAATTAACATAAATATCATTGTAAAATTTCATAATCAAACTTAACATAGATGTTATTAAAACCTTAACATCATAACGTACTCAATCATACCACACCGAGGGTTCATCACATATCGAGCTCATTAAGCATGGGTTTTATGTACATACCTGTACCAACTTGCAACTTACCATAATCTTTCATGACATACCATAGTCTTTCACAAATTAAACATTGCCATTAAGTTTCCCGTTGAACCACTTGGAATACTAAAGGATACTCGGGACATCTCACACACATAGTACCATACTAATGTCATATCCTAGATATGGTCTTACATGGGATCTCATATCAATGCCAATAGCCCAGCTATGGTCTTACACAAAGTCTCATATCGATGCCATATCCCAGATATGGTCTTACACATAATCTCAACTAACTCTAATGTCATGACATTTGTATCCTAACTATTCCTAAGGTTCAACCCGGATTTTCTCTCTTGTCGAACTTTGTCAGTTACGTTCAAAGAGTAAATTACAATTCATACGGTATTGAAACAATTAAAGTGTAAAAATAGTGATGCATTATTTACATACGAATTTACCTCAGTACAAAAAATAGTAGAAAAGGATTTAATCGTCAAACACCTTATTCTTTTCCCGATCAAGGTCCGAACTTTGTTTTTCTTGATCTATAATAGCAAATTTAACTTATTTAATATTCACATTACTCAAATTAGTCCAAACATCAAATTATGGCAAAATTACCTTTTTGCCCCTAACATTTCATATTTTTACAAATTAGTCCCTAGGCTCGTAAAATGAAATGTATTCAATTTCTTTGTTACCCAAGCCTAGCCGAACCAATACATGCTCATATCAGCCCACATTTTTCATCAAATTAGATTTTTACTACCCATTTTACATCTTTTCACAAGTAGGTCCTTTTTAGGTATTTTCATGAAAAATCACTTAGTAAAAGTTGTTTATTACACATCAAACTTGCATTTTCTACCATTAAACATCAAAACACATGCATGTCACACATGGGTAAAATTTAAACATGAACCCTACTTCAAAACAATGGTAGAAATGGAACGATCGGGTGAATACGACTTCAAAAATGTAAAGAGTATTAAAAACGGGGCTAGGATGTACTTACAATCAAGCCTGAAAGTTGAAGAAAACCCTAGCTATGGTGTCTCCAAATTTTTAGCTAAGGGTTGGAGAAGATGGACAAATTTTGGCTTTATTTTCCCTTTTTATTCTTTTATTTACCAAATGACCAAAATTCCCTTTTTGCTAAACTTTAAAATTTCATCTCACCATGTCCATTTTTGTCCACTAACTTAACAAATGGTTTAATTATCATATAAGGACCTCTAATTTAAAGTCTCACAGCAATTGGGCACCTTTAACATGTAGAACTCAACTTTTTCACTTTTTACATTAGTCCTTTTTACTAAATTGAATGCCCAAATGTCAAAATTTTTGAACGAAATTTTCACAAAATCATTCCGTGAAACTGTAGACCATAAAAATCTAATAAAATTAAAAATTTTTCTACGTCAGATTTGTGGTCCCGAAACCACTGTTCTGACTAGCCCCAAAATTGGGTTGTTATAGCTCCCCCATTTAGGGATTTTCGTCCCCGAAAATCTTACCAGAACATAGGTTTGGGTACTCTTTCCTCATAGCCTCCTCAGGTTCCCACGTAGCCTCTTCAGCACCATGTCTTTTCCACAAAACCTTCACTAGGGCTATATTTTTATTTCTCAACAATTTAACTTCTCGAGCTAAGATCTTAATTGGTTCTTCACCGTACGTCATATCCGATTGGATCGCAATCTTTGATGGAGAAATCACATGTAATGGATCAGGACGATATCGTCTCAACATCGACACATGAAACATATTATAAATTCTTTTAAACTCTATCGGTAAAGCTAATCGATATGCCAGTAGCCCTATCCTTTCAATAATTTCATACGACCCAATGAAACGTGGACTCAACTTGCCTTCATGGCCAAATCTGAGAATCTTCTTCCACAGAGATACTTTCAAAAATACTTTATCCCCAACTTGAAACTCAATCTCTTTTCTTTTCAAATCCGCGTATGACTTTTGTCGGTTTGAAGCTGCTTTCAAGCAATCATGGATTACCTTTACTTTTTCTTTGGTTTCCTTAACTAAGTCAACCCTGTGAATCTATTTCTTGTTAAGCTCAGTCCGATACAAAAGCGTTCGACACTTGCGGCCATACAATGCCTCATAATGTACCATTTTTATACTTAACTAGTGGTTGTTGTTATAGGCAAATTCAACTAGTGAACTACCTTTGAATTCCAATACACAACATCGAAGCATATCTTCAAGCACCTGAATTACCCTTTCAGATTGATCGTCGGTCTATGGATGAAATGTAGTACTAAAATTCAATTTCGTAACCAAGGCTTCTTGTAACTTTTTCCAAAACTGTAAAGTAAACCTCAGATCCCTATCCGAGATAATAGAGATAGGCACCCCGTGCAATCTCAAAATCTCAGCAATGTACAGCTCAGCTAGCTTATCAAGTGAGTAATCAGTATGTATCGATATAAAGTGAGCCGATTTCGTCAATCTATCAACAACAACCTAGATAACATCTTTCTTTTTCGGAGTCAAAGGCAAACCCGTTACAAAATCCATCATAATCCTATCTCATTTCCACTCGGGTACCATCACTGGCTGAAGAAAACCCGAAGGTACTTGGTGTTCAGCTTTCACTTGTTAACAAATCAGACATCTCGAAACAAACTAGGAGATATCTCTTCTCATGCCTGATCACCAATACATTTTCTTCAAGTCATTATACATTTTTATGCTACCCGGATGTATATATAAACAACCATTATGTGCTTCATGAAGAATTTTTCGAATAAATTCATCATTTTTTGGTACACAAATTCTACCTAAGAACATGAAATAATCATCGGATCTGACATGAAAATCTGAATCACTAACTTATTCACAATGAGCTCTCTTGGCTTGCAAATCATTGTCACATTTATGGGTTTCACAAATTTACTGAACAAACATCGTCCTAGCTCTCAACTTGGCTAGAATAAAACTGTCATCGGATAAAGTCAATCTCGTGTTTAATGCCCTCAAGGCAACCAAGGCCTTTCTATTCAAAGCGCCCGCGACTACATTCGCTTTACCCGGGTGATAGTCAATCACTAACTCATAATCTTTCAACAATTTGAGCCATCTTCATTGCCGTAAGTTCAAGTCCTTCTGAGTCATCAAATACTTTAAACTATTATGGTTGGTAAAAACATGGCATTTCTCACCATAGAAATGATGTCGCTATATCTTCAAAGCAAATACAATAGCGGCTAATTCCAAACCATGTGTTGGGTACTTCTTCTCATGCGGTTTCAACTGTCTCAAGGCATAAGCTATTACTTTGCCCTCTTGCATCAACACACATCCTAATCCATTCAGTGGCGCGTTGCTATAAATGACGAATTATTTTCTCGGTTTAGGTTGCACTAAAACCGGTGCCTCGGTCAATAAAGCTTTCAATTTCTCAAAACTTTGCTGACATTTTTCGGACCATTCAAACTTGACATCTTTTTGCAACAATCTCGTCATAGGAGTAGTAGTCATAGAAAATCCTTTAACAAACCGTCCGTAACAACCAGCTAATCCCAAAAAACTTCTAACCTCAGATACATTCTTTGGTGATTTCCACTGAACAATAGCAGAAATCTTGCTCGGATCAACTCGAATACCATCACCTAAGACAATATGGCCCAAAAATCCAACTTTTCTAAGCCAGAACTCACTTTTACTAAACATAGCATACAACTGCTTGTCTCTCAAAATTTGTAAAATAGTTCTTAAATGCTCGACATGCTCGGTCTTATCACGAGAATAAATCAGTATGTCATCAATAAAAACAACTAAAAACTTATCTAAATATGGTCGAAAATTTTGGTTCATCAAGTCCATGAAAATAGAAGGGGCATTAGTTAATCCGAATGGCATAACAAGAAATTCATAGTGCCCGTACCTTGTTCTGAAAGAAATTTTTGGCACATCTGACTCTTTAACTCGTAACTGATAGTAGCCAAATCTCAAATCAATCTCTGAAAACACAGTTGCTCCTCTCAACTAGTCATACAAGTCATTAATCCTTGGTAAATGATACTTATTCTTTATGGTAACCTTGTTGAGCTGTCGGTAATCAATGCACAATCTCATGGATCTATTTTTCTTCTTTACAAATAACACTGGAGCACCCCAGGGGGAATAACTCAGTCTCGTGAATCCCTTATCTGTCAGTTCTTGCAAGTTAGCTTTCAATTCTTTTAATTTAGTCGGAGCCATCCTATACGGAGCAACAGATATCTGTGAAGTACCAGGGACTAACTTAATGCCAAAATCAACTTCTCTAACCGAAGGTAATCCAGGAAACATCTAGATGTTCACAAACTATCGGCACTGATTCAATTTTCAATTCAAACTCTTTTGTATTCAGCACATAAACTAAATAAGCTTCATAGCCTTTTCTTATACATTTCTAAGCTGACATTGATGAAATCACCACAGGCAATTTATCTAACTCATTTGATTCAACCCGAAGAATTTCACCATTTTTACATTTCAATTCAATAACTTTCTGTCTACAATTTACTATAGCATCATGCAACATCAGCTAATCCATACCCAAAATAACATCAAACTCATCAAATGGCAATAACATCAAGTCAGACGAAAAATAGTAACCTCTAATCATCAAAGGACATTCCTTACAAACTCTATCAACTAAAACATGCTTGCCTAAAGGGTTTAACACCGTAATCACAAATTCAGTAAACTCGACAGGTAATTTCTTATTATTTACCAAATTCATACAAACATACGAATGGGTAGATCCAGGGTCAATCAATGCAATAACATCAGTATCATAAAGAGAAAAAAGTACCAGTAATAACATCGGGAGGTGTCACTTCTTTGTGAGCATGAATGGCATAGGCTCTCATCGGTGCTCTCACTTCTGATCTCATGGCTATATCTTTAGTCACGCCTCTACTACTAGCTCTATTTCTAGTATTCCTCGAGGGCCTTCCTCTAGAAGCAGTATTACTAGGTCTTGCACTTTGGAACTTCTATTTTTCTGCCATCTCTGGCCAATCTCTGATAAAATGATCTTAAGAACCATAATTTAAACAAGCCCAGCCATTCATTCTACATTCGCCGAGATGACGTCTGCCACATTGCTGACATTTAGGTCTGTTAGACTTTACATTGCCCACACTCGCCATTGAGGTGGCTTGAGATTTAAAACTTGAATATTGTTTCCCACGATCTCTGTGTGAATACCCTGTTGAAAAATTTGAACGGGAATACATTTCTTTAGACTTTTTGGGCTGAGATGGTAACGACTTACTCACCGGTCTCTTCCTTGAGTCACTAGCTTTAAGATTAGCTTTCCTCTTCTCTTTATTCAATTCTTTAGCCTTACAAGCCCATTCAACTAACACCACAAACTCTTTCAGCTCTAAGATCCCAACTAACACACGAATGCCTTCATTCAATCCATCATCGAATCTCTTACACATGATGGCCTCGATGGAAACACACTCCCGAGCATATTTACTCGTCTGACAAATTCTCGCTCATACTCTGTTACGGTCATACGACCCTGTTTCAGCTCAAGAAATTCCTGACATTTCTGATCGACTAACCGTTGGCTAATATACTTCTTTTGGAACTCCTCTTGAAAGAACTCTCATGTGACCCTCACTCTCGGTACCACCGATACTAGTGTATTACACCAACGGTATGCAGAGTCTCTCAGAAGTGAGATAACACACTTTAAACACTCATCCAGTGTGAAGGGCAACTTATCAAATAACCTGATGGAGTTTTCAAGCCAAAACTCAGCTCTCTCGGGATCATCATCCATATTAGCTCTGAAATCCTCAGCTCTATGTTCCAGATTTTATCAACTGGGGGCTTATTCATTCTTACAAAGTCCATACCTTGTGGGCTATGGGAACTGCTCAAGGAATAGGTGGGGGTGGAGGGGGTTGGGCATTCGAATTTGTTCGAACAAATTCTGTATACCACTCATTCATCATATGGTGAAAGGCTTCCCTACCTCCTTCTCCTTGACTAACCGTAGGGGGCCTATTATCAGACGATGTTACCCCTTGAGTGGGAGCCGGTGCATTACTTTCTACTTCATCAGCCTTAGCTCGATTGGGATCCATTACTATATGGAAACACAATTTACAATTGTTAGGAGTCATCACATTATCACAGTTCATTTATGGCATGTATAGCTAGAGTCTTACACAAGCTATGTTAGTTCGAGAATCGACTAAACTGTAGCTCTGACACCACTAAATGTAACACCCCTTAATCGTATTCAACGCCAGAACAGGGTACGAGGCATTACCGAACTTAAACACAATCAAACATTTAAAACTGAGACATGAAAATGTCAAATTGTGAAAATGTGAGAGTTGATTTGTAAAATGCCTTAAATGTGTGTTTTTGGATTGAATTGAATGATTTGGTGAATAAAAGAGTTAAATTTGAATTTATATAGATAAAAAATTAAAGAAAACAAAATTAGATTGGGGACAGTCAAAAGTCATCGAGTAGCCAATTTTGTCTATTCGAATCCGTATGAGGTAAGTCGATATACAAATAAATGTATTTTAAATTGAATTACTATTAATTATATGCTTGTGAAAATTTTTTAATGATTATATGTGTCGAGAATGAGATATCCGAGCAAGTATCGACAAAGTTTCGATGTCTGAAAAGCCCTGTACGAACCATAGGAATAGTTAGGAACATATGTCATGACATAGGATCCGATATGTGTTATCGTGTAAGACCACGTCTGGGACGTTGGCAACGACTTATGATTTACGTGTAAGACCATGTCTGGGACATCGGCATCGTATTTGATATTGTGTAAGACCCTGTCTAGGATAATGGCATTGATATTTGATTACATGTAAGACCACGTCTGGGATGTTGGCATTGTACGAGCTTTTCGAGCTATCTGCATATCCTCATGATTCTGAACGGTTCAACAGGCCTTTCGTGGAATGAATGAATATATGAGATGTGTATCCGATTCAGGTACGTTTGAAATGTATTCTACGTTTGAGAACAAAGGTAAGTATATGTACAAGTGATGATACGTGTTATAAGTATGAGAAAGTATGTTACTTGTGCAAATGAATTGAGTATATGAGAAATGTACATGAATTATGTGGTTTGTGATAGTATTTGACTATGGAGTATATGTATTTAGATGATGTTTATATGCTTTAATTGATAAGTTGATTAGTATATGGCTTATTAAGCTTTTGAAAGCTTACTCTGTGTGTTTTTCAACTATTTTATAGATATCGTAGCTATTGGGAGCTTCAGGATCGTCGAGGATCGTCACCACATTATCGAACTATATTTTGGTACCTTTTGAAATTGTATATTTTAGAATATGGCATGTATAGGCTAGAAGTATTTGGATATGATTTGTAATGTCTATATCAAGCCATGTGATATGGCTAGTTTGTGGTTGAACTTATGGTTTGATTTTGGTATATGTTATATGATGCAAATTATGCTTATGTGATGTGTTTATGGATGACCAAGAGAGTTGGTCAATTTGGTAAGTTTTGGAATTTGTCTAGAATGAAATTTGGTAAGGTTTTTGCATGAGATTTGATCATATGATTAGAGATTATGAAACCATAGATTTTGGTATGTTTATTATTTATGGAATGACTTGAATTGGTAGGTGATATGAACATGAAATTGGTTGATAATGTTATGGCATGATTGGTGTATGTTTTGGTATTGAAATTGGCTGAAATTATAGTGTAAATATGCTTAGTTTGATGCTTGTAGGTTTGACCCAAATTGGGTAGGAAATTGGCTTTTCAAATGACCTATTTTTGTCCACACAGGCAAAGACATGGGCGTATGTCTCAGCCGTGTGGGACACACGGTCATGTTGCACGATCGTGTGTCCCCTGGGGTACCCTATGTTTTTAAGGCAGTCTTGAGCATGGCCAAGGCACACGGGCGTATGGTTAGCTGTGTGAACTAAGTTAGTTTCAACCACGGCCAAGGTAGATGGGCATGTCTTAAGGCCGTGTGATTAAGTCAGTATGTATGCCCTATTTTGACACGGCCTAGACACACGGGCATGTCTAGAACCATGTGAGGCACACTACCTATTCACACGGGCGTGTGACATGTACAACTTTAAAAATTGTTTAAGTTTTAAAAAAAATTCGTATGAGCTCGATTTAGTCCCAACCCTTTTCTAAAGTATGTTTAAGGTCTAGTAGACCTATATGAGGGGCAATTGTGAATGATTATTATATGTTTTATGTTATACTTAAGTATATGTGCATGTTCCAATATGTTCGGTAATGCCTCGTAACCCTATTTTGGCGACGAATACGGGTTAAGGGTGTTACATTTGATTCATATCAGAGCTATGGTTTAGTCGGTTCTAGGACTACCATAGCATATGTGACAGCTATACATGCCATATTTATGAACTGTGATAGTGTGATGAATCCTGACAATAAAAATATGTTTTTATATAGCAAATGGATCTCGAATGAGCCATAGCTGATGATGTAGAGAGCAACACGCCTGTTCCCGTGCAAGGGACAACGCCATCTAACTCTAGACCGGCTACGAGTAGCCACGAGGGAGAGGCTAGACAAGCCTTTTACCAAATAATGAATGATTGTTTCACCCAATATATCTATACTAATCCTGCTATGCCACAACCTTCACCCCCGACAAATCTTCCGTAAGTCCTTGTCATGCCACAAGCTAATCCGATCCAGTTGAATAAGCCTCTTGTTGACAAAATTAGAAAATATGTGGCCGAATAATTCTGTGCTACTACGAAAGATGATGCTAAAAAAGTTGAGTTCTAGTTAGAAAATATGATATGAGTGTTCGATGAATTATCTTTGAATCCGGATGAATACATAAAATATTTCGTTTCACTTTTGAGAGATACAACGTATCATTGGTGGAAGACATTGATATCTATGGTTCCGAGAGAGCGAGTCACCTGGGATTTCTTTCAAGTTGAATTCAGGATGAAATACATCAGTTAGAGATTCATCGATTAGAAACGTAAAGAGTTTTTTGAGCTTAAACAAGGCCGTATGTCTGTTACAGAAAACGAGCGAGAATTTTTAAGACTGAGTCAGTCTACTCGGAATGTGTATCCACTGGGGCAATAATGTGCAAAAGATTTGAGGATGGCTTGAACGAGGATATCCATTCATTAGTCGAGATTCTTGAGATCAAAGAATTTGTTGTGCTTGTTGGACGAGCATGTAAAGCTGAAGAGCTCGGGAAAAAGAAAAGAAAAGCTGATTCAGAAGCTAGAAAAGTGTAAAAAAGATCATTGAGCAAGTCATTTCATTCGGCAACAAAGAAATTTCGAGATGATAATAGCTGTTCAAAGGCTAATGTTGGACATTTGAGTAGAGATCGTGCTAGATCACATTTGAGCTTCAAAGCTCCAGCTATTTCTATTGCTAGTGTTGGAATTGCTAGATCCGATCGACCCGAGTGTAAACATTATGGTAAAAGACATCCTGGTAATTGTAGACTATATGATTGGGCTTGTTTCAAATATGGATCATTAGACCATTTTATCCGCGATTGCCCCAAATCTATTGAGCAAGAGATTATGTAAAATCTGAGGCCAGGTGGCAATGCATCTCATGGTAGACCTCCCAGAAACATGGGAAATGTGAGTGGTAGTCAGAAGGGAACAAAAGACACTGCTGTTAGATCCAAGGCTCGTGCACCTGCCAGAGCTTATACCATTCGAGCTCGTAAGGAAGCTTCGTCTCCGGATGCGATTACGGGTACTTTCACACTTTATGATACTTCTGTGATTGCTTTGATAGATCCTGGATCAACGTATTCTTATATATGCATGAACTTAGTGAGCAGTAAGACTTTGCCTGTAGTGTCTACTAAATTTGTAATTAGAGTTTCGAACCCCTTAGGCAGATGTGTTTTGGTTGATAAAGTTTGCAAGAATTGTTTGTTAATGTTTCGAGACATTTGTTTTCTGGCTGATCTGATGTTATTGCCCTTCGATGAGTTTGATATAATTTTGGGTATGGATTGGCTAATTTTACACGATGCTATTATGAATTGCAAATGGAAAATTGTTGATTTGAGATGCCAGAATGATGAAATAGTTCGAATTGAATCTAGTGATTTGAATGGATTGCCTGTTGTGATATCTTTGATGAAAGGTCTGAGTATTGTGAGAACAGGTAGTGAAGCTTACTTTGCCAATGTGATTGATACGAAAGTAACAGAAAAGAAAATAAATCTGTATCGGTTCTATGTGTGTTCCTTGATGTGTTTCCTGAAGAACTTTTGAGATTACCTCCGATTCGAGAAGTTGAATTTGGCATTGAATTAATGCCTGGGACTACTCCGATTTCGATAGCTCTGTATAGAATGGCTCTGACTGACTTAAAAGAATTAAAGTCTTAGTTACAAGAGTTTACAGATAGAGGATTCGCGAGACCAATTTTTTCCCCCTGGGGTGCTCCTTTTTTTTTGTGAAAAAGAAAGATGACACGATGAGAATATGCATTGATTATCGTCAGTTAAACAAAGTGACTATAAAGAGAAAATAGCCTTTGCCTCGAAATGATGATTTGTTTGATCAGTTAAAAGGAGCAACCGTATTTTTTAAGATAGATTTGAGATCGGGTTATTATCAGTTGCGAGTGAAAGATTTAGACATTCTGAAAACTACTTCCGAACAAGGTACGAACACTATGAGTTTTAGTTATGCCTTTTGGATTAACAAATGCACCTGCTATCTTTGTGAATTTGATGAACAGAATTTTCAGACTGTATTTAGATCGATTTGTCACTATATTCATTGATGACATTTAGATTTATTCACGTGATGAAAATGAGCATGCTAAACATTTGAGAATAGTGCTACAGATTTTACGACATAAGCAATTGTATGCGAAGTTTAGTAAATGTGAATTTTGGTTGTGTGAAGTTAGTTTTCTGGGCCTTATTGTGTCAGCATCAGGTATCCGAGTTGATCCGAGCAAGATTTCAGGTATTCTGGATTGGAAGCCTTTGAGAAATGTTTCTGAACTCCGCAGCTTTCTAAGACTTGCCGGTTATTATAGACACTTTGTAAAAGGCTTTTTGATGATTGCAACTCTGTTAATGAAACTACTTCAGAAAGATGTGAAGTTTGAATGGTCTGAAAAGTGTCAGAAAAGCTTTGATCAGTTAGTACAACTAGAATCAGGTAAAGAATTTGTGATATATAGTGATGCTTCGTTGAACGGTCTGGGATGTGTTTTGACGCAGGAAGGCAAAGTTATTGCTTATGCTTCGAAACAGTTAAAGCTACATGAAAATAACTATTCGACGCACGTCCTTAAGTTAGTTGTGATCGTATTTGCTTTAAAGATTTGGCACCACTATCTGTTCAGTGAAAAATGTCACGTTTATTCTAATCATAAGAGTTTGAAACATCTGATGGCTCAGAAAAATTTGAATCTACGACAGAGAAGATGGTTAGAATTGCTAAAAGACTATGAGCTTGTGATTGATTATCATCCGGGTAAAGCAAATATTTTTGCTAATGCTTTGAGTCAAAAATCACTGTTTGCTCGGCGTGTGATGAATGCTCATTTAGTTTTGTCTGATGATGGTTTAGTTTTAGCCGAATTAAAAGCAAGACCATTATTCATTCAACAGATTATCGAAGCTCAGAAGGTTGATATTGAGATTTTAGTAAAACGAGCTCAGTGTGATTTGAATTCTGATTCTGAATTTTGAGTTGATAATGATGATTGTTTGAGATTTCGAGATCGAGTTTGTGTTTCGAGAAATTCAGAGTTAATTCAGATGATTTTGAATGAAGCTCATAACAGTCGTTTATCTGTGCATCCGGGTAGTATGAAAATGTATAATGATTTGAAGCAACATTACTGGTGGCCTGGAATGAAAAGAGATATCTCTGACTTTGTTTCGAAATATTTGATCTGTCAGCAAGTTAAAGCTGAATATCAGGTAATATCTGGTTTATTATAGCCAATTATGATTTTGGAGTGGAAATGAGATAAAGTGATAATGGATTTTGTTTCGGGTTTGCCCCTATCTCTGAGAAAGAAAGACGCGATCTGGGTTGTGGTTGATCGATTGATGAAACCAGCTCATTTTATTCTGGTACGATTCAATTACTCGATAAGTTAGCTAAGTTGTACATTTTCGATATTGTGGGATTGCATAGTGTGCCATTATCTATTGTGTCAGATAGAGATTCGAGATTCACATCACAATTTTGGAAGAAATTGCAAGATGCTTTGGGTACAAATTTCCACTTTAGTACTACTTCTCACCCACAAACGGATGGTCAGTTCGAGCGGATTATTCAAGTTCTCGAGGATATGTTGAGATGTTGCATTCTTGAGTTTGAAGGTACGTGGGAATAGTATTTACCTTTGATTGAATTCGCTTATAACAATAGTTTTCAATGAGCATCAAAATGGTAACGTACGAAGCCTTATATGGTCGCAAATGCTGTACACCTTTGTATTCGACTAAACTCAGCGAGAATAAGATTCACGGGGTTGATTTGATAAAAGAAACTGAACAGAAAGTAAAAGTGATTCGAGATAGTCTGAAAGTAGCTTCCGATCGTCAGAAATCATACGCGGATTTGAAACAAAAAAGACATTGATTTTGAAATTGGCGACAAAGTGTTTCTGAAAGTATCTCCATGGAAGAAAGTGCTTCGATTTGGCAGAAAAGGCAAATTGAGTCCGAGGTTTATCAGACCGTATGAGATTATCAAGCGTATCGGACTGGTTGCTTACAGATTTTTGTTGCCACCAAAACTAGAAAAGATTCATAATGTGTTTCACGTATCAATGCTTCGACGATACAGATCTGATCCTTCGCATGTAATTCCTCCGTCTAAGATTGAGATACAATCTGGTATGACTTACGAAGAAGAACCGATCCGTATATTAGCTCGCAAGGTTAAGGAACTACGAAATAAGAAAATTTCGTTAGTAAAAGTATTGTGGCATTGGAAACACAAAAATTTATATACTTTTTCATATCCAATTTTACTTAAATTCATGCAAATCCGGTTAAATTCTTGTCGAAAAATAATTAAATTTTATAAAATAATTAAATCGTGTTAAAAATATGAACATGGTGTATTTATTTAATTTTATACTTAATTTTGATTAATTTTGACTATTTTTGACAGATTCGCGTAAAGGGCAAAAATTGGCTCGGCTGACACTACTGAAAGCACAAAATCGAGAAAGAATTTGAACTATCGAGGCACTTTAATTTCCAGCCTAAGACGGTCCAGAAATGTGTATTAATTCATAATTTAATTAATTTTAATTTATTCCCCATTTAATTTTGGTTAAATAAATTATTTTTGATTAATTATGGAGAAAGGGTCCAATTGAACCGCACTGGTCGAGCCAAATTGAGTGAACTGAACCAGCCACTAAATGGCCAGCCCAGAACCGTCCATATGCTGACCGAAAGTAGCATTTTAGCTGATTAAATATGCTTGCAAAAAGTCCCTCAAAAGACTTCTAAATTGCATTCAAACCCCACCTTAAATTATGGCTTTGTAGATTTGTCCCAAGCTTAAAATAGCAAAGTTGAAACTCTCAACTTTGCCATGTGTGTGGCTGGCCAAGGGAGGTCTCTTTGGCTGCTGGAATTTTCTATTTTTAGCAGCCACAATCAACTATAAAAGCCACCCCTTGCTGGTCATTCAAATCATCCCTTATTCCACAACATTCTCTCATTCTCTCTTCTCCTCTGTCACTTTTTCTCTCATTTTTTCCATCCCATTTCCCTTAGTGTTAAAGTGCCGATTTCTTCTCTTGGAAAAGAGGCTTTCACCAGCCATTTTGAAGCAGCAATTAGGTGTTCATAAGCCACCTTGATAGTGGAGGGCAATGAAGAATGAAGAGCGGAGCAACTAGTCAAGCCACGGAGAAACACCGGATTTGCTTCTTGTTCCCTATCTCTTTAAATTTTGTTGTTGTTTTGACGAACATGGTTATGAATATTTATGCTATTGAAATGGTTATTTTAATCAATTCAGCTTAAATTATGTTTGTGTTGGGTTGATTATATTTTGTCTGCTTGAATTGTTAAAACCGTGTTTATGTTGTTATAAGCCTCGGTAAGATGCTTGATTAAGTAAAATCATGCCTAAGTTATTCTTGTGTTAGGACTGTGAGGTAACTAATGAATTAATTATTTAAACGGATTGCAATTGCAATTAATTGACATAGTACTTAATCAGTGCATGTTTATTCTTCTAAGGTAGCTGAAGGTTAAATTAGCAATGTATCTGGTGATATTATTGCCTTGCATAACTTGCAAGATTATTGTGATTAAACTGTTTCAAGGTAGGGATGCCCTGTTACCTCACATAGTCTTTTTTATGCTTATTGGATTTAATTAATCGTTTGAATTGACATAGGGGTATGCAAGAGATTAGTTCAATTTAATGAGTATGTATGTGCAAAAACATGTTTGCTTGCTAGAATCTGTTTAGTCGATTGAATTGACATAGGGATATGTCAAGAGATGAATGGATTTTTGTATGTAAGTTTGTTCATAAGTTAGCAAACTACTGGTTTGCTGTGAAATTATTCGTAACAACATGAACATGAGTTTAATAATTCTATGTTAAAGATATATAATGAATCCAACAAAAGTATGTTACATTGATTAAATCTTATTTGAAATTGTGCATTAGAACTCCTTTGTTTTATTTTAATTATTTACTTAGTTTTTAAATAGTTTTTGACCATCTTTCAAAATCAAATTATTTTTACCTCGCCAAAGTGTTTTACAATTAATTTCATAAATAATTCTTTTTACAGTCCCTGTGGGTACGATAACTTGACATTTACTTGTCACTTTATTACTTATTGTGATTGTGTACACTTGCACATTTTTCCATCGTTCCAAGTTTTGGCGCCGTTGCCGGGGACTGTTTTTAAAAAGCCATTATTTGTAAATTTGTTAGTTTTACATTATGGTTTACTTTTCTATTTAAATCCTAACTCACTTAATTTTTCTGTGATTATTTCAGGTGTTTATGCCATATTATTGACTTACTCCCTGTAGACCTTGAGATAGAACGAACCTTTCGACAGTGAAGAATACAAGCGAATCAGAGAAGGACTGAAAGAATGAATTTCGAGAATATGAATCAAGGAAATAGAGCAAACCTTACTCAAAATCCTATCCTTATTACTAACGATAGGGATAGAGCCTTAAGACAATATGTTGTGCTAGTATTTAACGATCTTAATCCGAGCATTAGGAGACCTAAAATCGAGGCACAACAATTCGAGCTGAAGCCAGTCATGTTCCAGATGCTTCATACTGTGGGCCAATTTAGTGGAATGCCTACTGAAGATCCTCATCTTCACCTAAGACTATTTATGGAGGTGAGCGACTCTTTCAAATTAGCTGGAGTACCCAAAGATGCATTACGATTGAAGTTGTTCCCGTACTCACTAAGGGACAGAGCTCGAGCGTAGTTGAATTCATTGCCACCAAACTTAATTTCTACATGGCAAGAGTTAGCCGAAAGATTCCTCATGAAGTATTTCCCGCCTAGCAAGAATGCTTAGTTGAGGAACGAGATCACTGCCTTCTAACAAATGGATGATGAGTCCTTGTATGAGGCATGGGAACGATACAAAAAACTATTATAGAAATACCCTCATCACGAAATCCCACATTGCATCCAACTTGAGACATTTTATAATGGTCTCAATGCTCACACGAGGATGGTAGTGGATGCTTCTGCTAACGGTGCTCTCCTTTTTAAGATTTATAATGAGGCTTACAAAATCATCAAGATGATCGCCAGTAACAATTATCAATGGCCAACCAATCGAGTTACGTCAGGAAGATGAGTCGCTGGAATACATGAAGTGGACGCTCTCACTTCACTCGCATCTTAGGTATCTTCAATATCCTCAATGATTAAGAATCTTACCACTAATGGGTTTAACAGTTTTGCAACCCAACCACCTTACCAATTTGAGAGTATAGCCTATGTTTATTGTGGGGAGGGACATTTATTCAAAGAATTTCCATCAACCCCGAATTCGTATATTACATGGGTAACCAGACCAAAATCGAGGAAGGCAAGGATTGCAATCCAACTTCTACAACCCATCGTGACGAAACCATCCAAATTTTTCTTGGAGTAACCAAGAGGCTGGAACCAGTATCAACTACGCCAAACCTAGACCGACTCAGCCGCCTAGTTTTTCCCAACGAGCTCAGGATGAATTATCCAATAGCTTAGACAATTTATTGAAAGAATACATGGAAAAAAATGACGCCACACTAAGGAATTTAGAGAATCAAGTGGGTCAGCTTGCTACTGAGCTTAGGAACCGACCACAAGGTGCTTTACCTAGTGATACGGAGAATCCAAGAAATTCGGGGAAGGAACATTGCAAAGCGTTAACACTGAGGAGAGGAAAGACAGTAGAGAACAACATTATCGAAGCTGAAAAGGAGCCAGCTGATGCTCAAGACTCAGAGGAAGTTCAACCGAGTGTTGAAATTCTAGTTTCACAAGAACCAGAATCTGCAAAACTTGACAAGGTAATTCCAGAACCAGTTAATTCTAATCAACTAACAACTCCGTTAGATGCAGAATTACCGCAGAAAATGAAGCAACCAGTTCCAGTAAAAAAACCTCCTCCACCTTACCCTCAAAGACTTCAGAAGCAGAAGCAGGAAATTCAATTCAAGAAATTCCTAGACGTACTCAAGCAACTTCACATCAACATTTCATTGGTTGAAGCACTTGAACAAATGCCAAACTACGTCAAATTCATGAAGGATATCCTGTCTAAAAAATGAAGACTTGGAGAATTTGAGACAGTAGCTCTGACAAAGGAATGCAACGCATATCTTCAAGATAAACTACCCCCAAAGTTGAAGGATCCTGGATGTTTTACCATAACTTGCAACATTGGAGCAACATATTCTGGTAAGGCATTATGTGACTTGGGTGCAAGTATAAACTTGATGCCTATGTCAATATTTAGAAAGTTGGGGATAGGTGAAGTTAGACCTACTACGGTTACACTTCAACTAGCAGATCGATCCTTAGCACATCCAGAAGGAAAAATCAAGGACTTATTGGTACGAGTAGATAAATTTATCTTCCTTACTAATTTTGTTATCCTAGACTTCGAAGCAGACAAAGAAGTGTCGATTATCCTAGGAAGACCGGTCTTAGCAACTGGAAGGACCCTTTGAAGTACAGAAGGGCGAGCTTACGATGCGTGTTCAGGATGATCAGGTAACATTTAATGTTTTTAAGTCTATGCGATTCCCTGATGTGATTGACAATTGTTCTACAGTATCTGACTTAGAGGATTTAATAGTGGAGAAGGAACTCAATTCTGTTGAGGATCCACTAGAAAGAATTTTGACATCAGATCCTCCAAATGATGAAGAGGAGGATAAGTACTTAGCTTTGTTAGAGGCTAATCAAAAGGGATTTAATCCATAATCCTGCTTTGAATATTTGGAGTTAGAGAAAAGGGATTATACCCAACCAAAAGCGTCAATCGAGGAGCCACCTAAATTAGAACTGAATGTACTTCCCTCACATTTGAAATACGTTTATTTAGGTAATGCTTCTACTTTGCCTGTGATTGTTTCAGCAGAATTAACTACTGAGCAAGAAAAGAAACTCATCTTGGTGTTGAAACATTTCAAGAAGGCTATCGGATGGACCATAGCCAATATCTGTGGTATTAGTCCATCTGTATGCATGCACAAGATTATCCTGGAAGATGGCGTAAAAGGGACGATTGATGGACAACGAAGACTGCCATCATGAAGGACGTGGTGAAAAAAGAAATTGTCAAGTGGTTAGATGCGGGTATCATTTATCCCATCTCAGATAGTTCGTGGGCAAGTCCAGTCCAGTACGTGCCAAAGAAGGGAGGTATCACAGTAGTAGAAAACGAGAATAATGAGTTGATACCTACTAGAATAGTTACGGGATGGAGGATTTGCATCGATTACTGGAAGCTGAACAAGGCGACTAGGAAAGATCACTTTCTTGACCTACTAGAATAGTTACGGGATGGAGGATTTGCATCGATTACTGGAAGCTGAACAAGGCGACTAGGAAAGATCACTTTCTTTTACCGTTCTTGGACCAGATGCTGGATAGACTAGCAAGGCGAGACTATTACTTTTTTTTCGATGGATACTCGGGGTATAATCAGATTACAGTAGCACTGAAAGATCAGCACAAGACAATGTTCACCTACTCGTACGGTACATTTGCATTAAGACACATGCCATTCGATTTATGTAATGCACCTGCTACATTTCAAAGATGTATGATGTCTATTTTTACTGACATGGTTGAAAAGTATTTGGAAGTTTTTATGGACGATTTTTTAGTGTTCGGAGATACTTACGATGATTGCTTAGCTAATCTAGCTAAGATACTAAAATGATTGGAAGAAACAAACCTAGTACTTAACTGGGAAAAGTGCCATTTCATGGTACGAGAAGGAATTGTTCTAGGGCATCGGATAGCGAGACAAGGAATCGAGGTAGATAAAGAAAAGGTAGACGATATTGAGAAGCTTCCACCTCCAACATCTGTAAAGGGTAGTAGGAGCTTTTTAGGCCACGCTGGGTTCTATCGAAGATTTATCAAAGACTTCTCCAAAATTGCTAAACCCTTATGCAAATTATTGGAGAAGGACACGACGTTTAAGTTCAATGATGAATGCTTAAAGGCTTTCAAGGATTTGAAGAGTCGATTAGTTACGACACCCATAATTGTCACACCAGACTGGGATCTACCAATTGAGTTAATGTGTGACACAAGCGATTTTGCGATAGGAGCTGTCATGGGCCAACGAAGGAACAAATTTTTTCATCCCATCTACTATACAAGCCGAACTCTTACAGGAGCTCAACTGAACTATATGGTAATAGAAAAAGAGTTACTTTCTATTGTATTTGCTTTTGACAAATTTCGATCGTATCTTGTAGGTACCAAAGTAACTGTTTATACGGACCACTCGGCAATCAAGTACTTGCCAAGAAAGATGCTAAGCCGAGATTGATCTGGTGGGTGCTTCTACTTCAATAGTTTGATCTAGAAATTCAAGATCGGAAGGGAGTAGAAAACCAAGTATCAAATCACTTGTCCAGATTGGAGCCACAAGAAGGGAATTCTCCTAATATACTAATTCAGGAAACATTCCCAGATGAACACATACTGAAGGTAAGTCATGTCCATAATACCCGTTGGTTTACTGATATTGCTAACTATTTAGCTTGTGGTTTGATGCCAATTGATAAGACTTATCAACAAAGGAGAAAGTTTCTTCACGATGTAAAGTACTATTTTTGGGAAGAGCCATATTTGTTTAAAAGGTGTGCAGATCAGATGATTAGGAGATGCGTGGCAGAATATGAAGTACAAAAGATTTTATACCATTGTCACTCAGCTTCGAGTGGGGGACACTTCGGAGGTACTCGTACGGCGGCCAAAGTATTGCAAGCTAGATTCTTTTGGCCAACACTATTCAATGATGCATATGCGTACGTAAAGAGCTGTAACCGATGTCAAAGGGTCAAAAATGTCACCAACAGAAATGAGATGCCGTAGACAAACATCATTGAGGTAGAATTGTTCGATGTATGGGGTATTGACTTCCTTGGTCCTTTCCCTCCTTCTTTTGGTCACAAGTATATATTGGTAGCAGTAGACTATGTGTCCAAGTGGGTCGAGGCTGAAGCTTATCTGATAAACGATGCTAGGGTTGTAATTATGTTCTTACAGAAACACATGTTCACAAGGTTTGGAACCCCAAGAGCTATCATTCATGATGAAGGGTCCCACTTCGTGAATAATGGTTAAGATGGCTATTAGACAAGCACGGAGTAAAACACAAGGTTGCAGCAGCTTACCATCCGCAGACGAATGGGCAAGCTGAACTGGCAAATAAGGAAATCAAAGGCATACTTGAGAAGGTAGTTTTCCCAAACTGATGAGATTGGTCCCAAAGGCTAGACGATGCTTTTTGGGCTTACAGAACAGCATACAATATGCCTTTAGGGATGTCACCCTACAGGTTGGTCTTTGGGAAAGCATGTCATCTACCCTTTGAGTTAGAGCACAAGGCTTACTGGGCTCTTCGACAACTCAACTTGGATCCTAAGCTTGCTAAAAAGAAATGGATGCTCCAACTCAATGAGCTAGAGGAACTCCAGCTATTCTCCTACGAAAATGCCAAATTACTCAAGGAAAGACTTAAGAAATGGCATGACAAGCACATTCGAGTTCGAGAATTTGAAGCAAGTCAGCGAGTCTTGTTATTTAATTCCAGACTAAAGTTCTTTCCAGGTAAGCTAAAATCACGTTGGTCCGGTCCATTTACGATTCATCGCATCTATCCATACGGAGTTGTCGAGCTCCAAGGTAAGGGAGGTAATTTTCAAGTTAATGCTCAGCGCCTGAAACACTACTGGGGAGATAAGATTGAACGGAATGAAATTTCGTTCAATTTATCGGATGTTTAAAATTTTCTTATTTTCCTTTTTAATAAAAGATTTAGGGTATATTTTCGGGATTAGTATGTTTAAATAAATTCTGTCTAGGAGATTGGAACTTAAGCGAGACTGCTTGTGACCCCTCCAATCTTTCCTGGGAATTGATTTTAACATAATTTTTTGAGAAATTATTCCCTACATGGCAAAAATAATTTTTTTTTAGTTTTTCAAATAAAAAGGGAAATTTTGACCCAAGTTTTAAATTGCAACTCAATTTCAAATTTTCATTAAGTCTAGGGACTTAATTGAAGTACTTTAAAATTTGGTTGCTCTTTTTGTAAATAATAAAAATTAGATGCCTCTTTTTGTAAATATTTGCGAGAAATTCTTGAGGAACTGACAGTTCAGGGTTCTATATGAACTGTGTCAAAACAAGGAACCCACACTTGTTGAAGAGAATATTTAGCACCACTCGCAAAGGTATGGTTTTACTTCATCCGATTCAGCCTTATGCCTAGCTCACATGGGACTACAATCTCATTAGACGAATGGTCTTATTGTACTCGATTCTAACTGGTAATACTATTGATGTGGGGAAGATCATCTTGAGGGAGATACGGAATTGTGCCGTTAAGCGCTCTGGCCTGCTCACTTCCCCTTTACAATAACTATTTTATGCTTGAAAGCTGAAATTCTTGCGAATGTAAGGAAGACAGGGTATAGCCAAGGCACAATCACCGAGTAGCTGGAGATTCAGTTCTACAGCAACGAGTTGAAGTAAATGAGGAACCTGAGGATCCTGATGAAGAAGAAGATCCCACGATGCAATCATTTAAAGTCCCTGATAAGGTAGAATCAGTGGAGCTAGAAGTTGAACCTGATGCTGAAACTTCAATGTTTAGAGCTCAATCACCGAGCCTAGACCATCGAGAGGAGCTATCAAAATTGATGGACTTAATGCAACATATGCAATGGTAGCAACAAGCCTACTGTTAAGTATGCTCAATTTGAGTATGAATAAGGTTCTATTATTTAAATAAATTATTATGTTAGCTTAATAATGACATGAATGTATTTTTAATAAAGCATGTAAATTCGTACCATAAGATTTTTAGTTCTTTAGGCTAGTTAGGTATGCATGAAAGTTTAAGTCTTTAGAATTGAATTAGTAGTTTCTTGAGGCGAAATCCTAAGGAGCATGGAACGTTGGAAATGATTTAGACAACTATTGCTTGGATCGTTTGAGCCTTTCAAGCCCACCATGGTAAATTTTATCCTTTGAAACCCAACTTTGAGACTATATGGCCTAATTTTATTTCGACCCTTGCAATAATTAGCCATTACTTTTCGCTTAATGATCTTAAAATTGTCCCAAACACTAGACTTAGTAATATTCAAAATGTACTTCGAAAATAAGTTTAGGGGAGTTGAAAAGAAGTATCAATTGCTCAAGAATTGCAGTACACAATGTAAGTGCTCGTGTTAGTTATCAAAAAAAAAATATGGAGCACATGTATTTGAAAGAAAAGAGCATATGAAAGTCAAGTTGGTGTATCGAAGGTAAAAAAAAAAAAAACTCCGAAGGTACAATTGACGCTGAGTCTAGGGTTTCTTAAACCAAAATTTATCCATCTTTCACTTACCCCTAGCCTAGCCACGTTACAACCTTTATAAAGACCTATTGATTCAAAGTCCTCATGCTACCTACATTAGTGGAGAGAAATTGCTACAATCAACATATGAAAACATAAGTTAAGCTTAATGATTGCAGCTTAGTCTTGAATAAAGGAATAAAATTCAAATTGGTAAGGGTTAACATTTATTTGTTACAAAAGCATTTAGTCTAAATTTTGCTATTATAATAAGTTGTTGAATTTAATTTGAACAATATGTATACTTAAGTAGCATAATTATCAGATTTCTTGTTTTTGAGCATAAGTATTTTAAATTCATAATTTTGGGAAAAATGTTGTTCTGAAGATATTTTTCAAAGGTGTTTCTGAGAGATTCTTTTCAAAATTTTTTCACTACTCGAGATGAGCAATGAATTAAGTTTGGGGGTGTGGAAACACAAAAATTTATATACTTTTTCATACCCAATTTTACTTAAATTCATGCAAATCCGGATAAATTCTTGTCGAAAAATAATTAAATATTATAAAATAATTAAATCATGTTAAAAATATGAACATGGTGAATTTATTTAATTTTATACTTAATTTTGATTAATTTTGACTATTTTTGACAGATTCGCGCAAAGGGCGAAAATTGGCTCGGTTGACACTGCTAAAAGCACAAAACTGAGAAGCAATTTGAAGTATAGAGGCACTTTAATTTCCAGCCTAAGACGGTCCAGAAATGTGTATTGATA
This sequence comes from Gossypium anomalum, assembly GCA_025698475.1. Lineage (NCBI taxonomy): Eukaryota > Viridiplantae > Streptophyta > Magnoliopsida > Malvales > Malvaceae > Gossypium > Gossypium anomalum. The sequence continues at coordinate 26,387,231 of CM046958.1, read as the reverse complement.
CATAATTTAATTAGTTTTAATTTATTCCCCATTTAATTTGGGTTAAATAAATTATTTTTGATTAATTATGGAGAAAGGGTCCAATTGAACCGCACTGGTTGAGCCAAATTGTGTGAACCGAACCAGCGACTAAATGGGCAGCCCAAAACCGTCCATATGCTGACCCAAATCAGCATTTTATCTGATTAAATATGCTTTCAAAAAGGCCCTCAAAAGACTTCTAAATTGCATTCAAACCCCACATAAAATTATGGCTTTGTAGATTTACCCAAGCTTAAAATAGCAAAGTTGAAACTCTCAACTTTTCCATGTGTGTGGCCGGCCAAGGGAGGTCTCTTTGGCTGCTGGAATTTGATATTTTTAGCAGCCACAATCAGCTATAAAAGCCACCCCTTGCTGATCATTCAAAGCATCCCTCATTCCACAACATTCTCTCATTCTCTCTTCTCTTCTCTCGCTTTTTCTCTCATCTTTTCCATCCCATTTCCCTTAGTGTTCAAGTGCCGATTTCTTCTCTTGGGAAAGAGGCTTTCACCAGCCATTTTGGAGCAGCAATTAGGTGTTCATAAGCCACCTTGATAGTCGAGGGCAACGAAGAACGAAGAGCGAAGCAACTAGTCAAGCCACAGAGAAATGCCGGATTTGCTTCTTGTTCCCTATCCCTTTAAATTTTGTTGTTGTTTTGACGAACATGGTTATGAATATTTATGCTATTTAAATGGTTATTTTAATCAATTCGGCTTAAATTATATTTGTTGGGTTGATTATATTCTGCCGGTTTGAATTATTAAAATCGTGTTTATGTTGTTATAAGCCTCGGTAAGATGCTTGATTAAGTAAAATCATGCCTAAGTTATTCTTGTGTTACGACTGTGAGGTAACTAATGAATTAATTATTTAAATGGATTGCAATTGTAATTAATTGACATAGTACTAAGTCAGTGCATGTTTATTCTTCTAAGGTAGCTGAAGGTTAAATTAGCAATGTATCTGGCGATATTATTGCCTTGCATAACTTGCAAGATTATTGTGATTAAACTGTTTCAAGGTAGGGATGCCTTGTTACCTCACATAGTCTTTTATATTCTTAGTGGATTTGATTAATCGTTTGAATTGACATAGGGATATGCAAGAGATTAGTTCAATTTAATGAGTATGTATGTGCAATAACATGTTTGCTTGCTAGAATCTATTTAGTCGGTTGAATTAACATAGGGATATGTCAAGACATGAATGGATTTTTGTATGTATGTTTGTTCATAAGTTAGCAAATTATCAGGTTGCTGTGAAATTATTCGTAACAATATGAACATGAGTTTAATAATTCTAAGTTAAAGAAATATAATGAATCCAACACAAGTATGTTACATTGATTAAATCTTATTTCAAATCGTGCATTAGAACTCATTTGTTTTATTTTAATTATTTACTTAGTTTTTAAAGAGTTTTTGACCATCTTTCAAAATCAAATTATTTTTACCTCACCAAAGTGTTTTACAATTAATTTCATAAATAATTCTTTTTACAGTCCCTGTGGGTACGATAACTCGACATTTACTTGTTGCGATTGTGCACACTTGCACAGTTGTCCATCGTTCCAGGCATCAAAACGGTATTGAAGAGGCTATGTGGGAGCCTGAAGATGTTATGAGACAACAATATCCGAATCTGTTCAACGGTAAGGTTTTCGGGGACGAAAATCCCTAAGGTGGGAGAATTGTAACAGTCTGGTTTAGACCCTAGTCAGAATAGTGGTTTTAGGACCACAAATTCGAGTCTGAAAAATATTTTAATATTACTTTCCGTACTTATAATATCTGAATTAGTATCTGTGGAAGTTTCGTGTGAAAATTTTATCATTTGTGTGTCCGATTTGACAAAAGGACCTAATCGCGTAAAATGTAAAAGTGGCTTTCTATATTACAAAAGTGTCTATTTGCTATGACTTTCTAAAGCAAAGGTCCTTATGTTGTTATTAACCCATTGATATGGTTAATGGACATTAATGAACATCCATTAAGTGATTTTATAATGGTTTATTAAAGGGTAATTTGGTAATTGGTATATTAAACATATATTAAATAAAAAAAACATAATTTTGGTCATATTATCATACATTTTTCCGAATTCAAAAAGAAAGAAGAATCCATATTCTTATTTTAGGGTTTCGACACTTTGAGTTTGAAACTAAGGTATGAGTTTTATTCGATTTTTGATAATTTCTATGTTTTTGTGATCGTTGCATTGTAATCTATAAAGTCCATACCTAAATTTCTCATTTTGATGATGATTTTGAGTATTACCATTGATGAAATTGTGAGCTTTGTGAAGTTAGATGATAGAAAATGAAAGATATGTGTTGGGTTAGTATATTCTGTCTTTGAATTTTTGATGAATTTGATAATTTGGACTAAATTGTGAAAATGAGTTTTTAAGGGACTAAAATATGAAATAAACGAAATATGTGGGCTTGTATGAACTATATGAGAATTCGACTAGACATGTGTATAAAGAAATTATGTGTATTTTGTGATTTGGTGAAATAGGGAATAAAATGTCAAATTGTGAAAATGTGAGAGTTAATTTGTAAAATGCCCTAAATGTGTGTTTTTGGATTGAATTGAATGATTTGGTGAATAAAAGAGTTAAATTTGTAGATCAAGAATTGAAGAAAATAGAATTAGATCGGGGAAAGTCGAAAGTCATTGAGTAGCCGATTTCGTCTATCTGAATCTGTACGAGGTAAGTCGATATACAAATAAATGTATTTTGAATTGAATTACTATTGATTATATGCTTGTGAAAAATGTTGAATGATTATACGTGTCGAGAATGAGATATCCGAGAAAGTATTGACAAAGTTTCGATGTCCGAAAGGCCCTGTACAAACCACAGGAATAGTTAGGATACATATGTCATGACAAGGATCCGATATGTGTTATCGTGTAAGACCACATTTGGGACGTTGGCAATGACTTATGATTTACGTGTAAGACCATGTCTAGGACATCGGTATCATATTTGATTTCGTGTAAGACCTTGTCTGGGATAGTGGCATTGATATTTGATTACATGTAAGACCACGTCTGGGATGTTGGCATTGTACGAGCTTTTCGAGCTATCCGCGTATCCTTATGATTCTGAACGGTTCAACGGGCCTTCCAAGGAACGAATGAATATATGAGATGTGTATCCGATTCAGTACGTTTGAAATGTATTCTACGTTTGAGAACAAAGGTAAGTATATGTACAAGTGATGATACGTGTTATAAGTATGAGAAAGTACGTTACTTGTGCAAATGAATTGAGTATATGAGAAATGTACATGAATTATGTGGTTTGTGATAGTATTTGACTATGGAGTATGTGTATTTAGATGATGTTTATATGCTTTAATTGATAAGTTTATTTGTATATGGCTTACTAAGCTTTTGAAAGCTTACTCTGTGTGTTTTTCAACTATTTTATAGTCATCGTAGCTATCGGGAGCTCGGGGATCGTCGAGGATCGTCACCACACTATTGAACTATATTTTAGTACCTTTTGAAAATATATGTTTTAGAATATGGCATGTATAGGGTAAAAGTATTTGGATATGATTTGTAATGTCTATATCAAGCTGTGTGATATGGCTAGTTTGTGGTTGAACTTATGGTTTGATTTTGGTATATGTTATGTGATGAAAATTATGCTTATGTGATGTGTTTATGGATGACCAAGAGAGTTGGTCAATTTGGTAAGTTTTGGAATTTGCCTAGTATGAAATTTGGTAAGGTTTTAGCATGAGATTTGATCATATGATTAGAAATTATGAAACCATATGTTTTGGTATGTTTTTGATTTATGGAATAACATGAATTGGTAGGTGATATGAACATGAAATTGGTTGATAACGTTATGGCATGATTGGTGTATGTTTTGGTATTGAAATTGGCTGAAATTATAGTACAAATATGTTTGGTTTGATGCTTATAGGTTTGACCCAAATTAGGTGGCAAATTGGCTTCTCAAATGACCTATTTTTGTCCACATGGGCAAAGACACAGGTATGTGTCTCAGCCGTGTACGACACATGGTCATGTTGCATGGCCGTGTGTCCCCTGGGGTACCCTACGTTTTTAAGTTAGTCTTGAGCACGGCCAAGGCACATGAGCGTGTGGCTAGCCGTGTGAACCAAGTCAGTTTTGACCACGACCAAGGCACACATGCATGTCTTGAGGGCATGTGATTAAGTCAGTATGTATGTCCTATTTTGACACGGCCTAGACCTACGGGCGTGTCTACAACCGTGTGAGGCACATGGCCTGTTCACACGGGCATGTGACCTGTACAACTTTGAAAAATGTTTAAGTTTTAAAAAATTTTGTATGAGCTAGGTTTAGTCCCGACCCCTTTCTAAAGTATGTTTAAGGTCTCGTAGACCTATATGAGGGACAATTGTGAATGATTATTATATGTTTTGATTTTGTTATACTTAAGTATATGTGAATGTTTCGATATGTCCGGTAATGCCTCGTAAACCTATTTCGGCGACGGATACAGGTTAGGGGTGTTACATGCGACAATATTTTCAAAGATTGATCTCTGTTTTGGATATTATTAGTTACTAGTTAAAGATTTGGGTATGCCGAAAACTGCCTTTAGAACCAGGTACGAACATTATGAATTTTTAGTTATGTCATTTTATTTAACCAATACACCTGATGTGTTTATGGATTTGATGAACATTATATTCCAGTCGTATTTAGAAAGATTTGTAGTTGTATTTATTGATGATATTTTGATCTATTCCCGAGATGAAATTGAGCATGGACAGCATTTGAGAATAATTTTGCAGACTTTGCACTAGAAACAAGTGTTTGCTAAATTTAGCAAGTGTGACTTTTGGCTTCGAGAAGTTGGATTTTTGGGACGTTGTATCAATAAACGGTATTAGAGCTGATTCGAGTAAAATATCAATTATAGTAGACTGGAAGCCTTAGAGAAATGTTTCAGAGATCAGAAGTTTCTTAGGTCTAGCCGGATATTATCGAAGATTTGTAAAAAGGTTTTTGATGATTTCTATATCGTTGACAAAGCCCCTATGTTGATTCAACCTGAGACCGATAAGGAATTTGTGATTTCTAGTGATGTTTCACTAAATGGTTTAGGCTGCGTTTTGATGAAAGAAGGAAAAACGATAGCTTATGCTTCTCATCAGTTGAAACCGCACTAGAAAAATTATCCAACTCATGATTTAGAGCTTGTAGCTATTATGTCTGCTTTAAAGATCTGGCGACACTATTTGTATAGAGAGAAATGTCATATCTTTACAGATCACAAAAGCTTGAAGTATTTGATGTCACAAAAAGAATTAAATTTGAGACAACATAGATGGTTAGAACTGCTAAAAGATTATGATTTGATCATTGATTATCATCCTGGAAAAACTAATGTTGTTGCAGATGCTTTAAGTAGAAAGTCTTTATTTTCTTTGTGAGCTTTGAACACTCGATTGACTTTGATTGATGATGGTTTCATTGTAGAAGAATTAAAAGCTAGACCGACATTTCTAATGCAAGTTTGTGAAGCTTAGAAAAGTTATTCGGAGTTGATTACTAAACGAAGTAGATTGAAACAACACTTGATTCAAAATTTCATGTTAGTTCTTATGGTAGCTTGTATTTTGAAAATAGAATATGTGTTTGGAGGAATTCTAATGTTATTCAGAAGATTTTACAGGAAGCTCACAGCAGTAATTTTTCGATACACCCTGGTTGTAACAAAAATGTACGGTGATTTGAAATAGATGTACTGGTGGACAAGTATGAAACGAGATATTTCAGAGTTTGTATCGAAATGTTTAATTTGTTAGCTAATCAAAGCTGAGCATCAAGTACCTTCTGGACTATTACAACCTGTGATGATTCCAGAGTGGAAATGGGAACGAGTTACGATGGATTTTGTATTAGGATTGCCTTTGTCTCCGAGGAAGAAATATGCTATTTGGGTTATTGTGGACCATTTAACTAAATCCACATATTTCATTCCAATACCTACGGATTATTCACTTGAGATGGTGGCAGAACTATAAATTTATGAGATTATTAGATTACATGGTGTGCCTGTGTCTATTATTTTTTATAGAGATGTAACAACCCGTTTTCAGTTAAATCAGAATAGTGGTTTTTTGACCACAAATTTGACAAGTAAATTATTATTTTAATGTTTACGGTATGTTAGTAAGGTTGTATTAAAATTTCATTAAGAAATTTGGACGTTTGCATGCTTAATTAAGTGAAAAAGACTAAATCATAAAAGGTGCAAAAGTAGAGTTTTATAAGTTAAAGGTGTCAAATTGCTATGAGTTTTTAAAATGAGTGGACTTAAATGCTAATTAGACCATTATTATTGGTAGTGGACAAAGATGGGCGTGAGATATATGTTTTAATTAGTTTAAGTAAAGGTTAATTAACTAATTTGATAAATAAATTAAGTAAAATATGCAAAAGACTAGGTATCATCTTCTTCAAGTGAATTTTCCACCAAAAATTAGAGGAGAGAAAAGCCATAATTACGGTTCTTGGTTAGGCAACTTCTAATGCTTGCATGTAAGTGAAATTTGTCCCATTTTTAATGATTTCTATGTTTTCGAGATCGTTGTAGCTTAATCTAGCTAGCCCAGGGACTAATTTGCAAAACTATTAAAGGTTTAGAGTTTTACTGTGAACATGTCTGCATGTTTCTTGAAGTTTAATGAAAGATTATGAGTCCTTATTGTGAAATAAACAAGTTCTGTAAAGTGATTTTTGATGAAAATGTCATGTAGGGATTTTTTTTAAAAACTAGTAAATATCATGGTTAAATTGTGAAATGATGATTTTTATGATTTGATATGGGTTTCTAATAAATTCGGCTAGCATGAGTTAGGGATTAAAATGCTTAGATTTCAAATTACGAGTTTAAGGATTAAATTATAAAAAAGGTTACAATGTTAGGGGCAAAATTATAACCATGTATAAATATGGATTATGGATTGAATTGAATGTTTGAGATTGATTGAAACACTTAATTGAATATAATTATTTATTTAGATCAAGATAAATCTCAACCCGATCTAAACCGAGGAAAGGCGAAAATCACAGATTAGCTTTATCGTACTTTTACGCTCTAGTTGTCAAGGTAAGTTCATAGTATTTCTATATATAATTGAATTTCTACTTGTATGTTTACAATATAGTTATGTAATTAATTGCTTATACTTAATTATTCCCTGAATTGCACATACATGCCCCTGTTTGTACTTCGGTACCCTGAATTATACATACGTGCCCCTGTTTGTACTTCAGTACCCCTAAATTACACATACGTGCTCCTGTTTGTACTTTAATACCCCTAAATTGTACATACGTGCCCCTGTTTGTACTTCGGTACCCCTAAATTGTGCATATGTGCCCCTATTTTTACTTCGGTACCCCTAAATTACACATACGTGCCCCTGTTTGTACTTCGATACCCTTGAATTGCACATACGTGCCCCTGTTTGTACTTCGATACCCCTGAATAGCACCAACGTGCCTGTTTACACTCCGGTTACTTTGAATCGAGTAAAAAAAGCTTATTCATTTTTGTGAATTGTTTTGTAGATTGTTCTTGCTGATGTTTGGAAGGATAGAATCTACGACTCACACTATCCTTCGATGTTGGTAGTTCTTGTGTCCTTTAGGGTCGTGGCATTTATATGTTTATGTATAGGTTGTTTTGGTACAATATGACAGTATCCTAACCAAGTTGATAGGTATCTTTTTGTATAGTTAGAATGGTATGAAATTGCACACTTGTGAATTGCTTTGGTTTGTGAGTCAATGTAACGCCCCCACGCCCGAGACCGACGCCAGAATCGAGCTTGAGGTGTTACCGAACATAATTTATCAATTTAAATACTTCGAATCATTTGTTTCTACATTCACAGCTTTCTAGCTATCTGCGTCACAATTACAAGAAAAATCATATCTTGAGTTACAAAACTCAAAATCAAGATCCGTAAATTTTCCCTAAATATAGACTCATATATCTATTTACTAATTCTTTTCTAGAATTTTTGGTTGGGCCAATTAGTATAGTTTATTAGTTAAAGTCTCCCCTATTTCAGGGTTCGACTACTCTGACCTCTGTGTATTATGAATCAGACATCTCTCTATAAAAAATTTCAATGACTATGAAGTTTGTTTCTATTAAAACTAGACTCAATAAGAAATCTTTAAATGTAAATAAAAACTTATAATTATTTTTTTAAAATTTATTATAAATTTTTAAATTTAGAACAGGGGATCCAGAAATCATTCTGGCCCTGTTTCACAAAAGTTTAAATATCTCATAAAATATAATTTATATGCCTGTTTTGTTCAATCCACATGAAAATAGACTCATTAAGCTTCAATTTCATAACTTACTCATCATTTAGTTCCACTTATACTATTTTTAGTGATTTTTCAAATTCATGTCATTGCTGCAGCAATATTCTGTTTTAAGGCAAGTTTCATCCTTCCATGAATTTTTTTTTTTATGAACTAGATAACCTATTAAACTTCCATGATATCAAACATGATCTAATTAGCCATCACCATGACTTATAAATATCAAACTTTTTCTCAACTAAACATGGCCATATCATAAAATTATTTACACAAAATAGGTACATTGCTATACATGCCATACTTAAGTTTTACAAGCCATTTACCAATAGATAGTGTGATCGAAACTTCGACCTATCCTGATTCCCGAGCTGACTTGTTCAAAACTACAATGAATGAAAAGGAAGGAGTAAGCATAAATGCTTAGTAAGTTCATATGCAAATAACAAGTAACATAACAATACAATTATACCAAACAACCTTAGCATGGTATCACCAAAACATATATCACATTTCTAAACATCATTCATCATCTTACCCCTTTATCGTTGTTGTATCTATTTTCAAACCGAGGGTTAAGTAATACCTATCCAAAGTGCCCATTTGACAACACTTACCAAAACGTCACTTGCATCTTAAGTGTTCTTCCATTTCATCGAAATTTTCACCCGTTGAACACATCGGAATGTAACTCGGATACACGGATAATTTGCACATAAGTGCCACATATGTAATCAAGCAATCATGTAACCCGCCCATAAGTGAACTCAGACTCAAATCAGCGAGCTCGGGCGTTCGCATCCATAAGTGAAATCGGACTCAACTCAACAAGTTCGGATGCCTAGTTACATCTCACGAATTCGGACTCAACTCAACGAGTTCGAACATTCGCATCCATAAGTGAACTCGGACTCAACTCAACGAGTTCGGATGCTCAACCATCCTAGTGACATGTCACTTGTATGCTAATCTATTCCTAAGGTTCAAACGGGCTTTTTCCCTCGATCTGACATTAGCCGTCTTCCACGGAATATCGGAATCGATACTCGGTAGCAATTCATATTTATCAAGTAGTAAACATAATTTGCATATTACTCAACATTAACCACAAAGCATAATATTTCACGATAAAAAAATCAGCATATCATATAATTAACATCAATAACTTAAAAATAACAATTATGCTACATTATTTACACATTAACTTACCTTGGTACCAAAATATAAAGATTTTACAATTTAGTCCAAAATCTTTTCTTTTCCTCGATCGCGACTTGATTCCCGTTTCTCTTGATTATGGAGCTTGAAAGTTGAAGAAACTCTAGCTATGGAGAGAGCAAAATTCGGCAGCAACCATATGAAGAAGATGACTATTTTGTGTTATTTTTCCCTTTTTATTTCATTTAATATCCAAATGACCAAAATGCCCCTCCTTACTAAACTTTCAAAAATTCCTTCCATGTCCTAACTTTGTCCATGAACTTAAAATTGGTCAAATTGCTATTTAAGACCTCCTAATTAATATTTCAATGCAATTTCATACTAAAAACTTCTAGAATGCAAATTTTGCAACTTATTCGATTTAGTCCCTACTTTCAATTTAAACATTTTAGGCATAGAATTTCATCACGAAATTTTCACACAATCATGCAATCATATCATAATCATCAAAATAATTATAAAATAATTATTTCTATCTCGAATTTGTGGTCACAAAACCACTATTTTGATTAAGCCCTAATTCAGGATATTACAACTCTCCCCCCCCTTTTAAGGATTTTCGTCCTCGAAAATCTTACCGGTAAATAGGTGTGGGTATTGGTTTCTCATAGTTTTTTCAGGTTCCTATGTAGTCTCTTCTACCCCATGCTTTTTCCACAATACTTTCACGAGAGCGACACTTTTATTTCTTAGTTTCTTGACCTCTCGAGCTAAGATCTTAATCGGTTATTCTTCGTAAGTCATATCCTGGTCGTAGTTCAATTTCTCGTCGGTGAAATTATATGTGAAGGATCCGAACGATACCGACGTAGCATAGATACGTGGAACACATCATGAATCCTCTCTAATTCGGTGGTAATGCTAGCCGATATGCTACCTGGGTCCAACTTTTTCAATTATTTCATACGCCCAATAAAACGCGGACTTAACTTGCCCTTCCGTCCAAATCTAAGGACTTTCTTCCATGGAGACACTTTCAAAAATACCTTATCACCAACTTGAAACTCGATTTCTTTTCGTTTCAAATCCGCATAAGATTTCTCGCGTCTATCTAAAGCGACTTTCAAACAATCTCGAATCACTTTCACCTTTTCTTGATTTCTTTTATTAGATCAACTCCATAAATCGACTTTCCTTGAGTTCACCCAATACAAAGGCGTTCGACACTTACGACCATATAATGCTTCATAAGGTGCCATTTTCAAACTCGTCTGATAACTATTGTTATAAGCAAATTCTACCAACGGTAAGTACCTTTCCCAACTACCTTGAAATTCCAATACGCAACATCTGAGCATGTCTGAATTACTCTCTCTGATTGCCCATCAGTTTGTGGATGAAAGGCAGTGCTGAAATTTAACTTTGTACCTAATGCCTCTTGCAACTTTTGCCAAAATCGTAAAGTAAATCTCGGATCTCTATCCGAAATGATTGACAAAGGTATTCCATGAAGTCTAACAATCTCACGGATATACAATTCAGCCAACTTATTAAGAGAATAATCCGTACGTACCGGAATAAAATGAGCCGATTTAGTCAGTCTGTCAACTATTATCCAGATGGCATCTTTCTTTCCTGGAGTCAATGGCAACCCTAAAACAAAATCCATAGTAATCCGATCCCATTTCCATTCAGGAACCATAATAGGCTGAAGTAATCCTCAAGGCACTTGGTATTCAGCTTTCACCTGTTGACAAATTAAGCACTTTGGTAAAAACTCAGAAATATCTCTTTTCATTCCACTCTACCAATACATTTTCTTCAAGTCATTATACATTTTCGTACTGCCCGGATGAACCGCCAAACAGCCATTATGTGCTTTATGCAAAATCTTTTGAATCAACTCATCATTTTTTGGTACATAAATCTGACTTTTAAACATCAAGCTACCATCAGAACCGATTCTGAAATCGATCTCAGACGCCTTACACATCTTCTTCTCTTGGCTAGCAAATCTTGATCATTTTTCTAAGCTTCAGAAATCTCTTGTAAAAACATCGGTCTAGCTCTTATCTCTGCTAGAATCGAACTATCATCTGACATTTTCAACTGAGTGTTCATAACTCTCAAAGCAAATAACAACTTTCTCGCTTAAAGCATCGGCAACCACATTCGCTTTTCCGGATGATAATCAATAACAAGCTCATAATCTTTCAATAACTCCAACCATCTACGCTGTCTCAAATTTTAAGTCTTTTGTGACATCAAGTATTTAATACTTTTATGATCAAGATATACTTGGCACTTTTCACCATACAAATAATGTCGCCAAATCTTCAAAGCAAATACCACGCATGACCAATTCCAAATCGTAAGTAGGATAATTCCTCTCATAAGGTTTTAAGCGCCTCTCAAGCATAAGCCACCACTTTTCCTTCTTGCATGAGTACACACCCCATGCCATTTAGAGAAGCATCACTATACACCACAAATTCTTTATTGATTCGGGTTGTACTAACACTGGTGCTTCAGTTAATAACTTCTTCAATTCTTCGAAACTTTGTTGACATTCCTTTGTCCATTCAAATTTAACATCCTTTCGGAGTAGTCTAGTCATAGGAGTAGCAATTATAGAAAATCCGTTTACAACAAAATGATAATACCCCAACTAGCCCCAAGAAACTTCTAACTTCGCCACGTTTTTGGTGGTTTCCAATCAATAATGGTTGAAATTTTACTAGGATCAACTCGTATACCATCACCCAAACAATATGACCCAAAAATCCAACTTCCGAAGCCAAAATTCACTTTTACTAAACTTGGCATATAATCGCTTATTTCTCAAAGTTTGCAAAACTATCCTCAAATGCTCAGCATGCTCTGTCTCATCTTTTGAATAAATTAAAATATCATCTATAAACACCACAACTAATTTGTCCAAGTATGGCGAAATATGCGATTCATTAAATCCATAAACACAAAGAGAGCATTTGTCAACCCGAATGGCATAACTAAAAATTCATAATGACCGTACCTTGTTCTAAAAGCGAGTTTTAGGCACATCCGACTCTTTTACTCGCAAATGATAATACCCGGATCTCAAGTCAATCTTTGAAAACCATGTCGCTCCTTTTAGTTGATCAAACAAATCATCAATTCTCAAAGAATGGATACTTGTTTTTGATTGTCACCTTGTTTAATCGCCGATAATCAACACATAATCTCATAGAACCATCCTTCTTTTTCACAAATAACACAGAGCACCCCAAGGTGAAAAACTCGGTCTTACAAAGCCTTTATCACCAACTCTTGCAATCGTGACTTTAATTCTTTCAACTTTGTTGGTGCCATTCTATATGGAGCAATCGAGATCGGAGCTGTTCGAGATCAAATTAATACCAAATTCTACTTTCACGATCGAGGCAAACCAGGCAATTCTTCCGGAAATACATCCGCAAATTCACACACAACTGGTATCGATTCAACTTTCTTTTCAACTTCTTTTGTATTAATTACATACGCCAAATAAGCTTCATAACCCTTTCTCAAATATCTCTGAGCCGACATCGAAGAAATCACACTAGACAATGCCTTTGATTTATCCGATTCAACTGTAGAGTTTCACCATTTTCACACTTTAATTCTATAACCTTTTCTTTGCAATTTACTACAAGATCATGCAATCACAACCAATCCATACCCAAAATAACATCAAATTCATCAAATGGCAACAACATCAAGTCGGCTGGAAAGTAATGACCCCGAATCATTAAAGGACATTTCTTGCATACTTTATCAACTATCACACATTTGCCTAACGGATTCGACACTCTAACCATAAATTACGTGTTCTCAACAGTATATTCATACTAGACACCGACTTCATGCATACATATGAATGAGTAGAACCGTGGATCAATCAAAGCAATAACATTAATATCATAAAGAGAAAATGTACCAGTAATCACATCGGGTGAGGAAGCATCTTCACGCGCTTTAATAGCATAAGTTCTAGCTTGCAGCTCTTCCTTCAAATCTAACTCGCTGCATCATCTCGGCTACATTCTTATCGCTTGTTTCACTTCCAACTTTTCTCGGATACCTTCCTCAAGTCTCTGCACCACTAGCTTTTACATTCTAAAATTTTTCTTTCTTAGCTCTCTCTGGCGTCTCTAATAAAATAACTGGAGAACCACATCGAAAACATTCATTTGCTCTGCACGGACCAAAATGATTTCTACCACACAATCGCTTTTCGGGTTTAACAAATCTCGAGTTCCCTACACCGGTCGTAGAAGTATTCCGAGATTTAGGACCCATATTCTCGCTTCTTAAAATTTCCATATGATTGCCCAATTGAAACTTGGGAACGAGGATTCATATTTCTTGACTTTCCGGGTTCTTTGTGAAGGTGCCTTACTCATTGGCCTTTTCTTCTAATTTCGTGTCTCAGCCTCTACCTTTCTCTTCTCTTTAAGTAGTTATTCATCCTTGCAAGCTCGATCAACCAGTACTACCATTTCTTTCAGTTCAAGGATCCCGACAAATACCTTAATGTCTTCGTTGAGCCCGTCTTCAAATCGTCGGCACATCTTGGCTTCAGAGGAACATATTCACTGGCATACTTACTCAATCGAACAAACTCTCTTTCATATTCGAGATGTCATATTACCTTGCTTCACTCAAGAAACTCTTTACATTTTCGATCAATAAATCTTTAACTAATATATTTCTTCCGAAACTCTTCTTGAAAGAATTCCTGTGTTACCCTCTTTTGGTACTCACAGAAATTAAAGTCTTGCACCAATTATAGGTGAATCTCTCAACAAAGATGTAGCACATTTCAAACATTCTTGTGTGTACAAGATAATTCATCAAATACCCGGATAGAATTTTCAAGCCAGAACTCTGCTTTCTCTGCATCATCATCAATATTTGCTCTAAATTCTTCAGCCCCTTATTTACGAATTCTATCAACAAGGTTTCTGTGAAATTTTATCATATCCACTCCTTGAGGCATCGGAGGCATAGGTTGAGGAATTGGAGGAGGTGGGGGAGGTCGTACATTTGGGTTTGTACGAACGAACTCAGTGTACCATGCACTCATCATTTGGAGAAAGGCTTCCCGATCCCTTTCTCCTCCTCCCTGACCAACAGTAGGAGGTGGTTTTCGGTCGGCGCCCTTCTTCTTGGAGTGGCGGCGCATTACTCTCTACTTCATCTCGCCATAGCTGGATCAGGATCCATTTACTGTATAAAAATCATTTAAAAAGGTCAGAAGTCGTCACACTATCACAATTTATACATATGGCATGTATAGCAAAAATCCGTACATACAACACGTAGTCTGAGAACCGACTAAACCTGCTCTGATACCACCAAATGTAACGCCCCCACGCCAGAGACCGACTCTGAAATCGAGCTTGAGGTGTTACCGAACATAATTTATCAATTTAAGTACTTGAATCATTTGTTTCTACATTCACAGCTTTCTAGCTATCTACGTCACAAGTTACAAGAAAAATCATATCTCGAGTTACGAAACTCAAAATCAAGATCCGTAAATTTTCCCTAAATCTAGACTCATATATCTATTTAATAATTTTTTTTCTAGAATTTTTGGTTGGGCAAATTAGTACAGTTTATTAGTTAAATCTCCCCTATTTCAGGGTTTGACTGCTCTGACCTCTGTGTATTACGAATCAGATATCTCTCTATAAAAAATTTCAATGACTATGAGGTTTGTTTATATTAAAACTAGATCAATAATGAATCTGTACATGTAAATAAAAACTTATAATTATTTTTGTAAAATTTATTATAAATTTTTAAATTCAGAATAGGGGATCCAGAAATCATTCTGGCCCTGTTTGACAAAAGTTTAAATATCCCATAAAATATAATTTATATGCCTATTTTGTTCAATCCACATGAAAATAGACTCATTAAGATTCAATTTCATAACTTATTCGTCATTTATTTCCACTTATACTATTTTTAGTGATTTTTCAAATTCATGTCATTGCTGCAGCAATATTCTGTTTTAAGGCAAGTTTCATCTTTCCATGAATTTTTTTTTATGAACTAGATAACCTATTAAACTTCTATGATATCAAACATGATCTAATTAGCCATCACCATGACTTATCAATATAAAACATTTTCTCAACCAAACATGGCCATATCATAAAATTATTTACACAAAATAGGTACATTGCTATACATGTCATACTTAAGTTTTACAAGCCATTTACCAATAGAAATCCTTCAGATAGTGTGATCGAAACTTCGACCTGTCCCAATTCCCGAGCTGACTTGTTCAAACCTACAATGAATGAAAAGGAAGGAGTAAGCATAAATGCTTAGTAAGTTCATATGCAAATAAAAAGTAACATAACAATACAATTATACCAAACAACCTTAGCATGGCATCACCAAAACATATATCACATTTCTGAACATCATTCATCATCTTACCACTTTATCGTTGTTGTATCTATTTTCAACTCGAGGGTTAAGTACATACCTGTCCAAAGTGCCCATTTCACAACACTTACCAAAACGTCACTTGCATCTTAAGTGTTCTTCCATTTCATAGAAATTTTCACCCGTTGAACACATCAGAATGTAACTCGGATACACGGATAATTTGCACATAAGTGCCACATATGTAATCAAGCAATCATGTAACCCGCCCATAAGTGAACTCAGACTCAAATCAGCGAGCTCGGGCGTTCGCATCCATAAGTGAACTCGGACTCAACTCAACAAGTTCGGATGCCTAGTTATATCTCACGAACTCGGACTCAACTCAACGAGTTCGAACATTAGCATCCATAAGTGAACTCGGACTCAACTCAACGAGTTCGGATGCTCAACCATCCTAGTGACATGTCACTTGTATCCTAATCTATTCTTAAGGTTCAAACGGGCTTTTTCCCTCGATCTGACATTAGCCATCTTCCACAGAATATCGGAACCAATACTCGGTAGCAATTCATATTTATCAAGTAGTAAACATAATTTGCATATTACTCAACATTAACCACAAAGCATAATATTTCACGATAAAAAAATCAGCATATCATATAATTAACATCAATAACTTAAAAATAACAATTATGCTACATTATTTACACATGAACTTACCTTGGTACCAAAATATAAAGATTTTGCAATTTAGTCCACAACCTTTTCTTTTCCTCGATCGCGACTTGATTCCCGTTTCTCTTGATTATGGAGCTTGAAAGTTGAAGAAACCCTAGCTATGGAGAGAGAAAAATTCGGCAGCAACCATATGAAGAAGATGACTATTTTGTGTTATTTTTCCCTTTTTATTTCATTTAATATCCAAATGACCAAAATGCCCCTCCTTACTAAACTTTCATGTCCTAATTTTGTCCATGAACTTAAAATTGGTCAAATTGCTATTTAAGACCTTCTAATTAATATTTCAACGCAATTTCATACTAAAAACTTCTAGAATGCAAATTTTGCAACTTATTCGATTTAGTCCCTACTTTCAATTTAAACACTTTAGGCATAGAATTTCATCACGAAATTTTCACACAATCATGCAATCATATCATAATCATCAAAATAATTATAAAATAATTATTTCTATCTCGAATTTGTGGTCAGGAAACCACTATTCTGATTAAGCCCTAATTCAGGATATTACAGTCAATTAAGTTTTATGATAGAAATGGGTCAAGGCTTATATGGTTTAGATGTTCATGTTGAATTTAATTGTGGTGTCTATGAAGGCACATTGGTTGATTGTTTTTAGGTCATTAAAATGGTAAGTTATGTTAAGTTTCTAGTAATCTCATTTGTGATATGCTTTAAGGTGATATTGAATTAGTAGTGTATGTTTTTAGTGTATTAATGCGTAAGTTTAGATATGTTTGATGGTTTGTGATTAAGGTGCCTTATTGCCATATTGGTTGTATGGATTAATGGTATAGTGAATTGGTCATTTTATGCATGTTTTAGTGTGTTGGTTATTTATGAAAATTGTATTTAGGTACATGCTTGAATTGGATGAAAGGAATGGCTTTATTTTGGTGAATATTTTGTGCACATGGGCTAGACACGAGCGTGTGTCTCAGCCGTGTGTGACACATGGCCATGTGACATGACCTTGTGTCCCCTGTAGGTATTAAATGTTGCAAGTCAGGTTGTTAGATGGCCTAGTACATGGCCAGGCACATAGGTGTGTGAGGCCATTTTAAGTGTTACACGGCCTGGTAGACGGACGTGTGGCTTAGCCATGTGACCCGAGTCAGAGAGTTACACAGACACGGACATGGGTTGTGACACAGCTGTGTGTCCCTATTTTAATTGTTACATGGCCTGAGGCACGAGTGTGTGAGTCACACGACCTAGCCACATGGAAGTGTGACCCTTACAATTTAAAAATTTCTATCTTTTTCTTCAATGTTTCAAATGATCTCGATTTAGTCTCGAATCATTTCTAAAGTGATTCTAATGCCTCAGGGGCTCGATTAAGGGACGATATTCATGTTTACAAATGAATTATGCTATGTTTAATGAAATGTTTAAAAGTGAATGTTTTAAAGTTACGTTTATTCGGTAATGCTTTGTAACCCTATTCTGGCAATGAATACGGGTTAAAGGTGTTACAAGAGATCCACGGTTCACTTCTCGATTTTGGAGTAATTTACTTGAATCTCTAGGTATTTGACTTCATTTCAGCACAACATTCCATCCTCAACCGATTGTCAATTTGAGTGAGTGATTCAAGTACTCGAAGATATGCTCGTTGTTATATTTTAGAGTTCTAGGGTAGTTGGGAGAAATTTTTTCCGTTAGATGAATTTGCATTTTAGAGTTTGAGAGTATTAAAATGGTGTCGTATGAAGCTTTGTATGGTTGGAAATGTCAAACTCCATTATACTGGACTGGATTTAGTGAGAAAAAGATATTCAGTGTTGATTTAATTTGAGAAACTAAAAAAAGCTCAAAGTAATACGTGATTGTTTGAAATCCACTTTTGATCGTCCTAATTCATATGCAGATTTGAAATGAAAAGACATTGAATTTTAGGTTGGCGATAGAGTGTTCTTAAAAGTATCGACTTGGAGAAAAGTTCTTCGTTTTGGCTGAAATGGAAAGCTTCCTCCACAATTCATCGGGTCGTATGAGATCATCAAGAGAACTGGGCCAGTAGCTTATCATTTAGCTTTATAGTCTGAATTGGAGAAAATATATAACGTATTTCATGTGTCGATGTTACAGAAGTATCAATCAGATCCTTCACACGTGATTTCACCTGTTGATGTTGAGATTCAGCCAGATATTTCGTACAGTGAAGAACCGATCAGAATTTTAGCTCAAGAAGTTAAAAAGTTAAGGAATAAACGTATAGCTTTAGTTAAATTTCTCTAGCAATTTCATGGAGTCGAGGAATCTACCTGGGAACCAAAAGAAGCTATGGAAGTGCAATACCCAAATATATTTTTTGGTAAGATTATTGGGGACGAAAATTCCTTTAGGGGGAGAGTTGTAACAACCTATTTTCAATAGTGTCAAAAATAGTGGTTTTAGGACCACAATTTCAACGAGTGAGTTATTATTTTAATATACGGGATTATTCTAAGGTCGTACTAAAGTTTTGTTAAGAAACTTTTGAAGTTTAAATGGTTAATTAGGTAAAAAGGACTAAATTGTAAAGGTTGCAAAAGTGAGTATCTATTAGTTAAAAAGGATTAAATGGCTATGGAAAGATAAATTAATGGACTTAGATGGTAATTATACTATATATGTTAATGGTGGACAAATATGGACATTATTTTTTTTTAAAGTTAAATTACTAAGGGTAAAATAGTAATTAAATAAATAAAACTTAAACTAAAATAAAACAAAATGGTATCATCTTCATTCATGGTTTTCTCCACCGAAATTTGAAGAAGAAAAACACCATTTTAGGGCTTTAAAGTTCGACCAAGCTTTTACCTTGCATGGTATGTGATTTGATCCCGTTTTTAATGATTTCTATATTTTTGTAATCATATTATCTTAATCTAGCTAGCCTGGGGTTTAATTTGCAAAACTGTCAAAGGTTGAGGGACTTACCATGGTTGTTTTTGAATGTATTTTGATGTTAGTTGATAGATTATTAACTTTAGTTGTTAAACAAACATGTTTTGCTAAGGGATTTTTGATGAATTTTGAAATAGGGATTAAATTGTTGAAAGTGTAAATCTATGGGTTTTATTGTGAAATGTTGGTAATTATGGGTTGTACCAAGGTACCTTGTAGCATTGGTTAAATTGGATTTAGGTTAAAATGGTTAAATTTCAAGTTATGAGTTTAAGGACAAAATTGTGAAAAGTTAAAGTATTAGGGGTAATTTTGTAATTTTACATAAATATGAATTATGGATTCAATTGAATACTTGAAGTATTTAATTGAATGAAATTATATATTTAGATCAATATAAACCACAACCGAAATTAAATCGAGGAAAGGCTAAAGCTTCAAATTAGTTTGTAACTCTACTTCTACGACCATAGTTCTCGAGGTAAATTCGTATGAATTATAATCGTATTAATGTTAGTTAAATTGAATATCTATTGAATTGTGTTAGTTATAAATGAATGACATGTCATTAGGGATTTCATGTTTCGGGTGTTGGTCTTGAATGTTCTACCGATGGTTAAAGTCTTACATTTGTTGCTGGTTCTACACAGGTCGTGTGAGCAACATCGTGTAGCTAACATTTCGACCTATAGCTCGTGTGAGCACTATTGAAAATGAAAAGACTACAGTTATATGGAAAGGCACACTATGTGTGAGCATTCCCGAGTATCCAATGTAAATTTAGATGGTTCAACGGGTAAGTAAAGGAAATGACATGGTAAGTATACAAATGAAATGGTTCATGATCATATGAAAAGGTTGATGAGATAAATAATGTGTATATGAAATGTACTTGCTATATGATTGAATTCATTTGTAGCATGGATAAGCATACTAACTTGTGAGTTTGATTGTGCTTGTATAGGCTTATACTAAGCTTATAGTCTTGGTAATGACATTATGCATATTTTATAGTTTGTGCCAAAAAAATGGTATGTTATGTTTGAGTTTATACGAGATTACTAAACACTCGTTGCTTACGTAGTTACTTTCCTTTGTTTTATATATTATCGGAAGCTTGGTCAGTTAGAAGCTTGTCGGGGATCAATCAAACTATCCAGCAACCATTTTAGTAGTTTTTGAGTAATTTGGCCAAGGTTATATATGACATGTATAGGATCTTTTGTAATGGTATTTCTAGAATGTGTAATGGATGTTTTGGTCTACATATGCTTTAAAGTTTATGTTTGGTTTGATGAGCTTTGGAACCTTGTTAAGTTAGGTCATTTTGGCTATTCTTAAGTGCTTGTATATAAGACTCTTGTGGTTTGTTTGTGATGACTTGTAAATGGTCATTTATGATAACATTTGGTAGATAAATGAACTAGGTTTTATGCTTCAAGTATGGTCATATTGAATAGTTGATTAATGTTGTTTTGTTATATAAATGTAGTGCCTTTGAATGACATATTGGTTAGATGAAATAAGATGTTCGAAATTGAGCTTTCAACTCTTTTAACTCTGTAGGAGCCATCCTATAAGGCACTATCAATATCAGTGAGGTTCCCAGTACTAACTCAATGGAAAATTCAACTTTGCTGATCGACGATAACCTGAATAACTCCTCTGGAAACACATCTGGATACTCACAAACCACTGGAACCAATTCTAGCTTCAACTCAGAAACTCTAGAATCAAATACATATGCAAGATACGAATCACAACCTTTTGTCACATATCTCTATGCTGATATAGCTGAAATAGCAATAGGCAAACCACTCAAACTATCTGACTCAATTTGATGCTTTTCACCATTTTGACACTTTAATACAATAAGCGTTCGTCTACAGTTCACAATAGCATCATGCAGAGTTAGCCAATCCATGCCAAAAATCATGTCAAACTCATCAAATGGCAATAGCATTAAATAAGCCAAAAAGTTATAACCCGGAATCATCAAAGGATAGTTCTTACAAACCTTATCAACTAGTACATACTGACCTAAGGGGTTTGACATTTTAACCACGTGTTCAGTGGACTCAACAGGTAAATTCTTACTTGACACTAAATTCGTGCATACATATAAATGGGTTGATCACAGATCACTCAAAGCAGTAACATCTGAATCAAAGATAGAGAAAGTACCAGTAATAACATCTGGAGCTGAAGCTTCCTCTCGTGTACGGATAGTGTAGGCTCTAGCTGGTACCCATGCCTCATATCTTACAGAAGGGTCTTTTGTTCCAACACGGCTATTACTTGCATTTCTAGGATTACAAGGTGGTCTACCTCTCATTGCAATATTTCTCGGTCGATTAGTCTGAACTTTTTCTTTCTCTGATCTTTCTCGGCAATCTCTGAGATAATGCTCAAAGGAACCACGTTTGAAACATGATCCAATCTTCAATCTGCACTCGCCGAAATGTCGCCTATTACATTGCTTGCATTTAGGCTTGTTGTCCCTGACACTACCCACACTTGCTACAGATGTAGCCTGAGGCTTTGGACTCGAATGTCATTTACCTCTATCCCTACTAGAATACCCCACTAAAGCTATGGAACTGATGTTCCTCCGATCTCTTCAATGATGACTAATATAACTTTCCAATTGATCTCTTTCTTGAATCTCTAGCTTTATAATTAGCTTTTCTCTTTTCTTTGCTAAGCTCCTCGACTTTATGTGCTCGATCAACTAAAACAATAAATTATTTTAGTTCAAGTATCCTAACTAAAAGCTTTATATCTTCATTTAACTCTTCCTCAAACTGTTTACACATAGCAACCTCAGTTGGAATACATTCCAGGGCGTATTTTCTCAATCCGACAAACTCACTTTCATATTCAGACACTGACATACGGCCCTATTTAAGCTCAAGAAATTCCTTGTTTTTTTTATCAAGAAATCTCTGACTTATATATTTCTTTTGGAACTCGGTTTGGAATAATTCCCAATCTATACGCTCTCTCGGCACAACTGAAATCAATGTACTCCACCATTGGTAAGTTGAGTCTTTCAATAGAGATACAACATATTTAACACACTCTGCAAGTGAACAAGATAGCTCGTCGAAAACCCAGATCGTGTTTTCTAACTAGAATTCCACTCTCTCACAATCATTTTCAGTGGTAGCTCTAAATTCTTCAACCCTATATTTACGAATTTTATCAACTAGCGGCTTACTAACTCGTAATGGTTCTAAACCTTGAAGAACTAGGGGACTAGTTGGGGAACATGTAGGGTTAGAGGTTCAGCAGTCAGGTTTATTTGTACGTACAAACTCAGTAAACCATTCATTTATCATCTGAAAGAAGGCTTCCTTAGTCTCTCCTGCACGGTCCTCAGTATGGACCTTGTACAGCTCGATGCTGCTCCGCGAACGGAGGCTTGCATGTTGCTCTCAACTTCATCAGGGTCGGCTCGATTAGATGTCATTACTATATAAAAACATATTTCAAAATGAGTAAGGAGTTATCACACTATCACGGGTTATATAATGACATGTATTTCTAGACTCACACACGCTACATTCAATTCGAGAATCGATTAAATCGTAACTATGATACCACTAAATGTAACACCCCTAACCTATTTTTGTTGCCAAAATAGGGTTGTGGAGAGTTACCAGAATTTTACATCTTAAAACATTCAATTATTCAAAAGATTCAAAACATAACATAACTTATAGCAATATCAATCAAACTCATACATAATGTCCCTTATACGAGCCCTCGAGGCCCTAAAAACACGTTAGAAACAAATCAAGACTAAATCGAAAATAAATAGAATTTTTAGGAAAAAGTTAAAATTTTTCATATTGTAGTGATCACATGGCCATATGGCCAAGCCGTGTGGGCATTCGAAGTAGGGACAAACGACCGTGTCCCAGGCCGTGTCCATGCCCATGTAACTCTCTGACTTGGGTCACATGACCGAGCCACATGCCCGTGTGCCAGGCCATGTAACTCTCAAAATGGCCTCACACGCCCGTGTGCTAGGCTGTGTAACAGCCTAAATTACAATCCTTTGTAACCTACAAGGGACACACAGCCGTGTCGCAGGGCCGTGTGTCACACACGCATGTGTTTTAGGCTGTGTGGATGAAAAATAAGCCATTTTCAAGCCATTTTCCTCACCCAAAACATGATCACTTATACAAGCTATAAGTACCTATTTTCAAGCATCTGGAATGTAGCTAACACATGCATATTCAAGCTAGATCATCATGGTATTTGTTAATAGAACCAATATGCCCAAAAGGCACCTCAACCACAACAACCAAACATGTATTATACATTTGCACAGTTTCGCCATAAATCAACCAACTTTTGTGACTAAGTCTATGCCAAAACTTACCATGATGTTCACATACCAAAATCACACTCAATTATACCAATTTGGCAAGTTAACATCTACCATCACTAAACCTTAGCAAAATTGACCATATGTCAACCACATCCAAACATGCCACAATGATTACATTCAAACCTATCAAAAGAACTATTCATAGCATGTATTTTATTTGCCATTCCAACTCCCACCATCTAAGCACCAAATGCCAAAATATCAACAATCATAAGACCACATATACATGCCAACATAACAACCAGTCCATCAGGCAAAACACCATATTTACAAGCCAAACATAATGGCTATTTCACCAAGCACAAAACACTTATATATGCCATTATAACCATGACTTGAAAACATCAAAATCTACTGATATAGTCAATGGATAGTGTGATAGGTCTTCGACAAGCTTCCAATGCAATTGAGCTTTCGATTCACTATAAGACATGAAAAATAACACAAAGTAAGCATACAATGCTTAGCAAGTTCGTATAACATAAAACATAACTTACCATTTCATTACATAACATTAAAATTTAGCATGGCATATTCCAACCAATAGCTTGGCCAAAGCCTAAGCATCAACACAAACATGTTAGCATACTTGAACATAAATCATAGGCAATTTAGCATAGATGACCATTAAATTTAACATGAATCAATTGAATTTGTCATCCATCTCCACATAACATAATTTCCATGTATTACTATTTAAATGAATTTTATACATACATGTCTTAGTTCATATTAAACTCTTACCATTTCCTTTCAAACCCATGCTCGTTGAACCAATTAGAATACCGTTGGATACGCAGGATAGCTCACTCGAAGTATGTTATATATAATTGTAGTCTTTCCTTTCCTTTACATATAAGCTCACACGAGCTATAAAATGAGTATGCTCACACGAACTGCAAAATAGGCCTGCTCATACGAGCTATGGGTCAAAACATAGCTACACGGTGCTACTCCACAGGCTTTCAAGTTTTCGCAACAAATGTCGAAACTCAACCATTGGTAGAACATTCAAGACCAGCACCCGAAACATGTAAACAATAATGACATGTCATTTGTATCCCACGAATTCCTATGGTTCAAACGGGCCTTAGTAATCGACGGAACATCGTTGGGTATGCAACAATTATTTACATGGCAGTCCACAACACATATATATTTCAATAAAAAGCATATAATGTAACACCCCTAACCCATATCAGTCGTCGGAATAGAGTTACAAAGTATTATAAGAGTTTACAGTACAAACAAATAGAATTTCAAACATTTCATAATATACCAATATTCATATAAAAAAATCAATCAAAATAATTCATATTGTCCCATGTACGAGCTTTTGTGGCTCAAAATATGCATTAGAAACAAGTCGGGACTAAATTGGAAACTCAGAGAATTTTTTGCATAACATTGAAAACTTTCAAAGCTATAGGGGTCACACGGCCGTGTGACTCACACGACCAAGAGACACGCTAGTGTCTTAGACTGTGTGGGCATTCAAAATAAGGACACACTGCTGTGTCCTAACCCGTGTCCATGCCCCTGTAACTCACTGACTTGGGCCACACAACCAAGCCACATGCCCGTGTGCTAGGCTGTGTACCCTTCGAAGTAACCTCACACGCCGGTGTGCCAGGCCGTGCGCTAGGTCGTGTAACAGCCTGACTTGCAACCCTTTAAAAGCTATAGGGGGCACATGGCTGTGTCACTTGGCCGTGTGTCACACATAGATGAGACACACGCCCGTGTGGACAAAATTAGGCCATTTTATAAGACATATTTCTCACCTAATTTGACATCAACCTACACTCAACATTGTGCATATAAACAAGCCATATTAAGGCATCCAAAATAAGCAAAATCAAGCATTAAACATGTAGTATGTTCACATACAACCAATATGCCCTTAGGCACCTCAAATGACAATTCATAAACATGTGCAAATATAAACACAATTTGATCATTTAACCAACAAAGGTTTGACCAAAACTAAGCTGTATTATGCCACTTGATTTACCCCTTAAAAACATACCACAATGTACCATATCTGACATATAAAAAATAGCTCCAAATGGTCATATAACTCACAAATTTTACCATAAATTTATCACATTTTTCAATTTAATACCTATTTGACAATTTTACTAAAAATTCTTTTACAAAAGTTGTTTATCTAATAACAACCATTCATTTTCTATCATCGAAATTCAAAACTCAAGCATGCTCATAAATGGTAAAACCCTAATAGTTTAATAGTTCTACAAATTAGTCCTCGAGCTAGCTAGATTAAGTTACAACGATTCTGGAAATATAGAAATCATTAAAAACGGATTAAAAATCACTCACCAATTGAGCTTGCAAGCTTGGCCAAACCTAGCTGTTGTTTGTCCAAGTTATAATCGGTTGAAGAAGAAGCTAAAAGATGATAACTTGTTTTGGTTTTTATTTATTTTAACATTAATTACCCTTTTTACTAATTTAACCTTTAATAACTTTAAAAATTACACAAATTCCAAGCCAACATCTTCCCCTAACTTATTTATGGTATAATTACCATATAAAGACCTCCACTTTAAATTTCTATAGCTATTTAATACCTTTAACTATTAGAACACAACTTTTGCACTTTACGCGATTTAGTCCTTTTTATCAAATTAAGCATGTAAACGGTAAAATTTCTTAAGGAAATTTTTATATGATATTTCTATCATGCTGTAGACCATAAAATAATAATAAAATAAATTTTTTGAATTTAGATTTGTGGTCCCGAAACTACTATTTTGATTTCACTAAAAAAGGGTTGTTACAACTCCCCCTAAAGGGATTTTCGTCCTCGAAAATCTTACCAGAAAAGAGGTTCGGATATTGCTTTCTCGTAACTTCCTCAGCTTCCCAGGTAGCTTCTTCTATTCTGTGATGCTGCCAGAGAACTTTAACTAAAGCTATGTTCTTATTTCTCTATTCTTTCACCTCTCGTGCTAGAATTCTGATCGATTCTTCATTGTACGACATATCAGGTTAAATCTCGACATCCGTTGGAGAGATAACATGTGAAGGGTCAAATCGGTACCATTGTAATGTAGACACATTAAAGAGATAATGAATACTTTCTAGTTCTAACGGTAAAGCTAATCGATATGTGACAGATTCGATTCTTTCAGTAATCTCGTACAGCCCGATAAATTGCGGACTCAGCTTTCCTTTGCGATTGAACTAAAGAATTTTTTTTCCAAGGCAAGACTTTCAAGAATAATCTGTCGCTGACTTGAAATTCTATATCTTTACGTTTAAGATTCGTATATGATTTTTTATGATCTAAAGTTGCTTTCAAGCTATCTCAGATTATTTTCACTTTTTCCTCAATCTCACGAATCAAATAACAAAGTTCAGCATCTACGACCATAAAAAACTTCATATGTTGCCATTTTTATGCTCAACTGAAAAGTATTGTTATACGCAAATTCAACCAACAGTAAATATTTCTCCAATTGCCTTCGAACTCTAATACATAGCAACGAAACGTATCTTCGAGAATCTGAATCACCTATTCAAACTGACCATCGGTCTGAGGGTGAAAAGCAATGCTAAAATGAAACCGTGTACCAAGAGATTCCTATAACTTTCTCCAAAATTACGATGCAAACTGTGGATCTCTATCAAAAATAATGGAGACTGGCACTCCATGTAATCTAACAATCTCAGAGACATATAACTCAACCAATCTATCAAGGGAGAAATCTGCATGTACCGGAGTAAAATGTTTGGATTTTGTCAAACGGTGGACGATGACCCAAATTCTATCTTTCTTTCTCGATGATATGGGTAACCTCGATACAAAATCCATAGTAACCCCATCCCATTTCCACTCCGATAGCACCACTGGCTGTAATAGTCTTGAAGGTACTTGATGTTTAGCTTTAACTTGCTGACATATCAAACAAATAAACTACCACTATGAGCTTCATGCAAAATTTTCTGTCTAAGCTTTGGGTTCTTTGATACACAAAATCTACCTTTGAACAGTAAACAATTATTGGGTCCTATTTGAAAATCTGAATCAGAAGTCGAGTAACTCTGCACCCGTTTAGCTAGAAATTCACTATCACATTTCTGAGATTCACAGATCTATTGAAAAAACATTAGTTTAGCTTTTAACTCATCTAATATTGAGCTATCGTCAGATAATGACAGTCGCGTATTCACCACTCATAAAGGAAACAAGGACTTTCTACTCAAAACGTCGGCAACTATGTTTGCTTTACCCGGGTTATAATTAATTATCAACTCATAATCTTTCAACAGTTCGTGCCATCTAGGCTGTCTCAGATTTACATCTTTCTATGAAAATATATACTTTAAACTCTTGTGATCGGTAAATATGTGACATTTTTCACCAAACAAATGGTGTCCCAAAATTTTTAATGCAAACACCATAGCTGCCAACTCTAGGTCATGTGTCGGATAGTTCTTTTCGTTTGGCTTTAACTGTCTGGAAGCATAGGCTATTAATCTACCTTCCCGTATCAAAACACAACCTAAACCATTCAAAGATGCATCACTAAAAATTACAAATTCTTTACTCGATTTAGGCTTAACCAAAATTGGTGCTTCTGTCAACAGTGTTTTCAACTGATTAAAACTTTACTGACATTTATTAGACCATTCAAACATCACATCTTTCTGTAATTTTCACTTCATCGATGTAGCTATCGTTGAGAGCATTTTGATGAATCTTTAGTAGTAGCCAGCTAATCCTAGAAAACTTTTAACTTTAGATATGCTTCTCGGTGGTTTCCAAGCAACAACTACAGAAAGTTTACTCGGATCAACTCTGAAGCCTTCAGCTGACATTATATTTCTAGAAAATTGACTTTACAGAGCCAAAACTCATATTTGCTAAATTTGGCAAATAATTGTTTATCTCGCAGAGTTTACAACACAATCCTCAAGTGTTCAACATGCTTAAACTCATCTCGAGAATATATTAGAATATCATCAATAAAACCACAAAAAATCTATCTAAATATGGTTTGAAGATTTTATTCATTAAATCCATAAATTATGCAAGTGCATTTGTAACAGCCTATTTTTAGCAAATCGAAACAGTGGTTTTGGGACCAAAAATCTGAGGTTAAAATATTTATTTTATTAATATTTTGAGGTCTACAGCATGATAGTATAATTGTGTACAAATTTCATTAAGAAATTTTATCGTTTGAATACTTAATTTGATAAGAAGGACTAAATCGTGTAAAGTGTAAAAGTTGTGTTCTAATAGCTATGGAACCTTAAAATAGAGATCCTTATGTGGTAATTATACCATTTTTAATATGATTGGAGAAATAAGGACATTAATTAAGTGATTTTAATGGTTTAATGATAAGGTTAAAAATGTAACTTAATAAAATAACTAAGTAAAATAATTAAACAACAAAAACTTTCATCTTTCACTCATCTCTCCCACCAAAATTAGGAAGATAGAAACCTCTATAGATGCATGCTAGGTTCAGCCAAGCTTTCAAGCTCAATTGGTGAGTGAATTTTGATCCATTTTTAACTATTTCTATGTTTTTAGAGTCATTGCAACTTAGTCTAGCTAGCCCAGGGACTAATTTGTGAAACTGTTAAAAGTATAGGGTTTTAACATTGATGAATGTGTATGTTTTTTGATGTTTGATGATAGAAAATGGATGGTTGTTGTTAGATAAACAACATTTGTTAAGTGATTTTTGATAAAATTATCAATTAGGGATTAAATTGAGAAATGTGATAAATTTTGTGGTAAATATGTGAAATAATGAAAAATATGGGCTGCTATGAGTATAGGTGAAATTCGGCTAGCATGGGTGTGGACTCAATTGCATGAATTTGCATTTTTATGAGCTAGGGACTAAATTGTAAAGAAGTTGAAATATTAGGGGCAAAAGTGTAAAATTGTCATAATATGAAATTTGGATTGAATTGAATAGAATGATAAATAAATGAGTTAAATTTGGTTATATAGATCAAGAAAAGAAATGTACGGATTTAGGTTGGGGGAAAATAAAGTATTGGACTAGTCGATCTTGTTCATTTTTGTGATCGAGGTAAGTTTGTATGTTAATAAACATTAATGTAATTGTGTTTTAAATGCTTTATAATTGTATTATTAATGAATACGACCTTACAGAAATGTTCAACGAAGATTTGGTAATGTGAAATCTCGGTTGAACCTTAGGAATAGATAGGATACAAATGACATGTCATTAGGGGTTGTTGTATCTTGGGTACTGGTCCATACGTTTTTTCGATGGCTGAGTTTTTCGACATGTGTTGCTGATTCTCGTCAGCTTGTGTGAGTAGCACTGTGTAGCTACGTCTTAACCGTCAGCTTGTGTGAGCAGACCCGTTGATAGCTCAAGAGTGAGCATTATATGAGATATGAGATAAAGATGTCTTTGGCCATGTATTGGCACTTAGAGTGTGAGATTCCTGAGTATCCGATATTATTCCAAATGGTTCAACGGGTATATTGAAGATAGAAAAGGGTAAGAGATTGATATGTATCAGCTCAGGAATGTACGTAAACCATATAAGCATCAAATCTATGAAATTTGTGAGTTACATCACTTACTATGTGGATGAATATATGTTAGTCTTGTGGTTCAATAGAATTGTAGTGTACTATGATAGATAACTTAATTTGTGAATGATTGGTAAGTTATATTTATTAATCATACGAGCAAATAGCCCTTTAGTTATGTGGTTTAAAATTGCTATGTGAATGCTTGTTGTGAATTGGTATGTTTTTAGATGATTTTTAGATGCGAAATTGGCATGTTTTGAATTGGCAAAACATGATGCTAGATGTTATGAGCAATATAGTTGTTGGTATGGAAATAGCATGATTTAGGCTTAGTTAAGATTGGTTTGAATGCCTTTTGATGCTATGTTATATGCCATTTGACATGTTTAGGTTGATGTAGATTTAGGTGAGAAAGATGGCTTGGAAAATAGCCTATTTTTGTCCACACGGGCAGAGACACAGGTAGCCGTGTGTGACACACGGTCAGGTGACACGGTCATGTGTCTCTTGATGTTTATTTAGAAACCAAGCCAGTAGCTCCACACAGCCTATCACACGGGCATGTGACTTGGCTATGTGGCATAAGTCAGTATACCCTACAGTTTTAGCACAGCCTAGCACACGGTCTGGCACACGGGCATGTGAGGCCATTTCGAAGGGTACATGGGCTAGTCACACAGGTGTGTGGTTGGTCGTGTGACCCAAGTCAAGGAGTTACACGGGGTCAAACACTGGCTGGGACACGACCATTTGATCCCATTTTGAATGTCCACATGGCATGTGACACGGGCTTGTCTTTAGCCGTGTGAGACACACGGCTGGACCACACGGGCGTGTGTCCCCTGTACTTTAAAAATTTTCTATGTTTTCCAAAATTTTTTCAAAGTTCTCTGTTTAGTCCAAAACCACTTCTAATGTTTGATTTGAGCTTGAGGGCTCATGTTAGGGACAATATGATTGATTGTGAATGACTTTTATTGGATATGAAAAATGTACGAGAAATGTATGTTTGTTTAAGTAATAAGTCCGGTAATGCTCCGTAACCCTATTCGGGTGATGAATACGGGTTAGGGGTCTTACAACATTATTTAAACCAAACGACATCACAAGAAATTCATGTGTCTGTACCTGGTTCTGAATGCAGTTTTTGACATATCAGAATCTTTCACTCGTAGCTGATAATAGCTAGAACAACGATCAATCTATGAGATTACTGTGGCACTTTTCAACTAATCAAATAGGTCGTCAATTCAAGGCAGTGGATATTTATTCTTGATTGTAACCTTTTTGAGCTGACGATAATCTATACACAATCTCATCGATTCGTCATTTTTCTTGACAAACAAAACCGGTGCACCCCAAGGTGAAAAACTAGGTCGAGCAAAACCTACATCTATCAACTCTTGTAGCTATGTTTTCAACTCTTTTAACTCGGTAGGAGCCATTTTGTATAGTGCAATCTATATTGGTGATGTCCCCAATACAAGTTCTATAGCAAACTCAACCTTTCTGACCAGTGGTAATCCATGTAACTCCTTAGGAAACATATCGGGATACTCACAAACCACTTACACTGATTCAAGCTTCGATTCAGACACTTTAGTATCCAATACATAAGCAAGATATGCATTGCAACCTTTTCTCACATGTTTTTGCGCTGACATAGCTGATATCACAATAGGTAACCCACTCAGATTATCTGATTCAATATGAAGTGTTTCACCATTCTAACATTTTAATACAATAAGCTTTCATCTACAGTTTACCACAGCATCATGCATAATTAGCCAATCCATGCCCAAAATCATGTCAAATTCATCAAACGGTAACAACATCAAATTAGTTAGGAAACTGCAACCCCGAGTCATCAAAGGATAGTTCTTGCAAACTATATCAACTAGCAACTACTAAATAGGTAAAATTTTACTAGGTACTAAATTCGTGCAAACATATGAATGGGTTGATCCCGGGTCAATCAAAGCAGTAACATCAGTATCATAAATAGATAATATACCAGTAATAACATCTGGTGCAGAAGCATCCTCGTGTGCGTGAAGAGCATAAGTCCTAGCTGGTGCTAGTGCCTCGGGTCTTATAGCAGAGTTTTTTGTCACACCCCGGCTATCACTTGCATTTCCAGGATTATGAGATGGTCTACCTCTCGTACCAATATTGCTTGGCCTCATGGTCTGAGATTTCTCTTTCACAGATTTTTCTGGACAATCTCTAAGATAGTGGTCTAAGGAACCACACCTGAAACACACTCCGCTCTTCACTTGGCATTCACCATAATGTGATCTGTTACAATGCTTACACTTGGGTCTGGCATCTTTAACACTATCCACACTAGCTATTTATGTAGCCTGAGGTTTAGGACTAGAGTGTCGGGTACCTCTATCTTTACTAAAATATCCCACAGAAATAATAGAACGGTTGTGATGTTCTTTTGATTTGTTTGATACTGACTGATAGGACTTCCCAGTGGATCTCTTTCTCAAGTCTCTAGCTTCAAAATCAGCACGTCTTTTCACTTTACTCAGTTCTTCAGCCTTATGTGCCCGATCAACTAGTACAACGAACTCTTTCAATCCATGAATTCTAACCAAAAGCTTAATGTCCTTGTTTAACCCTTCTTCGAATATTTTACACATAGTGTTCTTGCTTAGAATACACTCTCAGGCATATTTGCTCAATCTAATAAATTCTCGCTCATATTCTGATACAGTCATACGGCACTGTATGAGCTCTAGAAATTCTTTACGTTTTTTATTTAAAAACCTCTGACTAATATATTTCTTTCAGAACTTAGCTTGGAAGAATTCCTAAGTAATCCACTCTCTCGACATAATAGAAATCAACGTGTTTCATTACTGATAAGATCAATCTTTCAATAACGACACAGTACATTTAACGAACTCGGCCAGTGAACAAGATAACTCATCAAAAACCCTGATTGTATTCTGTAGCCAAAATTTAGCTCTCTCGGGATCATCCTCGACAATAGCTCAGAATTCTTTAGCCTCGTACTTACGTAGCTTATCAGTAGGAGGCTTACTAATTTGGATTAGTTCCATGCCTTGAGGAGTAATGGGAACAGGTTGGGGAGCAGTAGGGGGTGGAGGTTGTTGAGTGGCCAGGTTCGTCCGTACAAACTTAGTGAACCACTCATTCATCATTTGGAAGAAAGTTTCTTTAGCCTCTCTTCCCTGGCCCTCAAATACGGGCCTCGAACTGCTCAAAGCTACTCTGTGAAAGGAGGCTTGAGCATTACTCTCTACTTCATTAGAATCAGCTCGGTTGGATGCCATTGCTATATGAAAACATGTTTTAAAATGGTTAAGAGATATCACACTATCACAGGTTATATAATGGCATGTATAGCTAGACTCATACACATTACGTTCAGTCTAAGAATCGACTAAACTGTAGCTCTGTTACCAATAAATTTAACACCCCTAACCCGTATCCATCACTGAAACAGGGTTACAGAGTATTACCAGATTTTAAAGTACAAACAAACAAAATTTCAAACATTTCATAACATACCAATATTCATATAAAAAAAACAATCAAAATAATTCATATTGTCCCATATACGAGCCCTTGAGGCTCAAAATATGCATCATAAATAAGTCAGGACTAAACAAAAACTTAGAGAATTTGTTAGAAAACACTGAAAAATTTCAAAGCTGTAGGGGTCACACGGCCGTGTAACTCACATGGCCAAAAGACACGCCCATGTCTGTGGGTATTCAAAATAGGGACACACGACCGTGTTTCAGCCCGTGTCCGTGTCCCTGTAACTCAATGACTTGGGCCACACAGCCAAGCCATATGCCCATGTGCTATGCCATGTACCCTTCAAAGTAACCTCACATGCCCGTGTGTCAGGCCGTGTGCTAGGCTGTGTAACAGCCTGAGTTGCAACCCTTTGAAAGCTACAAGGGACACATAGCTAAGACACACGCCCACGTCTTTGCCCGTGTGGATGAAATTAGGCCATTTTACAAGCCATATTTCTCACCCAATTTGACATCAACCGACACTCAACATTGTGCATATAAACTGTAACAACCGGTTTTAGCTAAATCAGAATAGTGGTTTCAGAACCAAAAAGCTGATGTCAAAAAATTATTTTAATATTATTTTCGGTATTTACAGCATGTTATTTGGTATGTGTGAAAATTTCGTGAGCTAATTTTATTGTTTGAATAGTCAATTTGAGAAAAAGGACTAAATCGCGTAAAATGCAAAAGTTGCATTCCACTTGTTAAAGGTGTTTAATTGCTATGATTTATTAAATTAAAATTACTTATGATGATATTAGACCATTGGTAGTGTTAATGGACATGCATTATAAATTTCTATGTTTATTCATTAAGGGTAAATAAGTAATTTGATAAATTTCTATGTTTATTCATTAAGGGTAAATAAGTAATTTGATAAATTAAGTTAATAAAATAAAAAAACAAACTTAATATGCTTTCATCTTCTTCAAGTGCCGAAGTTCAAGAGGAAAAAATACCATTTTAGGCTTTGAAGGGTTCGGTCATTGCTTAGCTCAATTGTAAGTTCATTTTTGTTCCATTTTTGATGATTTCTATGTTTTTGTAATCGTTGCAGCTCAATTTAGCTAGCCCGTACCTTTAATTTTGAAACTGTTAAAGATTTTGAGAGTTGTCATTGATGAGTTTATATGTTCTTTGGTGTTTGAGGATAGAATATGAAAGTTTGATGATAGTTTTATATGTTTTGTTAAGTGATTTTTGGTGAAAATGCAAATTAGGGGCTAAATTGTAAAATGTGAAAAATGTTTGGTTAAAATGTGAAATAAATGAAAGTTTGCTAGGGACCTATATGTAATTCGACCAAGCATGGGTTTTGTTGAATTGTGTAAATTTTGTATATTTGTGAAATAGGGACTAAATTGATTAAATGTGAAAGTTTATGGGCTAATGTGTAAATACACCTAATTGTATGTCTTGGACTAAATTGAATGAATGGTTGATTAAATAAGTTAGTTTTGAATATATTTAGATCAAGAAAAGAGGAATCCATAATTAGATCAGGGAAAAAGTAAGGTTATCGAGTAGTCGATCCAATCTGTCAGTTATGAATACGAGGTAAGTTCATATGTGGTAATTTCATTATAAAAGTATGTTAAAATATTTGATATTGCATAAAATATGATTATGAGATTATGGATAATGTTCGAATTGTGAAAATGACTCTACGAATGCATTCGATGATAGAAATGAAAAGTGTGAAATCCCGGTTGAACTTTAGGAATAGGTTTGGATACTAGTGTCATGTTATTAGATAATAAGTTGAGTTGGCTTCGAGCCATGATATTAGCACTTCGAGTGCGAGTTATACTGATTTGGCTTTGGGCCATGATAATTGTTCTTCAGATAAGTTACCTTGATTTGGCTACGGGCCATGGTATAGGTACCTATCGTATGAGACTATTGAGCATCCAATTTCTATTTCAAATGGTTCAACAGGTAAACGAATGATATGGCTAAGAAAGAGGTTAGTACAAGGTGATACAAGTATGTACAAAACCTATTCGAGTATTAAATAGGGAAAGTTCAATGAGATGGTATTTAATCATGTTTTAAGACATGAGAAAGGCTTGTAATTAATGAAAAATTGGTTGATTTACATTTATTTGATGAATTAAGTTATTTACATACGAGCTTACTAAGCTATGAAGCTTCCTTCGTGTTATTTTTCTATGTTTCATAGTGAATCAAGGCTAGCATAGATCCGGAAGTCATCGAGAATGTCATCGCACTATCAGACATCTTTTTGGTACTTTTGAGTTGTATATATATGGTATATGGCATGTATAGGTTAGATGTGGTATTTTGGTTGTGATTATAGCAATGAGAATTGGCTTGTAAATGATGTTAATATTGATGTATGTTTGGCTAATAGAAATGGCTTATTTTGGCATGTTTGGTATGAGTATGGTTAATTAAATTGTGAAGTTTAAATGCTTGAGAAATTATTTGATGAACTATGATTTTAGAAGTTGAGTTGATAAGTATTTGATTAGGTAAATGGCATTGAATTAAGTATTGAAATTGGTTGAAATGGATATTGTATGAATTGTGCATTTGGTTGATGTTTTTGGTTGCGTAATTGTATGATGAAATGGTACCATATTGGTTGTTTAGGTGAGCATGATTTGGGGTGGAAAATTGGCCTTCCAAATGGCCTATTTTGTCCACACAGGTAGAGACACGGGTGTGTGTCTCGGTCGTGAATGTAACAGTCTGATCTGGACCCTAGTCAAAATAGTGGTTTCTGGACCACAAATCTGAGTTAGAAAAATATTTTAATATTATTTTTTGTGCTTATAATATGTGAATTGACATGTATGAAAGTTTCGTATGAAAATTCGATCATTTGTGTGCTTAATTTGTAAAAAGGACCTAATCGCGTAAAATGTAAAAGTGGCCTTCTAATTGTTGAAGTGCCTATTTGATATGTCTCTTTAAATGTGAGGTCCTTATGTTGTAAATGGACCATTGAATTAATGTTTGGACATATTTGGACATTAGATAGTGGAATTCTAATGAAATTAGCAAGGCTAAAATGGTAAAATAAATATAAATGTTATATTAATAAAACAAAAACATAATTTTGGTGTTATATTCACCACCATTGCCAAAAATCAAAGAAATAAGAAAGAAAAAGATTGAGTTAGGGTTCGGCACTTGTGATTGTGGATTAAGGTATGTATTTTGTTCGGTTTTTGATAATTTCTACGTTTTTGTAATCATTGCTTAGTAATCTATGAAGCCCATGCTTTAATTTCTAATTTTTTTGATGATTTTGTATTGATTCATTGATGAAACTATGAGTTTTATGAAGTTTGATGTTAGTAAATGAAAGATATGTTTTGGGTTAGCATATTTTGTCTTTGAATTTTTTATGAAATTGAGTAATTTGGGCTAAATTGTGACAATGATATTTTGAGGGACTAAAATGTGAAATATATGGAGTTATATGAATACTATAAAAATTTGGCTAAGCATGGGTATATGCAAATCATGTGTATTGTGTGATTTGGTAAAATAGGGACTAAAATGACAAAATGTGAAAATGTAAGGGCTAATTTGTAAAATGCCCTAAATGTGTGTTTGTGGATTTTTTTGAATGATTTGGTGAATAAAATAATTAAATTTGAATTTATATAGATCAAGAATTAAAGAAAACGAAATTAGATCGGGGAAAGTCGAAAGCCGTCGAGTAGTCGATTCCGTCTATCTAAATCCACACGAGGTAAGTCGATATACAAATAAATGTATTTGAATTGATTTATTCATGTATATATGACATTGTATTATGATGAATGATATTATAAGAGTTGAATATGAGATATCCGAGAAAGTATTGACAAAGTTCCGACATCCAAAAAGCCCCGTACGAACCTTAAGAATAGTTAGGACACATATGTCATGACATAGGATCTGATATGTGTATTCGTGTAAGACCACATCTGGGACATTGGAATCGACTTATGATTTACGTGCAAGACCACGTCTGGGACGTTGGCATCGTGCTTAATTTCATGTAAGACCCTGTTTGGGACAGTGGCATCGATGTTTGATTACATGTAAGACCACGCCTGGGACGTTGGCATTGTATTTGCTTTTCGAGCTGTCCGTGTATCTTTATGATTCCGAACGGTTCAACAGGCATTCCGAGAAATGAATGATTATGTGAGATGTGTATCCGATTCAGGTACGTTTGAATTGTATACTATGTTTGAGAATGAAAGGTAAGTATATAAGTAAATGATGATATATAATTTAAGCATGTCAATATATGCTATACATGCAAATGATTTGAGAATATGTGATATGTATATGAACAAGATGTTTGTTTTGGTTATTGGCTAAAGTATATGTAATTTGATAATGTTTACATGTTTTGAATGATAAGTTTATTTGTATATGGCTTACTAAGCTTTTGAAAGCTTACTCTGTGTGTTTTTCAACTATTTTATAGATATCGAAGCTACTGGAAGCTCGGGGGTCATCGAGGATCGTCACCACACTATCGAACTATATTTTGGTACCTTTTGGAAATGTATATATTGAAATATGGCATGTATAGGCTAGAAGTATGTGATTATGTTTTGTGATGTACATATCTTGCCATGTGATATGGCTAGTTTGAGGTTGAACTTATGGTTTGATTTTAGTACATGTTGTGTGATGCAAATTATGCTTATGTGATAAGTTTATGGATGGCTAAGAGAGTTGGTCAATTTGGTATGTTTTGGAATTTGCCTAGTATGAAATTTGGTAAGGTTTTGGCATGAGATTTGATCATATGATTAGAGATGATGAAACCATATGTTTTGGTATGTTTTTAATTTATGGAATGACATGAATTAGTAGATGATAGGAACATGAAATTGGTTGATAATGTTATGGCATGAATGGTGGATGTTTTGGTATTGAAATTGGCTGAAATTATAGTGCAAATGTGCTTGGTTTGATGCTTGTAGGTTTGACCCTAATTAGGTGGCAAATTGGCTTTTCAAATGGCCTATTTCTATCCACAAGGACAGAGACACGAGCGTGTGTCTTAGTCGTGTGCAACACACGGTCATGTTGTACAGCTGTATGTCCCCTAGGGTACTCTACGATTGTAAGTCAGGCTTGAGCACGGCCAAGGCACACGAGCGTGTGGCTAGCCATGTGACCCTAGTCAGTTTCGACCATGGCCAAGGCACACGGGCTTGTCTTATGGCCGTGTGAGCAAGTCAGTATGTATGCCCTGTATTGACACGGCCTAGACACACGGGTGTGTCTAAAGCCGTGTGAGGCACATGGCCTGTGCATATGGGTGTGTGACCTGTACATCTTTGAAAAATGTTTAAAAATTTGAAAAATATTGTATGAGCTCAGTTTAGTCTCGACCCCTTTCTAATGCATGTTTAAGATGACCTATATAAGGGACTCTATGATAATGTTTGACTCTGATTGTGGATGATGTATATAAATTATGTGTAAAATGTTCCAGTTTGTCCAATAATACCTTTAACCCTAGTCCGGTAACGGATAGGGGATAGGGGTATTACAATGAGCGACACACGGTCATGTACATGGCCGTGTGTCCCCTGGTGTTGATTTTAAAATGAAGTCAGTATGCTCCACACGGTCTCACACACGGGCGTGTGACTGGCCGTGTGGTACAAGTCAGTATACCCCCTAATTGGCACACAGCCTAGCACACAGGCTTGTAACTTGGCCATGTTGCATAAGTTAATATACCCTATAGTTTTGGCATGACTTGGCACATGGGCGCGTGTTGCCACTTCGAAGGGCACACGGCCTAGACATATGGGCGTGTGGTTCGTCGTGTGACCCAAGTCAGTATGTATGCCTTGTTTCCACACGGCCTGAGACATGGGCGTATCTGGAGCCGTGTGAGCACACGGCCTGTTCACACGGGCTTGTGACCCCTATATGGTTGAAATTTTTCTAAGTTTTCAAAATTTTTGTATGATATCTGGAGCCGTGTGAGCACACGGCCTGTTCACACGGGCTTGTGACCCCTATATGGTTGAAATTTTTCTAAGTTTTCAAAATTTTTGTATGATATCAGTTTAGTCCTAAACCACTTCTAAAGCATGTTTAAGGCCTCGTAGGCCCTTATAAGGGACAATGTGATCGTGTTGAATGATTGATGAGAATGAATGTCTTATGGTTGATAAATGTTTGCTATACGTTATGTATCGATCGGTAATACCTCGTAACCCTACTCTGACGATGGATACAGTTTAGGGGCGTTAGATTTTATTGGTATCAGAGCTATGGTTTAGTCGATTCTAGAACTAATGTAGCATGTGTGAGAGTCTAGCTATACATGCCATATATACTCTACGATAACGTGATATTTCTTGACAGCTTAAATTATGTTTTTGTATAGTAATAGATCCTGAATGAGCTGTAGCCGATGACGTGGGGACTAATGTGCCTGCTCCTGCTCAAGGGGTAGTGCCATCAGATTCTAAGCCTGTAACGAGTAGCCACGAGTGAGAGGCTAAACAAGCCTTTTTCCAAATGATGAACGAGTGGTTCACAGAGTTCGTTCGAACAAATTTGACTGCTCAACAACCTCCACCACCACCTATTCCTCAACAAATCCCTGTTGTTCCTCAAGTTATAGACCCGATATGGTTGAGCAAGCTGCCAGTAGATAAGATTCATAAACATGGGGCTGAAGAGTTTCGGGCTACTATTGATGATGATGCTGAGAGAGCTAAGTTTTGGCTCAAGAATATGATTCGAGTATTCAATGAATTGTCTTGTACTCCTAATGAATGTATTAAATGTGTTGTGTCTTTGCTGAGAGACACTGCGTATCAATGGTGGAACATGCTAATATCTGTAGTTTCGAAAGAACGGGTTACTTGAGAGTTCTTTCAATCTGAATTCCGAAAGAAATACATAAGTCAGTGATTGCTTGATCAAAAGCATAAAGAGTTTCTAGAGTTAAAACAAGGCCGAATGACTGTCACTGAGTATGAAAGAGAATTTATACGATTAAGCAAGTGTGCTCAAGAGTATGTGTCTACTGAAGAAATAATGTGCAAGCGGTTTGTTGATGGCCTGAACGAAGATATAAAACTTCTAGTTGGAATTCTAGAGTTAAAAGAATTTGTTGTTCTTGTTGAAAGGGTTTGTAAAGCCGATGATCTTAGCAAAGAAAAGGGAAAAGCAGATTCAAAGGCTAGAGACTTGAGAAAAAGATCGATGAGTAAGCCGTATCAATCTCCATCAAAGATATTTAGAGATTTGTCCACTCGCCCAAATACTTCAAACGAATATTCAAATAGAGATCGTAGAAAACAATACCCCAGTACTAAAGCTCAAGCTACATCAGTGTTGAGTGTTGGCAGTGTACGAGACAAAAAACCCGAGGGTCAATAGTGTGGGAGACGACATTTCAGAGAATGCTGGAATAAAAATAATAAAGCTTGTTACAAATGTGGTTCGTTAGATCACTTCATCTGAGATTGCCCTAAACTGGATGAGAAAAGTAAACTTTAGAATATGAGACCAAGTAAAACGTCAAATAGAGGTAGACCACCTAGAATTTTTGGAAATGTAAGTGGTAGTAGAGGGGCGACAAATGATTCAACAGTAAGATCGGAGGCCAGAGCACCTACTAGAGCCTACGCTATTTGCGCTTGCGAAGAAGCATCATCTCCAGATGTTATCATCAGTACTTTCACTCTCTATGATACTAATATGAATGCATCGATAGATCCAGGATCAACTCATTCTTATATATGTATGAATTTAGTATCCAGTAAGACTTTGCCTGTAGGGTTGTAACGCCCTAATTTTTGGGATTTCTAAAAAATTTAGTGAATTTTAGGATTTCTGTGTTTTGACTGCTTGTTGTAAGTCTAAGTATGTTAGTGGGCCTTTAGAAGGCCCAAGTCTAAGTTAAAAGCCAGTAGATTTAACTAATTTTAATTTTACAAGAAAAAAGGGTTCTGGTATTTTGGGCTTTTGAAATTTAATGGGTAAAATAAGCCACAAGGAAGCATGTGGCAAGGTGGCATGTGATGCCACTTGGGGGCTTAAAAAGTGGCGTGTGGATGACTAAGGGGAGCTAAGGTTCAAGTCACAAGGTAAGCAGATTGTGGTATTATTTTTATGTACAGAAAATGAATGTAATGGAACTCAAGTGGAACTCTGTTAGGAGGAGTTTGAGCTGTTCAGGAGATTGAGTAAGGAGAGGATAATGGAGAAGATTTAGGAGCTGATTAGGGAGTGCAGTGTTTGTCGAATGGTGGAATCCTGAAGAGCAAGAGTTGGCCGACCAAGGGTCTCTAGTTTAGGGATTCGGCTAGATCTTTGAAGGGGAAATTTCGGCATTTGGGATGGGTGGTGCCATCCCTAGAAACTCCTTTTCCTTCCTTTTCACATTTATTTCCTTTGGTTTGCCGAAATAGGTTTGGCTTAGGGTTTATATTTCCTTTTGCTAATAGCCTAACCTAGAAGCCTTATTGTGCCGTTTTTTCCATAGCCGAATACTACTTCTCATCTCACCTTTCCCTTTCTTCCATCTTTTCTTTTCCCCATAATAGAACATATACTCTTCTCTTTTCTTTCTTCTGTTTCCTCACAGAGTTCTTATCTTTTCTTCATTACTCCTCAGTAAGCCGAATGTTTCCATAGTCAAACCACATTCTTTTCTTCCTTAAGAAGCCGAAACTCTCATACCTATGATATAGGAAGCCGATACTTTGGCTATTGGAATTTGTTTCTTCTCGTACATATGGTGGATTGGAGCTAGGATCATGGATAGGCGCACTCCTCTAGGCCGAACAACAATAGGTAAGTTGTTGAAGTAACTTGCGTTAATCATACATGTATTAGGGAACAGCCGAAACCCTTAAGGGGTGGCTAACGTTTGGACTAAGGGCATTATGCCTCTTTCCTTTTTTGAATGTGTAAGCGTTAGCTTGGACAAGGGGGCACACAACGAAGGGCTTGAGGGCTATTCGGTGGGATCTTTGGATCTAATCCATATTTTGGCAAAAGGTAAGAACACTAGGGTCTGAGGCAAGGTTGGCCGAATATGGTAGGGGGATATGTGCATAGCTTGTTTTTTATATTTAGACTGACATGTTAGTAATCCAATTGTTGGCAGTTCATGTGAGGATCTCGCCAATGTACCGTTATAAATCAGGTGTGCAACTGACACCCTCTCATAGACTAGATCGACAAAAGCCAAAAAGCCAAAATATCGGTAAACTGGTATTTCGTGAACTTGCGAGTGTGCGAATGCTCGTAAGATAAGTGGATTAACATATTCGGTAATCTAAAGTGATAAGACTGCAGTACGCGCGATTTCATGCATTTCGATATTTTTGGGCTTAATGGGCCAAAATCGGGTTAAAGGGCCAACGGGCCTAATACGGTAAGAACGCTCAGTAAGTGTTTCTATTAACACGAAAATGGTAGAAATATGCATGAAAACCTAAAATCGTTAAATTACTAGAATACCCCTATGCATGGAAAATTACCATTATACCCCTAGGTGCAAAATGGGCTCAAACGAATTGGTTTCCTAAGAATATACACAAAGTTAAGGTGTGGCAATAGTGGTGTGCATGTCTAGGATTGGATCCGAAGGGAGCTTGGTACTTAAGCGGTCCGTCAGACTCACCTCCTCTTTTTCAGTTTCCTACCTGGTGCACAGCTTCCATTCACTTTAACCTATAATGATTTTAAAACACTAAGTGAGTTTTTCTAGATCTAAAATATAAAATATTTTTTTACGCTTTAATGTGGCACGTCGAATCCGGTCATAGCGTCTAGGCCAGGTTTAGGGTGTTACATTTAGTGGTATCAGAGCCAAGTTGCAACAACTCGGCTGTGGAATGGGTTTATAAAAACAAGGATATTTAAAAATAAAATTTTTACAGAGATTGCAAAACTCAGTTTTCAAAATTTGAATCCTTAAAAGGTGGCACCCGAATCTCCGGCCCAAGTCTGTAAGTATCATTCTAAACTTTTCTGAATATTTCTCTAAATTATTGTCTATACTGAAACCCTACTAGGATACTCTAGTTAGAATGGTACTGAAACTGTAGGAAATTTTGATAAACGGACTGAGACTGTAGCTAGACTTTGATTCTACGGGAAACAAACTCTGAATTACTATCTGTTCATAAAACATCTGTAATAAACACTAAAATACTTAATTCATGCATAAAAATTCTTAATTCATGCATAAAAATTGGTAATCAGATAATACGATATGAGTATGAGAGCCGCACGTGGAAGAGGCCGTGGACGTGACTGAAGTAGTGCTCGAGCAGGATCTTCATCTTCAGGGCATATGCCAGCGGCAGATGCACCGGTACCACCGACAACGAAAGTAGAGTCTCATGATTGTGGTGCCGGGGATGATGCCCTATC
Organism: Gossypium anomalum; assembly: GCA_025698475.1. Taxonomy (NCBI): domain Eukaryota; kingdom Viridiplantae; phylum Streptophyta; class Magnoliopsida; order Malvales; family Malvaceae; genus Gossypium; species Gossypium anomalum. The sequence goes on along the minus strand of CM046958.1, from coordinate 26,342,681 downwards.
GCAGGTAATGCTTTGTGTTCTGGAAAGGGTTACCGGGGCAAGTACGGGCAATAAAATTCGAGGATCAATTTCTGAGCGGCTCCAGGCTAACAAAGCGAAAATATTTAAGGGCCTATCTGGTGTAGCCCCGAATGTAGCAGAATATTGGATGGAGGCCACGAAACGAATTATGGACGACTTGGACTGCTCTGTGGAGCAGAAGCTGAAGGGAGCCATATCATTGCTACGATACGAGGCTTATCAGTGGTGGCTCACTGTGAGAAATGGGACCCCAGCTGATAGTGTAACTTGGGAGCTATTTAAGATGGCCTTCAAAGGGAAATATGTTGGGGCAAGTTATGTGGATGCCCGCAGGAAGGAATTCTTGAATCTGGTTCAAGGAGGTAAGACGGTACGAGGCTGATTTTTTGAGGCTGAGTCAGTATGTGGTAGGAATAGTCGCTACGGAGTATGAGCATAGCATGCGCTTCGAGGATAGACTTAGAGATGAACTTAAGGTGCTGATTGCTCCACAGAGGGAGCATGATTTTGCGATTTTGGTGGAAAAGCCAAGATAGCTGAGGAAGTGAAGCGTGCCGAGAGGCAGAACCGTGAAAAGGATCGAAATCGTTTCCAGAAGGATTCAGGACCTTCGGGAGAAGCAAATAAGAATGTTAAGAGGGCAAGAGTGGAGGAGCCAGTTCGAGCAGTTCTGATGAACATTGTTAGACCACCAATCTGTGGGGACTGTGGTAAGGTACATCTGGGTGAGTGTAGGAAATGTTCTGGTGCTTGTTTCCGGTGCGGATCTATGAAGCATAGAATCAAAGACTGCCCCCAGAAATAGATCAAGTTCAAGTTGCTGAACAAAGAGTTGCTCAACAGGTGAGAGGTGGACCACAACCACCGAGAGGACGTGGACAAGGAAGGGGCAGAAATGGAAATGGTCGAGGTTGAGGGGCACCTAGCAGGGGTTCCAGAAATGCTGAGGCTCGACAGCCAGCGTTGGTGTATGCAGCTCGTCATAGAGAGGAGGGCAATGCACCCGATGTCATAACTGGTACATTTTTGGTTTCTAGCACGCCTTATACTGCTTTAGTGGGTATTGGATCTACTCATTCTTATGTTGCATGTGCCATATCTGGGTCGTTGGGTGTGCACTCTAAGGAGACTGTGAGTGGGGTATCTGTACTAAGTCCTTTGGGTCACTCGGTTAGGGTAGACAAACTGTATAGGGATGTGCCCTTAGAAACTCAAGGTAGGATTTTTTTTCTAGAGACTTGATGGAGTTGCCGTTCGGAGAATTCAACCTCATTCTGGGAATGGACTAGCTGGTTAAGCATAGGGCGACTCTAGATTATGCCGCTAAGCGAATGGTGTTAAGGACCGCGGAGGGTAAGGAAGTTATGGTGATAGGTGAGCGAAGGGATTATCTATCCAATGTGGTGTCGGCATTGAGAGCCGAAAAGTGGATTCATAAGGTTTGTGAGACCTATTTGGCATTTGTAAGTCAGTCAAAAGCTGAAAGACTGACGGTGGATAAGGTTAAAACCGTTAAAGAATTCTAAGATGTCTTTCCAGAGGAGCTTCTGGGATTGCCTCCAAACTGAGAAGTCGAGTTTGGAATCGACTTGCTGCCTAGAACGGCACCAATGTCCATCACACCGTATAGGATGGCACCGAAGGAATTAGTGGAACTGAAAGCTCAAATTCAAGAGTTGTTGGAGAGAGGCTTTATTAGGCCGAGTGTGTCTCCGTGGGGAGCACTAGTGCTGTTTGTGAAAAAGAAGGATGGGACGATGCGGATGTGTATCGATTATCAGTAGTTGAACAAACTGATGATTAAGAATAAGTACCCTCTGCCAAGAATTGATGATCTGTTTGACCAGCTTAGAGGAGCTTCTGTATTTTCCAAGATCGATCTTCGATCTGGATACCATCAGTTAAGGGTCAAAGAGGCAGATATTCATAAGACGACATTTAAGACTCGGTATGGACATTACGAGTTCCTATTTATGCCATTTAGACTGACGAACGCTCCTGCAGCGTTTATGGATCTGATGAATCGTGTATTCCAACCATTCTTGGATCGATTCGTAGTCGTCTTTATTAACGATATTTTGATATATTCTGAAACGAAAGTAAAACATGATGAGCATCTCCGCATTGTGCTGCAAGTATTAAGGGAGAAGGAACTCTATGCGAAATTTAGCAAATGTGAATTCTGGTTGAGGGAGGTAACCTTCTTAGGACATGTTGTCTCTGCTGAGGGGAGCAAGGTGGACCCTCAAAATATTGAAGCTATTATGGAATGGAAGCCACCTAGGTCGGTGTCGAAATTGAGTTTCCTTGGGTTGTGAGGATACTACTGAGAAGGTTTGTGGAAGGTTTTTCTGCGATGATGGCGCGCTTTGACACAAAACTCATAAGGAAAGGAGTACCATTTGTTTGGGTGAGAAGAAGCAGGAAGCTTTTGAGAAGTTGAAGAAAGTTCGATTTGAAGCACTGTATTAATTCAGTGAGATGCAGGAAGGATTTTCACGTATGCTGGTGATGCATCACATGTGGGTTTAGGCTGCGTGTTGATGCAAGAGGGTAAGGTGGTTACTTATGCATCACGACAACTTAAGCCTCATGAAGTGAACTATCCTACTCACCATTTGGAATTGGCAGCAGTAATCTTTGCACTTAAGATTTGGAGACACTACTTGTACGGAGAAAGGTGTGTTCTATTCACAGATCACAAGAGTTTCAAGTATTTGTTGACTTAGAAGGAACTGAATCTTAGGAAAAGGAGATGGATAGAGTTGCTTAAGGATTATGATTGTTCGATTGAGTACCACCCAGGCAAGGCTAATGTAGTAGCCGATGCTCTAAGTCGTAGAGCTGTATCTGATCTGAGAGCAATGTTTGCTCGTCTGAGTCTGTATGATGATGGGAGTCCGTTGGCTGAGTTGCAAGTAAGGCCAACCTAGGTGGATCAGATTAAGGAAAAGTAGTTGAAGGATGAGTCTTTGGTTGCTTGTTTCCAGCAATGGGAAACCTCTAAGTTTGGGTTGAATAGTGAAAGGATTCTGTGTTTCCGAGGAAGAATTTGTGTTCCGAAGGACTCTGACTTGAGGCAGACAATATTGAAGGAGGCTCATGGGGGACTTTGTGCTATGCATCCTAGAGGGAATAAATTGTATCACGACTTACGAGAATTGTATTGGTGGCCTTGGCTGAAACGAGAAGTGACGGAGTTTGTGGGAAAATGTTTGACATGCCAGCAAGTGAAAGCTGAACATCAACTACCTTCTGGACTTTTACAGCCAGTAAAGATACCACTTTGGAAGTGGGAGAGGTAACCATGGATTTTGTAAGCGGGTTACCCTTGACACCAACAAAGAAAGACTCGGTTTGGGTGATTGTGGATAGGTTGACCAAATTGGCTCATTTTATACCTGTTCGTACTGACTTTTCACTTCAAAAGTTAGCCAAGTTGTATGTGGCGGAGACCGTGCGACTTTGCAGAGTGCCAGTTTCAATTATCTCTGACCGGGATCCTAGATTCACATATCAGTTTTGGTAGAAGTTGCATGAGGCGTTGGGAACGCGATTGAACGTTAGTATGGTTTTCCATCCCCAGACTGATGGTCAGTCGGAAAGGGTTATTCAGATTCTGGAGGACATGCTGAGGGGATGTGTTATTGACTTCCGAGGTAGTTGGGAGGATTACTTGCCGTTGGCAGAGTTAGCGTACAGCAACAGTTATCAAGCAAGTATTCGAATGGCACCGTATGAAGCGTTATATGGACGAAGGTATCGAACACTTAGTTGTTGGACCAAACTGGGGGAACGACAGGTTCTTGGATCGGAGTTGGTAGCTGAAACTGAAGGTAAGGTCAAAGTAATTAGAGATCGGTTAAAAGAAGCATCTGATAGGCAAAAGTCATATACGGATTTGAAGCGTAAGGAGATTGAGTACTCAGTAGGTGATATGGTCTTCTTGAAGGTTTCTCCTTGGAAGAAGATATTATGGTTTGGAAAGAAGGGCAAGTTAAGTCTACGGTTCATTGGGCCTTATCGGGTTTTGAAGCGAGTAGGACCAGTGGCATATAAATTGGAATTACCTCCAGAGTTAGACAGGATTCACGATGTTTTTCACGTCTCTATGTTAAGGCTTTATCATTCTGACGCTACTCATGTCGTGCCGGTTGCAGAGATTGAGGTGCAAACTGACTTGACTTTTGAGGAGGAGCCTGTGTAGATATTGGACCAAGAGGTTAAGGTTCTAAGAAGGAAATCTATTCCATTAGTGAAGGTGCTTTGGCGGAATCATGGCAGAGAGGAAGCTACTTGGGAGCCAGAAGAGGCGATGCGTCAACAATACCCTCATCTGTTCGGATCAAGTAAATTTTGAGGACGAAATTTCTTTAAGGAGGGTAGAGTTGTAACGCCCCAATTTTTGGGATTTTCGGGATTTCTGAAAAATTTAGTGAATTTTAGGATTTCTGTGTTTTGACTGCTTGTTATAAGTCTAAGTATGTTAATGGGCCTTTAGAAGGCCCAAGTCTAAGTTAAAAGCCAGTAGATTTAACTAATTTTAATTTTACAAGAAAAAGGGGTTCTGGTATTTTGGGCTTTTGAAATTTAATGGGTAAAATAAGCCACAAGGAAGCATGTGGAAAAGTGGCATGTGATGCCACTTGGAGGCTTAAAAAGTGGCGTGTGAATGACTAAGGGGAGCTAAGGTTCAAGTCACAAGGTAAGCAGATTGTGGTTTTATTTTATGTACAGAAAAGGAATGTAATGGAACTCAAGTGGAACTCTGTTAAGAGGAGTTTGAGCTGTTCAGGAGATTGAGTAAGGAGGGGATAAGGGAGAAGATTTAAGAGCTGATTAGGGAGTGCAGTGTTGGCCAAATGGTGGACTCTTGAGGAGTAAGAGTTGGCCGGCCAAAGGCCTTTAGTTTAGGGATTCGACTAGATCTTTGAAGGGGGAAATTTCGGCATTTAGGATGGGTGGTGCCGTCCCTAGAAACTCCTTTTCCTTCCTTTTCACATTTATTTCCTTAGTTTTGCTGAAATAAGTTTGGCTTAGGGTTTCTATTTCCTTTTGCTAATAGCCTAACCTAGAAGCCTCATTGTGCCATTTTCTCCATAGCCGAATACTACTTCTCATCTCACCTTTCCCTTTCTTCCATCTTTTTTTTTTGCCCATAATAGAACCTATACTCTTCTCTTTTCTTTCTTCTGTTTCCTCGCAGAGTTCTTATTTTTTCTTCATTGCTCCTCAGTAAGCCGAATGTTGCCATAGTCGAACCACATTCTTTTCTTCCTTAAGAAGCCGAAACTCTCATACCTATCATATAGGAAGCCAATACTTTGGCTATTGGAATCTGTTTCTTCTCGTATATACGGTGGATTAGAGTTAGGATCGTGGATAGGCGCACTCCTCTAGGCCGAACAACAATAGGTAAGTTGTTAAAGTAACTTACGTTAATCATACATGTTTTAGGGAAAAGCCGAAACCCTTAAGGGGTGGCTAACGTTTGGACTAAGGGCATTATGCCTCTTTCTTTTTTTGAATGTGTAAGCGTTAGCGTGGACAAGGGGGCATACAACGAAGGGCTGGAAGACTTTTCGGTGGGATCTTTGGATCTAATCCATATTTCGGCAAAAAGTAAGAACACTAGGGTCTGAGGCAAGGTCGGCCGAATATGGTAGGGGGATATGCGCATAGCTTGTTTTCGATATTTAGACTGACATGTTAGTAATCCAATTGTAGGCAGTTCGTGTGAGGATCTCGCCAATGTACCGTTATAAATCAGGTGTGTAACTGACACCCTCTCATAGACTAGATCGGCAAAAGCCGAAAAGCTAAAATGCCGGTAAATCGGTATTTTGTGAACTTGCGAGTGTCCGAATGCTCGTAAGATAAGTGGATTAACATATTCGGTAATCTGAAGTGATAAGACTGCAGTACGCACGATTTCGTGCATTTCGATATTTTTGGGCTTAATGGGCCAAAATCGGGTTAAAGGGCCAACGGGCCCAATACGGTAAGAACGCTCGATAAGTGTTTCTGTTAACACGAAAATGGTAAAAATATGCATGAAAACCCTAAAATAGTTAAATTACTAGAATACCCCTATGCATGAAAAATTACTGTTTTACCCCTAAGTGCAAAATGACCATTATTCCCCCAGGGTTAATCTTGACTGAAAAGCATGATGATCTAATTCTGTATGTTGTGTGCCATGATTTGTATATCTGTTGCATGGGGACATGGGTTATATTATGGAGGAAGCGTCCTGGTGGCTATGTCACAATGCTCGATCTCTCTTTGGCTCGCCACGTTTATCTATTACGGTGGCTCTGCCACGATTATCTCAGATCTGGTGACTCGGTCACATTATACATTTACAGCGACCATGCTATAAATTCTGTGGCGTGTAGCAGTTGGGTGGGTCGAGTAGTCTCCCCACAAGGTGTGAGGTTGGACGGAGGTGTATATGGTTGGATTTGGGTTGGGTTTCTGCATAAACATGTAATATCACATTACGTTACATTTGTGGGCCTATGGGCTTCACTTTGAAATCTGTTCTGGGCTAAGGCCAACTTAATCTGTTTCTCTGGTTTGAGCTGATATAGACTATGGTTGGGTTATTTTACACATTGAGTTTCCAAACTCATCCTTTATTTTCATCCATGCAGGTGATCCCCAACCATAGCGGGCTTGGAGTTGCAAGGGATTCGAAGTGGCCACACATTCTGCAAAACTTCGGTTTTCTTTTGGTTAATTAGACAGATTTCCTTTTTCTTAAATGTTTTGGGTTTTAAGTTGTAACAAGGCCTCTCTAATTATTTTTTTTATGGTTTTGATAGGTTTTGCTAGAATAGATATGTTATTATTTTTAACTGTTGAAATTGGGTAACTTTAGGGCGCATTTTTAAAATAGTAATTGATTTCAAAATATCACGACAACAAGCAAAACTTCCGCAACGAAAACGTTTTTCCAAAGCTAATCACTTTTCTTAAAATGGACTTAAACGAATTGGTTTCCTAAGAATATACACAAAGTTAAGGTGTGGCAATGGTGGTGTGCATGTCTAGGATTGGATCCGAAGGGAACTTGGTACTTAAGCGGTCCGTCGGACTCACCTTCCGGTTTCCTACCTGGTGCACAGCTTCTATTCACTTTAACCTATAATGATTTTAAAACACTAAGTGAGTTTGTCTAGATCTAAAATATAAAATGTTTTTTTACGCTTTGATGTGGCATGTCAGATCCGATCATAGCGTCTAGGCCGGGTTTGGGGTGTTACAAGGGTCTACTAAATTTGTGATTAGAGTATCGAACCCCTTAGGCAAATGTGTTTTGGTTGACAAAGTCTGCAAGAATTGTCCGTTAGTGCATCAGGATTTCTATTTTTTAGCTGATCTGATATCGTTGCCATTCGATAAATCTGATGTGATTTTGGGTATGGATTGGCTAACAATGCATGATGCTATAGTGAATTGTAGACGAAACTGAAATGTCTGAATAATATGACTATTAGAATTAAATCTGATGATTGTATTGAATGATTGATGAGAATGAATGTTTTATGGTTGATAAATGTATGTTGTACGTTGTGTTTCGATCGGTAATACCTCGTAACCCTACTCTGACGACGGATACAAGTTAGGGTGTTACATAAACAAGCCATATTAAGGCATCCAAAACAAGCAAAATCAAGCCTTAAACATGTAGCATATTCACATACAACCAATATGCCCTTAGGCACCTCAAATGACAATTCATAACATATGTAAATATAAACACAATTTGATCATTTAACCAACAAAGGTTTGACCAAAACTAAGACATATTATGCCACTTGATTTACCCTTTAAAAACATAGCAAAATGTTCCATAGATGAGATACAAAATCTAGCTTTAAATGGTCATATAATTCATAAATTTTACCATGAATTTATCACAATTTTCAATTTAATCCCTACTTGAAAGTTTTACTAAATATTTCTTTACAAATGTTGTTTATCTAATAACAACCATTCATTTTTCTATTATCAAACTTCAAAACTCAAGCATGCTCATCAATGCTAAAACCCTAATAGTTTAAAAATTTTACAAATTAGTCCTCGGGCTAGCAAGATTAAGTTACAACGATCCCGGAAACATAGAAATCATTAAAGATGGATTAAAAATAACTCACCAATTGAGCTTGCAAGCTTGCCTGAACCTTGATATGGTTTCTCCTAGTTAGAACCGGTTGAAGAAAAAGATAAAAGATGATAACTTGTTTTGATTTTGTTTATTTTAACATCAATTACCCTTTTTACTAATTTAACCTTTAATAACTTTAAAAATTACACAAATGCCAAGAAAGCATCTTACACTAACTCATTTATGGTATAATTACCATATAAGGACCTCCACTTTAAAGCTCTATAGCTATTTAATACCTTTAACTATTAGAACATAACTTTTGCACTTTACGTGATTTAGTCCTTTTTATCCTTTTTATCAAATTAAGCATGCAAACGGTATAATTTCTTAATGAAATTTTTATACGGTATTTTCTATCATGTTGTAGATCATAAAATAATAATAAAATAAATTTTTTGACTTCGAATTTGTGGTCCCAAAACCACTGTTTTGATTTCACTGAAAATGGGCTGTTACATATAAACATTATGAAATTACACGAACTTACCTCGATGATAAAATGTAGATACAGAGTTGATTAATCTAAAACTTTATCTATGCCCCGATCTAAAGCCGTATGAGGTTTATCTTGATCTAAATGATTAAATTTAATTCATTCAATAATCATTCTATTCAATTCAATCCAAAATTATATTTTTGCAAAATTATGCTTTTGCCCCTAATGCTCTGATTTCTTTACAATTTAGTCATTAGGCTCGTAAATTAAAATTCAAGCATTTTCATATAGGTCCTTATCAACTCATACAATTCATTATTTCACAAATTTTGCCATGAATATTTCATATTTTTTATTTCCATCCCTAATTGACATTTTAAATCAAAATTACTTTACAAAAGTTGTTTATCTAACAACAAAGGTTCATTTTCTTCCATCAAACAACACAAACAATGTATTCATTCATGGAAAAACCCTAGTCTTTTAACAGTTTTGCAAATTAGTCCCTAAGCTAGCTAGATTAAGCTACAACGACTCTAAAAACATAAAAATCATTAAAAATGGGATGAAAGTGCACTTACATGCTAGCTAGAGAAGTTATCGAAGCTTATACCCTACAGGTTTGGCACGACCTAGCACACGGCCTGGCATACGGGCGTGTGTGGCCATTTCTTAGGGCACACATGTGTATGTGTTGGCCATGTGACCCGAGTGAGAGAGTTACACAGGGTCAGACAAGGGTTGAGACATGGCCATGTGATCCCATTTCGAATGTCCACATGGCCTGTGACATGAGTGTGTCTTTGGCCGTGTGAGACACATGGCCTGGCCACACGGCGTGTGTCCCCTGTAATTAGGAAAATTTTTTAAGTTTTGTAAAAATTTCTTGAGGTACTGATTTAGTCCTAAACTACGCCTTAAGCATGTTTTAGTCCTCGTAGGCTCGTATTAAGGACTATGTGAATGTTATTGAATGATGATTACTTGAAATTTGAAAATGTATGTGAAATAAATGTTTAATTGTTTTACAAATTTGGTAATGCTCCATAACCCTACTCTAGCGTTGAATATGGGTGAGGGGTGTTACATTTATTGGTAACAGAGCTATGGTTTAGTCGATTCTTAGACAAACGTAGCGTATGTGAGAGTCTAGCTATACATGCCATATATAACCTGTGATAGTGCGATATCTCTTGACAGTTTAAATCGTGTTTTTATATAGTAAATGGATCCCAATTGAGCTATAGTTGATGATGTTGAAAGTAATATGCTAGCCTCCGTTCATGGAGTAGCGCAATCAAAGTCGATACCTGTATCGGGTAGTCAGAGAGGAGAAGCTAAAGAAGCCTTATTCCAGATGATGAATGAGTGGCTTACTGAGTATTTCCAAACTAACCCAGCTGCTCAACAACCTCTACCCCTACCTAATCCCCACCAGTTCCTGTAGCTCCTTAAGGTGTGGAAATTTTAAAATTAAATAAGCCGTCAGTTGATAAGATTTGAAAATATGGGGTCGAAAGGTTTAGAGATGCCGTTGACGATAATCTAGAGACAGCCGAGTTTTGGCTTGAAAATATAATTCGAGTACTTGATAAGCTTTCTTGCACACCGGCTAAGTGCTTAAAATGTGTCGTATCACTTCTGAGGGTACAGTTTATCAGTGGTGGAATACTCTAGTATCAGTGGTGCCGAGAGAAAGGATCACCTGAGAATTCTTTCAAGCTGAGTTTAGAAAGAAATACATTAGTCAACAGTTTATCAATAAAAAATGCAAAGAGTTTTTGGCTCTGAAACAGGGCCGTATGTTTGTAACTGAGTACGAACGAGAGTTTGTGAGACTCCGTAGGTATGCTCAGGAGTGTGTGTCAATTGAAGCAATTACGTGTAAATGATTTGAAGATGGATTGAACGAAGATATCAAATTGCTAGTCGAGATTCTAGAGCTGAAAGAATTTGTGGTGCTAGTTGGCAGAGCTTATAAAGCCGAAGAACTTGGCAAAGAAAAAAGAAAGGTAAATTTCGAGGCTAGAGATTCGAGAAAAAGATTTATGAATAAACTATATTAGTCATCATCAAAGAAATTACAGGATTCATACATTCGTTCGAATGCTTCAACTGGATATCCAAACAGAGATCGCGGAAAGCAATACTCAAGTTCTAAAACTCAAGCTACATAAGTATTGAGTGTTGGCAGCGTAACAAATAATAAACTTGACTATCAACAGTATGGTAGATGACATTTTGGTGAGTGCTGGATGAATAATAAGGGTTGTTTTAAATATGGCTCGTAAGATTATTTCATTCGAGATTGCCTGAAATTAGTCGAGAAAGATAAATTCTAGAATACAAGACAGAGCAACACAGCTACTAAAGGGAGGCCGCCTAGAAATACAAGGAATGTAACCAGTAGGAAAGGTGCGACAAAAGATTCAGTTGTGAAATTAGAAGCTAGAGCACCTGCCAGAGCTTACACTATTCGCGCTTATAAAGATGCGTCATCACCAGATGTTATCACCGGTACATTTTCTCTTTATGACACTAGTGTAATTGCTTTGATTGATCCTGGATTGACCCATTCATATATCTACATGAATTTAGTGTCTAGTAAGAGCTTTCCTGTTGAGTCTACTAAGTTTGTGGTTAAAGTGTCGAACCCCTTAGGTAAATATGTTCTAGTTGATAAATTTTGCAAGAACTGTCCTTTAATGATTTGGGGTTAGATGCTTTTGTCATTTGATGAATTCGACATGATATTGGGTATCGATTGGTTATTTTTGCATGATGCTATTGTGAATTGTAGACAAAAGGCTATTGAACTGAAATGTCAGAATAGTGAAATCCTTTAAATTGAATCAGATGAGTTGATTAGACTGCCTATTGTGATTTCGTCTATGTTAGCTCAAAAATATGTGAGGAAAGGTTGCGAAGCTTATCTTGCTTATGTATTGGATACAAAATTGTCTGAATTGAAGATTGAATTAGTACCAGTAGTCTGTGAGTATCTGAATGTGTTTCCAGAAGAGTTACTGGGTTTGCCACCGATTAAAGAGGTCAAGTTTACTATTGAGTTAGTACCAGAAACATCACTGATATCAATAACTCCGTATAGAATGGCTCCGACAGAATTGAAAGAATTGAAAGCTCAGTTGCAAGAGTTAACAAATAAAGGCTTTGTACGACCTAGTTTTTCGCCCTGGGGTGCAGCGGTATTGTTCGTAAAGAAGAAAGATGGATCAATGAGACTTTGTATTGATTATCATCAGCTCAACAAGGTTACGATAAAGAACAAGTATCCCTTGCTGCGAATCGATGATCTACTCGATCAGTTGAAAGGTGCAACAATGTTTTTGAAGATTGATATGAGATCTGGTTATTATCAATTGCAAGTTAAAGATTTAGATGTGCCAAAAAACTGTGTTCAGAACAAGGTACGAGCATTATGAATTTCTTATTATGCCTTTCGGATTAACTAATACTCCTAAGTTTTATGGACTTAATGAATCAAATTTTTAGACTGTATTTAGAAAAATTTTTTGTTGTATTTATTGACGACATCCTGATCTATTCACGAGATGAGTCTGAGCATGCCAAACATTTGAGAATCGTGTTACAAACCTTGAGAGATAAGTAATTATTCGCTAAATTTAGCAAATGTGAGTTTTGGCTCTAAGAGGTTGCATTTTTGGGACATATTGTTTCAGCGAAAGGTATCCGTGTTGATCCGATAAAGATTTCCAGAGTTGTTGACTGGAAAGCACCAAGACATATATCTGAAGTCAGAAGCTTTCTAGGATTCTTGATGATTACTACACTGATGACTAGATTGCTATAGAAAGATGTGAAATTTGAGTGGTCTGAGAAATGTCAATAGAGTTTTGAACAGTTGAAAGCATTGTTAATTGAGGCACCAGTTTTGGTTCAACCTGAGTCGGGTAAAGAATTTGTGATCTTCAGCGATGCGTCATTGAACGGTTTAGGTTGTGTTTTGATGCAATAGGGTAAAGTGATAGCTTATGCCTCTAGAGAGTTGAAGCCGCATGAAAAGAATTATCTGAGGCACGATTTAGAATTGGCTACTATTGTTTTTGCATTGAAGATTTGGCGACATCATTTATACGGTGAAAAGTGCCATATTTTTACTGATCATAAAAGGTTGAAGTATATCATGACTCAGAATGATTTGAATTTACGACAACGAGGATGGCTAGAGTTGCTAAAAGATTATGAGTTAGTGATTGATTATCATCTGGGAAAAGCGAATGTAGTCGCAGATGCTCTGAGTAGAAAATCTTTATTTGCTTTGAGAGCAAAGAATACTCAGTTAACCTTGTCTAGTGATGGTTAAATTCTAGCAGAATTAAAAGCTAAACCGGTATTTCTTCAGCAAATTTGTGAAGCTCAGAGGTGTGATAGTGAATTGCAAGCTAAAAGAGTGCAATATGAGTCAACTAGTGATTCAGACTACCAAATCAGATATGATGATTGTTTAATGTTCCGAGATAGAATTTGTGTACCAAAGAATTCCAAGCTCATTCAAAAAATTCTACTTGAAGCACATAGTGGTTGTTTATCTGTACATTCGTGGAGTACAAAAATGTAAAATGATTTCAAACAATTGTACTGGTGTCAGGCATGAAATGAGACATTTCATAGTTTGTGTTGAGATGGTTGGTTTGTCAACAAGTTAAAGCCGAACATCAAGTGCCTTCGGATTTACTATAACCTGTGATGATACCAGAGTGGAAATGGGATAGAGTTACGATGGATTTCGTATCGGGTCTGCCTCTGTCTCTGAAAAAGAAAGATACTATTTGGTTTATCATTGATCGACTGATGAAATCAGCACATTTCATTTAGGTACGTATAGACTATTCAGTTGATAAATTAGCTGAGTTGTACATTTCAGAGATCGTTAGATTGCATGGAGTACCAGTTTCTATTATTTTGGATAGAGATTCGAGGTTTACATCATGATTTTGGAAGAAATTGCAAGAAGCTCTGGGTACAAGGTTGAACTTCAGTACCGTATTTCATCCACAAACTGACGGTCAGTCTAAGAGAGTAATTCAGACTCTCGAAGATATGCTTAGCTATTGTGGTTTAGAGTTTGAAGGCAACCAGGAGAAATACTTGCCATTGGTTGAATTAGCATATAATAACAGTTTTCAATCGAGCATAAAGATTGCAGTATGAAGCATTGTATGGTCGCAAATGCCGAACTCCATTGTACTGGACCGAGCTTAGTGAGAAAAAGATTCATGGGGTTGATTTGATCAGAGAAACTAAATAGAAAGTGAAAGTAATCCGTGACAGTTTAAAAGCAGCTTCAGATCGACAGAAATCGTATGCGGATTTGAAACGTAAAGACATTGAATTTCAGATCGGCGACATAGTATTTCTGAAAGTATGAGGTTATTAAAAAAAATAGGGCCAGTGGCATATCAGTTAGCGTTACTATCAGAGTTAGAAAAGATCCACAATGTATTTCATGTGTTGATATTATGAAGGTATCAATCAGATCCATCGCATATCATTTCTCTGACTGAGATAGAAATTCAACCTGATATGACGTATAGCGAAGAACCAATCATAATTTTAGCTCGAACTGTTAAAGAACTGAGAAATAAATGCATAGATTTGGTGAAAGTATTGTGGCAAAGTCACGATGTCGAAGGAGCCACGTGGGAACCCGAGAAAGCTATGAAAAAATAGTACCCTAAACTCTTTTCTGCTAAGATTTTCGGGGATGAAAATTCCTAAGGGGGAGAGTTGTAACAGCCCGTTTTTAGTCAAATCGGAACAGTGGTTTTGGGACCACAAATTCGAGGTTGAAATAATTATTTTATTATTATTTTAATGTTTACAGCATGATAGTATGATTGTGTGAAAATTTCGTTAAGAAATTTTATCGTTTGAATGTTTAATTTGATAAAAAGGACTAAATCACATAAAGTGCAAAAGTGGTGTTCTAATAGCTAAAGGTGTCTAATAACTATAAAACTTTAAATTGAAGGTCCTTGTGTGATAACTATCCCAATAATATGATAATGGATGATACTGGCTTGGTAATTTTGAAATTTATGATGTTTATAAAGGTTAATTTTGGTATTTAGTAATTAAAACTAAAAATAAATAAATAAAACCATTATTTTGTGTCCATCTTCTTCTTCAACCGATTTTAACACAGAGAAAACCATGGATATGTTCGGCCAAGCTTCCTAGCTCAATTGGTAAGTGAATTTTGTTCGTTTTTAAAAATTTCTATGTTTTTGAGATCATTGCAGTTTAATCTAGATAGCCTAGGGACTATTTTGCAAAACTATTAAAGGTTTAGGGTTTTTCCATTAATGAATGCTTGTGTATTTTGATGTTTGATGATAGAAAATGCATGCTTGTTGTTAGATAAACAACGTTTGTTAAGTGATTTTTAGTAAAATGTCGAAATATGGATTAATTTGTGAAATGTGTAGAATTCATGGTTAAAATGTGAAATAAATGAAAAATATGGGCTGCTAGAGACTTAATTGAATTTTGGCTAGCATGGGTTTGGGTTGAATTGCATGAATTAGTATTTTTATGAGATAAGGACTAAATTGTAAAAATGTTGAAATATTAGGGGAAAAAGTGTAAAGTTGCCCTAATATGAATTTTGGACTAAATTGAATAGAGTAATTATTAAATAAGTTAATTTTGATTACATTTAGATAAGGAAAAGTGAAATACAAATTTAGATCGGGGAAAGAACAAGGTTTCAGACAAATCGACTCGTTTCATCATTTTTGCATTCGAGGCAAGTCGTATGTAATAAGCTTTGTTATAATTGTATTTTAAATGCTATAATATTGCATAAATTGTGAATATGACTCTACGGACATGTTCTACGACAATTCGGCAAGTGTGAAATCCCTGTTGAACCTTAAGAATAGATTAGGTGATCGCATGATTCGTAACAAGTAATAAATATTTATAATAAAGATCAAACCTAGACTAACTCTTATCACGACGAAAAGGCAAGCGCACCTATCGAACAATAGCATAGTAATGGCAAGATCGGGATATCGTACCCAAGGGAACCAAAAGTACTAGTAATAACTATCTTTTTATTATTTAGCCTAGGAATAAAAGGGTTTGTTTATTAAACTAATTATCTAAACTAATTAACTAATTTAATTAAAGTGAAGAGAAAATTTGGAAAAAGACTTGAAGAGAAGCAATTGATAAAGACAACACCCAAAGAGGAATCCACCTAGATTTCACTTGTTATCTGACTCTGAACCAAACGATTTATTCACTTGACTTGATCCGTGAGACTCCCTAACCTACATTATTATCTCTTTCGAGACTAATAACGCCTAACCCTCAGTTGAATTAATTGAAATCTCTTTCTAATTAAAACCCCTAGAGAAGTAGTAAATCGATCTATGGACTCCCATATTAGGTTTCACCCTAATCCGGTAAAATCTCATAACCCTATCTCTAGGCGTTCAATCAACTCCACTTAATTATGCCAAATCTACTCTTAGGCAGGGTCTATTCCTCCTCTGTATAAGCACATTAAATCATGAGTCAATATCCGGAATATTAACTTAAGCATTAGAAACACATAATTAAGAACAAATCAAGTATTTATCATATAGTTCAGATAATAATAACAAGATCCATCATAGGTTTCATCCCTTTAGGTATCTAAGGGTTTTAGTTCATAATGAAATAAGAGTACATCTCAAAAGTATGAAAATAACAAAACATAAATAAAACTCTAAAACCCCTTAAGGGATTCTGAGAGAGATCTTCAGTCTTGGAGTAACTCCGGCTTTTTAGGATGACTCGTCTGGCTTTCTTCAAGTAATTCCCGATGTATGGTTTTGTGTTCCAGAAGAGTTCTGGAAGCGCCCCTCAAAAGCCCCCTGGTAGGTCATACTTAGGGTGTTTATATAGGCTTTGGATTGGTTTTCTTCTTCCCTAAGTATCCTTTTTCCATGTAAAATACAACTCTTTGAAAAAGGGCACGCCTGTGTGCCACGGCCGTGTGACGTGTTTGCCAGGCCGTGTTCATTCCGCTAAATTTCACACGGCCATGTGGGTTAATAGCCAGGCCGTGTGAATCGTGAAATCCTTGGACGATACCCTTGACAGACACGGGCGTGTGAGCAGCCCGTGCGGCAAGGCTTAGGCCATGTGATCTTGTTGATTTGGTCCTTTTTGTCTCTTTTAAGCTCGTTTTTGGCTCTTTTTGACTCTTGGTGCTTTCCTGAGTACAAAACATGAAATAACCGGATTAAGAGCCCCAAAATTCACAAATCTAATAGTAAATATCCATAAATATGCTAAATATTTGGGGTAACAATATGTATAATTTGGTGTTTATCAAATACCCCCACACTTAAGCATTTGCTTGTCCTCAAGTAAAACTCTCATTTACTGCTAGAATTCATTCCTTTCAATCACATAATCATTACTGATAATGTTACAAATTATTACATGGAGAATCATACAGTGAGAATTCAACCATAGGGGCATTAAAAACCTCAAACAATCTAAATTGAATATTTTAATAATAAAATTATAGGTAAACTCCTTCCTTTAAGTAATTAACTTTAGTCTTAAATATACAAGATATGACATCCTCACTAAGGATTCACTCAAATCACTCAAAGTGTTGAAGGTTCAAAATTAAGCATTCGATTGTCTAACATGAGATGTTATCACTATAGGCTTGCATGAAAATCAAATCTCCACCACTTGTAAATGATATGATACACAAATCAAAAGGTCTTTGCATGGTTGTAACGGGGTTTAGGTTACGGGTATGGATACAAGCTGAAGAAAAAAAGGTTAGAATCGAGATGATTTCAATATATCACCCCACTATCAAAAACTTAATTACTGAATGACAACAAGTATCTATAACTATATTACATGAGCTCTCTTTTTCATGACAACTTTAGCTTGCTAAGAATTACAATAATAATATTGAGGTTAGTTTTTTTTTAAAGAACAAATCGAGTCAATACAATATAGAAGTTATACTCCATGATTCAGTAACAAAAATTGGTGATCATAGTGAGGTAACAATATTAAAATCAATCTCGATAAAAAGGGTCAAATTAAGTAAGGGAATTTCAATAATAATGGGTTAATGGGTTAATGATAAGGGTTAATCAATAAAGAAAAAGGGTTAGTGGGCTCAAAGGGGGTTCACTAAGGGTTTAATTATGTGGGAAGGCTTTTTATGGAGTAAGTGGGTTAAATACTAAGTGCCTTTATCATCTCAGTATATCAAATCATGCGTGTGATCTCGACATGTATAATCGAAAAAAGTTCTAGAATAACAGTTAAATGTTGACACACTCAAACCATAAAAGAAGTGAGTAAGAAAGAAAGCTATATGCTCAAAAAGGCTCAAAAATATCACCAAAAATTTGGGTTTTTGATGTCATTCCTGTATACTTAAGATTTCAAGATAATACCTCAATTTAGGAAAATAATCTAAAAATTTTAGTTCTCAAAATATCAACTTATCATGCTTGATTCTTTAAGGTCCTACAATCAAACAGTCATGCATAATTCCCTTGGTCTAATTCATGACATATCAACAATAATTATAGATTAATTAGAATTCATTCTATCAATATTATGAGAAAATCACTTAAGCACAAGACCACATTCAGGGATTTGAGAATAATGAAAAAAGTTAGGTTTCATGTTTATGTTCACCCCCCCACACTTAAGATGTACATTGCCCTCAATGTACAAACATACACTATTCAAAATAAAGAAAATCATAAGAGGGAAGGAGGTGAAACTCCCTGTTATATGGATGGGGAACTTGATTCTGAGGCTGTAGTGTTTGGGGCAAGTAGTAGCTACCATTGTTCTTAGCTAGATGAAGAAATTGGGTCATTGAACATGTCATTCATTTTGTATTGTTCCTTGTTTGTTTCCTCATTCCGTAAAATATTCCTAGCAGCTTGCTTGGAAATCTGTAGAATCATGAAGAGCTTATTAAGAGTTGGTGTGGAAGAGAGTGTAGTGGGATTACTTGTTAGAAATACCCCAAAAAAAAATGAAGAAAGTAAAATTTACTGATATAGATATGTCTTTCGTAAGAAAATAATAAAATTGAAATAAAATTAAAAATTAAGAATAAAAATAAAGATAAAAATAAAACGATAGGACGATTCAATGATCCCCGTCAGTGGAGGCCTCAGGTGGTGGTGCTGGAGCGGCGATGTGAAAGTGCTGGCATTTTGAAAAGAGGAAGAAGATGAACAGAGGTTTGCTTATATAGGGGAGGGTCACATGGCCCATGGCCACGCCCGTGTACTTTGAGGGTGAGCCCATGTTTTTCAAATTTTACGAGTTAGGTCGTGCCCAGTTACTATCACATGTAACACCCTGAATTTGGGCCTAGAAGTTTTGAGCCTTTAGGATGGGAACGGTTGAAGGCAGCTTATAATATTTTGTTGTGCATGTAAATTTCGTTAATGAAGGCTTGTTTTAGTGGTTAAGTGTGCTCAGAAGTGTTGGAGAAGTCTTGGGTTCAAACCTGGACTCTAGCAAAAATTTTTGGTTTAAGGTGAATCAAACCCTGGGTGTAGTAGGTAGGCCTTAAGAATATTGTTGGAGAAATTGTGCCACAAAAAGCCTTGTGGTCTAGTGGCAAAGTAGTGCCACATAAGAGGCAGGAAGGTGGCTTCATAGAGTTGGCAAGGAGGTCCAGGGTTCGAAACTCATGGCAATCAGAGAGCAGTTATTTTACTAACAGGGGCAGCAAGAGTTGGTGTTGAATTTAAACTTTGATGATGGAGGGATCCCACATCGGAAAGCTAACATAAGAGTGGATGCAAAGCTGGCTTTAAATAGAGAGAACCATGAGGAGAGTAAAGGTACCTTTCTTGGCTGATCCCTTTCGCTTTATGGCGTGCTCGTTTGTGTTGGGCGTCGGCTAAGGATGCTCGGAGCACGGATTAACTCCAGTCTCCTATCAGGTGTGTATTTCTCACTACTCTGGCAGTAGGATGGCTACTTCAGGCTGCGATGGGCCAAAAGGGGCCATGTAGGCCAATGGGTCTATGGGCCCAATTGGATAAGTTGTTTGATTATGTAGTAAATATTGGACTAGGCTAGGTGAATCTCATATCTGCGGCTAGATTTGGGCTAAAAGGGCCACACGAGCGTGTGGGCCCATTTGGGCCGAGAAAGGGCTTTAGGCCCATTCATATTGTTATCCCTGTTTAGAATACTTTAGTTTACCAAATTATCGAAATATTCTCGATTTGTAAAATTACCAAAATATCCCTGGTTTGTAAAATTACCAAAATACCCCTGGTTTGTAAAATTATCGAAATACCCCTGGAGGGTAGATTTACCGAAATACCCCTGTAGGGTAGAATTACCGAAATACCCTTGTAAGGTAGAATTACTGAAATACCCCTGTAGGGTAGAATTACCAAGATACCCTTGTGGGGTTAAATTACCATTTTGCCCTTAGGGTGTTAAATGACCGTTTTGCCCTTGTGGGCAAGTGACAGACTTGGACTGTGTGGTTGACGGATTTGATTGTGAATATATGTTGTGATATGGATGACTTGACTCTGGTTGTTTGATTCAAATATGGGCATGATATTCTAATTGAAGGGGTAAGTTTTCGATTACGCCCCTCGAGGGTAAATAACTATTCTTACGCTATAATCTGACTGCCTTTCTGAAGCATGCCTTGTTAATTATGTATATTCTGCAGACATGTCATACTGCATGGGGGTTGGGTTTTGTTACGGAGGAAGAACCCGTTCTGGTGGTTGTGCCACATATTCTGATATAAGCAGCTTTGCTGCGGATTATAGTTAGTGCCGCAACCGATGCTAACACTGTAAGTGTAGGGGTGGCATGGGTGATTTATTCCCCACAGGAAGTGTAGGGATGGACAGAGGCAAGTGCAGGGTTCGATAGGGTTATCATGCTTAATCATATGAGACTGTTTTGTTATGGGCCAACTGTATTGAAATGGACCCAACTGTGTTGATATGGGCAAGGCCCAATATACCTCGACTTGTTATAGGGCTACGACCCAAATTGATGTTGATATGGGCTAAGGCCTAGTTAACTCTGATTTTTGTATAGGGCTAAGGCCCATCTGGTACTGTCTGTTATAATGGGCTAAGGCCCAATTGATACTGAAACTGTAAGTAGGGCTAGGGCCAGACTTTTAATTCTTTTATATGACTGACTGTTCCTTTTATATAGTAGGGGATTACACTTTGAGTTTTCGTAAACTCACCTCATTTATTAACCTTTCAGGTAATTTCTAGCCTTAGACAGATCGGAGCTACGAGGGGCTCGGGGGGAGCCACACACACTGTTTATGTTATAGTTTTGATTATTGCTTTTAAATTATTTTATGTGGGTTGTAGTAAAGCCATTGTAATTTTCTGGATTTCTAATTTGGAATTTTATTTATTGTTCTTATAATTGCTAGTATTAGAACATGGTTTTCCAAAGCAACTACTGTTTTCAAAACATTACGTATCCGTAATTGTTTTTAAATTAAGCTTCCACAACTGCCAAGATTTTTACAAAGTTGTTAAGAATGTAATTCAACTGAGGCTTTCTAACAAGGTTTAAAAAGGGTATAAGTTTTTAATTATTAAGAAGGGTTTTTAATGGAAACATGGTTTTCGAAAAACACTTCAATGTGACACGCCAGATTCGAGCTAAACTTCTAGGCCGGGTTTGGAGTGTTACATTTAGTGGTATCAGAGTCAAGTTGCAACAACTCGGCTCTGGATTGGGTTTTCAAAGGTTGAATTTTAGAAAATTATTTTCTACCACGTGGTCTGTTTGAAGTATTTCTCTTAAAAAGTGTGGCACACCGAGTCTCTCGTGTGAATCAATAAGTCTTAGAATACTTTTTGTCTGTTTAGAAATTGAAATATCAGAGATTCCTTAGATATTGGTGCGAATTTAAATTTGGTATTTATTTTATGTGGATGTGATGTTTGGATATAAAATTGTATATATGTGTGATGATATATGTATGCCTTGGTGAATAAGTGTTGTATGTATGAGATGTTTCAAGTTCTAGTTGAAGTGTGATAGTGATGGTAGGATCAGAGCAAGCAAAGGAATTCTATATTCTGAGATATTTAAGTTTCTATGAGACTGGTTCAGAATGACTACGTGATCCCCTGTTCTAACTTTGAAAAATCATTAAAAATTGTAAAAAAGTAATTATGGGATATAATTTGTATGTTTGAAATCCTTAATGAGTCTAGTTTCAAATAAAATAAAAAATAACATAATATGAGTTCTGTACGAAGAGAAAATTTATTTGTAGTGAACAGTGGTAAGGGCAGTTGAGCAGTGAAACAGGGGTAATTTCAATGAATTAACTGTACTAATTGGCTAGACCAAAAATTCTGAAAATTTTATGGTAAAAATATACGTGAATCTAGTTTCAAGAAAATTAACGTTTTGTAATTTTTAGTTCTGTAGCTCCAGAAATAAATAATTTAGCTTACAGTCTTGTCTTTAGACAAACTTATCTTGAACACATTTATAATTGTAATAGTGAAAATATGTGTGTTTGTGATGGTAATATTCCGGGAACATATTGTGACTTTGTTTAGTGTATGATAATGTATTGTTTTTTAATATTTACATATTTACTTACTAAGCTATAATACTTACTCCCTTCCTTTCCTTTTTCCTATAGTGTCATTGATGTTAGCTCGAGTTGGAGGTCGCCGGAGGTTAAATCACACTATCAAACTATTGATCGATATATAAAGGTTTTAAAGTATTTTTTTTAGACTTTGGCATGTATGGGGACTCGTTTAATTGTTATTAAGTTGCTAGGAGTTGGCCTAAAATACTGACCTATGTTATTTGAAGGTCTCTATTGTATAAAGTCATTTAATGTAGATAGTCTTGAATATGTTTGAAAAGTTTAAAATTGATGAAATTGTGTATCTCGATTTTAAATGATTACAAGTACTCAAGTCCGGTAATACCTCGTACCCTATTTTGGCGTCAGATACGGGTAAGGGGTGTTACATATTCTGACTGAAGGGGTAAGTTTTCGATTACGCCCCTCGAGGGCAAATAACTGTTCTTACGCTATAATCTGTCTGCCTTTCTGAAGCATGCCTTGTTAATTATGTATATTCTGCATACATGTCATATTCCATGGGGGTTGGGTTTTGTTATGGAGGAAGAACCCGTTCTGGTGGCTGTGCCACATATTCTGATATAAGCAGCTTCGCTGCGGATTATAGTTAGTGCCGCAACCGGTGCTAACACTATAAGTGTAAGGATGGCGTGGGTGATTTATTCCCCACAGGAAGTGTAGGGTTGGACAAAGGCAAGTGCAGGGTTGGATGGGGTTATCATGCATTAATCATATGAGACTGTTTTGTTATGGGCCAACTGTAATGAAATGGACCCAACTGTGTTGATATGGGCAAGGCCCAATATACCTCGACTTGTTATAGGGCTACGGCCAAGATTGATGTTGATATGGGCTAAGGCCTAGTTAACTCTTATTTTTGTATAGGGCTAAGGCCCATCTGGTACTGTCTGTTATAATGGCCTAAGGCCCAATTGATACTGAAACTGTAAGTAGGGTGGGGCGGACTTTTTAATTCTTTATATGGTATTGTTCCTTTTATATAGTAGGGGATTACACACTGAGTTTTCATAAACTCACCCCATTTATTAACCTTTCAGGTAATTTCCAGCCTTAGAAAGATCAGAGCTACGAGGGGCTCGGAGGGAGCCACACACACTGTTTATGTTATAGTTTTGATTATTACTTTTAAATTATTTTATGTGAGTTGTAGTAAAGCCATTGTAATTTTCTGGATTTCTAATTTGGAATTTTATTTATTGTTCTTATAATTGCTAGTATTAGAACATGGTTTTCCAAAGCAACTACTATTTTCAAAACATCACGTATCCGTAGTTGTTTTTAAATTAAGCTTCCGTAACTGCCAAGATTTTTACAAAGTTGTTAAGAATGTAATTCAGCTCAGGTTTTCTAACAAAGTTTAAAAAGGGTATAAGTTTTTAATTATTAAGAAGGGTTTTTAATGGAAACATGGTTTTCGAAAAACACTTCAATGTGACAAGCTAGATTCGAGCCAAACTTTTAGGCCGGGTTTGGGGTGTTACATCACACGCCCGTGTGTCTTGGACATTTGTGGTACACGGCCATATCGCACGGCCGTGCTTAGCTTCGTTCGCTTCTCCCACGCCCGTGTATATGGTACCACGCCCGTGTATCGTAGTCCACGGTTTAATGGCACGAACGTGTCGCACGCCCGTGTTAGAGAAACAGAATCGAGCCTTGCCCTTGGCACGCCCGTGTTTTTCCATTCCCATGCCCGTGTTCATCTATTAACCTCACGAACGGCCATGTTGTACGGCCGTTAGGATTTATCGCATCCCGTGTTTTTGGGGAAATCTTTGCCCTATTTCCATACGGCCATATTGCACAGCCATGTCTTTTCCCCTGTTTTGCCATGGCTTTAGGCACGCCCGTGTGGGTGGCCGTGTGTTCTGAAAGATTGTCCAATTTCAAAAATTTATTATTTAAGGTGTTAGAAATAAGAAATCAAAATATGTTAGTATTCGGGTTGCCTCCCAAGAAGCGCTTATTTATAGTCTAAGCTCGGCTTACCTCTCTGTTGATTTATCATGGTGGTTTGAGGAGTTCATACTCCTCGTTCCTGCTGTCAATCTTAAAATAAGGTTTTAATCGGGTGTTGTTTACCTTAAAAGTGCCGAACTTAGGATGACTCATCTCAACCATACCGAATGGAAAAATACTGAGTACCGTAAGAGGGATCTCCTCATTTGGTGTGGTAGTGACAATGTGGGGATCTGTGGTATCTAGTAAGACTTAATCGCCTACCTTAAGCTGATTAGGAGAGGTATCAGGCTTGTTTTGGTAAAATTTCAATTTATCATGTGTTTTTGATTTGTGTTCTCGCCATTCGTCTAGCTCCTCTATCCGTAGCCTTCATTCTTCATAGACGTCTTTGTTCTCTTCATGATAGTAGCACACTATCTCTATTGTCTTGGTTCGAGGAGGTTCCTGCAAGGATGATTGAATATTAGTTTTATCATCGACAGGTTTTATAGCATTATCCTGAGTCTTAGAGGTTTTGACTGAGTAGCGTGCTTGAGGTGTTACTGCGTTGTCACCTGCACGAAGTGTTAGCTCTCCTGTGCCGACATTAATAATTGTTCTGGCAGTTTTGCTAAAAAGGGTCATCCTAAAATTAAAGGTACCTCGTTATCCTCATCCATATCTAGGACGACAAAGTTTACTGGGTAAATAAACTTATCAATTTTAACGAGAACATCTTCAATTATACCCTTAGGAAATCTAACTATTTTGTCAGCCAATTGTATGCTCATCCTAGTTTGTTTGAGTTTACCAAGACCTAGTCGTTTAAAAATTTTATAAGGCATAACATTTATACTTACCCCTAAATCAGCTAAAGCATTATTCACAGATAAACTACCAATTAAGTAAGGAATTGTAAAACTCCCTGGATCTTTCGACTTGTTAGGTAGCTTATTCTTTAGAATGGCTGAGCAGACTGCATTGAGTTCCACATGCGATGTAGCGTCTAATTTTCTTTTATTGGCCAGAAGTTTCTTTAAGAATTTTGCTGAGTTAGGCATCTGCGAAAGAACTTCAATAAAAGGTAATTTAATATGTAATTTCTTTAAGAGTTTGACGAACTTATCGAAATGTTCTTCCTTTCTGTCTTTCATCATCACTTTAGGATATGGCACACGAGATTTATAATCCGTACTTACCATTTTATCATGACTTACCTCACCATCACCTTTGCTTTCCACATTTTCTTGCCATGGTTCTGGCTCAGTCTCATCGCATCCTTCTTGAGTATCAATTGCATTGAGCTGTTCCCTTGGGTTTGGTTCAGTATTACTTGGCAAACTACCTTGTGGTCGTTCAAAAATTAATTTGGATAGTTGGCCTATCTGAGTTTCGAGTCCTTGAATTGATGCTTGTTGATTTTTGAGTGCTGTCTTGGTATTCTAGAAACAAGTTTCTGACACCGAGATGAATTTGGATAACATCTCCTCAAGGTTCAGCTTCTTTTCCTGTTGATACGCTGGCTGTTGAAAATTCTGAGGATTCTGTGGCCTTTGATTCTATTGACCACCCCAAGAGAAATTTGGGTGGTTCTTCCAACCTGCATTATAAGTATTACTATATGGGTTATTCTGAGTTTTAAAATTATTCTTACCCATATAGTTGACTTGTTCCTCTTCGGTTGTAGGATTGAATGGTGGGTATTTTGTATGCACGCCTCCGCCACTTGAGTCACACCTCATTACTGGATGTACCTGCGTAGAACCAAGTAAACCATCAATTTTCATATTTAGAAGTTTAACCTAATTAGAGAGCATGGTGACCGAATAGATGTTATAAACACCGGCTATTTTCGTTGGCTTTTTCCTCATAACTTGCCACTAATAGTTATTCAGTGACATCTCCTCTATAAATTCATAGGATCTTCTGGTGTTTTATTGTTGATGGTTCCGCCAGAGCTGCATCAATCATTTGTCTTGTCAAGGGATTCACACCATTGTAGAACGTTTGAACTTGCAGTCATAGAGGTAGCCCATGGTGAGGGCACCTTCTCAGTAAGTCTTTGTATCTCTCCCATGCATTGTAGAGTGTTTCTAAATCCATCTGTACAAAAGAAGAAATATCATTACGCAACTTAGCTATTTTTACTGGTGGAAAATATTTTAATAGAAATTTTTCAGTCATTTGCTCCCAAGTGGTAATGGATCCTCGTGGTAGTGAGTTCAACCACTGTTTAACTTTATTCCTCAGTGAAAAAGGGAATAACCAAAGGCAAATGGCATCATCAGAAACTCCATTAATTTTGAAAGTGTCGCACAGTTCTAGGAAATTTGCCAAGTGCGTGTTGGGGTTCTCATCCTACAAACCATCAAACTGAACAAATTGCTGTATCATCTGAATCGTGCTAGGTTTCAGTTCAAAATTGTTAGCAGCAATAGTAGGTCTAACTATACTTAACTCAGTTCCTATAAAATTAGGTTTAGCATAATCATATGTAGTGCGAGGAGCAGGATTTTGATTTGGTAATTCAGCGAGTATGGCTGGCGGTAGCGGATTGTCTTGATTTTAAGCCATCTCTTTAATAGTAGTTGAAATATCGTCCTCTTGCTCTTCCTCTATGTATTTTAAGCTACGCCCGATTTCTCACCAGTTTTTACGAGCTGTATGATCAATTTCCTTGTCAAAAAGTAGTGGTCCTGACGGGTTTCTTCTAGTCATACACTACAAGAACCTGCCAGGAGAAAGAAGAAGAAAGTTAGTAAAATAAAAATAGAAATAAAGTTAAATTGCAAGAAAAATAAATGGCTAAAGTAATAAAAATTAAGTGTTCCTAATATTTCAGTTCCCCGGCAACGGCGCCAAAAACTTGATCGCGTTATTTGTAACAAGTAATAAATATTTATAATAAAGATCAAACCTAGACTAACTATTATCAAGACGAAAAGGCAAGCGCACCTATTGAACAATAGTATAGTAATGGCAAGACCGGGATATCGTACCCAAGGGAACCAAAAGTACTAGTAATAACTATCTTTTTATTATTTAGCCTAGGAATAAAAGGGTTTTATTACACTAATTATCTAAACTAATTAACTAATTTAATTAAAGCGAAGAGAAAATTTGGAAAAAGACTTGAAGAGAAGCAATTGATAAAGACGACACCCAAGGAGGAATCCACCTAGATTTCACTTGTTATCTGACTCTGAACCAGATGATTTATTCACTTGACTTGATCTGTGAGACTCTCAAACCTACATTATTATCTCTTTCAAGACTAATAACTCCTAACCCTCAGTTGAATTAATTGAAATCTCTTTCTAATTAGAACCCCTAGGGAAGCAGTAAATCGATCTATGGACTCCCATATTAGGTTTCACCCTAATTTGGCAAAATCTTGTAACCCTATCTCTAGGCGTTCAATCAACTCCGCTTAATTATGCCAAATCTACTCTTAGGCAGCGTCTATTCCTCCTCTGCATAAGCACATTAAATCATAAGTCAATACCCGAAATATTAACTCAAGAATTAGGAACACATAATTAAGAACAAATCAAGTATTTATCATATAGTTCAGATAATAATAACAAGATCCATCATAGGTTTCATCGCCCTTAGGTATCTAAGGGTTTTAGTTCATAATGAAATAAGAGTACATCTTAAAAGTATGAAAATAACAAAACATAAAGAAAACTCTAAAACCCCTGAAGGAATTCTGAGAGAGATCTTCAGTTTTGGAGTAACTCTGGCTTTTTAAGATGACTCGTCTGGCTTTCTTCAAGTAATTCCCGATGTATGGTTCTATGTTCCAGAAGAGCTCTGGAAGCGCCCCTCAAAAGCCCCCTGGTAGGTCATACTTAGGATGTTTATATAGGCTTTGGATTGGCTTTCTTCTTCCCTAAGTATACTTTTTCGTGTAAAATACAACTCTTTGAAAAAGGGGCACGCCCGTGTGCCACGGTCGTGTGACGTGTTTGCCAGGCCATGTTCATTCCGCTAAATTTCACACGGTTATGTGGGTCAATGGCCAAGCCGTGTGAATCGTGAAATCTTTAGATGACACCCTCGACAGACACGAGCGTGTGAGCAAGGCTTAGGCCGTGTAATCTTCTTGATTTGGTCCTTTTTGTCTCTTTTAAGCTCATTTTTGGCTCTTTTTGACTCTTGGTACTTTCTTAAATACAAAATATGAAATAATCGGATTAAGAGCACCAAAATTCACAAATCTAATAGTAAATATCCATAAATATGCTAAGTATTTGGGGTAACAATATGTATAATTTGGCATTTATCATTAGGATATGAATGAAATGTCATTAGGGGTTATGTAATTTGGGTGCTGGTCTATACGTTCTATCGGTGGTTGAGTCATCCGGCATGTGTTACGGGTACTCGTCAGCTTGTGTAACCAGCACCGGGTAGCTTTGTCTTGACCATCACCTTGTATGAGTAGACTCGTTGATAGGTCGAGAGTAAGCACTATATGTGATATGAGTTTGAGATTACTTCGACTATAGATATGTGGCACTTAGGGTGCAAGATTCCCAGGTATCTAATAGTATTCTGAATGGCTTAACGGGTAAATCAATGATGTGGATGAGTATGTATTTGATACGAGATGGCACGGGTATGTTCATAAACTGCAAAATCATTTAATCGAAGAAACTTGTGAAATATATAACTAACCTTGTGAATGAAAATTATGGTAGGTTAATGGTTTAAAACGATAAATGTTTTGATATGTTTAAATTGCTTAAGTTGTGCTTATTTGATAAGTTAAGTTTATGGTTATACGAACTTACTAAGCTTTATAGCTTCTTTGTTTATTTTTCATGTTTTATAGTGAAATCAAAGCTAGTTTGAATTTGAGAATTGTTAGAGACTTCATCACACTATCCAACTATCACTTTGCTACTTTTGAATTTAAGTATTTTGAGTATATGGCACGTATAGGGACTTTAGTCATGTTGGTTTAAATGTTGTTAACGAATTTGGTCATTTGAAATGATTTGTAAATATTAAGAGTTTGGTTTGTATATATAGCCATGAGAGTTGGCTTAATTTGGTTGGTTTGGTTGTGTATATATATATGCATATGGCTTGTGTTGTGAGTTTGTTGATGGATATGTGATACTAGTTGGTATTTGGTTATTAGGGGTACTAAATGGTTGAGAATTTAATTTGGTATGTTGTGAGATTAGGCTAAATGATGCATGTTTGAAAGTGATTATATTGTTGATTTGAGATTATGAGTTTTGGTATGAAATTGAATGGCACATTGTGGTATTGATATGTTTCATATTGGTTGGTATTGAAATGGTATGAATTATGCTTGATTGAGGTTGGTTGAATGCCTAATTATGCCATTTTTTTGTGCCAATTGGGTTGATGTAGGTATAAGCAAGTTTGGGTGGCAAAATGGCTTGGTAAATAGCCTATTTTTGTCCACACGGCAGAGACACGGGCGTATGTCTCAATTGTGTGTGACACATGGTCAGGTCACACGACCATGTGTTCCCTACTGTTGAATTTAAAATCAAGTTAGTATGCTCCACACGGCTTAGCACACAAGCGTGTAACTTGGTCGTGTGACTTAAGTCAGTATACCCTACAAGTTTGGCACAACCTAGCACACGGCCTAGTACACGGGCGTGTGTGGCCATTTCTTAGGGTTCATGGGCTAGCCACATAGGCGTGTGTGTTGGCTGTGTGACCCAAGTCAAAGAGTTATACAGGATCGGACATGGACTGAGACACGGCCATCTAATCCCATTTCGAATGTCCACTCGGCCTATGAAACGGGTGTGTCTTTGGCCGTGTGTCCCACACGGCCTGGCCACACGAGTGCGTGTCCCCTGTAATTTGGAAAATTTTCTAAGTTTCGTAAAAATTTATCGAGTTACCAGTTTAGTCCCGAACCACACCTTAAGCATGTTTTAGGCCTCGTAGGCTCGTATTAGGGACGATGTGAATGATATTGAATGGTGATTACTTGAAATTTGAAAACGTATGTGAAATAAATGTTTAATTGTTTTATAAGTTCGATAATGCTCCATAACCCAATTTCGGCATTGAATACGGGTGAATGGTGTTATAGTTAGGGTTACCAAAAAAACATAAACACACAACTCAAAAGGTCTAGTAGTTGTTCTTGAAAATTCTCTCTGAAAAGTTCAAAAGAATTTTGTTGTTTGTTCTTTGACTGGGTGGATTACCTAGAGGCCAAGACATTATTGTTGTGGATTGGAATTGACATCTTTGAAAGAGGTCCTATCAACAACCTTACACATCATTTTTCTATTCCAAAATGTATATTTTTAAGCCTTGTTTCAACCCAATTCGTTCCTCAGACATGGATCCATGGTTGTTGATCACCAAAATTTTTGTTTCACTATGGCACGGAGCGTATTAGGGATCCAAAAAATGACTATATGAATTGGCATATTGGGCTTGTGTATTGCATATCATCTTTATTTAACTTAAGAATCATTATGACATGTATTATGTTTTAATGTTTGAATTATAGAAATACCATAAATTTATACTCAGCGTACGATTTTGTTTTTCTGTGCACCGTTTAGTTACTTAACATTTCGATCATCGACTCAACATCCAGCGACAATCCCAAACTCAAAAGTTGGTGACGTGTTCATTTTGGTCTTGGCATGTACCTAGGATCATTTTGGTTATAATGCTTCAGTTTGGAATTTTCTTAGTATTTTGGAGTTCATGTAAATAATGTATACGGTTGGTTTGAGAGTGGTCATGTTGATTTTATTTTGTTAAAGTAGTTTTGGTTAATTGCATAATGGCTTGATGGTTATGGGAATAATATGCTAGTTGATGCATGGTTATAGAGTGATGTATGGTATGAACATGCTAACTTTGAATGATTTTGGTAAGGCTTAGCTCATGAGTTATATGATTGATAGGGAGCTAAATATGAGATCATGTTTGATTGTTTCTTTGAGGTGCCATTAAGGGCATATTGATATTGTTTGAATGTTGTAAACTTTGTTGCAAATAGTATTGATAACACTATAATGATAATTAGTTAGATATAAAGATACTTGTTTATGAGTTAGAATACTTTGATTGATGATTTCAGGTCTTAACTATTTCCAAAATGTACCATTTGAGTTTTAGGTGTTTTGGGCATGAAATAAACATTTTAAAGATAGATTTTTACCATTTCTAAACTTAGGTATCGATATTTCAGCATTAGGTATCGATACCTAACCATATGAATAGTTTTAAAACAAACAAAATGTCAAAAATGGTATTGATATTTATCTGAGTATCGATACTTTTTCATAAAAATATTGATGCCAGAAAATAAATATCGATACCCTTGTTTTACAAAATAAACATAATCATGATTTGGTATCGATATTGTATAAGGTATTGATACCAAGCTAATAAATATCAATACCAACACTAAATTTTAAAATTTTACAATTCAATCCTATTTCATGCTTGGACTTCACAATTAGGTCCATATAGATTGAAAAATATTATTATATTTGATTTCAAGTAATATGATGATAATTAATTGAGATTTTTTATTATTAAATTGCATGTATTTGATTTGTATTTGTTTGTACATCCTTTTACTCAGGTTCAGCGACCGAACTGAGTAAGGGGTGTTACAAGAACTTACTATATTTTCTTATTATACTTGAATTGTGTGTTTATATATATTAATTATAAATATAATTGTATATTTAATGACTTTTGGAATCAAATGGATTATATCATAAAATATGAAATACTTGATAAATATGAAAAAATTCATGACATTGAATAAGTGTGTGATTGCTATGTGGTTAGAAAGCATGTATATGATGATGTTGCATGTTTAAATTGTATAGAGAATTGTTATTTGAAATAAGAAATGTGTGTATACATTTACAAGGTTTTGAAATGATACAAAATTGGTAAAAGAAACTGTATGAATTTAATAAATGGTTTAGATATGAATGGAAAGTCATTAAGGTTCTAAAAAGGAAAAATTGGAATTGTGATTGGAGATTTATTTGATTGCTAAGATCCAACATAAATTAAGGATTCTCGATAGCTTGAGTGAGCAGCCTTGGATCATTATTTAGTGATGGCTCAGATTTAGCATGTGTTACGGATTCTTGAGTGAGCAGTATCGCATTATACTTTATCGATGGCTGATATCTTACACGTGTTGCAGATACTCGACAGCTTGAGAGAGCAGTATTGAATAAAGCTTGTTTAAATAAATAAAATCTATAGCTCATGGAAGCAAAATAATTATGTATATATGAAGTTAAATTACTATAGTTCTCTGGATGAAAATGTTAAATAAAAAGAAACGAAACGATTGGAAGGATTGAACATGAATTTCATTAACACATTGCAAAAAAAGAAAAAGACTTGTAAGTGGATTCCATTGATATGTTACACACCGAACAAGGTTGAATGGTATGACGCAAAATAGTTTGGTTATACATTTATATGAATTTACATGGTATGATCTTATTATGTTAAATACTAACTTAAATTGTTATGATGATAAGGTATGTTAAGTAAAATTTTCATATGAACTTATTAAGCTCATTTGAAGCTTACTCTATTTCATTTTCCTATTTCTTGTAGTTATCATTTTGCGAAAATCGACGATCAGATTAGCTTGAAGATCACACTATCCAGCCTCTATTTGGTAGACTTTTAATCGTTTGTTATGGTTATATGGCCTGCAATAGAGGTTAAATTATATTAAATGTTTTGTAAAAGTAAAGTGTAATTTGTGATGTATATAGTATGTGTGTGATAACCTTTTTATATGCTTGGTCATGGTTTGAAATGGTGAATTTGAATATGCTTTTTAAGAATAGGAAAAATGAAAGATTCATATGAATGGTTGGCATGATTTAGTTATGTTATGAACTGATTAAATAGGTGAGATTTGGTGGAACATATGGCATAATGGTTTGATATTTGATTTGGATGTTATACATATGTTATGTGCATTGGTCCTTTTGGTGTCTATTGTATAGATGGAAACATGAAAATATACACACTTTTTCATGCTCTTTTTAACTCAAATTCATGCAGTTTCGATAAAATTCGTGTCAAAAAAGAAATAATAATTATAAAATAATTAATGCAATCAAATTATGAACATGTTGAATTTTAATTAATTTTATATTAAATTTTGATTATTTTCGACATATTTGCACAAAGGGCAAAACATGACTTGACAGACACTACTAGAAGTGCAAAACCAAGAAGCAATTTTGAAGCATCAAGGTGAATTAATTTTTCAGTCTAATATGGTCCAAATCATGTATATTAATTCATAATATAATTAATTTTTATTTTAATCCAATTTAATTTGGGTTAAATAAATTATTGTTAATTAATTATGAAAAGAGACTCAGTTGAGCTGAACCGCGGAAACCAATCCAACCAAGCACTGGGCAACCCAAAACAGTCCCACATGCTGACACAATCAGCTTGCTTGGCTGATTATTTGGTTTGCAAAATGGCCCTTGAAGACTCCTTCAAATTGCATTCAAACCCCTCCACTGTTTATGCCTATTTCACCTCTTTAAAAAGAGTCATTCAACCACCATTTGGAGCAGCATTCAAGTGTTCGTGGAGGCCTTGGTTCAACAAGAAGGAGTGGAGAAGGAGGAGTGGAGGAAACTAGTCAAGCCTCAGAGGATCACCGGATTTGATTCTTGTTCCTTATCCTTTTAATTTTATTGTCGTTGTTATAACCATGTCTATGAATATTTGTGATGTTGATACGTTTAATTTAATTAATATGGCTTAAATTTAATTCATGCTAGGTTGACTGCATTCTGTCTACTTGAGTTATTAAAATTGTGTTTGTGTTGTTATAGGTCTCAGTAAGATGTTTGGTTAAGTAAAATCATGACCAAGTTATTCTTGCATTACAATTGTAAGGTAACTAATGAATTAATTATTTAAACGGGTTGAAATTGTAATTAACTGACACAATATTTAATCAGTGCATGTTTAATCATCTAAGGTAGCTGAGGATTAAATTAGCAACGGTATCTAACGATACATTAGCCTTGCATAACTTGCAAGATTATTGTGATTAAATTGTTTCAAGGTATAAATACATTGTTACCTCATGTAGTCTTTTATGTGCTTATGAGATTGAATTAATTGTTTGAATTGGCATAGAGATATGTACAAGAGATTATTTTAATTTCATAAGTATGTATGTGCATTAACACATTTGCTTATTAAAATTTGATTAACCGGTTGAATTGGCATAGAGATATAGTAAAGAGATAAATGGATTTTGGTAGGTAAGTATGTTCAAAAGTTTGTAAATTACCAAGTTGCCGTGAATTTATTCTTAACAGCATGAACATGAGTTTAATAATTCTAAGTTAAGAAATGTAATTAATTTAACACAGTTATGTCATCTTGATTAAAATCATCTTTTGAAATCGTGCATTGAAACTTTTATTTTCTCTTTATTTATTTTACTTAGTTAAAAATCTTAGTTTTTAATCACTTCCTCAAATCAAAATATTTTTCTTCACCTAAGTATTTTAAATTGCATTAATAAATAATTCTTTTCACAGTCCCTGTGGGTATGATAACTCTACATTTGCTTGTCACTTTATTATTTTTTGCAATTGTGTACACTTGCACATTTTTGTCGTTCCAAGTTTTTGGCACCATTGCCGAGGACTGTTTTAAAAGACATTATTTGTGAAATTGTTAATTTTGCATTTTGGTCTATTTTTGTTTTGTTAAATTTTAATTCCATTTTTTATGTTTGTTTCAGGTGTTTATGAATATTGATCAAATTATTGACTTACTCTCCTTAGACCCTGAAATTGAAAGGACTTTCTAACAAAGGAGAAGACAAGCGAACCAAAGAAGGATCGAAGATATGAATTTTGAAAATCCAAACCGAAATCTGGAAGGAACATTCGCTTATAGTACTCACAATTCGATCTTTGAAGCCAATGATAGAAACTGTGCCATTCGATAGTATGCCATTCCTCTATTCAACAAGCTCAATCCGAGTATTAGAAGATCCAAAAATCGAGGTACAACAATTCGACCTGAAGTCAGTTGATCGTGATTTTTCATGATAAGTTTTATAAATTTATAATTAATCGTTCTTGAAACTAACTATTATCACGACGTAGGCAAGTGTACCTATCGAACAGTAGTATAGCTTTAGCAAGAACGGATTGTCGAACCCAAAGGAACTAAAAGTACTAGTATTAACTGTCTTTTTATTATCTAGCCTAAAAATAAAAGGGTTTGTTTTAATTAACTAATTAACTAAACTAAGAAATCACAAAAAATAGAAGTGGAAATTACTTTTGGAAAAACGATTGATTTAAGACAATGTAACACCCTGATTTTGGGCTTAGTCGGAATAGTGGTTTCGGGACCACAAATCTGAGATAGAAATAATTATTTTATGATTATTTTGATGCCTATGATATGATTACATGATTGTGTGAAAATTTCGTGAAGAAATTCTATATATAAAGTGCTTAATTTGAAGTTAGGGACTAAATTGAATAAGTTGCAAAACTTGCATTCTAGAAGTTTCTAGTATGAAATTGCTTTGAAATATTAATTAAGAGGTCTTAAATAGAAATTTGACCAATTTCTAAGTTTATGGACAAAAAAATTGGACATGGATGGAATTTTTGAAAGTTTAGTAAGTAAGGGCATTTTGGTCATTTGGATATTAAATGAAATAAAATGGGAAAAATAACACAAAAATGATCATCTTCTCCATAAGTTGCTGCCGAATTTTTCTCTCCACCATAACTAGGGTTTCAACACTTTTAAGCCTTGATTATAAGTGATTTCTATGCCCGTTTTTAATGTTCTTTACATTTTTGAAATCCTCGTAGCTCGGTTTACCTATTCCTACCAATATTTTGAGCTAGGTTTTATATTTAAAAATTTACCCATGGATGATATGTATGAATTTTGATGTTTTATGGTAGAATATGAAGTTTGAGATTGTGTTAAACAACTTTTGCTAAGTGATTTTTCGTAAAAACGAGTAAAATGGCATAATCGGTAAAAATACCTAATGTTCATAAATACATGTTAGAGTGAGATTTTGATGTTGCCATAGAAGGGAAAAATGATTAGTATGTCATAAAACACAAGAAAATAGGATGAAGTTTAATTTCCGAGTCTTGGGGCAAAAGTGCAAATATGCAAAAGTTTAGGTGTCAAAATGCAAATTTGTAAAAATATGATTTTTAGACCCATATGAATAGTGTGATTAATTATTAGGCTAAATGTGATATTATAGATCAAGGAAATTAAGATTTGGGCTTAAATCGAGAAAATACAAGGTTATAGACTAAAATGATAAATTGCCGTTTTTTTTTTGGATTGAGGTAAGCTCATGTGATTTAATAAGCCTATTATTCATGTTATTATTGTTATACATGAAATATATCTTGCTATGAAGTGCATTGAATTATCATGCATAAATGTGATTTCTATGATTATGGATATTATGAGCAATTGTAAGTTCATATGATTTTTATTAATGTAATGTGTAATTTAATGTTATTGCCTTGAGATGTAAGTTTATATGTAAGTAATACATCAATTTTACTTGTATTATGAGATTTTATAATAGTATTGGAAATATGTTTGTTGATAATTACTTGATTGGTGAAATTGTTGGAAAAAAGAGAGAAATCCCAGTTGAACCTTCAGAAAGATTGGATGATACAGATGGTATGTAGCTAGGTCACATGTATGGTGCTGAGTGCACATCATGTGTACAAGAGAGCTACGAGACATTATGATGTAGCTAAGTCACATGGGTGATACTATGTGTACATCATGTAGACAAGCGAGCTACGGGATATATGTAGCTAGGTCGCATGCGTGGTTCCAAGTGAAGGACACCATGTAGACAAGAGAGCTACGCAATAAACTGGCTCGGTCACATGGGTGGTACTAAGTGTTCACCATGTGTACAAGAGAGCCGAACTATATGATGGGTGGAGCTATGTGCTGAAACCACCAAGTATCGAGGATTGATTCGAAGTGTTCAACGGGAGACTTACTATGTATTGCTTTGTGAGTTTTGTGATGAATAAATGCAGGAACTTGGTTATGTGATTAATGTGTTCATTAAGTAACCGGGATGTGGTAAGGTTATAAACAAGTAAGTTATACATGAGGATGATTTTATGGTGATCTTGTAATCATGGGCCTATACTTGTGATGTATGAGATGTGGTGAAAATGATTTGTGATATGTATGTTAAAATGAGGTTAATACAAAGAAAGTGTGAAAGAGTGAATTAGCAATAAAACTGTTTTGGGACAGTAGCAGTGACATGACTTTGAAAAAAATCACCAAAAATAGTAGGAAATTAATTAGAGGCCGAATGAGATATGAAATTAAATCCTAATGAGTCTATTTTCATATAAAAGAAACAGAGCAAGTAAAGGAATTCTATATTTTGAGATATTTATATTTCTGTGAGACTTGTTCATAATGATTACGTGATCCCCTGTTCTGACTTTGAAAAATCCTTACAAATTGTACAAAAATAATTAAGAAATATAGTTTATTTTCCTAGATTCCTTATTGAGTCTAGTTTTAAATGAAACAAATTTCATGGCTATTTGACTCTTGTACGGGGAGAAAATTAATTTGTAGTGAACAGATGTCAGATCAGTCTAGCTGTATAACAGGGGAAACTTTAACTAATAAACTGTACTAATTGAATGGACTAAAAATTCTATAAAAATTTTATTAAGAAGTGATATGATTCTAGTTTCTGGGAAAATTTACGGATCTTAAATTGGAGTTCCGTAGCTCCGAATATAAATAAGTTAATGACTGTGACTCGGGAAAACAGCTTAGCTGGAATTTGAATAAATAGAAAGAATATGAAAATAGCATTGCTTATTATTTTCATGCGAGCTTATTAAGCGTAAAGCTTACTTCCTCCTTTCCATTTTTTTTTAGTTTGTCAGGTCAGCTCAGGGGTTGTAGATCGTCGGAGGCAGCATCACACTATCAAGTCATTATCCTTGGAGTATTGGCAAGTATATGTTAAATATTTTCATGTGAGTGGCATGTATAGGAAGTTTGTTACATGTCATGTATTATTATTATGATTTGGCTTATGTATTGGCCTACATCGAGCTATTGTATATGGCCATGAGATGTGACATTTATTCATTGTGGTTTGTAAGTTTTAATTTTGGGCAAAAACTTGGTGACTCGATTTTATATGTTTGTGAATGTTTAAGTCCGGTAACGCCTCGAACCCTGTCCCGGAGTTGGATACGGGTGAAGGG
This sequence comes from Gossypium anomalum, assembly GCA_025698475.1. Lineage (NCBI taxonomy): Eukaryota > Viridiplantae > Streptophyta > Magnoliopsida > Malvales > Malvaceae > Gossypium > Gossypium anomalum. Next base: position 26,304,087 of record CM046958.1, on the reverse strand, counting down.
TGTTACATTTAGTGGTATCAGAGCAAAAGTTTAGTCGGTTCTCGGACTAACCTAACATGTGAAAAAGTCTAGCTATATATGCCATGGATCTGTGATAGTGTGATGTCTTCCGACGCGTATGAGAACCGTCTTGTTTAGACAGAGGTACTCTCCAACCGAGTTGCACCAACCATGTTTAATGTGATGCAAAGATAATTGAGTAAATTACGATTATGATAAGTTTAGATACAGAAATGTATGAAAAAAGGTTTATAATATTTTAATACAAATAAAAATGTCATTGCCCTGATTGGACGTTGAATGTTGATGAATGTCAATGATATTTTTTTATGAGATAAAGGATTATAATGAAATGAACTTATCTATGTTAAATTGTTTGGACTGAATTATATGATTGTAAGGATATGTATATAATAATGCACGAAATGAAAGTGGTGATTGTGATGCAAATAACTATGTTTGTTTGGCCCTTATACGATGTCATGAGAATGATTTGTTTGATTAAATGAATGGGTAAGTAAAGCTATCCAGAAAACATAGAATGCATGTATAAGTATACTTTTCTAAACGGGATAACTGGAAAATTGGTGTAAACCAATATGAATGATGCATTACCTGAATGAATGACACGATTTTGACGATGTTGCTATGATGATGAAAGTTGTGTCATATGTATATGTATAAGAAAGACGAGTCAGAGGCCCTATAACCCCTCCTTCTTATCGAAGTGGTGCTTATGATTGAATTTCATGAGATTAGCACTGAATAAGTTTCCGCTTGAAAAATCAAAGAGTTCAGTGATAGAATAGTTATAAGTATGATTAGAGATTAAGAATGAATTGATAAGTAAAGTCAGAGCTAGAAAAGTATCAGGTTGCCATAAAGATTATTGGAATTATACACTGTTCTAGTTAGAGAAGAAATTTACTTTTGTAAATCGAATTACTCAGGTACAAGGTCGAGAAAAGTGTAAATCAAAATTTATTCAGACCTGGTCTTCTTTAGCGAAAGGTCTAATATGAAATTTGTGATGGCAAATTAGTTGTGGGAAATGATATTTGAAATCTGTAATATCTGAATGTGACAATTACGGCTGGACAAATTTTAGCATTAGGGTTTTTTTTTTAATTTTCTGTGTAAGGATTTGACAACAGTAAAGACATAAGTGATAAAAGCGTGAGTCTCAAACGATATGGTGGATTACTTCTCTCAAATAAGTCAATTATAATTAATGACTTCAATTGAGATATTTTGGTTATTTGAACTAATGCAATTGAGATGGTTTTAGTTAGCGTAATGAATGAATAGTAAAGGATTAATGGAAATGTCATTCACTGGTGATTAAGATCGACTTGAGTGTTCAATCAGTGTGAATTATTTATTTGAAATATTTCATGTGACAATTATGTCAGTATTATTTTTCTCAAGTTTGATAATAGAATTTCATTTCTGTACGGATAAAAGGCAAATATTCTGAACGAGAAATGTATATCTCTTAAAAAAAATTGATATGAGTAAAAACTACTACGAATGATGAGGTTTTCATCTTGTGAAAGCTAAAAAGTTTATTACATGTTGGTAAAGTTTGAACAGATGAGAATATTATTAACTGGAATGTCTGAGCTGGACTAGTCTGCATTGAGAAAAAACTTCCTGATTTTTATGGTAATGTACTGTTGTATGAATTGTGATGTGTTTCAAGACAATAAGGTAATGTGATAGTATAGAGCATTCGATGCCACAGAAAATCTAAATTGTTAATGGGGTTAAAGCCGAGCATCAGGATATACCAGAATTATCTTCTCCAAGATTGATATTAGGATGGAAATGAGAAATTAAAGAGATGTATTGGAGGCACTACCTGAGTGAAGGTACTTTATTATCGAGTATGAGATTGAGAAATCTAAGTGAAGACCATTTTCTTGGTAAGATTTTCGGGGACGAAAATCCCTAAATGGGGGAAAGTTGTAACACCCTAATTTTGGGCCTAGTCAGAATAGTAGTTTTGGGACCACAAATTCGACATAGAAATAATTATTTTATGATTATTTTGAGGTCTATGATATGATTACATGATTGTGTGAAAATTTCGTGAAGAAATTCTATATATAAAGTGCTTAATTTGAAGTTAGGGACTAAATTGAATAAGTTGCAAAACTTGCATTCTAGAATTTCTAGTATGAAATTGCTTTGAAATATTAATTATGAGGTCTTAAATAGCAATTTGACCAATTTCTAAGTTTATGGACAAAAAATTGGACATGGATGGAATTTTTGAAAGTTTAGTAAGGGCATTTTGGTCATTTGGATATTAAATGAAATAAAATGGGAAAAATAACGCAAAAATGATCATCTTCTCCATAAGTTGCTGCCGAATTTTGCTCTCCACCATAGCTAGGGTTTCAACACTTTTAAGCCTTGATTGTAAGTGATTTCTATGCCCGTTTTTAATGTTCTTTACATTTTTGAAATCCTCATAGCTCAGTTTACCTATTTCTACCAATATTTTGAGTTAGGTTTTATATTCAAAAATTTACCCATGGATGATATGTATGAATTTTGATGTTTTATGGTAGAATATGAAGTTTGAGATTGTGTTAAACAACTTTTGCTAAGTGATTTTTCGTAAAAACGAGTAAAATGGCATAATCGGTAAAAATACCTAATGTTCATAAATACATGTTAGAGTGAGATTTTGATGTTTCCATAGAAGGGAAAAATGATTAGTATGTCATAAAACACAAGAAAATAGGATGAAGTTTAATTTCTGAGTCTTGGGGAAAAAGTGCAAATATGCAAAAGTTTAGGGGTCAAAATGAAAATTTGTAAAAATATGATTTTTAGACCCATATGAATAGTGTGATTAATTATTAGGCTAAAAGTGATATTATAGATCAAGGAAATCGAGATTTGGCCTTAAATCGGGAAAATACAAGGTTATGGACTAATTGGCTGGACTAAAAATTCTAGAAAAATTTTAGTAAGAAGTGATATGATTCTAGTTTCTGGGAAAATTTACGGATCTTAAATTGGAGTTCCGTAGCTCCGAATATAAATAATTTAATGATCTGTGACTAGGGGAAAACAAATTAATTGGAATTTGAATAAATAGAAAGAATATGAAAATAGCATTGCTTATTATTTTCATGCGGGCTTACTAAGCGTAAAGCTTACTTCCTCTTTTCCATTTTTTTTAGTTTGTCAGGTCAGCTCAGGGGTTGTAGATCGTCGGAGGCAGCATCACACTATCAAGCCATTATCCTTAGAGTATTGGCAAGTATATGTTAAATATTTTCATGTGAGTGGCATGTATAGGAAGTTTGTTTCATGTCATGTATTATTATTATGATTTGGCTTATGTATTGGCCTACATCGAGCTATTGTATATGGCCATGAGATGTGGCCTTTATTCATTGTGGTTTGTAAGTTTTAATTTTGGGCAAAAACTTGGTGACTCGATTTTATATGTTTGTGAATGTTTAAGTCCGGTAACGCCTTGAACTCTGTGCCGGAGTTGGATACGGGTGAAGGGTGTTACAGACAATACCCAAGGAAAAATCCACCTGGACTTCACATGTTATTTTGACTCCGAATCGGACTATTTATTCATTTAACTTGTTCCGTAGAAATCCTGACTTATGTTATTATCCCTGTTCAAGACAAATAACATCTAACCCTAGGTTGAATAATTGAAATCTCTTCCTAATTAACACCCTAAGGTTGCATTAACTCCATCTATGGATCCCCTTATTAGGTTTCACCCTAATCTGACAAAATCTTGTCACCCTATCTCTAGGCGTGCAATCAACTCCGCTTAATTATGACAATAATATTCTTAGATAGGGACTATTCATTCTCCAAATAAGAGCATTAACTTGAATCAATATCCTGAAATATCAAAACAAGAATTAAGAACACATAATTAAGAACAAGTTAAATATTTATCATACAATTCAAAAAATAATAACAAGATTCGTCTTAGGTTTCATTCCCCTTAGGTACTTAGGGGGTTTAGTTCATAACTAAATCGGAAAACATCTCAGAAGAGTAATGAATACAAAACATAAAGAAAACCCAAAACTCTTGAAGGGAAATTGAGGAGAGATCTTCAGTCTTATGATGAATCCGGCTTCTGAGATGGATCAGTTGGCTTTCTTGGAGTAATTCCTTGCTCCCTACTCTTCATCTCCCCTTTAGTCCTCCTCTAGGGTGTTTAAATAGGCTTTAGAATGTCTAAAACCCCTCAAACTGGCCCTTTTTCGAATAGAACTTAACTAGGGCTCGGCAGGGACATGTTCGTGTGTGATTACTTTAGGCCATGGTCAAGGCTGAGAGATCAACACGCCTGTGCTGAGGTTGTTTTAGGCCGTGTTCGAGCCTATTAGAATGGCATGGGCGTGTGTTCTGCCCATATGAGGAAGTCCAGGCCGTGTTGTTTTCCCACGTTGGCCCATTTTTTCTATTTTTGGCTCGTTTCTTGTTCTTTTTTCTCTCCTATGCTCACCTAAGTATAAAACATGAAATTAAAGGATTAGGAGCATCAAATTCACCAAATCTAAGGAGAAATCATTCATAAATGTGTTAAGCATGGGATAAAAATATGTATAAATTACGGTTTATCAAATACCCCCACACTTAAGCGTTTGCTTGTCCTCAAGCAAAATCCTCAATTCACAATTAAGAATTCCTTTTTCTCAACTTATAATTCCTATCAATAATATCTCAAACTAATCCATAAGTAATCATACATTGAGAATTCAACTAGAAGAACATTAAAGTTTCAAACATTCCAAGTTGAGCATTTAATCATGAAAAATATAGGCATCTCCCCTTATTTAAATATTCACCTTTGATTCAAAATCTCACAAATTTTAACATCCTCACTAAAGATTCACTCAAATCACTCAAAGTGTTTAAGGATAATGAATGTAGCACTCAACAGTCATTATGAAAAGTTATTACCATAGGTTTGCATGAAAATCAAGTCTCCACCACTATAAATTGAGATGATACATCAGTCAAAAGGTCTTTAGAGGGTTCTAACGACGTTTGGTTAGGGGGTGTGGTCACAAGCTAAAAGAAAAGGTTAGAATCGAGATTGAATTGAAAAATTACTTAACTAAAAAAAATATTTAATCATCACTTACGTACAACAAAGCTTCTTCTCAGAATATGGAATTTAAATACTTTAGTTCAAAAATAAAAGATCGCTACTAATATGTATATATATATATATATATATTAAGAACAGGTTAAATAACAAGACTAACTATTAAGAACAAGACATAGCTAAGTAATTTATTCAAATCAAATCTCGACAAAAATAGGGATCAAATTAATTGAGGGGATTTCAACAATAATTAGTTAAGGGTTAATATTGGGGATAAATCAAGGAATGGCTTGTTAGGCTTAAAGGGGTTTACTAATGGTTAATTGTGAAGGTAGGCTTTTCATGGCATGAGTGGGTTAATCCTAAGTCCTCTATCATCTTGACATATCAAATCAAATGGTGTGGTCTTGACATGCATAATCAAGCAAGTTCTAGAATAACAATTCGATATTGAATCACTCAAGCAATAATAAAAGTGAGCATGAAAGAAATAATAGATGCTCTTTAAAGGCTCAAAATCTTACAAAAATTATGGCTTTTTGATGTTCCAAACTATGGATTTTAATTCAAGGTAATACCTAAACTTGGGAAAACATCCTAAAATTTTAACTTCTTAAAAATCAACTTATCATGCTTAATTCTCTAATGTCTTAAAGTTTAAATAATCAATGCATGAATGCCTATGTTTTAATTCAATATATATCAATAAAAATCATAATTTAATCAAAATTCATCCTAAAAATGATATGAAAGATTCACAAGAGAACAAGAAAAAATTTAGGGATTTTTCTGATAGTGATATAATTTACCCCCCCACACTTAAGATGTACATTGCCCTCAATGTACAAAGATAAAGTTAGTGGAAAATATATATATATAAGATCATAAGATAGGGAGAGAAGTGAAACTTCCTCAGTGTTAAATGAATGAACTCCCTAGTTTGGAGTTATATAGAGTGGAGGAGGATACTCCGGTGGTGGTAGAGGTTGGGTTCCACAAGTGCTGCGCCAAAAGAATATTATATCTCGTGGTCGAGTAGGGCATGGCAGTCGTGGAGAACCTTTTCCAGTGGAGTTTGAGGTTCCTAAGTAATTGTGAGCTTTGTAGCTCTTTATAACTGTGATAAAATCAGGAACTTTTTTAGGAATATAGAAAAGAATAATTACTCATAATGATATAGCCGAGAATAAAATTTGTTTATAAATCCTAAAAATAAAATAGTATCAAAAAGGAAATAAAATGAAAAGTTAAAAGTGAAAATAATAAGAACATTGCTAAATAAAAATAAAAATAAAAATAAAGATAAAGTAAAATAAAATATTTAAACATAATCATCGCCGGATGGTTTGCGAGGTGGCGGTGGCGATGAGATGTGGAGGTGCTGACAAATCTGCTGTAGAGTAGAATCAATGTTATCAAATCACTGAAAAAACTACTGCTCAAATCGAGTGAGGCACTCAGAGATGTTAGAATATGAAGCCGTCGCATGAACTGGCCGATAGGTGGGTGGTGGCTGAGACGGTAGGTCCTCGTGCTGTGGAAGGACATCATCAGTAATGTCCTCAGGGGCCTCCTCCTCGGTTGATTGGGCTAGACGATATTGAGGTGCTTTTCGATCATCCTCATACTTAGCATGCTCGAGATGCCTTGTGGAGACATCTGGCCAATGAGGGTAAGGGAGGATTCTTGTGCCGTTGTGTTGAGGAGCCCGAAGTGCCGAGCCAGTCGAGTCACATAGGGTCCAATAGAGATGACCCCCTTCCGATTCCACTCCATCTGATGACAAATGGCTAAGGCGATAAAATAGGTAAGGTCGAAGACGTGCCCTACGACATACACCATAAGAAGTACACATCGTGAGTGTTGACGATGCCGGTGCTCTCTTTCTGCCCTGTCAAAGTGCGACCTAAAATAGAATGTAGATACCTTAAGGATGGAGGGAGAGCCGATGCCTTTGAACGACTAGGGTCGTAGGTGGCCGAACGTGGTATTCAAGTGTCCCAGCACCGTGAAGGAGAACGATGAATGTGGCGGTTGAGAGCGTGAAGGTCATTCTCTTCCTTGAACTCCTCCGTGCAGAGGGCCAATGCGGTGCCGAACTCCGGGACGCTTAACTGGCGGACTAACCTGTCGAGGCGAAATTAAACTGTGCCAGGATCATCATAGTTGGTCATTATGGTTTGAAGATGGAACGTTGAGCAGAGTTCCATCGTGAGCTCGAGATACGTCGGCTCGATGATCCCAAAGAAAAGGTCCCATGGGTCGGTGGTGAGGAGGGCCCGAATCGCATCAGCTAGTTGGACTTGTTCTAGCGCGGTCTAGTCTATGCAGCGGCCCACACCTAAAGGTCAGACTCGAAGTATCTACGGTTTTGGTTGGCTTAGTCCTCATGACTTGCCGTTGATAATTATTCAGTGACATCTCTTCTATAAATTCATAAGCATCTTTAGGTGTTTTATTATTGATAGTCCCACCAGCGGCTGCGTCAACCATTTGTCTAGCCGAGGGATTCAAGCCACTGTGGAAGGTTTGAACCTATAACTAGAGTGGTAACCCATGGTGAAGGCATCTTCTTAAAAGGTCCTTGTATCTCTCCCATGCATCGTAGAATGTTTCTCAATCCATCTGCACAAAGGAGGAAATATCATTACGTAATTTCACCGTTTTAGCTGAAGAAAAATACTTTAATAAAATTTTTTCGGTCATTTGTTCCCAAGAAGTGATAGATCCTCGTGGTAACGAGTTCAACCATAGTTTAGCTTTATTCCTTAACAAAAAATGGAATAACCGAAGACGGATGGCATCATCAGAAACACCATTAATTTTAAAAGTGTCGCAGAATTCCAAAAAATTTGCCAAGTGAGTGTTGGGATCCTCATCCTGCAAACCATCAAACTGAACAAATTGTTGTATCATTTGAATCGTGTTAGGTTTCAGTTCAAATTATTTGCAGCAATAGTAGGCCTAACTATACTTGACTCGGGAATTAGGTTTAGCATAATCATGCATAGTAGGAGGAGCAGGATTCTAATTTACTAGGTCAGCAGCAATCGCAGGAGGTACCGAATTTTCCTAATTTTCGGCCATCTCCTTGGTTGTATTTGGAATATCGTCCTCTCGCTCTCCCTCTATGTATCTTAGGCTTCACCTTATTTCTCTTCGATTTCTGCGAGCTGTGTGATCGATTTCTTTGTCAAAAAGTAATAGTCCCGACGGGATTATTCTAGTCATAAACTATAAGAACCTGCCAGAAGAAAGAAAAATAAAATTTAGTAATGAAAACTAAACAAAAATTTAAATTGTAGTAAAAGTAAATGGCTAAAGTAATAAAAATCGAGTGTTCCTAATATCTTAGTTCCCCTGCAGCGGCGCTAAAAACTTGATCGTGATTTTCCGTGATAAGTTTTATAAATTTATAATTAACCATTCTTGAAGTTAACTATTATCACGACGTAGGCAAGTGTACCTATCGAACAGTAGTATAGCTCTAGCAAGACCGAATTGTCGAACCCAAAGGAACTAAAAGTACTAGTATTAACTGTCTTTTTATTATCTAGCCTAAGAATAAAATGGTTTGTTTTAATTAACTAATTAACTAAACTAAGAAATCACAGAAAATAGAAGTGGGGAATTACTTTTGGAAAATGATTGATTTAAGACAATACCCAAGGAAAAATCCACCTAGACTTTACTTGTTATTTTGACTCCAAATCGGACTATTTATTCATTTAACTTGTTCCGTAGAAATCCCTGAGTTATGCTATTATCCCTATTCAAGACAAATAACGTCTAACCCTAGGTTGAATAATTGAAATCTCTTTCTAATTAACACCCTAAGGTTGCATTAACTCCATCTATGGATCCTCTTATTAGGTTTCATCCTAATCTGGCAAAATCTTGTCACCCTATCTCTAGGCGCGCAATCAACTCCGCTTAATAATGACAAAGTTACTCTTAGATAGGGACTATTCATCCTCCAAATAAGAGCATTAACTTGAATCAATATCCTGAAATATCAAAACAAGAATTAAGAACACATAATTAAGAACAAGTTAAATATTTATCATACAATTTAGAAAATAATAACAAGATTTGTCTTACGTTTCATTCCCCTTAGGTATTTAGGGAGGTTTAGTTCATAACTAAATAGGAAAACATCTCAGAAGAGTAATGAATACAAAACATAAAGAAAACCCAAAACTCCTGAAGGGAAATTGAGGAGAGATCTTTAGTCTTGATGATGAATCCAGCTTCTGAGATGGATCAATCGGTTTTTTTGGAGTAATTCCTTGCTCCCTACTCTCTTTCTCCCATTTAGTCCTCCTCTAGGGTGTTTAAATACGCTTTGGAATGCCTAAAAGCCCTCAAACTGGCCCTTTTTCGAATAGAACTTAACTAGGGCTCGGCAGGGACACGTCCGTGTGCGATTACTTCATGCCGTGGTCAAGGCTGAGAGATCAACACGCCCATGCTGAGGTTGTTTTAGGCTGTGTTTGAGCATGTTAGAATGGCACAGGCGTGTTTTCTGCCCTTGTGAGGAAGTCCAGGCCGTGTTGTTTTCCAACATCTGCCCATTTTCTCTGTTTTTGGCCCGTTGCTCGTTCTTTTCGCTCTCCTATGCTCACCTAAGTATAAAACATGAAATTAAAGGATTAGGAGCATCAAATTCACCAAATCTAAGGAGAAATCATTCATAAATATGTTAAGCATGGGATAAAAATATGTATAAATTAATGTTTATCGTCGGTCATGTTCCAAATGTTGCAAAATATGGGTCAATTTGGTGGGATTCATACTGAAGATCCACATCTTCATCTTCAACTATTCATGGAAGTGAGTGACTCATTTAAACTAGCTAGGGTTATCGAGGATGCCTTGAGACTGAGATTATTTCCATACTCCTTAAGAGATAGAGCACGAGCGTGGTTGACCTCCCTACCGTCTAGTTCCATAACTACATGGCAAGAGTTGGTTGAACGTTTCTTAATGAAATATTTCCCTTCATCTTTAACCACTAAGATTCGAAATGAAATCACTTCATTTCAACAACTTGACAAAGAATCTTTATATGAGGCATGAGAGCGATTCAAGGAGTTATTATGAAAGTGCCCTTATCACGGCATCCCTTATTGCGTTCAAATGGAGACTTTCTATATTGGTCTTAATATTCATACTAGAATGATGGTGGATATTTCAACAAATGGAGCCCTTCTTTCTAATTCTTATAATGATGCTTAAAAAATTATTGAAAGAATTGCTAGCAATAACTATCCGTGGCCAACCGAGCAGCCTTAGGAAGACGAGTAGCAGTAATACATGAAGTTGATACGCTTACTTCTTTCGCAGCCCAGGTATCCTCTATGTCTTCTACACTTAAGAACATAACTGTTAATGGTTTCAATGGTAACCTAATAGGTCAGCAACCGAACTAGTTCGAGGATATTTCTTGTGAATACTGTAGAGATGGCCATTTCTTTGAAAATTACCCATCGAATCAAGAGTAGAAATATTACATGGGAAATAAAAATTTGAATGGTCCGCAGTCAAATTCTTACAACTCTTCATGGCAGAATTATCCAATTTCTTCACGGAGTAATCAATGGGTGGACCACAACGACTCTTCTATGTCATTTTGACCAAATTATACGCCAAAATATGTTCAACAAGTGCAACAACCCACACCAACTGAATCTTTATGTAATCTTGAGAATTTGCTGAAGGCGTACATAGCAAAGAATGATGAACTAATCCAAAGCCAAGTAGCAACATTGAAGAATTTAGGAAACCAAATGGGACAGCTAGCCAATGAGCTTAGAAGTAGACCCCAAGATATTTGGTCGAGTGATACAAAAAATCTGAGAAGCATGGGCAAAGAGCATTGCTAAACCGTCACTTTACAAATTAGGAAGATATAGAAACCCAAAGCTGTCAAGGTTGAAGATAAGCCTATTGTAGCTCAAGGAAAAAAGGAAGTTGGACTGAGTGTTGTAACTCCTGTTCCAAAAAAGTCAAATACGGTGATCATTGACGAGGTAAACTCTAAATCAGTTGGTTCTGATTACCTAACACCCTTGTCAAACACAAAAAAATATCCACAGAAGAGTTGTCCGATTAAAGCTAAGATTCAACCACTGCCATATCCTCAATGATTCCAGAAGTAGCAAAATGATACTCAGTTGAAAGAAATATTTCATGGCAAGGTGACTTTTAATGACTTCGATGCTGCTAAATCCCCAGATATAGTTGAAGACTGCTCTACTATTTCCAAGATGGAATTAATGGCTTCTACAGAATTGGAGCTCAATTCTTTAGACAATCCGTCAGAACATATTCTACTGGAGGATGCACCAAGTGATGATGAAGACAAGGAATGTTTGGCTTGGTTAGAAGCTAATTCGAAGGAATTCACTCAAGAAGTTCCACTCGAATAATTAGAATTATCATCTCAGGAGTATACGCAACCAAAGTCATTGATTGAAGAGCCAGCTAAATTGGAACTGAAGATTTTGTCTCTTCATTTGAAATATGTATTTCGGTCTGTCTTTGACTTTACCTATCATTATTTCAGTTGAGTTCACCAAAGGTCAAGAAGAAGAGGTACTTGTTATTCTGGAAAGGCACAAGAAAGGTACTGGATGGATTATTTCACATATTCGAATCACGGGTTGGAGGATTTGTAGGAATTACAGAAAGTTAAACAAGGCCACCAGGAAAGACCATTACGGGTTTTCTTTCCCTAATAAGATGCTGGACAGATTTGATGGGAAAGAATATGATTACTTCCTAGATGGTTATGGTTGGTATGACAAATGGTCATTTGACACCACCATGGTCAATGACGATCCTGAATAAAATGGAGGGAGTTCTCTTCACTTTCTCTATCGTTATTTTATATTTTTAGTTTTTTTTCTCATTTGAATAAAATGGTAGACTTAGATAAAATTTTCTTTGGTTCATTACATTCATTAAAACTCTGTCTAGGAGATTGGGACTTAAGTGGGACCATCTGTAAGCCCTTCAGTCTTTCCTGGGAATTTAATTTAATGTAATTTTTCAAAATACAATATTTTTCTAAGTAAGCCAAAGAATTTAAGTATTTGTTTTGTTAAATAAAGGGTCAACTTTTAAACCAAGCACTAATTTCTTTGAGTTTTTTTTAGTTTATTTTTAGTACAGGAGCTTAGGATCCAAAAAGGAGCTGCCATTAGGTTTCAGACACTACTAAGAAGGGAAATATTCAACCCTTTTCCGCACAAACCTATAGCCCTTACCTTACTCCACCACCACTCCCAAGTAGCCCAATAGTGCATCTCACTTAACCCCTTAATGTTGCAGCCCTTAACTCCCTAAATCACCACCCTAAACACCTTCATTTGAAGTCACCAACTACCGTACCTAAACTATCCTTAAAACTGCCACCTTTTTCAACTCTAAACCTGACCCTTAACTATTCACCAACTTGCTATAACGCCCCAAATTTTGGGCCTAGAAGTATTAGGTTTTGAGCATAGGATTAGTTAGAAGGCTGCACATAAATGTTTGATTGTGCAAGAAAGTGACACTAATACATGTTTGCTTCAGTGGTTAAGTGTCCTGGGAAGTGTTTTGTGAAGTCTTGGGTTCAAGCCTTAGCTTGGGTAAAATTTTTGTTTTTAATGGAATAAACCGTGTCTCTAGGCAATAGGCTTTTAAATAAATGTGGGTGTTCCATGTTAGAAAGGGTCTGCTGGTCTAGGGAATAAGTGGAGTGTAACACCCCTTACCTGAGACCGTCGCCGGAGTCGAGCACGAGGTGTTACCTGGCTTAGCTTACTTATTCGGGGCATAAAAATTTGCTTTTAAAATTAATTTAGTTTCATTCATTCAATATGTCCATAAAAAGGGTCCTCGATACCCTAAAACATGAAATTGAAATGGTTCAGGAACAAATCGGAATCAATAAAAATTTTCCTATCACTTAAACAAATCAAAACAATTTATTTCATCTTTCATAAATAAATTGTCCATCTGTGTCATAGTCACTAAATAAATCATAACTTGAGTTACAAAACTGGAAATCCAAATCTGTAAATTTTCTCTGAAACTAGACTCATATATCTTCTTACCAAATTTTTCCAGAATTTTTGATCTAGCCAATTAGTACAGTTTATTAGTTAAAGTTTTTCCTATTTTAGTGTTTGGCTTCTCTGACCTCTGTTCACTACGAAGTAATTTTGTCCCCGTACAGAATTCAAATAATCATGCCGTTTATTTCTTTTAAAAGTAGACTCAATAAGGAATCTATAAATATAAATTATAACTCCTAATTATTTTTTTACAATTTTTAGTTAATTTCTAAATTAAAAATAGGGGATTCAGAAATCACTCTGACCCTGTCTCACCAAAATTTAAATATCTCGTAAAATACAACTCCTTTATTCACTCTATTTCATTCATATGAAAATAGACTCAATAATATTTAATTCTATATCTCATTAAATATATAAATCTATTTCTACTATTTTTAGTGATTTTCCAAATTCACATCATTACTGCTGTCTGATACTATTTTAAAGCTAATTTCACCTTTTTCATGATTTCCATGGAATAACTAGCATTTAGGCATACATAACACCAAATATGTCCTTGATTAGCCATTCCAATAGCTAATCATTATCAAAAATTTACATATCATTCATCAGCCATATCATAAGATCATACACACAAAATGGCTACGATGTTATACATGCCATACTCAAAATGAAACGTCTAGCTATACCAAAATAATCCTTGTGATAGTGTGCCCGGACCTCCGACGTACTTTACGATCCCTGAGGTAGCTTAAAAAAACTATAAAAAGAAGGAAAATAAAGGGGGTAGTAAGTTTGCATGCAAATAAATAACAACATTCATAAGAATTATCTTACTACTTGGCATGATACTACTTAATGCAACTTCATTAATTGTCATAGACATATTTTAAATTTCTTCACTTACTCACTTACTTAAATACTTACTTACTTAATCAAATTAATTAATAAATTTTACTTACCTTTTTCCTTATCAAGCATACATTAACATTATATACTTACCTTTGCTCTTCTAGCATGAACTTGTCTTACCTTTTTAGCATAACTTGTCTTACCTTACCTTACCTTGATATTCTCTTTAATTTTTTTTGTTGAACCACTTAGAATACTAAGGTTACATGAGTACCTTACCATTGCCATGACTTGTCATGGTCTTACGTGGTATCCTTTTGGAACTTACCATTGCCATGTCTTGACATGGTCTTACATGGTATCCTTGCCTTATGAACTCACCAATGCCATGCCTTGACATGGACTTACATGTGACCTTTGCCTTATAGTAACTTATCAATGCCATGTATTGACATGGTCTTACATGATTTCCTTGCCTTAGAAACCTTACCAATTTCCATGTCTTGGCATGGTCTTACATGGTATCTTTAAACCCTAATGTCATGACATTTGTATCCTACACATTCCTAAGGTTCAACCGGGACTTTCTGAAATTACTTCTCCGTCAATTCGTGCTTGAGTCCTCTTTGAATAATTTCATAAACTAAATATATACATGCTGGAAATTAACAATATTAACATAAAATAATAGAATATTGCATTTATTTACCGCAAACTTATCTCGAAACAAAATACGATCAACTATATCAATTTAGTCCACTATCTTTTTCTTTCCCCGGTCTAACTCTGGATTTTGTTCTTCTTGATCTATAATAAAAAAAATTTAGCTTATTACTCACATTTATTAAAACAGTCCTTGACTCAAACTTTGGCAAAATTACATTTTTGCCCCTAAACTTTTACATATTTACACTTTTGCCCCAAGGCTCGGAAATGAAACTTCATACTATTTTCCTATGCTTTATGACATGCTGATCATTTTTCCCTATGACATGCTGATCATTTTTCCCTTCTATGGAAACATCAAATTCTCACTCTAACATCTACTTATGAACATTAGGTATTTTTACCGATTATGTCGTTTTACTCATTTTCACGTAAAATCGCTTAGCAAAAGTTGTTTAACACAATTTCAAGCTTCATATTCTACCATAAAATATCAAAATAAACACATTTCACCTATGGGTATTTTTCCAAATATAAACCCTAGGTTAAATTATTGCTAGAATAAGCTTAATCAAGTTACCGGGACTCAAAAAACGTAAAGAACATTAAAAACGGGGCTAAAACGAACTTACAATCGAGCTTGGAAGCTTGAAAAACCCTAGCTATGTCTTCCTCATGTGAAATTCGGCCAAGGGGTTGAAGATGGACAAAAACTGGTTTTTAATTTTATTTTTAATTCATTTTAATAACTAAATGACCAAAATGCCCTTAATTAAAAACTATGGTGTTTTATCTTCCTTTAGGTATTTTTGTCCAAACAGTATAATGGCCTAATTACTATCCAAGGATCTCCACTTTAAAAACCCATTACTCACAAGTACTTAGTACCTTTGTGGACTAGAACACACATTTTACAACTTTTGCAATTTAGTCCTAAATATCAAATTAGACCCCCTATCGATAAAACTTCTATACGAAATTTTCACACAATCATGCAATCATGCCATAGACCTTAAAATGATAATAAAATAATTTTTTTCTACCTCAAATTTGTAGTTTCGCAACCATTATTCTGTTTAGGCCCTATTTCGGGATGTTACATGGCGTGTTACCTATGCCTGAGGACTGAGGTTCGAGTCTTGGTGGGTGCAGTGGAGTGTTTTATTTTGCTGCCAATGTCGTGGGAGTGTTCTACATTGACCAAAACTCTAAAGAGTTTGAAAGGGATTCAAATTGGATGGTTGAGAGAGTGGAGGAGGAATTTGAGGAGTGAATCAAGGGATTGGGGGAGTACTGGTGCCGAAATTGGTTTCTTCCTCAAAGATTTCGATTTGGCTCTTGTGCTCTCAACTTTCGGTCACCTATTCTCTCCCTGGTTGAATTCTTTTGTTTCCGTTTTCACTTTTCTTCCCTCTTCTTCTCTTCTCTCTTCCTCAAGCCCTTTTTCTTTCTTTAACAATTTTGCTCTTGGTTTGTTCTGTTCCTTACACATACCTTAACTGCTCTTTCCCTTCTTGGTCAATTCTGTTGACGTCATTATCATCAAGTTGCTGTCCCATTATTGTTTCCTTCCCTTCTTCCATTGCCGTATACTAAATTTTGCTACTGTACCAATTTGTTTCCTGGCTTCGCCCTTAGTGAGTACCCATTGTTTTCTTTGTCGTCTCACTACTGATTTCTTGTGGTTTCTCTCATTGGCCGAACATTCTCTTATTTTTACTTTCTCCCTTTACTTCTTTTTGTCGAATCTGTTCTTGCTCTTGCGTTGAACTCCTGTTTTTCGTGGGTTCAGTAAGTCTTTTGGTAAGGGGGAAGAAGTATGCTCCAATTGATTTGGGAAACATTTCATTTGATTAAGTTATGTTAAGGTTCTAATCTTTTTTTGTGTCAAATATTATTTTAACAGCATCAAATCATGTTGAACTTGGCTTACCTGAAGAGTGGTAGGCTACATCGGTTGAAACAATGGGAGTAAGTAACATTAAATGTTGTCGCTTAGGGATTGTTTTGGTATTGTTGGTTCTAAGCATGATTAACTTTGGACATGGAATTTTCCTTTGTTTTAGGTGTGCTTCATCTCAAGAGGGGGTTACGAATCTAGAATCCTAACAGGTGTGTAAAGACACTGCCCTAATTGTAAATCGGCAAAAGCCGAAATAAGTGACCGTCGACGCTACACGGGTGTACGCTCACTCGTATGGTAGTCCGTATGCCTAAACATGGGCGTATAATCGTTGAGCCTGGCCATGAGCGATTTCATGGGCTAAGGTCGTATCGGGCCATATTGGGCCGAAATGGGCCGTGTGGGCCCCACGAGCATATGGGCCCCACACGGGTAAACCGCATAGACGTGTGGAAAATATTAGGCCAGGCTATGTAATCCACACGGCCAAGGCCATTTCTGGGCGATGTGGGCCATATGGACGTGTGGGCCCACATGGGCCCGTAGTATGGGCCTTGGGCCCATTTTCACTATTTAACTATTAAGGTTGCACAGGTCGCTCGAGACGACTGTGTACCTACTGTTGGGTAGGTAAATTTTCCTAGACCCTTATATATGATAGAATGACAATTTTGCCCTTATATGATAAGATGACTGTTTTGCCCCTATGTGATGTATATATATATTTGTGCGTGTATGACCATATTTTTAGCATGGTATTTAAACTGTAATGGATACATGTATAATTCTATGATATGACATGACATGATTGTATGATGCATTGCATGGGGATGGGTTTATACTAATCAGAGGAAGTGTACTGAAAGGCTTCGAGCTTAAATTACTGGCAGCCCAGCTGCATATTACTGTATAATGCCACAACCAATGCTAACTCTATAGTGTAGGGATGGGTGGATTGATTATATCCCCACATGGAGTGAAGGGTTGGACGAAGTTGGAGTGTAGAGGCTGGATGGGTAGGACTTATATACTGTTTAAATTGTTACTGCACTGCTTATTGTTACTGTAATGGGCCAAGGCCCAAACACATGACTGTTTCTTCATTGAGATGGGCTAAAGCCCAAACTGATATTGTCACTGTTATTAAAAAGGACTTAGGCCCAGAATGTGCTTATTTTCTGACTGTTTGCTTATATGGGATTACACACTATGTTTTCATAACTCACCCATCTGTTTATCTGTACAGGTAATCCCCAGCCTTAGGCGGACCGGTGCTGCGAAAGACTCAAAGGTGGCAACACAATCACACGTACTTCCGTATTTGATCTTTAAATTATAAGTAATTTTATTTTGGGTAATTTTTATTGTAATAAGGCCTCTTTGGTTTTTATTTTTAATTTGGGTTTTTAATTTTCTTTGGTTATAACTCCTAGTATTAGGAACTCGAGTTTTAAAAAGAAACAACGTTTTTACAAAGTAAATGCAAGGACGCAATTGTTTTAGAAAGCATCCACTATAAATTGATATCTTGACATTCAAAAAGTCTTTAAAGTAAATACCTTTTGATTGGGACGCAAGTAAAATGAATAAAACGTTTTAAAATCATCATTAAGATCACACAACGAAGATAAATATGGAAAGGGTTTTTCAACGATATCACACTTTGCGAAAAACACTTCAATGTGACATCGCCAGATTCAACCATAACGTCCAGGCCGAGTTTGGGGTGTTACATTTAGTGGTATCAAAGCCGAGTTGCAAAACTCGGCTGTGGATTTGGGTTTCTTTTAAAAACTTGGAATTTCTAAAATAACTGTTTCAAATGATTTGAAGTATTTTGAAATGTTTCATTGAATGTGTGGTACACCGAGTCTCTGCGCCGATCCTTTAAGTTTTCTTTGAAAATTGTATTTTGATTTTGACTGAAACTGCCACAGATAGGACTACTGTAGGTAGTATACCGTACTGCAAACTCTTTAGTAGTGTATATTGAAACTGTAGTAAACCGGTAGACACCGATAGACACTGAGTTGTGCGGAAATAAAACTTTATACTTTTGATATTATCTTCATAAAATATCTATTAATAAACAACTAGAGCTGTAAACTGATCTGCATAAAACTATTAATACAGATAAATGTGATTAGACAATGAGCATAAGAGGTATTCGCGGACGGGGTTCAAGAGGTCGTGGTAGAGACCGTAGAGGGGCTCGAGCTGGATCCTCGTCATCTAGAAATATGCCTAATCTGGATACGAGTAAGACGCCAGTGTCACTCACTACTGTGGCTGGGGACGATAAACCCTGTCTCTAAGCAGTATACTTTTAAATAAATGTGGGTGTTCCATGTCAGAAGGGCCTGCTGGTCTAGGAGATAAGTGGCATGTCACTTATGCCTGAGGACTGAGATAAGTGGCATGTCACTTATGCCTGAGGACTGAGGTTCGAGTCCTGGTGGGCGCAATGGAGTGTTTTATTTTACTGCCAGTACCGTGGGAGTGTTCTGCTTTGACCAAAACTCTGAGTTTGAAAGGGATTCAAATTGGATGGTTGAGAGAGTGGAGGAGGAATTTGAGGAGTGAATCAAGGGATTGGGGGAGTAGTGGTGTCGAAATTGGTTTCTTCATCAAAGATTTCGGTTTGGCTCTTGTGCTCTCAACTTTCAGTCACCTATTCTCTCCCTAGCCGAATTCTTTTGTTGTCGTTTTTACTTTTCTTCCCTCTTATTCTCTTCTCTCTTCCTCAAGCCCTTTTTCTTTCTTTGACAATTTTGTTCTTGGTTTGTTCTGTTCCTTAGCCGTACCTTAACTGCTCTTTCCCTTCTTGGTAGTTCTGTTGACGCCATTATCATCAAGTTGAAGTCCCATTATTGTTTTCTTCCCTTCTTCCATTGCCGTATACTAAATTTTGCTACTGTACCGATTTGTTTCCTGGCTTCGCCCTTAGTGAGTGCCTATCGTTTTCTTCGCCGTCTCATTGCTAATTTCTTGTGGTTGTTCTCATTGGCCGAACAATCCTCTTATTTCCACTTTCTCCCTTTACTTCTTTTTGTCGAATCTGTTCTTGCTCTTGCGCACAACTCCTGTTTCTCGTGGGTTCGGTAAGTCTTTTGGTAAGGGGGAAGAAGTATGCCCCAATTTTTCATTTGATTAAGTTATGTTAAGGTTCTAATCTTTTGTTGTGTCAAATATTATTTTGATAGCATCAAATCGTGTTGACAGTATCAAATCGTGTTGAACTTGGCTTACCTGAAGAGTGGTAGGCTACATCGGTTGAAACGGTGGGAGTAAGTAACATTAAATGCTATCGTTTGGGGATTATTTTGGTACTTTTGGTTCTAAGCATGATTAATGTTGGACATGGAATTATCCTTTGTTTTAGGTGCGGTTTACCTCAAGAGGGGATTGCGTACCTAGAAACCTAATAGGTGTGTAAAGACACTACCCTAATCGTAAATCGGTAAAAGCCGAAATAAGTGACAGTCGATGCTACATGGGCGTACGCTCACTTATGTGGTAGTCTGTATGCCTAAACATAGGCGTATGATCGTTGAGTCTGGCCATGAGCGATTTCATGGGCTGAGTCGTATCGGGCCATATTGGGCCGAAATGGGCCGTGTGGGCCCCACGAGCATATGGGCCCCACACGGGTAAACCACATAGACGCGTGGAAAATATTGGGCCATGCTGTGTAATCCACACGGCCAAGGCCATTTCTAGGCTATGTGGGTCACACGGACGTGTGGGCCCACATGGGCCCGTAGTTTAAGCCTTGGGCCCATTTTCACTATTTAACTATTAAGGTTGCACAGGTCGCTCGAGACGACTGTGTACCTACTGTTGGGTAGGTAAATTTTCCTAGACCCCTATATATGATAGAATGACAATTTTGCCCTTATATGATAAGATGACTGTTTTGCCCCTATGTGATGTATATATATATTTGTGCGTGTATGACCATATTTTTAGCATGGTATTTAAACTGTAATGGATACATGTATAATTCTATGATATGACATGACATGATTGTATGATGCATTGCATGGGGATGGGTTTATACTAATCAGAGGAAGTGTACTGAAAGGCTTCGAGCTTAAATTACTGGCAGCCTAGCTGCATATTACTGTATAATGCCACAACCAATGCTAACTCTATAGTGTAGGGATAGGCGGGTCGATTATATCCCCACATGAAGTGAATGGTTGGACGGAGTTGGAGTGTAGAGGCTAGATGGGTAGGACTTATATACTGTTTAAACTGTTACAGCACTGCTTATTGTTACTTTAATGGGCCAAGGCCCAAACACATGACTATTTCTGCATTGAGATGGTGATGGTCACTAAACTAACTAAAAATTCGACTAAGGCAAGCGCACCTATCGAACAGTAGTATAATTCTGGTAAGACCAGAAATATCGTATCCACGAGGACTAAAAGTACTAGTAATTACTATCTTTTTATTATCTAGCCTAAGAATTAAATGGTGTTTGTAAACTAAAGCTAATTACCTAATTAACTAAGATTACGACAGAGATGAAAATTGGAAAATACTTTAGGAAAACCGATTAAGAAGACAATAGCCAAGAAAGAATCCACCTAGACTTTACTTATTACCTTTGAACTAGACAATTTATTCACTTGACTTATTCCGTAGAAATCCCTGATTTATGTTAATATCTCTCTCGAGACTAAGAACAATTGACTCTAGGTTGATTAATTGAAATCTCTTTCTAATTAAAACCCCTATTGTCACATTAACTCGATCTATGGATTCCCTTATTAGATTTGACTCTAATCCAGCAGATTTATGTCATCCTATCTCTAGGATTGCATGCAACTCCGCTTAATTATGAATGATCTACTCTTAAACAGGGACTTTTGCTCCACTGACTAAGCACATCAAAACCTGAATTAATACCCTGGAATATTAAAATAAGAATTTAGAACTCACAATTAAGAATAAGAATAAGTATTTATCATATAACTCAAATAGTAATAAGATCCATCTTAGGTTTCATCTCCCTTAGGTATTTAGGGAATTTAGTTCATAACAATGGGAAAATCTCAAAATAAGGAGAATAATAAAACATAAAGAAACCCAAAGAACTTCTAGGAAATTGGATGGAAATCTTCAGTCTTGATGTAGATCCTTACTTTTGAGATGATTCTGATGGTTGTCCTTAGGTATTGTTTGCTTCCAACTCTACGTGTCACTTTTAATCCTTTTCTAGGGTGTCTATATAGACTTTGGAATGCCCAAAATAGCCAAAATTAGCCTTTTCCAATAGAACTAGACTTAGGCTCGACAGGGACACAGTCGTGTGCCACACCCGTGTGTAAATGCTCAGGTTGTGTGCAATTCTGACTTGGATAAATGTCGATACGGCCATGACACACGGGCATGTGGTCTACACGTGTGTCACACAGGGGCGTGTGGATCACCTGTGTGGAAGTGCTTAGGCCGTCTGAGACACTGTTTTAGGCCAATTTGGTCCATTTTTGGCCCGTTTCTCACTCTTTTTGCTATCCTAAGCTTTCCTGAGTATGAAACACGAGTTTAAATGATTAGGAGCATTGAATTTAATAAAACCAAGGAAAAATCATCCATAAATATGCCAAGCATGGGGTAAAAATATGTGTATATTACAGTTTATCAAATATCCCCACACTTAAGCATTTGCTTGTCCTCAAGCAAAATTCTCAACTCACAATTAAAATAAATCCTTCTTAATTTATAATTCTCATCAATAATGTTTCAAAATAATCCACAAACAATCATACTTTGAGAATTTAACTAAAAGAGCATTAAAGTTTCAAATTATAAAAGTTGAGCATTTTAATCATAAAATTATAGGCATCTCCCTTTATCTAGGTAATTATCTTTAATTCCAAATTTGACAAGGGTTGACATCCTCACTGAAGGTTCACTCAAATCACTCAAAGTGTTTAAGGTTTAACAATTAAGCACTCAATAGTCAAACATGAAAAGTTATTACCATAAGCTTGCATGAAAATCAAATCACCACCATTATAAATGAGATGATACACAAATCAAAAGGTCTTTATCAGGGTTGTAATGGGGCTTGGGTTAAAGGTGTGGATAAAGGTTAAAAAAGAGGGTTAGAATTGAGATTAATTTAATAGCTTACCAAATTTAGAAAAACAAATCTAATTACTGAATTACAAGCAAGTGTCAGAATTAACACTACCCCAAACTAATGAAGTGAGCTTTTCTCTAAATATAATGACTTTAACTTATCTGAGCTCTTTAGAATAGTATGTAACTGAATGAATATAACAATACATTTTTTTTAATAAGAATAAGTACAATAATGGAAAATACATAATAAGAAATAATTCAGCAACTGGAATGAATGAACAAAGTTAGGTAACTAATTAAATCAAATTTCGATAAAAATGAGTCAACGAAAAAGGAGAACTTCTTAATGAATCAAAAAGGGTTAAGTTGTGGGTTATTATTAAGGGAAAAATCAAGAAATAAAAGTTAAGGTCCAAAGGGTTTCACTAGGGGTCAATTATGTGGGTAGGCTTTTATAGGGTGAATGGGTTAAAACCTAAGTGCCTTTATCATTTTCGTATATCAAATCAAAGGTGTGGTCTTGACATGCATAATCGAAGCAAGTTTTAGAATAACAAATCAATGTTGACTCACTCATAACCAATAAAATTAGTGAGCAAGAAAGATATATGCTCTAAAAGGCTCAAAATCTCACGAAAATTATGGGTATTTGATGTCAATCCTGTAAATTCAAAACTTCAAGATAATACCTCAATTCAGGGAAATAACCTAGCAATTTTAATTCTCAAAAGTCAACTTATCATGCTTGATTTTCTAATGTCTTAAAGTTTAAACAATCAATGCACAATTACCTATGTTTTAATTCAAAACATATCAATAAAAATCATAAATCAATTAAAATTCATTCTAATAGGAGTATGAGAAAATTGTTTGAAAACGAGATAAAAATTTAGGGATTTTCTGATAATCACATAAATAACCTCCCCACACTTAAGATGTACATTGTCCTCAATGTTCAAAGATATATAATAACAATATAAGCATAATATCAAAAGAGAGGGAGAGAATCGAAACTGCCCTAAATTTTTGGATGAAATCATTGGAATAGCGAGGGTTGAATTTGTAGATATGACCAATGAAAGGCATGATTCTGAGTTACTGATAAGAAAATAAACACCATTGTGGAAGAGAATTAAGGGCTTACTCGATAATAACTATTAAGATAAACATAGTTCAAAATATAAAAACATAGGTCTTCGAAAATAAATAAAAGAAAGATAAAATTAAAATTAAAATAGATGGACTCAAAGGTCCTCATCATTGGTGTCATGAGCCAGTGGCTCTGGAGGAGCGATATGGAGGTGCTTACGAATCTGCCGCAAAGTGTCATCGATACTGTCGAACCTCGCATCAAGACTGTTGAACCTCTGAGTACAGTACTGACGGAAATCAGTAAACTCCTCGAATGACACTCCTCGAAAGCTGGCAGCAGAAGGAGCGTGGCGGTGACTCAATAGTGGAGGCTGTGGTGGATCCTCGTGAGGGGGCGGGACATCATCAGTAATGTCCTCTGGCTTATCCTGGTCATCAGACTGAACGAGTCTGTACTGAGGGGGGTCGAATCCACGGTGTCGCTTTATCATGCTCATGTGGATCATGCTAGAGATTCTTTGAGGAGACATCTGGCCTACTAGTGTGAGTGCCGATGACATCTCTGGAGTGTCAAAGAGGTCGAAATGTCAGGCGAGGCGAGTCACGTAAGGGCCAAGGCAGATGGAGCCCCTCCTATGACGATCCATCTAGTGGCGAAAGGCGAGGGCGATAAAATATGTGAAGTCAAATACATGGCCAGTTGCCATGCTCCATAAAAAGTACGTGTCGGTGGTGCTAACTACTCCGATGCTCTCTCTCCTCCCAATCAAAGTGTGACCCAAGATGGTATGAATGTAGCGTAGTGCTGGAGGGAGAGACGTCGACTTCAAGTGACTGGCATTATAGGGAACCGTGCTCACCGTAAGGTCAGTCCAACAGCAATATGGCGAATAGTGTATGTGACAGTGAAGCTATAGAAAATTCTCTGAAGCCATGAACTCCTCCGTGTAAAGGCCTAAAGTAGCTCCAAACTCGAGTACACTCATATGCCTGACAAGTCAACCAAGTCTAAAAACGATAGTACCAGTCTCGTCATGTGTGTTCATCACGTGTTGTAGATGGAAAGTAGTGCAGAACTCCAATGCCAGCTCTGAATATGTGCGCTCGATGATTGTAAAGAACTGATCCCATGGCGCCGTATCGAGATGGAAGCGAACAAGGTGAGCAAGTTGGACCTGCTCCAAAGTGGCCCAATCAATTCAACGGCCCACTCCTAATGGTCGTACTCGAAGAAGTTGAAATAGGTCATCCTGTGGGCCTGACGAGAACCGTAGTAGAGGGTAGCGAGCTTCGGTCGAGGCACTCGAGGAGATTGCACCAGGACCCTTTCACTTTTTCGAAGCGGGAACTGTAGTTTTTTTACCTCGTGAGTTTGTCATTGTGTTCCAAAAAATAACAGAAGTCAAATATCGCCAAATATAGAATCTAAGTAATAAAACCATAGTTTTAAATAGAAGATTCCCTAACACTAACCATAACAAAGACTAGAATAATAGAATAACACAATATAACAAAAGTAATAAAGAATAGAAATTAAACAAAAATATGCTAAAATTAAAATGGAAGAACAACTACGAAATAAAAACGAAATAAATAATAATAATAAATAAAAAAATAAATGATTAAAATAAAATAAAATAGTTGAGTGTAAAAGAGCAAACCAAAAGCACTGGTCGGGGGTGGGAACGGCGGTGGACGGGCTGCTCAGGCCGATGGTGGTAAGCAGGGACGGAGCACGGTCGTGCTGTGTTTGGTGGCTGATGGTGGGGATTAGGGAAGGCCACGGGCGTGGGGGATGAGGCCGTGTGGTGCACTGTGGAAGGGGATGAGAGGGAAAAAGAAAGTAAGGGAAGGGAAGAAAGGAAGGGAGAGAAAGAAAGAGAGGGAAAAAGGAAGAAAGGGATCGGTCAGTGGTCAGTGGCGGCTACTGGTGCATCAGGGGGTGCACGGGCGTGGGGGAAGTTTGGAGGGCTACGGCGGCTAAAGGGGGGAGAGTTGGGGAAGAAGACAAGGGAAACAAAATTAAGGTTTGGGGGGGTTTAAAAAGGGGCACGGCCATGTGGTACCCGTGTTAGGCCACACGGCCATGTCACACACCCGTGTGGCTCGAGTCTAGCCCATGTTTATCGCGAAATTTTATTGCCCAATCGTCATACGGCCTGAAGACATGTCCGTGCGGTCAGGCCGTGTGGTGCACACGGTCGCGTCGCACGCCCATGTGCCAGGTTCTTCGCTTCTCCCACGCCCGTGTGGTACCTCACACGCTCGTGTGTCTGAACACACAGCCATGTGCCTTGCCTGTGTGGCTTCCTGACTTATTTAAAATTTGAAAAATTAGCTCCAGTTTTCACACCGTGTGGCTCGATATTTGGGGTATTTTTATCCTTGTTTCCACAAAACCTAGGACACGCCCGTGTGTACAGGCTGTGTAGGCCACTGTACCTACACAAAAACACTAAAAATAGCTAAAATAAACTAGTTAGTGGTGTTAGTGCTCGGGTTGCCTCCTGAGAAGCGCTTATTTAAAGTCTAAGCTTGGCAGATCACGGAGTCAAGACTCCTCTTTCTCATTATTAATTCTATTATCCACATAAAGCTTAAGTCGAGTAATATTTACCTTAAAAGTGCCAAATTAAGAATGATTTACCTTGACTGTACTGTATGGGAGAAAATTCAGTACCGTGAAAGGAGTCGCTCCGTTTGTATTAAAATCTGAAGTAGCAATTCGGGGGTTCTTTTCATCTAACAATACTTTATCCCCAACTTTAATTTGCTTTGTTTCATCCCTACGCTCATAATGGTGTCGCTTTGATTTTTCGTGTGCTTTTGGTTTCTTCGTGACATGTGTTTGCCATTCATCTAGTTCATCGATCTGAAGCCTTTGTTCTTCGTGAGTCGCTCTATTTTTATGGCATGGATTAGAATGCAGCTCCATCACGTTCTTCCTAGGGGACTCCTGCAAAGAAGTTTGAGTTGTAACATTATTTAAATTAACCGAACTTAAACAATCATCTCAATTACTAGATATTTTAGCAGAATCATGAGCTTGGAGAGTAATCGTGTCATTGCCTACATGAAGTATCAATTCACCTGTGCCAACATCAATGATAGTTCTAGCAGTTGCCAAAAAGGGCCTTCCTAAAATTAAAGGTACGTCACTATCCTCTTCCATGTCTAAAACAACAAAATCAATTGGGAATATAAATTTATCAATTTTGACAAGTACGTCTTCAATAATACCCCTAGGAAATCTAATTGTTTTGTCTGCCAATTGAATGCTCATCCTAGTTTGTTTGGGTTTCCCTAGACCTAGTTGTTTAAACATTTTATAGGGCATGACATTAATGCTCGCCCCCAAATCAGCCAAGGCATTGTTAACATTTAAACTACCAATTATGCAAGGAATCGTAAAATTCCCTGGATCTTTCAACTTGTTCGGTAGCTTGTTCTGTAGAATGGCTGAGCAACCTGCGTTCAACTCCACATGCGACGCATCATCCAACTTTTTTTTATTTGCTAAAAGCTCCTTTAAAAATTTGACTGCGTTTGGCATCTGCGAGAGAGCTTCAATAAATGGTAAGTTAATATGTAGTTTCTTTAATAATTTAAGGAATTTACCAATTGTTCTTTAGTGTTGTCTTTCCTTGTCGCATTTGGGTATGGAACACGAGGTTTATATTCTCTACTTACCTGTTTCTGTTCATTGTGGTCCACCTCATCCTTACCTTTACTTACCACAAGTCCTTGCCTCGATTTTGGTTCAGGTTTAACTAACCCTTTTTCATCTCGAACAGTAATTGCATTAAGTTGCTCCCTCGGGTTAGTTTCAGTATTACTCGGCAAGCTACCTTGTGGTCATTCAAAAATCTTCTTTACTATCTAGCTTATATGATTCTTGAGCCCTTGAAATGATGTTTGTTGATTTTTAAGAGCTGTCTCGGTGTTTTGGAAACGTGTTTTGGATATGGCGATGAATTTCGTTAGCATCTTCTCAAGGTTTGGCTTTTTTTTCCTACTGGTAAGGTGGTTGTTGAAAGCCTTGAGGATGTTGTGGTCTTTGATTTCCTTGACCACCCCATGAGAAATTGGGATGGTTCATCCACCCTGCATTATAAGTGTTACTATACGGGTTATTTTGAGGTCTAGAATTATTAGCCATATAGTGGATTTGTTCCTCCTCGGTTCTAGGGTTGAAGGATGGATAATCTGTATTGTGCGCTCCTCCATTTGAATCACACCTCATCACTAGATGTACCTGAGTAGAACAATACAAACCATCAATATTTTTATGTAAAAGTTCTACCTGGTTAGATAGCATAGTGACTGCGTTGAGGTTGAAAACACTGGCTATTTTTGTCGGCTTTGTTCTCATAACTTGCCACTGATAGTTATTCAGTGACATCTCTTCAATAAATTCGTAAGCCTCTTCAGGTGTTTTGTTGTTTAAAGTTCTACCGGTGGCTACGTCAATAAGTTACCTTGTTGAGGGGTTCACACTGTTGTAAAAAGTCTGAACCTGTAGCCATAAAGGTAACCCATGGTGAGGGCACCTTCTCAATAAGTCCTTGTATCTCTCCCGTGCATCATAAATATTTTCTACATCCATCTGCACAAAAAAAGAGATATCATTCCTCAATTTAGCTATTTTAGCCGGCGAAAAATATTTAAGTAAAAATGTTTTTGGTCATTTGTTCCCAAGTAGTGATCGACCCTCGTGGTAACGAGTTTAACCACTGTTTAGCTTTGTTCCTCAATGAAAAAGGAAATAATCGAAGGCAAATGGCATCATCAGAAACGCCATTGATTTTAAAAGTGTGGCAGAGTTCTAGAAAATTCGCTAAATGAGTGTTTGGATCCTCGTCCTACAAACCATCAAACTGGACAAACTGTTGTATCATTTGAATCGTGTTAGGTTTCAGTTCAAAATTATTTACAGCAATAGCAGGCCTAAATATACTCGATTCAGTTCCTGTTAAATTAGGTTTAGCATAATCACACATAGTACGAGGAGTAGGATTTTGATTTACTGGATCTGCAACAATCGCAGGAGGTAGCGGATTATCTTGATTATCAGCCATCTCCTCGGTTGTAGTATGGATATCGTCCTCTCGCTCTTCCCCTATGTATTGTAGGCTTCGCCTTATTTCTCTTCGATTTCTGTGAACTGTGCTTTCGATCTCACTATAAAAAAGTAAAGGTCCCGACGGGTTTCTTCTAGTCATAAACTGTAAAAACCTACCAGAAATAGAAAGAAAAATTTAGTAAATAAAAAGAAAAAAATTAAATAAAAATAAAAATAATGGCTAAAGTAATAAAAATTAAGCGTTCCTAATATCTTAGTCCCCGGCAACGGCACCAAAAACTTGATGGTCGAGCTAACTAAAAATTCGACTAAGGCAAGCGCACCTATCGGACAGTAGTATAGATCTGGTGAGACCAGAAATATCATATCCACGAGGACTAAAAGTACTAGTAATTACTATCTTTTTATTATCTAGCCCAAGAATTAAATGGTGTTTTTAAACTAAAACTAATTACCTAATTAACTAAGATTACGACAGAGATGAAAATTGGAAAATACTTTAGGAAAATAGATTAAGAAGACAATAATCCACCTAGACTTTACTTATTACCTTTGAATTAGACGATTTATTCACTTGACTTATTCCGTAGAAATCCCTGATTTATGTTAATATTTCTCTCGAGACTAAGAACAACTGACTCTAGGTTGATTAATTGAAATCTCTTTCTAATTAAAACCCCTATTGTCACATTAACTCGATCTATGGATTCCCTTATTAGATTTGACTCTAATCCGGCAGATTTATGTCGTCCTATCTCTAGGATTGCATGCAACTCCGCTTAATTATGAATGATCTACTCTTAAACAGGGACTTTTGCTCCACTCAATAAGCACATCAAAACCTGAATTAATACCCTGGAATATTAAAACAAGAATTTAGAACTCAAAATTAAGAATAGGAATAAGTATTTATCATATAACTCAAATAGTAATAAGATCCGTCTCAGGTTTCATCTCCCTTAGGTATTTAGGGAATTTAGTTCATAACAATGGAATACATCTCAATATAAGGAGAACAATAAAACATAATGAAACCCAAAGAACTTCCAACTCTACTTGTCACTTTTAATCCTCTTCTAGGGTGTTTATATAGACTTTGGAATGCCCAAAATAGCCCAAAATTAGCCTTTTCTGAATAGAACTAGACTTGGGCTCCACAGGGACACGGCCGTGTGCCACGCCCGTGTGCAAGTGCTCAGGCCGTGTGCAATTCTGACTTGGATAAATGTCAACACAGCCATGACACACAGGCGTGTGGTCTAGCCGTGTGTCACACATGGGCATGTGGATCACCCGTGTGGAAGTGCTTAGGCTGTGTGAAACACTAGTTTAGGACCATTTGGTCCGTTTTTGGCCCATTTCTTGCTCTTTTTGCTAGCCTAAGCTTTCCTGAGTATAAAACACAAATTTAAATGATTAGGAGCATTGAATTCAATAAAACTAAGGAGAAATCATCCATAAATATGCCAAGCATGGGTTAAAAATATGTATATATTACGGTTTATCAGATGGGCTAAAGCCCAAACTAATATTGTCACTGTTTCTAAAAATGGCTTAGGCCCAGACTGTGCTTGTTTTCTGACTGTTTGCTTATATGGGATTACACACTGAGTTTTCAGAACTCACCCATCTATTTATCTGTACAGGTAATCCCCAGCCTTAGGCGGATCGGTGCTGCGAGGGACTCAAAGGTGGCCACACAACTGCACGTA
This sequence comes from Gossypium anomalum, assembly GCA_025698475.1. NCBI lineage: Eukaryota > Viridiplantae > Streptophyta > Magnoliopsida > Malvales > Malvaceae > Gossypium > Gossypium anomalum. Next base: position 26,273,501 of record CM046958.1, on the reverse strand, counting down.
CTTCTGTATTTGATCTTTAAGTTATAAGTAATTTTATTTTGGGTAGTTTTTATTGTAATAAGGCCTCTTTGGGTTATATTTTGTATTTGGGTTTTTAATTTGCTTTGGTTATAACTGCTAGTATTAGGAACTCAAGTTTTAAAAAGAAACAACATTTTTACAAAGTAAACGCAAGAACGCAATTGTTTTAGAAAGCTTTCTCTATAAAATGATATCTTAACATTCAAAAAGTCTTTAAAGTTTTTGATTGGGACGCAAGTAAAATGAACAACATGTTTTAAAATCATCATTAAGATCACACAATGAAGATAAATATGGAAAGGGTTTTTCAACGATATCACACTTTGCAAAAAACACCTCAATATGACATCGCCAGATTCAGCCATAACGTCCAGGCCGAGTTTGGGGTTTTACACTTGCCCAAAACTGAAACCACTATTAATAGATTTCCTAAGTTCGATGCTGAGTCCTTTTATCTAGCACCATTCCACGAAGTGAACAGTTTGGTATAATGACTATGCTGCAACACATGTAGTTGCAGCAACAAGATTACTACAAATACTAAAAAAATATGGGATGACTCAATCAAAGATGCATTTAAATATATATTTCATAACCCGTTTGTTTTTGTGCCTAAATTTCTAGACATTATACTCGATCCATGGACTCCAATATCGATTAAGGAAAAAGATGAGTCAGATTCTGAGGGATATGCAAATAAATAAAAATGGGGATATTTACTTTATTTCATTTTCTTTCCTAGGTTATTTAATGTTTTAGGACTAGGTTCTATTAGGATTTTATTTTTTGCATAATGAAACAAGAGGTGGAAATCATAAATAAAAATGTACAAGTTGCAAAGTACAAAGTGTGGCAATAGATATTTACATGTCTAGGATTGGATCTAAAGAGAGCTTGGTACTGAAGTAGTCAAATTGACTCACCTCATCTTTTCTAGAATCCTACCTGGTGTATAGTATCTATTCACATCTAACAATGAGGACATTGTTCATCTTTAGTAGGGGGGCCGAAAAATTGAAATTATTTCCTCTCAGAATAATTTTTTCTTTTAACTATTATTATGATATATTTTGTTCAAAAATTTGAAATTTTGTTAAGTATGCTAAACTTTAGTATGAATAAAATTCTATTATTTCAATAATTGCTATGTTGGCTAAATTATGACATAAATGTACTTTTAATAAAGCATGCAAATCATACCATAATTTTTTTTCCTGAGGAAAGTTAGGCATGCATGAAAGTTTAAGTCTCTAGAATTTACTGAGTCCTTTCTTGAGGCGAAATCCTAGGAAGCATGGAATGTTGAAAATGATTTAGGCAACTTTTGTTTGGACCGTTTGAGCCTTTCAAGCCAACCTTGATGAAATTTTATCCCTTGAAACCCAACTTTGAGACTATATGGCCTAATTTTATTTGCACCCTTGCAATATTTAGCCATCACTTCTCTCTTAATTATCTTTAAATTGTCTCAAACACTAGACTCAGTACTATTCAAAATATTCTTTAAAAATAAGTTTGGGGGAGTTGAAAAGAAGTATCAAATTCTCAAAAAATTTGTAGTACATACATTAAAATGCTCGTGAAAAAGAAAAGAAAAGACAAAGAACAAAAAAAGAGAGCATATGTACTTGAAAGAAAATAGATGTACAAAAGAGCATGTGAAAGCAAAGTAAGTTGGTGTATTGAAGGTAATTATTCCGAAGGTCGATTGAAACTGAGTCTAGGGTTTTTAGCCTAAATTTATCTATCTTTTACCAACCCCTAGTCTAGCCACATTACAACCTTTTTAAAAACCTATTGATTCAAGTTTCTATACTACCCACATTAGTAGAGAGAAATTACTATGTTCAATATATGAAGGCATAAGTTAAATTTAATGATTGCTGTAACACCCCTCACCCGTATTCAACATTGAAATAGGGTTACAGAGCATGACCGATCATATAATATAGTTACGCATACATTTTCTCATACACATTTAATTTCATGTAATCACCAATCAACTGTAACACCCCAAACCCGGCTTGGATATTATGGCCGAATCTGGTCCATCACATTGAAGCGTTTTAGCGAAAACCGTGTTTTCATTGAAAACCCTTCTTAAAGTAAAAGAAACCTTAACTATACTTAAAAAAACTCCTTTCAATCACTTCTTTAAAATATATGATTTTATAAAGACATGTCATTTAAAATGTAGTTGCGAAAACGTAGAAAAGTCATACCATAGTTTAAGAAACCATGTTCAACCTCTTATAATTACATCACATAAAAATAATAATCCAAGTAATAATAAAGTGGAAGCCCTTTTACAATCTGATTTGAAAAGTACTTAATAACATAGAAACTGATAAGCTTTAAAAAGAAAAACAAATCCAAATTATCTTGCTAGTTGGCCACCCACAGTCCCTCCAAACAACGAACCTTCTACTGAACATCACTTGAAAATAAAATAAAAGAGGGGGTGAGTTTTCGTAAACTCAGTGTGTAAACCCTTGACAAAAACAAGCATTCAAAAGTCATCATACATCAAACATGCAATGCAATGCAGTGCAACCCACCCCAATAATCTAACCGGTACACTTCTGCTCTGTCCCCCTTTTCACAACCTGTGGGGATATAAATATCGACCCACCCAACCAATACACATCAATGGTAGCCCAGTTGTAGAACTACCCAAGTTGAAGTAAGCTGCCAATAACATATTGGCTTAAAAGCCGTCGATGGATCCACGGTTGTCAAGCAACCATGCTATACTCCCTCCGTTCCATATTTCCCAACCCATATGCAACCTAAACAGGATATCATATGAATACATATGAATGCATGTAGCAATCATAAATCTTACACACAACAATTAGGGGTATTTTAGTCATTTTTGCCCTTAGGGGCTTTTCTGTAATTTTCTTTTATTACGGGTTTTTACTTACCTTGGCCCGTTAACAAATCCTGTGAGGCAAGATGAACGAACACTATGCATCAGGTAGGATTCCAGAGAAGAGGAGGTGAGTCATTAAGACTACTTAAGCACCAAGCTCTCCCTATATCCAATCCAAGCTTTTGGAGAAATCGACAAAAAGAAAAGAAAAAAACAAATGGGTTTTCAGCTTTTAGGGAAAAGGGTTTCCGGTAACAGGGTGAAGGAAATTCGGCAGTAGCCTGGCAACCCTGCATTCGACACTTATTTATAGCTCTTATAGCCGAATTACCTAGCCCTCAGTTCCCCATTTGGCTCCATCACTTCCCCCTTCTCATCTCCTCGTTTTTCTCCCTGATAACCCCTTGATCCTTTCCCTAATTTTCTCTCCTGAACACTCCCCTTAGAGTCCATCCTCACACCATTTCCAACCTTCTAGAAGGCCAAAATTAAACTCCTAAAAATACTAAGCTAAGATTCGAACCTTGGACCTCTTTGCTAGCTATTAACGCCACCTCTCTACACTCTAAGTGGCATCACTAAGCCATTCCTCCACAAGGCTTTTTGATGTTATTTTCCCCTATCTTTATTTAAAACCCCAACTACTTGGCAACCCTGATTCTTTTAATAATTAAATTATAATTTCTTATACCTCTTAATTCGAACTCAAACCTTGTCCAAGACTTACCTTTGCGTAATTAACACTTAACTGGAATTGCTAAGCACAAAAAGAAAAATTCACGATTTCGGGATTTTTGGGTTTTAGGATTTTAGGGTTTCAAGATTTTTGGGGCGTTACAACTCTACCCCCTAAAAGAAATTTCATCCTCGAAATTCCCAAACTACTAACACAGACTACCACACCACACTTCCGTTGTGCACTCTAATTCCAACTTAGGTAAATAGCACCCGATGGGTAAGTACGTACCATTATTCGCCTCTGGAGCGTCTCCATCCTCTTGACTACATGCTGCATGGACCAAAGTTGGCTGCCTCACCTCAGCATGACTAGTACCTCTGCCCGGTGCTCCACGACCCAAACTGTTTCCACCCCTGGCTTGATCACGGCTTCTTGGTGATTGCTGACCACCCCACGGTGGCTGAGCACCACCTCGGCCCACGTCTGGTACCTGTCTCAACATTCTAGGGAAATTCCTGATCCTATGCTCGTTAGATCCACAAGCTAAACAAGCTTTCGTCCTCTTCCAACACTCGCCTACATGACCTTTCCCACAATCAGCACAAGGTGGCACCCCTAGATTAACAGCAGGGGGCCCTGCTCTAACTGGCTCATCAACTCTGGCCCTAGCCCTAGGCCTCTGTTCAACACTAGGAGTCTCAACCTCCCTCTTGTTCTTACCCCTTTCTTTCTCTCGATTTAGACGCGCAGTGCGCTTTACCTCCTCCGTTATTTTTGCTTTCTCTACCAACTCTGAGAAAACTCGCTCCCTTTGTGGGGCTATCAATACTCTGAGGCTATCTCTAAGTCCATCCTCAAACTTAATGCAACACTCATAGTCCGTTGCCACCATAACTCTTGCATACCTACTAAGGCATAGAAACTCCACCTCATAGTCCGCCACCGATTTATTTCCTTGGGTCAAGTTCAGGAACTCCTTACTTCTAGCATCCAAATAGCTTGCACCCACATACTTCCCTTGGAATGCAGCTTTGAAAAACTCCCAAGTGATCTACACCGGTTGGGTGCCCTCTTTCACCGTCAGCCACCACTGGTAGGCTTCTTCTCTAAGTAGTGACACGGCTCCTTTTAACTTTTGTTTCGATGAACAGTCCAGGTCCTCCATTATCCTTTCAGTGGCCTCCAACCAATATTTCGCCACGTTAGGAGCTACGCTAGACACACCCTTGAAGATCTCAGCCCCGTTCAAATGAAGTCACTCCGGAATGGACCCCCGATTCCTGCTACCATTATTGGGCCCAACAAACCTTTCAAAAATCCTTAGCACTACCTGTGACAATGCATCTTCCCCCGAGGCCTGATCATACGATCTATTCCCAGCCACAGGTGAGGCCGGAACCTCTTCTACTCCAGCATCGGGCGTATGGCCCGATGCCGACGATTCAGCCCTAACACTTTTGCGGCCTCGGCCACGGCCTCTTGCACCTCTTCTAGCACTCATCGTTGATTCGCGTATTATCTGGATTAAAAATTTTATAAAGTTTTAGTTAGTTTAATAATTAACCCGATGTTTTATAGAAATTATTAAAAAGAAGATTGTTTTCGAAAATCCTCTACAGGTTCAAGTTCCTGCAGGCTTTAGTTCCATTCTAGCAAGATCACCTAAAGTAGCCCTCTAGCTAACTATTGTATAACAATTTAAACAAATTTAAGAATAATAATACTTACTTGGTTTGACGTCGGAGACTCGGTGTGCCGCTCAACAAGACTTCCCTTTTCACAAAACATTGTGATTCAATCAAAAAAAATTTTAAACACAAAAAGAAACCAAGTAATAAGGCCCAATTCACAGCTTGAGTTTTGCAACAGGGCTTTGATACCACTAAATGTAACACCCCAAACTCGGCCTGGACATTATGGCTGAATCTGGCGCATCACATTGAAGTGTTTTAGCGAAAACCGTGTTTTCATTGAAAGCCCTTCTTAAAGTAAAAGAAACCTTAACTATCCTTAAAGACACTCCTTTCAATCACTTGTTTAAAATATATGATTTTATGAAGACATTTCATTTAAAATGTAGTTGCGGAAACATAGAAAAGTCATACTATAGTTTAAGAAACCATGTTCAACCTCTTATAATTACATCACATAAAAATAATAATTCAAATAATAATAAAGTGGAAGCCCTTTTACAATCTGATTTGAAAAGTACTTAATAACATAGAAACTGATAAGTTTTAAAAAGAAAAACAAGTCCAAATTATCTTGTTAGTTGGCCACCCAGAGTCCCTCCAAACATCGAACCTTCTACTGAGCATCACTTGAAAATAAAATAACAGAGGGAGTGAGTTTTTGCAAACTCAGTGTGTACAACCCTCGATGAAAACAAGCATTCAAAAGTCATCATACATCAAACTTGCAATGCAATGCAGTGCAACCCACCCCAATAATCCAACCGGTACACTTCTGCTCCATCCCCTTTTTTACAACCTGTGGGGATATAAATATCGACCCACCCAACCGATACACATCAATGGTAGCTCGGTTGCGGAACTACCCAAGTTGTAGCAAGCTGCCAATCACATATTGGGCTTAAAAGCCGTCGATGGATCCACGATTGTCAAGCAACCATGCGACCCTCATATACTCCCTCCGTTCCATAATTTCCAACCCATATGCAACCTAAACAGGATATCATATGAATACATATGAATGCCTGTAGCAATCATGAAACTTACACAAACACTTAGTGGTATTTTAGTCATTTTCGCCCTTAAGGGCATTTCAGTAATTTTCCTTTATTAAGGGTTTTTACTTACCTTGGCCCGTTAACAAATCCCGTGAGCTAAAATGAACGAACACTATGCGTCATGTAGGATTCTAGAGAAAAGCAGGTGAGTAATTAAGACTGCTTAAGTACCAAGCTCTCCTTAGTTCCAATCCTAGAAATGCATATACCCGTTGCCACACCTTAACTCTATGACTTGTCCACGGTCGCAATATATTAATTAGGTTTTATGTGGTTATCATATACTAGGCCCAAAACCCCTTACGAAGCCCAAAAAAATTCACATACTTGTATTTGGCCCATTATGCCCAATCATATTCATATGGCCCATTAGGCCCAAATAACCTGTATATGGCCTATTAGGCCCAAATCACATTTATATGGCCCGCTTGGCCCAGTCACATTCATATTCATGCACGCATTCAAATTCCCATCACATAGCATCAATATTCGGTTTTTGCCTATTATGGGCCCAACAGCCCATTGAGCCCATTTAGCCCATTCGGGCCCGTATGGCCAAATCACAACCCAAGCCCACTGGATCACCCGTGGGTCTCAGGAAACCTATCGGTCTCCTCCTTACAAGTGTTCGCGCACTCGCAAGATTACCGTAGCCACACTTTCGGCTTTTTGGCATTTCGACATTTCAGCTTTTGCCGATTCATAGTGTGTGCAGTGTATGTACACACCTGGTAAGCAAGCGTGATGCGATCTCCTTAGCCCTGAACCTTGCGCGATAAGTATAACAACCCCTTCTTAAATCCCTAACCACGATCAACTCTCAGATCTACACCAATCTTCACTATTAAAACAGAATCATAGGTGACTCGTATCCAACACAAGTCCCCTTACCTTAACTATAAACAATTGACCACCTTAACCAATGGGAGAGGAATACTTACCAAGATCGCGAACACCTAAAGAGTAGTTTCGGCAGAGAGCTAAGATCCGAGATCCGATACTAATTCCCTACCACAGTCGATTAGAAAGAGCAAGGGACAATATTCGATACTTAGCAAAGAAAACTGATTGGAAGGGTAACACTTACACTAGATTCGGTCAAAGAGTATTCGGCTCTAGAGATATGAATGGCACAATTGCTTATTCGGCACCAAGAGAGAGAGGAAGAAGAATCAGCTAAACCCAAAAGTGAAACAAAGAAATCAGTACAAGAAAAATAAAAGGAGAACAAGGACTTTCGACTTTTGGAGAAATCGGCAGAAAGAAAAGGAAGAAAACAAAAGGGTTTTCGACTTGTAGGGAAAAAGGTTTCCGATAACAGGGTGAAGGAAATTCGGCATTAGCCTGGCAATCTTGTATTCGGAACTTATTTATAGCCCTTATAGCCGAATTACCTAGCCCTCAGTTCCCCATTTGGCTCGATCACTTTCCCCTTCTCTTCTCCTCGTTTTTCTCCCTGATAACCCCTTGATCCTTTCCTTAATTTTCTCTCCTGAACACTCCCCTTAGAGTCCATCTTCACGCCACTTTCAATCTTCTAGAAGGCCAAAATTAAACTTCTAAAAATACTAAGCTAGGATTCGAACCTTGGACCTCCTTGCAAGCTATTAACGCCACCTCCCTACACTTTAAGTGGCGTCACTTAGCCATTCCTCCACAAGGCTTTTTGATGTTATTTTTCCCTATCTTTATTTAAAACCCCAACTACTTACCAACCTTGATTCTTTTAATAATTAAATTATAATTTCTTTTACCTCTTAATTCGAACTCAAACCTTGTCCAAGACCTCCCTTTGTGTAATTAACACTTAACCGGAATTACTAAGTAAAAAAAGAAAAATTCACGATTTCAGGATTTTTGGGTTTTGATATTTTTAAGTTTCGAGATTTTTAGGGCGTTACAGTTAACAACATTCATATTGTCCCTAATACGAGCCTACGAGGCCCAAAACATACATTCGGGGTAGTTTGGGACTAAACCCATAACTTTTTAAAAACATTAAGAACACTTAAAATTTTTTTCCCAAAAACAGGGGACACACGCCCGTGTGGCCCAACCATGTGTCTCACACAGCCAAAGACACGCCCGTGCCACAGGCCGTGTGGACATTCGAAATAGAAGCACATGGTCGTGTCTCAGCTCGTATAACTCTTTGACTTGGGTCACACGGCCAATACACAAGCCTGTGTGCCCTAAAAATGGCCACACACACCCATATGCCAGACTGTGTGCTAGGCCGTGCCAAACTTGTAGGATATACTGACTTATGCCACACGGCCAAGTCACACGCCCGTTTTTGAGGCTGTGTGTATCATACTGACTTGATTTTTAATTCAAGACCAGGGGACACACGGCCATGTAACATAACCATGTGTCACACACGACTAGACACATGCCTTATCTTTGCCCATGTGGACAAAAATAGGCTATTTACCAAGCCATTTTGCCACCCATTTTGCATATATCTATACTAAACTCAAATGGCACAAAACATAGCATATATAGGCATTCATACCAACTCAATCAAACCTAATTCATGCTAATTCAATATCATTATCCACAAAACACTCAAGTCACAAAATAGGTCAATCCATTTATACAAATTTACACATACATTTCAACTAATTAAACAATTTCAAACATGCATCATTTGGCTCAAAATTCATAAGCCTACATCTTCTCAAATATTATCCATTTGTCATCCATAATTCCTACTATCAATAAGCATCACAAAACCAACCCCAATCACATAACATAGGCTATATGCACACATATATAAACATAACCAAACCAACCAAGTTAAACCAACTCTCATGGCTATATGTACAAATCAAAACATAGACATTTACAAGCCAATTCAAATGGAAAAACTCAATACTCAACTACATATTAGAATAACCATATTCCTATACATGCCATATAATCATAACTTAGTTTCAAAAATACCAAGGTGATAGTTGGATAGAGTGACGAAGTCTCTAATGATCCTCATATCCGAGCTAGCTTTGATATCACTATAAAACACAGAAAAATAAATAATGTAAGCTATAAAGCTTAGTAAGCTCGTATGAAAATTATTAACCAAGTCTCACCATTCATTTATCAATTCAATTTAAATGACATAATATGTAACAATACATTAATCTCAAGCTAACATGAACTTAACCACATACTTGATCATAAACTCACATCTTTTTTTTATTCATTGTTTGTATAGATTTCCTAACATACCTGTATTGATACGTATCTATTTCTTACAATTTCACATCTTCATTATACCCGTTGAACCATTCAGAATAAAATTTAGATACTCGAGAGTCTCGCATTCTAGGTGCCAATATATTGGCCCGAAGCCAAATCAATGAAGCTCGCACCTGAAATGCTAATATCATGGCCCGAAGCCAAATCAATGTAAGTCGCACCCGAAGTGCCGATATCATGACCCAAAGCCAAATCAATGTAAGTCACATCCGAAGTGTCGATATCATGACCCAAAGCCAAATCAATGTAACTCGCACCCAAAGTGCCGATAACATGGCCAAAAGCCAAATCAAGGTAACTTGCACCCGAAGCGTCGATATCATGGCCTGAAACCAAATCAATATAACTCGCAATAACATGTCCTTAGTATCCTAATTTATTCCTAAGGTTCAACCGAGATTTCCAATGTCAAATCTTCATCAAATGTGTCCGCAAATTCGTCATTCCAATTCATGTAATATCAAAACATTTAAAACACAAATAAAGCAATGCTTATTACATACAAACTTACCTCGAATGTAAACACGACGACACGAGTCAACTAATCCGAACCTTGTTCTTCCCCCAATCTAAGTTTGTATTTCTCCTTCCTTTGTAATTGTGTAATGCAATGAGCGAACCCTAAATAGCTTCCATGTCTTGTTATTTTCTCAATTTTTGGTTAATGAAGATGATAATGGATGAAATTTTTGTTTTATTTTACTTATTTTAACTTTAATTTACAAATACCATAATTAACCTTTAGAAATAATTAAATTTACAACATTACCATGCCACTATCATCCACTATCTCATTAATGGTCTAATTACAACATAGGAACCTCTACTTTAATAATCCATAGCTATTAGATACCTTTAACTAATAGAACACAAGTTTTACATTTTATGCAATTTAGTCTTTTTTATCAAATTAAGCATTCAAACAATAAAATTTCTTAACGAAATTTTCACACAATCATATTATCATACTGTAGACATTAAAATAATAATAAAATAATTATTTTGACCTCAGATTTATGGTCCCAAAACCACTGTTCCAATTTGACTAAAAATAGGTTGTTACAATTACAGCTTAATCTTGAATAAGGGAATAAAATCAAATTGGTAGGGATTTAACATGTCTTTATTTCGAATCATTGAATCTATTTTTGCTATCATAAGAATGATTGAGATTAATTTGAATGATATGTTTACTTAAGTAGCGTAAATCTCAAAATTCTTGTTCTTGAGTATAAGTATACTAAAATCATAATTTTGCGAAGAATGTTGTTTTGAAGATATTTTTCAAAGGTGTTTCTCAGAAATTCTATTCAAATTCATGCATTACTCTAGACAAGCAATGAATTAAGTTTGGGGGTGTGGAAAAACGAAAATATATACACTTTTTCATGCTCTTTTTAACTCAAATTCATACAGTTTCGGTAAAATTCGTGTCAAAAAAATAGATAATAATTATAAAATAATTAAATTTCACTCAAATTGTAACACCCCAAACTCGACCCTAATGTTATGGCTAGATCCAGCATGTCACATTGAAGTGTTTTATCGAAAACCTTGTTTTCATTGAAAAACCCTTCTTTAAATAAAAACTATTCATTCTTGTATGATAATAATTACTTTGTAAAATCTCTTTTCAGTTGCGAAAGCTTTATTTAAAACAGATGATCTACGAAAACTTGACATTTAAAAATTGAGTTGTGGAAACGTGATATTTAAAAATAGTTATGGTTTAGGAAAACCATGTTCTACTTCTAATAAATATAAAGCATAAAAATAATAATAAACCTAATTTGAAATAATAACCAGAGGAAAGGCCTTATTACAATCCGGACTGAAATAACTTAAAATACTAGAAATTATATGCTAAAGAAAACAAGTCCAAGTCGTCTTGCTAGCTGGCCACCTTGGAGTCCCTCCTACCGTCTAACCACCTACTGAGGATCACCTGAGAAAAATAAAAGAGGGGGTGAGTTTTCGAAAACTCAGTGTGTACAACCCTCGGCAAATAGAAAAGCATGCAATAGCAAGTCTTTTCGTGCCTGAGCCCAATTCAATATCAGAACAGATGTAAGGCAATCAAATATGCACGGATCCCACCATCCAACCGTTACACACCATCTCTATCCCCCCGATACACACCATGTTGGGATATAAATATCGACCCACCCATTCGATACACTCTAATGGTAGCGGTTGCAAAGATTACCTAACGTTGCAAAGCAAAGTCGCTAATCATATATTGGGCTTAAAAAGTTATCGGTGGATCCACGGTCGTCAAGCAACCATGCGATCCTCATATACTTCCTCCGTTCCATAATTCCCAACCCATATACAACCTAAGCGAGTAATATCATATGAATGCAAAGAGGTATACATGTAACATCCATAAATCTTACATTCAACACATAGGGTATTTTAGACATTTTTGCCCTTAGGGGCTTTTTGATAATTTCTCTTTATTATGGGTTATTACTTACCTTGGCCAGTTAACAAGTCCTTGTTGGCTAAAGCAAACAGATACTATGCACCAGGTAGGAATCCAGAGAAGAGGAGATGAGTCATTAAGACCGCTTAAGTACCAAGCTCTCCCTAGATCCAATCCTAGACATGCATATACCCATTGCCACACCTTAACCTTATGACTTGTCCACGGTCGCAATTAATTAATTATTTAAGTTTTATGTCATTTTAGCAGCTTATCGATATTAGCCCCAAAAACCCCTTACAAAGCCCAAACAAGTCTACATACATGCATATGGCCCACTAGGCCCAATCTCATTCATATGGCCCATTAGGCCAAAATCACATTCATATGGCCTGTCAGGCCCAATCACATTCATAGTCATGCAATCATATGATTTTTCATCACTTAGTAACAAATTGCCAATTTTGCCTATTATGGGCCTTACAACCCATCGGGCCCATTTAGCCCGTTCTGGCCCGGTTGGCCAATACACAGCCCAAGGCCATGGAATCGCTCATGGGGCCTCTGGTAACCTATCAGTTTCCCCTTACGAGTGTTTGCGCACTCGCAAGTTTATTATAGCCAAACTTCTGGCTTTTCGGTATTTCAGCTTTTTGGCATTTCGAGATTTGCCGATCTACTATGTGTGTGTAGTATAGGTGCGTCAATCTCCTTAGACACGAACCTACAAATGATGTCACTCAAAGATTAATCACACACTTATCAAATACGATCACCAAAAGCCAAAAATCTCACATTTGCCTTACCTTGAACGACAAGCCTTAACAGCCCTTCCTTGATCACTAATCACGAGTATTTCTTAAATCTGCATCAATCTTAATCATTAAAACTAAACAAAAAATGACTCACAATCATCTTAAGTCACTCTCAAATCCACCATTGCCATTCGGCCAACCTTAACCAATAAAAGAGGAATACTTACCAAAAAACCTCAAAACGCCTAGAAGAATTCAGTAGAGATCTGAAATTTGAGATTCGATACTAATCCCACAAGAATCGGCTGAAGTAGAGGGGGTAGCGGTAGCACAGAGGGTCTTCAGCCAAAGAGGTATTCGACTTTTGAGATTTGTATAGTGAAAGGGTTATTCGGCACAAATAAGAAGAAAAGAAGAAAGAATCGGCTAAAACCAAAGGTGAATCAAAAGAGAATTTGAGAAGAGAAAGAATAGAAAATCTGCAAGTAAGGAACAAGGAATTCGGCTTTTGAGCACTTAGAAAGAAAAGTGTTTCGGCAACACAAAAAAAAAAGAGAAATTTGGCTAAAGGAAGAGAAGTAATTTCGACATTACCTAGAATCCCCAAAATCGGCACCTATATATACTATAGTCGAATTTACCTATCCCCAAATTCCCTATTCGGCTCCACTTCTCTACACCCTTCATCTCCTAACTTTTCTCCCTGATAACTCCTTAATCTCTTCCTTAAATTTCTCCTCTGATCACTCCCTTCAGAGTTCACATCCAACGCCACTACTGGCCATTTATTGAGCAAAAATAAATCCTTCTTTTGAGCAAGGAGGGACTCGAACCCCAAACCTCCTTGCCATGCATGTGATGCCACCTCTAAGCCCCACATGTGACGCTACTTGCCACTCCAACACAAGGCTCCTTGTGTCCAATTCCTCCTTCATTAATTTAAAACCCAAACTACTTGCCATCAAGGTTATTTTAATTATTAAACTATAATTTCCTTCACCCTAAGGTTCGAACTCAAAACTTAACTAGGCCCATTATCACATAAATAACACTCGACTAGGAATATTAAACACACCTTTTATCAAAACCGAAAAAAAAGTTCGAGAATTTTTTGGGGCGTTACACAAATTATGAACATGTTGAATTTTATTAATTTTATATCAAATTTTGATTATTTTTGACAGATTTGCACAAAGGGCAAAAAACGGCTCGGCAGACACTACTAGAAGCACAAAACTGAGAAGCAATTTTGAAGCATCAAGGCGAATTAATTTTTCAGCCTAGTACGGTCCAAATTTCTTTTATTATTTCATAATATAATTAATTTTAATTTTAATCTAATTTAATTTGGGTAAAATAAATTATTATTAATTAATTATAAAAAGGGGCCTAGTTGAGCTGAACCGAGAAAATCGATCCAACCAAGCACTGGGTAGCCCAAAACCGTCCCACATGCTGACCCAATCAGCTTTCTTGGCTGATTATTTTTCTTGCAAAATGGCCCTTGAAAACTCCTTCAAATTACATCAAACCCCTCAACTATTTATGCCTTTCTAGATTTGCCCCTACCTTAAAATAGCATGTTTGAAATCTTCAAACATGCCACATGTGTGGCCGGCCATAGGGGGAGTCTTTTGCTGCTGATTTTGGCTATTTTTATCAGCCTATTCAACCTATAAATACCCCCTTGTCTGCTCACTTCAAACACATCTCAAACTCATTCATTTCTTCACTTTTCTTTCACTTTTCTCTCTTCATTCTCTTCCATTGTTCTTCATTTTCTTTCCCTATTCCTTTGCTAATTTCACCTCTTGAAAAAGATTCATTAAACCACCATTTGGAGAAGCATTCAAGTGTTCCTGGAGGCCTCGTTCAACAAGAACAAGCGAAGAAGGAGGAGCGGAGCAAACTAGTCAAGCCTCGGAGGATCACCGGATTGGATTCTTGTTCCCTATCCTTTTAATTTTATTATTGTTGTTATAAACATGTCTATGAATATTTGTGATGTTGATATGTTTAATTTAATTAACATGGCTTAAATTTAATTTGTGTTAGGTTGATTGCATTTCGTCTACTTAAGTTATTAAAATTGTGTTTGTGTTGTTATAGGTCTCGGTAAGATGTTTAATTAAGTAAAACCATGAATAAGATATTCTTGCATTACAATTGTAAGGTAACTAATGAATTAATTATTTAAATAGATTGAAATTACACAATACTTAATCAGTGCATGTTTAATCATCTAAGGTAGCTGAGGATTAAATTAGCAACGGTATCTAATGATACATTAGCCTTGCATAACTTGCAAGATTATTGTGATTAAATTGTTTCAAGGTAGAAATACATTGTTACCTCATGTAGTCTTCTATGTGCTTATGAGATTGAATTAATTGTTTGAATTGGCATAGATATATGTACAAGAGATTATTTTAATTTCATAAGTATGTATGCGCATTAAAACATTTGTTTATTAAAATTTGTTTAATCAGTTGAATTGACATAGAGATATAGTAAAGAGATAAATGGATTTTGGTAGGTAAGTATGTTCAAAAGTTCACAAATTACCGAGTTACCGTGAATTTATTCGTAACAACATGAACATGAGTTTAATAATTCTAAGTTAAGAAATGTAATTAATCTAACACAATTATGTCATCTTGATTAAAATGATCTTTTGAAATCGTGCATTGTAACTTTTATTTTCTCTTTATTTATTTTACTTAGTTAAAACTCTTAGTTTTTAATCACCTCTTTAAATCAAAATATTTTTCTTCACCAAAATGTTTTAAATTTCATTCATAAATAATTCTTTTCACAATCTTTGTAGGTACAATAACGCGACATTTACTTGTCATTTTATTACTTGTTGCGATTGTGTACACTTGCACATTTTCATCGTTCCAATAGATGAATATATATTGGTACATGGTTAAGGATAAGGAATAGAAGTTTTGGCACTTTTGATGATTTATATATCATTTTCTTAGTTATATTCAAACTTGGTATGAATTAGGAAACACATTGGCATTGCTTATTGGTTGTGATGGTGCCTTATGGCATATTGGTTAGAATTAGGAAATTGACATGTTTTAGTATGTTTTTGGTGTATTTTGTATAGTTTTATTGATTGGTTAATGGCATGCTTTTGGTTTAAGTAGTTGATGTATGTGACTTGCATTATAAGTTACTATTTGGCACACACGGGCTAACACATGGTCGTGTGTCACACATGGGCAAGTGACATGGTAGCGTGCTATGTTTGATCAGGTTGATTTTAGGTAGACACGGCCTCAGTCTCTCACACGTTCTAGCGACACGGTCATGTGGATGTTTCAACATTTTACAATTAGGTCCACATGACCACAGTTTGTTACACGGCCTGGCGACTCGACCATGTAACCCTGCATTACACTGTATTAGTCTTGCACACGGTTAAAGTACACGACTATATGGTTCAACACCATACAACCTCATCCTATCACACGACCTAGCCACACGGCCGTGTGACCCCTATTTTTTTATTTTTCTCCACACTTTTCTAAAAGCTTCAAATTTGTCCTTGCTTAGTTCTAAACTATTTTTAGAGCTTTCATAAGCTTGTTTTAAGCCTGTTCTTGTATGAATAACATGCTTTAACTGAAGGCTTGGTAATTGATGATTGTTTAAAGAAGCTTTGAATTAAAATAGAATGATCTTGTTCTATTATTTATTGTAACATCCTGTAACCCTAATCTGTTAATGGAGATAGGTGAGGGGTGTTACATCGAGTGACCAATACAATTATGAAGAGCTGTTGAGTTTGGAAAATAGAGATTCAAAGAGAAATTAGAGTTATTATGGTGATCATAGATGGCACGAATATTCATACGAGCATCCTTATGGGTTGCAACACCCATAACCCGTCTCAGTCATTGGATTAGGGTTACGAAGCATTACCATACAAATCAAAATATTTAACATCAAAACAGAAAAAATTATGTAACTTAATATTAACATCTAACAACTCAATAAAATCATAGTAAAAATACACTTTTGGGCCTTAAATCGAGCCTTTGGGGTCCTAAAAAATGACTTAGGAACAATCAGGGATCAATTTGAAACAAAATAGAAAATTTTGAAAATACATGAAAAGTTGGGAAACAAAGGTCACACGGTCGTGTGGTCAGGCTGTGTGACATAGGCTAGACCGTGTGGACATTCAAAGTTTGGACACACAGCCACGTCCCAGCCTGTGTGTCCACCCATGTGAGTATTCGAAATAGGGCCACATGGCAATGTCATAGGTCGTGTGCCAGACAGTGTTACATATTGGCTTGAGACACATAGCCATGTCTCAGTTCATATAAAACCTATACATAAAATAATAATGACACACGGCCGTGTGGTGCGTCCATGTGTGGCACACGACCGTGTGACATCTCGTGTCCCAAGCCATGTGTAGTTTAATTTACCCCTAAAACAAGCCAAAACATTTACCTTTTCTTGCACAACAAACCATACCATTTTCCATCATTTTCACATAACCAAAACACTTTAAAACATATCAAATCAACCATCCTATAAACCTAACTAATATACCACCAGAAGGCACCATAATTCATACACCAAAAATTAATCCTATCAGCATTTCAAGTTCATTAACTAAGCATGTATCAAATATACAAAAACAATTTCAAACATACATGTCATTCAACCATTGTTTACCTATCATCACAATGTATGCATAAATATTTAACAACCTATCAATTTATACCATTAATTACAATCCATTAACTATAAACATTAAAGCATACATCAGCTTGGCACCACTTAAACATACTAAATTGCCAAACTACAATCAGGCCCTATACATGCCAAAACACACATATATTATTTAATTTAAATGTCTAACCAATGTACCCTTATTGGTACCACAAGTTAACATCCAAATCAAGTAAAAATCAATGCCATAAATTCATACTTTAAAACTTACATCATACATCTACCATTTAACCACTTCATTCACACTTCAATGAACCAAAAGCCATCTAAATCACAAGGCATTCACAAGTAACCAAAACCCATACTTACATAAATTCATTTATAAGCTAACATCAAGGCATATAAGAAAATAAACTTAAACCACATTACATCGACAAATAGCATAAAATAAACTCCTATTACATGTCATTTATAACCATTAACCAAAACAACTAAAACTACCAAAATAACTAATAGATACTGTGATGGTGTCCTGACGAGATTCCAACCAATTGATCTGTCCAATGATCTACAAAATAGAGAATTAACTACGTAAGCAACTAATGCATAATAAGCTCGTATAAAAGGAACTTAAACTTTCCAAACATAAAATTATTAAACCATTAAATCATTTATCACAAATCATATAGATACTTTCCTTTCATATTCTTAACATTCCACATGGTTAGTAGACATACTTAAAAATACATCAACATATGAAACATGGTACATATCATGAAATGGATTTCAATATACAATAATTCATCATATGTTCAATAAGTTCCCTTTTCAATCCATACTTTTCCTTTTCATATGTTCATTAACATGAACCAATGCATACATACACCTTTCCATGTTATGCATTAACTTCCATTCAATTACATATATTAATAACATAGCTCATTTCATATACATACCTTTTGGTTTTAAACTTTAATTGTCCATTGAACCAAGTAGAATAAAAACAAATACTCAGGAAATGCTCACACAAAGTGTGTCTTTACATGTAACTGTAATCATCTCTATAATGTTCACACGAGCTATGAAATGGGCCTACTCACACGAGCTGTGGGTCAGGATGTTAGCTACACGATGCTGCTCACACGAGCTATGGAGAATCCGCAACAAATGTAGGACCTCAGCCATCGGTAGGACATCTAGGACCAGCACCCGAAACCATATAGTCCCTAATAACATGTCATTTGTATCCTAAGAATTCTTAAGGTTCAAATGGGACACTTTTATATATCAATCCTTTAACTTCTTCATCATTTCAATTATATACATCCATACAACTGACATTTTTCACATATATCCATCATTTGTAAAACATTACAAATTAATCCAAATCACTAATTAACATGTGTAAATTCAATAATAATTAAACAAAGTATACCATTAAGTAACCATTCATTCAAATTAGAAATTAACCACTTTACCATTACACGAACTTACCCAGACTGAAACAGTTACTAAAATAGAGTCAACAACTAGTCTGAAACTTTAGCTTTTCCTCAATTTAAATTCGATTACGAGGTTTCTTGATCTAAATAATAATTCAACCCAATTAACACATTTCCAGCATTCTAACAAGTAGTTTTAAGCAATTAAACTCTTCCATTATCAATTTACAAATTCACCCCCAGCATTTTAACTTTTATACAGTTTAGTCCCTAAACCCGAAACTTACAAATTTACCATTTTTAGCTAAAATTCTTAATTAAGAATTTTAAAACAACAATATTATTTCAAAATAGCCCAACAATAATAATATTATAATAGAGTAATAATATATTATAAAAAATAATATATTCTTTATATTCTTTATATTATAAATAATTATTGTTGATTAATTAAGAATTTTTCTTTTGACCAAGTATTGTTGTTGTTTACAACAATTGTCATTAACTGTGCCCAATCATCTACAGTATTTTCATATTCTGATATTGAAATATTAGTCAAGTCTAAATATATTCCTCCTTGGGCCACATTTCTTTTATTTAAATCATCAATCCATTGTGGTATAGGTTGACTAGGTTGACTAGATGACTCTCTTGGATATTCAGATTTAATTTCATTAGTAGCTATATTTTTGGTTTAAGTATCAAAAACTCTAGTTGTATTTTCAACTTTTTCAAAATCTTTATTTGAAGCTCTCAGATAATCATCGTTTTGAATATCTGACTCTATTTTTCTTTTTCCATAAGGATCCGTTTCTTCAGTATCCATTGGTTCTGGAATTTCTATATTTTCTTCCTCATCTGTTGAAGTGTTTTCTTCATTAGATTTATAGCTAGTAACCTTTAAATCTTCTTGATTATCAGAATTACTAGAACTACTACTGTCTGTAGTGTCATAATTTAACATATAATGATAGTTAAATAAAGTAAATAAGTATTTATGTTTTTCATAAAGTTGTTCTATTAATTTTAAATATTCTATCCTTTCATTTTTATCTGTACTTTTAATAAATTTAAATTTCCAATGTTTTATAAGTTGTTTATAAGATTGGAAATCATATTTTTGTTGACGCGTATATTTTCTTTTCTGTTTTTCAAAATTTTTACTTCTTTTATTAGTTGAAGATGATTCTTCTGAAGAAGTGTCTTCTTCCTCAGATAAAGTTAATATTATATTACTATTACCGTAATATAAAGCACCTAAATCCATTTCTTGTTCTATATTCTTGTTAATAAGAACCTGATCTAATTTATTATTTATATTAGATAATACTTCTTTAGATTCATTGTTCAAATCTAATTCAGTTACCTCTCCTAAATTATTAACTTGTTGTTCAATTTTATTAACTTTATTATATAATTTATTAACATATATAGAGGTTATATCCATTAAACTATTAAATCCTTTACTAAGGGTCGAAATATTATTTTCATTCTTAGAGTCTATATGCATAATATGATTACAGGTTTTATCTTTATATAAACAATCTGTTTCTTTCATGATATTTATCTATGGTACCTAAAACCATCTGTTATGTTATTATATCTTAACACTCAAAAGCCTAACGTCTCTCACTCAGACTTAAACGGGCAAAAGTAAGACAAAATAACAGATGTATGGGTTTTAAGATAAATAACCACAAAATTAACTGAATTGTAAATTAAAGATAAGAACTTACAATGAATACTACGATATTAGTTCTCCAAGTATCGTTACTCTGGAGGCCTTTGATACCAATTACAAGGAATAAGGAATGTAGAAGAAAAAGGATTATATTATTACAAAAGAAAGTTTACAAAAATCTAATTAGAGTTATAGGAATAGATGGTAATGAAACCATAATAGGATTTAAGGCTAGAAATATATCAATCTACATAAATAATGTTAGATTTGTTATTCCTAAAATATTATGTTTTCCTAAAATGCATGGATACATATTATTAGGAAATAATTTTATATATCAAGATTTACCATTTTCTATAGATAAAAATTTAATAATATTATCTGTAGAAAAAACTTCTGTAGAAATACCTTTAGTAGAAAATCATAAATTTATGTGTGATAAAAAATTTACACCACCAAGAAAAGAACAGATTAAACAACTAGAAACAGATCATTGGTTGTTTAAAATTCTAGAAGATAATTTTAGTGAAGAACCATTAAAATTATGGTAGAATAGTCCTAGATATTGCGAAATAAAATTAGAAAATCCCAATAAAATCATTAGAGTAAAACCTATGATCTATACTAAATAAGATATAGATGAATTTGATATACAAATTAAAGAATTATTAGAAAAATGATTAATAGAAAAAACTATCAGTCCACATTCTAGTCCTGCTTTTATGGTAAGAAACCATGCTGAAATAAAAAGAGGAAAAGCTAGGATGGTAATTAATTATAAAAGATTCAATCAAAATATTATTTTTGATTAATCAAGCTAAATAAGCAAAATATTTTAATTATCTATTATTACTATTACCGTAATATAAAGGACCTAAATCCATTTCTTGTTCTATATTCTTGTTATCTATTATTAACTAAATCATCTAGTATCTATGTAAATGTTAACTAAAACATTATTAACTAAATATAATATCTATATATATTATTACTCTGATACCAATTACAGGGAATAATATCTATTTAATTTTATATAAGAAAATCTTAATATTTATTTATGAAATATATATTTATATTTTATATAATAATATATTTCATATATTATTAACTTATATATTTATATAAGAAAATCTTAATATCTATATATGTAATTGCTTTGATACCAATTATAGGGAATAAGGAATATAGATGAAGAAGGATTATATTATTACAAATGAAAGTTTACAAATGAAAGTTTACAAGGAGAGGACATTTGAAAAGAAAGTAAAATTTTCTAAGAGTATTTTGGATTCTGATATCGATGCTTTGTTTAGGCTACATACTTTTCCTTTTATAGCAAAATTTCTATACTCTATTTAATTTTTATTCAATCCCGCACAGTGTTTTTGATAAGGATCCTGTCTTGTCATCAACATAGTTGCATCCACATTGCATAGTCTTATCATATCATTTATCTTCCACGTTGTAACCTTTTCTGATACATTTTTCTTCAAGTTATCTTCTCTTGTCCATTAGTGTTTCTTGGACATTATTTCTACACGTGGCTATCCTGTTTGGCTTATCCTTCTTGGATATTATCAACATTCATTAATTCTATTTCATCTAGATGTAATGAATCTAGTGACAGTTTTGGCGAGTTCCAAAGCTCCCACGTATTTTTAGTTTCCTCTATTATTTGTGATAGGAAATCATCGATCTCCATATCAACTATCTTTTTTAATAGTTGTATGGATTCTTCATCTCTATTATTCTGGATAATTCCAATTTCATCTGCTACTATTCTTCTTCCATCAGTCATCAGCCTATAAGTCTGATGTCGAAGAACATGTTGAGCTGTTGACATTAAATCAATCCTTGCTTGGGTCTGATAATAATTAAAATTATTATAACACTTGTCAATATTTTTTGTCAAGTGTTCTTTATCTTCTTTGATAGCTGATAACTTGGGGCTTCCAATCATTCTTTGAATAATCCAAATTTGATATGGCTGATACAATCTTTCTCTTTCAGCAATACCAATAAGGCTACTTATTTCAATATAAAATAATAGAAAAATCATCTTGATCTACTTTTTGTGATAATATAGTCTTAATAATTGCAGGAAAATCTTTTAATAAATGAAAAGAAAAATTTTGAACTACTATTTCTTTGACAAACCCCATTCAATACTTTTTATATCAAATGGTCCATGATCAAGTCTCAATTTAATAGTAGGAAAATTTTCATCTATATCATTTGTAAAAACATGTGCTTGTAAGAAATATTCTGCAAAAGTATTTTTAAATTGAGTTTGCTGGTTGCAAATAACTCTATTTTTTTTTGAAAAAAAATTCTACTGGTAATATTTTACTAGCTTTATTATATAGACACAATCTAAACATTTTAGTCATGATAGGACTATTTGTCCATTTATTAATAAAATACTAAAATATATCAAGAAGATTGTTTATCTCCTTAATATCTATATATTCTATTTCAAGCTCATACCAATCTCTAAATAAAATAGATTTTAATAATAAATCATGAGCTTCATTTTCTTTAGTTATTTTTTCAACTAAGAATTGTGAAAATTTTGTAAGTGCTCTTCTGAAATTAGCTCTTTGTTCAGAAATATAGGTTTGCCATATTTCATTTATAAAATTATATAACTCTGGTGATAATCTCGGATTATAAAAATCTTTTATTTCTGGAATTTGTTGTTGTTTCAACAAATTTTTCGCTCCTTTTATAATTTCAGAATAACTGGCTTGAAATGCTGAATTTAGATTTTGAGACCAAGGGTATTGGCTTACCATTCTTGGTGTAAAAGACAATTGAGATCTAACTGGTCGTCTTACCAGTGGATATGGAACATAATATCCCTGATTAGGATAAAATGATGCTTGTGGAGATATTGTAACAAATCCTTGTGGAGATATACTAGGGAAAATATTTGGTTTAAATTTACCTGACTTAGTACAATGACCTCACTCGTAGTGCTCTCAACCAGTATACCAAAGTTTTCAAATACGGTACAAGTTATATAGGAGTGAGTGGATCTTATATCTATCAGTGCAGTATAAGGTACATTATAAATAAAAAACGTACCCGTAATGATGTCCGGAGCATCTCATCCTCTCGGTGACGTGCAGCATAAACCAAAGCCGATTGCCTCCCCTCAGTATGCCCAGTACCTCTGCCCGGTGCTCTCTGACCACGGCCCAAAGCATTCCCACCTCCGGCCTGACCATGGCCTTTTGGTGGCTACTGAACTACCCTTGATGGTGGTGCAGTACCTATGCTAGAAGCTTTCATCTGATCGAACCTCCGTGGACACTCTCTAATACGGTGCTCTAATGAACCGCACCTCAAACAAGCCCAAGTTCTTTTCCAACACTCGCCCTAATGGCGTCTACCACAGTCAGTACACGGCGGTTATCCAATAGCAGCAAAAGGAGCCCCAACTCTGATCGGCCCATCAACTCTTGCCTTTTTCTTATGCTTCTGAACAAAACTTGAGGGCTCTGACTCCCTCTTGCTCCTACCTCTCTCTCAGTTCTGGCGCTCAGCAAGCTTCACTTCCTCGGTGATCTTCACCTTATCAACCAGTGCAGTAAAGTCTTGCTCCCTCTGTAGAGCTATCAGAACCCTCAAGTTATCCCTTAGCCCATCCTCAAAGTGAACACATCGCTCGTACTCAGTCACCACCATCCCTAGCGCATAGTGGCTCAGTCTCAAAATTTTGGCCTTATACTTGGCCACCGATCTATCTCCCTGAGTCAGATCCAGGAACTCTCGTCGACGGGCATCCACGTAACTAGCACCCACATACTTTCCCTGGAAAGCAGTCTTAAAATATTCCCAGGACAGTCATTCGGGCTGAGTGCCCTCCTTAACAGTGAGCCACCATTGATATGCCTCGTCACATAGCAGCGATACAGCACCCTTTAATTTTTGCTCGGGGGTATAGTCCAGATCGTCCATAATCCTCTCTGTGGCCTCAATCCAGCATTCAGCCACATTAGGGGCAACCCCAGCGACACCCCTAAAAATGTCAGTTTCATTAGACCGGAGTCGTTCTGTAACCGACCCGCAGCCTCTAGCTCCAATATTAGGCTCAACGGCCCTCTCTAAAGTCCGTAACATAGCCTGGGACAGTGCTTTGTCCCTAGCCGCTCGATCATGAGACCCAGTGTCAATCATAAGTGAAGCTGATGTCTCAGTAGTATCCAAATTAGGCAGATTGCCAGATGATGAGGACCCAGCTCGAGCACCTCTACAGCCTCTACCACGGCCTCTTATACCCCGTCTGTGAGTACCTCTGGTGTTCATTGTCTAATTTCATTTTATCTGTATTAACAATTTTATGTATCATTTTACAGTTCCAGTGTTTATTAACAGATATTTTATGAAAACAGTATCAGGGCTGTAAAGTTTGTTTCGAACATCATAGTGGCAATTAATGTCTATCGGTTTTAGTATCAGTATATACTATCTTGAGTGTTTTCAGTCCAATCCATCTATAGTAGTCTCAGTACATACTATCTATAGTATTTTTAATTTTTAAACAGATAACAGTTCAGAGGACTTACAGGATCGGTGCTGGAGACTCAGTGTACCCACATTTGGTAAAAATATTTCAAATCATTAGAAAATAGTTTTTAGAAAATCAAATCCTAAAAACCCAAATCCACAACCGAGTTTTGCAACTTAGCTCTGATACCACTAAATATAACACCCCAAATCTGGCCTGGACGCTATAGTCAGATCAAGAGATGTCACATGGTAGTGTGTTTGAAAAATCGTAGCTTTGCTTAAACCAATTTCTATTCAGAAACTTTGCATTTTTACTTATTAGTTCCAAAATCATGTTATTTAATCAGTCGAAAGTTTTCAAAACGTTTATTTATTACGGAAGCTTATAAAACCGTTTGCGTACTCGTGAGTATTTTGTTAAAACGTTGTTTCTTTTGAAAACTCGAGTTTTCCCTAGTACTAGGAGTTATAAACCAAACCAATAAAAATTCCAAATTAAAAATAAAAATCCAAAGAGGCCATGATACAGTAAAATATCCCAAAATAAAATTAGAATCATAATTAAGTACTAATTAGAATGAATTAGGTCGTGTGGCCCCGCTGAGTCTTCAGCCGCACAGATCTACCTATGTCTGGGGATTACCTATACAGATAAAACAGAAGGGGTGAGTTTATGAAAACTCAGGGTGTAATCCCACATAAAACAGAAGACGGAAAGCAATTACAGTCTGGGCCTCAGCTCTTTTCAATACCAAATTTAGTTTCAGTTAGGGCCTTAGCCTATCTTAGTACAAGAGCAGTCATGCATTTGGGCCTTGGCCCATTATAGTATCAGTAATCAGTACAGTAACAGATATGCAATTACAAAATCCTACCCATCCAGCCTCTACACACTATCTCCATCCAAACCTACACTCCATGTGGGGATAAAATCAACCCACCCATCCCTACACTCCAAAATGTACCAAATGCGTCACTAGACAGTAGTTTGTAGCTGAGCTACTAGTAAATTAGGCTCGAGGCCTTTCAGTACACTTCATCTGAAAAATATCAACCCCCATCCCAATGCAATGCAATATACAAATATGACATGCTATAACATAATATCATGCATATAATCAGGGCATACAATATCAAATCAGTAGGACATCATCATGATTAATAATGTGCAAAATCGTATCAGTCATACAGTCATTTTAGTTAATTAGAGGTCTAGGTAAGCTTACCGACCCTACAGTAGGTCCACAACTGACTCGGGCGACCCATGCAATCTTAACAGTAAAATAGTGAAAACGGGCCCACAAGCCCATGTTGTTTGCCCATGTTGGCCCACACGGCCCAAAATGGCCTTAGCCATGTGGATTACACAACCTAGCCCAAAAATCCCACACGCCCGTGTGGTTCACCCGCGTGGGCCCACACGCTCGTGTGGCCCACATGAACCAATACAGTTCAGCCCATGTATCGCACACGGCTAGCGTCATCGATCACACACCCGTGTTCTACCACACGGCCTACCACACGGGTGGCCACACGCCCATGTGGCATCGACAGTTCCATTATTCGACTTTTCATCGATTACCGATTTTCAGTGCTGTGATTACACACCTGATTTCGTTTTGAAGTTTAACCGCACTTCGAGTACTCTAAACCTAGATTCAACCTAAAACATCATTTAATCAACTACTTAAGTCGTTATTCAATCAAAGCCTAACGAAGTTAAAAATCGATCAACAATTGAAACCCTTCTTACCGAAAACAACCGAAATCGCTCCCTTAGTTCCTTGAAGATGCACCAACCAACTCTTGGTCTCTACCTAAAACGAGAGTCACAAAACCTTTTTGTTAAACCTTTAATCGAATTTCACTGCAACTTCAATTAAATCATACTTACTGATCAAACACAACCCTTCATTTAGTATCTTATAAAATGAGACAACAAAACACCTAAATCACTTACCCTACTGACGATAGAGCAGACTGCAATTCAGCAATATAAGAGAGAATGAAATGAAAAGGGGAATCAAAGACTGAAAAGAGGTAAAACCGAGGGGGTGACGGTAAGAAGAGGAAATAAAAAATGATGGGAAAGGAAGTGCAAGGCCGAAAGGGGACAGAAGGTAAAGCAGAACTCACCTAGCAATATTCGGCCAATGAGAAGAGTAAGATGATGCATGGTTGACTTTAGGGGAAAGGAAATTAGCGTAAAAAATTTGGGAACAGAAAAGGGGGACCATATTTTGAAAAAAAGGTAGCAAGTGGGGATATTTCGAATCAAACAAAAAGGAGAAAGAAAAGATAGAGAGTAGAAAATCGGCAGAACATAAAAAGAAAGGAGGAAGAAAACTTTTCAGCCAAAAATTCTATTTTGGCCGAAATTCCTCAAGATAATGCCCATATCCCCCAAAATACTCCCCTCAATCCACAATCCCTAAAATCTCTCCTCAAAATCCTCACTACTCACCCACCACAATCCCCTCAACAACTGAAATCAGCCTTATTAGCCTCCTAAAAATCGGCCACAACAACCCCACACTCCTCAAATACTCAGAATTTTGGTCAAACTACAACATTCACACGGCACCAGTAGTAAAAATAAATCCCCTTGATCACGCAGAGATTCAAACTCCAGACGTCCACCCCCTTCACACTTCACTTAACCACTAGACCAACAGGCCCATTCTGACATATTTTACCAACATTTATTAATAAGCCTACTAATTAGAGATAGAAGTTTATTCATTTAAAAACAAAAATTTGCCCAAGCTAAGGCTTGACCTTGAGACCTCTCACAAACACCCAGAACACTTAACCACTGAAGTAGGTACATAGTTGTATCACAAACATACGAAAATAAATATATAAGAGATTTTTGGGGCATTACATATAATTAGCACATAAAACCCTTAATTCATGCTTTTATATTGATATAATACAAATAAAGCTATAGTGATTAAGTTTTACATCTTTTACTATTTAATCCTTTTTCTTTAATTAACCATCCAAACATCAAAATTTATGCATCACGATTCAATATACCTATATTGTAACTCTGTAAATATTTAATAAAAATGTTTACGGCCTCAGTTTAGATAAATGAGGTCTTGAAACCTCATTTTCCAAAACCATTTGACTTTCGTAACCAACCACTTATACTTTTCTTTTTGCTAAATTAGCAAATTTTAACCAAATCAAATTTCATTATACTTATATTTGACCCACACAAATAAAATAAAAAATTTTCAGACTCAATAGTTAGATTTGTGATTCGAAACCACTGTTTCTGACACCACTAAAAATGGGTTGTTACATGGGTCGTATGGGTATGCGGGTGGTATAGATAGCTAAAACCTTGATTTGTAATGCCGCAAATTTTTGGGCCTAGAAGTATTGGGCCTTGTACGTGGGAGCCATTAGTAGACTGCACATAAAAGTTTATATGTGGAAGAAATATCACAATTGATTGTTTGCTGCAGTGGTTAAGTGATTAGGAGTGTTTGGGAGTGTTGGAGAAGTCCTGGGTTCAAACCTGGGCTTTAGCAAAAATTTATGTTTTTCTCTTAAAGGAGCCTTGATATTAGTGGGTAGGCTTTAAGAGTATTTTTGGTGAATTTGTAACACAAAAGAGCCTGTGGTGGAGTGGCAAGGTGGCGTGTTGTGTAACTGTGAGGTCTAAGGTTCAAGTCTTAGGATGCGCAATGAGGTATTTATTTTGCTATTTGAGCTGTGTAGGAGGTGGAGTTGGACTGGAACTCTGTGGTGGAAGTGGTCATAAAAAAATAAGGAATTTTCCTAATGGTTGAAAGTAATCCCACATCGGGAAGCTAACATGAGAATTGGGGAGAAGCTGGCTTTAAATATAGTGAACAAGATGAGTTGGGGATCACTAGTTTTAGGAGGGATTATTTCATACCTGCTTAACCAAGGTTGATGATCGTGGACTTCGACGCGTTCTCATAAAAAGGTGTGTATTCACGCCTTTCTTTGTTGGAAGTCGGCAAAAGCTGAAAAACTGAAACCTCGACATTTGAGGCATCACAAGCGTGCGATCGCTCATGGGGTAAACTGAGCCCACAGATTATGGGCGATAGACTGCAGAGGCCGCCACGAACGTTCTCGTGTACTGGGGCTGTTCCGGGCCTCAATGGGTCGAATGGGCCCGATGGGCCCGTGGGCCCTCTTCTGTAAATCTAACTATTAGGTGGGAAGTATTTGGGCTTGTCATGTCGTGTGCATGGCATAGGCCGTTAAGGGCTTCGTTGGGCCAAAATGGGTCGTGTGGGCCCAATGGGCTCGTGGGCCCCACACAGATTAAATCCACGGTAGTTGATAAATATTGGACTGGGCTATGTAGGTCACATAGCCGTAACTGAAGTTGGGCTAAATGGGCCACACGAACGTGTAGGCCCACTTGGGCCTAGAATGGGCCTTAGGCCCATTTACACCGTTATGTTTGTTTAGGTTACTTAAGTCGATCGAGGCAACGGTGGATCACTTGTTGGGTCGTTAAGACCCTAATTTGTAAAATTATCGAAATACCCCCAGTTTGTAAAATTATCAAAATACCCCCTATTTGTAAAATTACCGAAATACCCCAATTTGTAAAATTACCAAAATACCCTTCGATTTGTGAAATTACCGAAATACCCTTATAGTGTACAATTACCGTAATACCCCTGTAGGGAAAAATGATTGTTTTTCCCTTATAGGTAGATGACCAACTTAAACTATGAATTTGACTAATTTGATTGTGATCGTATCACTGTGTTTTAACTGACTTGACTGTAGTCGTATGACTGATATGCTTTTAATATATGTTTAAATGATTGTTATTGAGCATGGCCATTTTGTATACACGTGTGATGATTAAGCATGACATACACGACATATTGCATGGGGTTGGGACATTGATACGGAAGAAGTTCTGATAGGATCGTACGGGTTGCACGAGACGACTGTGGATCCAGTATTAATCTGTGAAGGCCGCACAGGTCGCACGAGACGACTATAGACCGATGGACGGTTTAGTGCTGCTTAATCTGATTATGGCTCCATGCCAACCTAAATATGGCTTTGTGCCATCTTGATTATGGCTTTGTGCTAATCGTATTTACCTGTGGCTATGTGCCTATCATATTTAATGATGACTCTGTGTCGATCATATTTACCTGTGGCTGTGTGCCGATTATATTACCGTCACTGATGGCTATATACCAAACTTATTACAGTTATCAATAGCCTTGTGCCATCCTGATTATGGCTCTATGCCATCCTGATTATGGTTTATAACCATTCTATTTATGGCTCTTGGCCATTTTTTTACGGGCAGTTTTGTTGCGATATTTACGGCCTTTAGTTATTCTGTCTACGGTGTTAAGCCGTTCTGTTGACTTAATGCTGCAACCGATGCTAACATTGGGAGTGTAGAGATGGCGTGGGTGATTTATTCCCCGCAGGTAATGCAGGGTTGGACGGAGGCAAGTGCAAGGTTGGATGGGATGGGTTAGCGTACATCACACATTATGCATATGGAACTGTTTCTGATATGGACTAGGCCCAACTGTTACTGATATTGAGAATGGGCTAGGCCCAATTAATTCTGATGAGGGCTAAAACCCAAGTGAAATTGTACTGGGCTTAGGGCCACACACATTGTTCTGTTACTGTAATGGGCTCCGACCCAGACTAGTTCTGAATTCTGTCTAGTTACTAACTGTATTTCTTTAGGAGGGGATTACACACTGAGTATTCATAAACTCACCCCGTTTATTAACTGTACAGGTAATCCCCAACATTAAGAGGATCAGTACTGCGAGGGACTCGGAGATGGCCACACAACTGCTATTGTTTCTGATTTTCTTTTAAGTTCTCTACTTATAAGTATCTATATTTTGATCTGGTTTGTAATAAGGCCTCTCCAGTTTTTATTTTAATATTTGGGATTTTATTATTATGTTTGATATTTGTTAGAAGTATATCGTTGTTTTCCAAAACAATAACTGTCTTCAAAACACTACGATTTCACAACTTAACTTTCAAACCTCATGTTTTCGTAAATTGACTATTTTAAATTAAGCTTCCACTACAAACACCATTTTAAATAGGAATAACTTTCCAGCGAACCATGTTTTACAAAATAAACCAACGTAAACTGAGGTTTTCACAAGTTTTAAAATGGCCAGAAGTTTTAAATTGTAAGAAGGGTTTTCAATGGAAACATGGTTTTCGAAAAACACTTCAATGTGACATGCCAGATTTGGCCATAACATCTAGGTCGGGTTTGGGGTGTTACACGATTGGTCGACTAGTTATCCAAAGAAAGATTCATATTCTCCATATTACTATATGGAAAGTAATATGAAAAGTGACGAGTACGTAGAAGACCCATCCCTTGCTACACGAGTTGGAATGTTGGAGGAGAGCATGTCTTCATGCCAAGCTACCATGTCCAATATGTTGGAGCAAATACTAAAAGTCATCTAATGCGGAGCCGTAATGAACACTTTGATGGAAGAGGTCGAGCATGATATTCCCAAGCTCGAGGATGAAGGTCACTCTACCATTATTGAGCATGATGAGTTGAAGATGGGTGTTCAACAAGAGTTCAGAGTTGGAGACCGTGACGAGATTGTGAGAAGTAGAGATAGTGTCTTCACTCCAATTGTCATAGGAATAGGAGGAGGGTTAGATGTAGAGAAAGAGCTAAACCAAGAATTAGGTGAAAGTGTGGAGAAGCCAACACATGTTTCAACCATTATTGTAGAAGAGCCAACCAACGGGCTTAATGAGCATATTTATTTTAGTTTGAAATGGGAAGTGAAGCCGAGGTATCTACGACTTATTACAACATTGAGTTTATGATGCCCGAGGTTATAGTACCTTAGAATGAGATTTGGAGTTGGGTGGGCTTTGGAAGAAAGTGGCTCTTAAAGTGGTTGTCTAGAAGGTAAAAAATAAGACAGAAATAATGTGCTTGAATGACAAGAGGGCCTTTATTTTATTAATGAGGAAGAAACGTTGCTTCAAGCTGTAGAGGATCTCTTGGAAGTTCTTCTAAGGAGGGGATACAGATCACTCTAAAGTTGATAAATTTTCTTTTTTATTATTTCTTATTTTCTTATTATTGCATATTTTGCTTTTGGTGTGTTTGTTTTGTATTTCTATGTAGGTCTACCCACCGAGAGTTACACAACATTAAGAGCTTTAATGGAGTTTGAGGACTAATTCCCCATTTTTCTACACATAATCTAAAACCGAGGGAGTTTTCTAAAACTAATCTTTAGCATGAAACACATTGGGGACAATGTATAACTTAAGTGTGGAGGTGTACATAGAAATTTTAATTTGTGTTCTGTTTGCTTATTTTATGCTTTGTTTAAGAAAATTTCAAAAATATATAAAAATTTTAAAATTTTGTTTTCTATTCTTTTTTTATTTTTCTAGCATGGTGCTTGGATTATGTAACAGCCCGTTTTTAGTCAAATCAAAACAATGGTTTTGGAACCACAAGTCTGAAGTCAAAATAATTATTTCATTATTATTTTAATGTCTACAGCATGATATTGTGATTGTGTGAAATTTTTGTTATGAAACTTTATTATTTGAGTGTTTAATTTGATAAAAAGGACTAAATCGCGTAAAGTGTAAAACTTGTGTTTTAAAAGCTAAAGGTGTCTAATAGCTATAGAACTTAAAATTAAAGGTCCTTATGTGGTAAATAAACCAATAACATGATAGTGGATGATCATGGTTTGGTAATTTTGAAATTTGTGATGTTCATTAAGGTTAAATAGGTAAATTGATAATTAATACTAAAATAAATAAAACAATACCATTATTTGTTTTATCCATCTTCTTCCTTAGTCGATTTTAGCAAGAAGAATAACCATTCTTAGGGCTTGATATTTGGCCATGCTTCTCATGCTTATTTAGGTATGGTTTTTTTCTCGTATTTAATGATAGCTAGCTCAAGGATTAATTTGCAAAATTATTAAATGTTTAGGGTTTTTCCATTGATGAATATATGTATGTTTTGATGTTTGATGATAGAAAATGTATGCTTGTTAGATAAACAACATTTATAAAGTGATTTTTGACAAAATTGTCATTTAGGAATTAAATTGTGAAATGTGTAAATTTTGTGGTTAAATTGTGAAATAAATGAAAACCATGGGCTGCTAGGGACCTAATTGAAATTTGGCTAGCATGGGATTTGGTTGAATTGCATGAATTTGTGATTTTATGAAATAAGGATTAAATTGTAAAAATGTTGAAATGTTAGAGGCAAAACTGTAAATTTGCCTTAATATGTATTTCGACTAAATTGAATAGAGTGATAATTAAATAAGCTAAATTTGAAATTATTTAGATCAAGAAAGGCGAAATATGGATTTAGATCGGGGAAAGAACAAGATTTTGGATTAATCGACTCGTTTCGTCGTTTTTGCATTCAAGGTAAGTTTTTATGTAATAAGCTTTGTTATATTTGTGTTTTAAATGCTTTGATATTGCATGAATTGAGAATACAACACTGCAGATATATTCAACAATGACTTGGCAAGTGAGAAATCCCGGTTGAACTTTAGGAATAGATTAGGATACGAATGACATACCATTAGGGGTTATGTGATTTGGGTGTTGGTCCGTACGTCCTACCGGTGGCTGAGTTATCCAGCATGTGTTGCAGATACTCGTCAGCTTGCGTGGGCAACATCGTGTAGCTTTGTCATGACCATCAACATGTGTGAGCAGACCCGTTGATAGCTCTAGTGTGAGCATTATATGTGATACGAGATTGAGATAGCTTCGGCTATAAATGTGGCACTTAGGGTGCGAGATTCCTGAGTATCCGATAGTATTTTGAATGGTTCAACGGGTATATCGAAGATATGAAATGGTGAGAAATAGATAAGCAACAGTACAGGTATGTACGGAAACTATATGAGCATTGAATTTATGGAAGCTATAAGTTTATGGCTATATATGTGATTGAATACAAATTAACATTTTGATTAAAAGTTTTGTAATTTATATATTGTTTATATTATTTGATTAGTGAATAATTGATGAGTTTGCTTATTAATTCATACGAGCTTACTACGCTTTATAGCTTCCTTTTTTTTGTTTTTCGTGTTTTATAGTGAAAACAAAGCTAGCTCAGATTTGGGAATCATCGGACACTTCATCACACAATCTGACTATCACTTAGTACTTTTGAATTTAAGTATTTTGGGTATATGGCATGTATAGAATTATGGTCATTTTGATTTATAGTTTGGTAATGAATTTAGTCATTTGAATTGGCTAGTAAATGTCTAAAGTTTGGTTTTGTATTTAGCCATGAGAGTTGGCTTATTGTGGTAATTTGATCATGTATATATTTGTGTATATGGCTTATGTTGTGAGTTTGATGATCGATTGTGATGCTAGTCGGTATTTGGTAATTAGGGGTACTGAATGGTTGTGAATTGAATTAGTATGTTTGTGAGATTGGGCTAAATGATGCATGTATGAAAGTGTTTATAATGTTGATTTGCGATTATGAGTTTTGGTTTGAAATTGAATGGCACATTGTGATATTAATGCGTTTTGCATTGGTTGGTATTGAAATGGTATGAGTTATACTTGATTGAGGTTGGTTGAATGCCTAATTATGCCATGTTTTTGTGCCAATTGGGTTGGTTTAGGTATGTTCAACTTTGGGTGGCAAAATGGCTTGGTAAATAGCCTATTTTTGTCCACACGGGCGTATGTCTCAGCCGTGTGTGACACACGGTCAGGTTACACGTTCGTATGTCCCCTAGTGTTGAAATAGAAATCAAGTCAGTATGCCCCACACGGCCCAGCACACGGGCGTGTGTCTTGGCCGTGTGGCATAAGTCAGCATACCCTACAGGTTTGGCACGGCCTGGCACACGGGCGTGTGTGGCCATTTCTTAGGGCTAGGGCACACGGGCGTGTGTTGGCCGTGTGACCCAAGTCAGAGAGTTACACTGGGTCAGACACGAGTTGGGACACGACTATGTGATCCCATTTTGAATGTGCACACGGCCTGTGACACGGGTGTAACATCTCGAAATAAGGCCTAAATGGAATAGTGGTTACGAAACCACAAATCTGAGATAGAAAAGTTTATTTCAATTAATTTTTTTGATTTACCGAGTGATTAGATGCATGTATTAGAGTATTGATAAGAAATTTTATAGATTGCATGTTTAATTTGCCTATTAGGGCTTATTTGCAGGTTGTCGTAATGACCTGATTTAGGGCCTCAAACGAACGATGGTTTTAGAACCACAAATTCAAAGTCAAAAAATTTATTCCGATTAAGTTTTAAGGTTTATTTATTGATTAAAATATTGTGTAAAAATATCGTTAAGAAATTTTACTGATAAAGTGCTTAATTGGACTTTTAGGACTAAATTGCAAAAGTTACAAAATATATGTTCTAATTCATAAGTACTTGATTGAAATGGGAGTTTAAAGAGGAGGTCCTTAAATGGAATTAGACCATTATATTTCATTTGGACAAAAATGGGCATGAATAGGACAAAATTTTAAAGAAAGGCCTTAAGGGCATTTTAGTCATTTGGTAATTAAAAGAAATAAAAAGGGAAAATAAAGCCAAAATTAACTCATCTTTTTCATGGAGGCGGAAATTAGCATGGGGAAAGCCATGGCTAGGGTTTTCAAGCTTTCCAAGCTCAATAGTAAGTCCGTTCTAGCCCCGTTTTTCAAGTTCTTTACATTTTTGGAATCTCGGTAA
Source organism: Gossypium anomalum (assembly GCA_025698475.1). Taxonomy (NCBI): domain Eukaryota; kingdom Viridiplantae; phylum Streptophyta; class Magnoliopsida; order Malvales; family Malvaceae; genus Gossypium; species Gossypium anomalum. The sequence continues at coordinate 26,237,632 of CM046958.1, read as the reverse complement.
CTTGATTAAGCTTATTCTAGCAATAATTTAAGCTAGGGTTCATATTTGGAAAAATACCCATAGGTGAAATGTGTTTATTTTGGTGTCTTATGGTAGAATATGATGGCTGAAATTATGTTAAACAACTTTTGCTAAGCGGTTTTAAGCAAAAATGAGTAAAACGGCTTAATCGGTAAAAGTTGTTATTGTTCATAACTATGTGTTAGAGTGAGAATTTGATGTTTCCATAGAAGGGAAAAATGATTAGCATGTCATAAAACATAAGAATAATGGATGAAGTTTAATTCCTGAGCCTAGGGGCAAAAGTGTAAATATGCAAAAGTTTAAGGGCAAAATTGTAATTTTGCCAAAGTTTGAGTTAAGGACTGTTTTGAATAGTACATCAATTAAATAAGTAAAATATGATGTTTTAGATCCTGAAAAACGAGATTTGAACCTAGAATGGGAGAAAATCAAAAATCAAAAAAGTTGGTAAAATGGTCGTTTTAGTATCGAGGTAAGTTCATATGTATAATAAGCATTAAGTCATGTATGTTTCAATGTAATATTGATATAATTACTATGATTGCCGAGGTGTTGAAAGTAAATATAATTATGATGAATTAAATGTTCAAAATTAATTCGACATGGAAATGAGAAAGTATGTAAGTTTGTATGTAAATATTACATTATCTTTATTTATGTTTTTATATTTCAGCATATTTTATGTATTGTAGCTGATTTTTGAATTATAATTGACTATTGGAAGATTAGAATAAAGTATTAGATAGTGAGATACTTCCCGTTTAAACCTTCGGAATCGAAAGATACGAATGGTATGTAGCTAGGTCACATGTGTAATACGGGATGTATACCATGTGTACAAGAGAGCTACGGGATATATGTAGGTAGGTCGCATGCATGGTTCCAGGTGAAGGAAACCATGTAGACAAGAGAGCTACGAGATAAACTAGCTAGGTCACATGGGTGGTACTAAGTGTTCACCATGTGTACAAGAGAGCCACAATTATGTGTACAATCGAGCTAGGTCACATGAGTCGTGCTAAGTGAAGACCACTATGTGTACAAGAGAGCTTCGATTTTAAAGGTGGGCTGTGTGCGATACCATCGCGTATCTGTTATTATTCCGAAGCGTTCAACTGTGAAATTGATTAAATGAAATTGTGTATGAATTTGTGATGATAAGTGTAAGCATATACGTGTGTAACTTAGGAGCAATATGCTCGATATGTGATTGGAAATTAGAAAGATTGCTATGGGTAAGTGATGAATACAATTGAAGTGTGAAAGATCAAAATTGACAATAAAACTATTCGGGATAGTTACAGTGACAGAAATCTAAAAATTTACCAAAAATAGTATAAATTAAATCAGAGACTGAATGAGATATCAAATTAGAGCTTAATGAATCTATTTTCATATAACGGAAACAGAGCAAGTAAAGGAATTCTATATTATGAGATATTTAAGTTTTTGAGAGACTGGTTCAGAATGACTACGTGATCCCCTGTTCTGACTTGGAAAAATCATTAAAAATTGTACAAAAATAATTAGGGGATATAATTTATATGCTTGAAATCAAATGAAATAAACGAGAACATTATTTGAATTCTTTACAAGGATAAATTGATTCGTAGTGAAGAATGGTCAAGGCAGTTGAGTAGTGAAACAGGGGTAACTTCAATGAATTAACTGTACTAATTAGCTAGACCAAAAATTCTGAAAATTTTATGGTACGAATATACATGAATATAGTTTCAAGGAAAATTAACGGTTTGTAATTTGGAGTTCTGTAACTCCAGAAATAAATAATTTAGCTCTTTGGTACTCAGAGACACTTATTTTGAACCTATTTATGATTGTAATAGTGAAAGTATGTGTGTTTGTGATGGTAATATTCCGGGAACATGTTGTGACTTTGTTTAAAGGATGATAATGTATTGTTTATTAATATCTACATATTTACTTACTAAGTTATAATGCTTACTCCCTTCCTTTCTTTTTTCCTATAGTGTCACAAATGTTAGCTCGAGTTGGAGGTCGCCGGAGGTTAAATCACACTATCAAACTATTGATCGATATATAAAGGTTTTAAAGTATTTTTTTTTTAGTCTTTGGCATGTATAGGGACTCGTTTAATTGTTATTAAGTTGCTAGGAGTTGGCCTAAAATACTGACCTATGTTAATTGAAGGTCTCTATTGTATAAAGTCATTAAATGAAGATAGTCTTGATTATGTTATTAATTAAATGATGCAATTTATGAATGTGTATGCTTGCCTATGTGTGCGGTTGAATTAAAGTATGATATGGGCCTTGTAAGCTCTTTTTAAGGGACAGCTTGAATGTGTTTGAAAAATTTTTAAATTAAGTGAAATTATGAATCGATTTTTATACGATGATTAGTGATTAAGTCCAGTAATGCCTCGTACCCTGTTCCGACATCAAACACGGGTAAGGAGTGTTACAACGGGCATGTAACAACCCGTTTTTAGGTCAAATCAAAACAGTGGTTTTGGGACCACAAATTTGAAGTCTAAATATTTATTTTACTATTTAATAAGGTCTACAGCATGATAGATTTATTATGTGAAAGTTTCGTAAAGAAATTTTACCGTTTAAATGCTTAATTCGGTAAAAAGGACTAAATCGTTTAAAGCGTAAAAGTTGGGTTCTAGTCGTCAAAAGTATCAATTAGCTATAATACCTTTTAATAAAGGCCCTTATGATATAATTGGACCATTATAAGGGTTAGTGGAATTCATGGCTTGGCAATTTGGTAAATAGAATTATTTTTAAAGGTTGGTTAGGTAAATTGAATAATAATAGATTAAATAAATAAAATAAATACAAAAACATGGTTAATATGCTTCATTCTTGCCAAAAATACAAAGAAAAGAAAAGGAGAAAAGAGTTCTAGGGTTCGACACTCTTGAAGCTTAATTCGGGTGTGTTCTTTGTTCGGTTTTCGATAATGTTTACGTTTCTAAGATCGTTGCTTAGTAATCTATCAAACTCATGCCCTAATTTATGAAATTGTTAATGTTTTCATGAGATGATGTTGAGGAATATGTGAGCTTTATGATGTTTATTTAAGAATTATGAAAGCTTGGTGATGGACAAATATGTTTTGTATTGGGATTTTTAATGATTTCGTTAATTATGGATTAAATTGTGAAAATGAGAAATTGAAGGGGTTAAAATGTGAAATAAGTGAAAATATGGGTTGCTATGTAATTATGTGAAATTCGGCTATACATGGGTTAAGGGTAAATTGCATAAATTTGCCATTTTGTGTAAAAAGGACTAAATTGCAAAGTAGTTAAAAGTTTAGGGGTAAATTTGTAATTTAGCCAAAATGAGTGTTTTAGGCTAAATTGAATTGAATGAAAGTTTGAATGAGTTAATTTGATATCATATAGATCAAGATAAGCAAATATCAGAACTTGATCGAGGAAAACAAAAGGTAGACGGGTAGATGAAAGTTAACCGAGCAAATACGAGGTAAGTTCATATGACTAGAATCAAATTTTTCCATACTTGTATTTGTTGAAATGATTGTACATAACGAAAATATTTGAAAGATGAATGCCTTGATGATATATTGTATTCCTTACCGAGCTCCGTTTGAACTATTTGAATTCATTGGATACAAGTGACATGTTACTGGAATTACCGTAATGGTTGAACTCCTGCATTTGTTGCGGACTCACCATAGCTCGTATGAGCTTACTGTTTCAGCTCATTTGTGCTTACCGATTCAGCTCGAAAGAGCTTACTGTTCATCTCAATAGAGCTTACCATTTTTAGCTCAATAGAGCTCACTGTTTATCAGCTCAATAAGAGCTTATCGACCATGACTCGAAAGAGCATGTATGATGATGAATTGACGGATTATTGACATTGTTCACTTGATTATCCTTTGAAGTTCTAATAGGTTCAGTGGGCTTAAATAATGTTATATGAACAAGTTATGGTTTATGTATTAGGTAAATGACTAACATGTGATGATTATGTGTAATTAGGTGATGGTTATATTGAATAGTTGGCATATTATTATTGCTTTGATTATTTTAAATGGTAAGTTTAAATCTAAATTATACGGGCTTACTAAGCTTAGAAGCTTACTATGTTTCTGTTTCTATGTCTTTTAGAGGTTCGTTAGCTCGCTCGTTCCGGACAAGTCAGAGTTGCACATCACACTATCCAAATTTCCGTTTGGTGTTTTGAACTTATGAACTTATGTAAATATGGCATGTATAATGTTTTGGTATCATGGTTTAAGAATGAACTTGTATACAAGTTAAGTCATGTGATTTGGCTTATTTTGGTATCACATTTGGATTGCATATATGTGCTTAATGATGGTATGTTTAGATATGGTAATGTTTGAATGAAATTATGCAAAATAAGTCTTAATATATGGATGTTAGATGAATGAATTGTATAGGTGGTTATATAGGTATATGGGCATGTAAATGGTAAGTTCAGATATGGCTTATAATGTGTATTGAAATGGTTAATTTGGTTGCCAAGTGAGTTGCTTAAATACGGTTAAATATGAAAGTATATGCTTACGTTTTAGGGTGGCAAATTGGCTTTTCAAATGGCCTATTTTTGTCCACATGGGCAGAGACACGGGCGTGTGTCTCAGCCGTGTGTGACACACGGTCATGTTGTACGGTCATATGTACCTTGGGGTACCCTACAATTGTAAGTTAGGCTTGAGCACGGCCAAGACACACGGGCCTGTGACTAGCCGTGTGACCCAAGTCAGTTTTAACCACAGCCAAGGCCCACGGGTGTGTCTTGTAGCCGTGTGAGCAAGTCAGTATGTATGCCTTGTTTGGCCACGGCTTAGACACACGAGCATGTCTAATGCCGTGTATGGCACACGGCCTGTTCACATGGGCGTGTGACACTTTAAAAGTTAAAAATTTTCTAAGTTTTTGAAACTTTTGTATGTTATCAATTTAGTCCCAAATGCATGATTAATATCTTGTATGATTGAATTAAGTACATTTTGAATGTGAATGAATGTTGGTTATTGAAATAAGAGATAATTTGTTAAATGGTTGGTTTGAATTGAGTTACAAGTCTGGTAACGCCTCTTAACCTATTCCGGCAACAGTTATGGGTTAAGGGTGTTACATTTTATTGGTATCAGAGCTATGGTTTAATCAGTTCTAGGACTAAAGTAGCGTATGTGAGTCTAGCTATACATGCCATATATAAAACTGTGATAGTGTGATGACTCCTGACGTTCTTAAATGTGTTTTTATATAGTAATGGATCCTGAGCAAGCTATAGCGGATGACGTAGAAAATAATGCGCCAGTTCCCGCTCAAGGAGCAGCGCCTACTGAATCTAGACCTGTGACGATTAGTCACAGTGGTGAGGCTAAAGAAGCCTTCTTTCAGATATTAAATGAGTAGTTCACACAGTATATACGTACGAACCCGGCTATTCCACAACATCTACCCCCAACTGTTCCCCGACCGATTCCAATGGTTCCTCTAGGTATCGATCTTTTGAGATTAAATAAACCACCTGTTGATAGAATTCGGAAACATGGAGCTGAGGAATTTAGAGCTACTGCTAATGATGATCCTGAAAAGGCTGAATTTTGGCTTGAGAACACGATTCGGGTGTTCGATGAATTGTCTTACACACCCGAAGAATATATGAAGTGTGTTGTATTATTGTTGACAGATACTGTGTACCAATGGTGGAATACCTTGATATCTGTAGTTCCGCCAGAGCGAGTCACTTGGGATTTCTTCCATGTTGAATTTAGAAAGAAATACATTAGCCAAAGATTCATTGATCAGAAAAGAAAAGAATTTCTTGAATTGAAGCGTGGCCGTATGTTAGTTACAGAGTATGAACAAGAGTTTGTACGACTCAGCAAATATGCTTGTGAATGTGTTTCTTCTGAATCTATAATGTGTAAAAGATTCGAAAATGGATTGAATGAAGAAACCAGAGTGTTGATTGGAATTCTTGAGCTGAAAGAGTTTGTTATTCTGTTTGTAAAGCTGAAGATCTTTATAAAGAGAAAAGAAAAGCTGATTCTGAGGCTAGAGAATCTAGAAAAATATTTACGGGCAAATTACATCAGTCAGCATCAAAGAAATTTAGAGAATATCACCCTCGTTCTACAGCCTCTGCGGGAATTTCTATCAAAGACAAAAATGCAAGACAATCAAATTCAAAACCCCAGGCAACATCTGTGGCCAGTGTGGGAAGTGTTAGAAACGATGGATCTAAATGTAAATACTGCAATAAGCGACATTACGGTGAATGCAGATTAGTGAGCGGAGCTTGTTTTAAATGTGGGTCTTTGGATCATTTTCTCTGTGATTGTCCAGAAAAGTTGACAGTTGAAACAGAACAACCAGTGAAAAACAAGTAACAAGACTGCTAGAGGGAGACCACCCCGAACACCAGAAATGTGAGTGGTAATCGAGGTACTACAAGAGATTCGACTGTAAGATCCGAGGCACGAGCACCTGCCAGGGCTTATGCTATACGTGCACGAGAGGAAACATCATCACCAGACGTTATGACCGATACTTTTTCTCTTTTTGATATTGATATAGTTGCGTTGATAGATCCTGGATCAACCCATTTATATATCTGTATGAATTTAGTATTTAAAAGGAGTTTACATGTTGAGTCTACAGAATTTGTAATTAAAGTATTGAACTCCTTAGGCAAGTTTGTTTTAGTTGATAAAATTTGTAAGAATTGTCCTCTGATGATCCAGAGTTACTGTTTTCGGGCTGATTTGATGCTTCTACCGTTCAACGAGTTTGATGTAATTCTGGGTATGGACTAGCTAACTATGTATGATGCGGTTGTAAATTGTAGACATAAGATTATAGAATTGAAATGTCAAAATGGTGAGATCTTGCGGATTGATTCTAATGATTTGAATGAATTACCTACTGTGATATCATCTATAATAGAGAAAGGGTTATGATGCATATCTTGCATATATATTGGATACGAAAGTGTCAGAATCAAAGATTGAATCCGTACCTGTTGTTTGCGAGTTCTCGGATGTATTTCTAAAAGAATTACTGAGTTTACCGTCGATTAGAGAAGTCAAATTTGGTATTGAGTTAATACCGGGAACAACTCTGATATCGATAGCTCCGTACAAAATGGCTCCAATAGAATTAAAAGAGTTAAAAGTTCAGTTGCAAGAATTGACAGACAAAGGTTTTTGTACAATCGAGTTATTCTCCTTAGGGTGCACTGGTATTGTTTGTGAAAAAGAAAGATGGCACGATGCGCATTTGTATCGACTATAGACAGTTGAATAAAGTGACTATAAAGAGAAAATACCATCTACCTTAGATTGATGACTTATTTGATCAGCTGAAAGGGGCTACAGTCTTTTCAAAGATTGATCTGAGATCGGGTTACTATTAGTTGCGAGTTAAAGAGTCGAATGTACTGAAAACTTCTTTCAGAACAAGGAATGGCCATTATGAATTCCTTGTTATGCCTTTCGATTTAACTAATGCTCCTACCATTTTTATGGACTTGGAGAATCGTATATTCCGACCGTATTTAGATAGATTTGTTGTAGTATTCATTGATGATATTCTGATCTATGCACAAGATGAATTTGAACATACCGGGCACTTGAGAATTGTGTTACAAACTCTACATGATAAGTAGTTATTTGCAAAGTTCAGTAAATGTGGGTTCTGGCTCAAAGAGGTTGGATTTTGGGGACATATTATTTCAGCCTATGGTATTAGAGTTGATTCGAGCAAAATTTCTACTATTGTTGATTGGAAACCTCCAAGAAATGTATCAGAAGTTCATAGTTTTTTGGGATTAGCAGGTTATTATCAAAGATTTGTAAAAGGCTTCTCAATGATTACGACACCAATACTCGACTACTACAAAAAGATGTGAAGTTTGAATGGTCAAAAAAGTGTCAACAGAGTTTTGAACAGCTGAAAGCACTATTAACAGAAGCACCAGTTTTGGTTCAACCTGAATCGGGTAAAGAATTCGTGATCTATAGTGATGCATCGCTAAACAGATTGGGTGTAACACCCCAAACCCAGCCCAGACGTGATGGCCGAATTCGGCGTGTCACATTGAAGTGTTTTAGCGAAAACCTTGTTTTCATTGAAAACTATTCCTTAAAATGATACATCTCCTTTACTTTGTAAAATTTCTTTTCAGTTGCGAAAACGTTGTTTAAAACATTCAATTTAAGAAAACTTATCATTTAAAAATTTAGTTGCGGAAACGTAGAAAAACATATTATGATTTAGAAAACTGTGTTCAACTTCTCGTTATTACAATGCATAACAACAATAATCTAAATAATCAAAAGGGAAGGCCTTATTACAATCAAACTAAAAATCACTTAAGAAAATTATATGTTTTAAAAGAAAAAAACAAGTCCAAGTTGTCTTGCTAGCCGACCACCTCAGAGTCCCTCCAAACATCGAACCTCCTATTGAGCATCACCTGAGAAAAATAAAAGAGGGGGTGAGTTTATGAAAACTCAGTGTGTACAACCCTCGACGAGAAACAAGTATTCATTAATCACCATACAACATATATGCAATGCAATGCAGTGCAACCCACCCCAATAATCCAACCGGTACACTTCTGCTCCGTCCCCTGATACACATCCTGTGGGAATATAAGTATCGACCCACCCAACTGATACACATCAATGGTAGCCCAGTTGCAGAACTACTTTCGTTGCAGCAAGCTGCCAATCATATATTGGGCTTAAAAGCCATCGGTGGATCCACGGTTGTCAAGCAACCATGCGACCCTCATATACTTCCTCCGTTCCATAATTCTCAACTCATATGCGACCTAAACAGGATATCATATGAATGCATATGAATGCAGCAGGTATACATGTAACATCCATAAATCTTACATTCCACACATAAGGGTATTTTAGTCATTTTTGCCCTTAGGGGCATTTCGGTAATTTTCCTTTATTACGGGTTTTTACTTACCCTGGCCCATTAACAAATCCCGTGAGCTAAGATGAACAAATACTATGCACCAGGTAGGATTCCAAAGAAGAGGAGGTGAGTCATTAAGACCGCTTAAATACCAAGCTCTCCCTAGATCCAATCCTAGACATGTATATACTCGTTGCCACACCTTAACCCTTTGACTTGTCCACGATCTCAATAAGTTAATTAAGTTTTATGCAGTCATCACATACTAGGCCTAAAATCTCTTACGAAGCCCAGACAAATCCACATACCTGTATATGGCCCACTAGGCCCAATCTCTGTCATGTGGCCCATTAGGCCCAATCACACTGATGTGGCCCATTAGGCCCAAATCACATTCCTATGGCCATTAGGCCCAAATCACATTTACAGTCATGCTCACATATAATTTTCCATCGCATAGCATCAATTATCAGTTTTTGCTAATTATGGGCCCAATGGCCTATCGGGCCCATTTAACCCATTTTGGCCCGCTTGGCCAATTCACAGCCCAAGTCCATGGAATCGCCCATGGAGCCTTAGACAACCTATCAGTTTCCCTATTATGAGTGTTCGCGCACTCGCAAGACTACTGTAGCCAAACCTTCGGCTTTTCGGTATTTCAGCTTTTCGACTTTTTTCGATCTACTTGTGTGTGCAGTTTATGTACACACCTGGTAATAAAGCGTGTTGCGATCCCCTTAGCCACAAACCTACAATTGATATCACTCAAGGATTAACCTCACATACTTATCGAATACTTTACCCAAAAGTCGAAGTCTCACCTTAACCTTACCTGAAACACCAAGCCTTAATAACTTTTTCTTTGAACACTAATCACGTGTACTTCTCAGATCTGCATTAACCTTTATCGTTAATACATAATGGGTGATTTGTATCCAACATATGTCACCCTTTTCACTAAAGCCTATTCGGCCAACCCTTATCAAATGAAGAACACTTACCAAAGTCTCTCACCTGAGGAGCAAATCGACAGGGATCCAAAAGACTGAGATTCAATGCCTAATCCTACCAAAACCGATTAGAAGAAGTGTGGAACTGAATACTAGATACTTAGCAAAAATTGATTGGGAGAGCAAACACTTACACCAGAATTGACTGAGTGGAAAGGGTAGTGGCAGCACCAAGGGTATTCGGCCAAAGAGATGTTCGGCCCTTGAGATTTGTATGGCAAGAGAAGGGTTATTCAGCACCAAGGGGAAAGAGAAGAAGAAGTTGGCTAGACTAAAAGTGAATCACAGAGAATTGATTAGAGGAGGACAATCGGTACAATGAGGAAAAACAAAGAAGAACAAGGGTTTTCGACTTTTAGAAAAAGGGTTTCTGGCAACAAGGTGAACGAGAATTTGGCTTTAGCCTGACAACCTCACATTCGGCACATACATATAGCCACTATAGCTGAATCTCCCATGCCCAAATTCCCAATTCGGCTCCACCTCTTCTTCACTCCTTATCTCCTTATTTTTCTCCCTGATAACTTCTTAATCCCCTCCTCAAATTTCTCCTCTTATCACTCCCTATATAGTTCATATCCAACGCCACCTCTGTCCATCTTTCAAGCGAAAATAAATCCCTCTTTTGAACAAGGAGGGATTCGAACCCCAGACCTCTAACACTAGCAACACGCCACTTATCCACTGGGCCAGCAAGCTCTTTTTTGTCCAATTCTTCCTTCATTTATTCAAAAGCCCACTAATCGCCATTAGGGTTCTTTTAATAATTAAACTATAATTTCTTTTACTTCCCAGTTCTAACTCCAAAACTAACCGAGACCTACTATCACATAATTAACACTTAATCGATAATACTAAGCACACATTTTTTTATCAGAACTGAAAAAAAGAAAATTTGGGATTTTGAGATTTTTAGGGTGTTACATTGGGTTGTGTTTTGATGCAAGATGGAAAAGTTATAGCTTCTGCTTCCCGACAGTTAAAACCGCATGAAAAGAACTATTCGATGCGTGATTTAGAACTGGATGCGGTTGTATTTGCATTAAAGATTTGGCGACACTACTTATATGGTGAATAATGCCATATTTATACAGATCATAAGAGTTTGAAATATCTGATGTCACAGAAGGATTTGAATTTACGACAATGAAGATTATGACTTTGTGATTTATTATCACCTGGAAAAAGCTAATGTTGTTGCTGATGCCTTGAGCCGAAAATATTGTTTCCGTTACAAGCTATGAATACCCAGTTGCTGATATGTGATGATGGGTCTATTTTAGCTGAATTGAAAGCTAAACCAGAAGTTATGCAACAAATTTGTGAAGCTCAGAAAAACGATCGTGAACTGCAAGCTAAACAAATTCAATGTGAGTCTATTTCTGATTCAGAATTTCATAATGGTGTTGGAACACCGGTGCCTCCAAGGCGCAGTGAAAAATTAAGAAAAATCGGCAATCCAAACCAAGGATCCATGTGTAAGGAAAGAATCGGGGTGATAAAGAGGTTTCAAAATTACCGAAACTTCAATCTGAGTAGACAGCGACGCCTAGGCAACAGGAATGCTGAACCACTATCGAACCAAGCCGCAACCTTTTCCGATGTCGGCCTCTACGTAGTCCACCCGATTGACAATGAATGGTAGAAATCCCAGAAAATTATTTTCAGAGAGTATTTTGCCAAACAGCTGCTAGACCACCTTGCATATTTTCGGGCTAGTTTTTATATATCCTTTTTAGGGTTTTTACCCTTGCTATATATAACTCCCTCTTAATTGGTATATATTTATAATGAATTTTAATTCATTAAAATTAATCCGAACATAATAATTAGATGTTTAACCAAAAAATTATAATTACATTAATTATAATAAAGATTTCGGTAAACTATATTTATTTAAACTTATATACGAACTAAATTCATATATCAATAAAATTATGTTCTGAATATGTGTACAACATCCTTGTACATAAAGTATGTTCAACAATTTGATTGCCCAATTAAATTAATTCTATAATTAATTTAGTTCATGTAACAACCAAGCAATATACCAACTATGTTTTACCTCGTTCATTTCAACCATAGGGTGTGACCCTATAGGTTCTTGTAACGTTAGCAGTAATATTAGAACGATTCTAATGTTACAAACAATGAATGGCATCTAGCAATGCATCAATGCTACCTAATTTACAAGAAGTCATGATTCGACATAACCTTTTGTGATTAACCTTTCATGCATTAATCCTTAAGTCCTATATCTTTTAAATGGACACAAGTCATGGAATAGTCACACTTGTATAGTCCATCCCATGTTTCTTGATACCTTGAGTAGACTATGATACACAAATAAGTATGACATCTCATATCAACTTATTTGAGCATGGCCATGCTGATTCTAGCCTCACTCAATCAAGTGGCACGAGATATTACTCCCATTATGTAGGAGGGACTTATCCTATATTGATCAACTATATCCTCAACATAGATTGTGGTATATCCAACATCGATCTTTATAGAACAACGATTCACGGTGTTTGTTTGATCAGTATCAAAATATACAACTCACGATGTTGGGATAAAGATGATCTCAAGTATGAGGATCATATATATATTAATCACTATGAGTAATGTTGTGACAATTACATAATAATCCAAGAAACATACTCATAGCGGGTCAGTCCAATATGTTTTTCTCTAACACACATATTCATGCATTGATTCTGACACTCCATATCAATGACAACTCTTTATCATCAATCAACTACATGTTAGTCTTAATGCATTATTATTGTCCTAGCCAACAATAATACTTGACTAAGGATCTTTTAAGAATAATCATATTATTCCCAGGACATTATTATAAAACAGTTTATTTATGCACATAGAAAAGGAACTGAAATAATAATGGCAACGCCTTATATTAATAAACATGATAAACCAAGTATGTTATTACAACCATCTTGTGATTGATCTTTGGGCATACTCTTACAATCTCCCACTAGCACTAAGACCAATCACTTATATATCTAATACCAAGTGACTTAGTGTGGCGATCATGCTTCTGCTGTGTCAGAGGCTTGGTCAGGGGATCAGCAATGTTATCATCTGTAGGTACTCTGTATATCTCTACATCCCCTCGATCGATAATCTCTCGAATAAGATAATAGCGCCTAAGTATATGTATGGATCGTTGGTGAGATCTGGGTTCTTTTGCTTGTGCAATGGCTCTATTGTTATCACATCGGAGTTCTATAGCATCTGATATGCTAGGCACAACCCCTAGTTTAGTAATGAACTTCTTGATCCAAACTGCTTCTTTTGCTGCCTCACTAGCTGCAATATACTCAGCCTCTGTTGTAGAATCGGCTACTGTTCTTTGCTTTGAACTCTTCCAGCTCACAGCGCCACGATTAAGGCAAAACACAAAACCTGATTGCGATCGAGAATCATCCTTGTCGGTTTGGAAGCTGGCATCAGTGTAACCTTTTACACTTAACTCTTCCTCACCTCCATATATTAGGAACGTATCCTTAGTTCTTCTTAAATACTTAAGGATATTCTTGATTGTGGTCCAGTGACCTTCACCGGGATCTACTTGGTACCTTCTCGTCATACTTAAGGCATATGAGACATCTGGACGTGTACATAACATGGTTTACATGATAGATCCAATGGCAAAAGCATATGGAATTTTACTCATGCGTTCTCTCTCTTGTGGAGTTGAAGGACACATTCCCTTCGAGAGTGAAATACCATGTCTCATAGGTAGGAATCCTCTCTTAGATTCTTCCATATTGAACCTTTTCAATACTTTATCTATATATGTACTTTGACTTAGATCTTGATCTATCTCTATAGATCTTGACTCCTAAGATGTAAGTGGCTTCGCCCAAGTCCTTCATAGAAAAATAACTTCCTAACCAAGTCTTAATAGACTGTAAGGTAGGTATGTCATTGCCCATGATAAGTATGTCATCCATATACAGTACCAAGAATGTGATTATATTCCCACTAACTTTCTTGTAAACACATGGCTCATCTTCATTTTTGATAAAACCAAACTCTCTGATTGCATTGTTAAAACAAAGATTCCAACTTCGATAAGCTTGGTTTAATCCATAAATGGATCTTTGTAACTTACATATCTTTCCAGCATCCTTTGGATCGACAAAACCTTCAGGTTGTGTCATATACACATCCTCTTCAAGTTTCCCATTAAGGAAAGATGTTTTGACATCCATCTGCCAGATTTCATAATCATGAAATGCAACTATGGCGAGCAAGATCCTGATGGATTTAAACATAGCTACAGGAGAAAAGGTTCCATCATAGTCAACACCATGAATTTGGCGAAAACCTTTAGCGACTAATCGCCCCTTGTATGTTTGTACATTACCATCCATGTCGGTTTTCTTTTTGAAAACCTACTTGCACCCTATAGGTTTAACCCCTTCGGGTGGGTTAACCAAAGTCCAAACTTGGTTTTCATACATGGAATCCATCTTAGATCTCATGCCCTCAAGCTATTTCTCAGAGTCTGGGCTCGCCACCGCTTCTTGATAAGTTCTAGGCTCATCTTGATCTATAAGAAGAATGTCACCATGCGTTGTAATGAGAAATCCATATCTCTCAGGTGCATGGCATTCTCTTAAAGATCTACGCGGTGGTTGTGTTTCTACAGAAGTTACTTTTTCCTCAATTTCTTGTGGAATTTCTTTGTTGTTTTATCTACAGTTTGGTGGTATCTTGTGATTCTTGAATTTCTTCAAGTTCAATCTTTCTCCCACTTCCTTTTCTAGAAACAAATTCTCTCTCTAGAAAGACACTAGTCCGAGCAACAAACACTTTGTTCTCAGTGGGATTAAAGAAATAATATCCTTTGGTTTCTTTTGGATACCCCACAAAGATACACCTTTCAGATTTGGGTTCAAGCTTAGTAGACGTCTGACGTTTAACATAAGCTTCGCAACCCCAAATTTTCATAAAAGACATACTGGGACGTTTCCCAGTCCACATCTCATATGGCGTCTTTTGAACCGATTTAGATGGAATACGATTTAGTGTGAAAATAGTTGTTTCAAGTGCATGTCCCCAAAAGGAAGTCGGTAGATCAGCATGACTCATCATGGATCGAACCATGTCTAATAGAGTTCGATTTCTTCTCTCAGAAACTCCATTCCATTGAGGAGTACCAGGAGGAGTAAGTTGTGAGACAATCCCACATTCCTTCAAAAGATCATCAAACTCTAGGCTCAAATACTCTCCACCTCAATCAAATCGAAGTGTCTTAATAGTTTTGCCTAGTTGATTTTGTACTTCATTTTTGAATTCCTTGAACTTTTCAAGGGCCTCAGATTTATGGCGCATGAGATAAACATACCCATATCTACTGAAATCATCAGTGAAAGTAATGAAGTGGTGAAATCCACCTCTGGCTTGTGTATTTATTGGTCCACATACATCTGAATGTATTAAGCCCAATAAATCACTAGCTCGTTCACTTTTACCAGTAAAAGGAGATTTAGTCATTTTTTCTAATAAGCAAGATCCACATACTTCAAATTGTTCAAAAACAAATGAATCCAAGAGACCATCTTTATGGAGTTTGGATATGCGTTTCTCACTTATGTGGCCCAAACGATAATGCCAAAGATAAGTTTGATTTGAGTCATTTATTTTAGATCTTTTAGTATTTATGTTCTAAATTGGATTCATTTGATCTAAAATATAGAGGCCATTAATCAATTGTGCCCTACCATAGAAAACATTATTGAGATAAAAGGAACAACAACTATTCTTAATTATTATCTCAAAACCAATTTTGTCTAAACAAGAAATTGAAATAATGCTTTTAGTCAGACTGGGCACAAAACAACAATCTTCTAAAATTAAACCAAGTCCACTAGGCAAAGATAAAGTATATGTTCCCACAGCTAATGCAGCAACTCTTGCTCCATTTCCAACTCGCAAGTCCACATCTCCTCTAGCCAAAGTCCTACTCCTTTGTAGTCCCTGTACAGAAGTACAAAAATGAGAACCACAACCAGTATCTAATACCCAAGAAGTAGTAGTTGATAAATTAATATCAATAACATAAATACCTGAAGCAGACGTTCTGCTTGCTTGGCCTTCTTGATTTCCTCAAGATAGACAGGGCAGCTCCGCTTCCAATGTCCAATCACACCACAATGAAAAAAGTTTCCTTCCTTAACACCCCACCTTTAGGTTTCAGTGTAGCCTTTCCCTTTCCAAGATTGGGCTTACCTTTGCCTTTGGGCTTTGTCGGGACTTTAGCCTTTCCCTTGCCCTTGTTGTTACGGACCATCGTATGGCTTGGGTCCAACCTTTTCATGTCGCCAAAGATTCGTAACATCTTGAGCAATCTGTGGCGAGAGTCTTGTCAATTTCATTCATATTAAAATTGAGGACAAACTGGCTGTAACTATCCGGCAACGATTGCAGAATAACATCAATGGCCAACTCTTGGCTCAATGGAAACCCAAGCTTAGATAGGCTTTCAATATAACCAATCATCTTAAGAACATGAGGTCCTACTGGGCTTCCTTCAGCCAGCTTACATTAGAATAGGGCCTTAGAGATATCTAACCTCTCTTGCCTTGCTTGCCCTTGATATAGTTCTTTCAGGTGCTCGATCATATCGTAAGCAACCATATCCTCATGTTGCTTTTGAAGCTCAGGATTCATAGTGACAAGTATAAGACATCCAACGTCTACCATTTTATCAAGATGCTTCTTGTAAGCATCTTTATCAGCCCTCGAGGCATTAGCCGGTGGTTCATCAGGAAGTGGTTTTTCAATGACATATAATTTTCGTTCTTGTTTGAAGACAATCCTCAAGTTACGGAACCAGTCAAGAAAATTCAAACCATTCAATTTGTCCTTCTCAAGAACCGATCGTAATGAGAGTGTATTAGTGTTTGCAGCCATAATATATCTACAACAATAAAATATGCGTCTGAATAAATTTACCAAGTTTATATCAATCATTAAAAGGACTTTATTAAATGATGTTCCCAATATTTTATTTCAAAATTAATAACCCTCATATATTAATTTCGAAAAGACTTTCTTGAAAGTATTTCTAATGGGTTAAGGATCCATATTTCACCTCCTCTTAAGTCAGCTTTGGCTTTACTCTCAAGATTATGGTTATTTAGGTAAGCAACACTTGCTAATTACATCATATGTAACTCCTACAATTTGGTGAACAACTCTTGTTCTAATCATCTTATGATTTATCCAAATCACTCGCCTCTAGGTTTCTAATCCTATTAGAGTAACCTAGTTAAGTCATTAACCAATTTTTAACTGGCGAATATCACTTGTTTATTCATCGCGTTTGACCAAGATAAATACTAGTACTTCACTTTGGCAAAACCTACATAGTATTGATCGAGGCCTTAATGAGGGCATAAATTGGAAGGCCATGTTGACTTAATATTTTAATAGAGGGATTTTATTAGAGTGTTACATCTCACCAATTATGGTCTACTTTAGTCCATTTAATTTTTTAATTGATCTCATCAATTAATGGGGTTTATTATTACCAAATTTGCATGCTTTAAACATCCATAGCATCTCATACATGAATAAGTAAAGCAATAAATAAATGCAATAGTTATAGCCCATAAACTATGGTGGTTCAACCCAAGCCAATGGGAGAACCAAAAGGGAACCTAAAGGTGTAAGCCGTTTCACAAGATGTCGATCCACACTGGTCGGCCCATCTTCCTTCTCTTCTAGTCCACAGCAACTTTTACAAATTACAAAATTCAGAAACTCGTTTTACATATGATGAAAGAAGATGAGAAGAGAAATACAGAAGAATAGTAGTAAGGCACGACACGCAAGCCGTATTTATAAAATTACAACCTTTGATCAAATGGGTCATCAGGCTATAACTATGCATTTCAAACACCGTGCATTTCAAAAAATAGTATACTTTTATACTACGTTTTACTAAGTGAATTATAAACTATCCTTTCAACCATTTATGGCCCATTAAGTTTATTTATTACAAAACATACTAGAAAATGATGGTCCGCCCGCCCCCACGGTATGGACCAAGGGTGCGGGGCGGAGCCCTGCGATACGAACCGCGAACCCTAATAAAATGAAACCTCACGATTTGATAACTTTTATCAACAGAATCGTGTTTTTAGGATTTTAATCCTTGAGGTTTCATATCGGAACAACCCTTGTTCCACTAGCCAGTAATCTGTTACTGGAAATTGTAAATGCCACCCCTGCTTCATCACAGATTTCTTAAAGTTAACAGTAAAAACATAAAACCGAATAGGCCATAACATCATGATTAACATTTAATCACTTATCGAAAGGAACAATTATCAGATTTTATTTAAGCTATTTAAACAGGAATAACATAATAAAATTGAAACATGCATCTCATACAATTGCATCATCCAAGTATTTAAGCCGAGTCCGTATTACATAAGTGGCTTCGATACCATTGTTGGAACACCGGTGCCTCCAAGGCGCAGCGAAAAATTAAAAAAAAAAATTGGTGATCCAAACCAAGGATCCATGTGTAAGAAACGAATCGGCGTGATAAAGAGGTTTCGAAATTACCGAAACTTCAATCAAAGTAGACAGCGACGCCTAGGCAACAGGAATGCTGAACCACTATCGAACCAAGCCGCAACCTTTTTCGATGTTGGCCTCTACGTAGTCCACCCGATTGACAATGAACGGTAGAAATCCCAGAAAACTATTTTCAGAGAGTATTTTGCTAAACGGCTGCTAGGCCACCTTGCATATTTTCGGGCTAGTTTTTATATATCCGTTTTAGGGTATTTACCCTTACTATATATAACTCCCTCTTAATTGGTATATATTTATAACAAATTTTAATTCATTAAAATTAATCCGAACATAATAATTATCATTCAAATAAATATAATAATGTTTAACCGAAAAATTATAATTACATTAATTATAATAAAGATTTCGGTAAACTATATTTATTTAAACTTATATACGAACTAAATTCATATATCAATAAAATTATGTTCTGATTATGTGTACAACATCCTTGTACATATAGTATGTTCAACAATTTGATTGCCCAATTAAATTAATTCTATAATTAATTTAGTTCATGTGACAACCAAGCAATATACCAACTATGTTTTACCTCGTTCATTTCAACCATAGGGTGTGACCCTATAGGTTCTTGTAACGTTAATTTGTAATATTAGAACGATTCTAATGTTACAAACAATGAGTGGCATCTAGCAATGCATCAATGCTACCTAAGTTACAAGAAGTCATGATTCGACATAACCTTTTATGATTAACCTTTCATGCATTAATCCTTAAGTCCTATATCTTTTAAATGGACACAAGTCATGGAATAGTCACACTTGTATAGTCCATCCCATGTTTCTTGATACCTTGAGTAGACTATGATACACAAATAAGTATGACATCTCATATCAACTTATTTGAGCATGGCCATGCATTTCTAGCCTCACTCAATCAAGTGGCCTGAGATATTACTCCCATTATGTAGGAGGGACTTATCCTATATTGATCAACTATATCCTCAACATAGATTGTGGTATATCCAACATCGATCTTTATAGAACAACCGATTCACGGTGTTTGTTTGATCAGTATCAAAATATACAACTCACGATGTTGGGATAAAGATGATCTCAAGTATGAGGATCATATACATATTAATCACTATGAGTAATGTTGTGACAACTACATAATAATCCAAGAAACATACTCAGAGCTAGAGGTGTGCATGGGCGGGGCGGGCCAGTTGGGCAGGCCCATAAAAAATTTTGGCCCGTTTTCAAGGCGGGCCGGCCCTGCCCAAATATGGGCCTAGAATTTTGTCCAAGCCCTACTGAGAAAAAATGATAGGCGAGCTACCTACTGCCGAACCAGCCATATTAAAATTTTTTTACTTTTTTATTAAATAAAAACTTTAAAATATAATAAATCAAATGCATTTAAAACATAAAAAAATTAAAAAAATGGGAGTAAAATAATTCTTAAAATAATATATAAATTAAAAATATAATAAAAATAATTATATTAAAATTAAAAATTGAAATAAATTAGAATTAAGTTAAGAACTAAATTATATTAATAACAAAAATTTTACAATATCAAAATAACATTAAAAACAATAAAAAAACCTAAAGTAAAAAAACTAAAGTTAATTAAAATTTAAAATAAAAATAATTTAATATTAAAATCGGGTAAGGTAGCAATGTGCCCGCCAAAAAATCTTGCCGAGGTCCGCCCATTTTCTAAACGGGCCTCTTTTTTGCCCAAGCCCATTTTTCGGGCCTATATTTTTACCCAAACCCTCCCATTTTTCAAGGGCCTTCGGGCGGCACGCCGCCTACCATGCACACCTCTACTCAGAGCGGGTCAGTCCAATATGTTGTTCTCTAACACACATATTCATACATTGATTCTGACACTCCATATCAATGACAACTCTTTATCATCAATCAACTACATGTTAGTCTTAATGCATTATTATTGTCCTAGCCAACAATAATACTTGACTAAGGATCTTTTAAGAATAATCATATTATTCCCAGGACATTATTATAAAACAGTTTATTTATGCAAACAGAAAAGAAACTGAAATAATAATGGCAACGCCTTATATTAATAAGCATGATAAACCAAGTATGTTATTACAACCATCTCGTGATTGATCTTTGGGCATACTCTTACAAATGGAACTTATGATTATTTAATATTCCAAAATAGGATTTGTGTACCAAAAAATACAAAGCTTATTCAGAAAATTCTGCATGAAGTACACAGTAGTCGCTTTTCTGTTCATCCGAGTAGTACCAAGATGTATAATGATTTGAAACAGCAGTATTGGTGGTCGGGAATGAAACGGGATATATCAGAGTTTGTATCAAAATGTTTGATTTTTCAACAAGTGAAAGTTGAACATCAAGTACCACCTGGTTTCCTGCAGCCTGTATTGATTCCTGAATAGAAGCGGGATAGAGTCATTATGGATTTTGTATCTGGACTGCCCCTAACTCCAGTAAAGAAAGATGCTATCGAGGTTGTCATTGATCGACTAACAAAATCTGCTCATTTCATACCAGTACGTATGGATTACTCTCTGGATAGATTGGCTGAATTGTACTTGTCTGAAATCGTACGATTACATGGTGTGCCACTGTCTATTATCTCCGATAGAGACCTGAGATTTACGTCTAGATTCTGGAAGAAATTACAGGAAGCTCTTGGAACGAAATTGAATTTCAGCACAGCTTTTCATCCCCAGACGGATGGTCAATCCGAAAGAGTTACACAGATACTTGAAGATATGTTGCGTTGTTGCATCCTTGAGTTTGAAGGTAACTGGGAGAAATACTTGCCTCTGATTGAATTTGCGTATAATAATAGTTTTCAAACATGCATAAAGATGACACCGTACGAAGCTTTATATGGTCGCCAGTGTCGAACACCGTTATACTAGGCTAAATTGAGTGAGAAAAAGTTCACGGGGTAGAATTAATCAGAGAAACAAAAGAAAAAGTGAAAAAGGTTCAAGATAGTTTAAAAGCAGCTTCAGATCGACAGAAATCCTATACAGATTTGAAACATAGAGAGATTGAATTTCAAGTCAGAGACAAAGTGTTTCTAAAAGTGTCACCATGGAAAAAGATTCTTCAATTCGGCCGTAAAGGAAAGTTAAGTCCGCGATTTATCGGGCTGTATGAGATTGTTGAAAGAATAGGAGCTGTAACATATCGACTTGCTTTACCGTCAGAACTTGAAAAGATACATAATGTTTTTCATGTTTCAATGCTACTTCATTACAGATCCGACTCGTTACATGTAATCTCTCCGATAGATGTTGAAATTCAGTCTGATTTATCGTATAACAAAAAACCGAAAAGGATTCTGGCTCGGGAGATTAAAGAATTGAGGAATAAACGTATATCCCTTGTGAAAGTTCTTTGGTATAAGCACAGAATTGAGGAAGCTACATGGGAACCCAAGGAAGCTATGCAAAAATAGTACCCTAATCTCTTTACCGGTAAGATTTTCGGGGTCGAAAATCCCTAAAGGGGGAGAATTGTAACAGTCCATTTTTAGAACAAATCAAAATAGTGGTTTCGAGACCACAAATTTGAAGTCAAAATATTTATTTTATTATTTAATAAGGTCTACAGCAAGATAGATTTATTATGTGAAAGTTTCGTAAAGAAATTTTACCTTTTAAATGCTTAATTCAGTAAAAAGGACTAAATCGCGTAAAGCTTAAATGTTGGGTTCTATTTGTTAAAAGTATCAGTTAGTTATAGAAACTTTTAGTAAAGGCCGTTATGATATAATTGGACCATTATAAGGGTTAGTGGAGTTCATGGCTTGGCAATTTGGTAAATAGAATTATTTTTAAAGGTTGGTTAGGTAAATTGAATAATAATAGATTAAATAAAAAAATACAAAAACATGGCTAATATGCTTCATTCATGCCGAAAATACAAAGAAAGGAAAAGAAGAAAAGAGTTCTAGGGTTCAGCACTCTTAAAGCTTAATTCGGGTATGTTCTTTGTTCAATTTTTGATAATTTTTATGTTTCTGATATCGTTGCTTAGTAATCTCTCAAACTCATGCCCTAATTTATGAAACTGTTAATGTTTTGATGAAATGATGTTGAGGAATATGTGAGCTTTATGATGTTTATTTAAGAATTATGAAAGGTTGGTGATGGACAGATATGTTTTGTATTGGGATTTTTAATGATTTTGTTAATTATGGATTAAATTGTGAAAATGAGAAATTGAGGGGTTAAAATGTAAAATAAGTAAAAATATGGGCTTCTATGTAATTATGTGAAATTCGATTATACATGGGTAATGGGTAAATTGCATAAATTTGCCATTTTGTGTAAAAAAGACTAAATTACAAAGTAGTTAAAAGTCTAGGGGTAAATTTGTAATTTAGCCAAAATGAGTGTTTTAGGCTAAATTGAGTTGAATGAAAGTTTGAATGAGTTAATTTGATATCATATAGATCAAGGTAAGCAAATATCGAAACTTGATCAGGGAAAATAAAAGGTAGACAGGTAGACGAAAGTTAACCGAGCAAATACGAGGTAAGTTCGTATGATTAGAATCGAACATTTCCATACTTGTATTTGTTGAGATGATTAGACATAATGAAAATATTTGAAAAATAAATGCCTTGATGATATATTGTATTCCTTACCGAGCTCCGTTTGAACTATTTGAATTCATTGGATACGATGACATGTTACTGGAATTACCATAGTGGTCGAGCTCCTGCATTTGTTGCGGACTCACCATAGCTCATATGAGCTTACTGTTTTAGCTCATTTGAGCTTACCCATTCAGCTCAAAAGAGCTTACTGTTTAGCTCAATAGAGCTTACCGTTTTTTGCTCCATAGAGCTCACTGTTTATCAGCTCAGTAAGAGCTTACCGACCATGACTCGAAAGAGCATGTATGATGATGAATTGACGAATTATTGACATTGTTCACTCGATTATCCTTTGAAGCTCTAATAGATTCAATGGGCCTAAATAATGTTATATGAACAAGTTATGGTTTATGTATTAGTTAAATGACTAACCTGTAACGATTATGTGTGATTTGGTGATGGTTATATTGAATAGTTGGCATATTATTATTGCTTTGATTACCTTAAATGGTAAGTTTAAATTTAAATTATACGGGCTTACTAAGCTTAGAAGCTTACTCTGTTTCTGTTTCTATGTCGTTTAGAGGTTTGTTAGCTCGCTCATTTCGGACAAGTCGGAGTTGCACATCACACTATCCAAATTTCCGTTTGGTATTTTGAACTTATGAACTTATGTAAATATGGCATGTATAGGCTAGTTTGATAGTAATAGTTATGTTTTGGTATCATGGTTTAAGAATGAATTTGTATATAAGTTTAGTCATGTATTTTGGCTTATTTTGGTATCACATTTTGATTGCATATATGTTCTTAATGATGGTATGTTTTGGTATGGTAATGTTTGAATGAAATTATGCAAAATAAGTCTTAATATATAGATGTTAGATGAATGAATTGTATAGGCGGTTATATAGGTATATAGGCATGTAAATGGTAAGTTCGGATATGGGTTATACTGTATATTGAAATGGTTAATTTGGTTGCCAAGTGAGTTGCTTAAATATGGTTAAATATGAATGTATATGCTTATGTTTTATGGTGGCAAATTGGCTTTTCAAATGGCTTATTTTTGTCCACACGGGCGTGTGTCTCAGCCGTGTGCGGCAGATGGTCATGTTGCACAGTCGTGTGTCCCCTGGGGTACCCTACAATTGTAAGTCAGGCTCGAGCACGGCCAAGACACACAAGCATGTGACTAGCCGTGGGACCCAAGTCAGTTTCGACCATGGCCAAAGCACACGGGCGTGTCTTGTGGCTGTGTAAGCAAGTCAATATGTATGCCCTGTTTGGCCACGGCTTAGACACACAGGGGTGTCTAGTGCAGTGTGAGACACACGACCTGTTCACATGGTTGTGTGACACTTTAAAAGTTGAAAATTTTCTAAGTTTCTGAAACTTTTGTATGTTATCAATTTAGTCCCAAATACATGACTAATATCTTGTATGATTGAATTAAGTACATTTTGAATGTGAATGAATGTTGGTTATTGAAATAAGAGATAATTTGTTAAATGGTTGTTTTGAATTGAGTTACTTTGACTTGAGTTACAAGTTTGGTAATGCCTCTTAACCTATTCCGGTGACGGTTATGGGTTAGGGGTGTTACAAGGCGTGTATCCCCTGTAATTGGAAAAATTTTCTAAGTTTAGTAAAAATTTCCTGAGTTGTCGGTTTAGTCTTGAACCTTCTTGAATGCATATTTGGGGCCTCGTAGGCTCGTATTAAGGACAATGTGATTGTTGTTGAATGATGATTACATGAAGTTGAAAAATTTATGTGAAAGGTATGTTTAAATGTGTTATAAGTTTGATAATGCTCCTTAACCCTATTCTGGCATTGAATACTGGTACGGGGTGTTACATTTATTGGTATCAGAGCTACAGTTTAGTCGACTCTCAGACTAACGTAGCATGTGTAAGAGTCTAGCTATATATGCCATTATAACATGTGATAGTGTGATATCTCCTGATAGTGTAAATCGTGTTTTCATACGGCAAATAGATCTCCATCGAACTATAGCTGATGATGTTGAAAGTAATGCGCCAGCCTCTATTCTCGGATTAGTGCAATCAGATTCGAAACCCGTATCGTGTAGTTAGGGAGGAGAGGCTAAAGCAGCCTTCTTCTGGATGATGAATGAGTGGTTTACGGAGTTTGTTTGAACAAATCTGGCTGCTCAGCAACCTCTACCCCTACTTAATCCCCAACCAGTTCCTGTAACCCCTCAAGGTATGGAATTTTTAAGATTGAATAAGTCGTCAGTTGATAAGATTTAAAAACACAGAGCCAAAGAGTTTAGGGTTAATGTTGATGACGATCCTAAGAGAGCCGAGTTTTGGCTTGAAAATATGATTCGGGTATTTGATGAGCTTTCTTGCACACCGCCTGAGAGTTTAAAATGTGACGTATCACTTTTGAGGGACACAGCGTATCAGTGGTGGAATACTCTACTATCAGTGGTGCTGAGAGAAAGGGTCACCTGGGAATTCTTTTAAGTTAAGTTCAGAAAGAAATACATCAGTCAACGGTTTATCGATCAAAAACGCAGAGTTTTTAGAGTTGAAACAGGGTTGTATGTTTGTGACTAAATATGAGAAAGAGTTTGTGAGACTCAGTAAGTACGCTCGAGAATGTGTTTCAACTGAGGCGATTATATGTAAAAGATTTGAATATGGGCTGAACAAAGATATCGGATTGTTAGTCGGGAATCTAGAGTTGAAAGAATTTGTTATGCTAGTTGACCAAGCTTTCAAAGCTGAGGAATTGGGCAAAGAAAAAAGAAAGGCAGATTTCGAGGCTAGAGATTCGAGAAAAAGATCGATGAATAAACCATATCAATCATCGTCAAAGAAATCACGGGACTCGTACACTAATTCGAATGCTTCAATCGGGTATCCAAACAGAGATCGTGGAAAGCAATATTCAATTCCTAAAACACAAGCTACATCAGTATTGAGTGTTGGCAGTGAGAGAAATAATAAACCCGACTGTCAACAGTGTGGTCGACGACATTTTGGTGAGTGCTGGATGAATAATAGAGGTTGTTTTAAATGTGGCTCGTAAGATCATTTCATTCGAGATTGCCCAGAGTTAGCTAAGAAAGATAAATTCTAGAATGCAAGACCGAGCAACATAGCAACTATAGGGAGGCCACCTAGAAATACGTGGAATGTAACCAGTAGTAAAGGTGCGACAAAAGATTCAGTTGTGAGATCCGAGGCTAGAGCACTTGCCAGAGCTTACGCTTTTCATGCTTGCAAAGATGTGTCATCACCAGTTTTATCACCAGTACATTTTCTCTTTATGACACTAATGTAATTACATTGATTGATCCTAGATCAACTTATTCATATATTTGTATGAATTTTGTGTCTAGTAAGAATTTGTCTGTTGAGTCTACAAAGTTTGTAATTAAAGTGTCAAACCCTTTAGGCATATATGTTATAGTTGATAAAGTTTGCAAGAGATGTCTTTTGATGATTCGGGGTTACTATTTTCTGGTAGATTTGATACTTTTCCCATTTGATGAATTCGATGTGATACTGGGTATGGATTGGTTATTTCTGCATGATGCTATTGTGAATTGTAGACGAAAGGCTATTGAATTGAAATTTCAGAATAATGAAATCCTTCGGATTGAATCTGATGAATCGAGTTGATTACCTATTGTGATATCATCAATGTTAGCTTAGAAATATGTGAGTAAAGGTTGTGAAGCTTATCTTGCTTATGTACTAGATACAAAAGTGTCTGAATCAAAGATTGAATCAGTGCGAGTAGTATGTGAGTATCCAGATGTATTTCGAGAAGAGTTACCGGGGTTGCCACCAATTAGAAAGGCTGAGTTTGCAATTGAATTAGTACCGGGAACATCATTGATATCTATAGCTTCGTACAGAATAACTACAATAGAATTGAAAGAATTGAAAGCTCAGTTGCAAGAGTTAACAAATAGAGGTTTTGCACGACCTAGTTTTTTGCACTGAGGTGCACCAGTATTGTTCGTAAAGAAGAAAGACGGACCAATGAGACTTTGTATTGATTACCGTCAGCTCAATAAGGTTACAATAAAGAACAAGTATCATTTTCCATGAATTGATGATTTGTTCAATCAGTTCAAAGGAGCAACAATGTTTTCGAATATTGATCTGCAGTCTGGTTATTATCAATTGCAAGTGAAAGATTCAGATATATTGAAAACTACATTTAGAACAAGGTACAGGCATTCTGAATTCCTTGTTATGCCTTTCGAATTAACTAATGCTCCTACAGTTTTTATGGATTTGATGAATCGAGTCTTTAGACAGTATTTAGACAGATTTGTTGTTATGTTTACTGACGAAATTCTGATCTATTCATGAGATGAGTCTGAGCCTGCCAAGCATTTGAGGATTGTGTTACAAACCTTAAGAGATAAGCAACTGTTTGCTAGATTTAGAAAATGTGAGTTTTAGCTCCGAGAGGTTGGATTTTTGGGGCATATTGTTTCAGCGAAAGGTATTTAAGTTGATCGAAGTAAGATTTTCGCAGTTGTTGATTGGAAACCACCAAGAAATGTGTCTGAAGTCAGAAGCTTTTTGGGATTAGCTGGTTATTGTCAGTGTTTTGTTAAAGGATTCTCGATGATTGCTACACCGATGACTAGGTTGCTACAGAAAGATGTGAGATTCGAGTGGTCGGAGAAATGTCAACAGGGTTTTCATCAGTTGAAAGCATTACTAACTGAGGCACCAGTTTTGGTTCAACCTAAGTCGGGTGAAGAAATTTTTTATTTTCAATGACGCGTCACTGAACGGTTTGGGTTGTGTTTTGATGCAAGAAAGTAAAGTGATAGCTTATGCTTCTAAACAATTGAAGCTGCATGAAAAGAATTATCTGACGCATGATTTAGAATTGGCTGCTATTGTGTTTGCATTAAAAATTTGGCAACATCATTTATACGGTGAAAAGTGTCATATCTTTACCGATCATAAAAGCTTGAAGTATTTAATGACTCAAAAATATTTGAATTTGTGACAACAGAGATGGCTCAAGTTGTTGAAAGACTATGAATTAGTGATTGATCATCATCCAGGGAAAGTGAATGTAGTCGCAGATGCTTTGAGTAGAAAATCATTATTTGCTTTACGAACGATGAATACGCATTTAAGTTTGTCTGATGATGGTTTGATTTTGGCTAAATTAAACAAATTTGTAAAGCTCAAAAGTGTGACAATGAGTTGCAAGCTAAAAGAGTGCAATGCGAATCGTCTAGTGATTCAGACTATCAGATTGGATCCGATGATTGTTTAATGTTTCGAGGTAGAATTTATGTACCAAAGAATTTCAAGTTTATTCAAAAAATTCTGCACAAAGCACATAGAGGTTGTTTATCCATACATCCGGGGAGTACAAAAATGTATAATGATCTGAAAAAATTGTATTGATGGTCGGTCATAAAATGAGACATTTTAGAGTTCATATCGAGATGCTTGGTTTGTCAACAAGTTAAAGCTGAACATCAAGTGCCTTCGGGATTACTACAGCCTATGATGATACCAGAGTGGAAATGGGATCAGGTTACGATGGATTTTGTATCGGGATTGCCACTGTCTCCGAAAAAGAAAGATGCTATTTGGGTTGTCGTTAATCGACTGATGAAATCGATGCATTTCATTCGGTACGTACAGACTATTCACTTGATAAATTGGCTGAGTTATACATTTCAGAGATCGTTAGATTGCACGGGGTACCAGTTTCTACTATTTCAGATAGAGATCCGAGGTTCACGTCACAATTTTAGAAGAAATTGCAAGAAGCTCTAGGTACGAGGTTGAATTTTAGTACCGCATTTCATCCACAAGCTGATGGTCAGTCTAAGAGAGTAATACAAATTCTCGAAGATATGCTTCGTTGTTGTGTTTTAGAGTTTGAAGGCAACTAGGAGAAATATTTACCATTGGTTGAATTTGCATATAACAATAGTTTTCAATCGAGCATAAAGATGACACCGTATTAAGCATTTTATGGTCGAAAATGCCGAAATCCATTACATTGGACTGAGCTTCGTGAGAAAAAGATTCATGAGGTTGACTTGATTAGAGAGACTGAAGATAAAGTGAAAGTAATTCGCAACAGCTTGAAAGCAACTTCAGATAGACAGAAGTCACGTAGATTTGAAATGTAAAGACATAGAATTTCAAGTCAATGACAGAGTATTCTTGAAAGTATCTCCGTGAATAAAGATCCTTCGATTTGGTCGCAAAGGCAAATTGAGTCCACATTTTATCGAGCCTTATGAGATTATCAAAAGAATAGGTCCAGTGGCATATTGGTTAGCTTTACCATCATAATTAGAAAAGATCCACAATTTATTTCATGTATCAATGTTGCAAAGATATTGATCGGATCCATCACACATAATTTCCCTGTCAGAGATTGAAATTCAACCCGTTATGTCGTACAACAAAGATCTAATTAGAATTTTAGCTCGAGAGGTTAAAGAACTGAGAATAAGAGCATAGCTTTGGTGAAAGTTTTATGGAAACGTCACGAGGTTGAAGAAGCCACGTGGGAACCCGAGGAAGCTATGAGAAAACAGTACCCTAACCTCTTTTCTGGTAAAATTTTCGAGGACGAAAATCCCTAAAGGAGGAGAGTTGTAACAACCTATTTTTAGTCAAATCAAAACAGTGGTTTCGGGACCATAAATCTAAAGTCAAAATAATTATTTTATTATTATTTTAATGTCTACAGCATGATATTGTGATTGTGTGAAATTTTCATTAAGAAATTTTATTATTTTAGTGTTTGATTTGATAAAAAGGACTAAATCGCATAAAGTGTAAAACTTGTGTTCTAAAAGCTAAAGGTGTCTAATAGCTATAGAACTTAAAAGTAAAGGTGCTTATATGGTAAATAAACCATAACATGATAGTGGATGATAGTGGTTTGGTAATTTTGAAATTTGTGATGTTCATTAAGGTTAAATAGGTAAATTGGTTATTAAAAATTAAAAAAATAAAACAAAACCATTATTTTTTTATCCATCTTCTTCTTTAGCCGATTTAAGCAAAAAGAATAGCCATTCTTAGGGCTTGACATTCGGCCATGCTTCTCATGCTTATTTAGGTATGGTTTTTGTCTCATTTTTTATGATTTCTATGTTTTTGAGATCGTTGCAGCTTAATCTAGCTAGCCCAAGGACTAATTTATAAAATTGTTAATGGTTTAGGCTTTTTCCATTGATGAATCTATGTATATTTTGATGTTTGATGATAGAAAATGCATGCTTGTTGTTAGATAAACAACATCTATAAAATAATTTTTGACAAAATTATCATTTAGGGATTAAATTGTGAAATGTGCAAATTTTGTGGTTAAATTGTGAAATAAATGAAAAATATGGGCTGCTAGGGACCTAATTTCTAGCATGGGTTTTGGTTGAATGGCATGAATTTGTGATTTTATGAAATAAGGACTAAATTGTAAAAATGTTGAAATGTTAGGGGCAAAAGTGTAAATTTTCCTTAATGTGTATTTTGGGCTAAATTGAATAGAGTGGTAATTAAATAAGCTAAATTTGATACTATTTAGATTACGAAAGGCAAAATACGAATTTAGATCGGGGAAAGAACAAGATTTTGGATTAATCGACTCGTTTCGTCATTTTTGCATTCAAGATAAGTTCGTATATAATAAGCTTTGTTATATTTGTGTTTTAAATGCTTTGATATTGCATAAATTGAGAATACGACACTGTGGATATATTCAACGATGACTCGGCAAGTGAAAAATCCCAATTGAACCTTAGGAATAGATTAGAATATGAATGACATGTCATTACAGGTTATGTGATTTGGGTGCTGGGTCGTACATCCTACCGGTGGCTGAGTTATCCGGCATGTGTTGCGAATACTCGTCAGCTTATATGAGCAGCACATGTAGCTTCATCATGACCGTCAGCTTGTGTGAGCAGACTCGTTGAGAGCTCTAGTGTAAGCATTATATGTGATACGAGATTGAGATAGCTTCGGCTATATATGTGGCACTTAGGGTTCAAGATTCCCAAGTATCCGATAGTATTCTAAATGGTTCAACGGGTATATCAAAGATATGAAATGGTGAGAAATGGATGAGCAACAGTACAGGTATGTACAGAAACTATACGAGCATTGAATTTATGAAAGCTATAAGTTTATGGCTATATCTATGATTGAATACAAATTAACATTTTGATTAAAAATTTTGTAATTTATATATTGTTTATATTATTTGATTAGTGAATAATTGATGAGTTTGCTTATTAATTCATACGAGCTTACTAAGATTTATAGCTTACTTTGTTTATTTTCTGTGTTTTATAGTGAAATCAAAGCTAGCTCGGATTCGGGAATCGTTAGAGACTTCATCATACTATCCAACTATCACTTGGTACTTTTGAATTTAAGTATTTTGGGTAAATGAAATGTATAGGATTATGGTCATTTTGATATATATTTTGGTAATGAATTTAGTCATTTGAATTGTCTTGTAAATGTCTAAAGTTTGGTTTTGTATTTAGCCAAGAGAGTTGGCTTATTTTGGTAATTTGATCATGTATATATTTTTGCATGTGGCTTGTGTTGTGAGTTTGACGATGGATATGTTATGCTAATGATGCATGTTTGAAAGTGTTTATAATATGGATTTGAGATTATGAGTTTTGGTTTGAAATTGAATGGCACATTATGATATTAATGTGTTTTGCATTGGTTGGTATTGAAATGGTATGAGTTATGCTTGATTGAGGTTGTTTGAATGCCTAATTATACCATGCTTTTGTGCCAATTGGGTTGGTTTAGGTATCTACAAGTTTGGGTGGCAAAATGGCTTGGTAAATAGCTTATTTTTGTCCACACGGGCAGAGACACAGGCGTGTGTCTCAGTCGTGTGTAACACACGGTCAGGTTACACAGTCGTATGTCCCCTGGTGTTGAAATAGAAATCAAGTCAGTATGCCCCACATGGCCCAGCACATAGACATGTGTCTTGACCGTGTGGCATAAGCCAGTATACCCTACAAGTTTGGCATGGCCTTACACATGGGTGTCTGTGGCCATTTCTTAGGGTACACGGGCGTGTGTGTTGGCCGTGTGACCCAAGTCAAAGAGTTAAACAGGGTCGGACAGGGGCTGGGACACGACCATGTAATCCTATTCCGAATGTCCACACGGCCTGTGACACGGACATGTCTTTGGCCGTGTGAGACACACAGCTAGGCCACACGGGTGTGTGTCCTCTGTGGCTGGAAAATTTTTCTATGTTTTGTAAAAATTCCCTGAGTTATTGGTTTAGTCCCAAACCTTCCCGAATACATGTTTGGGGCCACGTCTGTAGCACTTCTAACATGTATTTGTAGCCGAAATAGGGTTACGAGGCATTATTGATCAATCACAACATAATTCATACATATACGCATTCATATTCAAAAATCCATTTAACACATTCACATTGTCCCTTCAAAGGTCCTATAAGACCTTAAAACATGCTCAAATAAAGTTCGGGACTAAACTATACACATTTGAAAACTTTGACGCCCGTGTGAAAAGGCCGTGTGCCTTACACGGCCAACAAACACGCCCGTGTCACAGACCGTGTGAAAACAGGGCAAACATACTGACTCGGTTCACATGGCCGGCCCCACACCCATATGCCAGCCCGTGTGCCATACACGACTAGTAGACACGCCTGTGTGTCTAAGCCGTGTAACTCACTGACTTGTTTTAATTAAGCATCATGGGTTACACGGTCAAGTCACACGCCCGTGTGCTCAACCATGTGGCACGAAAATAGGCTTGCTATAAGCTACTTTTCTCACTTAAGTCACATGCATCCTAAGGCATCCAAATGGTACCAAATATACAACCAAATAAGCAACCAAAAGTGATCACTTCCTACATAAATAATACCATATTGAATTGTTACATTTTATTTCTCATATCCTAACAATTTCTTGACCAAAACACATACGAAAACTAGCATGAATCATTTATAATCTTTAACATTTTTTCATATGTCTCAAATTCCAACTAAATAACCAATCATATCATTCAACCTATAACCAAATCAAAGCTTATCAATGCATCATCTCAAACTCATACCAATACATGCCATTTCTTAAACCACATTATTACCTCATTTGCATTCCAAGCCAAAACACAAATTCATAACATAAGCCAAATACACATTTTATACCAGCCATGCCAAATCATAAGGCCACATTATAACCATCAACCAAAATCATTAATAAGCCATTTCGCATGACCATATACATTTAAAAAAAACATATCAAAAAGACCATAACCTATACATGCCATAAAACCAAGCCACAAGGTGTAAAATACCGAAAATCAATAGCCGGATAGTGTGATGCGATCTCCATTGACTCTCAACCCGAGCGAACGTCCGAGACACTATAAAATATAGAAAAATAACACAAAGTAAGCTTCACAGCTTAGTAAGTTCGTATGTGAGCCTAAAATGATCACTCCATTCATATAGCAATTCGAAATAGATAAATCATTAACATTTAAAGCATCAATTCATGAGTTAACATCAAATTATTCATGTTCTCATTCGTAAGTTCTCAACTTCATATAACTCGATACTTGAGTAGTTTTCCGTACATACCTGTGCTGATACCTTTCTATTTATCACCCATACTCTTATCAAACCTCTCTGGTTTATAAGTACTTATGATACAAATTGATCGATTTTCTGATGCCATAGTCCAACTATGGTCTTACACATACATTGCCAAGGCCCTGCCGTGGTCTTTCTTTCACGTGCCATAACTCAGTTACGGTCTTATTAGTCAATTGCCATATGTATGTTTAGTTTAAACAGCTATTACTCATATCTTACATAACATTCAATATATACTTCATTATAGTCAAATAAACACATTTTGACATGAAACATACTTATACTCAATACTTTCTTATTTAATATACATAATACAATGTGAACTTACCAATTTACTTTCATTCGATTCTCACATAAGTCCTGTACGTACCTGTATTACTTATTCCAATCGTAATTTAATTCTCATCTTGAGTATACCCGTTGAATCATTTGATATTTCATACACTAAGTGCCATTCTCAATATCTCGCACACTAAGTGCCATATTTGATATACCGCACACTAAGTGTTGTACATAGTCGAAGTTATCTCAAATCGCACGCTAAGTGCCATATTTAATCGATATATCATCAAACATAAAAATAGTCACATATATACAATTTATACGATATCAAAGCATTAAAATCATAAATATAACAATTCTTATTGCATACGAACTTACCTCGATCGTTAAAATGACGGAACGAATCAACTAGTCCGATACTTTGTTTTCTCCTGTTCTAGATCCGAATCTCATTTTTCTCAATCTATATAATAACAAATTTTACTTATTTAATCATTAATTCATTAAATTTAACACAATTTACATAATTTGGCAAAATTAAAATTTTGCCCCTATTATTCCACATTTTTGCAATTTAGTCATTATCACATAAAATCACAATTTCATGAAATTAAACACAAACCCAAGCTAGCCGAATTTTCCATATATTACTCTCAACCCATATATTCAATTTATTTCACATTTCAACCCCTCAATTTACACTTTTCACAATTTAATCCTTATTTAACATTTTTACCAAAAATCACTTAACAAAACATATTAATCTATCAACAATTTTTCATTTTCCATCATCAACACTCAAAAACATCAAGATATCATCAATGGAAACTCACAAATTCATCAACAAATTCAGAAATTAGGGTACGAGCTAGCTAGAACACGAAGCAACGATCACAAAAACATAAAAATCATCAAAAACCGAGCTCGAAACATACCTCAATTAAAAACAACAAGGGTCGAACCCTAAAATAATTCCATGGTTTTTTCCTTTATCTAAAAACGGTGAAAGATGAAGGAAATTAGCATGATTTTGGCTTTTATTTTATTTATTATTAACTTTAATTACCTATTTACCTTTTTACCCTTTAAAAAAGTAATAATTACACCAAATGCCACTCCAATAACATCCACTATCTCATAAATGTGCTATTTGCCACATAAGGACCTTCAATTTTAAGTTCTATAGCTATTTGACACTTTTAGCTTATAGAACCCAACTTTTACGCTTTACGCGATTTAGTCCTTTTTATCGAATTAACCACTTAAACGATAAAATTTCTTTACGAAAATTTCATACAACTCTAATATAATGCTGTAAATATTAAAATTATAATAAAATAGATTTTTCAATGTCATATTGTGGTCCCGGAACTATTATTCTCATTAAACCTAAAACGGGCTATTACAACTCTCCCCCCTTAGGGATTTTCATCCCTAAAAATCTTATCAAAGAATAGATTAGTGACATTCTTTCACTAGCTAGAAACACAAAAATTTACACACTTTTTCATACCCTTTTTAACTTAATTTCATGCGAATTCGGTTAAATTCTTGTCGAAAAATAATTAATTTTTATAAAATAATTAAAGTGCACTTAAAATATGAAAATGTTGAAATTTAGTTAATTTTATAATTATTTTTGATTAATTTTGGTTATTTTCGACAGATTTGCATAAAGGGCGAAAAATGGCTTGGCAGACACTGCCAGAAGCACAAAACCGAAAAGCAATTTGAAGTATCGAGGCGAATTAATTTTCAGCCTAAACGGCCCAATTATGTATATCAATTCATAATATAATTAATTTTAATTTATACCCAATTTAATTTGGGCTAAATAAATTATTATTAATTAATTATGGAAAAAATAGTCCAGTTGAACCGAATCGATTGAACTGAACCGGCCAAGGATTGGGCAGCCCAAAACCGTCCATATGCTAACCTAAATCAGACTATTAGCTGATTAATTAAGCTTGCAAAGAAGCCCTTGAAGACTTGTCAAAGTTGCATTCAAGCCCCTCCCCAATTAGTGGCTTTGAAGATTTGCCCCAAGCCATATTTAGCAAAGTTGAAGCCATCAACTTTGCCACATAGATGGCCGGCCAAGGGGTGGCTCTTTGGCTGATATTTTTAGCAAATTTTAGCTGCCACATTCAGATATAAAAACCCCCCTTGGCTGATCATTCGAAGCATCTCTCATTCATCCATCATTCACTCACATCTTTTCTCTCCTCTCTCACTTTCTCCTCTGATTTTCTCATTCTAAGCCCTTGCTCTTGTGCCAATTTCTCCCCTTTGAAAAGGGTTATTCTTCAGCCATTTTGGAGCTGCAATTGAAGTTCATAGAAGCCTTGGTCGGCGAAAACAACAAAGAAGGAAGAACGGGCCAACCTAGTCAAGCCACGGAAAATAATTGGATTTGATTCTTGTTCCTTATCTCTTTAATTTTTGTTGTTGTTATGATGAACATATCTATGAATATTTATATTGTTGGAATGGTTAATTTAATCAGTTTAGCTTGAATTTAATTCGTGTTGGTTTGATTGCATTTCATCTGCTTAAGTTATTAAAATTGTGTTTATTCTATTATAGGCCTCGGTAAAATGCTTTATTAAGTAAAATCATGCCTAAGTTATTCTTGCATTATAATTGTTAGGTAACTAATGAATTAATTATTTAAACGGATTGAAATTGTAATTAATGGACACAATACTTAATTAGTGTATCTTTATTCTTCTAAGGTAGCTGAAGGTTAAATCAGCAATGTATCTAGCGATACACTTGCCTTGCATAACTTGCAAAATTATTGTGATTAAACTATTTCAAGGTAGGGATACCTTGTTACCTCACATAGTCTTTTATATGATCATTAGATGTAACTAATCGTTTGAATTGACATAGGTATATGCCATAACATGTTTGCTTATTAAAATTTGTTTAATCGGTTGAATTAAGATAGGGATATGTTAAGAGGTGAATGGATTTTTGTAAGTGAGTATGTTCATAAGCTAGCAGATTACCGAGTTGCTGTGAATTTATTCGTAACAGCATAAGCATGAGTTTAATAATTCTAAGTTAAAGAAATGTAATTAAATCAACACAATTATGTCATCTTGATTAAATCGTATTTTGAAATCGTGCATTTGAGATTTATTTATTTGTTTCACTTAGTTTAAAATCGTAGTTTTAAAATCACCGTCTTCAAACAAAATATTTTTCTTCACCAAAGTGTTTAAATAGCATTCATAAATAATTCTTTTCACAATCCCTGTGGTTACGATAACTCGACATTTACTTGTCACTTTATTACTTGTTGCGATTGTGTACACTTGCACATTTCTGTCGTTCCACTAGCCACATCAATTTCTCACATAGCCTCAGATTTCTCAACTTTTCAATCTCACGAGCTAAAATTTTGATCTGTTCTTTACTATACATCATAACAAGTTGAGTTTCTACTTCTGAAAGAGATACTATAGGTAAAGTATCTATATGTATCATCATATCATATATATAAGGAACACATTATGGATCTTCTTAAGTTTTGATGATAATCTCATACAGCCCAATGAATCACGAACTCAACTTCTCTTTATAGCTAAATCGAGAAATTCTATTTCTGTGACAGCCCGAATTAGGGCCTAAATAGAATAGTGGTTTCAAAATCACAATTCTGAAGTAGAAAAATTTATTCCGATTAATTTTTTATAATTTATAGAGTGATTAGATACATGTGTTAAAATATCGATAGAAAATTTCATGAATTGCATGTCTAATTTGCCTATTAGGACTTAATTCCAAAAGTTGATAAATATGAGTTCTAGATGTTAAAGGATTTAATTAAAGAGCATAATTGAAGTAGAGGTCCTTAAATGGTAATTATACCATTAGGTTTTCATGGACAAAAATGGACATACATAGGTAGAAATAACCAAAGTTTTTAATGAAGGGTATTTTAGTCATTTGGTAATTAAAAGATTAAAAAAGGAAAAAGATGGTAAAATATGTCCATCTTTTTCATTAGGACAAAATTTCAAGGGTTCTCCATAGCTATGGTTTGTTTCAAGCTTCCAAGCTCCATAATCAAGAAAGACGTGGAATCGACCTTGATAGGGGAAAGGAAACGATTGTGGACTAAATTCCAAAAATTTCTTTATTTTGCACCGAGGTAAGTTTATATGTAAATAATGTATTGTTTTATTATGTTATAATATTTTATTTTGTGACATGTGAAATAAGTTTTAGTATTGTTCAATTAATGGACACAAATGATGATTTGTGGTTGATAAATTGAGATTAAATGAGGAAATCTCGTTTAAACCTTCAAAATGGAAAAATGTGGCGCTAAGTGGATATACCATAGTTATACGCGTAACGTGGTGCTAAGTGGATATACCACGATTACACATATTGATACATGTAACGTGGTACTAAATGGATATGCCACGGTCACATATATTGATTCATTAATGTGGTGCTAAGTGGATATACCACAGTTAAACATGTAACATGGTGCTAAGTGGATATGCCATGGTTATACATATAAATTTGAAAAGTTGCCCGTCTCCCCGGAACATGAGATGGTTCAGGAAACTGCAGTCAAGGTAAGTCCGCCAACTTCGGGTAACAATAACCCTGAGCTTGGTACGGAGGCACTAACCTGGTTGGTAAGGGAAGTGCTGGAAGAAGTGTTCAAGCCAAGAGTTAAGGCGTATGGTGAAACAACGCCGAGCTAGGCGCTGGAGTGCGATGGGAAGAGGGGATCACAGATCCTCTGAAGCGAGAGCCCGTTACGTGAAACGCGTTAAGACGCGTCTGAACTTTCCGGCTAGAGAGCGTTGGAAAAGGTGCCATTCGGGCGAATGCTGGAGAAAGTCAGGAGCGTGTCTCAGATACGGGTCTAAGGAGCATCGGGTTCAGGATTGCACAGTTCTTTTTAATTCAGGTGTGTTTTTTTTGGATGTGATGTTTGAATATAGAAATTGTATGCAGGTGTGGTAAATATCTGTTTGCTTCAGTGGTTAGATGTTTGGTTGGGTGTGAGAGGTTTTGAGATTAAGTTAAAAGTGTATTAGTGTAGTTTGGAACTAGAGTGCGCAGTGGGAGCGTAGTGGTGTAGGTTGAGCTCAACACTTGTTCAAATAGTTGGAAATTTCAAGGACGAAATTTCTTTAAGGGGGGTAGAATTGTAACGCCCCAAATTTGGGCCTAGAAGTATTGGGCCTTCAGTATGGGTCCGTAAGGAGGTTGTATATAAGTATTTAATTGTGCAAGGAAATGACACAATTAAATGTATACCTTGGTGGCTAACGGCCCTAAGAAGTGCTGGAGAAATCTTAGGTTCAACCTACATATGGCTTTGCGCCAACCTGATTATGGCTGTGTGCCAAACGTATATGCCTAAGGCTATGTGCCAATATATGATTCTTGACGACTCGGTGTCTATCACATTTACCTAGGGCTATGTGCCAGTTATGTTACTCTAGTTGATGGCTATGTGCCGAACTTATTACAGTTACCGATGGCTTTGTGCCAATTATAATACCGCTACTGAAGGCTTAAAGCCGTATATATGCTAGCAGCTTGTTGCAATGAAGGTAGTACCGCAACCGGGCTACCATTGATGTGTATCAGATAGGTGGGTCGATAGTTATATCCCCATATGATGTGTACTGGGGGACGGAGTTGGCGTATAGCGGTTGGATGGGATGGGTTAGCATACATTTTTGCATTATGCATATGGTTTGATTCTGACAAGGCCTGATACCCAAGTGATTTATAATTAGCTGTGGCCCACGATGCTCGAATCGAATCAGCATCATCTTTGCGTTAGCGCCTGCATCGCTTTTTGTATTTGTTTCACGATATCGATCTGTTACTCTAGTGAGGGGATTACACACTGAGTTTTTGTAAACTCACCCCGTTTATTAACCCTGCAGGTAATCCCCTGTGTTAGGTGGGTCGGTGTCGCAGGGGGACTCAGAGACGACCACACATCTGCACATGGTTTTCTATTTTGTTTAATTAGTTAAGCCCTTTTGTTTTTTATTTGGGTTGTAACAGGGCCTCTTCATTTTCTTTCTTAACTTTTTATTTGTGAAAATTTATTTACTATGTTTGAATTTGCTAGAAGTAGATCGCGGTTTTCTAAACACTATGTTTTCGCAACTTAACTTTCAAACATCACGTTTTCATAAATCGGTTACTTTTAGAATTAGCTACCGCAAAGTAAAAAGGAATTTTGGAAATAAAATTAAGAATTTTTCAATGCACTACGTTTTAAATAAGAAGGGTTTCTAATGAAAACATGGTTTTCAAAAAATACTTTAATGTGACACTCCAGATTCGGGTCTAACTTCTGGGCTGGGTTTGGGGTGTTACATTTAGTGGTATGAGAGTCAGGTTGCAAAACTCGACTGTGAAATGGGTTTTAAAATTGGATTTCTGAAAGAATTGTTTCAAAAAGGTCTGAAAAGATTTGAAGTATTTGTAATGATTTTCTGAATATTTTCCTGAATGTGTGGTTACCGAGTCTCTAGCGCCGAATCCATAAGTTTTCTGGTAGACTGTACTTAAAGTTAGATTTTGTATTTATTCTATTTATGTTCTGGAAATCAGATTTTTTTTAGCAACAATACTGTGACGGATTCCGAAAGCAAGCAAGGTTGCAAGGAGTTGCCCATCTCCCCGGAACATGAGATGGTTCAGGAAACTGTAGTCAAGGTAAGTCCGCCAACTTCGGGTAACAATAACCCTGAGCTTTGTACGGAGGCACTGACCTGGTTGGTAAGGGAAGTGCTGGAAGAAGTGTTCGAGGCAAGAGTTAAGGCGTATGGTGAAACACTTCAGGCTAGGCACTTAGAGTGCAGCAGGAAGAGGGATCATTGTAACAGCCCAGTTTAGACCCTATTTGGAATAGTGGTTTCGGGACCACAAATCCGAGCCAGAAAAAAATATTTAAAAAATATTTTATGTGTTTATTATGTGTGAATTTATATCTGTAAAATTTTCGTGTTTTAATTTTATCGTTTGGGTATCCGATTAAATAAAAGGACTTAATCATGTAAAAAGAAAATTTGATGGTTTATAGTATAAGGGCCGAATTGTTAGTATTTTTTTAAATTGAAGTATTTAAGTTGTAATTAGTCATTTGATTTCTAGTGGGACGGTGGTAAGTATATACCATATGGTTTTATAATATTATTAAAGATGGCTTGCTCATTTTGTTTAGAGAAGCCTTATAATTGAACTAATGTGTTGAAATGTTTTAGTTATAACTTGATAATTTATGTCTGGTAAGTATCTCTGACCTTATAGAAGTTTTGTTCAGTCAAGTAATACCTCATAACCTTGTTTCGGCAACGGATACGGGTTAAGAGTGTTACATTTAGTGGTATCAGAGCTATGGTTTAGTCGATTCTCAGACTAACCTAGCGTATGTGAGTCTAGCTATACATGCCATATTACTACTCGTGATAGTGTGACATCTCCCGGCTCTAATGAAATTGTTTTGTAAGACAGATATGCTTTCCAACCGAGCTAATTCTGATAGTATAGAGTGTTATACTCAAACGTTGAGTGAAAATGTGTTGGTGATGAGTTGAAACTCATAAAAGGTACGAATCAGAATGCATGATATTCTACTATTGATAAATGTTATAATTATATGAGTATATGAGTTGTGATGTTGGGTATATGATGGTTGTGTGAATATTTTGACTTAGAATTTATGATTTGAATTAGTGTATGAGCTATGTGTTAAATACCAAGTGATCATAAATAAATGATTGCTAGATGCTTGAGAATACAGAATTAGTAATGAACTGTTTGTTCATAATAGTATGTGTGATGTGCATGCTTACGTAAGAGTTAAAATTGTTGGCTTTACAACCCTCACCCCCTCATCGGTAAAGCATTGTAATGAGATCCGTACTATATGGATTAAATACGTTTACTAGTGCGAAATTACAGAGTTTCGTGGTTGAAAGATTAGTATTGTGATCAGATAAGAGAATGAGTTCGCAAGTGAAGACAGTAACAAAAAAGATAATGGATCATGTTGAAGGCCATTCGTAATATGCCAATTCACTGTTAAAGAAGAAGTTGAATTCGATGAGATGAAAGTATTCAGGTATGATGTCTAAAGAACGTATTAACTGG
The DNA here is from genome assembly GCA_025698475.1 of Gossypium anomalum. Lineage (NCBI taxonomy): Eukaryota > Viridiplantae > Streptophyta > Magnoliopsida > Malvales > Malvaceae > Gossypium > Gossypium anomalum. Next base: position 26,195,353 of record CM046958.1, on the reverse strand, counting down.
AAGTATTTCTGAATTGATTTCTGTTAGTAATGGAATATTGTGAAATCGGTGATGATAGAATTAGACAGTACGATAATGTTTGAATTGAAATGATAGCTGAGTGCAGTGATTATAGTCGGGCAGTTACTATGTTTTCTTCTGGGCATTCTATGTGTACATTTATCCTCAGAGGTATGTGTAACTGTATATTTCAAATGAAAATTCTTATCATATGAGAACGTCATCTATATATATTGATATATGAAAGCATTGTTGGGCTATTCGGGTTACAATTGACATTATTATATCTTTCTCTGGTATCCTATTTCATTTTATTGAAAGAAAAGATCTACGATAGAATCTGTGTGATGTTGGTATTTTGATCCTACTAGTTTTTGATCTACTTAGTATACATGAAGATTATATTATTTCTGGTATCGTTAATTCTGGTACATGTGAGTGATGTCTTACTTCTGGATTTCCTCTAAGACATCACTGAGATATCTGTCATCTGATATGGGCGCCTTCTTAAAAAGATCAGTATAGTGATATATTTGAGATTCTGAGATCTCTTCTTTCTTATGATTCTATATGGTTATCTGTGAAAAATATCTTTTAAATGATGTGATATTTATCAATAAAGTGATAAACAGTTGAAGAAATTGTTATTGAAGCGCCAATACTCAGGTAAAGAGTTATTCAACGCAAGAATTAAAGATGGTTCGAACTGTTGTAAGATTATGAGTCAGTGATTGATTATCAATCTGGGCAAATAATTATAGTCTTTGGGGTTCTGAGCGAGAATCTTTATGTGTTTTACGACCGACAATCATGTGATTAATCTTATCAAATGATGAGTAGTTATTGGCTGAGCTAGAAACTAAATTGATGTTTAATCAACAAATTTGTGAGGCTTTGTATGGTCGCGTAAATGCGAACGCCATTGTACCGGATGAGCTCGGTGAAAATAAGATACACGAGTCATTTTGATCGAGAAACCGACGAGAAAGTGAAAGTGATCCGTGAAAGTTTGAAAGTAGCGTTAGATCGACAGGAATCTTATGCGAACTTGAAACGGAAAGATATAGAGTTTCAGATCGGAGATAAAGTGTTCTTGAAAGACTCACCGTGGAAGAAAATACTCAGATTCGGTCGTAAAGGTAAATTGAGTCTGAGGTTTCTTGGGTCGTATAAAGTTATAGAACGTATCGGGCCGGTTGCTTATAGATTATTGTTGCCACCTGAGTTAGAAAAGATCCACAATGTATTCCACGTTTCGATGCTTCGGAGGTATCGATCTGATTCATCACATGTGATTAGTCCGTCTGAGATTGAAATTTAGCCTAATATGACCTACGAAGAAGAACCGATTCGCATTTTGACTTGTGAGATTAAAGAGTTATGTGACATATTTGATGACTATAAGAGTTTAGAAAGTTTAATATCAGAGAAAGATTTGAACTTAGCATAGCAAGGCTAGCTCGAATCGTCGAAAAAAAACTTTTAAGTCTGTAAGTGATTATGATTATAGTTTCGGATGTTTTGAATGGGAAATTTTGTGTGTTTTACGAGCGATGAATACGTGATGGACTTAGCTGGGTTTGAAGCTAAATAAATGTCTATTTAGCAAAGTTGTGAAATTCAGAAATGTGTCAGCGAATTATAAGTTAAAAAGGGGTACAACATAAATTGATTTCTGATTCGGAACCTTAGATGTGGAATAGAAGATTAATTGTTAGTTCGAGATAGAGTTTGTATACTGAAAAGCTTTACGATTATGTAACAACTGCTACAAGAAACTCTCAGTGGTAGTTTGTCTGTTCATACGGGATTAACAAGATACACAACAATTTGAGATGTGATATCATTGAATGAAAGTGAAATATGGTATTCCTGACTTTGTTGATTATAGAAATAGAGTGTTGATCAATTATGTATTGGGGTTATCTTTATCTTAGAAAAATATAGATGTTATCTGAATTATCGATGACTATCTAAATAAGTCTTTCTGTATGCATGGATTTCTCTTTTAATAAATCAGTTGAGTTATTCATTTCAAGGATTGTCAGTTTGCACGTGGTGCTCATCTAACCTTATTTCAAGATCGAGTTTTATGAGGTCATGATCCGCGTGATTAATGTTATCAGAGAAATTGAGCAGAAAATGAAGGTAATTCAATACGGTTATAAATAGTTCAGTTAGATATGATGTATAGCAAAAGACAGATCAGGATCTTACTTGAGAGATTAAAGAAATATGAAATTCGAAATCATGTGTGAATTAGTAATGTACTATGTGTAAGAAAATCCTTTACTCTACTTTTTGGTAAGATTTTCGGAGACAAAAATCCCTAAAGGGGGGGAGAGTTGTAACAGCCTAGTTTAGACCCTATTTGGAACAGTGGTTTCGGGACCACAAATCTGAGCCAGAAAAAAATATTTAAAAAATATTTTATGTGTTTATTATGTGTGAATTTATATCTGTAAAATTTTCGTGTTTTAATTTTATCGTTTGGGTATCCGATTAAATAAAAGGACTTAATCATGTAAAAACAAAATTTGATGGTTTATAGTATAAGGGCCGAATTGTTAGTATTTTTTAAAATTGAAGTATTTAAGTTGTAATTAGTCATTTGATTTCTAGTGGGACGGTGGTAAGTATATACCATATGGTTTTATAATATTTTATTAAAGATATATATATGTGTGTAAATTAAATATTATTTTATATTAAGGTGTAATATATATTATAAGACATAAACGTGAAAGTCATATCATGTGCATTAGCTTATTGTTTTGTTGGTAAAGGATATATATATATATATATATATTATATGATTTTATTATTATTTCATATGTAAAAACTAAAAATTATAAGCTTTATAATATAAAATATATTATAAAGTAAAATATGAGTGGGCATATGTTTTATTTCACCCATGCCGAAACAAAAGAAAAGAAAAAGAAATAAGGGAAGCTTAGGTTTGGCCAACTCCCAAGCTCAAATCCAAGGTTCGTTCTTTGTCGGTTTTTGATAATTTTTACGTTTTTGAGATCGTTGCTTCGAATACTTCAAAACCCATGCTTAAAATTTGAATTTTGATGAATATTTTGAGTTATGCCATTGATGTAAGCTTGTGATTTTTATGGTTTGATGGTGAAATATGAAAGACAGGTGTTGGGTTAACATATTTTTGTATTGGAATTTTTTATGATTTTGAGTAATTAGGACTTAATTGCAAAAATAAAAATTTGAGAGACTAAAATATGAAATTGATGAAATATATGGACTTGTATGGGTATGGGTAAAATTCGGCCCAACATGGGTATATTGAAATTTTGTATATTTTGTATTTTGTGCAATAGGGATTAAATTGTAAAAATTGTAAATGTCAGGGGTAAAATGGTAATTTTCCCATTTATGTTGGACTAAATTGAATGAAAATATGTTTGAATGAGCTTAATTTGAATATTTTTAGATCAAGAACCCAAGAAATCGGATTTGGACTAGGGAAAAACGAAAGTTGTCGACTAGCAGCTTCGTCCCGTTTTACGACGTCTGAGGTAAGTTTATAAGCAAATACACATGCCTAAATGTAGTTAAATGTTAAGTATATATGCTGGTATATAATATATGAATTTATACTTGTAAATGCCGAATGTGTATGAGTTTGAAAACTATGTTCGAGCTTTCGATTCGACCGAGTTACGACGTTCGAAAGCCCTGTATGAATCTTAGGAATAGTTAGGATACATATGTCATGACACAGGATTCAGATATTTGTGTTCCTTGTGTATGATTATTGAACCGAAAGTTAAAGGGTAGGTGTACATTTTGTGCTTATATTCGAATGAAGCAATTGAATTGCTAATGTGATATGTTAACATGTGAATAAATAAGCAAGACACTGGAAATGTATCCGGGCTAAAGACCCATGAGCCGTCTTTGGAAATGTGTCCGGGCTAAAGACCCATGAGCTTCGTCTTTGAAATGTATCCGGGCTAAAGACATGAGCCGTCTTTGAAATGTATCCGGGCTAAAGTCCATGAGCTTTGTGCTAGTAATATAATTTGGGTTTTATACCTAGCAAGTCAAGTGCCGATGAATTTGATAAAAGTATACAATTACAAGATCCTACACTAAGTTGACAAATTGAAAGTGCATTACATATTAAGTTGGCCAAGTAAGTATCATGTACTCGTATGTGAATTGATTTGAATTAAATTATAAGTATATAAAGTGATGCATCTGTGAATAAGTGTTATGACTATATATGTGATCGTGATATATTCGGTAAATGTGTGAAGTTATGTGAAGTGATTCTATGTTTATATTCAAATATAAACACTTGGTCCTTGTGGAAAGATTTGTGGAAGTATATGATTTATTTTTAGGTGATTACGATTGTGGAAAATTAAATGTGAATATGATATTGTATTTTATTCGTTTCAATGAAACTAAAGCTGTTAGTGAAGCATTTTAATGCCTATGTTATATGAGTTCGATCTTGAATGACATGATATACATGTTTAGATAAGTTGAATGCAAGGAATGTGTGAAAGAGCAAATTGTAATAAATCTGCTTGGGACAGCAACAGTAGTGTGATTTTGGAAAATCACCATAAATTGTGGAAATTGAATTAGAAGCTGAATAAATTATGTAATTAAAGCTTAATGAGTCTAGTTTCTTATAAAAGAAACCTTGTAAGCAAAAGAATTGTAGATAATGAGATATTTGAAGTGGCATAAGATAGAGTCAAAATGACTTTGAAATCCCCTGTTCTGTCTTTAGAAAATCATTTTAAATTGTACAATGATGATTATAAGATAAAATTTATATACTTAGACTCCTTAATGAGTCTAGTTTAAAATGAAATAAACGATAACATAATTCAAATTCTGTATAATGAGAAAATTGATTCGTAGTGAAGAGTGGTCAGAATAGTCAAACAGTGTAACAGGGGAAACTTCAATAAAAATCTGGTATTGATTGGTCAAACCAAAAATTCTGAAAATTTTATGGATGGAAGATATGTGAGTCTATTTTCATGTAAAATTAACGGCACTTGATTTGGAGTTTCTTAGCTCCAGTTATAAATAATTTAGTGACTGTTGCTCAGGAAGACAGCTTGTAGTGAATTTGTGATTTTGTTGCAAACATGGTTAAAACTAGTTAATGAGATGCTTTTCGAGTTCTTATGATCTTATTTGTGATTTGAATATTTGGTTTTAATTGAGTTCAGATTCAAGTAGATGAATTTGCTAAATATGCATTATGTTCATGGATACTTGGCCAAAATGGTAATTACCTAGGAATGATTTCTTGAAAATTTGAAATAATTGATCTATAAGTAAATTAATTGTTTGCATTGCTTAAAACTTACTAAGCATGGAAGCTTACTCCGTGTTCTCTTTTCCATTTCTTATAGGTTTATCCTTTAGTTCGAGTTGGAAGAGCCGGAGATATCATCACACTATCGAGTCATTATGTGAGTTGAGAAGATTGTATATCATCATGGTTTAAGGCATGTATAGGATAGACTATAGGTAAAATGATATTTCGACTTTGTATACATTATAGCCATGCGAAGATGGCTTGCTCATTTTGTTTAGAGAAGCCTTATAATTGAACTAATGTGTTGAAATGTTTTAGTTATAACTTGATAATTTATGTCTGGTAAGTATCTCTGACCTTATAGAAGTTTTGTTCAGTCAAGTAATACCTCATAACCTTGTTTCGGCAACGGATACGGGTTAAGAGTGTTACAATCACAGTCCTCTGAAACAGGAGCCCCGTTCTGTGAAACGCGTTAAGACACGTCTGAACTTTCTAACTTGCGAGCATTCCAAAAGGCACCATTCAGGCGAATGCTGGAGAAAGTCAGGAGCGTGTCTTAGATGCGGGTCTAAGGAGCATCGGGTTCAGGATTGCACAGTTCCTTTTAAGTCAGGTGTGTTTTTCTTGGATGTGCTATTTGAATATAGAATTTGTCTGCATGTGTGGTAAATATTTTTTGCTTCTGTGGTTAGATGTTTGGTTGGGTGTGAGAGGTTTTGAGATTCAATTAAAAGTGTATTAGTGTAGTTTGGAACTAGAGTGCGTAGCGGGAGTGTAGTGGTGTAGGTTGAGCTCAGTGCTTGTTCAATAGTTGGAAAATTCGAGGACGAAATTTCTTTAAGGGGGTATAATTTAACGCCTCGAATTTGGGCCTAGAAATATTGGGCCTTCAGTATGGGTCCGTAAGGAGGTTTTATATAAATATTTAATTGTGCAAGGAAATGACACAAATAAATGTCTACCTTGGTGGTTAATGGCCCTAAGAAGTGTTAGAGAAATCTTGGGTTCAAACCTGGGCTTTAGCAAAAATTTTGATATTAAGTGAATAAAACCATGGATGCTTGGATGATGGCCTTTTAAATTATTGTGTTAAATAAATGAAACAAGGAAGCATGTGGTCTAGTGGTTGTGGTGTCCTTAAGGTTGCAAGGGGGCCTAGGTTCAAGTCTTGGCTCTTATAATTCATTTTGGTTTTTCTCTTAAGTGAATCTAGACGCTAGCACATATGTCTTAAAGTTAATTATGGACATTTTTATCACACAAAAAGCCTTGTGGTGGAGTGACAAGGTGGCGTGTTGTGTAACTGTGAGGTCTGAGGTTCAAGTCTTGGGATGCGCAATGGAGTATTTATTTTGCTATTTAAGCTGCGAAGGAGGTGGAGTTAGACTGAAACTCTGTGAGAAGCTGGCTTTAAATAGAGCGAACCAGATGAGTTGGGAGGAAGACTGAATGCAGGATGTGCCAAGGTTAGCGATCGTGGACTTCGGCGCGTTCTTATAAACAGGTGTTTATTTCGCACTACTCTAGTTGTAGAACCGCAAATGCTGGAATGTCGAAATGCCGACTACACGGCGATGGTAGCCACACGAGCGTGCGAGCACACGTGTGGGAGCGTTGACGTGATGGTTGAGGCCATCATGACTGCTCTCGTGGGCTTAGGTTGCTTTGGGCCATGTGGGCCTAATGGGCCCATGGGCCCAAGTGGGTAAATTGTATGATTGTGTAGTAAATATTAGAATGGACTATGTGAATCTCATATCTGTAGGGTAGAATTATCGAAATACCCTCGACTTGTAAAATTACCGAAATACCCACGATTTGTAAAATTACCAAAATACCCCTGATTTGTGAAATTATCGAAATACCCTCGACCTGTAAAATTATCAAAATACCAGACTTGTAAAATTACTGAAATACCCTCGATTTGTAAAATTACCAAAATACCCCTGATTTGGAAAATTATCGAAATACCATTGATTTGGAAAATTACAGAAATACCCCTTATTTATAAAATTACAGAAATACTCTTGATTTGCAAAATTATTGAAATATCCTTGGTTTGAGATGTACCAAAACACCCTTGTAGGGTGAAATGACTAAAATACCCCTAATAGGTAAAAAGACCGTTCTGCCCTCTAGGGTATATGACTCACTGATAATACAATTTTATTGATTTGACTATGTTCTGACTGAGAATGTAAGATTATGATTGGACTGTTGTGACTGTGATTGGTATGATTTTGTATGCTGTGTGTATATTTGCTGCATTCATATAATATTATGTTGCACATGGGTGGGAATTATGGAACGGAGGAAGTATATGAGGATCGCATGGTTGCTTGACGACCGTGGATCCACCGGTGGCTTTTACGCCCAATATATGATTACTGACGACTCTGTGTCAATCATATTTACCCGAGGCTGTGTGCTGACTATATTACCATCGCTGATGGCTATGTGCCTAACATGATACAGCTACCGATGGCTTAAAGCCGATTATTCTGATTATGGCTTTGCGCCAACCTACATATGGCTCTATGCCAAGCTGATTATAGCTGTGTGCCAAACGTATATGCCTAAGGCTATGTGCCAATATATGATTCTTGACAACTCGGTGTCGATCACATTTACCTAGGGCTGTGTGTCGGTTATGTTACTCTAGTTGATGGCTATGTGCCGAACTTATTACAGTTACCGATGGCTTTGTGCCAATTATAATACTGCTATTGAAGTCTTAAAGTCGTATATATGCTAGCAGCTTGCTGCAATGAAGGTAGTACCGCAACCGGGCTACCATTGATATGTATCAAATGGGTGAGTCGATAGTTATATCCCCACATGATGTGTACCGGGGGACGGAGTTGGTGTATAGCGGTTGGATGGGATGGGTTAGCATACATTTTTGCATTATGCATATGGTTTGATTCTGACAAGGCCTGAGACCCAAGTGATTTGTAATGAGCTATGGCCCACGTATGCTCTGAACTGGACTGTACTATTAGCGTTAAAGGGCTTTGGCCCAGACTGTTTTTGTTTTTGTTTCTGTATACTGACTGTTACTCTAGTAAGGGGATTACACACTGAGTTTTTGTAAACTCACCCCGTTTATTAACTGTGTAGGTAATCCCCAGCGTGAGGTGGATTGGTGTCGCAGAGGGACTCGGAGACGACCACACACTTGCACATGTTTTTCTATTTCGTTTATTTAGTTAAGCCCTTTGGTTTTTGATTTGCGTTGTAATAGGGTCTCTTTATATTCTTTCTTAACTTTTCATTTGGGAAAATTTATTTACTATGTTTGATATTCGTTAGAAGTAGATCGTGGTTTTCAAAACACTATGTTTTCGTAACTTAACTTTTAAACATTACATTTTAGTAAATCGGTTACTTTTAGAATTAGCTTCCGCAAAGTAAAAAGGAATTTTGGAAACAAAATTAAGAAGTTTTCAATGCACTACGTTTTAAATAAGAAGGGTTTCTAATGAAAACATGGTTTTCGAAAAACATTTCAATTTGACACGCCAGATTCGGTCTAACTTCTGGGCCGAGTTTGTGGTATTACATTTAGTGGTATCAGAGCCAGGTTGCAAAACTCGGCTGTGGAATGAGTTTTAAGATTAGATTTTCGAAAGAATTTTTTCAGAAAGGTTTGAAAGTATTTGAAATGTTTTTCTAAATATTTTCCTGAATGTGTGTTTATCGAGTCTCTGGCGTCGAATCCGTAAGTTTTCTGTTAGACTATACTTAAAGTTAGATTTTTTATTTATTCAGTGTATGTTCTGGAAATCAGATTTTTTTTAGCAACAGTACTGTGATGGATTCTGAAGGCAAACAGGGTTACGAGGAGTTGCCCGTCTCCCCGGAACATGAGATGGTTCAGGAAACTGTAGTCAAGGTAAGTCCGCCAACTTCGGGTAACAATAACCCAGAGCTTGGTATGAAGGCATTGACCCGGTTGGTAAGGGAAGTGCTGGAAAAAGTGTTCGAGGCAAGAGTTAAGGCGTATGGTGAAACATTTCAGGCTAGGTGCTTAGAGTGCAGTAGGAAGAGGGATCACAGTCCTCTGAAGCAGGAGTCTCATTCTGTGAAACGTGTTAAAATGCGTCTGAACTTTTCAGCTTGCAAGCGTTGCAAAAGGCGTCATTCGGGCGAATGCTGGAGAAAATCAGGAGCGTGTCTCACATGTGGGTCTAAGGAGCATCGGGTTCGGGATTGCACAGTTCCTTTTAAGTCAGGTGTGTTTTGTTTGGATGTGATGTTTGAATATAGAAATTGTATGCATGTGTGGTAAATATCTATTTGCTTCTGTGGTTAGATGTTTGGTTGGGTGTGAGAGGTTTTAAGATTAAGTTAAAAGTGTATTAGTGTAGTTTGGAACTAGAGTATTATCCAAATTTATATAAGTGTATTTGAATCATCAATTTATTACATTTAATATTTAATTGGATTCAATTTACATCCTAGAAAAATTACCATTTTGTCCTTGTACTTTTCGTAAATGGCAATTTCTTCCCTAGACTCGAAAAATAAAATTTATGCAATTTAATCCTTATTCCAAGCCTAACCGAAATTTTCATATAACATTTACAACACTTGTATTTCACAAAATTCAGAATTTTTCCATGGGTTTTACCACTTTTCAATTTAGTCCCTAAATCATAATTTCATCAAAATTCTCTTTGTAAAAGTTATTTATCTATTAATAACCTTTCATTTTCTACCATAAATTTCAAATTTTTAGCATATTCATCAATGGAAATTTTTAATACTTTGATAACTTTACAAACTGATCTCTAAAATAAATAGACTAAGCTATTTTGAACTCAAAAATATAAAAGTTACTAAAAACAGAACAAGGATGCATATCTAATTAAGCTTGTTTAGTTTCCTTTCTCTCTCTTAGGTTTCCATAAAATTTTGGGGATGAAGATGATAATAATATGATGATATTTCCTTTTTCAATTATTTATCATCCTTTAATTATTTACATTTCCAATTTAGTCCTTTTCTTTTTCTAACTTTCCATGAATGAATCATCAAAAACATCTACTAACTTTTCTTTAATGGTATAATTGTCATATAAGGACCTCAAGTTTTGAATTCCATAGCTATTTGATACTTATAGCTACTAGAACTCAACTTTTGCATTCTATGCAATTTGGTCCTTTCCATAATTAAACACATAATCGGTAAAAAAAATTTATCAGAATTTTCATATAACATTCCTATCATAATATGGACCATGCAATAATATTCAATTAAATTTTCTTTCTAGCTCGGATTTGTGGTCCCGAAACCACTGTTCCGATTTCAATAAAAATGGGTTGTTACATATTTTATGCCGAAACCACTGTTTCGATTTCATCGGATTTTTATCTATTAATGAGCATTTTCTAAACCCGTATCTTTTATATTTTATGCCGACCATGTGTTTGTTAAAATGCTTGTGTGGAATTTAAGTTCAATCAAGTGAAGAATTGTTTTATTGGTTGATTGATGAAGGGGTTGTTTAGCTAAGTTATTATCTATGCCTTAATTTGTTGTTTAGCTAAGTTATTATCTATGCCTTAATTTGTTGTTTGCTCAAGTATATTAAATTGCATATTACGTTAGAATTGATGCCTTTAGTGGAAGATTTAGATAGACGAGATCGAAAAAAGACTCTATCTTGTAGGATTTTGATACACTTGTATCAAATAGTAAGACCGAGAGGAGATCTATATGCCTAAGGGAGACTAAAAAGAGAGCTTTGGTGGTATCTTTTAGTTTAGGATGAGACCGAGTGGAGATTCCTAGTTAGAAGTAGCAAACAATATAATCATCATAGGTTTATTAACTTAGTAATCCATGACTCATTCAACCATTATTCCAATCCATTTGCATTGTTTCTAGTAAAAAGGAAGAAAATTAGTTCAGTCTTTTTATTTGTTAATTTAGATATAGCTCAGATCTTATTTTATTTGAACTTGCATTAATAATTTCCAACTCGATTATATTAGTACATGCTTAACTTGTAATTAACTTAATAAACACATTTACCAATTTGACATTCCCTTGGATTTTATCATTGGAATACTCGGGTGTTCCATTATAACACTACAAATATTACAACTGACATATTACACTTACAGTAAAGCTGCTAGATATTCAAGTATAAAACTGTTGATTCATAGCCTCAATGCACATATGCCGAGATGCAGTTAGAGACTCCGTTGGAAATGCTAGAGGTGCAGAAAACTAATATGAAGCCTGTTGAGTTATCAATAGTGCTACCACCTATGAGAGATGTGGGTTGTGCATTGAAACTTTTGGGAAAAGTCGTGATGCAAACTAGGCAAAGACACAAGAGGCCTTTCAGAGTTCTGAAGCGAATAAGCCGAGGGGTTTACAACCAGAGTTAGCGACAATACTCGAGGTCAACCCGGTGTTCAATATAAGTGGGCTGAAACCTATTTGTACGGATCAATGGGATATCGATTGAGGCAAGTCGTAATGGTGGTAAGAGTAGTGGCCTCTTACTATTGAGATGTACAAAAGAGAAATACAATTTGAGTTAAACGATGACAGAGACATAAGCCAAGGCAAATGTTTTGAGGGAAGAAACTACCCGACAAAGAGGCTAGTTGGGAATCAGTCAATGCATTAAGGCAATTCCAAGATGAGTCAAACCACTGTCATTTTGAGGACGCGATGAGGGTGTCATGAGAATGGGTAGAGGAATGTCACTAGCCACAGACCAAAGCCCATAACAAATACACACGAAACCTGTCATGGAGGTCAATTGATCAAACAGGGCTTATTTAACCCACTTGAACTTGCCAAATTCATGAAACCCATGGAAAAACCCATCTACTTAAAGCCTTGGTAGCCTTCTGAAACACTTAGTAAAATTAGAGTTACTAGGATAATTATTGTAAATCCTAAGGAATAAAGATGTATACAGTTTCAATCGCTTAGGACTCTTATCTTGTAAATAGACACTAACCTCAACCGTTGATGTAATTCAATATGTATCATTAGATCTAGGGAGCTTAACTATAAAAAGAGGTCTTCCCCTCATTTGTAGTCATTCGATTGTAATCCTTCAAAGTAATAGAGTACTTTTTAGAGCATTTACTTAAACATTTGGTGTGTACTATTTTTCTATGACTTTTTTGTTTTTTTTTTTTACTTTTTTTTCTCTTTTGAGTTTATTTTCATTTTGTTTCGACACCGTGGAGAATTTCTCGAGAATCATCATTTTTCTAGAGTAAGGTTGATTTAGGTGAATTTAAACCCAAAAAACTACCCCAAGCTGTACAATTTACTAAATTAAAATTCTAGTCCCATGAATTTGCATCTTGTATAAGACTCAAAGAAGAAGATAAAGTAATTTGATTAGGAATTATTTGGTCATGTTGAATTAGTTTTTGTATTCCCTTTTTATTTAATTTTGGGCATTTTTGGGCTTGGTGTTATTTTTTTGTTTGGACCGATTGATTGTGTAATGAATTTTTTCCAATTTGGGCTAAAAAAAATTTGACCCAAAAATCATAAAAACTTGTTCAACTAGTTTTTTTCATTAATCCATCCGATTTACGATTGACAATTTAATAACGATTTAATGTCGTTCGTAGTTGGAACCACTCAACAACTACCTTCAGACCAATATACCAATCGATTTTCAATTCAACCAATAAAATTTATTGGTTTGGTTCGCCTGATTCGATTTAAACAACATATATATGACCCAAGGTAGTCAATACCATACTGTTGGGTGCACCATTTTTATCTTGATACTAGCACATACCAGTATGGGCATGTTTCAATGTACTATTTCGAATTTATTTATGTTTAAATATTATTCACATGTATAGTCTCCTTTTTAGTTTCTTGATAAATTATATATACATTTAAATATTGTATATATATTATTTTGGTAAAAAGAAATCATGTATCATATATACATACAAATATATCTCAATTATATCTATATAAATATGTTTATATGTAAATATAAGTTTAAAAATTATTAATTAAGTTCAATAATTTAATTTAATAACTTTTAATTTTAAATGTAATTATAAAAAAATAAAAATGTTTTTAACATAAAAAAATTTAAAATTATTTTCAAAACATCAAATTTTGTATCAATTAATATATATAGCACAAGTCATATTAACCGAAACAGACCAAAATACAAACAAAACAATCTACTTGCTGCCAATTTAAGACCGAAATAATTCAATACACCGACCGATATGACCAATATCAATTCAATATCAACTCTCATGGTATAACTCCATGCCTCACATTAAAATTATTTATTTATGCCTAACTTAATCTCTGCTTTGGTTCCCAAAAATTTACTCCCTCTATTTTACAAAATTTAAAACTCAACAACTATTATCGTTGTTAAAATTCTTTTACAATATTCACTAGCATGACATTATATTTTTTTTAAAAGCATTCACTTTTGTAACAATCAAAGAAAAATAATGTTTGAAAATATTTATGTGAATCATTTTCTTAAAATCACTCATTTAAATTTATTATGATAAAATATTATTTTTGTTGAATAATATTTTTAAGAAAAAATGACATTATTGTCGTAATTAGAATATATAACAATACTAACTATTTAGACTAATTAATGATGTTAATAAGTAGAGGACCAAAATTATATTAAAAAATTAAAATATATGAATTAAATTCAAGTCTCAACATAATTTAGGAGTCTAAACTGAAATCGAACCATTGTCTTATAATGATAAAAAAAAAAAAAGCACAACAAACCCAAAAATCAAATTCCAAGGCTATGAGGTCATTCAAATTATATATAACCATATAACATTTTAATCATGAAATTAACAATATTAATTATTTGGACAACTAATAACATTATAAAAAGAAAAAGGAACAAAACTATATTGGAAATTAAAGTATATAAATCAAACCTCATATTTAGGCATAAAAAAGGGCTAAAATTGAAATTTAACATTTTCCTATATTGTGAAGGACAAAAAAATCGTACACTTTCAAAATTAAAGGAGTATACTTATAGCATGGCAAATGCCATGGACACTCTGAATATATAGGTATATAGATTATTATATAGATATACCTAGATGAATCTATCTACCCAACCCAATAACCTGACCTATAAGAGTCGAGCTTTAGACAAAAAAACTCAACAAATTCAAACCTGCCAATCCAGCTCGAGCCAAAACTTGATTAAAAGATTTGAAAAACTTCTGATTATATAGCCTATATCCAAGCCATGGACATGTCTAATCACATCATCCTATATCAATTGTTTGATTCAAGGACCAAAAAGGACGGAAAAAATAGTATAAAAAATAAACCAATTGGTTTTGGATAACCAATAGTTGAGATGTAAAACTGCAAATTGTAAATATTGGGAAATAACATTATTTTACACAACGCCCGTTAAACTTGTATTAGAAAAATCCTGGAGAAATGATTACAAACTTGTTGCCTAAGTTCTATGCTAAATATCCATTTTAAAAAGGTAAAAATGATGGCATACAGGCATTTCAATCCACGTGAATATAATGATACAACAGTTTACACTAACCTGGAATGAAGGATTTGGTCGAGCTGCACGCTTCTCTGTTAGAAACTGGAGACTCACTCTTCTATTCATTTCAAGAAATGATATCATTATAACGCCAGGCTCGTCGTCTATTTGAGGATTAAAATCTCATAGTTCAGCAAGGAACAATAAACTGGAAACAAATCCTAATTACCACCCAATCGACCAGTTTTCCTGCTTCGTATTTTGATCACAGGTTTATGTTGCCCTTCCAATGCTGCAAGATTTGCATCATTGCGGTTAACGATTCGTAAAGGGTGCGCTTCTGTGTTGAATACCCACTCATCCAATGGGATGACAGTAGGTGGTGAGAAAAGAAGATAAAGATATTTCAGCGTCTCTGCAAGAAAAAAGCTTTGCATCTTGTTGTCTTTTACACCAGTGTTAACCTGAGAAAACCATCAAATAACATAAATGAATCACAACAACAATAATCATCAAACATTGGATGGGGTTAGGCAATTTTAGTATCCTAGAAGATACTGCTCACTGAAGAATTTTCTACTGTTAAGAATTATAATGATTGATAGTTCAGCTCATCAAAGAAAGATTAAAACCTTTTAGCTCATCAAAAGGAAACTGAAATCTTTGGACTCTTCGAGAGAAACCCAAATCTTTTTAGGTTTTTCCCTTTCTTTTTGGTATCAATTCTGCTCTCAGGGTTTTATTATTTCATACTTCAAATAAGGATCGGTCTAACTACAAAAAAGAGGAAACCTATTCTCAAAAGGAAACTACATCAACCAAAATAAAAATATAATCAAGAAATAAAAACATAATCTAAGCCATAATTAAAGAACCCAAACTAAAGAACTTTCCGAGCATAAGTTTGGCCCGTAACATTCATAAATTTCGGTTGTTAGATTAGATATTCTATTCTTTTTAACACTAGAATGTAAAGTACAAAGAAACAACAATGAAAAACAAACTTATCTTTCTTAAAATTAGTTCCCATGTCACATGAGTAGCACCTAGATTTAGGCGTTTATTTTTTTTTTTTTAATTATTAAAAATATATATTTCCTATTTGAATATGAATTGGTCTAATTTATAATAAGAGTCAATTTTGAAAAATAATTTACGAAAATAAAAAAACATTTTAAAATTAATGAAAATAAAGAAAAGGGGAAACAACCTAGAGTAAAATATCAAGTAATAAGATCAAATAATTTTTCATTCGAGTATGAGTAGAAATTTCACCTACAAAAGCCATTACTTTATACTTCATTGCCTTTGAAACGTAATGGTAAATGATATTTACTATTTTTAAAATTAAATAATAGTAAATTATAGAATATTAAATAATAATAAGTAAACAACTCAAATAATAATGAAAATCATATCTTTATTTATGATGGAAACAAAACCTATTAAATAAACCTAAAATATGCTTTTTTTCCATAAGTTTTTAGATGTTTTGAATAAAATGTCTTCCCAATGCATATATTTATAATGCTCAATAACACTAATTAAGTTATAATTAATCTAGAATAAAAAGTATAATTTAATATAGATCCAAAGTCTAATTAAATGATAATAACTATTACATTGATAATTAAAACATTATTAATTAAATAATTATAATTATATTTATAATTATTATATAAATAATTTGTTAGGAATGTAATTTTATTGATTTAAAAATATGAGAAATATAGATAATACAAAATACTAATTCTTAATTAATCAATTTTTTCTCTTAATTTCTCAAATATACATGAGTCATACTATTTGTTAAGTCAAGATTTGTGTTGAATCAAATCGATTTTGGCTATATGCAATTAGTATTTATAAAAATTTAGTATTTAATTTAATCATAAAACATATTTATTTTCTTTTGAGTTTTAAAATATAAATTAAGAATAAATAAATAAACTTATACATTATAGATTAGATTACCAATATATTGATACTATCTTTAAATTTATATAATGTTAATCTCACACATTTAATTTTTATTAATTATAAAAATTTGATTTTAACATTATTAATCACTATCATATTTAAAATAAAATCATATCTATATATAAAATTCTATTTTTATTATATTTAATTTATCCAATTATATTTAATGAATTGATAATTTTATAATTTTATTAATTAATAATAAATTATGTTATTCTTTTAACCCTTAAAAGATATGACCAAATTAATTAATTTCACATTAATATACAATTATATTAATTAATATTATTTTTATTACGATCACACAATAATACTAATAAATTATTATTCTTATGTCAATTTAGTAATATAATTAACAATAAAGAGTATTATCATCAGTTTAAAAGTTTCTTCAAACTCGTGCTTATAAATATATTATAAATCCTAAACATATATTTGCCATATAACAAGGATGAATATGTAAAACTGTCAACAAACACTAGAAAGGAACGTAAATAAAATAAACATACTGCCCGAAGAAAAGGTTCCATGGAAGTAGTTCACATTACAACTTTTTAATATGGACCCTAAACTATTAGGTTTCATCAGCTTAATGCCAATAAAAAGAAACAATTCATATTTTGTTATTTAAACATCACAAACAGATTCAAATATTCATAAACAAAAAGCAAAAAACTTAGATTACGCAAACAAGATTCATCCACAGTATAATGCCAAGTCAATATGACACGACACAAATAGGGATTAAGATGTTCCAATTCATATTCAATATCAGATAGTTTAAATCTTTTTAGGCCATTTACATTATAGGTCATTTTTTAATAAAAATTTACCTGATAAAAGAAACTTGTATGTTTGTGAATCTGATGCCATACATAGAAGCCCTATCTCTCCCAATTTGGAGGATGATGAAAATTTGGTTTCAAGGAACTTAGAGGGATAATGCTTTTCTCTTAGTTAGCCTATATATAGCATGCTAAAACAAAATATTTTCTCCTCTCCCTTCAGTTCCTTTGTACTTTCCCTTTCCCCTCAACCCAAACACTGTGTTAGGGGGCTAAAAAAAGAAATTAACATTTCAAAGGAAACAAGAAAGTAATTAGGCACTAGGTATATACTTACGACCAATCTAGTTAAAGTACCAAAATGCTCTGCTGAGCATCTTATTGCTTTTTTCTATTATTAAAAACTGTGATCTTTGAAAGGATCAAAAGTACAAATATAAACACAAAATAAATAAATAAACAATAGTGCTGGGGGTTTTGACAGAGAACTTACATCCTTCAGTCCAACATATCCAGATTCTATCCGGGAGTTCTTTTCAAATGCCTGAAATATATTCCAACCCCACTCTTGATATGTCCTATTACCAGTTAAGCGCCACAGATAAAAGAGTGATTCAACTGTCTCTGGTCTCAATATGTTCCAGGATGTGCCCACTGTCATGTCCTGAAAAGTTTACGCTTATTAATTGTCATCATATAATATGATAAGAGCACATATATCACTAGAATAATGGGAACTTACCTGCCCCGGATTAAAGAAATAATTCTCCCCGGCTAACTTTGTTGGAGTGGATTGGTAGAAACTGTAACAGGTCCAAGCAAGCTACATAAGAAAAAAATCAATAGCTGAAGATCAGCTGCTGTTTAAATGGATCATACAGGGGTAACCAAGTATCAGGAACCCAACATATTTATAAACCGCTCATGTGTGCTCAAAGCCACCCATTTGACACCTTCGCATGAAGACACTACATTTTACATGACTTTTTCCCAAATGAAATCAGAAATAAACGAGATAACTGCAATTCACACTCTTAATCAAACTCTTAATCACCATACACTATACCTAGGACTCCATTTAAGAAGATAACGCTACATGGAAAAAAGAAAGGAAATGTGCCTATACCGAGGAAAGTAATCTACAGTGCCAACAGGAGAAGCATTAAGTGCATCATAAATAATAAATTGATTGTAGACTTCTATCAATTTTTTAAAATAAAAAAAAAAAATCAAATGGACAATTTCATTGTTGGGTGTCAATTTGCACAAAGGGACAAAATTTCTTTGATAAAAAGGCATGAAGAATCCTCCTCACATTGCAAACCTTATAGCAAAAATTAGTTTGATTTTCCTTTCAGCAAGCCACAATCATAACCTATCTAGTTTACTCCTCCTTAAGCTGGGAGTGACATGAAGGCTTAGGTTATGAAACTACTTTTTTGAGTTTTAACCATTAAAGGAACACTTATTTCTTTTCTTTTTTTCGAGTTTTCCTTCACAACATTAGCAGCAACCTTGGTCATCTGCTGATCTCAGGGATAACATCAACTTTCTGTCTCAGAACCAATTTGACATTTGTCAAGGGAACATCCGAGAAAAAACATAAACATTTTTCAGTAGCATGATCAAGGTGAAAGCATTTTAAGCTTAGTATTTCAAGCCATTAAAAATACCTCTTCAGCAAGTGAAAGAAATTTCTTTGCCTCATCAGGACCATAATCAGATGAACCTAAAGCCAACATTCCTGGAGCAAAGCATGCCAATTCATCCATCTGCAAAAATATGAAATGTCGAAGCAAGAAGTGAAATAATCCAACTATAAAATAACAATGCCGCACTAGAGCCACAGTAACTCATATTACCTTGTCTGTCAGTGAATCCCCATTTTTCTCACAGATATATGCAAAAGATGATGGCGTTGATCTTCTAATTAAGCTTAGTAGACCTTTCATTGATGTTTCCCACATATCTCTACATCCAACATTCCCCAATGGAGTTCTCTTATCAGAAAGGTAAATCAAAATAAATAGCTGAGTATTGCATTAAAATCAATGTGCTTAAAGCATGAAAACCAAATTCATCAATAAAGATGTTCAACATTTTGCTTCTTGTTCAAGCTATAACAGTGTTTTTTTTTTTTTTGGGGGGGTGTGTGTGTGTGTGTGTGTGTGTGTTCAAAAGTCTGTAGAAGTCCCCTAAGGAAATATCTCAAGTACCTGAAACTTATCCTTCACCAAGTCTTTCATTTTATTTTCATACTAACTTCAGATCCAAACACACACACACACACATGCACATAAAGTTGGAAGTGACATCCATTTGATATTAATAGAATGCATTGGAACCTTGTCATATTCTGCATGAGCCTAAAGATGTGCCAACAACAAAATGTGCTTTCTTTATAAGGAAATAGAATAAAATTAGAAGTAAACCCAAAATCACTTAGCGAACAATGATTTGATTCAGAAATCTTATGTTAAGCATAAACTTGATTATGCAGGATGGAAGGAGGCTAAGCTCCTTCCAAGTATTAACATTTAAAGAAATATGATTTTAACATCCAGTGGATAACCATAAGCAGCTATTAATAGCAGCAATTCAAAAAATGCAAATAGAGAAAAGAGAGATGATGGAATCTCACCTATAAAGCTTTAATGATGATGTTTTGTTTCCCTGTATCCAGGCTTTGAGCAGATATTCATAGAAGCTGCAATAAACTTATTAATATTATGCAGAACCTCAAATAGAAAAAAAAATTGACCAAGGCTGATTTTCAAATGGTAAATACCTGTCACCCATAGCACCAAAGGTTATAGTGGAGTATGAACCAGTTGCAGTGTCAGGATTAATATAGATGGGAAGCAAACCATTGGCCGGAAAAGTTTTATTAAGTGCAGCTATAACCTTCTCCACCTAATGCATCAAAAGACGATCAAATTAATTATCCACCTTGGCAACCAATAGGCACTTGAACAAAAAGTTTTCCCCTCAATAGAGTCAATGGTGGTCCTTTCAGCATAAACTTTCATTTTTTTTTTAAAAAAAAAAACAAGGCTTCTAAAATATGGCTATAGCAGTTAGCACCATACCAAGTCTGATATCTGATATCAATAAAGCAGTCCTACCACAACAATCAGAAAGATGGTCTGTAACATACACACATGTAAGCATGAAAGGAGTATACCTTCTCCTGATACTTGGGATCTCCTGTTCTTTGAGAAAGAGCAATAAACTCTAGTTGCTCAGTCCCTGAGTCTGCAAGAATACTTTGACCCTAGGGAACAGAGGGAAAAAGTAAACTCAATGAAATAAATATGTGATACCGGCCCCAAATTCAAATAAAGGAGATTTCAGCTTAGGAGGTAAATTTTCTACTAGCAAAATGACAAACTACCATATAAAGGACAACGAAAGACCTAACAAGTTACTTGCCAAAAATAGACACAGAATAATCTCTACGGCACATGGTCTCATTTGTTGGATAGACAAATAATAGTTTCAAGTCAAATTCAATTGGGATTTAATTTCAATTAGAGATATCAACTAAATAAATACTTTTGCACAATGCCACTCAAACCAAACTCATGTTCCACTAAGTCTTCAGCAATGTTAGTGATGTCCGGTGCACAAGGATTTGTTTACATCAGCCAAAGGCACATGATGAAAGAAAATTCCATACATTGTTTAAAAAGCTTAAAATATATATTATTAATCGGCATTAAAAAATTATCTCCATCCATTCAATCAGTTAAACTATTTTAAAGTTTAAGTTCTATCAATAATAACTAAAAGCAATGTTGTAAGAACCGGACTGGTGCTCGAATCGGTCAGACCAACACTTCCTAGTTCAACTATATATCTACTTCAAAATATAACCTTTATCAAATCCCAATACAATACATAGAAACAAAATAAAACCCAAGAATTTATCATTTCATTTGACACCTTTTTGACATTTCCTTCACTTTTCCAATTTCTTCCCTTGGAATATTACTGCAAAAAATCACCTGTATCAAAACCAAATACAATAGAAATCTTTCCTCTCTATCTCATCTCCCTTCTCATGTTTCCAGTTCTCCCCCTTCCTTTATCCTTTCCACTTTTTCCATTAAAACTTTTCTTCTCCTACACGCCCTCCCCACCACTCTAATCTCTCCCACCCTTTATATGTTGCCAAAATACCCTTTAGAGAACAAGTTTGAAATCTTTATCAGGGGAAGTTTCAACCTCATGAGTCTTGTCTCTCCTTCATTTCTTGTTTATGCCAAACAACCACCTAAAAACAAGAAACGTCTTCAACATTTTGGAAAAGTAGATAAATTTTAGATCTATAATGTCAACTTTTTCCCTTATTTTTGTCGTTTTTCTACTTCTTATGGATGAAAGGTATTTTTGAAATATCCAAATCTTGACTTCTACTTAGATTAAACCTGTTTTATTTATTCTATTTCCTAGGTTTTAAACAGTTCATAGCAGCTCTTTCAATTTCCGACTCCATGGGGGTAGTTGAATTGCTAGACCAACCGATCCGCACCGATTTCAACTACACTAACTAGAAGTCACCATTATATGCTAGCTCATTTTCATTCTTTTCCAGATTAAATAAGAACATAACCATATACGTATTTCTTTTAAAGTGCATTTGCACTGTTTGTTTATTTTAAGGTAAAGCTAATAAAACAACTAAAAACTAAAGCAACCAAAGGAACACTTAAGTTGTGCATGCTTTTATGTGCTTTGACAAAAGTGTCTAGGTGCAAAAGCATGCACATTGTCAAAAACATCCTTGCCCAAAGCAAGGCATCTTTGTTAATTTGCCACTAATTCTAGGTGCACGCCTTTCTATGCTTAGTAATCATGGTTCGGATTATAAAAAGATGGCTATAGGATGGGGGCCATAACTTGTTGGTCCAACAATAGAAAAACAAGCTTCCAACTATTATAAGCTAGAGAAGTCATAATCTAAGAAACCTAGCTATCATGTATTGAAGAAATCTTTCAGTGCAATCGCATCAAGGAGTGTAAATACTAATAAACAACAACAATGCAAAAAAATTACCCCAGCCCATCCAGGGTTATGTGCATTTCCACGAGCCAAGTTGATAACATTATAAGGGATCCCAGTAGTAGTATCCCAAGCAGGTAGTAATCTATCTGCAATATCTCTAGCTTTTTCGAGGAAAACGTTGTCCCTTGAAAGATCATATGCACTAAGAAGCCCACCTACAACTCTGAATTTTCAATTAGAATATGCAGGTCAAATAGTCAGATCTCACAGTCAGTTTAAAAATAAAACAAAAGAAAAAAACTATTTAGATGGGAAAAAGGACAATAACTCAAGATTTTCTCGATGGAAGAACTGATGCACATATAAACTTAAAAAGCAACCTTATGGTTGTCTCGAAAACACTGGCATCATAGTCCTTGTTAAAATCCAATGAGTTTGCAACCCACCTGCAAACAATAGCACCAAAGCACCTATCAATAGTAATTTAACAATAACCCCCTCTAGGAAAACAATATTGCATGTTATTTATACTTGTGAACTAATGAAAAACAGAAAAATGGTTGAAGCACTTAATGCTTCCATGCTCTCTAGAACACCAATGATGATAGTTCAACATAATAAAAATGACCTAAATACAACAGTCCTATTTATCTTAACTAGGGGAGCATGGTGTGACAATCAGATGTAACATTATTCAACTCAAATAGTTTAAATCAAAATAAGAAAATAATAGTCAATTAGAATTAGTGGTGTTGGCATAGACAACTAGAACTAGTGGTATTAGCACAGGCAAGTCAGGGGATACATACAGATAGGTATCCTTGTAAACTAGTACATTTAAAGGAAAAAAAAAAAAAAGAACAGAGTGAGCATCTAAAAGAAAATGATAAGAACAAGAAACATATATAGATTCAATCAAGGGCCCTGGTTGCATAAGAATGAATGCTAAGCATGCTGAAAGATACTTGACAAACATACAAAAAAAGTGAGCAGGCTAAAACATGAAGGGAGATAAATTACGAAAATTATTTACATGACAGGAAAACCAATTAGATTTTGCCCCATATCTATTTTCATTGTTCCGCATATTCAAGACTTAAAAGTATAGCAATCTAAGAGTTTATTATTTGTTACCCTTGATTTTCAAATGTTTTGATATAACAAAATTTAACTTCAAATTTTCCTAAATCAAAATTACAAAACTCATGACAAAATATTAGAATATTATTTTCAAATGGTACCCATAAATTGGACCAATGTGTTTTAAAATATTTCTTGTAAGTTAAAATTCCAAAAGAATTTGAAAAATATCCTTTAAATTTTACTTTAACCAGGTTTTGGAAGTTGGATCGATAACCCGACCAGATTGCATTGAAACAAGTCTAGCAATAAGCCATCTTGTGCTTTCAAGGGAGTTGTACCACAACAAAGGCCCAGTTGTATCCATACCAAAGAGGCCTTGTAGCACGAGTCCCACAACTTACTTCTAAAGTTTTCCTTGAGACTTGTATTGATACCTAGGAGGAGTTCTATTGCCAGACGTCTAATAGTAAAGCTTTCTTAACTTTTCCCTATGATTTGTAGCAGTACAAGCCCAATTGTGGTGTTATCACAAGCTCCAATGATTACATTTTCAAGCACTTATATTGATACCAAAACACTTGTATCGGCACAAGTCCTCTACAAAGTGCAATTAATGCGTAAATTCAATGCTACAACTGCTCCAATTTGTGCCTAACATCTCCAAACTTGAGAGGGTATAAATATGGTTCAAGGACTTAATAATGATAACAAGAAACAAGTTCATAAAGTCTATTGTTCAAAAACCAAATTCTTCACTTGTAATTCTCATACTTTTCTTTTACACGCTTGTTGTTTCATTCTCTTTCAATCTTTTAAATGTTATATATTCATTTTGGTGAGTATAATTGTTGTATATCAACCTTTAAGAGGTATTCTTTATTTGATTATCCATTTCTCAAATTTGTGAGGGTTTATTTAAGGTTTTTTAGTAGAAAACCTTAAGGAGGAAGTGGATCTATCTTGCCTGTTGAAAAGATAATGTTGTAAAGGTTAAATTTTGTCCTTAAAAGGTTTGATATTAGTGAATTTGGGAAGTTATTAGTTGTGAAGAGCTAAAGCAGTGGAAATAAACAATTGGGGCCGAACCATTATAAATCATTGTGTTATTTTTATTTTCCATCTTTCTTCCAAAATTTTGTTATCACTAATTCATACCCTCTTAGTGCATCTTGAGCTTTATACTATTGAAAAGGATAGGTGATCTACAATTTCCCTTGACAAAACAAGCATATATAAAGGTTTGGATCAACCAAAGGTTCAAACTTAACTACTCAAAAACAAGAGAATGTATATTTTAAACTCTTTCCTATCCTTGATTTGTCATCTCACAAATGGATTCATGGTGTGGAATCATCGAAATTTATTCTCTGTCGCACCAACAATGCACTGAAAAGCAAATAGTGTACCCTTTAATTACCATAAAACCCTATAAATAGCATCAAAATGCTCATGACCATGCACATAAATTAGGTAATCACGCCTACAGCAAAGGCTATGACTTGGCTGTGTGTATGACATAAAAGGAAGCCTCTCAACAAGCCCTTGATACTGCGCAAGAAATGTAAAGGAGCCTTCCTTTCACCTATCAAGTATCCCAACATTTCACGTCCTCTAATGTACATACGAATAGGCTGTGAACAGTGTAGGAAATTAGTGTAGGAAATTATCACCAGTCAAGCAAATGGTCATAATTTGAATGGTGTGGGAACCTACGCTAGTCTTAATAGGATCAGCTATTGTTTTGGAGGAAAGATTTTCTAGAACAGTAGTGGACCACATAAAACATGCTGGCAAAGAATGAAGAGTAAAGGAAAAAAAAATTTTGATGCCAACTTGAAAAGTACAAATATCGAGGAATAAATTATCCAATTCATTAAGTAAACTTTTATAAAGTTATAGACTACATAAATTAGGAAACAATACACTAGGGAAAAAAATAACTATTAACAGACTTGACACCTAGCTAAATATCCAATTTACAACTATACATGGATTCTTTCCCAAACAGTTTCAAATCATTCTATAAAAACAAATGGTTGAACCTCTAAAGATTCTATTCGTGAAATTGAAATTGAAATTAAAAGACACTACACTTCAATGGTGGAAGAGTTAAGGAATAACGATCATGTCAAGGAAAGCAAGCAATAGTTGGGAGCGCATGAAAAGGAATAGTTTCTGCCAGAAAACTATGCTATAGAACATTATAGAGAATTTTACGTGCTCAAACACTAAAGAGTCCATTGATCACTACACAATTTAATAAGCAATTCATTAGAGTTGGTTTGAATGAAACAAATGAACAGCTAACAACTTGATATTTGCAAGTTTGGATAAAAATATTAGAGACAAACTAGAGATGATTCACGTCTATAATTAGAAGATGCTTAACAAGCATTACAAGCTGAGGAAAGGGTTTTACACTATGGTGCAAGGAGACCTTTATCTAGTAGAGCAATTGTCATTTCTCAAGGGTATTACAATGATAAGAAAATTGCTTCTTCAAGTAAGCCCTATAAAGGAAGTGTAATAGAAACCAACAAAGGCAACATAAGGTAGAGTGAGTTATGAGGTGGAATGCTATTCAACTTTAGTAAGGTAAGCAATTGGACTCAAATCAAAATGTTCGAATTTGTGGTGACAAGGGGCATGCTTCTTTTGCTTGTCCTCAAAGGAAAGGGAACCTAATAGAGCAAGATGAAGAAGGTAAAGAACTGCCAACTCGTATCTATGATTATGATCATAATGAACATGATAATGTAGATATTTACCAAGTACAAGGAGAATCATTGATGGAGGAGGTTTATGACAACACAAGAGAGAATGAAAATTGGAGACAAATCATTTTTAAGTTATGTTCTTCGATATTCTAAAAAGCATGTCACAAGATTTTGACTATGGGAGTTTGGGAAAATTATCTCCAAAAAAAATAATGGATATGTTAAAGTTACTTATGGAGAGACACTCATGTCCATACAAAATTTATTGGGCTAAAAAGGACTTTGAGATACTTGTGAAATCTTAATGTGTAGTCTAATTTGTTATAAAAAATAACATAGGTCAACACTTTGTGTTACATTGTGCTAAAAAATGGATGTCATATTCTTTTTAGTCAACATCAATTATTTGATCATGATATGCAACATTTCACCAAAGAGAACACATTCTTTCTATAGGAGAGGTAAATTGTATAAAAAATAAGTAAATTGAATGAGTTTTTAACAACTAAAGAGTTATCAATTACGTCACTGACTCAGTGGCAAACTTGTGTTTTCAAGTTGATTAGCATGAGGTCCAAGGTTCGATCCCTGTGCTTGTAAACCCTTTCCCCCTTCTTGTTCACTTGTATAAAATAAAAACCTACCGAGTTGGAAGCAAAAAGGTAGGAGTGGCATTTGTAGCTACTTAGTATAGGCAACTCAAAGAGCAAAAGTTGCTGCCCTTAAAGCTCAAACAAAATTTGCTCAGCCTTATGCTTCCAATCCAGCCAACAATAATAGAAGCAAGGGAAGAGAAACAACCCTTGGCTATAAGGACTAGAGATGAGACAGTTGGTCTCATGAAGAAGATGACAACGACCTTCCATAGTGGAGAAAAAAAAATCGAATTTCTTAAATTTAGTAGAAGTGACGCAGGTGAGTGGATTCCCAAGGCAAAAAAAATATTTTCGCTACTATCAAACACTAAATGAACTAAAAGTAGATGTCACAACAATGTACCTTGAGAGAGATGCACTAAATCTTTTCTCATGGCTCAACAGCGGAAGAACCATTATTTATCGAGACAAATTGGTGCAAGCATTGTAGAACTATGGCCCAACCAAATTTCAAAACTCAATTAATACCTCTATAGTATTCGACAGACAAGTACTGTCCAAAAATATCAACAAGAGTCTCAAATTGGTCAGATTATTGTCTTTTGGGGGTATTTCTTAATTGTCTGCGAGAGGATTTGAAAGCAGATGTTCGTATTCACAAGCCACCCACTGTGTATAAGGCGATGAGCTTTGCGTTGGAATTTATAGCCAAGATAGGGCCCCATGCACTATGAAAGGGTCCACTTAGTCCATTACCAAGCCTAGCTTACTACAACAAGCTTGTCCTCCTCAAATACAGAAAGGCCAAAATTCAACTTCCCAAACAGCCACAATCCTTGCCTAAATTCCACCACTCCAATACGAAACTAGGATGTTGAAAAAAAGCAAAACTAGCCCGTGTCTTGTGTTTTCGTCGCTACAAGACTAGCTCCTTTGTAGTATTAGAAGCCAACCAAGAAGATAATGGTGCACCAAAAGACGAGACAAAAGACGAGACAATGCAAACATGACCCATCCTATGAAACGTCAATCAATTGCATGGGTTTTTAGGTTTGACCGGTACTACTGTCGTTTCATAAAAAATTATAGGTTAATTACTTGCACACTTACCATTCTTGCCAAAATTGATGGCTTTTAAGTTGGATTTTTCTTCTCCATTCATACTCCAAGCAAACCCTCACTTCAGCACCAATATTGCACTTGTTGGATTTTTCTTTTCCATTCATAATGGAGTGTGACGCATCATCCGTAAAAGTGGGTGTCATCCTTATGCATGCTAAACCTCCACCTCTCCTCTTATCACAGGTCCTATTTGTTCTCCTTGAATAAACACATAATGGTGGTTTACTATCAAGTTTTAATAAAGGTTGCAAGAAAAGATCAAAACCCTTTTTTATCCCACGTCAATTGCATTCAAAAATTTTCTTTTAAATCTATTTTCAACTCTGAAACTCTACAAAATGCATTGTCATAATTGAAATATATTACAAACATCATGTACTAAATTTCAAAAAAAAATTCAAAGATTAAGAAAATAATTAGGGAAAACTTACAAAATCCAATTATTAAAAAAAAGACTTGCAACATCAGGAAAGCTCTACCTTTTTTTCAATTTAAATACATCTACTAATCATCTCATTAGAACCAACGTGAGTTTGTATGTATATGTGCATGTGTGTGTGCGCACAAGCAAGTATGAGTGCGAGTGCGAGTGTATGTACAAATGTAAAGACAAAATCAAATACCAAAGATAAGTAAAATTGGGAATGGCCAATGATTTAAGATTTTAATATATGAAAGATGCTATTATCTTAAAGAAGAAATATGAAAAAAGCTACTTAAAAGGGTTAAAAGTATTTAAAACACTAAATTTGCTATATTTGATAGTACTCTATTATAATTTCTAGTTTAATAGTAATTACCACACTACATTTGCTATATATGATATTATTTAGGTTGTTTTATATTAATTGTGTTTAATTACTTTTAGGGCAGTAGGCCATTGTGATTGTCTTTATATTTTGAGGATTACAGTTTAGTTCTAGATTAGAAATACCCAAGATTATTCAACTTTGTTGATGCAAGACTTCTACAAGGGGGAGAAAGTATTGGAGGTTTGGAGCGATTCACCCTTGTAGGACGAAAAGTCATCAGTGATTGAGATGTAGTAGAGAGCTCCCATGATTGAAGAAGGGCCCCCAAGATGGTGTACGATGGGTGGACAAATTGGAGAGTGGAAGAGAGGAGGAACCTCACTTTACCCTAATCCCAAGAAATTTATATAAAAGGGTCTTTGGTGGGACCCAAGTTGTGATAAAAACATTTATGTATAACAATTGTCATCCAGTCAAAAGAAGGTTATAAAGTGATATTAACTCAAATGAAAAGCAATAGTAAGGTCTCTATGCCGTAGGAGAGGTCAATTTGATGTAGGAAAATCTATTTGCATTTCTTCTAAAAAAATAAAGATAATTCACAAGTATTTGAAATTATGCTAGCATCGTTCACCTTGCAACCATTCTTAAGTATTTATAATTATACTAACCCTAAAGGTATAACAATTGTTCAAAACTAAGCTTGCCTTAAAGGCATAACAACCATTCAGGATTACGTTGATTTAATAAGGTAAGCCATTATTTAGTGAGACAGTTCAAGATTATGCTAAGTATGTGAGGACTGATTAACATTAATAATTAAGTGAAAAAGGTAATGAAGTTATTGCCTTTAAGAATAGTAAACCCTTAGGAGTAAATGAAAATTATACCTTTAAGAGTTGTACCTTTAAGGGAGTAGTCTTTTAGAAAGGTGTAAGAGTTGTACCTTTAGAAGTTGTACTCTTAAGGGACTAAACCCTTAGAAGAATAATCCCTTAAGAGGGTGTGAGAGTTGCATCTTTAGAAGTCGTTCCCTTAGAAGAGTGAAACCTTAGAAAGCTATGAGAGTTTTACCTTTAACAGTTGTACCCATAGGGGAGTGAACCCTTAAGAAGGCGTAAGAGTTGTAGCCATAGGAGTCATATCATTAGAGGAGTAAACCTTTAGGAGTAGTAAAGTTGAGCAATAAGCAAAACGACTTCGTCTAATATTACAAATTGGAATTACGCAAAAGTGATGATCATTTCCACTGTTCACGACGAAGAAACTTAGAATCATGCAAAGTGATGAACTGCAACACCGTTTACAACAAAGTTATTTGGGATTACGCAAATTCAAGAAATGGTGCCACCATTCATGGTGAAGTCGTTCGGAATTACACAGTGATCAAAGGTGTTATCTTTCATGGCAAAGTCCTTCGGGATTGTGCATATTTGAGGAGTAAAGCCACCGTTCACGGCAAAGCTATTCAGAATACACAGTGATGAAAGGTGTTACCGTTCACGATGGAACCATTTGGGATTACGCAAATTTGAGAGGTACCACCGTTCACGACAAAGCTGTTCGAGATAACACAAATTCGAGGAAAGGTGCATCCATTCACAATGAAGCCATTCGAGATTACACAAATTTGAAAAGTGCAACCATTCAAGGCGAAGCTGTTTCGGATTACGCAAATTCAAGAGATGACATCATTCACGATAGAGTCGTTTAGGATAATGCATAGTGATGAAAGGTGCCACCATTCACGACAGAGCATTTGGAATTACGCATATTCAGCGAGTGATGCCAACATGAACGATGAAGTCGTTTAGGATTATGCAAATTTGAAGAGAGGTGCCATCATTCAAGGCAAAGTCGTTTAAGATTACACAAAATGATAAAACGTGGCATCATTCATAACGAAGCCGTTCAGAATCACGCAAAGTGATGAAAGGTGCAGTGCCACCATTCAAAATTACGCAAAGTGATGAACAGTGTCATCATTAATGACGAAGCTATTTGAGATTATGCATATTCAAGTGGTGCCACCATTCACGACAAAGTCGTTCGGAATTACAAAAAGTGATGAAAAGTGCCACCATTCACGGTGAACCCATTTGGGATTATGTAAATTCGAGGAAAGGTGCCATCATTCATAACGGAGTTGCTTGGGATTACACAGTGATGAGAGGTGCCACCATTCACAACGAAGACGTTCAAGATTACGAAAATTCAAGAGGTGCCAACGTTTACAACAGTGCCACTATCCACAACGAAGTCGTTCGGAATTATGCAAAGTGATGAATGGTGTCACCATTCACGAAGAAGCCATTTGAGATTATGCAAATCAATGAGTGGTGCCACTATTCACAATAAAGCCATTTGGAGTTACGCAAAGTGATGAAATGTGTCACCAATCACAACAAAGCCATTCGAGATTATGCAAATTCGAGAAGAGTCCAAAATGCTCTTTTTTTCTTCTTTTTACACATATACGGTTGTCAAGGGGTTGATATTCAAAATGGCCAAAGGGTTCACCACAACCCTCACTTTTTTTCTCTATTAATAAATATTATATGTATATATAATATATACGTATGGCAAGGGGTTTATAGCCTTGGGGGTTTCCACCCCTTTTTTTTAAACAAGGTACTAACCTTTTTTTTAAACACAATATACATATATATGCAAGGGGTTTACATCCCTTGTGGGTTTTGTCTTTTATATATAAAATATATGTATATATAAATGCAAATATGTGTAAGTGGCGAACGGTTCGTACCCCTCGTAGGGCTCATACCCTAAAATATTGAGGGGTTCACAACCCCAACTTGCACCAATCATCTGACAAGGCCATTGGCGAGGAGTGCCACAGCTCACAAAAATATTGGAATATAGGGCTTTAATAAAAAAAACAATGGCGAAGGGTATTAACCCCATTTCACTGTCGAAGGATTCACAACCCTCATTTTTTTAATTATTCATATTATTAGCTACTAAAGCCCCCATCAAAAGGGTGTTGCCAAAAAAGCAGGAATATCACACTTTGGATCAAAATATTTGATACTAGTATAAAATAAAAGGGAAAGACAAACTGACATGCTTCAATGCTTTTGTTGGGAGCTGTGTCAACCAATTTTGGACATCAGAAGTAAGCGCAAGCTCAGCACACCAATTGTTGATACAAGATTGCAACAAGATAGAGAAGGTGGTAGAGGTTTAGAGCCATCCACCCGTGTAAGGCAAAAAGTCGTCGATGATTGAGATAAGGGGAAGAAATAGTGGAAAGTTCCCATGGTGTAAGAAGGCCCCCAAAGATGGTGTATGGTGGCTGAATAGATTGGGGAGTGAAAGGAAGAACCCCATTTGCCCTAATCCCAAAAAATGTATATAAAGGAATCCTTGGTAGGACCCAAGTTATGATAAAGATATTTATGTATAATAAACTTTCTAATAGCTTTGAATAATGAATTGTTGGGCTTTTGCTATTTTGAATTATTAAGAATTTGATTATTGAGCTATTTGGATTTGGATATTTATATTGAGAATTGAATTGAACATTTTTCAATTTAGATTTCAGCTTGTTTAATTGAGAATTTTTTTTCACAATATATTTTCTATTAAATCACATAATTCGTTACCCATGGTTGAATCCATTTGATGAGAAAAGTATTTGTTTATTTGCTTTTATCCATTTTCAATTCTTAAAATCTACAAGGTTGTTGCTTTTATCCAAATGTGCTTTCTCCAGTTTTAGGTATAATGGTCATCTAGTATGTTACAATTTACTAATGATTGTAGCTTTTAAGTCTAATAGCCTTGTATTATAAATTTCTTAGTTAAAAGGTCTCTATCCATAGTCTAGGTAATTGTTTTAAATATAGTGCGTTTGTTGCAAGATCATGCAAGATTATTAGGATAACCATTGATGAGTGCTCAATTTGCACTCATTTTTAACCATACTTTGCTTACTCTTTTGAAATTGTTTTCAAGTTGTTTTAGTATTTCTTTTAGCTTAATTTTGCATTTTCTTGTTTTAATTTAGAAATTTTGTATTTGACATGTTTTTGATAGTTTTTAAAATTTTTTAACCTATTTTATTTTTCAAGGATTAGTTTAGGGCCTTTTGTAAGTTTAAGGAGCTTTGTAAAAAACAAAGTAGAACAAGAAAACAAGCTGCAAAGATAAAAGGAAGAAAAATTCATATTATAGAATAGGCTACCTTTTAGGCAAAAAAAAAAAAAGACTAGGTTGCCTTTGCTAGCACACCAAGCCAAAGCTTAGGCACCCGTCAATTGCAATTAACTTACTAAAACAACATAGTTTTGCTAAAGGCAATTTAGTCTTTTCCATTATGGACATGAATTCTACCCTAAAAAAGCTCGAAAATAATGCAATTGGAGAAGAGGAAGAAAGGAGAAGTCATTTTTAGAATTCTTATGTTTTAGATTAGGTTTGGTAACTGTCAAAAATGTTTTCTATACAATATTTATTTATATTTTGAGATTTCTTTAAGATGAGTTTGGATGAGAGATTTGGAAAAGAAATTTTATTTGTATTAAGGTTTTCAAGATTCTAAAACTAATTCCTCATAATTTTATATAATTTTATTTCATTTAACACACATAATCCCATTATAAAATAAAAAAAGTATATTTCAAAATTTATTTTTATTTAATTCTAAAATATTTTTTTAATACTTTATTATATTATGAATATTTATAAATTTAATTATATCTATATTGAATATTTTTATATTATATATATTTAATATCATTATTCTTCCTTTATAATTATTTTTTAATTTGTAAAATTTAAATAATTAGGTAACTGTGCTTTTACATTTTCATCAAACCGAGTGATGCCAGGTTAGTTGCATACCAAGTCAAATACTAGAGTTCACTCTAAAGATCTAGTTATTAAATTATCCAATCTTGGTTAAGACATGCACCAATTATCAACGTTAATCTATAAGATATAGACCAACATTAAAGGAAAGTCCATGAGAGCTAAAGTTTCTTTGTTATTTCCTATTAAGATATGCAGCAATTTAAGGGGTTGCTAAAGAGGCTATAAGCTATACACCAATTTAGCTACCTTAACGCTATAGATTATCCGAGTTGTTATACCAAAAGGATTATTAATATAACATAGGTTGCTAATACCCATTACTAAATAATTATCAATCCAATGCTTTTTATGTCATTGATTGCCACTTTGTTC
The DNA here is from genome assembly GCA_025698475.1 of Gossypium anomalum. Classification (NCBI taxonomy): domain Eukaryota; kingdom Viridiplantae; phylum Streptophyta; class Magnoliopsida; order Malvales; family Malvaceae; genus Gossypium; species Gossypium anomalum. The sequence continues at coordinate 26,161,268 of CM046958.1, read as the reverse complement.
CTTTATTTAGTCCAACCCTTAATCATTTCCGTCATTTAGTTAGTTGATTTGTTAGATTTAGTATTAAGTGTACAGAATAGTTCCAGTGTAGTAATTCTATTAGTATTTTATTCAGCAGAGCATTCTTCTATGTGGGTTCGATCCTAGAAATACTTAATTCAATAAATTTATTTCATTATAATTTATTACTTGATACCATCTAGTGTGCTTTCTAGTAATTGGGTTTAATGGTGAAAATTTTATCAGGTTTGCAAATTTATTGGTTTTTTATATACCAATAACCATGTACCAACCATCCTTCAATGAATGTGCAACTTCATTCAATTAATGGAGAACTACTTGAGATGATTTTCCAAAAAGATCTCATTATTTGAACGGTGTAATCAACCTTATGTGCAAATCCTATGAAACCTGAGTGTGTAAGAAGCTTGGAATATTTTTTCCTTTTTCTTTTTTCTATTTAGCATTTTCAAATTCCTCCCTAGTTTCAAATCTAAAGCTAGCTTGTCTAGGTCTTTTCTAACCAACTCTTGTGAAGCTCATGTCATATACCTTCAACATTCACCCTTTAAAAACAAGAATGTGGTTCAAAGTACTTCCAGAAATTCCACACACGAAAATAAAAAATGAAGTGTGAACCAAATTAAATCACTTGCAAGCACCTTCTAATTTGACTCATGTCTTATGGCTTTCCAAAGAACAAAAGAATAAGCTATGTCAAAGTAAAGCAGCTATTCAAGTAACAGATAATCTACAAAAATAAGTCAATAAAAATAAGCATGCCTTCCTTCAGCAACACTCCCTGCTCCCTTTTCAAAGTTTAACATAGCAAAACAACATATACAACTACTTATAAATGGTATATCTCCATGACAAGTGGGTTGCCAACCCCTCATTAGTAAAGTAGCATGACATTAATGCCAAACTTACAGTTACACAACTTCATCCAAATCACAAGCACAAGTAAACAAAAATTCAAACTTAAAAGCTATTTTTGACAGATGATGAAAGAACAAAGCAATCTAGCATACAATGAAACAAAACCTTATATTCAAAAACAAAAAAGAAAAAAATTGAAAATAGAAAGCTGAACTTACTCTCTTGCTCTTTGGAATTGCTCATCCAGACCCATAATGTATAAAGTATCAAGAGAGTCTATTAGTGTTGCTCCAAGACCACCAAAACTATTGACACCATCCTTTGACTGAGGCTGGTATAGGATACAAAAAATATACAAAATGAGCATCATTATGAAGAACAATCCAGATTCTTTTAATATATGAAATATTTGCATCAGTTTTAGACTTAAAATAAGTCTGCCTATATCAAATAAATGCCATATTTTAAACAAGCTGAAGTTGGTAAGCATAAATTCCACGATTTTTCTTTTTTGCTTCCTATCATCCAATGTTTTTCAGAAATTATAAGTTGATAACTACTGCCAAACTGACAACATGCATTCTATTCTACTTCAGTGCACTTTTAAATTATTCTCAAAGTTGTTCACGTTCAATTCTTTGACACTTCCTTTTAAGTGACATTTATTTGCCAACAAAAACTGAAGCAAACAATGATAATGAATGCAACAGCCACATCACTTCCCATACGACTGGAGTGCAAGGACCTATGAACCTCACGAAATCAATCACTTAAGTTCTTCAAGTAAACTCCTAAAGGTTTGCAAGCGACGCAAGTTTTGACAAGTAGAATTTGTATGGCAAACATATTGAGATGATATTCAAGTTAACTGAACTTAATGCTTATGCACAAATTGAACACATAGCTACAAATTATAAAGACAATACCAAATTGCAGGTTTTGGCACAGAAAGCCCCTGGTTTGTAGAGAAAATCATTAATATTAATTGTTACTCTAATTATCATAACTTTGCTAATATGACAAAGAATATAATAAGCAGGAAAAAAGCAAGGACAATAGCTACAGATTATGAAGACAATACCAGATTGCAAATTTTGGCACAGAAAGCCCTAGTTTGTAGAGAAAATCATTCATGTTAACTGTTACTCTAATTGTCATAACTTTGGTAAGATGACCAAAAATATAATACGCTAGAAAAAAGCAAGGTCAACTGCTCATACCTGAAGTTCATCATTGCCCCATGCATACCGCTCATATGAACTCCAGGCATGAACCATAGCTTCCTTAACTTTTTCTCTTCTTTGCATTTCAACGGGATCATTTGGCACTGCCTTACTCTTCAATTCCTCCAGCTGAAATAACCAAATGTTAATACTCAGTCCATGAATCTATAACCAAAACTCACTGCACTGGAACATATAATGAGAGCAACATGACAGAACGGGATCCACGAAGACATAATAAAAGAAGAAAAACAGATAATATAATAAATGTATCACTAATCCCACCATTTTTTACAATATGTTGACAGTGAATTAAAAAAGAATGTCTAAATCTAGAGTCTCCAAACAAATTCATCTACAAATTTGTCATTCAAGAGATATAAGTCCAAAAGCCCCTCCTAGGAAGGGGAAAAAAAGGATCAACGAATGCAAAATGTGATATTTTACATTTTTTTAATAAGTGTGGAAAAGAATGCTTAACTTGAGCATACTAAAGTTGCTCTTACCATATCTCGTAATCGATGCACTTCATCAGTTAACTTGGACACTTCAACCTGGACGTCAATAGGAAATTTGTTATACATAGGCATTTAAAAACAATATATCTCCTATAGCCAGAGCGTATCCACTTCAAGTGAGGAATATGAACACAGCAGCCTTCACCTATCATTGTCGCAAATTCATAACAAATACCTACTTCAATTTTTAAGCCATAAAAACCATACTTTTAGTACTTCCAATCTTTAAAAACAACAAAATCAGGATTGCAAGAATGCATAAAGAAAACGCTTTATAAGATTCAACACATTCAAAATTTGACAAAGCCTCTGCTAATTTCCTAACTATAGAATAGTAAATCAAACCGCAATTCGTCCTCACAAAAACCAACATCAAATTACCAAAAAAAAAGAAAAAAAGAAATACTATCGAATTTACGAGCTCTCGATTCAAAACCAAAATCCGTCTATATTACAGTAAAAATATTAGAATTGTAGCAATTGGTGCATACAGATCAGCAGTCTATTATTCCCCGCTCATGGTCTAACAAATCTAATTCCTTCCTTTTAAAAAAATCCAATTCCTTCAATTTCACATCAACTTAAGAGATAGTAATTTATTTTTCCCAAAAAAATAAACAAAAACAGAAAGAAGAAAACACGGCTATTCATAAAATTAAAGAATAAAAAATAAAAGTACAAGAAGTTACCTCGTGTTCTCTAACGAGAGTTTGACGATCCCAAACGAAAAAAGTAGCTGAAACGAAAACAATCAAAAGCAAAGCCAAACGCTTCGGTCTTTTCAAATAATACGATGGATTACAGTATCTAAATTTACTTGAAGATGACGATGATCTACTCCTCGCCATTATCTAATTTTTCTTTAAACAAGAATCGGATGTTCAAAAACAAAAGTATTTTATAAATAATAAGGAGAATGTTGAAAGACAAGGGAGGAAGACCGGTAGACCTGAAAATGAAAAAGGAAGAAATAGACAAAGGAACAGGGAAAAAGGTTTTAAGTAGAGAAAAATAATAAAACTAAAATGACTTTGATTTGGTTTGAATTGGTTATGAAAAGGTCGACTTCAGTTTTATAGAGTGGTGTTGAATAGTCTATTTGGTGGAAATACAGTAGTCAAGTGATAACATTAACACCATGTTTGGTTTGGGTAGCACGGATTACGGCCCAATTTGGTGGATCCATCGTTAAATTAATGTTTGGTTGATTGTAGTGGCTCATTATGATTTGTATTGAATACGGTTTAATTTTGGATAAGATTTTATACTCATTTCCTTTCTTCACCATTGATTATACATTCAATCTGATAAAATAGAGAGATTTTTTTTTCATTTTCAATTTTTGCCCTCACCTTAACCAAGAGGATGAAAATGCTATAATTGGAACCATCATTATTCTCCCTCGGTCTTACCAGTAACTTCCTTTCCTTTCTATCCCTACTAAGGATGATGGTACTATTTTTTTAAACACTTCCTTTTTTTTTTCCTTTGGTTGTACAAGAAACCTACATCACTCGATTGAAGCCATTATCCTCTGCTCTTCCTTCTTTTTCTTTTCCTCAATCGATATTACCTTGAAGCCATTAGCTCCTCCTAAATTTGAAACAAAGGGTAAGCTTTTTACTGCTATGTTATTCTAAACCCAAAAATTAGGGCTTTGAATTACATACTCTACTATGTTTCTTATGTTTGGTGCAAGCAGAGAAAGATCTTAATTCTTTACTTCTTTTGTTATGCATTTAAAGAGTTTTATGCAAAATTCCGTATTATGATTTGTAGCATGTAAAGTATTATAATATAACCCCTAGGCCTGAGAGTTAATTACTTTGGATCGAGGGAGCATAAGTTTGCTTTCTTCGTATCTTAATTGTATTTTATTTGTTTATTAGCCAGTTTTTTAAATACGAACCTAGTTCTAGTTAGTCAGATGATAATCTAATATAAATATCATGTTGTCTTCATATTTCTATAAGTATTAACTAACATACTTATGAATATTTTGGTTAATTGGGTTGATGCCTAGAAAGCTGTCTTTTGCACATCTTTGTTCACAATTTTTTCTCTTTATTTACTATTAGTGTAACACCCCTTACCATATTTGACTCCGGAACAGGGTACGAGGCATTACCGGACTTAAATGTAAGCGTACATACAAACCAAGACTTAAATTTCCATTCAAATTTAAAACTTTTCACATACATTCAGGTTGTCTTTATAACGAGCCTTTAAGGCCCAAAACATGTTTTGGAAGTGGTACAGGACTAAACCGAGAACTTTAGAAAATTTCACATGGCCAAGGCACACTCCCGTATGCTTAGGCCGTATGGTCGATTTAATTTTCCTAATTTTTCATAAAATAGGTGCAGACTTCACACGCCCGTGCCTGAGGCTGTGCCGTCCACACGACTGAGACACACGCTCGTATCTCTGCCCGTGTGCTCAATACTGAGCATTCTGTTTTGTAACAATTAAGGTGCAGGGGACACACGGCCGGATCCCACGCCCATGAGGCAAGTCATGTGTCACACACGCCTAGACACACGCCCGCATATCTACCCGTGTGGACAAAAATAAAGCTATTTACCACGCCTTATTATCACCCTTCCATGCACAAACCTACACAACAAAACATAGCACCATTCCAAGTATATACATTCAACAAATCAGCCACAAACAAGGCATCCACGCATCATTCACATACTATCATCTATCACATACAACCATCACATGCTATTCAACTCAAACCATACAAATTTCCACATCCATGAAAGACATCATCATATGCATATACTTAAACCAATATTAGCCAATTTCAATGGCCATTTACAAAATGAATTATCAACCAACATAAGCCAACACATTTGGCCAAATCAATTATGACACATAACAAAAGACCAAGTCCCTATACATGCCACAACTCAAAATATTAAAATCATTGGTACCAAAAATGTTAAGTTGATAGTGTGAATGGATCTCCGACAGTCTTTGATCCTCAAGCTGGCTTGGTGACACTATAAAACAAGGGAAAAGAAAGAGAGTAAGCTTTAAAGCTTAGTAAGTTCCTATGCAAATAATAAGCATCATAAACACACATTTATCATGCAATTAACATGAAGTGAATTAACATATATGTCATTATAAATCTCATAGTATAACTTTTCATGGATATTTTTTATAACCTTAGTATCATAACTTGTACAATCATAACCTTACCGAGGGATTCATCATATATCAAGCTCACTAAGCATAAGTTTTACATACATACCTGTACCATCTTGCAACATACCATGGTCTTTCACAACATTAACATTTCCATTACGATTCCCGTTGAACCATTTGGAATACTAAAGGATACTCGGGAAATCTCACACTCATAGCACCATACCAATGCAATATCCTAGATATGGTCTTACATGGGATCTCATATCGATGCCAATTGTAACAGCCTGGTTTAGACCCTAGTCGGAATAGTAGTTTCAGGACCACAAATCTGAGTCCGAAAAATATTTTATTATTATTTTCTGTGTCTGTGAGATGTGAATTTGCATATGTGAAATTTCTGTGATTTAATTTGTCTGTTTCCGTACTGAATATTGAAAAAGGATTTAATCGCATAAAAGGTAAAATTAGTATGTTACATGTTTAATGTATGTATTTGAAATGGCTTTGGACTAATAGGTCCTTATGTGGTTATTTGACCATGTAATGTATTAAATGACTTTGTTGGACATTAGTAAATGGTTTATTAATGTTTAAATACAAGGGTATTTTAGTAAAAGGTTTAATAAATGTTGTTTAATAAAATAAAAACATGAAATTGGCCATTATTATCATTCATATAGCTGATTATATCAAGAAAATAAAAAAAAGAAAGCCATTTTAGGTTTCGGCTAGCTTAATCCTTGATTAAGGTATGAATTTTCGTATGTTTTTGATAATTTTTATGTTTCTGTGATCATTGCTTCGTGTTCTTCAAAACTCATGTCTAAATTTATGTTTCTGTTGAAGATTATGAAATGTGCCATTAATGATTATATGAGTTTTGTAATGTTTTTATATGGATCATGAAAGATATATGTGAGATTATCATTCTTTGTTCTTGAATTTTTGATGGAATAGAGCTGTTTAGGCTAATTTGTGAAAATGAGGTTTTGAAGGACTAAATTGTAAATTAAATATATTATTTGGGCTTGTATGGAAGCTATGTATATTCGGCCAAGCTATAGTCTTGGTGAATTTTGCATATTTGTGATTTTGTGAAAAATGAACTAAATTGTCAAAGTGTAAAAATGTAAGGGCTAAAATGCAAAGTGCCCTAAATAAGTGTTCATGAATTATTTTGAATGAAATGAATGATTGAATGGGTGAATTTGAATTGTATTAGATTAAGAACAAAGAAAATTGGACTTAGATCGAGGGAAGTCCAAAATAGTTGAATAGTCGACTCGTTTCCGTCCGAAATCCATACGAGGTAAGTCAAAATACAATTACGTGTTAAATTTATTGAATGTTGTATATACTAGTTATAATCTATATTGGACGGCTGTGAGAGCCTGATGAATGAATTTCGAGTAAATTTCGATAATATGCTAGTATCTGAAAAGCTCTATATGTTTCTAAAAGAATGTTGACATCGATCTGAGATATCGTGTAAGACCGTGTCTGGGACACATGTCTCGATTTGAGATTTACATGTAAGACCATGTCTGGGACATCGGTGCCATATCTGATTTCATGTAAGACCCTGTCTGGGGCAGAGGCATCGATACCGAATTATATGTAAGACCACGTCTGGGACATCAACATTGTACCCATTATTGAGCATTTGTATCGTTTCTGAACCATCTGATGATAGAGTACGAGATATGGGAATGAATATATGAAATGTATAATCTATACAGGTACGTTTGTATCGTACTAAATTTCTGAATATGAAAGACTTTGTTTCTGCGAAATAATGAATGCAAAGTATGTACGAAATCATGGAAATGAAACTTAACATGTATACAAGCAAATGAGCATGGTTAGGCTCATGAATTACTTTGTGAAATGGTTGTGAATTCTTGCTATTGACTTTTACTTTATACGCTTTAATAGCTAGACTAGTTGCATTTGGTTTACTAAGCTCTTTGTAGCTTACTCTGTGTGATTTCTGTTTGTTTTACAGTTATCGTAGCTACTGAAGGCTCGAGGATAGTCGAGGATTGTCACCATACTATCGAACTTATTTTGGTACTTTTGAAAGTGTAAATATTTTTAAGTATGGCATGTATAAGCTAGAATGTCTATGTATTTAAGCTTTTATATGTATATATGTTATGCCATGAGAGTTGGCTAGCAAAGGATATGTTGTGCATAGTTTTGGTGTTGGTTGGTAATGCCAAATTGTGTATGCTTGTAATGGTTATATGGCCTAGTATGTGATGGTTATATGGCCAAATTGAGGACATGGTAAATTTAGGCATGAATTAGAAGGTGCCATAAGTGAGCTTATGAAATGAGCATTTTGGGCATGTTGTTGTAATATGATTTTTAATGTGTTTTGGTATAGATTTGAATAGGTTATTGAATGATGATGATTTAGTTATAATGAAGCATGCTTTATGCATTGTATTGGCTGAAAATTTTGGCATGAATGTTGTTTAATATTACTTATAGGAATGTCCCAAATAAAGGTGACAAGTTGGCTTAAACCAAGCCTGCATTGTGCCACACGGTCAAGGACCACAGGCGTGCCTTGTGGCCGTATATGCAAAGCAGTAACCTCTTAAAGTCACACGGTTAAGACACATGGGCGTGTCATATGGCCGTGAGCAAGTCAGTAGCTAGCTAAGTTTCACACGGCCATAGCACACAGGCGTGTCTGTTGGCCGTGTGTAAAAGTCAATAAATATACTCTATTTTGGCACTGATGGATCACATGGGTGTGTCTGGTACCCGTGTGAGCCACACGGCCTAGTCACACAGGCGTGTGACCTCAACAGAATTAAAAAATTTGTTCTAAGCTCTGAAAATTTTGAATGTGTTCAGTTTAGTCCCCACCTTTTTAAAAAGTATGTCTTAGGTCTTGGAGACCTCCCTAAGGGATGAATTGTTGATTTTCTTATGCATTAATATTATGTGATATATGTGATTCTGTATTGATCGATAATGTTCTGTCTGTCTGGTAATGCCCCTTACCTATTTCGGCGAAGGTTACGGGATAGGGGTGTTACACCAATAGCCCAGCTATGGTCTTACACGAAGTCTCATATCGATGCCATACCCCAGATATTGTCTTACACGTAATTTAAAATAACCCTAATGTCATGACATTTGTGTCCTATCTATTCCTAAGGTTCAACCGAGATTTCTCTCTTATCAAACTTTGTCGATTACATCCAAGGAGTCAATCATAATTCATACAATATTAAAACAATTAAAGCATAAATAATAATGCATTATTTACATACGAACTTACCTCAGTACAAAAATAGTGGAAATGGACCTAATCGTCAAAGACTTTGTTTTCCCTCGATATAGGTCCGAACCTCGTTTCTCTTGATCTATAATAGCAAATTTAACTCATTTATTAACCAAATCACTCAATTCAGTCCAAAAAAATCACATTATGGCAAAATTATATTTTTGCCCCTAAACTTTGACATATTTACATTTTGGTCCCTAGGCTTGTAAAATGAAATCTATTCAATTTCGTCTAGACCCAAGCCTAGCCAAACCCTATACATGCTTATAACAGCCCACATTTTTCGTTAAACCACACTTTTACACACATTTTGAAATCTTTTTACAAATAGGTCCTTTTTGGCATTTTCATCAAAAATCACCTAGTAAAAGTTGTTTATCTAACATTAAACTTGCATAATCTACCATTAGACATCAAAATGCACAAGTATCTAACATGGGTCAAACCCTAGACCTCAATCATAGCTCAAATTAATGGTAGGAATAGCTAGATTGGATGATAACAACTTCAAAAATGTAAAGAGCATTAAAAACGAGGCTAGGATGTACTTACAATCAAGCTTAGAAGTTGAACAAACCCTAGCTATGGTGACCTTCTAATTTTCAGCAAATGGAGAAGAAGATGGACACAAATTTTGTCTTTATGTTCCCTTTTTATTCATTTATTTACCAAATGACTAAAATGCCATTAATGCATAACTTTAAAATTTCATCTATTCATGTACATTTTTGTCCACTAACTTATCCAATGGTCTAATTACCAACTAAGGACCTCTAATTTAAAATCTCATAGCAATTGGACACCTTTAACAAGTAGAACTCAACTTTTGCACTTTTTACAATTTAGTCATTTTTACTAAATTGAGTGCCCAAATGTCAAAATTTTCGAACAAAATTTTCATGAAATCATTCCATAAAACCGTAGGCCATGAAAATATAATAAAAATAAGTTTTTCGACGTTGGATTCGTGGTCCCAAAACCACTATTCTGACTAGGCCCAAAATTAGGCTGTTCAACTACAATATCAAGTTAATGACACAAGAATGGTGTCACAAGTTTTATCTTGGTTTTTCAGCCGCTTACCAATCCCTACTACTTTCCTTTTTGATGTGGCTCCCTTCTAAGACTAAACCTCAATAGAATCAAACGTTTATTTGCTTCTAAGTCTCAATCCCAATTCATATAAGTTGTAATCCCTTTAAATTCCTGATGTTTCTAACCGAACACTTTCATAAATCGTAAATTGTCCTATACCAATGTTTTATGTTAATCTACTACATCTAACTTGCTTTGAAGTATGCCTTAACAACCAAAAATATCTTTCAAAAATGTCATTCTAGTTGTGTTGTATAACTGTCCTTATTATTTCTAATATACATTGAATATGCTAAAATATTATTTGTCCTTTAATTTTGATAAGATTTTACCATTAGTTGTTAGTTATTCAGATTGAATTGGTTGAAAAGTTAATAATGGATTTGAAATAGTTGTCACTTCATGATTTCATTTAGAGATCGCCTGGGATAATTTTTTATCTCACAAACCTTTTCTTTTTATGTGTAATATTTCTCAATAGAATAGAAGTAGGAATTGATTTCTTGATTGATGGTTATCATGGTCTGATCTTATTTAATGCTAGAAGCTAATCTGTCACGTATGTTAACATTTCTCTCTTTTCTTTCTATGAGCAATATAAAACAATCAAGAATGACTTAAAAGATTTAAGTTCTTTAAGCCATTGAAAGTTGTTCAAAAGGAGCTCATTTTCCTAGTTATTGCCCCTATTCTTCTTTCGTATGTATATATATGTTTATGGAATGCTAAGGGTGTGACAAGCAAGTAGTAATTATGCAATTTGTGCCCTTTGTGCTGAATTTTTCAAATGAAAAATATTCATGCAAGATTTGTTTGACCCAAAATATAGATAGAAAATTATGTTTACATTTGGAATAATATGTAAAAAAAGACACTATTCTTGTTTGGCAAAGCCCAATTTTTACACAAAAGTCAATCTTAAGTGTTGTTTTTTTATTAAACTACCTTCAATCCTATCATTAGTACCCTCAATTTTAGGGCATGATCAAATCTACTTTAATGCGTTTGAGCATCTGAGCTTAAGATGACCTTAAGGCATGTTAGTTAAGCTTGATATTAACAAATTGATTGAGCTTCTAACTTAAAAGGGTAAATTAGATGCTAAGCTTTATACCTTGCTGTTGTTATTATTTTAGTAAAAATATTTTCGTTACTTATTTTTATATTAAAAATACTGAGTTGGTTGAAAATAAATATCATTGCCTTTACTTTACTTGCCTTCTTTTTATTAATTTTTGGAGTTGTTGAAAACAAATGGTAATGGGGTTAGTTTTAGTTTAGTATTATTAATTGATTTCACACCAACACCCCTGACCCTGTCCTCTCTCTCTATACATGTATACTATTTTATTTTTATCCTAGTTATAAATATTTTTGTATGTTCAAGTGTCACTTGCAGATATTCTAATGGCTGTGGTTGTACATATATTCTCACACCTGGCTTTCTTTGAGGTCCCAAGTTTAAAGGAGCAAATGGAGCTAATTGAATGAAATAGTGAATTGGCGGACTCAACTAGAAATTCTAGAAAATTTTGTGGCTGATGAGCAATTAGTTGAGTTTCAATTCTGGTTTGGTTAAAATAGAATCGACTGGCTTCATGGTGGGAAACACAATGATTGTTGATGGATGACTAATTGAGATTTAAAGACTGTACAAAATAATATATATCTAGATGAATGAGGGGAATTCTTGTAAAAGGAATTCTTCTTAATTTTGTTTACAAATTTCCATCACATAGGCATCATCTTTTTCAATTGTACCGAAGAAGGGAGGGTTTAAGGAAATGCTTTGCATGGAGAGCAAAAATCGAAGTTTGAAGTCTAGCAATAAATAAGCACGCAACCTGGTAAGACCCTTAACCTTTCTACCTTCATAGATTTGAATAAAAGAGAAGGAAGTTAAGAATTTCTGGAAGAATTCTGAAAGATTTATGCATATTGCTGGATACTGGTTTCTAAAGTATAAATGTTCTTGGTTTACATTGTATTATGGTTATCGTGCTTAATTGCCAGGACGATGGAGGCTCTAGCATTTGGAAAAGCTAAGCTAATGAAGATGAAATGAGCTTAGGTGAGTTTCTATACTTCATCTTTGGGTGATTGATGATAATATGTGGTTGAATGATTTATGTTTTGTGTTTGTTCTGAGTGTGTCTGGTTTCACTAGTGTGTATGAAATGGTGAATAAGCATGCTAAATATACATAAAACTGTATAAGAATGTGCACTGGATTGATTAAGTGATAAATGGAGTACTATATCAAATAGTAAATTGTACATTGACTAGAGTAATATGCATGTCTATTATATGCGGAGTATGGAGGATGTTATATTGACGAGCTAGTTGAAGATAGAAAACTAGCATATTGGAGGAATTTGTGGAAACCTCCAAGGGAAACTAGAGTAAGAGATAGTCCATTGGGAACTATCTACAAATTAAAGTATCATAGAAGATGTGACTAAGGTAAGTAAGTACTTTGGGGCTATATTTTGAGTACGATTCTATCAGGAAAAAAAGGGGGTGATTAATCAATCAACCCTATATCATATTTAAGCCCGTAAATAGGGACATTCGGAAGAGTCCTTATTCAGAAAAGAGACCAAGCATGGGCCAAATTAAAAAGAAAATACTTGCAGAGATAGTACAATAAATACTTATGGAGTTTAGTGTGGATTAATGGGATTAAGGTAAGAATCCACAGTTATGGCGAAATCTTGGTTAAACTACCAACAATTGCCGCTAATCTGTGTTTGTGAATGCGGGTATCAGTGATGAGTCGTATCATGGAAAGCATAAGGAAAGTATGGAACGAGGATAAACAGGATCAAAACCCATTAGAAATTATTGATTGGTAGAAGCAGTCATGGCCAGACTCATGGTTAAGTCCGCCAATAGTTAGCTGAGGGGAAACAAGTCAGTCGCTACACTAATGAAATCATGGATTGCCCTACGAAAAATAGGGAGTCTAATTTTTGCACATAAAATAATTTTCCTAATTAAAGAGTCTTCTATGAATGCCAATGTAGAAGATCTTACTAATTTCATTTGAACTTATGAATTGATTTCCATGTTTACAGAGTAGATGTTTGTCTTGGGGATCGAGTGAAGGAACCAAGCTAGACATCACTGATGTCACTCCCCAAGATAGAGTCTAGGAGTTTGAGGGGTATTTTAGGAATTTTGGCCTATATGAACTTGAAATTTCATAAGTTTGGTAACCGATAATTTTTTCAATAATGGCTTTCATAAAATCAAGTCAATTTTTGAAAATGAGTTTTAAATATCCTTAATTTTGAAAAATAAGACTGAATTGTAAAATAGTCAAAACTAAGAGTTTTTATGAAGCACTTAGTCCAGAATTTCAAAATCATCCGAAAAACCCCCACTCAACAGCTTTATTTCAGGTTAAGTTTTGCTCTTCACTTGCTTGTGTCATTTTTGCTCTCCTCTTACTCTTCTAATTTCTTTTGATCTTCAATTCCTAATTACATTTGAATTCTAACACCCTTGAACCTTAAATCTCCATAAAAACCAAGATAATCACCCAAAACCTCATTATCTTCTTCACTTTCTCCAAAAAGTGGATTTTTCCGGTTGTGTCAAAATCATCATTTTTCAGCATTCAAGGTAACCAGCCATATTTCTATTAGTTTTTGTAACGCCCTAAAAATCTCGAAACCCAAAAATCTCAAAACTCAAAAATCCCGAAATCGTGAATTTTTCTTTTTGTGCTTAGCAATCCCGGTTAAGTGTTAATTATGCGTTAGTAGGTCTTGGTCAAGGTTTGAGTTTGAATCTAGGGGTAGAAGAAATTATAGTTTAATAATTAAAAAGGGCCTTGTTGGCAAGTAGTTGGGTTTTAAATAAAGATAGGGAAAATAACATAAAAAAGCCTTGTGGAGGAATGGCTAAGTGACGCCACTTAGAGTGTAGGGAGGTGGCGTTAATAGCTAGCAAGGAGGTCCAAGGTTCGAATCCTAGCTTAGTGTTTTTAGAAGTTTAATTTTGGCCTTCTAGAAGGTTGGAAGTGGCGTGAAGATGGACTCTAAGGGGAGTGTTCAGGAGATAGAATTAAGGAAATGATCAAGGGGTTATCAGGGAGAAAAACAAAGAGATGAGAAGGGGAAAGTGATGGAGCCAAATGGGGAACTGGGGGCCAAGTAATTCAGCTATAAGAGCTATAAATAAGTGCCGAATGCAGGGTTGCCAGGCTAGCGCCGAATTTCCTTCACCCTGTTACCGGAAACCCTTTTCCCTAAAAGCCGAAAACCTTTTTGTTTTCTTCCTTTTCTTTCTGTCGATTTCTCTAAAAGTCGAAAGCCCTTGTTCTCTTTTTTATTTTTCTTATGCCGATTTCCTTGTTTCACTTCTGGGTTTAACCGATTCTTCTTCCTCTCTCCCTTGGTGCCAAATAAGCAATTGTGCCATTCAGATCTCTTGAGTCGAATACTCTTTGACCGAATCTAGTGTAAGTGTTACTCTTCCAATCGGTTTTCTTTGCTAAGTATCAAATATTGTCCCTCACTCTTTCTAATCGACTATGGTAGGGAATTAGTATCGGATCTTAGATCTTAGCTCTCTGCCGAAACTGCTCTTTAGGTGCTCGCGATCTTGGTAAGTATTCCTCTCCTATTGGCTAAGGTGGCCAATTGTTCATAGTTAAGGTAAGAGGACTTGTGTTGGATACGAGTCACCTATTATTCTGTTTTAATCGTTAAGATTGGTGCAGATCTGGGAGTTGATCGTGGTTAGGGATTTAAGAAGGGGTTGTTATACTTATCGCGCAAGGTTTGAGGCTAAGGAGATCGCATCACGCTTGCTTACTAGGTGTGTACTTACACTGCACACACTAGTAGATCGGTAAAAGCCAAAATGCCGAAAAGCCGAAATGCCAAAAAGTGAAAGTTTGGCTACGGTAGTCTTGCGAGTGCGCGAATACTCGTAAGGGGGAGACAGATAGGCTGCCTAAGGCCCATAGGTGGTTCCATGGAGTTGGGTTGTGAATAAGCCAAGTGGGCCGGAATGGGCTAAATGGGCCCGATGGGCTGTTAGGCCCATAATAGGCAAAATTTGATAAGCGATGCTATGTTATAAGAAATTTGTATGTGAGCATGAATATAATGAGATTGGGCCTAATGGGCCATATGAACGTGAATTGGGCCTGATGGGTGAGATTGGGCCAAGAGGGCCGTATGCATGTACGTAGGGATTTTGGGCCTAGTATATGATAACAGCATAAAACTTAATTAATATATTGCGACTGTGGACAAGTCATAGAGTTAAGGTGTGGCAACGGGTATATGCAGGTCTAGGATTAGATCTAGGGAGAGCTTGGTACTTAAGCAGTCTTAATGACTCACCTCCTCTTCTCTGGAACCCTACCTGGTGCATAGTGTTCGTTCATCTTAGCTCATGGGATTTGTGAACAGGCTAAGGTAAGTAAAAACTCGTAATAAAAAAATTACTGAAATGCCCCTAAGGGCAAAAATGACTAAATTACCTCAAAGTGTTGTGTGTAAGATTTATGATTGCTACATGCATTCATATGTATTCATGTGATATCCTGTTTAGGTTGCATATAGGTTGGGAATTATGGAACGGAGGGAGTATATGAGGGTCGCATGGTTGCTTGACAACCGTGGATCCACCGACGGCTTTTAAGCCCAATATGTGATTAGCGAACTTCTGTCGCAACTTGGGTAGTTCATAACGGGCTACCATTGATGTGTATCAGTTGGGTGGGTCGATATTTATATCCCCACAGGTTATGAAAAGGGGGACGGAGCAAAAGTGTACCAGTTAGATTATTGGGTGGGTTGCACTGCATTGCATTGCATGTTTGATGTATGATGACTTTTGAATGCTTGTTTTCGTCGAGGGTTGTACACACTAAGTCTGCGAAAACTCACCCCCTCTTTTATTTTATTTTTAGGTGATGCTCAGTAGAAGGTTGAATGTTTGGAGGGACTCTGGGTGGCCAGCTAGCAAAATAATTTGGACTTGTTTTTCCTTTTAAAGCTTATCAGTTTCTATGTTATTAAGTACTTTTCAAATCAGATTGTAATGGGGCTTCCACTTTATTATTATTTGGATTATTTTTATGTGATGTAATTATAAGAAGTTGAACATGGTTTCTTAAACTATAGTATGACTCTTCTACGTTTTCGTAACTACATTTTAAAATGACATGTTTTCATAAAATCATATATTTTAAACAAGTGATTGAAAGGAGTTTTTTTTTTAAGGTTAGTTAAGGTTTCTTTCATTTTAAGAAGGGTTTTCAATGAAAACATGGTTTTCGCTAAAACACTTCAATGTGATGCGCCAAATTCAGCCATAGCGTCTAGGCCGGGTTTAGGATGTTACAGTTTTAAATGTTATTTAGACTTTTAAATCGAATTTCTAGCCCTTAAAATGCATATTTTAGATAAAAGCCAAAATTTTGGTCATTAATGGTGGATTTTGGGTTTGTGGATCAAACCTTGGTTTTAAATTGTTTTTCAACTTGTTTTAATCTAATTAGGTTTCTAAAGTTACTTTGAAGTTTCGTCAAGGATTTCTCAGGTTTTAATGAATTTTCGTCATAAAGGCTAAAACTTGTATTTTGAAACCTTAAAAAGTGTATTTTTGTGTAGTTTAAAAGTTGATAACTAGCCATTAATGAATGGAATTTGTTACATGCAAAAAGATTAAGCGTAGACTGAGTTATTCGAATCTACAGTTTTCTATGTTGGAAGTTTATGGACTTGAACATGATATTGGGACTGCTATTTCAGATATATTGATGTTTCTTTAACTAGGTGAATGAAGCATGTTTTTTAGGATTAAGTTTGCATGGTTTAAATGTTGATGTATTTTGAGATTTTATAGTTTGGAGCAGAGGTATCGATATTTGGTTTTAAAAAAGTGATACCTCTGTAACCTCGTAAGCTCAAGGAGTCAGAATATAGAGTTGGTATCGATACCTTGGCCCGAGAATCAATACTTGGGGTAAATTTATCGATACCTTACAAAAGGAATCGATAGTTTTCGACGTTTGGGAATTATGGGTGAGAAACAAAAAGCAAGCTTGGTATCGATTTTTCATGTGGTATCAATACCACTTAAAGAAAATATCGATACCACTCCTTTAGTACCGATACCTACGAACCTGGTTTGAGAACTTTGTTAAATGGACTTTATGCATGTTTAATTATTATTATAAGACTATTTGATGTATGGTTAGCATATAGCATTGATAACTAACAAGTATAATTGACTTAAGACCTATGCAAATACTAAAATGGAAGATGTTTTGTTTAGAATGAATTTTTACTTATTGTATATGACATGAGACGATGGTATGGCATCCCGCATTCGGGCTTGACGTCCAAGCTGAGTATAGGGTGTGACAGTTGAATGGGTGTGACAGGTGTGTTAGCTGTTACATGTATATAGAGGGGCACCCTGGAGGCCACACCTCAGGGATTAATTGAGTATTTTTGTAATAAAGTCTTAAGTTTTAAGTTATTGTAGATAAGTATTCTTGCTTAATAAGGTAGGACAATTGTAAGGATTGAAAACTTGTATGATATACAATACAATTGGAATTTATTCTTGCATTTATCATTATCTTTGGAAATTGAGTAAGGGCTGATGGGTGGTGATGGATGTACCACTTGATATTGATTAAGTTGGCTTATACTCGGATAGAATTTGTTAAGTGATTCGGGTTTCTTATGACATTTGGTATCTAGACCTAGCGGTGGGGTCAAGTATAGGGTGTTACATATATATTTGTTTATGTTTTGTATTTAATCTATATTTTCAACCCTCTCTTGCTTAATTTCACCAGAATTATCTAACTTATTCACCCTATGTAACTACCCTCTCTTTCTTTTTTTTCCCCATTTTCTTATGTATGTTAAAATAACAATCTCTCTTAACATGTGCATTTGTTGTTGTTGATAAATAAAGGTGAATTAATGATATTTGGTAAAATAATATGTATATTTTATAAATTAAATTGATATCATATTTATTTATATGAATATAAATATATATTTTTGGTTTTTACATATTTTCATGTATCTACATTTGAATATGTTGAGTATGCCTTATATTTCAGTCAAATTTGAGAGATTATCTCTCAGTTAAACTCTGATTATTTGTTTTAGTCGAACTATGATTAGTCTAGGTTATTTTATTCTTATTTGACCTACGGATTTAGCCTATAAATAGGCTCTTTTACAACCTTAGGAAATATACCCATTAAAAGATTAAAACTCATAACACTTTTGGAGAATTTTGTGTTTACGTTTTGAGGGTTCTTTATTTTCGAGTTTCGGGGTATAGTTTTTATCTCCATCTTTTTTATACTATTCATTATTTTTCCATTATTGTAAAATTATCTTTGCCCGTGGTTTTTTTATCCTCTTTGGAGGGGTTTTTCCACGTTAAATTTGTGTGTTCAATTTTTCAATTTCTTTTACTATTTTTTTAATTGTTCGTTGCTTAATCATGTCTGTGACACCTCAAACCCAACTGGGATGGACCGACCCAAATTCGAAGGGTTACAGTAGCCACCGAAGCAACCCTCCAGCCAACGACCACCCAACGCACACCCCAACCTTATAACACCTCATTTATGACTAATTAACTATCATTTATTAATGTGGAAGCAATTTGTGAACCATTTTTAAACTTTTTCTAAGTATTTAAAGGTATTTTGGTCATTTTACCACCTAAGGTTAAACTACCCCATTTTTTTTTCTAAATAGTTATTGACCTTCTTTTAGTCAAATTATGCAAACCCTAAAAAATTCAACTTAATTTGAGTTCATTTACAATTTCTAATTCAAGTTTTATTATTAGGGACTAAATAGTAACTTTTACAAACTTTTAGAACATTTTCCAAATTAAAAATTAAGAGTGTTTCTATGAAATATTAATAGTTACAAGTCTAACCCTAAAATATTACACAATTTCCCTATCATTAAAGGCTTCAATTAATCTAATCAAGTTTTAGAACTAAATTATAAATTAAGCAAATTCAAATACTAGATTACAAAAACTAAAAATCACACCCCCAAAAACCCACACGCTCGTGTGAACAGACACACGCCCATGTGCAAACCATTGCACTTATTTTGTCAAAAATTCGTTTTAATTACCCAGTTTTACATATTTTACTTACCCATTAAACTTGAAATAACTACAATTAATTACTGTAAAAATCCATACATCTCTAATTTAATTTATCTACAACAAATGTGCAACAATTAATCAAAATTTAACACCCAATTACACACTTAGCAAACACCAATTAATTCAAACAAGCTACATACCTCAATCACAAGCAATCCATTCCATGGTAAGCTTTAATTAAACATTGTTAGTATAAAATACATGCTTCCTACACAGTGTTATCAACCATTGTATGAACACTCATCAACATACCATAAATCAAAAATCAATTAGACATAAAATCATGTATTAAAGCAATTATAAAATCACCAAAATTAAAGTCCAAAATTTAATGTCCAATGTCCATTACAAGTAAATAACACTAGTCCCAAAAGCATCACAATGCCCCTATATAGTCTCTAAAGTAAATTTCTTAAGCCACTACCGAGCCTTATTCTTGGGACACCCTTGCACTCACTTCTCGACTCTTTATGCCTGAAAATTCTTTGCACAAAATGTGACGGTGTGAGCTTAAAAAGCTCAGTCAATGATAGTAAAAACATCAAGTAATTTGCACCCAATCATGCATAAATCAAAGCAATTAAACATTAGATTTTCAGTCACAACATGTTAACATTTCACCATAACATCACATGCTATTTCAAGAATTAAGAATCAATTTTTCCATGGCATGTAAAATAATCTTTTAACACATAAACATTAAATTATATTGGCACAATCAATCAATTATATTGGCATAATACATCCATGGCAATAAGAAAATATGTGATCATACATCGGATAAATGGATTTTCGAACTCCCACAAATCAAATACAATCCTCCAAATTGAGCGAGCTGAAGCCACACACTCCCTTATAGCACCTCAAATAACTCGATGAGTGGGGACTCAAGCTCAACACTCCCTTATCTACTTTAAACAAATCAATCCACTAAGAACCATATGCTCACAATATCACAAATAATGGTGAGTACTCACAAATCTTATGGCATTCCAACTATATCCAATGGATCCAACATGCAATTTTGCCAATATAATCATACATACAAGGCATAAAATCTGCTGTTTAATCACTTAATTTAGGAGGTTAAAATGCAAGTAAAAGCATGTTGCTAAGCAATTTTAACATCAATAAAATTAAGCACAGAAAATATCATTTTCTCAATATTCATATACCAATTAGAAAACCTTTATCAAATGTTCAATAAATTAGCAATTCATGCTCCAAATATCAATTTATTCCGTGCAATTTATTCATGCTAAAAGCATAATACACAAATTACCAAACTAATTGCCATTTTGCTCTTTTATAAAATAAAACCTATTTTTGCAAATCCAACAATCCAATATGCAATTAAGTCATTAATAACACCAATTAAACCTTTAATTTAACACATAATCAAACCACTTTACAAAATTAACCTTAGTATCACTCACCTCCACACTTTGCTCTTTAAGCGAAAATATGTTCAAACAAGCAAGTTTGAGCTTCAATTTTGATTTGTGTGTTCCTCCTCTTGATGTGGAGTTTCAACAGAGACAAAGTATGCATTACAAACTAACAATAGCAACAAGAAACACAAAATTTGATAAAGTATACAAATCTAAATCATTGTTTAAAACTACCTTACTGATGTTGCACAACTAAGCCAAAATATGGAATTCCTCAACTAAACTCCCTTTTCAACACCTCAAACCACTTCTAATCTTCATTCTTAGTCCAATAACATGTATTTTAAGTGTTAATTTCATCATTTAATCTGTTTCATAATTTTCCAAAAATATCATCCATGTTATTGATCAAATTCAAATTTCTCAAAATTGATCCATAAAACGTGTTTGATCTTTTGGTTTTAAGATTAAAAACCTCTTATTAGACCTATTTTGAGCTTAGACATACATTAATATTTGGATTCCTACTCAAAATTAAAGATCCACCAATGTTGATCCTCAAATTTAAGAAAGAAGAAATTAAAGTTGAAAATCTATTATAATCACTTTAATTAACAAATATTAATTGAAATCAACTTAAAAACAAGTTTAGAGATGATGATTACCTTCAATTGAACTCAAATAATTGATTTAGAAGTTTGAATCAAAATGCTTGAAAAAATTTGGATGACTTTTTGCCCAACTTTGAAAATTATTTCGAGAGATTTTAGAGAGAATTTTGGGAGAGAAAATGTTTAGATCTATTCTCTGATATTTGGTTTATGAAAAATAGTAAAAAAGAGAGAGAAAAAGCTTTCAATTCAGGTGAAAAATGAGTGAAAAGTGAGGCAGTTGAAGAGTTTTTAAAACTGAAAACCCTACCTGATTTTCAAAATTTGGGGAATTTGCCTTTAGGCCACTCACTCTTTTCCCTTGTTTTACAATTTGCTCCTTTCCCTCCAAAATTCTGAAACTATGGTTTATTTGCTGTAAAAACTCTTACACACTTCCCTTGTTTTTCAAATTAGTCCCATTTAATTAATATTTTAAATCACCCAATTAAACCTACATTTTAAATTATTTTTAAATTCCAATTTAACCCAAAATATTTATTTTTACACAAAATTTATTTAAAACCATAAAATTAATTTTTCCAAAAATATTTTTATTTTTTGGAATATTATTTACCAATTTTTAGATGAAATTAAGCTAACTAATTAAGAATATAAATCACTAATTAACCCGATTAATTCCCAATTTTCACTCCGAACCCGGTAAACTTTCCCGAAACTACTAGACCGATTTTTGGGGCCGTACAGAGTCGATCCCTTACAAGTGGTATTAAGATCTAGTTCAATTTTCGTAGATCAGCCCGTTCAGATATGACAGCAGCAAGGTTTGACATTGAAAAGTTCAATGGTGTCACAAATTTCAGTCCGTGGCAAGTTCGGATGATGGCAATTTCAATTCAGACTGGCTTGAAAAAGGTCATTACCGGGAAAAAGCCTGACAGTATGTTTGGTTGGATGGAATTGCTATTCCATTCCTACCTTATTCCGCGCGCGATAGTGATTCATACGTTTGGTTCACCGTTTAGGTGATTCTCTGACTTAGCTATTACGACCATATTCCTCACGCCCGTAATAGGTATTCATTGTGGAGGCTCGAATTGCTATTCAACACACACGCCGAATACATTTTTTTGATTTTGGGACCAAAATAGCTTGCTTTTTCTTCTCCCAAAATTTCGCTCTAGATTTCTTCTAACTTTTTTCCCCAAATCAAGCATCCATCCATCCGCCCTTCATCTTCATCTCCTCAAAGGTACGTTTTCTTTTTTTACTTCAAGCTCCGATTCTATTTCTCTTTCCTCATAACTGCTCCAGATTTCTTGTCTGCGTTTCAAAGTTGAGACCTTTGTTTAGTCTTCTTTTAGCCTGTAGTATGTCAAATTCTCTTTTCTTTTGTTTTTGAATTAGGATTTTTGTGTAAGGCAGCTGGGGTTTTTATTTGACCTTCATCTGTCATCTATTATAATATACTGCATTCCTTCATCTTCATTTTTTTCATGCTGCTCTTCCTTTACCTCTAGCAAACTTCCCAACAATTTCTTGCATTTTTTTCCCACTTCTTTCATTAAATTCCATACTTCAACTTTAAGAATTCTCATAGTTTTTTTTCTCTTTAAACTCGTTTTTCAGCCAAATTATCTTCTGGGTACTTTTTACTATTTGCTGAGCATTGAGCATTCATTATCTTCATTCTCAAGTTTTTCGTTTTGGATTCTTTTTTATACTGGTAAGTTTTTGTTGTTTAGTATTTTTATTACACATACCGGTCTCATTTTTTTCTTTTTTTAATCGGATTATTATATTCATTGAATTCAATCTGGTTTTATTATTTTTATCAAGAAAAATAAGTTTTGGATTTTGATACAATTTTTAGATTACTTCAATAATTTGATTGTTATCCATTTGAGATTTTGTTGTCTTAAATCTTTGTTAGTTTTAATTGATAGCATTGATCCAATACGCTTTGGCAGTTGATTTTTGGTAGATTAATTGAAAGTTAAAAGTCTTGGGATAAAGTTGGATTCGATTATAGAGATTCTTCTCCCATGAGTTCTTGAACTTAAGCTTGTAGCATGTCTTTGTCAATTTTGTTATATACATATTTTTTTCTATTTCCAATTCATGACTTGTCAAAGCTTGTTATTTGTTTGACAGGAAAGTATTGCGGCAGAATTTCAGATCCCTTGGAAGAAGGTTGCAAGCTTCGCCCCATTGTTAGTAGAGGGCAGGTATTATTTCAATTTCTTTGTTTGGTTTTAGGTGCTTTAAAGATTGTATTTTTGATTTCTTTGTTTCTCAGATTCTTAATTTTGTCATTTTTGACTGTGTAAATGTGCTAGTTTCTTCTGATAGTTTCGTGTTATCTTCAACTCCAAGTAGATTTCATCAATTGAATCGCCCTTCATAATCATCTCTATTTATTTGAGTTTGACTGTTTCCTCAGAAAGGAGGAATGAATTAGTAATAGCTGAGGATTCCAGGCTTTGATTAATTTATTTATTTCTACTCTATTGATGAGAAGTTATTTATCCATTTATGGGGTTTTGATTTATAATGTGTAAAATATAAAAAAGTGAAAACTTTTTGCTTAGTTTAACAACTATTTGGCATTGTAAGAAAAAAGGGTATTCTTTGTTTTCTTAGAGATAATGTGAATAAGAGCTGTAAGATGCCTTAGGGATAATGCTAAACCTACCATGGAAAGTGGAACCACAAGACCAAGCCTACTCTGTTACAGTTGATGCCTTTAGGTCTTTTTTCTTTTCCATTCCTACGTTTATAAAATAAAAACCGAAACTAATGTTAGGATTAGGATAAGGATTATGGGTAACCAACTTCGAAGAGTATGCCTAAAAAAAGTCTGAATTTTGAAGGTTTCGAAAGCTATTTAAGCTAAGCTTTAACTGCACCTATTAGATGAACAGATTCCTCTGCTCTTTCTGGTTCATCTTAATATAAAGACCTGCCTCAAAAATTCTATACAATTTTGCTTGTTGGGGGATGTCATTTTCTATGGAAGTACATCAAATTGTGAGGTGAGACATCTTCAATTCTGTAGCCTCATGTAATTCTTATACAATCATCAGATTTAGATGGCAAATTTGATTGAGTACCCAATGTATTGATTGTCAATTTAGGAATGATTTTAATATGGCATATAGGGTTGGCTGTATAATATGCACAATGCAGTTTATTTGATACGCTTTTGTGATGGTAACCAGCTCCTTAAATCCAAATTTGATGGTGTTTAAAGCCCTAATCACAAAAAACAAGACATGGTTGAGGCCTGTGGGTTGCGTACACCACTACATTTTTAATTCCTTGCTTCTGAATTTTTCATGTGTGTGAGTGTTTGTTGGATACGGATACATGAACTATGTATATATTGGAATTTTTTCGGGATAGTTCTGGCAATAAAAAACAAAAAAAGAATCATTTAGGAAGTTTCCAGGTTACTTAGCTTATGACAAATAGCTAAAAATTGTAGGAAAGTATATTTATTTGTTAGCAAACCTAGTGCCTGGTTTAGTGCTGGCTTTATTCCCTTACTAGAAGTCTGTTGCCAAGAGAGGAATAGTATCCTGTCTTTCAGGTTTTGCTGTAAAAAGTTGTTTTAACAGGTTCCTATTGTACTGTAGGGACATTGATGGAGAAGTTAAGTTCATCTCAGTAAACGGGTGAAACAAACTTGGTAAAACCTGCACAAAAATAAATGGATTTTCTCACAATAGAAGGAAATATAAATAAATAAATAAATAACGTGTATTGTAAACGACTGTATGTAGTAAACTTCTGCCTGATCAACCTTTTGTCTCACAGACAAACCAACATTTATATACTCTTCATATCTCATCTACCAAAGGTGTTATTCTAATGTTTGTATTCGTATTGTATGGTTGTTTTCCATGAATAGTTATTGTCTGAGACACAGTAGAACTGCAGTTATGAGATAGTAAAGGATCATGCTTGGTTAGGTTATTGGAGGAAATGGTTTTGAGGGAAAGCTTTATTCCAAGCAGAAAGGAATGTGTAAATCATATGTAAGAACATGAGATGCTTAACATGATTATGTGCAGATTATTATGGGAATTGCAGTCTCTATGTTCTATATCTGCAATCACAGATGAAATGAGTATTTGATCCTCATCATCTGCAGAGCACTATTGTATATAGATTGTAGGGTAGTTTCCAACTTGCAAAATGATAAAATTTTCATGGAAAGTCACATCCAGGCTTTGCTTGAAACTTGGTAGGAAAAGTAACATTATACTGTGGTTGCTGAGTGGTAAACTTTGCCACAACAGTTTACTTGTGAGTTGCTTTCTTTTTCTTTTAATATTTTTTATATAATGACTTATTTGGTCCTTCAACTTTACAAAAAAGTCGTTTTAATCATCCATTTAAATTTTCACTTCTTTTAGCCCTTAAGCTTACATTATTTATCAAATCACTCCGAAATGAATGAAAAAGTTATTGTGTGTTAACTTTGTTGACGTGGGTTAATTTTTAAAAATTAAAAAATACTTTTTGTAATTTTTATTTTTAATGGTTTTAATACATTTTAGTTTTTCTTAAACAATTTTTTAAAATTTTTATATTTTAAAAAATTAATTACTTATTAATCTGAGATCGTGATTCGACAAATAACACAAGTTTAAAAGATAGAAAAAACCAAGGATTTAAATAAAAACTAAAATAATTAAAAAAAAGTTAAATAGCTAAATAAATTATTGTAACTATCTTTTTGTTTTTATCCTTACAAATATAGGGAGGGGATGAATTACATAAATCGCCAATGTATCATAATCTAGTCCAATTTAACTTAAGATACCTTAATTTAATGGTAATGAGTTTAAGTCCCACGTATATAATTAGATTTGTAATATTCGATTTTTATTGTAGTTATTTAGCTTGTAATTTTATTTTATTTTAAAAAAAATTATTGTATATCTAGTTAAAAATAAACAAACAGGTTGCAGACTGATAATGTTGGAAACTTGGGTGATGCTTAATCTTTGCCTAAAAGAAATGTTGTTAATGAGTCTTTTGTTATTATTAATTAATACATATCAACCCCTTAAATGCTAGGTTTTTGGTTTCATTATTGAATTTATAAAAGTAATTTAAAGAAGTTAAAAAAACAATCATATCTTTATAATAGAAAATTAAAGTGGAAGATACTTTTGAAACCAAAGTATCTTATTCTGTCTTTACACTGTATTGTTCTCAACTATCATTAATTACAAGGACCCCTTTATATTAAGATCTAGTTATACCCAACCCATCTCTCATACCTAGAAAAATAGAAGACACTGAAATCCAAAAACACTACACTCTAATAACTATATATACCACAATCAAACCTACTCTTTTTTTTTAATGCAATCAATGATTGTTTTATATTGTCTGATCATCTTCTATCATGCTTCACTTCGATTTTAAGTATCCAACTAATCAATTGCTTTTGTAGATAGTCTTGTTTGAATATGATTAGCCCTTTTCGTTTTGTAATAAGATTCTCTATTATTTTATGCTTTAATTTGTCGATCATGCCTTTCTTCCTTTGGAATAAGTTATTCTAAACATTTTTAACAGGTTGTAATTTCTATTTTGTGCTTATGTATGGTTCATTTTTCTTTGACAGGTTGTTATTACTTCCTCTTCTTATTTGGCTCGTTTAATTGCTTCCTCCACCTAGTGTTGAGCATCTTGTATTCACTGAATCACTATAAGTTCTTTAGAAATTAAATTAAAAGAATTGTTTTACTGTTATTGAAATTAGTATTGAAGAAATGTGACCCTTTTACTATGATTTGAAGATATGTAACACTTTAATATCTTGCAATAATGGCTCGTCTGCCTTTAATAGTACAAAACGAGAGGCGCAAAAGATTTGGTCTTGCTATTACAATATGGTTGCAAATGTGTACAATTGCGATTTGGTTTTTAGTTGCATTGGGTGCCATTCATAGCCTACATACTTATAGACCAAGGATTAGATCCTATATTTTAGATTTTTACGCAAAACAAGATTATGTGAAAAGACTTGTATATGCTAGTGACGAGACGTGTATTGAAAAAGTTAGGATGAATAGAACTACCTTTTTTAAACTATGTGAGATGTTACAAACTTTAGGGGAATTGAAGTCGTCAAGGAACATGTTTGTTGATGAGCAAGTGGCAATGTTTTTACATATCATTTCTCATCACCTTAAAAATCGAGTTATTAAGCATCACTTTAATAGGTCTGGGGAGACCGTTAGCAGATCATTTCACAATGTTTTAAACGCTGTCATACGCTTACAAGATGTGTTATTTAAAAACGCAGAGCCAATTACAGCTAATTCTATAGACCCAAGGTGGAAATGGTTTAAGGTATTAGAGTGAGTTCTATATATAGCTTGTATATAATTTAGTACATTTGGATTTAAATATAGTATTCTAACTCGAGATTTTATACATGTGATATAGAATTGCTTAGGTGCTTTAGATGGAACCCACATCAAGATTAGGGTTCCAACAGTTGATAAACCTAGATATCAAACGCGAAAAGGTGACATAACAACAAATATGTTAGGTGTTTGTACACCTGATATGCAATTTGTTTATGTTCTTCCCTGGTTGGGAAGGTTACATTCTTGACTTTGACGAGTTCTTGAGATGCCATTAGTAGGAGACATGGACTAAAAGTTCCTCATGGTAAAATGCAAAAATTAGAGGAATTTGAATTAATTTTTAAGATCATACTTTTTTGGGAAATTAACCATGACAAATAGTTTCTTTTTATAGGTTGTTATTATCTAGTTGATGCCGGATACACAAATTGTGAGGGATTTATTGCGCCTTTTAGAGGACAAAGATATCATTTGAATGATTGGCGTCAGGGTTACCAGCCAAGTACTCAGGAAGAATTTTTCAATATGAAACATGCTTCAGCACGTAATGTTATTGAAAGATGTTTTGGGTTATTAAAACTTAGATGAGAAATACTTAGGAGTCCATCATTCTATCCTGTAAGGGTGCACAATAGAATTATTATTGCATGTTGTTTGCTCCATAATTTTATTCGAACCTATATGAGTCTTGATCCTATTGAAGAGGAGTTGGGAGAAGGATTACCTAGTAATGTGATAGATGACGATGAACCGA
The DNA here is from genome assembly GCA_025698475.1 of Gossypium anomalum. NCBI lineage: Eukaryota > Viridiplantae > Streptophyta > Magnoliopsida > Malvales > Malvaceae > Gossypium > Gossypium anomalum. The sequence goes on along the minus strand of CM046958.1, from coordinate 26,132,750 downwards.
ATATCATAAATATTCATCCGTCGGATGCGTGGGCTACTTGGAGGATGGAACTAGCCAACCAAATGTTCGATGAATGGCAAGCATCTAGAAATTAGTTAGGTTTAGGGTAAAAATAGTAAATGTTTAAGTTGTTTATGTTATTTCATATATCTAGTTTATGAAACTTTGGTGGTGTTTGAATTTTTTTTTGTATTGTACTAGACTTGTTGAATGATAATTTATTTTCTTTTGATTCATCATGTGTTATAATTTTATAAAGTGTTGACCTTTTGATGCATAATATTGAACTTAATTTTCATTTGTGTTTTTTCTTAAGATAGTTATGTCAGGTTTTTCCCAATCAAGTGTTTCTTCCCAAAGTTCTCGAGGAACCAAAAGGAAATAGGTTCCAGAAGAAGATGCTGCGTTGGTTGCTTGTATGGTCGACTTGAACAATGCTGGAACCTTTAATGCGGATACGGGATTCAAAGCCGGCTATTTAAATGAGTTAGAAAAAATGTTAGAAAAAGTTTTACCCAATGCCATGTTAAAGGCTAAACTTAATCTTGAATCGAGGATTAGGACATTGAAAAGGGATTGGTCAATCGTTTATGACATGCTTAGTGGAAAAAACAATAGCGGCTTTGGTTAGGATGAGCATAGGCAGCTTGTTGTTGCTGAAGATGTAGTGTGGAACTCATATATAAATGTAAGAATTATTTCAAGTCTTTATTATCTTATTTTGACAAAACTTATATCTAATATGAATTTCTCATTTTTATAGAGTCATAAAGAAGTAGCTCAATTCAGACATCGGAGTTTCCCTTATTATGACCAACTTACTGCCATCTATGCAAAAGATCGAGCCACTAGAAAAGATGCTCAAACAACTGCTGATATTATTGAAGAAATAAATGATGAGGATGTAGCTGCTACAAATACTCATGAAGAAAGAAACGATTTTCATGGATCCGAAGCTGATGTTTCTTTGGATGACATGGATCTTTTAGCTGTACAACCGCAACCAACCAGAAACCAAGGTGATTCTACATTTTCAAAGAAGAAAAAAAAGATTTCTGATAAAGTGATTTTTCTACTTCATTTAATGATGCTACCGCTTTATTGGCAAAAAATATACGGACCGATGGCCTTGAAATCAGTAAGAGTATTGCATCCGAAGTGGTAATTCAACAAAAGTCAGAAATGACCATTCAAGAAAGTGCTCTGAAATTATATCCAATATTATGTGAAGTGGAAGGTTTAACTGATGATGAACGCTATTGAGCATTGAGCAAAAATCCAGATCATCCAATGCAAATGCTCATTTTCTTTAGTTTACCTTCTACTGTGCGATTGGAATGGGTCAGAAGATTTCTTGCTGACCATTAAAAATCATAGTTGTGTTGATATTTTGGTAACTTTTTGTGTTTGTAATATTTAGATGGTATAATGACATGATAGAATTTCATTACAATGATGTAACTTTTTGATGTTGTAAAATTTTAAAACATATGGATTATGACATATAAACTAATAAAAATGTGTAACTTTTTGTTAATATATGAATATTATGCTTGGATGTGAAATATAATTCTCAAGTTATTTATTATTTTTTTAGCAATGAGTTATTTATTCTTCTAATATTTAATTATTTTTTATTGTAGAATAATTAAATTATTTGTTTCAGCAATGATATTTTAACACATTAAATATGTATTGCAGTTTAAAAATAATAAAGTAGATTATATATATTTTTATAGTATTATATATTTTGATTTTTTAATTCATATAATAATAATTATATTAAGAATGTTATTAAATTATATTTAATAATAATTATGTTAAAATATGGTTAAACTATTTATTATTTTATTAAATTATTTTCAATAATAATCTTATTAAAATTTAATAACAATAACAATAATCATCTACCTTAAAAAAAATTCTACTAAGGGTATTCTGGTCATTTTAGTTTTTTTTCCTTATGCTATTACAACATCATTCCATTGAACCAAACACAAGAATACTATTACAGTTCTATTCCATTCAATTCAACCAAACAGTTGAATTACTTATTACAGATCTATTCCATTATAGCTCTATTCCATTATAGCTTTATTCCATTACAGCTCTATTCAATTACAACCCTATTCCATTACAGCCAACCAAACGTACTGTGAGAATCTAGATCAGACAGAATGGGAAGAGCTTGATGAAAAACCCCTATTTGCAACGTAGTTGTGCCTCACGAATAGGGTATTGTAGAAGGTATTAATGGAGAAAACCTCATTCGCCTTATGGAAAAGGTTAGAAACTCTTTATACAAATAAGTCTCTGGCTAACTATTTAGTGTTGAAATAACTTCTATTTACGTTTCTCATGAACGAATGTGAGCTTCTTAGAGATCACATTAGTCAATTTGTTACTCTTTTTAATGGTTTCAAAAATGTCGAGGTTAAGATTGAGGATGAAGATTAGAATATGCTATTATTGTACTCATTACCCTATTCATACAAGTTTTTTAGGGAGACCTTGATTTATAGCAGAGACAAACTCTTGTTCAAGGATGTGAAGGGTCCTTTGTTGAGTAAAGAGAAACTCAACAATGAGTTTGGTTCGGATAGTAAGGCAGATAGTCAAGCTTCCATTTTGGTAGCATCAAAGAAGTGAGACAAAAGGTGTCGCTATTGTAAGAAGTTATGTCACGTCAAAGCATATTATTATAAACTGCGAAATAAAAAGGCTGCTGAGAGTAACGAGGAAGATCTAGCTGGTGCTAATTTGGCCAATGAAAGCGGTGATGATTCTTTGTTAGTGTTAATGAGTGATAGCTCCAAGCTTAAGTCTGAGTGGATCATAGATTCGGGATATTCTTTCCACATGTGCCCAACAGAGAATGGTTCTCCACATACAGTTCAGTTGAAGGTGGAGTTGTGTGCATGGGAAACGATTCATCCAGTAAGGTAATTGTAACAGCCCGTTTTCAGCAAAATTGGAACAGTAATTTTGGGACCAGAAATTCAACGTCAAAAAATTTATTTTATTATTATTTTAATGCCTGCAGAATGATAGTAGCATCTTATAAAAAATTTTGTTAATAAATTTTACCGTTTGCATGCTTAATTTGGTAAAAAGGACTAAATCGCGTAAAGTACAAAAGTTGAGTTCTAATAGCTAAAGATATTTAATAGCTATAGAACATTAAAATTAGTAGTGGACAAGTTTGGACATTATTAATGGGATTAAGTAAGATCATAAAAGTAATTTAATAATTAAATAAACAAAATAAGTAAAATAAAACCAAATTACCTTGTCCATCTTCTTCTAGCTGAATTTTTAAGGAAGAAAGTCAGCATTTTTTAGCATCCAAGCATTCGGCCAACACTTCCTAGTGCAGGTAAGTGATTTTTGGTCTCGTTTTTAATGATTTCTATGATTTTAGAGTCGCTGTAGCTTAATCTAGCCAGCCCGCGGATTAGTTTGCAAAACTGTTAAAAGTTTAGGGTTTTACCATGAATGTATGTTAGTTGTTTTTGTTGTTTGATGGGTGAAAATGAATGTTTGATGATAGTTGACCAATTTTTGTAAAGGAGATTTTAATGAATTTGTCAATTTGGTATTAATTTGAAAAATAGAAAATTATTCATGGTAAAATTGTGAAATAAATGAAATGTAGGGCTTGCTAGGTTCCTAAGTAATATTCGGCTATAGTGGGTTGGTATCAAATTGCATGAATTTCATTTTATAAGCTTAGGGACTAAATTGTAATGAATTCAAAATTATTAGGGGCAAAAGTGTAATTTCACTAAAACATGATTTTTTGGATTAAATTGAATAGAATGAAGTTTGAATGAGTTAAATTTGATTATATAGATCAAGAAAAGCAACAAATGGATTTAGATCGGGGAAAAGAAAAAGTGTTACACTAATTGATCGTATTTATTCATTCGTGTTCGAGGTAAGTTCGTACATTTGGGTAGCATTGAATTATGTTCGATTTAAATGCTTTTAAGTTATATTATGGTATTATGACTTTATGGAAACATCCAACGAAGTTTTGGCGACTTTCGGATCCCGTTTGAACGTTAGGAATATATAGGATACAAATGACATGTCTTTAGGGTTACCGTGTTTTGGGTGCTGGTCCTGTACGTTCTATCGGTGGTTGGGTTTTTGACATGTGAAAATGGCCAAAAATGGTGTTTGTTGTGCTTATATCTGGTATATGAATATCATGGCAAATGTGATATTGAAATTGTTCAATTGGTAGTTTGAATGATGAATGAATTCAATAGGTGTTTAGGTAAGTCTAATTGTTGAAATTGAGGTGTCATTTTGGCACATTGGTTGAATGGTTTGTTTCTATAATATTTAAGCTTTAATTTGCATATGTTAGGTGTGTTTTGAATGCTTGATTATAGATGCATTTGGCTTGTGCAAGTGGTAGGAACTTGGGTGAGAAAAATGGCTTGAAAATGACCTATTTTTCATCCACACAAACAAAGACACGGGCATGTGTCTTAGCCGTGTGTGACACATGGCCAGGTGACTCGGTCATGTGTCACCTGTATCTTTCAAAGGGTTACAATTTAGGCTGTTACACGGCCTAGCACACGGTCTGACACACGGGCGTGTGGGGCTATTTCGAAGGGTATACGGCTTGGCACACGGGCGTGTGGCTTGGCTGTGTGACCTAAGTTAGTAAGTTACACGGGCACGGACATAGGCTGGGACAAGACTGTGTGTCCCCATTTCAAATGCCCACATGGCTTGGCCACACGGCTGTGTGACCCATGCAGTTCGAAAAATTTTAACTTTTTTTCAAAAAAATTCATATGTTTCCAATTTAGTCCGGATTCATTTCTAATGTCTTTTTTGGGTCTCGAGGGTTCGAAAAAAGGATCGTATATATAATTTTGGTTGATATTACTATGGTTTATGTTATGGTTTGTTTGTAATAATAAAATAATAGTTATATGATGTTATACTCCTTTAATACTCCGTAGCCCTAATATGGGGATGGATACGGACTAGGGGTGTTACATTTATTGATAACAGAGCTCCGGTTTAGCCGATTCTCATACTAAACATAGCGTATGTGAGTCTAGATATACACGCCATTATATAACCTGTGATAGTGTGATAACTCCTGTCACGTTTGAAATTATGTTTTCATATAGTAATGGATTCCAACTGAGCCTATTCCAATGATGTAGAAAGTAATGTGCAAGCCTCCGTTCACGGAGCAGTGTCGTCTACTTCTAGGCCCGTATCTAAGGGCTGGAGAGGAGAGGCTAAAGAAGCCTTCTTCTAAATGATGAACTAGTGGTTCACTGAGTTTGTTCGAATGAATCCTGCTGGTCAACAACCTCTACCCCCATCTGTTCCCCAACTGGTCCCTATTGTTCCTCAAGGTTTAGAACCTTTATCTGTGAGTAAGCCGCCTATTGATAAAATCCGTAAATATGGGGTTGAAGAATTTAGAGCTACTATTGATAATGATCCTAAGAGAGCTAAGTTCTGGTTAGAGAATATGATTTGAGTTTTTGGTGAGTTATCTTGTTCACTGGCCGAATGTGTTAAATATGTCGTATCTCTACTAAAAAATTCAGCCTATCAATAGTGGAATACGTTAGTTTCTATTGTTTCGAGAGAACAGGTAGACTGGGAATTTTTCCAAACTGAGTTCAAGAAGAAATATATAAGTTAGAGATTTCTCGATCAGAAGTACAAAGAATTTCTTGAGCTTAATTAATGTCGTATGACAATATCCGAATATGAAATAGAATTCGTCAGGTTGAGCAAATATGCCCGAGAATGCATTCTAACCGAAGTTACTATGTGTAAACAGTTTGAAGATGGACTGAACGAGGACATAAAGCTTCTAGTCTAGATTCTAGAGTTGAAAGAATTTTGATAGCACATAAAGCCGAAGAGCTTAGTAAAGAAAAAAGAAAAGTTGATTTTGAAACTAGAGATTCAAGAAAGAGATCAACTGGAAAATTATATCATTCATCGTCAAAAAGATTAAAAGAATACCATAATTGTTCGGCTTCTTGAGTGGGGCATCCTAGCAGAGATCGAGGTAAGCAACATGTGAGTTCTAAATCTCAAGCTACATCAGTAGCGAGTGCTGGCAGTGTTAAAGCCAACAAGCTCGATTGTCAGCAATGTAGGCAACGACACTTTGGTGAATGCCGAATGAAAGATGGTGCCTATTTTAGATGTGGTTCGCAGGAACATTTTATTTGGGATTGTCCTGAATTACCTGAAAAAGACAAGATTCAGACAGTTCGATCGAGTAATATAGCTACAAGAGGGAGACCACCGAGGAACCTTAGAAATATGGATATTAGGCGTAGTGTGACTAAGGAATCTATTGTGAGGTTCGAGGTAGGAGAACCAGCGAGAGCCTATGTGATCCGTGCACGAGAGGAAGCTTCCACTCCAGATGTTATTACTGGTACTTTTTCTATCTTTGAAACTAAAGTTACTACTTTGGTTGATCCTGGATTAATTCATTCGTATGAATGCACGAATCTAGTGTCAAGTAAGAATTTACCTGTTGATTCCACTAAATTCATGGTTAAAGTATTGAACGCCCTAGGTCAGTATGTGTTAGTTGATAAAATCTGCAAGAACTGCCCTTTGATGACTCGAGGTTACAGTTTTCTGGCCAATTTGATGCTATTGCCATTTGATGAATTTGACGTGATTCTAGGTATGGATTGGTTGACTTTGCATGATGCTATTATGGATTATAAACGAAAGCTTATTGTATTAAAATGTCAGAACAGTGAAAAGCTTCAGATAGAATCGGATAGTTTGAGTGTGTTGCTTATGGTTATTTTAGCTATGTTAGCACAGAGACACGTGAGAAAAGGTTGTGATGTGTACCTTGCATATGTACTGGATTCTAAAGTGTCTAAGTTGAAACTTGAAACAGTGCCTGTGGTTTGTGAATATCCCGATGTGTTCCCAGAAGAGTTACCCGGATTATCACCGATCAAAGAGGTCGAATTTGCCATTGAGTTAGTATCGGGAACATCATCAATATCGATAGCTCCATACAGAATAGCTCCTACAGAGTTGAAAGCTCAGTTGTAAGAGTTAACAGATAGAGGTTTCACTCGGCGAAAGAATCTCATCTCATTGAGTATTTAAGACTTGAAAGGTTGCAAAATCAACATCGACTTGAGTGACATTAAGGTGTCTTGTGGGGCTCTTATTTTGTTAAAAGGTAAAAGGACCGATAGTCTTTATATTCTAGAAGGTTCTATAGTGACTTGTGAAACCGAGCATCCCTCGTCCATTACGGAGTCGAAGTCAACTTGTTTGGAGCGGAGGCAACTTGGTTATTAGAGGGAAAAATGTATGACCATTTCGTTGAAAAGAGGTTCTCTTTTGGATGTAGGTTTGGAAAAGTTAAGGCATTGTGTTCGTGAAAATTAGACCCAAGTTAGTTTTGATTTGGCAATGCTCAAGTCGAAGGCTAGACATCTTCTAGCTTCTAAGCACAGATTCGACTTAGTTAATTTCATGCATAGTTCAAGATAGGCCCATGGTGGGCTTTGGCAAAGATGGCGTTGTATAAATTTGTTGAGCATGCCTCATATTTCAATACAATTTGAGAGATAATCTCCCAGTTAAACTCTATTTATTTATTTTAGTCGAACTCTGATTAGTCTAGATTATTTAATTATTATTTGACCTACAAATTTAACCTATAAATAGACTCTTTTATAACTTTAGAAAACACACCCATTAAAAGATTAGAACTCATAACACTTTTGGAGAATTTTGTTTTTACGTTTTGAGGGTTCTTTGTTTCCGGGTTTAGTTTTTATCTTCATCTTTTTTTCACTGTTCATTATTTTGCCATTATAGTAAAATTATCTTTACCCGTGGAGGGGGTTTTCCACGTTAAATTTGTGTGTTCAATTTTTTAATTTCTTTTGCTATTTTTTTACTTGTTCGTTACTTAATTCGGTTGATCCCCAACTGAATACATATAAAATATAATTTTTTTGACAAAAAGACCTAAAAAGGTCAACCTTCAATTATAATCTATTACAATATTATGAATCACCATAGGGTAATCCATACCGAAATTAACTGACCCTCATTAGAAATGGCATAATTACTCATAAAGTCTGCCACCTTATTAAAATTATGATTGAACCAATTTAAAACAACATTATTAAACATATCCATACTTTGAAGACATTCATTAATGCGATAACTCATGATAGTAATATCATCCCTATGCTTCTTAATTCTATTCGCGAGGCTGGCACAGTCTGTTTCGAAGGTGGCTTTTGTAATATTCAGCGATCTTGGAATCTTGAGGCTCTCTTCGAAGGCATATAGCTCAGCCCATTCAACCGACATCTCCTCATCTTTGAAACCATAGCCCCCACCAATAACAAAGCCATCAGAGTCACAAGAATTACCCCAAAACCAGTTTTAGTTTTGGAAATAGTAGCATCAAATTTTATCTTTACAGTACCTCTTAATGGCTTCTCCCACTTCTTTGGAATAGGGGATAACGGTAGCATCGGCTTGTCGACCATACTGTGAATACGAAAATCCTAGCTTAGGGCAATAGCCCTCTCCCAAATGACACGGGCATCTTTTTCCTTACCACGAAAGATGAAGTTGTTTCGGTTGTTCCAGCTATTCCACAACGTAGTAATAAAGTCAGCCGTGGCTTTCTTATCCAATAACCGTATGACCTCCTCAATCCAGTCAATACAGTAGTTGTAGTCACTGTTTAGGAGCTTACCATCAAGACCATGCATGTAAGAATGGCATGGGTTGTAGGGCAATATTTGAGGGTGTGAACTAACATTTCAGTACAGGCACTACATCAAGGGCAGTCCTTGCTAATGTTCTGGTGAATAGAGGTGATCTTAGCATTCACTGGCAGTAGCTCATGTCTTAGCCGCCAGGCGAACACCCAAATTTTTTGAAGGGTTTTCAGCTTCCAAAAGAAATGGTGAAGACCGAGACCCACCTACTTAAGGAAAAGCCAAGAATACATCGATTTTGACATGTAGTAACCATGATAATTTTGGAACCAAACCTTATAGCCCTTCGGTCTATTAAAGATGATAGGCAGGTTAAAGATATGTTCCCCTATGCAGTTACCAAAAATTTCAAGGACTCTATTTTTGTTTCATCTTGTGCAATCATTCATCCAAAGCTCATGTACTCTTCTTTCATGAACATTTGGGCCAGTACTGCATATAGAGTCACTATTTAACCCCTTGTAACCCCAGTTGTCTTTACGTATATCAACACTGTTCCCATCACCTACCTACCAAACGAAGCCGTTTTTGAGAGCCCTAGCATAGCAATACTATTCCAAGTGTAGGATAGTTTGTCCACTCATTTGAGGTAGAAAATCGGGGAAATATTTTGAACTGAGAACTTGATAACATAAAGTATCTTTGATCGTGAGCAACCTCCAGACCTATTTGCCAAGAAGAGCGATGTTAAATAGCTGAAGGTCTTTAAACCCATTCCCTCCCATGCCCTTGGGGAAACAGACTTCATCCCATGCTAGTATACCCCACCCGCAGTTTTTATCTTTACAGGCCCACCACATCCTACAAATTTTTGATTGCATCTCCTCAATGGTGCCCCTAGGAGCAAGAAAATAGAGAGTGCATAAGTTGGTAATGATTAAAGAATCGATTTAATAAAAACTTCTCTACCAACATAGGATAGGAGTCTCTTAGACCAGCTGTTGATCCTTTATGGAAAATGGTTAAGAATGTTATGAAAGGGCAAAAACTTTTTCTTTCCAACATAAAGAGGTAAACTAAGAAAATTATCCAAGTGGTTGACTACTCTCAGGCGAAGTACGTCACCATATAGCTACCTTTGGTTCATGGGGGTATTTGGGCTAAAAACATACCATAGACTTGTTAAGATTTATTTGTTGATCCAAAATATGTTCAAAATCCTTAAGAATCTTCAAAAAAGCATCAACTTCCCCTTTTTTTTCCTAATAAAGAGGAGGGCATCGTCAACAAAAAAAATGATTTATGTGGAAGACATTTTGACTAGCCCAAATACCTCGAATAAGACCGCTATTTTGTGCACTATGAAGTATTCTCGATAAGGCCTCCATGCAAAATAAGAAGAGATAGGGGAGAGGGGCTCCCCTTGTCGAAGACCCTTCTCCGGAACAATGGTCTTCAAAAGTTACGAATTACACAGATCGAACACATTGCATAATTTTATCAACCCAAGCATCGTCAAAGCCAAAATTTTTCATTACTTTTTTGAGGAAATTTCATTCCACACGGTCATACTCCTTGTTCATATCGAGCTTTATGACCAAACCTTTATTCGGGCCATTTTTAGTGCTTTGGAAATAGTGCATCAGCTCATGGGCAATAATAATGTCATCATGGATCATACGGCCTGGGACGAAGGCACTTTGATTCTGACTAATACAAAGAGGAGAGCATTCTTCATCTAGTTTTTCAATGTCTTTGAGATAATTTTATATATCACCCTGCACAAGCTAATAAGACGAAAGTTAGACATGTCCACAGATTCTTTAATTTTAGGGAGGAGTACAATAATCATTTCGTTAATACATGATATGTCTTTGTTTCCATCTAATATTTCATGACAAAGATTAAGAACATCTTTACCCACCACCTCCCAGTTTTCTTTAAAGAAAATATATGAGAGGCCATCAATCCCCGGGGCTTTATGCAGATCCATTTGGTTAAATGCTTCAAGGATCTCCTCATTTGTGAACCGTTTAGCCAACATATCGTTGACATCCTGTGTAACACATTTCTGAATGTAGCTCATATTAATCTCATTATTATAGAGATCACTTGACTTAAACAAATTATGAAAGTAATCCCCGGCCACCTTACAGATATCTTTTGTATCATTCATCCAAATACCATTAGAGTCCTTTAATCTATCAATTTTATTTTCCTTCAATCTGCTGGTAGCCCAAACATGAAAAAAGTGAGTGTTTCTATCCTCTTCTTTGAGACATCTAATCCTAGACCTTTGCGTCCAATACCCTCCTCTTCAGCATAAAGAAGCCCCTACTTAAAACGAGCCTCTTTCAATCTATCGGTGTTAGACATCTCATAAGATCCATCAATGAGCTTATCGGTCTGCGCAGCCAGTTTTTGAATATTTTTAGTCATCTTTCTATACCAATTATGCTGGTAAGGGCCAAGCTCCTTACAAACCATCTCAAATTTTTCCATGATGTTTATATGACTTATGCTCTAAGCTTTTTTAATAATATCTTTGGCCTCCATCTCTTTCGCCCAGCATGCGTCAAATTTGAAGAAGAGTCTCAGATCTTTGAGATCCTCCCTAGGCTTCCGTCACATAGTATCCATCATAACTGCATCGTGGTCTGATTTAGCCTGTCTAATCACGTTTGTCACAATGAAAGGAAAATTAGTAATATCATTGGCAGACATAACAAAATAGTCCAGCCTCTCTTTAACCATGTCATTACCCTCTCGGTTATTAACCTAAGTGAACCAAACCCTATCGATTTTTATGTCAACAAGAGCCAACTCCTCCACAACATCCCTAAACTCATCATGTGAACCCTAGGCTTCCTATGACCCCCTTCTTTTTAAGCATCATCAATGATGCTTGAAGTAACAATTAGTATTTTTCATGTATTTTTTGAAATCCAAATAATTACATTATTATATTATATTGTTAGCAAATCATTTCACAATGTTTTGAATGTTTTCATACACTTACAATATGTGTTATTTAAAAAGCCAGAGCCAATTATAACCAATTCTACAAACCCAAGGTAGAAATAGTTCAAGGCATTAGAGTGGGTTCCATATATAGCTTGTATATAATTCACATGATTTAGATTTAAATATAGTATCCTAATTAGAGATTTTTAAACTATTTTTGTAGAATTGCTTAGGCGCTTTAATGGAACCCACATCAAGATCAGGCTTCCAAAAGTTGATAAACTTAGGCATCAAACACGAAAAGGTGACATAACAAAAAATATGTTAGGTGTTTGTACACTTGATATACAATTTGCTTATGTTCTTCCTAGTTGGGAAGGTTTTGTTGCTAATGGATGAGTTCTTTGAGATGCCATTAATAGGAGACATGGACTAAAAGTTCTTTATTGTAAAGTGCATACTTGAAGGAATTTGAATTAATTTTTAATATCATACTTTTTTTGGGAAAGTTATTCATGATAAATAGTTTTTTTTATAGGCTATTATTATCTAGTTGATGCTGGTTACACAAATTGTGAGGGTTTTCTTGTGCCATTTAGGGGACAAAGATATCATTTTAATGAATGGGGCCAGGGTCACCAACCAAGTACTTCAGAAGAAGTTTTCAATATGAAACACGCTTCAGCGCAAAATGTTATTGAAAGATGCTTTGGTCATTAAAACTTAGATGGTGAATACTTAGGAGTCCATCATTTTATCCTGTAAGGGTGCACAATAAAATCATTATTGCATATTACTTGCTCCATAATTTTATTCGAACCTATATAAGTCTTGTCCTTATTGAAGCGGAGTTGGGAGAAGTGTTACCTAGTAATGTGATAAAGGATGATAAACCAAATATCATAAATATTCATCCATCAGATGCATGGGCTATTTGGAGGATGGCTGTAACCAGTCAAATGTTCTATGAATGATAAGCATCTAGAAATTAGTTAGGTTTATTAAACATAGTAGAAGGTTAATTTGTTTATGTTATTTCATATATCTAGTTTATGAAAGTTTGGTGTTATTTGTATTGTCTTTATGTATTGTATTGTACTTGTTGAAGTACAACTTTAACTTATTTTCTTTTGATTCATCATGTGTTATAATTTTATAAAGTGTCTACCTTTTGAATCATAATATTGAATCTAATTTTAATTTGCATTTTTCTTGAGATAGTTATGTCAGGTTTTTCACAATCAACTGCAACTTCTTTTCAAAATTCTCGAGGAACCAAAAGGAAATGGGTTCTATAAGAACATGCTAGTTGGTTTCCTATATGGTCGACTTGCACAATGTTGGAACTTTTAATGTAGATACAAGATTCAAGGCCGATTACTTAAACGAGTTGGAAAAAATGTTAAAAAAATTACCTCATGCAATGCTAAAGGCTAGACCTAATCTTGAATTGAGGATTGGGACATTCAAAAAGGAATGGGCAATAGTGTACAACATGCTCAGAGGAAAAGACAATAGTGACTTTAGTTGGGACGAGCATATATGGATGATTGTTGCTGAAGATGTTGTATGCAACTTAAATATAAGTGTAAGAATTATTTCCTATCTTTATTATCTTATTTTGTCCAAACTTATATCTAATGTGGATTCATTTTTTATAGAGTTATAAAGAAGCTGGTCCATTCATACATCGCAGTTTCCCTTATTATGACCAACTTACTTGTATATAGCAAAAGATAGAGCCACTGACTGTAAGAGCTCGTTTGTAGTACTGTTGAAAATATTTGTTTCAGGACCATGATTTTGAAAAGCAAGTTAGTATTTGAATACTTATTTAACGTTTACGAGTAATTACTAGTGTCGTATTAAAATTTGGTTAAGAAATTTTAGCATTTAATTTGTTAATTTAGTACAAATGATTAAAAAATAAAAGTTACAAAAGTTGATTTCCATTAGTTAAAAGGGTCAAATAGCTTTGAAAAGGTAAATTAATGGACTTAGATGGTAATTATATCATAAGTATAGTTAGTGGATGATATTGGTTGGTTTTGGTGTAATTTTAATAGTTTTAAAGGTTAATTTTGTAATTAAGTAATTAAAACAAAATAAACTAAAGATGAAAAGAAAAACATCATCTTCAACATTTTATTTCACCTTGAACCGAAACACCATAGCCAAGTGAGGAGCTAGGTTCGACCAAGTTTATTTTTATTGCATGGTATGTATTTTTCCCATTTTTAGTAATTTTTATGTTTCTGAGCTCAAATTAGCTTAATCTAGCTAGCCCGGGAGTCAATTTGTAAAGTTATTAAAAGTTTAGGGACTTTTCATGAATAATTTTTTAGTGTTTGTGAATTTAATTGATAGATTATTAAGCTTGATTGTTAAATAGACATATTTTCTTAATTTATTTTTGATGATTTTAAGGTTAAGGGCCTATTTGAAAAAATAGTAAAATTCAATGGTAAACATATGGAATGGGGGGAATTATGGGTTGTTATGAACCTCTAGGAAATTCGGTTAATAGGGTTTTTCTTTAAAAATGGTGAATTTGCAAGTTTTAGATTTAGGGACTAAATTGCATAAAATTTAAAAAGTCATGGGTAATTTCAAAAACTCACATTAAAATGGGTTATTGGTGGGAATTAGTTGTTTTAAACATTTGAATTGTTTAATTGAATGAAATTATTATTTAGATCAAGAAACAAATCAACCAGACTTAAACCGAGGAAAAGCTAAAGTGTCGGATTAGTTGTCGGCTTTGTTTATACAACCGTTTTTGTCGAGGTAAGTTCGTATAAGTATTAAACTTATTAATTGATGTTTTAATTGTATGTTAATTAATGTTATATTATGTATAATTTAAATTGATAATTGTACGATGTTTTGGATATTGGATGGTTTAATGGTCCCGTTTGAACCTTATGAATACTTAGGATACAAATGAAATGTCATTAGGGATTATATGGTTTCGGGTGTTGGTCCTGGATGTCTTACCGATGGTTGAGGTCTTACATTTGTTGTGGATTCTTCAAAAATCATGTGAGCAACATCGTGTAGCTAACATCCCGACCCACGGCTCGTGTGAACAGACCCATTTCACAGCTCGTGTGAGCATTATGGATATGGTTACAGTTACATGTAAAGGCACACTTCGTGTGAGCATTTCTCGAGTATCCGATATTATTCTATTTTTTTCAATGGGTAATTAAGGTATAAAATGGAAAGGTATATGTATGCATTGGTTTATGTTAATTACCATATGGAATGGAAACTTATGGTATGTGTAATTGGATTGAAAGGGGAACTAATTGAATATGTTATGAATTGTTTGTATATTAAAATTCATTTCATGATATGTGCCATTTTTCATAGGTTGATATATTTTTTAGTATATCTACTAACTATGTGAGGTGTTTGTCACGTGTGAAATGGTATGCGAATTGTGCAAGTATACATGTCGAATCAAGTAATAAAGTGATAAGTGAGATCGTCTCCACAGGGATCAGATTAGGTATAAAAGTGGTCAAGTTATAAAAAAATATGATTAATGTTATGACAAAACCAAGTTAAGTACACAATAGTAAATTAAAGTATTATGGATGTGTGCAAAATGTATATTGACTAATACTGAAAAATACTAGGCAAAGTAAGAGTAAAAATGCAATGCCAATTACGAGAATAGTTACGTAAATAATCTGCGAGTGAATAAATAAATAACTAAGAATGCTATGGCAAAGATATTATGAGAATGGAATAATGGTCTATGATGTGATTTGGAAGGTTGGGATTACTAAGAATCTGCCCTTACTTTCAATAATGCCTCAACAAAATCGTACTCAATCTACTGCTCAGAGGAGACCTAAAGTGACCTGTTTCTTTCGAGAGCTAGATCTCAAGTTACCTAGCCTATGTCTATAGGCCTTAGCACGATACCCTACACTATTTTGTCTTCATTCCATATGAACGTTGCTCTATGTCTAGAGTCTACTACAAGTATATGTCAAGTACTTGCTCATATAATTCAATTACGATCCAACTACTCCAACCTTTTCAAAATTAGATTAGTTTATGGGCATATTACACAGTCTTCTATGTCTAGGGATTGCACGCATACAATTTTAGAAATAAAAAAAATTAAATGAAATAATAAATTAATTCAGATTTGTGCTTCAACCATTAAAGAAAATAAAAGTTTCATCATGCAATCCCAACCCTATGAGATTTAGCTCATGGATTGGCAATTAAAATTCAAGTTCAAAATAACAGCCAACATCATTTCAATCAGATTAATTCACGGGAGAACAGGTTAAGAAATAATGGAAGAACTTAGGAAAATGGTTGTCGCCAAACCTATCCGCAATCCAAAGATATAGTGTCCTATCTTTGAGAGAGAGGCGCCTTGATTTCCTCTTTTCGTCTCCACTCAACCGCTACCCTCTATTGTTGCCTCCGGATCTCTACACCTTTTAGGGTTTCCTCCTTTGGCTTTTTATAAGCTTTTTCCCTAGGGTAAATCCAACTGCCTTTGATATCGTCTCCTCTTTTTAAGTAGATATTTCTAGGACAAGTAGAGTTGGGCTAAAACTATTATGCGTTGAGTGTTGACTCAGTCTTTCTAGAATTGCCACAACATTTGTGTTGGCAAAATGTCCAACCTTTTGCCCCAGAAAACCTTCACTCCTTTATTTCTTTCTCCTCATCCTACACCTACCAAACCACCATACACAACCCTTCCACATGCAATTAAAATATCTAACATGTAAACATAGTCCAAGCTCCTAATGCAATGATAAAATTACTACTAAAATGTCCTAAAATGTCACTAAATGTACTTAAGTACAAGCAACTAGCTAGGTCTAAAGACATGAAATATAACTCTTTTCAAGAGTTATCACACCCCCAAACTTGAGTTATTGCTTGTCTTCAAGAAAAATATGTAGAAATGCATGTATGCAGCAGTATTGCCAGTGCATGTACCCATCAGTCTATTCAAAAACCAATATATACATCAGTTCTCAACCATCTTCTCTTGTTAAAAACCTGTTCGAGTTTCAAAGGTTCAGTTTAGCAAAGGTAGTGCAGAAATTTACTCCCTAAAAACAAGATTTTCTAAGTTTCATGTATGTTCTGGCCATAGTAAATGTCTCATAGTTTACTCAGTTCATTTCTTACCTAAAATCAAGTCACTCTTTTTCTAAGCATACTTGTATAAACCATTTACATTTTTGTTTTTTTATTCATTAAACTAGTATATTAGGGGATTTAGCATGTCACAAAATTATTTGACTTGATAATCACAATGGAGCATACACTGAATTACCCAGTACTCAATAATGTCACAATTTAAATAGATATCACTCTTAAAGCTAAGGTTTTTGACTTGGTAGATGGATGGAGCAAACAACTACCACTTTAGCTACTCAGCCTGTTACTACAGCGGAGTAACCCTAATTTATCTACTTTCTATTACACACTATTACTTAAACTCACCTTTCTAATCAACAACATGATGGAGAAAACAACATGGTGCTAACCTACTTAGCAATTCTAAGCTTTAGAGTGCCTATTGTCCTTTATTTAATAATTCCAAGGCAAAACAACTGAATTTGGCTTCAAAATTCCCTAAGTTCATTAGAAGATACTCATAACAACCCAAAAGAACTAAGTATAGAACATCTCATTTTTAGAAATTAATTTCCAAGCAACCAATCCTAAGATAAATTCACCTAATCCACTGTCACATGTTCTAGGTGTATTGAAGAATCTAAGCTCATCACCGAACATCATAAGTATAGATTGTACTGCTCATAGGCAAATCGTACTTAATAGTTACATTGTACTGGCCAAACAGATTTAACTATACTAAAATGATCATAAATACTAAATATAACATACAGCCTAAATGCACAACATACCTAAAACCTAAGGGATACATTATCCTCAATGCATAACCAGATGTATAAGAGAGCAACCAAAAGAGAAATTTGTACAACAAATGTCATGGCAAAAGAAATGGAATGCAAGATGCATGAAAGAAATAGAAAAACTTAGTTAGCTTGAACTAGCATGGAGATACTTCATTCTGCTCGACAAGTGGATTTTTGAGCGTTGACTTTATACTACCATTTCCTCTTTTTGGGCTTCATTTCTTCCCCTTCCTTGTCAGTTTCTGTTAACTCATTGATCATACGATCAATGTCACGGTCCTGTGCAGTTACGAAAGCTGATGGTAAAGATGGAATAGGGTCTTTCCTTTTTGTGGTTGTAGTGGTGGTAGTGTCATCATTTTCTCCTTCTTCCTCCTTTTCAATACTTAGGGACGTCATCTTTTTAGGTTCTCTAGCAACAGTTTGAATGTGTTCCTTGGCAGCAGGTTGAGTGGGTGCCTCGGTAGCAGGTTGAGTGGGTGCATAGACAGCATCAGGAAATGGGAGCAAAGTGGAACGACGAAAATGTGCAAGTGTACACAATCGTAACAAGTAATAAAGTGACAAGTAAATGTCGAGTTATCGTACCCACAAGGACTATTAAAAGAATTATTTATGAATGCAATTTAAAACACTTTGGTGAAGAAAAATATTTTGTTTGAAGAGAGTGATCTGAAAACTAAGAAATTAAATAGTTAAAATAAATAAAAAGTTCTCAAGGCATGATTTCAAAATAATATTTAATCAAGATGACATAATTGTGTTGGATTAAATACATTTCTTTCACTTAGAATTATTAAACTCATGTTTATATTGTTATGAATAATTTCACCGCAACCTGGTAATTTGCTAACTTATGAACATGCTCACATACCAAAATCCATTCATCTCTCGACATATCCCTATGTCAATTCAATCGACTAAACAGATTCTAATAAGCAAACATGTTATTGCACATACATACTCATTAAACTGAACTAATCTCTTGCGTATCCCTATGTCAATTCAAATGATTAATTAAATCTAATAAGCATATAAAAGACTATGTGAGGTAACAAGGTATTCCTACCTTGAAACAGTTTAATCACAATAATCTTGTAAGTTATACAAGGCAATAATATCGCCAGATACATTGCTAATTTAACCTTCAGCTACCTTAGAAGAATAAACATGCACTAATTAAGTACTGTGTCAATTAATTACAATTTCAATCTGTTTAAATAATTAATTCATTAGTTACCTTACAGTCGTAACGCAAGGATAACTTAGGCATGGTTTTACTTAATCAAGCATCTTACCGAGGCCTATAACAATATAAACACGATTTTAACAATTTAAGAAGATGAAATGAAATCAACCTAACACAAATTAAATTTAAGCTAAGCTAATTAAATTAA
Source organism: Gossypium anomalum (assembly GCA_025698475.1). Lineage (NCBI taxonomy): Eukaryota > Viridiplantae > Streptophyta > Magnoliopsida > Malvales > Malvaceae > Gossypium > Gossypium anomalum. The sequence continues at coordinate 26,113,730 of CM046958.1, read as the reverse complement.
CCATTCCAACAACATAAATATTCATAGATATGCTCATCATAGCAACAACAAAAATTAAAGAGATAGGGAACAAGAATCAAATCCGGTGTTTTTCCGTGGCTTGACTAGGTTGCTCCGTTCTTCCTTCTTGTTGTCCTCACCGATCAAGGCTTCTATCAACACTAAATTGCTGCTCCAAAATGGCTGAAGAACACCCCTTTTCCAAGGGAATAAATCGGCACAAGAGCAAGGGAATGGAAATGGGAAAATGAGAGGAGAAAGTGAGAGAGGAGAGAAGAGTTGTGAAACGAATGAGGGATGAATGAGATGCTTTGAATGATCAGCCAAGGGGGGCTTTTATAGCTGAATGTGGCAGCTGAAATATGCTAAAAATAGCAGCCAAATAGCCACCCCTTGGTCGGCCATCTATGTGGCAAAGTTGATGGCTTCAACTTTGCTAAATTTGGCTTGGGGCAAATCCATAGAACCACCAATTGTGGAGGGGTTTGAATGCAACTTTGACAAGTCTTCAAGGGCTTCCTTGAAAGCTTAATTAATCATCTATTAAGCTGATTTGGGTCAACATATGGACGGTTTTGGGCTGCCCAATTCTTGGCTGGTTCAGTTCAACTAGACCACTTTTTTCATAATTAATTAATAGTAATTTATTTAGCCCAAATTAAATTGGGTATAAATTAAAATTAATTATATTATGAATTAATACACATAATTGGACAGTCTATTTTCCTTGATACTTCAAATTGCTTCTCGGTTTTGTGCTTCAAGCAGTGTCTGCCGAGCCATTTTTCGCCCTTTGCGCAATTTTGTCAAAAATAACCAAAAATAATCAAAATTAATTAATAAATTAACTAAAATTCATCATGTTCATATTTTAAGTAAAATTTAATTATTTTATGAAAATTAATTATTTTATGACACGAATTTAATCGAAATGGTATGATTTTAAGTTAAAAAGGGCATGTAAAAATGCGTAAATTTCTGCGTTTCCACAAAGTAACAGGGAAGATAGAAATTCTGGCATTGGTTTTGTAAAATTCTTTTGAAGGATCTCCTAAGAGCCAAATCCCTATTCATCACACAAGCCTAATATTTAGCTTGCTCCTACTGAGCCTGGCCCATCTCTTCAGCCAAGTGAAACTGTTGTATTTTAGAAAGGGACATTCTCTGCTCTAACTTCTTCAAGGAGTGCATTATTTGTTGTCTAAGAGAGCTACTAGAAACTAGAGGTGTAACACCCCTCGCCTGCATCCGATGCCAGGACGGGGTTCGAGGTGCTACCTGACTTTTACTAACACTTTTATACTAAACAGGGCTATTAAATCTCAAACAATTAAAAACTTTTCTTTTCACATGCAATCTATCCCTTATGCGGGCTTACGAGGCCCAAAACATACATTCGGGGTGGTTCGGGACCCAACCGAGAACTCATGAAAAACTTAGAAAATCTCTTGAATCAAGGCTCCACACGCCCGTGTGGGTATAGAGCACACGCCCGTGTGCTAGGGACACGCCCGTGTCCAAAAACCTGGACATTCTGCTAAAACCACACTGCCAAGGCACACGCCCGTGTCCTATGACCGTGTCCTTCACACGGCTAAGACACATGGCCGTGACTCTTACCCGTGTACTACTACCATGCATACTGACTAGAAAAACTTAAATGCAGGGGACACACGGCTGGACAACACGCCCGTGTGTCTACCCGTGTAGACAAATACAAGGCTATTTTCCAAGCCATTTTGTCACCCTCACAATACATGCACGCATACTTATACAATAGCATATAACATGGAAAAACTAGGCACTTAAACATTCCTAAACAATCCTAACATGACATGACCATGGTAATTTCACATGCAACCATTACCATAGGTTTTACTTTCATCTTTACCACATTAATGCTATAGCTATCAACATGTCATCAAACCTCATGTCCATCACTAAGCATGCATAATCATATCCACAAACCATTTATGAGGCTTTATTAATTATTTACCAATCACTTAATCATGCATAAGGTACTAACTCATCAATGAATCTCATTTCAATCTCTAGGCATACTGTAAGCCACATCGTAAGAGATAATAACACACATGCATAAGACTAATCATATAGGCCCATAACGTCATTAGCCGATATAGGCCAATTTACATGGCTACAACACTTTATCAATACAAGCCGACAACTTTAGCTAAATCATAATATCACATACTCAACATTAAAACCCTATACATGCCATAGACTCGAACCACTAGGATTTACTTACGCCAATAGCGTTAACTCGACAGTGTGATAATATCTCTGACGGCCTCCAACCCGAGCTAACTTGGCAACCCTAGGAAACATGGGAAAGAAAGGGGAGTAAGCTTTACGCTTAGTAAGTGCATATGAAAACAAGAAGTAACTCATTAACATGTTTTATCAATGTTTACAACATATTCTCAAGTTCACGACAAGCTGTCTTCCTGAGCAGCAGTCACTAAATTATTTATATCTGGAGCTACGAAACTCCAAATTAAGTTCCGTTAATTTTCCCTGAAACTAGACTCGTGTATATTTCTACCATAAAATTTTTATAATTTTTAGCTTAGCCAATTAGTACAGTTTATTCTTCAAAGTTACCCCTAATTCACTATCTGACAGTTTCAATCCTTCTGTACTAAAGTTCAATTATCTCATAGCACAAGACTCGAATAATGTTCTCGTCTATTTCTCTTGAAACTAGACTCATTGAGGATTCTAATAATATAAATCATAACTCATAATAATTTTTGTGCAATTTATAATAATTTTCTCAAATCAGAATAGGGGATCTCGAAGTCATTCTGACTCTGTCCCACGCAAGTTCAAATATCTCATTATAGGAAATTCTTTGGCTTACACGGTTTCTTTTATAAGAAACTAAACTCGTTAAGATTTAATTCCATATTTTATTCAGCTTTTAACTCATTTTCCACTATTTTTAATGTATTTTCAAAGTTACACTACTGCAGTAACTCAAATCTGTCAAGGCTAAGTTACTCATTCATGATCATTGTTCACAAAATTAATACAACATCATTTCATCCATCATAGTAAGAACACATATTTATGCATCATAGATATTTCACATACCAAGACATTCTCATAGGCTTAGTGTACGTACCTGCACAACTCGTAACATAACTTAAGTGCATACTCACCAATGACTTACCTCATTGGGACCATCATAACTCTTTATTCGGATTACCCGTTGAACACTTGGAATACTAATTGGATACTCGGAAAAACCTTTGCACATAAGTGCCTCAATTGTAGCTAAAGCTACCTCATATCTCATGACATTTCAATGCTCACTCTCGAGCTAGTCATCTAGACTCATAATTCCTAGTGACATGTCACTTGTATCCTATTTTATTCCTAAGGTTCAAACGGGATTCTTCCTCGTCTATCAAGGCTTTGTCTTATCATATTTCTATTAATCACATACACATTAATATTTGTACAATTCATGTAATGATAACATTTAAAATACATGTATAGCATGTTATTGTTTACATACGAACTTACCTCGATACCACAAAGGTGAAAAAGACATAATCGTCCATAAATTGATTTTCCCCGTTCTAGGCCGAAATCGCATTTTTCAACATCTAAAACATCACATTTAGCTTATTAAAACAATGTAATAATCAAATTAGTCCATTGACACACTTGGGCAATTTTTACAATTTTGCCCCTATAGTTTACCAAAATTACCAAATTGCCCCTACGCTCGTAAAATAATTTTTATCACATTTCTTTACTCCTTAAGCCTAGATGAACCATTTTCATAACTATAGAAACTCATAATTTCAACTATTTCACACATTTACAACTTGTTTTACAACTTTGCAAAATACCTCATTTTAGGTGTTTTCATGCAAACTTCTTTCATAAAAGTTGTTTATAACACTACCAAGACTCATAATCTTCCATAAAAACACAAAAAACAACACATTTTCTCTCATGGAAAAACCCTAGACTCTTCATCATTTTGCACAATAGTCCCCTCATTAGAAAGCTTATGCTTTAGGGGTTACAAAAATGTAAAAATCTTCAAGAAAAAGCATTAAAATCACTTACTATAAAAGGAGTTTCTTTGCTGAAAGTTTCCAGCTTCTAAACCCTCTCTTTGCTGCCATTTTCGATGGACAGAAGATGGAGAAAATATGATATCTTTCTTTTCTTTATTTATTCTATTTTTAGTCACTTTAGTCACCTAAAAGCCACAAATTTTGACTTTTTTGACCATCTTGTCTCCCTTGGCCGGCCATCACACTTTCAGTGGCCTAATTTCACTTTTAAGACCCCCAATTTAAGATACAAAGGAATTTAGCAACTTTAGGCATCAAAAGACAACTTTTACCTTTTACGCGATTTAGTCCTTTTTCGAAATTGGACTAGAAATCGCTAAAATTAACTTATCAAAATTTACATGCACTTATAAAATTATATTATAACACATAAAATAACATTGAAATAATTTTCTTCGGCCTCAGAATAGTGGTTCCAAACCCACTGTTTCGACTAGGCCCAAAATCAGGCTGTTACAAGAGGTGCTGTCGTGAGAGTATATGGAATAGAGGAAGTGGTGGCGTGACTATGTTAAGTTGCCCTGGTAGCATCAGTGCCTTGGATCTTGGCAAAGATGGTCCTGGGCAAACCACCCTTGTTAGGGGTGATATCCTCAATCTCATTGAGAGGGACTCGGGCAGTTCAACATAGATCAGTAATAAGTGAGTGGAAGTTTAAGCTACCAATGTTCTTCTAAGCACACCGATGAAATTCCTAAAAAATGATCCTTCCGACATTAATTCTTCTCCCTTTTTATGATGGAGTATAGTAAAAGCATTATCTCTGTCGAGACCATTTTTAAAATCGAGTTTTTGAGAATGGAAATTGACTTAAAAAAATGAAAAATGGAAACGGGAGTCGCCACCAATCTTTTTAGGTGTGATTGAGTCACCTTTAAAACATTTTTGTTTTAAAATCATCGGTTTTGGCCTACGAAATCAAAAGAACGGGTTCAGGAGTTGGTTACGCACGAGGAAGGGTTAGCACCCTCGTAGCGCCCAAAAATTGGTACCAAATTGATTATCAAATGTCTTTAAGGTAGGAATTAGGAATTTTAAGATGCAATCCTCTTTTAAAATATTTTTGATTTTGAAAATTGGAGCTCACTCTTATCAAGATATTGACACTGAGTTAGCCCTTTGGAAATCCCTATCTCGAAACAACAAAACGCCACATCCAGTAAGTTAGGACATATTGTTTTGAAATTCCAAGACAGTTGCTTACATTTTGAAAACCTTTAAAAAACTTAGAAGGGTACTTGATTATTCGAACTCAACGAGAAAAGTCGTAACCCAATAAGTTAGGGCACTACTTTCTCGAAATTTCCAAACATCAAGCATTGCCTTTATATTTTTTTGAAAACTTTGGAGCCTTTTGTTTAAAAAAATGATGAGTGGGGAATTATATTACATTATAAATCATACATAGTAACATATTATTGTAGTAGGTAAATAATACATGTATTTAAACAAAGTAATGGTAATAATATATAAAAAAAAACGTGCATTAGATACATACATATAAAAATAATATATATATAACAAATATTAACAATATGCATACAAAGATATTTATAGCATGTATTGAGAAAGAATAAACATACAAACATGCAAAGTAATAATTAAATAATGCATGATATACAAGAAAGAGTAATACGATATCAATGTACATATTCATGAAATATAATATCCAATAATAAATATAAAATAACATATGATATATGCAATATATAAAAATGAAATGAGTTATTGTTAACAGAATATACATATAACACAAATAAAAACATAATATTTAATAATAATCTTAAAATAGTATTTGCTATGCAATGTGTGAGATATAATAACAAAATATTTGTAAAAGAATGATAATAATATATAAAATATATTGGGTAAGGAAATATAAAATAAATCATGTAAAAGAATTTATAAAATAACACATAATATAAAAATATTGTTCTAAAATAAAATAATACATAATAAATAAATAATTAATAGTTTAATATGTATAATATGAAATATAAATATAATTCGATTTACGAATTTTAAAATTTAAGTAATATAATGAATAATATAAACATAAGTAATATAATGGATAATATATATAAAAAATGAAAATAATAAATAATACAAAAAATAATAAATGTTATATAATAAAATATAATTTAAATATATAGGAAATAAGAAATATAATAGATACAATAGAAAATAATAAAAGTATATATGTAAGAACAATATATATAAATAATTAATAAGTATATAAGTAAAGTATAATAATGTAAAATTATAATAATAATTTGTAAAAAGTGATATATAATAAATAACAACAAAATATAAAAAATAATAAAATATAAAAATAAGATTTTTTTAAAAAAAAGGGTTTTATATATAATAATAATAGAAATGAATATGTAGGGTTAAATCCAGAATTCAGCAAAATTATAGGGGTGAATTTAAAAATAAAACTGAATTAAGGCCTCGATTAGAACAAGCATAAAACAAAAGGGGCTTATTGGGCAAATTGCCCTATTCCCAAAACGACTACGCTTTAATCTTGGACTTCCAACAGTTACTGTAGGGACTAAATTAAAATTAGAACAAAATATCAGGGCTGAATCATAAATAAAATAAAATAAATTGTAAACAAAAAAAGGTAAAGGGACTAATTAGGGAATTAACCCAATCCTCAAAAACACGCGGATCCTCCCCGGGTAATCGGGTCAACACGCGGATCCTGGGGGTCTAAAACGTTGTCGTTTTATCAAGGCTATATAAGCCAATTTCTTAGTTTTGAAATCATTTAGAAACCCAGTTTCTAAAAAAACACAAAAAAAATCCTCTGAAAAGGATCCTTGGTCCTCTGAGCTCCGGCATTTGGCTAATCAGCTCTGGTCATCAGACCTTCGCGCTCAGATCCACGCGCCGCCACCTACTCCGCCACACAAGACGGTCGGAACCTGAAAAGTTTCGCTTTTCAGGGTGATTTTCAAGGTATTCTCTCCCTCTGTCTGTTTAATATATTATATGCATGAACTTATGATCAAGAGAATGATACAGAAATAAAAATATGTCACCTTTGTTTCCTGTAAAAAAATCTCTGGTGTATTATTGCAAAAAAGATTTTGTGTACAATATTTTTGGTATATCTCTCTGGTCTCCTCCTTTTTTTACAGATTAAAAAGAAGGATTTATAGCCTCGATAAACCACTACAAGTGTTGGAAAGAAATCTCCGATTTCTTTCCGTATTCGCTTTGCATGTCTGCTGTGATTTTCTTTCCTTTTCTTGCAGGCAAATCGCGATTATTTCGTTCGAGCACCAATAACTGCGTGCTGATGGGGCCAGTGCTGGATTGTAGAGCATGATAATTTTGGCGTGATTCGCGCGCCGATGGTGGCGCAATGCATGGTGGCGAAGTTGAGGAGTCACGGTGCACTGATGAAGGCGACGATTGGGCCATTGGACTTGAAAAGTCATGACTTTTGGAACCTCGAAGCATCTAGAATCCCCTTTGCGGCGTCTAACTCTCGTGAAACCCTAGGGTTTCTCGCATTCATCGCTTTGGGCCTTTTGGGCCCCGTGTATCCTTGGGTCAAGGATATTGGATCGTCAAGTATAGATGGGTCTAAGTGTTTAAATCTGGGCTTGGGTGTAATAGGTTGCCCGGTCTGAAACTTTAAATGTTTGGGCCGCAACTGTTTGGGCTCATCAGGCTTTGAAGCCTGTTTATTGTAAATGGACTGTATAAATAAACATTTATTTACTATTATTTTTTCAATTTTATAGCCCGGGAAAATTTTGGTGATTACAATCTCTTTTGAAATAGTTGTATTGTGCATGGATAGCATAAGTCATCTTCTTAGAAAATAATACCGTATTTTCCCAATAGGCTTTAATAAAGCCCTCTCACTAATATAACACTCCTAAATAAAAACAGTCCATCGTGTTCCTTCGGTACATAAATCCTCCAATACCTTAGTTAAACCCTCAGTAGTGATATTTTTAACAAACGGCGTGTGTTCATCTTGAACACCTGTAAGACCAAACTGTGCATTAATATGGTCTTCATCAAAGGGAATGGAACTGCCCTTTACGTAGATAAAAGGGGAATCTGGAGAATTGACATGGGAATAGAATTGTCAAACACTTTTCCCTAAAACATCCTCGGGGTGCAAGTAGAAAATATTCTGCCCATGCTTTTCTACTATGGAGGACACAAATTCATCGTATCCCATGTATGGTTCATCTTTAACCAAGAACCCTTACTCAAAATAGAAAGGGCGCTTCATGATGTTGCTATTTTATCTCGTGGCTGTGACACTATTAAAGAATGTATTTGGCTGAGTAGCACCAGCCCCTGATGGTTCAACAGTTTTGGAGGTAGTTTTGATGCAAGCCATTGAAGAAGAATGGAAGAAATCTTGGAGAATGTAGTGGAAGAAAAGATAAGAGAGATTAAAAAGAAAGAGTAATAAAAATGAAGACTTTAGGAGGAGCTTAAGAGACGTGAGCAGTTGAGGAGAGGGAAATAAGGGAGATAGTGAAAACAGTTTAGCAAAAATGAAACGTGCTAGGGAAGTTGCGTGATGTGGAGGAGGAAGAAGGAAATTAAGAGGGTTTGGGGGGGATGTGAAGTGCCCTAATCCTTAAACAAAAAATTTAACTTACCTTCCACGGGATTGCCAAGTAATAGAATTGGCCCAACTAAAAAAACACATCTCTCCCTTGGACTTATCCATCTAGCCAACCCCACATTATCCATTTACCCAGTTTGTCGAAGTGCTATGGCAAACTCCTCTTACTGTCACAACTGCTCAATTCACATTCTTTAGACTGTCTCTAAAAATCATAAAAAAATGAAAATAAAACAAAAATGGAAACAATATTAAATAAGTACTAGAAATAAAATAAAAGTAAAACAAAGAAATAATAAAATAAATTATTAGCTCAAACATCTCAGAGGTTAATGGAATGCTTGTAACACCTTTTACCTGTACTCAACGCCGGAACAGGGTACGAGGCATTACTGTACTTGAACGCAAACAAACACACAAAACCGGACCATACAATTTTGTTCCAATTAAAGTCATTCAAGCATATACTTAACATCCCTTATACGGGCTACGAGGTCCAAAACATGCATCGAAAAAGATTTGGGACTAAACCGGAAACTTCCGGAACTTCTACAACACTTAGAAAAATTTTCATGTTTTGGAGAGTCACACGCCCGTGTTGCTTGGGAAATGCCCGTGTCCTCAGCTCGTGTAACTCTCTGACTATGTCGTCATCAGCCAATTAAGGTTATACGGCCAAGGCACACGCCCGTATTCTTAGGCTGTATGGCAAATTAAATTCCAAAATCAGGTGTAGACTTCACACGGCCTGGGCACACACCCGTGTGCTGAGGCTATGTATCTCACACGGCCGAGACACACGGTCGTGTCTCTGCCCATGTGTTTACTACTAGGCATTCTGTAGCATTAAGTAGGGTGCAGGGGACACACGGCCGGATCACACGCCCATGGGCCAAACCGTGTGTCACACACAGTCTAGACACATGCCCGTGTGTCTACCCGTGTGAGCAACTTTAAGGCTATTTTCCAAGCCAATTGTCACTTTTGTTTATATAAATACATATATGGCTTCAATGATAACTTAACACTCATAAAAATAGCTTATACATGACAACATCTCCTCAGATTATACTTGTTTAAGACTCCCTATTATGACAATCAAATCTTACCATCACATATACAAATAAGCAGTATTTCCTAAACTTGCATGCATGCATTTCCATACCATCTTATACACACATATTATTAATCAACATTCCATCATCCATAACCATAGGCCATGTCATAATGAAATTGGCATATACATACATAGATGAATAGGTTTACAACCCCATAAGTATTATGAGTCAAATCTCATGGCCATACACAAAATAAATCAACTATCATTATAAGCCAACACATTTGGCTAGACCAATATGACATATAACAAAAAGACTATACATGCCATACTCAAAATGTTGAGATTAACTATACCCAAATAATCCTATCGATAGTGTGAACGTGCCTCCAACATACTTTGATCCCCCAGCTAGCTTGAGAATACTATAAGAAAATGAAAAAGAGAGGAGGTAAGCATAAAGCTTAGTAAGCTTGCATGTAATTAATAAGCAATAAGAATATGCATTTTCATACACATAAATAACATAACTTGCCTTATCTCAATCTCAATAACCATTGTATTCATACCCTACCTCATATAATTTACATAATATTCAATAGAACTCAAGATCATAATTTCTTTATTCACCTCTTACCAAAGTTTTATCATTTCGTAATCTCAATAACTACTAACTTGGCGTACATACCTGTACTCTTTCAACATGATCATACCTCGTCATTTCTTTGAAAAATCCTTTGACTACCAGTTGAACCACTTGGAATACTAGGGGCACTCGGAATTACCATACACAATAAGATGCCAATGCCATGTCCCAGACATGGTCTTACATGAGATCTCACATCGATGCCATATCCCAGATATGGTCTTATACGAATTCTCATTTCGACGCCATGTCCCCGACGTGGTCTTACACAAAATCTCATATCAACACCATATCCCATATATGTTCTTGCATGATAACTCCTATTGATGCTGATGCCACATCCCAGATATGGTCTTATACGGGATCCCATCATCCCAAATGTCTTAATTTGTATATCCTAAGTATTCCTAAGGTTCAACCAGATTTTGTCACCTCAAATCTTTATCGAACAACATCAATAGTACTCACGAAGACAAATATACAATTCTTACAACATCAATTACTAAATTCATAATAAAAAGTTGTATCAATCACACACAAACTTACCTTAGTACAAAATATGGGCAACTAATTCGATCTAGTCCAAGATCTTGCTCTTTTCCTGGTCTAGGCCTAGACTCTGTTTTTCTTGATCTATAATAGAAAATTTCACTTGTTTAATTACCACATTATTCAAACCAGCCCATAAATCATATTTTGCAAAAATTATAATTTTGACCCTAAACTTTTACATAATTACAGTTTAGCCCCTAGGCTTGTAAAATGAAATGCGGCCAATTTCTTTGTTACCTAAGCATAGTCAATTAATACTCCCTCTAATAAAAACCCGTATTTTTCATCAAAAGACATTTTTAACACTTATTTTTACAAGTTTTACAAACAAGTCATTTTAGGTGTTTTCACGAAAAATAGCTTAGAAAAAGATGTTTATCTATCACTAAACTTCCATATTCCTCTATTAATCATCAAAATGCATGCATGACACACGTGGGTAAATTTTTGAACATAAACCCTAGCTCAAAATAATGGTAGAAATAGCTATATTATGCTTCAAGGATATCAAAAACATCTAAAACTATCACCAAAATGACTTACATGTAGAGGGTTTATTATGCTGAAAATTTCAAGCTTCCATGGGGTTTTTCTCCTTGAATTTTCGATGGAAAAAGATGGAGAAGAAGATGACCATTTTATTTTTATTTTTTTAGTTTTTGCTTTTGTCATCAAATACCAACCCATACCCAATTTTTGACTTTTTGACTTTTCATTTATTACACTTCATGTACAGCCATACACATATATAATGGCCTAATTACTCATTAAGTACTACAAATTTTAAGTTCTATAGCTATTTAACACCTTTAGCTAAAGGAACACAACTTTCACATTTTACGCGATTTGGTCTTTTTTCACAAATTAAGCATTCAAACGATAAAGTTTCTTAACAATATTTTTACACAATCCTATTATCATGCTGTAGACCTCAAAATAGTACTAAAATAAATTTTATGACCTCAAATTTGTGGTCCCAAAACCACTGTTCCAACTAGGCCCAAAATCGGGATGTTATAACTCTCCGCCCCTTAAGGATTTTCGTCCCCGAAAATCTTACCGGTAAAGAGGTTTGGGTATTGTGCTCTCATGGTTTCCTTAGGTTCCCATGTAGTCTCTTCAACCCTTTGCCTTTGCCACAAGAATTTCGTGAGGGCTATACTCTTATTTCTCAATTGCTTAACTTCTCGAGCTAAAATCTTAACCGGTTCCTCACCATAAGTCATATTTGGTCATATCTCAACCTCTGTCGGTGTAATCACATGTGAAGGGTCTGATCGGTATCGACACAACATAGATACATGGAACACATCATGGATTTTTTCCAATTCAGATGGCAAAGTCAACTGATATGCTGCCGGCCCTATCCTTTCGGTGATCTCGTACAACCCAATAAAACGCGGACTCAACTTACCTTTCCGACCAAATTTGAGAACTTTCTTCCACGGGGACACTTTTAGAAATATCTTATCGCCGACTTGAAGCTCAATTTCTCTTCATTTAAAATCTGCATAGGATTTCTATCTATCTGAAGCTGCTTTCAAGCAATCTCGAATCACCTTTACTTTCTCTACTATTTCTTTAACTAAGTCGACCCCATGAGTCCGATTCTCTCTGAGTTCAGTCCAATATAATGGTGTTCAGCACTTACGCCTATATAATGTCTCATAATGCGCCATTTTCAAGCTTGACTGAAAGCTATTATTATAGGTAAATTCCACCAACGGTAAGTACTTTTCCCAACTGCATTGAAATTCAAGAACACAACACCGGAGCATGTCTTCAAGTATCTGTATTACTCTCTCTGACTGACCATTGGTTTGGGAATGGAAAGCGGTACTAAAATTCAACTTTGTACCTAAAGCTTCTTGTAGCTTTTTCCAGAACCGCGATGAATCTTGGATCCCTATTCAAAATAATCAACAAATGTACTCCATGAAGTCTCACAATTTCCAAAACATACAACTCGACTAGCTTATCGAGTGAGTAGTCGATATGTACTGGAATAAAGTGAGCTAATTTCGTTAATCGATCAACTACAACCCATATAGTATCTTTCTTTCTTGGTGGCAATGGCAATCCCATCGCAAAATCCATAGTAATCTGGTCTCATTTCCACTTGGGAATCAACACGAGCTGGAGTAAACCTAAAGGTACTTGGTGTTCGACTTTTACTTGCTGACAAATTGAGCATTTCGAAACAAACTCTGAGATGTCTCTTTTCATACCCGGCCACCAATATAATCTATTCAAGTCATTATACATCTTGGTACTACCCAGATGAATTGACATGCAGCTAATATGTGCCTTGTGAAGAATTTTCCCAATAAGCTTGTCATCTCTAGGTACACAGATCCTATCTTGGAACATCAAACAACCTTCGAAACCAATCTGAAAATCTGATTCAACACCCGACTCACATTGAGCTCTCTTGGTTTGTAAATCACTATCGCTTTTCTGAGCCTTATAGATCTTTTAGAGAAACGTCGATCTAGCTCTCAACTCCGCTAGCATTGAACCATCATCAGACACAATCAACTGAGCATTCATATCTCTCAAGGAAAATAAGGATTTCCTACTTAAGGCATCAGCGACTACGTTTGCCTTGCCCGGGTGATAGTCAATCACCAACTCATAATCTTTTATCAACTCTAGCCACCTCCGTTGTCACAAATTTAGATCCTATTGAGTCATCAAGTACTTTAGACTCTTGTGATAGGTGAATCCCCGACACTTCTCACCATACAAGTGATGTCTCCAAATCTTTAACGCAAACACAAAGGCGGCTAGCTCTAAATCATGCGTCGGATAATTTTTCTCGTGTGGTTTCAATTACCTCGAAGCATAGGCTATCACTTTGCCTTATTGCATAAGTACACAGCCCGATCCATTTAAGGATGCATCACTATAAACCACAAATTTTTTTTCGGGCATGGGTTGCATCAATACTAGAGCCTCAGTCAATAATGCCTTTAATTTCTCAAAACTCTGTTGGCACTTTTCTGACCATTTGAACTTGATGTCTTTTTGCAACAATTTTGTCATTGGAGAGGCAATCATGGAAAATCCTTTAATGAACCTTCGGTAATAATCGACTAAGCCCAAAAAGCTTCTAACCTCGGATATGTTTCTCGGTGGTTTCCAATCAACAATGGCCAAAATCTTACTCGGATCAACTCGGATCCCATCATCTGATACAATATGCCCCAAAAATCCAACTTCTCTAAGCCAAAAGTCACTTTTTCTAAACTTAGCATACAGCTGCTTATCTCTCAAAGTTTGCAAAATAGTCATTAAATGATCGGCATGTTTAGATTCGTCATGAGAATAAATCAAGATATCATTAATAAACACTACAAGAAATTTATCCAAATAAGGTCAGCAAATTTGATTCATTAAATCCATGAAAACTACAGGAGCATTCGTTAAACCAAAAGGTAACACTAAAAATTCATAGTGACCATACCTCGTCTGAAATACAGTTTTCGGCACATCCGAGTCTTTAACTCTCAATTTCATAGTAACCAGACCTCAAGTCTATCTTGGAGAATATCGTGACTCCTTTCAATTGGTCAAATAAATCATCTATCCTTGGCAAAGGGTACTTATTCTTTATCGTCACCTTGTTGAGTTGTCAGTAGTCAATGCATAGCCTCATCAAACTATCTTTCTTTCTCACAAATAAAACTGGTGCACCCCACGGTGAATAACTAGGTCCCGGGAAAACTTTATCTGCCAATTCTTGCAATTGGGTTTCAACTCCTTTAACTCAGTTGGAGCCATCCTATACGGAGCAATAGAAACAAGTGCCGTACCCAAAACTTGATCAATACCAAATTCTACTTCTCTAATCGGTGGCAATCCAGGAAATTCTTCTGGAAACATATCCGGATACTCACATACTACCGGTACTGACTCAATCTTTAACTCTAACTCTTTTGTATTCAACACGAAAGCAAGATAAGCTTCGTAACCTTTCATTGGACACTTCTGAGCAGTCATAGAAGAAATCACCACAGGCGAGCTATTCGACTCATCTAAATTAACTCGAAGAATATTACCATTTTCACATTTCAGTTCAATAAATTTTCTCCCACAATTTACTACTACATCATGAGTAGTTAACCAATCCATACCAAGAATCATGTCAAACTCGTCAAACAGCAAAAGCATAAGATTAGCCGAAAAACATTGACCTCTAATCATCAAAGGACAATTTTTACATACTTTATCAACTAACACGTATTTGCCTAACAGGTTTGAAACTTTTATCACAAACTCCGTAAATTCAACAAGAATGCTCGTACTAAAAACCAATTTCATACAAATATAGGAATGGGTAGATCTCGGATCAATCAAAGCAATAACAGTAACATCATAGATAGAAAATGTACCTATAATCACATCCGGGGATGAAGCCTTTTCGCGAGCGCGAATGGCGTACGTCATTGTAGGAGCTCTGCCCTTAGGTCTCACAGTAGACTCTTTAGGGGCATTTTTACTGCTCGCTCCATTACCCGAATTTTTCTGCGGTCTACCTCGGCTAGCGACGTTACCCAATCTTACACTTTGATACCTCTCATTTTCTGCTATTTCGGGGCACTCTCTAATAAAGTGGTCTGGGGAACCACACTTAAAGCATGTCCTGTCACTCCCTTGACACTCACCCGGGTGACGTTTACCACATTGGGGACATTTCAGTCTACTTGGTCGAGCATTACCAACACTAGCAATTGAGGTGGTTTAGGCCTTAGCACCCGAATCCTGTTTACCTCTATTTTTATTTGAAAACTCAACAGAAGCATTGGAATGAGAATGGAAGTCCCTAGTCTTCTTCCATGTGGACTGAAATGACTTGCCCATAGATCTTTTCTTTGAATCCCTAGCCTCAGACTCGGCCTTTCTCTTCTCTTTGGCCAATTCCTCAGCCTTACAAGCTCTTTCAACTAGTATAACGAACTCCTTTAGCTCAAGTATACCAACAAACATATGAATGTCTTGTTTAATCCGTCCTCAAACCTCTTGCACATAATGGCTTCGGTCGACACACATTTCCAAATGTATTTGTTGAGTCTCACAAACTCACGCTCGTATTCAGTTATGGTTATTCTTCTTTGTTTCAACTCAAGGAACTATTTTCTTTTTTGATCCATAAATCTTTGACTGATATACTTTTTTCGAAACTCTTCTTGGAAAAATTCCCATGTTACCCTCTCTTTTGGTACAACCGACACAATTGTCTTCCACCAGTGGTAAGTCGAATCTCTAAGCAGTGATACAACACATTTCATGCATTCTTCTGGTGTGCATGACAATTCTTCAAAAATCTGGATGGTGTTTTCGAGCCAAAAATCTACTCGTTCCGGATCATCATCGATGTTAGCTAGGAATTGTTCAGCTCATTACTCTCAAATTTTATCCACCAGAGATCTATTCAGTCTCATAAAATCCATGCCTTGGGGTGCTACAGGAACAGGCTGAGGGATAGGTGAGGGTGGAGGGGGTTGAGCGTTCGGGTTCGTCCAAACGAACTTCGTGTACCAGGCATCCATCATGTGGAAAAAGGCTTCTCGAGCCCTTTCTCCTCCTCCCTAACTAACTGTGGGAAGTCTACTCTCTTGCAGCACTGTCCCTTCAGCGAGAGCAGGTGCGTTACTTTCTATGTCGTCGGCTTCAGCTCGATTGGGAACCATTACTATATAAAAACACAATTTAAAAGGTCAGGAGTCATCACACTATCACAACGTATTTATGGCATGTATAGCTAGACTCGTACGCATGCTACGTTAGTCTGAGAATCGACTAAATCGTAGCTCTGATACCACTAAATGTAACACCTCTTACCCGTGCTCAACGCTAGAACAGGGTACAAGGCATTACTGTACTTGAACGTAAACAAACACACAAAACTGGACCACACAATTTCATTCCAATTAAAGTCATTCAAGCATATACTTAACATCCCTTATACGGGCTTATGAAGCCCAAAACATGCATCGAAAAATATTTGGGACTAAATTGGAAACTTTCAGAACTTCTACAACACTTCAAAAAATTTTCATGTTTTGGAGAGTCACACGCTCATGTGGCTAGGGACATGCCCGTATCCTCAGCCCGTGTAACTCTCTGACTATGACATCATCAGCCAATTAAGGTCACACGACTAGGGCACACGTTCGTGTCCTTAGGCCGTGTGGCGAATTAAATTAAAAAATCAGGTGCAGACTTCACACGGCCTGGGCATACATCCGTGTGCTGAGGCCATGTATCTCACACGGCCGTGTCTCTGCCTGTGTGTTTACTACTGGGCATTCTATTGCATTAATTAGGGTGCAGGGGACACACGGCCGGATCACACAACCATGGGGCAAATCATGTGTCACACACAGTCTAGACACACGCCCGTGTGTCTACCCGTGTGAGCAACTTTAAAGCTAGTTTCCAAGCCAATTGTCACCCTTATTTGTACAAACACATATATGGCTTCAATGATAACTTAACACTCATAAACAAGCATATACATGACAACATCTCCTCAGATTATACTTGTTTAAGACTCCCTATTATGACAATCAAATCTTACCATCACATATACGAATATGTAGTATTTCCTAGACTTGCATGCATGCATTTCTATACCATCTTATGCATACATATTATTCATCAACATTCTATCATTCATAACCATAGGCCATATCATAATAAAATTGGCATATATATACATAGATGAATAGGTTTACAACCCCATAAGTATTATGAGCCAAATCTCATGGCTATACACAAACTAAATCAACTATCATTATAAGCCAACACATTTAGCTAGACCAATATGACATATAACACAAAGACTAGATTCTTATACATGCCATACTCAAAAAGTTGACATTAACTATACCCAAATAATCCTATCGATAGTTTGAACGTGCCACCGACATACTTTGATCCCCCAGTTAGCTTGAGAATACTATAAGAAAATGAAAAAGAGAGGGGGTAAGCATAAAGCTTAGTAAGCTTGCATGTAATTAATAAGCAATAAGAATATGTATTTTCATACACATACATAACATAACATGCCTCATCTCAATCTCAATAATCATTGTAATCATACCCTACCTCATATAATTTATATAATATTCAATAGAACTCAAGTTCATAATGTAACAGCCCGATTTTGGGCCTAGTCGGAACAGTGGTTTTGGGACCACTATTCCAAGGCTAAAGAAAATTATTTTAGTATTATTTTATGTGTTATAATATAATTTTATAAGTGCATGTAAATTTTGGTAAGTTAATTTTAGCGATTTCTAGTCCTATTTTGAAAAAGGACTAAATCGCGTAAAATGTAAAAGTTATGTGTTAATGCCTAAATGTGTTAATAGACTAGAGAACTAAAATTGAAGGCCTTTAAAGGGCAATTAGACCCTTTTTAAGTGTGTGGCGGGCCAAGGGGAGACCAATTGGTCAAAAAGCCAAAATTGTGGCTTTTAGGTGTTTTATTTTGACTAGAGGTGTGCATGGGCCGGGCTACCTGGCCCGGCCCGAAGGCCCGCCTGAAAATGGGAGGGTTCGGGTTAAAAATATAGGCCCAAAATATGAGTTTGGCAAAAAAAAGGCCCGTTTAGAAAACGGGCCGGGCTCGGGTAAAACTTTATACTAAATATATTTTTTTTATTTTTAATCATATTTACATTTTATTTTTAATTTTAATATAATTACATTTTATTATATTTTCAATTTGTGTATTGTTTTAAGAATTGTTTTAACATCATTTTTTATTTGTTTCTTGTTTTAATATTTGTTTTAAATGTATTTTATGATTTATTATATTTTAAATTTTTTTATTTAATGAAATAAGTTAAAAAAATTAATATGGGCCGGGTCGGCTCGGGCTCGGGCTTAACAATTTTATTTCAAGCCGAGCTTGGTCAAATTTTTAGACCCATATTTCGGGCCGGGCCTGGGCCTAGAAAATGGGCCTAAAATTTTGTCTGGGCCAGGCCCTAACCTGGCCCATGCACACCTCTAATTTTGACTAATTTGTAATAAAATAAGAAAAAAGAAATAAAATGTCATTTTCTCTTTCATTTCTTATTCTTCCTCACGAAAATGGCAGTAAAGAATGGGGGTTTTGAGCTTTAAACTTTTAGCCACTTTTAGCCCTAACAAGTAAGTAATCTTTGGTTATTTCTTGATGATTTTTACATTTTTGGAATCCCTAAAGCATAAGCTTTCAAATGAGGGGTCTAGTTTGCAAAATGATAAAGAGTCTAGGGTTTTGCCATGAATATATGTGTTGTTTGCTGAGTTTTTATGGAAGAATATGAGTTGTAGTTGTCTAATAAACAACTTTTGTGAAGGAAATTTGCATGAAAATACCTTAAAAAGGTTATTATGCAAAGTTGTAAAATGGGTTGTTAATGTGTGTAATAATGATTTTTGTAAGTTTCCATAGTTATGAAAATGGTTTATCTAGGCTTAAGGAGTAAAGAAATTGAATAAAAATCTTGTTTCGAGCCTAGGGGCAATTTAGTAATTTTGGCAAAAAAGAGGGGCAAAATTATAAATTTTTCCAAAGTGTGTCAATGGACTAATTTGATTAGTATATTGTGTTAATAAGTTAAATGTGATGTTATAGATGATGAAAAACGAGATTCGGGCTTAGAACGAGGAAAAACGAGAAATTGATGTTTAGGCCTCTTTTACCAATTTGGTGTCAAGGTAAGTTCGTATGGCAATAATAATGCAATATCATGCTTGAATTAAAATTCTTTATCGTTATGGCATTAAGTGTATGATTTAAAATATTAGAAGTTTGATGGATATATGCCTTTATTGGAATTGACTTGTGATGATATGTATGCTACTATAAGACCATGTTCAGGATATGGCACTGGCACTGACATGAGACCTTGTATAAGACCATATCTGGGATATGGCAACAAGACGTGGATCTATGTAAGACCATGTGAGGGACATGGCTTTGGCATTCTATTCAGTGTATGATAATTCTGAACATCTTTTAGCATCCCGAGTGTTCAACGGGTATTGTAATGGATGAAGTGATGAGAGCCCTAAGGAGGGCATGTTAAAGAAGGTATAATTTATACACTTTATTACGAGGTGGTACAGGTATGTACACTAAAATTATGAGTAATGCCTTGATATGTGGTAATCTTTGATGTATATAGTATTTGGTGAATACTATGAAAATGGCATGTTTTGGAATAAGTCTTTGATACTTGATGATATTGAGATTATGGGTCCATGCTTATAGTGCATTGCTATGTGTTCTCACCATGATAGATGAAATGATGTTGTATTAATTGGGTGAACAATAATTGTGAATGAGTAAATTAGCTTGGGCAGCCTTGGGCTACTGCAGTGGTGTAACTTTGAAAATACACTAAAAATAGTGGAAAATGAGTTAGAAGCTGAATAAAATATGGAAATAAATCTTATTTAGTCTAGTTTATTATAAAAGAAACCATGTAAGCAAAAGAATTTCCTATAATGAGATATTTGAAGTTGCGTGAGACAGACTCAGAATGACTTTGAAATCCCCTGTTCTGATTTGAGAAAATCATTATAAATTTTAAAAAAATATTTATGAGCTATAATTTATATTCTTAGAATCCTTAATGAGTCTATTTTCAATATAAATAGACGAGAACATTATTAGAGTCCTGTTCTATGAGATAATTGAACTTTAGTACAGAAGGGTCGGAACTATCAAACAGTGAATCAGGGGTAACTTTGAGGAATAAACTGTACTAATTGGCTAAACCAAAAATTCTTGAAATTTTACGGTTGAAAGGTACATGAGTCTAGTTTCAATTAAAATTAACATAACTTAATTTGAAATTTTTTAGCTCCAGATATAAATTATTTAGTGACTATTGCTCAAGAAGACAGCTTGTCGTGAACTTGAGAATATGTTGTAAAGATTGATAAAACATGTTAATGAGTTGCTTATTGTTTTCATATGAACTTACTAAGCGTAAAGATTACCCCCTTTCTTTCCCATGTTCCCTAGTGTTGCCAGGTTAGCTCGGGTTGGAGGCCATCAGAGATATTATCACACTGTCGAGTTAACGCTATTGGCGTAAGTAAATCCTAGTGTTGCGAGTTTATGACATGTATAGGGTTTTAATGTTGAGTATGTGATATTATGATTTAGCCAAAGGCATTGGCTTGTTATTAAGGTAGTATGTAGTCATGTAAATTGGCCTATGTCGGCTAATGAAGTTATAGGCCTATATGATTATTCTTATGCATGTATGTTATTATCTCTTGTGATGTAGCTTACAGCATGTATGCCTAGAGATTGAAATGAGATTCATTGATGAGTTAGTAACTGATGCAAGATTAAGTGATTGGTAAATAGTTAATAATGCCTCATGAATGGTTTGTGGATATGGTTATGTATGCTTAGTGATGGACATGAGGTTTGTGACGTAATGATAGTTATGACAAGTATGTGGTAATGATGTGAGTAAATTATATGATATTTATTGCATAAGAAATTGACATGAACATAACATGTTTGTAGATGTTTAAGAGCTCATTTATGCCATGTTGTATGTTATTGGATAAGTATGTGTGCATATGTTGTAAGGGTGACAAATGGCTTGGAAAATAGCCTTGTAATTGTCCACATGGGTAGACACACGGGCGTGTGTCTAGACCGTGTGTGACACACGGTCTGCCTCCATGAGCATGTTGTCCAACCGTGTGTCCCCTGCACCTAAGTTTTTCAAGTCAGTATGCATGGTAGTAGTACACGGGCAAGAGACACGGCCATGTGTCTCAGTCGTGTGAAGGACACGGTCATAAGACATTGGCGTGTGCCTTGGCCGTGTGGCTTCAATTTGTTCATGACCAAATTGGCCGAATGTCCAGGTTTTTGGACACGGGTGTGTCCCTAGCACACGGGCGTGTGCTCTATACCCACACAGGCATGTAGAGCCTTAAAGCATAAAATTTTTCAAGTTTTTCTTAAGTTCTCAGTTTAGTCCCGAACCGCCTCTAATGCATGTTTTGGGCCTCGTGAGTCTGTTTAAGGGACAAAATATATGTGAAATGAAAAGTTTTAAATTGATCAAAATTTTACGGCCCGATTTTATATAGTTGGTTGAGTTTAAGTCTGGTAGCACCTTGAACCCTGTCCCGGCGTTAGATACGGGTGAGGGGTGTTACACATAATTTCTTTATTCACCTCTTATCGAAGTTTTATCATTTTGTAATCTCAATAACTACCAGCTTGACGTACATACCTGTACTCTTTTAACATGATCATACCTCATCATTTCTTTGACAAATCCTTAGGCTACTAGTTGAACCACTTGGAATACTAGGGGCACTCGGAATTACCATACACAATAAGATGCCAATGCCATATCCCAAACATGGTCTTACATGGGATCTCACATCGATACCATATCCCAGATATGGTCTTATACGAATTCTCATTTCGACGCCATGTCCCCAACGTGGTCTTACACGAAATCTCATATCAACGCCATATCTCAGATATGGTCTTACATGATAACTCCTACTGATGTCGATGCCACATCCCAGATATGGTCTTGTACAGATCCCATCAACCCAAATGTCTTAATTTGTATACCCTAAGCATTCTTAAGGTTCAACTGGCTTTTGTCACCTCAAATCTTTATCGAACAACATCAATAGTATTCACGAAGAAAAATATACAATTCTTACAACATTAATTACTAAATGCATAATAAAAAGTTGTATCAATCATACACAAACTTACCTCGGTAGACAATATGGGCAACTAATTCGATCTAGTCCAAGATCTTGCTCTTTCCCCGGTCTAGGCCCGGACTCTGTTTTTCTTGATCTATAATAGCAAATTTCACTTTTTTAATTACCACATTATTCAAAACAGCGCATAAATCATATTTTGGCAAAATTATAATTTTGCCCCTAAACTTTCACATAATTACAATTTAGCCCCTAGGCTCGTAAAATGAAATGCGGCCAATTTCTTTGTTGCCCAAGCATAGCCGATTCATACTCCTTATAACAACCTGCATTTTTCATCAAATCACATTTTTAACACTTATTTTTACAAGTTTTACAAACAAGTCCTTTTAGGTGTTTTCATGAAAAATAGCTTAGAAAAAGTTGTTCATCTATCACCAAGCTTCCACATTCCTCCATTAATCATCAAAAAACATGCGTGACACAGGTGGGTAAATTTTTGAACATAAACCCTAGCTCAAAATAATGGTAGAAATAGCTATATTTTGCTTCAAGGATCTCAAAAACATTAAAAACTATCACCAAAATGACTTACATGTAGATGGTTTATTGTGCTGAAAATTTCAAGCTTCCATGGAGTTTTTCTCCTTGAATTTTCGGTAGAAAAAGATGGAGAAGAAGATGACCATTTTATTTTTATTTTTTTAGTTTTTGCTTTTTTCATCAAATACCAACCTATACCCAATTTTTGACTTTTTGACTTTTCATTTATTACACTTCATGTACATACACATATATAATGGCCTAATTACTCATTAAGGACCTCAAATTTTAAGTTCTATAGCTATTTAACACCTTTAACTAAAGGAACACAACTTTTCGCATTATACGTGATTTCATCTTTTTTCACAAATTAAGCATTCAAACGATAAAGTTTCTTAACAGTATTTTTACACAATCCTATTATCATGCTGTAGACCTCAAAATAGTACTAAAATAAATTTTATGACCTCGAATTTGTGGTCCCAAAACCACTGTTCCGATTAGCCCCAAAATCGGGATGTTACAATGCTTGTCTCGACCCACATGGGCACCCCAGTAGTGTTTTAAACGTTGCCCATTAAATTTAAATGTGACCTTTGTTTTCAAGTCTTTGATATTAACAACTCTATGGGGATACACTTAGACTACTTCAAAAGGACTTGACCAGTGAGATTTTAATTTACCAGGGAATAATTTGAGCCTAGACTTAAATAACAGCACCTATTGTCCTGGTTCAAATTGTCGCAACATGATTCTATTATCGTGCCAATGCTTGGTCTTTCCCTTGTACAACTTAGCGTTCTCATATGCTTGTGCTCGAAACTCCTCCGTTTCATTCAATTCTAACAACTTCTTATGGCCATCAGCGACCCAATCCATGTTCAGCTTCTTAATAGCCCAAAATGCTTTGTGCTCAAGTTCAATAAGAAGGTGACATGGCTTGCCATAGACAAGCTTAGAAGGTGACATCCCCAGTGGAGTTTTGTATGTTGTACGATACACCCACAAAGCTTCATCCAATCTAGTAGGCCAGTCCTTACGAGTAGGATTCACCACTTTTTCTAAGATTTTTTTTATTTCTCTATTCAAAATTTCAGCTTGTCTGTTTGTTTGGGGGGTGATATGTTGTGGCAATCTTATGTTTCACACCATATTAGTGCAACGGATTGGCTACCAACTTGCAGTCAAAATGAGACCCCTCATCACTAATAATTGTTTTGGGTCAACCAAATCTTGTAAAAATGTTCTTATGTAAAAACTTCATTACCAGCCTTGCATCATTAGTAGGAAGGGTAACAGCCTCGACCCACTTAGAGACATAGACCACTGCTAACAGTATGTACACCTTGCTGAATGACGATGGAAATGGACCCATAAAGTCTAGTCCCTTACATCAAACAACTCAATCTCTAGTATACTTTGTAATGGAATTTTGTGTCTCCTAAATAGATTTCTTGTTCTCTGACAATGGTGACATAACTGATAGAATTCATGAGCATTCTTGAACACACTTGACCAATAAAATCCTGATTAAAGCATTTTGGCTGCAATTCTCATCACTCCAGAATATCCTTCATACGGAGCTAAATGACAATTCTGTAGATTTCTATGTATTTCATCATCAAGAACACATTTTATAATTATTTGATTAGCACAATGTTTAAAAAAGAAAGGTTTATCCCAATTATAGTGTTTGGCATCATGAAGAAATTTTTGTCTTCTCTTACTGTTGTGATCAGGTGGCAACATACCACTCACTAAATAGTTCACTATGTCTGCATACCAAGGTAATGCCGTGACAACTAACAACTATTCGTCTGGAAATTATTCTTTAATAAGTGTGTCATGACTACCTTCAATTCTAGATTCTAACCTCAAAAAGTGATCAGCCACTTGATTCTTAGTCACTTTTCAATCTCTAATTTCCAAGTCAAACACCTGCAGAAACAATATCCACCTAATCAACCTTGACTTAGCATCTTTCTTGCTCATTAGATACTTAATAGCAGAATGATCAGTATAGACTATGACCTTTATACCAACTAGATAAGAATGAAATTTATCGAATGTGAACACCACTGCCAATAACTCCTTTTCCGTGGTGGTGTAAGTAAGTAGTGCTTTTGATAACGTTCTACTTGCATAATATATTGCCCGTATTATTTTGTCTTTCCTTTTCCCCCAACATGGCTCCCACAACATAATCGCTGGCTTCACACATAAGTTTAAAAGGCAATGTCCATTCTAGGGCTACTACAATTGGTGCTGCTATAAGTTTTTTCTTTAACTCTTCAAATGCTACCAAAAAATGTTCATAAAAGTTGAAAGGTCTATTTTTCTCCAACAAAGTGTACAAGGTTTTAGATATCATCGAAAAATCCTTAATGAATCTTCTATAAAAACCTACATGACCTAAAAAACTTCTAATACGCTTGACACTGGTGGGGGTGGAACTTTTTTTATCACTTCAATTTTTGCTCTATTTAATTCAATTCCTCTCTATGATATCCTGTGCTCCAGGAAGTTCCTTCATGAACTATGAAGTGACATTTCTCACAATTTAACACAAGATTCATTTCTTCACAATGACACATGATCAACTCTAGATTTTTTAAACAATCCTCAAAATCATTCTCGAACATAGAAAAATCGTCCTTGAAAACTTCAAGAAAATTTTCCACCATGTCAGAGGATATGACCATTACATAACATAATGTTGAAAACTTACCTAGGCATTACATAACCCGAACAACATCCGTCTGAACGCAAAAGTACCATATGGACATGTGAAAGTTGTCTTCTCTTGGTTATTGGGGGCTATTGCAATCCTGAATAACCATCCAAGAAATAGTAGAAAGCTTTTCTAGCTAATCTATCCAACATGTGATCAATGAATGGTAGGGCAAAATGGTCCTTCCTTGTTGCCTTAATAAGCTTGTGGTAATCCATACATACTCTCCATCCTGTGACAATATGAATTGGTATGAGTTCATTGTTATCATTACTTACTACTATGAACCATCCTTTCTTGGGTACAAATTGTACAGGACTCACCCATGAGCTATCTGAATTCGGGTAAATAATGCCAGCGTCAAGGCACTTAATAATCTCTTTCTTAACAACATCCTTCATGATCGGGTTCAATCTTCACTACTATTCAAAGGGATTGCTAAGGAAATCATCCAAAAAAATTTTATGCATGTAGAATGCAGGGCTAATTCCCTTTATATCAGCCAGGGTCCATCGCAATGCCTTCTTAAATCGCTGAAGAACTTCTAACAACCTTTCCTCTTTCTCAGGTGCCAGCTCCACTGAAATTACTACAGGCAAAGTATTGTTGTCGCCCAAATATGCATACATCAAATATTGTGTTAAAGGTTTTAACTCCAATACAGAAAGTTCCTTTATAGAAGGTCTAGAAAGATTGGAAGGTCAATTTGATAAATCCAAGGATCCAAACTTCTTCCCTATTATATCCACTCTCTGCTTGGCTACCATAAATTCACTGAATTCCTCAAAACTTATTGTATCACTCTACTCAAGTGAGTCTTCGCCACTGTCAGACTTTTTGTGATAACATCTGGATAAGTCTTCCACTGTTATTACTATCAACCCAATGGCGTGACATTCATCATTAACATGAGCACATTTTAAAGCATTAAATACATTAAAGGTAACTTTCTGATCATTTACCCTCATGGTCAGCTCGCCTTTCTGTACATCAAATAAAGTCCTACCAGTAGCAAGAAAAAGACTTGAATATCTTGGGCACCTTCACATTCTAAAATATGGAAATCCATACGAAAGATAAATTTATCTGTAACACCCCTTACCCGTATTCAATGCCGGAATAGGGTCCGAGGCGTTACTGGACTTACCACACAAACAATCATACAATTCCAAGCCATAAATTTGCTTCTAAATTAAAACCTTTTGCAATTAATCATAAAGTACCTAATACGAGTCTACGAGGCCCTAAACGAGCTTTGGGTGTGGTCTGGGACTAAACCAAGAACTTTAGAAATTTTTACAAAACTTAGAAAATTTTTTCACTAAACAAGGGTCACATGCCCGTGTGGATATGGGACACGCCCGTGTGATCAAGCTGTGTGGTCACACACACCTGTGTCCCGACCCCGTGTAACTCTCTGACTTGTAACTCATGAACAAATTAGGATCACACAGCCAAATCACACGCTCGTGTTCTAGACCGTGTAGAAAATTAATTTTTATAAAATAGGGGCAGACTTCACACGACTAGGGCACACGCCCGTGCTCGAGGTTGTGCTGTCCACATGGCTGAGACACACACCCGTGTCTCTGCCCTTGTGCTCAATTCTAAGCATTTTGTTTCTCAAAATTAAAGTGCAGGGGATACACGGCCAGAACACATGCCCATATGACGCACAGCCTAGACACACGCCCGTGTGTCTACCTGTGTGGACAAAATAAAGACTATTTACCAAGCCATTGGCCACCTTTATTTACATATACACATACACCAATTCAATGGTACAAAACATAATATACTTGGGCAACCAAAACACCCACAATTATGACCAACACATGCCAATACAATAGCAACATCTATCATACTCACAACATTTATTATGCCCTAAATCGATCATGCAAATTTCACATTCATTAAGCCTCAATTTACTACTTTCAAGACACTTAATTGTGCACAAATTTATCATCTCATCAATATAACACATTTCCAAATATTCCACATTCATGCTATGAATCACATTCCATCATTCACCAAGCATACTGTGACCATATCACTAAGAGATTGGCACATATATGAATATACTTAGGCTTACAACCATGTTAGCCAAAATAAGCCAATTTACACGACCAAATATCATATCAAGCCTTTGACAATTACAAGCCAATACATTGGCTAAAATCATAATGACACAAATAACAAAATGACCAAGTCCCTATGCATGCCATACTTTCAAAATAGTAGGATCATCAATACCCAAAAATGAGAGTTTGATAGTGTGATTCGAATCTCCGACAATCTCTGATCTGAGTTCACTTGGCAACACTATAAAACATGGAAAAATAAACAGAGTAAGCTATACAGCTTAGTAAGCTCGTATGCAAGAAATCAGCAACCTTACCATGCATATCACATTTAAATATTATAACATAATTAAATGTAAATTGACCATAGTCTTATGATCATAACTCATTCTACCACAAAACTTACCTCATATTCATCACTTCAAGCATTTAATAAACACAGCTTTATGTACATACCTGAACCATATAGAAATGAATTTACACATATTCTCATCTTTGACATACCCGTGAACCACTCAGAATAATAATGTCGGATACTCGGGATTTTTGCACACTAAGTGCCACATACATAGCCAATGCTACCTCAATCTCATATCACATAATAGCTCGCTCTCGAGCTATCGAATGGCCTGCTCACACAAGCTGTCAGTCAAGACGTAGCTACGTGGTGCTGTTCACACAAGCTATTAAGTATCCGCAACGTATGCCGGTATACTCAGCCACCGGTAGGATGTACAAGACCAGCACCCAAATCACATAATCACATAACACATAATGACCCTAGTGACATGTCACTTGTATCCTAATCTATTCCTAAAGTTCAATAGGACTTCTCACTTGCCGAATCGTCATCAAACTCGTTCGTAGAATTATACTCATTCACATAATCAAACATACAATTCATGCAACATTAATGCATTTAAGTACAGTTATTCTAAAGCTTATTTTTACATACGAACTTACCTCGGTACAAAATGGCTAATAGTTCGATTTAGTCCATAGCCTTGTTCTTTCCCCGTTTTAGGTCAGAACCTCTTCTTTCTTGATCTATAATATCAAATTTAACTCATCCAATCATCACATGATTCAATTTAATCCCAGAAACACCTTATGGCAGCAATTACATTTTTGCCCCTAACTTTTTAACTTTTTACATTTTTGTCCCTAGGCTCGTAAAATGATTTTCATTCAATTTTATCACACCCAAGCCTAGCCAAACTTATTCCTTTCTCATAAAAGCCCAAAATTTTCATTTATTCACATTTTTACACACATTTTACAACTTTTACAAATAGGTCCCTATTTGACATTTTCATCAAAAATCACTTGGTAAATATTGTTTATCTAACACCCAACATGCATTTTCTAGCATTAAACATCAAAATACACAAATATTTAACATGGGTAAAATTTTAGACTTTGATTTTCTTTCAAATTAGTCCTTGAAATAGCTAGATTAGGTTGAGACAACTTCAAAAACATAAAAATCATTAAAAACAGGACAAAGACAGACTTACAATCGAGCTTGGAAGCTTGGCCAAAACCCTAGCTATGGTGACCCTTGAAATTCAACTATGGGGGATGAAATTAGAAAGATGAACATCTTTTATTTGCTTTATTTTGTCTTTATTAACCAAATGACCAAAATGCCCTTAATGCCAAACTTTGAAATTTCACCTAACCATGTCCATTTTTGTCCAACTTAGAGTATAATGGTCTAATTACCATTTAAGGACCTCCAATTTAAAATTTCATAGCAATTAGACACCTCTAGGTTCTAGAACACATATTTTGCACCTATTGCAATTTAGTCTTATTAGTCAAATTGGACACTCTATCGATAAAATTTCTTAACGAAATTTTCATGCAATCATTCAATCATACTATAGACCTTAAAGTAATAATAAAATTAACATTTCTACTTCAAATTCGTGGTCCCAAAACCACTATTTTGATTTGACCCAAAAACAGACAATTACGACTCTTCCCCCTTTAAGGATTTTCGTCCCTGAAAATCTTACCGAAAAATAGGTTTGGGTACTGTTCTCTCATAGCTTCCTCGGTTTCCCACGTAGCTTTTTCGATCCCATGTCTTTGCCACAAAACTTTCACTAGGGCTATATTTTTATTTCTTAACTATTTAACTTCCTGGGCTAGGATCTTGATCAGTTCTTCACCATAAGTCATGTCAGGTCGAATCTCGACCTTAGTTGGTGAAATCACATGAGATGGATCTGATCGATATGGTCACAACAAAGACACATGAAACACATTATGGATTCTCTCTAATTCCGACGGTAAAGTTAGCCGATAAGCCACTGGTCCTATCCTTTCAATAACCTCATACAGACCAATAAAGCGCGAACTCAGCTTGCCTTTGCGACCAAATCTAAAAATTTTCTTCCACGGAGACACTTTTAGAAATACCTTATCACCGACTTGAAATTCAATTTCCTTTCATTTTAGATCCGTGTACGATTTTTGTCTATTCGAAGCTGCTTTGAAACAATCACAAATTTTTTTCACTTTTTCTTCAGTTTCTCTAACCTAATCAACCCCGTGAATCTGTCTTTTACTGAGCTCGGTCTAGTACAATGGAGTTTGACACTTGCGACCATACAATGCCTCATACAGTGCCATCTTTATACTCGACTGAAAATTATTGTTATAAGCGAATTCGACTGAAGGTAGATATTTTTTCCAACTACCTTTGAACTCTAAAACACAACAGCGAAGCATATCTTCGAGTACTTGAATCGTCCTTTCTGATTGACCATCGGTCTGTGGATGAAATGCGGTACTAAAATTCAACTTTGTACCCAAAGCCTCTTGCAACTTCTTCCAAAATCAAGATGTAAACCTCGGATCTCTATCCGAAATAATAGAAATAGGTACTTCGTAAAATCTAACAATTTTAGCAATGTACAATTCAGCTAGCTTGTCAAGTGAATAGTCGGTACGTACCAGAATAAAATGAGTCGATTTCGTCAATCTATCAACAACGACCCAAACCGCATCTTTCTTCTTCAGAGTCAAAGGTAATCCAGTTACGAAATCCACCGTAATTCTATCTTATTTCCACTCGGGAATCTTCACAGGCTGTAGTAAACCTGAAGGTACTTGGTGTTCGGCCTTTAATTGTTGACAAGTCAAACATCTTGCTACGAATTTAGAAATATCTTGTTTCATACCTGACCACCAATATAATTTCTTCAAATCATTATACATCTTTGTACTTCCTAGGTGAATAGACAGGCAACTACCATGTGCCTCGTGAAGAATTTTCTGAATAAGCTCAGTATCTCTCAGTACACAAACCCTACCTCAGACATTAAACAATCATCGGCCCCAATTTGAAAATCTAAATCCCTAGTCGATTCTCACTGAACTCTTTTAGCTTGAAGTTCTTCGTCACATTTCTGAGCTTCATAAATTTGCTGAAGAAATACCGGTCTAGCTTTTAACTCAGCTAGAATCGAACCATCATTAGATAAAGTTAGTCGTGTATTCATTGCTCCCAAAGCAAACAAAGACTTTCTACTTAAAGCATCAGCGACTACATTTGCCTTTCCCAGATGATAATTGATTACTAACTCATAGTCTTTCAACAACTCGAGCCATCTCTATTGTCGCAAAGTCAATCTCTTATGAGTCATTAAATACTTCAAACTCTTGTGATCGGTAAAGATGTGGCATTTCTCACCGAATAAATGGTGTCGCCAAATCTTTAAAGCAACACAATGGCAGCCAATTCCAAGTCGTGCGTCGAATAATTCTTTTCGTGTAATTTCAACTATCTCGAGGCATAAGCTATCACTTTGCCCTCTTGCATCAACACACATCCAAGACCGTTCAATGATGCATCGCTAAAAATCACAAACTCTTTTCCTGAATCAGGTTGCACTAATACCGGTGCATCAGTTAACAATGCTTTCAACTGTTCAAAACTCTTTTGACATTTCTCTGACCGCTCGAACTTAACATTTTTCTATAACAATTTTGTCATAGGTGTAGTAATAATCGAGAATCCCTTAACAAAACATCGATAATACCCGGCTCAGCCCAAAAAGCTTCTAACCTCGGATACATTCCTCGGTGGTTTCCAATCCATAATTGTCGAAATCTTACTCGGCTCAACCCTTATACTTTCTGTTGAGACAATATGCCCTAAAAATCTGACTTCTCGAAGCCAAAACTCACTTTTGCTGAACTTAGCAAACAATTTCTTATCTCTCAAATTCTGCAATACAATTCTTAAATGTTCGGCATGCTCAGACTCATTTCGGGAATAAATCAAAATGTCATCAATGAACACAACTACAAACTTTCTAAATACGGTCGGAAGATCTGATTCATCAAATCCATAAAAACAGCAGGAGCATTAGTTAATCCAAAAGGCATAATAAGAAATTCGTAGTGCCCATACCTCGTTCTGCATGCGATTTTCGGCGCATCCAAGTCTTTAACTCTCAACTGATAATAACCAGATCTCAAATTCATCTTCGAGAATAATGTTGCCCCTTTCAGCTGGTCAAATAAATCATCAATCCTCAGTAAAGGATACTTGTTCTTTATTGTAACCTTGTTGAGTTGATGATAATCGATACAAAGTCTCATGGATCCATCTTTCTTCTTGACGAATAATACTAGTGCGCCCTAGGGAGAAAAACTCGGTCTCGCAAAACCCTTGTCTATCAACTCTTGTAACTAAGATTTTAATTCTTTCAACTCGGTTAGATCTATTCTATATGGAGCTATCGATATCGGTGCAGTCCCCGGTACCAAATCAATAGCAAACTCTATCTCTCTGACCGGTGGTAACCTTGGCAACTCTTTTAGAAACACATCCGGATATTCACAAACTACCAACATATATTCGATCTTCAATCCAGACACCTTAGTATTCAATACATACAAGAGAAATGGTTCACAACACTTTCTTACATACTTTTGAGCCAACATCGACGAAATCACAATAGAAAATTCACCCGACACATCCGAATCAACTCAAAGAGTTTTATTGTTTTGACATTTCAATTTAATAACCTTTTTTCTACAATTCACTACGACATCATGTAGAGTCAACCAATCCATTCCACGTATCACATCAAACTCATCAAATGGCAAAAGCATTAAGTTAGCTGAAAAACAGTAACCCCGAACCATTAAAGGACAACTCTTGCAAACTTTATCAACTAAAACATGTTTGCCTAAGGGGTTCGACACCTTAATCACAAACTCAATAGACTCAATAGGAAAATTCTTACTAGATACCAAATTCATGCAAATATAGGAATGAGTCGATCCAGGATCAATTAACGCAACTATATTAGTATCATAAAGAGAAAATGTACCAGTGATCACGTCAGGGGAGGACGCATCTTTCGAGCACAAATAGCATAAGCTCTCGCAGGTGCTCTAGCTTCCGATCTCACAGTTGAGTCTTTGGATACTCCTCTGCTACTGGTCCCATTTCCCGTATTTCTCACTGGCCTCCTTCTAGCAGCAGTGTTACTCGATCTTACATTTTGAAAATTATTTTTCTCAGCTATTTCAAGGCAGCCTCGGATAAAAAGATCTTGGGACCCACATTTAAAACAAACCCGGTTATTCATCCTACATTCACCGAAATGTCGTCTACCGTAGTGTTGGCATTCAGGCTTATTAGACCTAGCATTACCTACTCTCACTATGGATGTATTTTGGGCCTTAGAACCCAAATATTACTTCCCAGGATCTCTGTTGGGATATCCGACCGAAGCATTAGAACGAGCATACAAATCTCTCCATTCCTTTGACGAAGACTGAAACGACTTATTCATCGGCCTCTTTCTCAAATCTCTAGCCTCAAACTTAGCTTTTCTCTTTTCCTTACTCAACTCTTCAGCTTTGCAAGCTTGTTTGACTAGCACAACAAATTCTTTCAACTCTAAAATCCCAACTAGCAGCTTCACATTCTAAAATATGGAAATCCGTAAGAAAGATAAATTTATCTGTAACACCCCCTACCCGTATTCAACGTCGAAATAGGGTTCGAGGCATTACTGGACTTACCACACAAACAATCATACAATTTCAAGCCATAAATTTGTGTCCAAATTAAAACCATTTGCAATTAATCATAAAGTCCCTAATACGAGCCTATGAGGCCCTAAACGTGCTTTAGGAGTGGTCCGGGACTAAACCGAGAACTTTAGAAATTTTTACAAAACTTAGAAAAAATTTTCACTAAACAAGAGTTACACGCCCGTGTGGATATGGGACACGCCCGTGTGATCAGACCATGTCGTCACACACGCTCGTGTCCTAACCCCATGTAACTCTCTAACTTGTAACTCATGAACAAATTAGGATCACACGGCCAAGCCACACGCCCGTGTGCTAGACCGTGTAGAAAATTAATTTTCATAAAATAGGTGCAGACTACACACGGCCAGGGCACATGCCCATGTTCGAGGCCATGCCGTCCATATGGCTGAGACACACACCCGTGTCTCTGCCTCTGTGCTCAATTTTGAGCATTCTGTTTCTCAAAATTAAGTTGCAGGGGATACACGGCCAGAACACATGCCCATAAGACAGGCCGTGTGTGCCCGTGTGTCTACCCGTGTGGACAAAATAAAGGCTATTTACCAAGCCATTTGCCACCCTTTGTCACACATACACACACACCAATTCAATGGTACAAAACATAATATACTTGGGCAACCAAAACACCCACAATTATATCCAACACATGCCAATACAATAGCAACATCTATCATACTCACAACATTTATTATGCCCTAAATCGATCATGCAAATTTCACATTCATTAAGCCTCAATTTACTACTTTCAAGACACTTAATTGTGCACAAATTTATCATCTCATCAATATATCACATTTCCAAATATTCCACATTCATGCTATGAATCACATTCCATCATTCACCAAGCATACCATGACCATATCACTAAGAGATTGGCACATAAATGAATATACTTAGGCTTACAACCATGTTAGCCAAAATAAGCCAATTTACACGACCAAATATCATATCAAGCCTTTGACAATTACAAGCCAATACATTGGCTAAAATCATAATGACACAAATAACAAAATGACCAAGTCCCTATGCATGCCATACTTTCAAAATAGTAGGATCATCAATACCCAAAAATGAGAGTTTGATAGTGTGATTCGAATCTCCGACAATCTCCGATCTGAGTTCGCTTGGCGGCACTATAAAACATGGAAAAATAAACAGAGTAAGCTATACAGCTTAGTAAGCTCGTATGCAAGAAATAAGCAACCTTACCATGCATATCACATTTAAATATTATAACATAATTAAATGTAAATTTACCATAGTCTTTTGATCATAACTCATTCTACCACAAAACTTACCTCATATTCATCACTTCAAGCATTTAATAAACACAGCTTTATGTACATACCTGAACCATATCGAAATGAATTTACACATATTCTCATCTTTGACATACCTGTGAACCACTCGGAATCATAATGTCGGATACTCGGGATTTTTGCACACTAAGTGCCACATACGTAGCCAATGCTACCTCAATCTCATATCACATAATTGCTCACTCTCGAGCTATCGACGGGCCTGCTCACACAAGCTGTCAGTCAAGATGTAGCTACGTGGTGCTATTCATACAAGCTATTAAGTATCCGCAACGTATGCCGATATACTCAGCCACCGGTAGGACGTACAAGACCAGCACCTAAATCACATAATCACATAACACATAATGACCCTAGTGACATGTCACTTGTATCCTAATCTATTCCTAAAGTTCAACAGGACTTCTCACTTACCGAATCGTTATCAAACTCGTTCGTAGAATTATACTCATTCACATAATCAAACATACAATTCATGCAATATTAAATCATTTAAGTACAGTTATTCTAAAGCTTATTTTTACATACGAACTTACCTCGGTACAAAATGGCTAATAGTTCGATTTAGTCCATAGCCTTGTTCTTTCTCCGATTTAGGTCAGAACCTCTTCTTTCTTGATCTATAATATCAAATTTAACTCATCCAATCATCACATGATTCAATTTAATCCCAAAAACACCTTATGGCAGCAATTACATTTTTGCCCCTAACTTTTCAACTTTTTACATTTTTGTCCCTAGGCTCGTAAAATGATTTTCATTCGATTTTATCACACCCAAGCCTAGCCAAACTTATTCCTTTCTCATAACAGCCCAAAATTTTCATTTATTCACATTTTTACACACATTTTTCAACTTTTACAGATAGGTCCCTATTTGACATTTTCATCAAAAATTACTTGGTAAATGTTGTTTATCTAACACCAAACATGCATTTTCTACCATTAAACATCAAAATACACAAATATTTAACATGGGTAAAATTTTAAACTTTTATTTTCTTTCAAATTAGTCCTTGAAATAGCTAGATTAGGTTGAGACAACTTTAAAAACATAAAAATCATTAAAAACGAAACAAATACGAACTTACACTCAAGCTTGGAAGCTTGGCCAAAACCCTAACTATGGTGACCCTTGAAATTCGGCTATGGGGGATGAAATTAGGAAGATGAACATCTTTTATTTGTTTTATTTTGTCTTTATTAACCAAATGACCAAAATGCCATTAATGCCAAACTTTGAAATTTCACCTAACCATGTCTATTTTTGTCCAAATTAGAGTATAATGGTCTAATTACCATTTAAGGACCTCCAATTTAAAATTTCATAGCAATTAGACACCTTTAGCTTCTAGAACACATATTTTGCGTCTATTGCAATTTAGTCCTATTAGTCAAATTGGACACTCTATCGATAAAAATTCTTAACAAAATTTTTATAAAATCATTCAATCATACTGTAGACCTTAAAGTAATAATAAAATTAACATTTCTACTTCAGATTCCTAGTCCCGAAACCACTGTTCTAATTTGACCCAAAAACAGGCTGTTACATTGGCTACTCTTACCAGCACATCTTCACTTTTACCTTGCGGATGTGCATAGGATCGGTCAGCCAGTTGCAACGTAACTGTAGTAGGTCTTGCTTTTCCAGTTCCTAGTTTTCTGAAAATAGACATATACATTGCTGTGCACCCTTCAGTGAGAGTGAAATTCTCCTAATCTGTATTTTTTCGCATTCATCAAACACATAATCTTCACCACAATAAACACATGATAGTTCGACTACTTTCATCTCCTAGACTGTAGTAGGCATTTTTATTATTTTGATCATGTTAACTAAAGAAGATACCTAGGCTGTCAACGATGTGATTGCATCAAGCTCCATTATACTAGCAGCTCTCTTGCCCCTCCCAACTCTTGTGGTAGGATACTGATAATCATTGTTGGCAATCTTTTCTGAAATCTCATATGCTTCATTATGAGATTTATCCAACAAAGTACCATTGGCAGAAGCATCAACTACCATCCTCGTATGTGCATTTAGCCTATTACAGAATATCTCCATTTAAGTCCAATGTTGAATATATGCATCAGGCATTTTCGAATTAAGTCTTTAAATCATTCCCAAGCTTCATATAGTGTTTCATCCTTCATATAGTCTTTAAAACCTCTGGCTAAGATTATTCCATAATGCCACTGTCCCTGACAGTAAAACATTCAACCATGCTCTCGTATGATCTCTTAAAGAATATGGAAATAGTTTAAGTCGTAAAGCATCTTCAGGTACACCCTGTGATCTAAACGAGTCATAGGCTTGCAGAAAAAGTCTAAAATGCAGTCTTGGATCTTCAGTGGGTAACCCATCAAATTGTCCTACTGTTTGTAACATCTGAAACATTACCAATTTTAGCTCAAACTATTGAGCCTATATTTGTGGTCTGATTATCCTTGGATTTTGGTCATCCAAAATTAGCACAACATGCTCTCAGATTGGTCTATCTCGATTATCAAACACCCTACGAACATGAGGGTTAGTGCTCTGACCATTCAAATTATCATTCATACCTGGTATCACCCTATATACAGGAGGATTAGCATTTTGACCATTCAGATTATCATTGAGACAAGGATCATTTTTGTTCCTAGCCATTTTTTGTAGTTCTTTCTGCCTTTTTCATAAAGTTCTTTTAATCTCTAGATCAAAAGGATATTCTTTGTTAGTAGGAATGCCTCTTCTCATGCACTGATGGCAAACTTATAGAAATTAAAGTAAACTAGTGTACTCAATATACTGCTTAGAAGAGACCTAAAGTGACCTACTTCTTTCGAGAGCTAGATATCAAGTTACCTGGCTTGTGTCTATAGGCTTTAGCACAGTACCTTGCATTGTTTTGTCTTCATTCTATATGAATGTTGCTCTATGTCTAGAGTCTACTACAAGTATCTATCGAGTACTTGCTCATATCATTCAATTACGGTCCAACTACTCTAAACTTTTCAAAATTAGATTAGTTTATGGGCATGTTGCACAGTCTTCTATGTCTAGGGATTGCATGCATACAATTTTAGAAATAAAAACAATTGAATGAAACAATAAATTAATTTAGATTTGTGCTTCAACCATTAAAAAAATAAATGTATCATCATGCAATCCCAACCCTATGAGATTTAGCTAGTGGATTGCAATTAAAATTCAAGTTCAAAATAACACCCAACATCATTTCAATCAAATTAATTCACGGGAGAACAAATTAAGGAATAATGGAAGAACTTAGGAATATGGTTGTCAACAAACCAATCCGTAATCCAGTAGTACAGTGTCTTGTGATGACTGAGAAGGCCTGCCTTTGGTTTCCTCTTTTCGCCTCCACTAACCGCTACCCTCTATTGTTGCCTCTGAATCTCCACACCCTTTAGGGTTTCCTCCTTTGGCTTTTTATAAGCTTTTTCCCTAGGGTAAATCCAATAGCCTATGATATTGTCTCCTCTTTTTTAGGTAGATTTTTCTGGTACAAGTAGAGTTGGGCTGAAACTATTATGCTTTATTCGTGTAAGCAAAATGTCTAAATTTTTTCCCCGACAAACCTTCACTCCTTTATTTCTTTCTCCTCATCATGCGCCTTTCAAACCACCAAACACAACCCTTCCACACGCAATTAAAAATATCTAACATGTAAACACATTCAAGCTCCTAATGCAATGATAAAAATACTACTAAAATGTCCTACAATGTCGTTAAATGTACCTAAGTACAAGCAATTAGCTAGGTCTAAAGACATGAAATATAACTATTTTCAAGTGTTATCAGTGTTGTGGATAGGAAAGTAAAATAATCATATGATCTAATGAGCAACGATAAATGGTTTATCGTTTTATGTTCAGTAAGTTTAAGTTTCCTTTACACTAGCTTACTAAGCATTAATTGCTTACATTGTTGTTTTTATCTGTCTTGTAGGTCTTCAAAAAGCTTGATCAGTTGGAATCTTGCCAGAGCTCTATCACTCTGCCCATAAACCATTTTAGGTAGTTTTTGGTTATTTTGGCTAAAGATTATAAATGGAATGTATAAGGCTTAAAATATTCTTGGTTCCTTTGATGTTTTGAGATTGTAATAAGCTTATTCTGGTCAAGTGCTTAGTTGGTGTTGTGTTGTAAATGATAATGTAAATAGGTGAAGTTGCACTTGTACATGTTCTATCTTGTATTCGGTAAGTCATGGTTGAATTTTATGCTTTTGAAATGGTTTTTGGTATGTTTGATCTAAGTTTATTGAATTAACTTGTAATATTGAATAGGATTATATTTGATTTGTGATTGTGGTACATTTTGTTGGTAAATTGGTTTAGTCTAATAGGCTGTTGGAATTGGTATGTTTTAAGTGTGTTTAAAATGTGGTTTGGTCATATGAATATTTGAGGAAATGGTGTGTCTTGGTGTGCCAAAATTGTGCTTCAGACACAGGCTGGGACACAAGGTGCCACACGACCGTGTGCCACACACGTTCGTGTGTTTTAAGTTACTGTGTAGCACGGTCTGAAACATGGTCGTGTAACCCAACATCGAATGGAACACGGCCTACGACGCGACCGTGTGGCTATATTTTGAATATGTACACGGTTTGGTACACGGTCTGCAACACAACTGTGTGACCCTATTTCTAATAACCACATGGGCTGGGACACGACCGTGTGTCCATACTTCAAATGCTAACACGGTTTGGGCTATTGCACACGACCGTGTGACCCTTCTTTTCAAATTTTTCTAAACTTTTCTGTTTTGTTTCAAAATGACCCCCAAAATGCTTCAAACTATTTTAAGGGCCCCGTAGGCTCAATTTAAGGTCTTGAGTGTATTTTTACTATATTTAATTTGAGTTATTAAATTTTAATGTTTTGTTAGCTTGATAAATCAAACTGAAATTGCTAAGAAGGGGTGAATTGGCTTTTTAAAAAATTTGTAAAAGCTAGAAAGAAAATTGAAAGATGTACACGATAATTTAGAGTGGTTCAGCCCCAATTGCCTATTCCACTACCTTAGTTTTCCACAACTAAGGATTTTCCCAAATTTACTAATTTGATAACCTTTGAGGAAAAGGCTTAATCTTATAACTCTCTTAAGATTTCTACCCCAAACCTTGAGAGACAAACCCTCTTAAGGAAATACAAATAAGCAACCAAAGAAATAATTCTTACAAGATCAAAGTGTTTGAAAATTAAGCTCAAATACAGTGAAATACACTTGAGCAAAAGAATAGAAGTAAAGCTTAGGAGTGTATGTTAAAAGAATATGGAAATAATAAGTTCAAAAGTTGTTTGATTGATGATTTTTGTGTTTTCTTATTGTTTTAGGAACTT
This sequence comes from Gossypium anomalum, assembly GCA_025698475.1. NCBI lineage: Eukaryota > Viridiplantae > Streptophyta > Magnoliopsida > Malvales > Malvaceae > Gossypium > Gossypium anomalum. The sequence goes on along the minus strand of CM046958.1, from coordinate 26,072,904 downwards.
TAGAAGTTGGTATTTATACCCCTAACTAATTTCCAACCGTTGAGGTTGTTGGTGCCATGAATACATTCGTTGGAGCTATAAAAATCAGAACATTTAATTCACCTAAAACACCGAGTATCAATACCATATCAAAAGGTATCGATAATTTTTGCAATAAATGTTAAATTCAGTGATTGTGGTGTTTTGCTTTCGATACCAAAACAATTTTATCGATACTTTGTAAGTTTTGTGAGAAACATAATGCTATTTTAGTATCATTTTTAAGAAGATGTATCGATATTTCAAAAAATATCGATACTTAATAAAATGGTATCGATATTTAATAAGGTTTGTGAAAAAATAGAATGCAACTTTGGTATATTTTTTAAGAAGGGCATCAATAATTCACAAAATATCGATATTTGAGCAAAAAGGTATCAATACTTTTTGGCCTGGAGCAATTTTAACTTGTTTGAAAATTATTTGATTTGTCAAAAATTCATTTTACTGAGTGAAAATCATTTTAATTTCATTTTAAATATGTGTAATTTTGTTTTCTAAGAATTCAAAGTGGATATTCAAAGTTTTATCTCTTATACTTCAATTTTAACAAATCATTTTGTTAATTTCAATTATAACTTTTATTAAAAAAGCACTTCAATTTGTTATATCAAAATATTTTATCAAATAAAGCTTAGTTTAACAATCTCCCTCTTTTTAATATAACAAAACATTTGGTTTTTTTTTTTGAATAATTTGTCCCCCTTAATAAAAGTCATTTTGAATATAAGACTAAAATAAATTTTGACAAACAATATGGCATTCATTTTTACTTTAAGGAAAATTGGTCACAAAATTTGCATATTTGCATATAGTTAGCATAAACAAATAATCAATCAATTTACCTTTTCTTCTCCCCCTTTTTTGTTATATCAAATGACAAATAAAGCTTAAGGAGAAAGGATATAGAAAAGTGAATGGATAAAGAACTAAACATCAATGTATCTAAAAGTACCAATAAAGCAACAAAGTGCAATTAGATATAGACATAGGCAATAATAATGAAACTAGGAGCAAATGTTATGAGTATGAAGTGAATGACTTAAATCTACTCTAATCATCACTAGTGGAAAAAGGAGGAGTTGAAGGGGAATGAGATACTAGAGACGCCATTTATGCCTCCAAAGTCAGTAGGCGAGTGTTAACATCTTCCCTATAAGATCGAACCTCATCTCTAAGACCTCGAACATCATTATTTAATGAATGGATAGCATCGAGAATGGCACTATTAACCTCAGAAGATGGTTGAGTAGCATATAAAGAGGAAGTTGGTAGAGAAGCATGCCAGGGTGAAAGGATGTGTTCAAAAGATCATCATCATCATCATCATCATCGGTAGCCAGATTACCTCCCTTGATCCACTCACTAGAATTGGCATCATAGTGAAAGTCAGTATGGTGAAATGCTCCGTAACTTATGGGTTTATTGGACGTAATGGCATCATAGGCCCTAAAAACACTTTAGAAACAATTCGGGACTAAATCAGAAACATTTAGAACATTTAAGAAAAACTTGGAAAAATTGAACTGTAGGGGTCACACAGTCGTGTGGCCAGGCCATGTGATTCACACGGCGGAGACACATGCCTATGTCTCAAGCCATGTAACAATCAAAATATGGACACACGGTCATGTCCCAACCCGTGTCTGTGTCCGTGTAACTTTCAAATTTGGGTCACACAGCCAAGCCACACACCCGTGTGCCAGGCCGTGTAACTGCTTGACTTGAATGCCTTTAAAACCTACAGGGGATACACGGCCGTGTCACATGGTCGTGTGTCACACACGGCTAAGACACACGCCCGTGTCTTAGGCCTTGTGGACATGAAATTAGCCAAAATCAAGCCATTTCCATCACCCATTTCAAGCTTGTACCTAAACATAATTTGTGCACAACTTCAAGGCCTCAAAACTTTACCAAAACATGCACAAAATGACCAAATCAATAGACCATAAATCCATCCAACCAATATGCCAATAAGGCACCTCAAATGCATTCAATCAAACCTTGCATAAACATAGAAACATTACCACAATTCATTACTACACATCAAGTCCAATACCATTTCAAAACTTACCATAACTTGACCTATTTCATGTCAATAGAAACTTACCATTTGTACCATTTCTCTCATACACCACAAGCATATAAATGACACAATTCAACCATTACTAAAATGGTACCAAACAACCAACATATATACATACTGTAATCAATCTAAGCATTCAACCATACATTAAACATAAGTCCACCTATACATGCCATTATAAACTTGACCAAAACATAAAAAGAACTACCGATATAATCGTTGGACAATGTGATAGATCTTCAACGAGCTTCCGATAATCTATAAAACATCGTAAAGAAAACTACGTAAGCATATAATGCTTAGTAAATTCATAAAACATGAACATAACTTACCATGTCAATGCATAATCTTAAAATTAAACATGATACAATCCAACCATAAGCTTGCCACAAGCCTAAGCATCATAAACAACACATGTTAGTGCATCAACTCATAATTCACTCGAATTAACATAAGATAAGTCATTATACATGAACAATATCACTTGAAATCATCATTTTTCATGAAAATAGATATGCTTTCATAGAAAATTTCCTTTTCAATCCTTTTCATAGATTCATGACATAAGTCATTTGAACACTTACCGATCCTTTCCTTTCTTATGTTCGTTGAACCATTTAGAATAACATCGAATATGCAAGAAAGCTTACACAGAGTGTGCTAAACATATAGTCGTAACCTTTCCTTTTCCTTTACATCGTTTCTCACTCGAGCTGTGAAATGGGTCTGCTCACACAAGCTGACAATCAGAATGTAAGCTACACAATGTTGCTCACACAAGTTGTTGAGTATTCGCAACAAATGCAGGACCTCAACCATCAGTAGAACATTCAAGACCAACACCCGAAACATGGTAACCCTAATGACATGTCATTTGTATCCTATGTATTTCTACGGTTTACATGGGACTCGATAATAGTCGAAACATCATTGGATTTCCACATTTGATTTAATGGAAAAAAATACATGAATATATAGATCAATATAACATTAAAACGTTAATTAATCATGTTAACTTACCTCGATGACAAAGATGTAGAAACGAGATCAACTAATCCAAGGCTTTAGCTTTTCCTCGATCTATATCCGTGCGAGTTTTATCTTGATCTAAATAAGAAAATTCAATCCATTTAATAATTATACTATTAAATTTAGTCCAAATTTCATACTTTTGCAAAATTAAACTTTTTTCCGTAATATTTTAATTTTTTTACAATTTAGTCATTAAGCTCATAAATTGAAATTTAAGCAATTTCATCAACATTTCATGCTAGCTGAATTCACTAGGGACCTATATCCACCCATAAAAATTAGTGTTTCACAATTTTACTATGGAATTTTACTACTTTTATAAATAAGTCCCTAAATGACAGTTTTATCAAAAATCCATTTACAAAACTTGTTTATTTAACAACAAGGATTCAAAATCTTCCATCAAACATCAAAAGCCATACAAGCATAATCATGGAAAAACCCTAAACCTTTAACAATTTTGCAAATTAGTCCCTGAGCTAGCTAGATTAAGCTACAACGATCTCGAAAACATAAAAATCATTAAAAACAGGACAAATTTCACTTACATGCAAGAGAGGTCCTTAGTCGAATGTTCAAGCTCCTTCAATGGGGTTTTTCTTTCTTATTTTTGATTGTCACTCGCGATAAGTTTTAAAATTTATAAATGATCGTCCTTAAACTAACTATTATCACGACGAAAGAAAGCGCACCTATCGAACAATAGTATAGTTTTAGCAAGACCGGATGTCGAACCCAAAAGAACTAAAAGTACTAGTATTGACTTTCTTTTTATTATTTAGCCTAAGAATACTGAAGGTTATTTTAACTAACTAATTAACTAATCTAAAGATGCACAGAAAATAGATTTGGGGAAAATACTTTTGGAAAACTGATTGATTTAAGACAATACCCAAGGAAGAATCCACCTAGACTTTTCATGTTAACTGACTCTGAACCAGACAATTTATTCACTGATTCGTAGAAATCCCTATGTTATTATCCCTATTCAAGACTAATAACGTCTAACCCTAGGTTGATTAATTGAAATCTCTTTCTAATTAAAACCCCTAGTTTTGCATTAACTCTATCTATGGATTCCCTTATTAGATTTTACTCTAATCTAGCAGATTTATGTCGTCCTATCTCTAGGATTGCATGCAACTCTGCTTAATTATGAGTGATCTACTCTTAGAAAGGGACTATTCGTCCTCCGAGTAAGCACATCAATACTTGAATCAATATCCTGGAATATTCAAACAAGAGTTGAAGTCATAATTAAGAACAAATCAAATATTTATCATACAGTTCATAAAATATTAACAAGATCCGTCTTAGGTTTCATCCCCCTTAGGTATTTATGGGATTTAGTTCATAACTAGAAAAGAAAACATCTCAAAATAATGATAACAAAACATAAAGAAAACCCAAAAACCTCTGAAGAAAATTGAAGGGAGATCTTCATTCTTGGAGGTGAATCCGGCTTCAGAGATGGATCAATCGGCTTCCTTCGACTAATTCCTTGCTTCCTACTTTGTGTGTCCTTTTTAATCCTCCTCTAGGGTTTTTAAATAGGCTTTAGAATGCTTAAAAGCCCTCCAAATCGCCCTTTTCCAAATAGAACTTAACTTGGGCTTGACAGGGACACGCCCGTGTGACACGCCCGTGTGTGATTACTTCAGGCCGTGGTCAAGGCTCAAAGATAAACATGCCCGTGTTGAGGTTGTTTTAGGCTGTGTTCGAGCCTGCTAGAATGACACGGGCGTGTGTGCTACCCATGTGACGAAGTCCAAGCCGCGTTGTTTTCCCACGTCGGCCCATTTTCTCCGTTTTTGGCTCGTTTCTTGTTCTTTTTGCTCTCCTATGCTCTTCTAAGTATAAAACATGAAATTAAAGGATTAGGAGCATCAAATTCACCAAATCTAAGGAGAAATCATTCATAAATATGTTAAGCATAGGATAATAATATGTATAAATTATGGTTTATCAAATACCCCCACACTTAAGCGTTTGCTTGCCCTTAAGCAAAATCCTCAATTCACAATTAAGAATTCCTTTTTCTCAACTTATAATTCCTATCAATAATATCTCAAACTAATCCATAAGTAATCATACATTGAGAATTAAACTAGAAGAACATTAAATTTTCAAACATTCCAAGTTGAGTATTTTATCACGAAAAAACAAATGTATCTCCCCTTATCTAAGTAATCACCTTTGATTTGAAATCTCACATAGTTTAACATCCTCAATAAAGATTCACTCAAATCACTCGAAGTGTTTAAGGATAATGAATTTAGCACTCAACAATTAATATGAAAAGTTATTACCATAGGCTTGCATGAAAATCAAATCTCTACCACTATAAATTGAGATGATACATAAATCAAAAGGTCTTTAGAGGGTTGTAACGAAGTTTTGGTTAGGGGGTGTGGTCACAAGCTGAAAGAGAAAGTTAGAATCGAGATTGAATTAAATAATTACTTAACTAGAAAAATACTTAATCATTAATTGCATACAGAAGAGCTTCTTCTCAGAGTATGGAATTAAACACTCAAGCTTAAAAAATATGACTTACTGCTAATAAATAGATATGTATGTACATTTTTTAAAAAAAAACAAATCAAATAACATAGACTAACTATTAAGAATAAGACATAGCTAAGCAATTTATTCAAATCAAATATCAACAAAAATAGGGATCAAATTAATTGAGGGGATTTCAACAATAATGAGTTATGGGTTAATATAGGGGGTAAATCAATGAATGGGATGTTAGGCTCAAAGGGGTTTACTAAGGGTTAATAGTGAAGGTAGGCTTTTCATGGCATGAGTTGGTTAAACCTAAGTGCCTCTATCATCTTCACATATCAAATCAAATGTTGTGGTCTAGACATGCATAATCAAGCAAGTTCTAGAATAACAATTCGATATTGACGCACTCAAGCAACAATAAAAGTGAGCATGAAAGAAATAATAGATACTCTAAAGGCTCAAAATCTCACAAATTATGGTTTTTTGATGTTTAAACCTGTGGATTTCAATTCAAGATAATACCTAAACTTGAGGAAAACAACCTAAAATTTTAAATTCTCAAAAAAAATCAACTTATCATGCTTAATTCTCTAATGTCTTAAAGTTTAAATAGTCAATGCATGAATGCCTATGTTTTAATTCAAGATATATCAATAAAAATCATAAATTAATCAAAATTCATTCTAATAATGATATAAGGGATTTACGAGAGAACCAAGATAAAATTCAGGGATTTTTCTGATAGTGATATAATTGACCCCCCACACTTAAGATGTATATTGCCCTGAATGTACAAAGATAAAGTTAGTGGTAATTATAGATATAAAATCATAAGATAGGGAGAGAAGTGAAACTTCTTGAATGTTCAATGAATGAACTCCCTAGGTTGGAGTTATATAGAGTGGAAAAGGATACTCCGGTGGTGGTAGAAGTTGGGTTCCACAAGTGCAGTGCCAAAAGAATATAATGTCTCGTAGTGGCTACGATCGTGGTCGAGCAGGGCATGGCAGTCATGGAGAACCTTTTTCAGTGGAGTTTGAAGTTCCTAAGTGATAGTGAGCTTTGGAGCTCTTTATAACTGTGATGAAATCAGGAACTCTTTAGGAAATATAAAGAAGAATAATTACTCATAATGAAATAGCCGAAATTAAAAATTGTGTATAAAACCTAAAAACACATAGTGTCAAAAGGAAATAAAATGAAAAGTTAAAAGTGAAAATAATAAGAAAAATGATAAATAAAAATAGAAATAAAGATAAAATAAAATAAAATCTTTAAACATCATCATCGCCGGATGGTTCGCGAGGTGGTGGTGGCGGTGATAAAATGTGAAGGTGTTGACAAATCTGCTGTAGAGTAACATCAATGTTATCAAAGTGTTGAAAACACTGCTACTCGAATCGAGTGAGGCGCTTAGAGATGTCAGAATATGAAGCCGTCGCATGAACTGGACGATGGGTGGGTGGTGGCTGAGACGGTGGGTCCTTGTGTCATTAAGGGACATCATCAGTAATGTCCTCGGGGGCCTTCTCCACAGTTGATTAGGCAAGACGATATTGAGGAGGGTAGGTTCCACGACGTTTTTCGATCATCCTCATACTTAGCATGCTTGAGATGCCATGTGGAGACATCTGGCCAATGAGGGTAATGGAGGATGCTTGTGCCGCTGTGTTGAGGAGCTCGAAGTGTCGAGCCAGTCGAGTCACATAGGGGCTAATGGAGATGACCCCCTTTCGATGCCGCTCCATCTGATGGCGAATGGCGAGGGCAATGAAATAGGCGAGGTCGAAGACGTGCCCATTCGACATGCACCATAGAAAGTAGGCGTCGAGAGTGTTGACGACACCGGTGCTCTCTCGTCTCCCTGTCAGAGTGTAGGCCAAGATGGCATGTAGGTACCTCAAGGATGGAAGGAGAGCCGATGCCTTAGAGCGGCTAGGATCGTGGGTGGCTGAGGTAGGGACGAGGGCGTTCTAGCACTTCGAGGGAGAGGAGTGGATGTGGCGATAGAGGTTCTCGAAGTCAGGTTTGTCCATGAATTCCTCCGAATATAACCCAAGTGCAACACCGAATTTCGGCACACTCAACTGACAAACCAAACCACCGAGGCAGAACTGGACCATTCCAGGATCGTCGGAGTTGGTCATGACATCTTGAACATGGAAGGTCGAGCAAAGTTCAAGTGTGAGCTCAAGGTATATCAGCTCGATAATGGCAAAGAAGAGTTCCCATTTATCGGTTGACAGAAACGCTCTGATCGCGTCAGCCAGTTGGACTTGTTCAAGTGTGGCCCAGTCAATGCAGTGGCCCACACCTAAGGGTCGAGCCCGAAGTATCTGGAAGAGTTCTTCTTGGGGTTCCACGGAAAACTGAAGGAAGGGGTGATAAATTTCAGCGGTAGGACCCGAGGAAGACAATGCTCCTTTCCTTTTCTTCGAAGCAGAGACGGCGGTGTTTTTACCACGTGAACTCGACATTATATACCTGCAAGAAAAAGAATTGAAAATCAACCAATACTTTCTAAGAGTAGCGTGGAAAAGAATGCAAGCATGTTAAAACTAAATAGGAGTATTTTATTGGACTTATGTATTAGATGAAGAAAACTAGATTAGAACAACAAAAGAAAATAGAGCAAGCTATAGGACTATGAAAATAATACTACGGAACTATGAATGCATGTAGGTAAGCATAAAAATCTATGGAAATAAGGAAATTGGATGAATGTAGCATAATGTATGGATGAAAAATGGAAAAATTCTTTAATAACAAGCATGAGTATTTCTATTCTTCTACTATGAATACTTAAAATAGGTAAATGGAGCTTGAGAAATCATGAAATAAACAAAATATTTAAAGAAAATAGAGAGAAAAGAGTAAACAAATGCAAAAAGGAGGTGCTTGGGTGTCAAAAATGAAGTTGAAGGAGGCCATGGGCGTGGCAGAGAGGGCATGTGGAATTACAGCGGCTAGGGTTAGGGATTTGGGGGGAAGATGATGATGAATGGTGAGGGGTTTTTTTATAGATTTTGGGGCACACGTCTATGAGACACGCCCGTGTGTTTTGCGATTTTTAAAATTTGGGCGCGTCTGACATTCGGCCAACGCCCGTGTTGCTTGGGCGTGTTGGTGCACACAGCCGTGTCGCACAGCCGTGTCCCACTTCGTTCACTTCTCCCACGCACGGCCGTGTCGCACGCTGGTACAATTTTTTCATGTTCAACCACGGTTCTAACACACGGGCATGTCACACGCCTGTGTTGTTTTGGCAGGATCGCCCATGGCCATGTCGCACGGCCGTGGCAACTTGTCACATCCCGTGTTGGGAAAAAAATCTTTGCCTTGTTTTTACACAGTCTACAGTATGCCCGTGTGCCTGGCCGTGTGAGTGTGGAAAACTTATATTCAAGAGCTCAGTTAAGTGTTAAACCCTAGAATTTAAAGAAGTTAATAACGTTATTGCTCGAGTTGCCTCCCGAGAAGCGCTTATTTATAATCTAAGCTTGACTTACCTTGATTTTACGTGGTCATGGTGGTTCGAGGAGTTTAGACTCCTCATTCCTGCTTTCAGTTTCATCAAAATAAGGTTTTAAGCGAGTAATATTTACCTTAAACGTGTCGAATTTAGAATGAGTTACCTCGACTGTGCCGTACGGGAAGATGTTAAGTACTGTAAGAGGGATTGCTCCATTTGGTTCAGAAATGGTAATACGAGGATCTGCGGCATCTAATAGTACTTTGTCTCTAACCTTAATTTGATTTCTGAAAAAATTTAGCTCATCATGGCGTGTTTTAGGTTTGTGTGTCCGCCATTCATCTAGTTCCTCGATTTATAGCCTTCGTTCTTCATGGATAGGTCATTTGTTGTTACTTGAACATGGCTCATGGATGTCCTTCAAACTTATTTCCTGCAAAGTAGATTGCAACATATGGTCAGTTTTAGTAGAATGTTTTATACAACCACCTTCAAATTTCGATGTGTTCCTTGAATTGCAAGCTTGAAAGGTGATTGTTTCGTCTCCCACACGTAGTGTGAGTTCGGCTGTGCCAACATCAATAATTGTTCTAGCAGTTGCTAAAAAGGGTCTTCCTAAAATTAAAGGAACGTTACTATCCTCCTCTATATCTAGAACAACGAAATCCACTGGGAATATAAATTTGTCAATTTTGACTAGTACATCTTCAATAATACCCCTAAGAAATCTGATAGTTTTATCTGCTAATTGAATGCTCATCCTAGTTTGTTTGGGTTTCCCAAGGCCTAATTGCTTAAACATTTTGTAAGGCATGACATTGATACTAGCCCCTAAATCAGCCAACGCATTGTTCACATCTAAACTACCAATTAAACAAGGAATAGTAAAACTTCCTGGATCTTTTAATTAATTGGGCAGCTTATTTTGTAGAATAGCGGAGCAAACTGCGTTTAACTCCACATGCGACGCCTCATCCAACTTCCGCTTATTTGCTAAAAGCTCCTTTAAAAACTTCATTACGTTTGGCATTTGCAAGAGGGCTTCAATAAATGGTAAGTTAATATGTAATTTCTTTAAAAGTTTAAGAAATTTACCCAATTGTTCGTCTAAGCAGTCTTTCCTTGTCGCATTAGGGTATGGTACACGAGGTTTATATTCTACACTTACCGGTTTCTATTCGTTGTGATCTACTTTACCTTTACCTTTACTTTCCACAGCTTCTTGCTTTGGTTCTGGTTCAGATGCAACTAACCCTTCCTCATTTCTAATGTTAATCGCATTGAGTTGTTCCCTTGGGTTAGGTTCAGTATTACTTGGCAAGCTACCTTGTGGTCGTTCAGAAATTAATTTGGACAGCTGGCCTATCTGAGTTTCGAGCCCTTCAATCGATGCTTGTTGATTTTTAAGTGCTCTCTCAGTATTCTGGAAACGAGTTTCTGACACCGAGATGAATTTTGTTAGCATCTCCTCAAGGTTCGGTTTCTTTTCCTGTGGATAAGGTGGTTGTTGAAAACCCAGAGGATTTTGTGGCATTTGATTTCCTTGACCACCCCATGAGAAATTTGGGGGGGTCCTCCAACCTACATTATAAGTATTACAGTATGGGTTATTTTGAGATCTAGAGTTATTATTGCCCATATAGTGGACTTGTTCCTCTTCGGTTGTAGGATTGAAGGGTTGATATCATGTATGTACGGCTCCTCCACTTGAACCACACCTCATCACTGGATGTACCTGCGTAGAACCAAGTAAACCATCAATCTTTTTATTTAGAAGTTCCACCTGATTTGATAAAATATTAACCGTATCGACGTTATAAACGCCTGCTATTTTGGTTGGTTTAGTCCTCATGACTTGCCACTGATAGTTATTCAGTGACATCTCTTTAATAAATTCGTAAGCTACTTCAAGTGTTTTGTTGTTGATGGTTCCACCAGCTGCTGCATTAATCATCTGTCTTGTCGAGGGGTTCACACCATTATAAAATGTTTGACCTTGCAGCCATAGAGGTAACCTATGGTGAGGGCACCTTCGTAGTATATCCTTGTATCTCTCCCATGCATCATAAAGTGTTTCTAAATCTATCTACACAAAAGAAGAAATATAATTCCTTAGTTTAGCTGTTTTAGTAGGTGGAAAGCATTTTAGTAAGAACTTTTCGATCATTTGTTCCCAAGTAGTGATTGATCCTCGTGGTAACGAGTTCAACCACTGTTTAGTCTTGTTCCTTAGTGAAAAAGGAAATAACCAAAGGCGAATGGCATCATTAGAAACGCCATTGATCTTGAATGCCTCGTAAAACTCCAGAAAATTTTCTAAATGAGTATTTGGGTTTTCATCTTGTAAACTATCAAACTGAACAAACTGTTGTACCATTTGAATCGTGTTAGGTTTCAGTTCAAAATTATTTATAGCAATAGCAGGCCTAACTATACTCAATTCAGTTCCTGTTAAAGTAGGTTTAGCATAATCATACATAGTACGAAGAGCAGCATTCTGATTTACTAGGTCAGAGCAATCGTAGGAGGTACCAGATTTTTTTAATTTTCGGCCATCTCCTCGGTTGTAGTTGGGATATCGTCCTCTTGCTCTACCTCTGTATATCCTAGGCTTCGCCTTATTTCTCTTCAGTTTCTGCAAGTTGTGCTATTGATTTCTTCATCAAAAAGTAATGGTCCTAACGGGTTTCTTCTAGTCATAAACTATAAGAACCTACCAGAAAAAAGCAAAAGAGAATTTAGTAACTAAAATTAAAACAAAATTTAAATTCCAATAAAAGTAAATGGCTAAAGTAATAAAAATTGAGTGTTCCTTATATCTTAGTTCTCTGGCAATGGTACCAAAAACTTGATTGTCACTTGCGATAAGTTTTAAAATTTATAAATGATCGTACTTAAACTAACTATTATCACGACGAAGGCAAGCGTACCTATCAAACAGTAGTATAGTTTTAGCAAGACCAGATGCCAAACCCAAAGGAACTAAAAGTACTAGTATTGACTTTCTTTTTATTATTTAGCTTAAGAATAATGAAGGTTGTTTTAACTAACTAGTTAACTAATCTAAAGATGCACAGAAAATAGATTTGGGGAAAATACTTTTGGAAAACTTATTGATTTAAGACAATACCCAAGGAAGAATCCACCTAGACTTCTCTTGTTAACTGACTCTGAACCAGACGATTTATTCACTTGACTTGATCCGTAGGAATCCCTAAGTTATGTGATTATCCCTATTCAAGACTAATAACGTCTAACCCTAGGTTGATTAATTGAAATCTCTTTCTAATTAAAACCCCTAGTTTTGCATTAACGCGATCTATGGATTCCCTTATTAGATTTGACTCTAATCTGGCAGATTTATGTCGTCCTATCTCTAAGATTGCATGCAACTCTGCTTAATTATGAGTGATCTACTCTTAGAGAGGGACTATTCATCCTCTGAATAAGTACATCAATACTTGAATCAATATCTTGGAATATTCGAACAAGAGTTGAAGTCATAATTAAGAACAAATCAAATGTTTATCATACAGTTCAGAAAATATTAACAAGATCCATCTTAGGTTTCATCCCCCTTAGATATTTAGGGGATTTAGCTCATAACTAGAAAAGAAAACATCTCAAAAGAATGATAACAAAACATAAAGAAAACCCAAAAACCCTGAAGGAAATTGAAGGGAGATATTCAGTCTTGGAGGTGAATTTAGCTTCCGAGATGGATCAATCGGCTTCCTTCGAGTAATTCCTTGCTTCCTACTCTGTGTGTCCTTTTTAATCCTCCTCTAGGGTGTTTAAATAGGCTTTAGAATGCCTAAAAGCCCTCCAAATTGCCCTTTTCCAAATAGAACTTAACTTGGGCTTGACAGAGACACGCATGTGTGACACGTCCGTGTGCTATTGCTTCAGGCCGTGGTCAAGGCTCAGAGATAGACACGCCCGTGTTGAGGTTGTTTTAGGCCGTGTTCGAGCCTGCTAGAATGACACGGGCGTGTGTGCTAACCATGTGACGAAGTCCAGGCCATGTTTTCCCACGTCAGCCCATTTTCTCCATTTTTAGCCCGTTTCTTGTTCTTTTTGCTCTCCTAAGCTCTCCTAAGTATAAAACATGAAATTAAAGGATTAGGAGCATCAAATTCACCAAATCTAAGGAGAAATAATTCATAAATATGTTAAGCATGGGATAATAATATGTATAAATTACGGTTTATCAATTTTTAATAGGAAAGATGAACTAAAAGATGATACTTTAGTTTTCATTATTTTACTTTAACATATTTATTAAATAACATAATTAACCTTGTTAATTAACTTTTAAATCACTTAATAATGTGTCCATATTTGTCCACTAATAATAATAATGGTCTTTTACTTTTCATTAACCATGTAATGCTAATGAGGGGATGTAACAGCCTGGTTTAGACCCTAGTCGGAACAGCGGTTTTGGGACCACAAATTTGAGTCAAAAAAATATTTTAATATTATTTTTCGTTATTATAATATGTGAATTGTTATTGTGAAAATACCGTATGAAAATTTTATCGTTTACATATCCGATTTGTGAAAAAGGACCTAATCGCGTAAAATGCAAAAGTTGCATTCTACTTGTTTAAAATGCTTAATTGCCATGGCTTATTAAATGAAAGGTCCTTATGTTGTAATTAGACCATTGGATTAATTCATGGACAAATTTGGACATGAGTCAGTGGATTATTAATGTTATAAAGCAAGGGTATAATGGTAAATTAGTTATTAAATGATAAATAATAAAATAAGACATGAATTAGTGCTTCATTCATCCTTGTTTTGCCAAAATTGAAGAAGAAAAGATAGGGTTTATGTGTTTGAAGCATTCGGCCAACATCTAAAAATTGAAGAAGAAAAGATAGGGTTTATGTGTTTGAAGCATTCGGCCAACATCTAGCTTGATTAAACGTCCATTTGACTCGATTTTTAGTAATTTTTATGTTTTTGTGATCGTTGCTTTGTGTTCTGTTAAGCCCATGCCTCAATTTCTGAAATTTTTGATGATTTCATGAGATGCCATTGTGATTTTTGTGAGCTTTGTGATGTTAAATGGTGAAATATGAAAGCTTTATGTTAGATTAATATGTTTTGTATTTGAATTTTTGATGAATTTGAGTAATTTGGGCTAAATTGTGAAAATAAGATTGTTGGGGACTAAAATGTGAAATAAATGAAATATGTGGCCTTATATGAGCTAAGGAAAAATTCGGCTAAGCATGTGCATAATGAAATTATGCATATTTTGTGATTTTACGAAATAGGGACTAAAGTGTTAAAATGTGAAAATGTGAGGGCTAATTTGTAAAATATCCTAAATATGTGTTTATGGATTGATTTGAATGAATGTGAGATTGAATAAGTCAAATTTGAATGTGTTTAGATCAAGAACCAAAGAAAACGGAATTAGATCGGGGAAAGTCGAAAGTAGTTGAATAGCCGTTTGTTTCTGTTCATTCCCGTACGAGGTAAGTCGATATACGAATAAATGTGTTAAATTGAATTATTATTGCTTATATGATATTTCAATTGTGGCGAATGCATATGAGAGCTGAATATATGGAATCCAAGAAAGTTCTGATAATGTGATGACATCCGAAAAGCCCCATACGAACCTTAGGAATAGTTAGAAAACATATGTTATGACATAGGATTCTTATATGTGTTATCGTGTAAAACCACGTCTAGGACGTTGGCGTCGATTTGAGATTTACATGTAAGACCATGTCTGGGACATTGACATCGTATTTGATTTCGTGTAAGACCCTGTCTAGGACAGTGGCATCAATATATGATTACATGTAAGACCACGTCTGGGACGTCAGCATTGTACGAGCTTTCCGAGCTATCCGCGTATCCTATTTAATTCCATACGGTTCAACAGGCATTCTGAGAGATACGTGATCGAATGAATGAATAACTGATTCAGGTATGTGAAGATGTGTTCAACATTTGTTAATGAGAGGTAAGTATATGTGCAAGTGATGATATGTGATATAAGTATGAGAAAATATGTCATATGTGCAAATAAATAGGGAATATGTGAAATATATATGAACTAAAAGGTTTGTGATAGTATTTGGCTATGGAGTATATATATTTTATGATGCTTATATGCTTAAAGTGATAAGTTTATTTGTATATGGCTTACTAAGCTATTGAAAGCTTACTTTGTGTGTGTTTGCATTGTGTTATAGATATCGAAGCTACTGGAAGCTTGAGAATTGTCGAGGATCATCACCACACTATCGAACTTTATTTTGGTACCTTTTGAAAATGTATATATTAAAGTATGTCATGTATAGGCTAGGACTATTGTGGTATGTTTTGATATGGGTATATCATGCCATGAGATATGGCTTGGTTATGAATGAGATTATGAATAGATTTTGGTATATGATTTGTGTTTAAAAATAGTATGTTTTAATGAACTCATGAATGACCAAATGAAATGGTCAATTTTGTTAAGTTTCATGGTTGAATTGGGAAGTTGATATGATGAGAAATGCTAGAAATTGAAATGGATTAATGTGACGTATGATTCATATGTTTTTTATATGAAGTTAGTACTTTGAATTGGTATGTTTGAGTTGGATTTGTATAAGGGAATGAATGATGATATTATGGGTCAATTATTACATGATTTGGTATGTTTTTTACTGCATTTGGGACATGAACTGTGCTTGGTTTGATGCTTGTAGGGATGACCCAAATTAGGTGGCAAATTGGCTTTACAAATGGCCTATTTTTGTCCACACGGGCAAAGACACGAGCGTGTGTCTCAGCCGTGTGTGACACACGGCCATGTGTCCCCTGGGGTAGCCCTACATTCTGAAGTCAATCTCGAACACGGCCTAGACACACGGGCGTGCCTGATGGCCGTGCGAGGCACACAGCCTTGGCACATGGGCGTGTGTGGCCATTTTGAAGGGTACACGGGCTAGACACACGGGCGTATGGTCAGCTGTATGACCCAAGCCAGTTTTGACCACGGCTAAGGCACACAAGCATGTCTCCAAC
Source organism: Gossypium anomalum (assembly GCA_025698475.1). Classification (NCBI taxonomy): domain Eukaryota; kingdom Viridiplantae; phylum Streptophyta; class Magnoliopsida; order Malvales; family Malvaceae; genus Gossypium; species Gossypium anomalum. The sequence continues at coordinate 26,056,714 of CM046958.1, read as the reverse complement.
CGTGTGGTACAAGTCAATATGTATGCCCTGATTTCACACGGCTTATGACTCGGGCGTGTCTGGTAGCCGTGTGAGGCACACGGCCTGTTCACATGGGTGTGTAACCTTTATATGTTTGAAAATTTTCTAAGTACCTCAAAGTTTGCAAATGTTATTAGTTTAGTCCTGAACCTCTTTTAAGCATGTTTAAGGTCTCGTTGACCTAAGAAAGGGACTTTATATTGATATTTGATTATGATATGGCGATGTATGACTTTTGATTTTGAAATGATTGTGAAATGTTCCGATATGTCCGGTAATGCCTCTTAACTCTAGTCCAGCGACGGATACGGGTTAGGGGTGTTACAGAGGATATCATTTACCCATGTCTCGGTCTATGAATTCCATTATTTTGAATGATGCTACGTATTGCAGAAGTCGTACACCCAACACACCAGCTTTTGATTCCTTATCTATTTGAACTCAAGGTTTTACTTACATCAAAGTGTACGAGTCACGCATACATAGTCTACCATCCACTCAAGATTAGGTATGCTACACTATGGATGTCACAAGTGAATAAATCCATAAATAGATTTAGGATCTATTCTGCTTGGGTCTTCTCCAATATATTGTTAGTCCAGTTAGTCACATCTATGTCTCATCTTTTGGAAGTTGTCCTCTCCGAAGCCTAAGACAAGGCATCCCCCCAATTGGATTTGACGGACATCATATTAGTCTTTCATTTAGTTTACTCATTTTCGATTAGACTAAGGACATGTTTAGGTTCGTCTACTAATATAAATTGTCTTTTTGTATTACGATCTAACCACGTAATATCGCTTAGTATCAGTTAAACTTGAAATACCAATGAGCAACATTTGCTTCCATTTTGCTTTGCATGCAAAAACCATGTGAAGAAAATATACAAAGTATTAATGTAATTTATGAATAATTTTATTAACTAATTTGTTCAAAAAATTATAAGTGTACTTAAACAAAAATACTACACTTAGGGCACCAAATCCAATAGTCTCCCACTTGCCCTAGTGAAATAGGTGAGTCATGTTTCACATTCCTATGCCCCCCATATGTTTCCCAAAAATCTATCTAGCTATAAGAGTCTTGGCTAAAAAATCGCCAGGGTTTGTCATTAGCTATGAATTTTTACTACATCCACTATTCTGTCAAACACTCCTTTCTTCCTTAATGTGTTTTGTCGTTACGTGGTTTCTTTTAGGTTTAGCTATATCCACAATATTATAGTGTCATACCTTTTCCATACCTCATATTTGGCTCTCTATAGGGAAGTTAGCAATGTAAGCTTTCTTAACACTTATTCACACCATGGACCCACCATTTAGGACAAAAGCATAATTCGATGTCGATTTACTCAAATCTCAAAACATTTGGAAGTCAAAATTAGTATATCTAATAAAAGTAAGATCTCCTTCGGAATACACTGCATATAATCCCTCGTTCTCTGTAAATACTTGATTATATGCTTAACTGTTTGCTAGTTTCTTAGTCTTATATTCGCTTGATATCGACATACTAAACCCATTGCAAAACAAATATTTGGGCATGTGCATAACATAGCATGCATGAGAATTCCTACTGTCGAAGTATAAGGAACATTTCTCTTGTTCTTTCTTTCTTCCACTGTCTTAGGACAGTCCTCTTAAAGGAGATAAAATCCCAAGATGGAGGGTTGATTCCCCTTATTCGAATCGATCATTGCATAACGCTCCAATATCTTGTTTATGTACAAAGCCTGGGATGGTGTTATCATTTTGTTCTTTTGATCCCATAAGATTTAAGTGCCTAGAACAAAATTAGCCTCTCCCAAGTCCTCTATACTAAACTATTAGGTTAACCATAATTTAACCAATAACAATGTTCCTTCATCGTTTCCAATTAGTAGAATGTTATTAGCATATAGAAAGAGAAAGACCACATTTCTATTCCCTAAATGTTTATAAACACAAGGTTCATCTACGTTTTTGTTCAAATCCAAAAATTTTGATCGCTTGATCAAATCTTTGATTCCATGAGCGAGATGCTTGCTTAAGTTCGTATATAAATCTAAGCAGTTTGCAAACTTCATTTTCGTTTCCTTTAGCTATATATCCGATGGGTTGCACCATTTAGATGCTTTCTTCAATATAGTCATTCATAAATGTTGTCTTGACATCCATTTTCCAGATCTCATAATCAAGAGTCATCGTAATAAATAACAATATGCTGATTGACTTGAACATGGCAACTGGAGAGAAAGTTTTTTCGTAATCAATGCCTTCTTGAATATAACCTTTTTGCTACAAGTCTAGCCTTATAAGTTTCCACTTTTCCTTTCATATTTCTTTTCCTCTTGTAGATCCACTTACACCCTCTAGGTTTTATCCCTTCTAGTAAGTCTACAAGTTCCCACACTGAGTTGGAGTCCATAGAATCCATTTCATCTTTCATAGTTATTTCCCAAAGCTTGGAATCAGCATTCTGCATCACTTCATCATACATGAGTGGGTCATCATCTTCCTATTCGGCAGACTCAGTTTTGCACTGTAGTTTGAATGGATGTCATATGTTAAGCCGGATATAATAAAATGCGTCCCGCTAGAATTTTTGGCCAATTAAAGTATATGGGATGCAAAATTTTCATTGATAGTGTACATGATAAGGGAAATGCATGAATCGGATCGAGTGATGCGATAGTTCGGGTAGAGGTAACAAATTCCACCGCCACCATGAGAAATAGAAGCACTGTATAAGCTGAACTTGCAAGGGAAGAACAACGAGAATTGGCAAGACTACCACAAGGAGTACATCGACATTTAGCATCGTAAGATAGAATTCTTACCCATCCGCGAACCCTTTTTCTCATTGGACATTTGTCCTATTTGGAGTACATGCCCTAGTTCAGAGTCACCGGTAAGTCATATATGTTATCAGTGGAAGCGAGGGGTAGGAAACTTCCTCAGAAGAGGTGACGACAACTACCCCTACAGCGTAGGTCTGGAGGTGGTATTGCGACGGGTTCGTCTCAGCTCTAATCCAACAAGCACCACTAATGTCAGCACCACATCCCTGTCAGTTTCCTCTACTTTCTCCTGTTTATTTCACTAACCATGTGTTTATTTTACAAGTACCACACTACGCACCACTGCAGCACCCTGCTTCTACCCCTTTCATCCCTATCATTCTACGTCCCCATACTAACGTTGATGCTAATGCAAACACTGAGCTAGATGTCGACGCATGTACTGTCATCAATGTCATTATTGATGATCAGGTCAATGCCGACATATCCAGGTTTTGCGACATCATACGGGTATTCATTGATAGTATTACAAACACCCACAACGTCGTTGTTTTATCGATATGGGTCATCGATGCAACCAGCTTATCGTGGAGTGGCAGACATATAATGGGAGGCTAGGATGGCACCACATTCAAGCATGCAGGGAGGCGATGGAAATGAAGTCGAGGGTGGAGATGAAGATGAGAATAAAGGTAGAGGTAAAGACAAAGAAAATAAGGACGATGGTGACGATCAACTAGAGGAGCTGGAACCACTAGCTATGTGCAGAAATCCTACTCGTACTCGTCATCCACCGCCCTACGACACACATTCGGCCCGACAACATCGATGATGTATTTTCTATCTACTTAATTGTGATGTAAATATAGATCATATCAATAAAGAAACGGTCGCATTATTTTTGTATATTTTTATTGCAACTCATATTTGTCTTTGTTAAATTCTAATGTAAATTATATGTAAATTTCAACATCTATTTAATATTTGATATGAAATATATAACTTTGGATAGGCACCCTTATCAAACTATTGATTAATCGAGGTAAAGGGGCTAGCTCATAAAAAATGAAAAGTTCAATTCTCTGAGAAATTGTAAATGATGCTTGAAGTAGCACTTAAAGTGATAATTTTTACACTACGTAATTGTTAATAGACAGTGGCAAATACAATTGAAATACAAGCTAAAAGAAAGAATAATTTTTTTACACAAAAAAAGAAGCATTGTAATCAAATTTTATATCATGGAAAAAAAATGAATCCTACCGAAGTTAAGGCCCCAAGGTACCCCACAATACGGAACTTGTTGTCTTCGTATGCCTTAGGTTTCTACAATACCCGCATAACCTTACTGATTGTCTCTCTCCTCAATATCCATATTGGTGCGTATCCGAGTGGAATTCAGGCGACCTTTCAAGACACGACGTAGGTTCATGTTCAATGTCAACTCGTATGGCGTGTTGGACACTTTCGACTTATTCAAGTACGTATACATAGTTGATATAAGAAGTGTACTCAATTTGTAGGTTTGCGCATGCAGCAATTACATGTGCACATGGAACCAAAGTGCTTGGAACCTCCCACAATCACAAGTCCCTCCTGTTAGGTCGACAAGATATGATGCCTTTAACATGTCCTCGTCAGGCCTAGCATACTCCGTGACCCAAAATTTTAGGTTTTGACACGACTGGCACACTACATACGTAGTGTTCACTCTCATTGTATTTCATCTAATTTCTTTAATGACATCCCCGCAACAACATGACCGCCCGCTATCTACCCAGCATATGCTGTCACCCTCTTTAGGAATAAGATAGCCAAATGAAAGTATGTTTCTTTGAAAACCGAGGTTATCAGCAGATGATGCATCCTCTTCAGTACAAAATTGATGTATTCGGCTAAGTTCGTCATCATGTGCCCGTACCGTAAACCCTCGTCATACGATTGTGTCCATTGTTCAAAGGGTATGTTCACGAGGTAGTCCGCACCAGCATAGTTGATGGTGCTCAAGTTATCGAACATCTCATGGAAATGATATTGGATGAGCTCATACCCTGTTGAGAAAAGTATACCCATGAATGCAAACAATACACAGTGATATAAATTCAAACATGATTTGGGATAAAGTGGAAACTATGTACCCATGTCAATGCACTGGTCTCGATCACTTTTTGAAGGCTATTTTGTGTGGTAGTTGGAGCTGACATGTCGTTTGCAGTACCTATGGTGGGTGTAGTCCCAAAGGCTACCCTACCACTAAATAGTAGACAAGATTCTAGTTCCTTTGTCCGATCTGACACATATACCGAGTTGCAGGAAAACACAACGGCATAATCAACTAAGAAAGAAATCCTAGTCATCTACCTTTTTGGAAGGATTTATTGAAAACGCAATAGGTAGAATCCTCTGATTACCATCTTGAGCAACAGCAATCAACAATCAGTGTTGATACCTCCCATACAGCCAAGTGTCGTCAATTTGCGCCAAAGGTTTGCAGTGTCGGAAAGCTTGTCTGCATTGATTGAATGTCCAAAAGAATCAGTGGAATACTCTTTTCCTAAGGACCAGACCATCAACAAAGTACACTAGGTGCATTTCCATATTGGTTACGGAACCTAGTACGTACAGATCCAGTACCTGACACCATTGCCATAAATAATTGAATGAATTGTCACAGCCATGATGCAACTTATCCATAGCCTTTTGTTTTGTGACCCACGCTTTGTAGTACGACGGCGTGTAATCATGCTGGCTACAAATGTTGGCAATCAACACTGAGACAGGGATCTTAGGATGTCCCTTCACCATCGGTAGAATAATGTCAAAAATCATGTCTGAGTCTAACCTAGGATGATACTGACTTACACCTACAAATTACAAGTTAAAGTTAAGTAATCGAAAAAAACTAAAACCCTGACCAGGTTACATTATGTCAAAAAATAGAGCGATCGCACCGCGTACCTTCGTAACACAAGTATGTGGACGAAAATACTTTTTTATCATTCACAAGTCGGTCTTTTTACGCAAAAATGCCATTATTTTCCATTTGCACCTCCCGCCGCGCATTCACACTTTCCCTTGAATTTCTCTGAACGGGACTTTGTGACATGATAGTTCAAACCATTCTTGAAGTTGTACCGCTTTAGTGCAGTAAAGAAAGCATCTTTGTTTGGGTATTGCATGCCAACTTCCAATACCCGGACATCTAACATTGAGCTTGTATGACTAGGTGTTATTGTGGTAGCTGTCGAAACTCTAAACCACCCTTAGTCAAGAGGTCGATGCTGGTTATATGGGCTGGAGGTTCATATACGCTAAATCACAGATCTAGATCTGGAGCATTGTCCAAGGCATCATCATCAAGACTACAAGGTTTTGGCTCTGTTGGAACTGTTTTAGTTTAGAAAAAAGGGTCACTTCCAAACCATCCGAACCACACTACTGGATTGGATCCAAGTCTGACTCTGATCTGTCAACTACATCCGCTGCCCCTTCTTCCTCGGCTGCATATTTTTCCTCATCTACGCCTTCATTATCACCTTCAACCAAGAGGTTCGATGTACCCTTGTTAGACTCGATCGTAGGGAGTAAGTCATCGGTTCTTATGTACCTTATGTGCCTGGAAAAATCTACACCAGATTGGTGGTCGGTGTAGGTTGATGCCCCCGGTATAAGTGCTTCTACCTTAGGACATCGATCTACCAAAGTTGAAATTGATCACACTAATAAAATATTGAGCCTGGGTGTCGAGGTTCAGGTTACACTTGTAACGCCGCCACGCCCGAAACCATCACCGGAGTCAAGCTTGAGGTGTTACTAAACTTATCTTACCTTTTAAACAACTCTAAACCACTTATTTTAATTTTCGGAATAAACTATTTTTCTGCATCATAGCTGCTTAAAAATTCATTTCTCAAGTTTCAAAACTTGAAATTAAGATCCGTAAATTTTTCCTGAAACTAGACTCATATATCTATCTACTAATTTTTTTCTAGAATTTTTGACTTAGCCAATTAGTACAGTTTATTAGTTAAAGTTACCCTGTTTTAATTCGACTGACTTGACCTCTACTTACTTCAAACCACTTTTCTCCATATACAAAATTAATATAACTATACCGTTTGTTTCTATTAAACTATATTCAATAAGGATTCTAATCATATAAATTAAACCACCTAATTATTTTTTTAAAATTTATGGTGAATTTCCAAAGTTGAAACAGGGGATCTAGAATTTTCTCTGACCCTATTTCACTAAAACTCAGATATCTCATAAAATATAATACCTTTACCTATTTTGCTTATTTCATAAGAAAATAGACATAATAAGCTTTAATTTCATATATTATTCACCATCAAACCATGTCTCTATGATTTTTAGTGATTTTTAAAAGTCATGCTATTTTTGATACTTAAATCTGTTTTTAAAGTTACTTTCACATTTTTCTTAGTTTTCATGTGATAGTTACTACTTATTCATACATACTATTAAACATGTATATCATCAGCCCTTCTATTAGTTAATCACTAGCAAGTATTTACACATCATTCATTGATCATATCATATCAAAAGAAACCAAGTTCCTATACATGCCATACACAAAACTAAACGTCTAACTATACCAATGTGATTTCTTCGATAGTGTGATCGGGTCTCCGACGTTTCCTTCGATCCCCGAGTGGCTTGATAAAAACTATAAGAAAAAGAAAATAAAGAGAGTAAGCACTAGGCTTAGTAAGCTTACAAGCAAATAAATTACAACATTCAGCATAATAAATGAATATACATAATGTCACCTAGCCTCATAAACTTTCTTTACTTCTCATTTTCTACCTTCTTCTTTACTTACTTACCTTCTTTCTTACCTGACCTTTCACTATTCATAAATATAATCTACCTTCCCTTTTTGCTGATAATTCACTGTAATTTAACGTGTACAATGACCCATTGAACCACTCGGAATACTAAGGATCTTTGGGGTCGTTCTCTGTCTATCAATATCTCGCCAATGCCATGTCTTCGACATGGACTTACATGAATTATTCTGTCTCCAATGCCATATATATATATAATATGGGCTTACATGGCTCATTCCTGTCTCCAAAGCCATATATAACGATATGGACTTACATGGCTCATTTTCTCGTCTGTCTGTCCTGTCAACCCCAATATCCTAACATTCCTAAGGTTCAAACGGGGCATCCTAATGCTTTTTCTCTGTCACTTCGCCTTTAATTTGACTTTAAATATTCTCATAAAATAAGTATATAAATGCTGGAAATTGGCAATAATAATGTAAAATAAAAGAATATTGCATTTATTTACTGTAAACTTACCTCATATGCAAAAATAGCTACTTTTACCATTTCGTCCACAACTTGGTATTTTCTCCATTTTAGCTTGAATTTCAGTTTTCCTTGCTCTATCATTTAAAATATAGTCTAATTAGGACTCAAATTATTCAAATTGACCCAAAATCATATTTTGGCAAAATTACAATTTTGCCCCTAAACTTTTGCATATTTACACTTTTGCCCCAAAGCTCGTAAATTAAACTTCAGCCTATTTTTTTATGTTTCATGACATGCTGGTCATTTTTCCCTTCTATGGCAGCATCAAATTCATACTCTAACAAGCACTTATGACTATTAGGTATTTTTACCGATTAAGTCCTTTTACTCGTTTTTGCTTAAAACCGAGTAGTACAAGTTGTCTAACATAATTTAAAACCTCATATTCTATCATAAAACACCAAAATACACAAATTTCACCTATGGGTATTTTTCCAAATATGAACCCTAACTTAAATTATTGCTAGCATAAGCTTTATCGAGCTACCGGGACTCCGAAAACGTAAAGAACATTAAAAGCGGGGCTTGGAATCACTTACCATGGAGCTTGAAAGCTTGAAACAAACCCTAGCTATGGAGAACCCTTGAAATTTCGTCCTAATGAAGAAGATGGACAAAAATTGGCTTTTAATTTTGTTTTTAATTCATTTTACCCCTAAATGACCAAAATGCCCTTACTACTAAACTTTCAAAAATTCCTTCCATGTCCTAATTTTGTCCATGAACTTAAAATTGGTCAAATTGCTATTTAAGACCTCCTAATTAATATTCTAATTCAATTTTATGCAAAATACTTCTAGAACACAAGTTTTGCAATTTATTCAATTTAGTCCCTAATTTCAAATTAAGTACTTTATGCATAGAATTTCTTCACAAACTTTTCACACAATCATGCAAAAATATCATAGACCTCAAAATAATAATAAAATAAATTTTTCTACCTCAAATTTGTGGTTTCACAACCACTGTTCCGTTTAGGCCCTATTTCGGGATGTTACAACACTAATACCCCGACTAGTAGTGGCTGCCAAAGTTTAAATCTATGTCGAAAATCGAATAATGTCTACCCATAGACTTTTCAGGGACATTATAGTAGGAGCTTTGTAACAAGCTAGCGAACCCACCGTACAACCGTATAGTAGGACTTTCTGCTTCAGCTTCGGTTCCAACATTAGTCACAACGGTGGCTAAAGATGGACCAATTCCATCAGCCTCAGCAAACTTGACATATAACTCTATTATAGCATTTTTGCTTAAGCAACGTAATGATATGACCACCTCGAGCTCAAACTTACCTTTCACATCAAATAACTCATACCTATAGGGGTCAACAGAAGCAAGTTATATACATTGCAACCTCAAAATTCTTCCCCAGCTCGAATCCCCCACTTTCCTCCTGAGTCTAGTCCATAGCTCATGCAATTGAATGGCATGGTTGAACGCCAATTCCACAAACTAGGCTCATGCAAATACTACTTTGACTTTCGTATTACAGATTTGACCATCATAGTAAATGACGACTTTCACTCGTCAACTCATTTCAATATCAGATATGAATTGGATGAGCAAAAGCAAAATAATATTCAAACGGTTGTCCAAAAAAATGCAGACAACTCTCACAACTCAACTCTTCGATGTTTGATATGAATTTGTTGCATGCCTAAGTTATGAATATTTCATTACTTCAATAGGAAAATAGAACAAGGAGAGAAGGAATGCGTGCTTCAGAATCCATTTCTGAGGACGTGCTATTGTCGAATAATGATAATGAAACGCTCTTCGGTACTTGAAAGCATGTTTCACAGATCACTTAAATTCCATTAGAAGCGTGCTTCAGAGGGTATTTAGTGCCTCAAAAGGTGCATTAGATTTCATCGTAATTATTGAGGTCAGGTACTTCTTTTTTTAACCTGTAACACCCCTTACCCGTATCCAAGACCGAAACAGGGTACGAGGCATTACCGGACATAATTGTAAACACACATGCAAATTCGAGCCATAAAATTTTATTCTTTTTAAAAACGTTCATACATATGCAAAATGTCTCTTAAACGGGCCTACGAGGCCTTAAACGTACTTTGAGAGTGGTTAGGGACTAGACCGAGAACTTTAGAAGGATTTGGGAGAACTCAGGAAAATTTTCCAGGAAATAGAGTCACACGCCGATGTGGGCACAAGGACACGCCTGTGTCCTCAGGCCATGTAATTCTCTGACTATGACGTCAGCAAACAAAATTTAATCACACGACCAAGTGTAACACTTTATGGTTCATTAGAAATTATATGTATAGCCAAACATAATCAAAGATAGAAATTTAAACTTATAGCGACATTCAAAAGTGGCCATATTCACATGGCTTATATACAAAGTCATCTCAAAATATCATTCACTTAAGTCTATTCTTTACATTCCATACTAGCTCCAAAACATAGTAGTACCAAAATGATAGATAGTGTGACGAGTTGCTAACGATCCCTCCCCGAGCATGTGGCTGGAGTCAACAATCTAACAAAAAATAGAGAAATGTAACAAACGGAGTAAGCTTTCATAAGCTTAGTAAGTTTTAAGCAATGCAATAGATAAACTCAATTATATTTTGATTATTCAATTTCTCAAGAGGTCATTTTCTAGATATATTGCCATTTGGCCAAATATACACAAGTACATAATGCACAATTGGCATTCTTATTTCACTTAATCTGAATTCATATAACATAAATAAATCAAATATTTTCGCATACTTTTACACCTTGACCGAATGTATCATGACCATAAATATAGATATAACATTTATTCACATATGTATCACATTATACATTTATGATTCAATTCAAATCATACTCACATATAAATATATAATACGTACATGGCCAACTTAACGTATTGAATGTATTCATTTGTCGTTCTAACACGAGGTATCTTAGTTTTAGACTTTTATCAAATCACCGACATTCAGCTTGCTAGGTTTAAAACTCGAATTTATTCACCGACATTTCGCCTACTAGGCTTGAAGCCCGATATCATTTCACCGGCGTTATAGCCTGCTAGGCTTGAAGGCCCGAGTAGTATCTCACCGGCATTATAGCCTGCTAGGCTTAAAAGCCCGAATAGTATCTCACCGGCATTATAGCCTGCTAGGCTCAAAGGCCCAAATAGTACTGTACGATATTCAAATCAACAAGTTTCATATAACACAATCACACCAAATTAGGTACAAGCATCATTCGAAAATATCATCCTACATCTTATTCACTTTTATCTCATTTCATCACTCACATTTATCATTTGATAGTTTACACGTAACATCTTACTCATATTCATCTAACACTATCATTTGATCATAAAAGCATATCACATTTTACTTCCATTACAATTGCCATTCGGCCATATACATATATGGCAAGTAATACTTAATTCTCATAATCTGTCATGTCATTATCGAATATTATTTATATTTAACTACTTAAAACTTACCTTGGATGTTGTCGAACGATTACAACGGCTATTTGATTACTTTCTCTTTTCCCCTACCCAACTTTGGTCCTTTAAGCTCTTGAGCTAAATCAAACAAATTTACTTCTTAATCCAACACATACATACGGCAATCATATACATTTCAAAAACCAATTCATTTGTATTATTTGTCCATGTCAATCTTATTATTCAACTAAAACAATAATTAAAAGCATCAATCATTTTTAACTAAATGTTAAGCTATAATCGATATCACTCAAACATATTTATGGTCAAATATAGCAAGAAAACTAAATAGGCTTTACTAGCCACACTTAACTCAATTATAACATAACTCCACTTACTTATAAGCACATTCGGCAACTTGATACTAATTTAATATCATGATACCATAACTCAACATTTATCAACATGACATTAGCAAAATATGCTCATATCAAATTTGCTCCCAATCACATCTCAAAATTCAACAAGCTTAGGGCTCATTTAATAATTAAATTCCATTTCAAGGCATCAAAACATTATCAAATGTATACTAATCCTAAATGACCGAATCTACATTAACTAAGCACTTAACAATTTTCTTTAACCATTAAACTCATTCAGCAATGATAAGGACAAATTTAACAAACCTTAAATTCAACTCATAATTGTGCATATTTCATTCAAAGCATCCACACCAAATTATTATCCAAACATCCATAGCCGAATACACATATTCTTTCTTTCATTCTTAACAAAATTCTATCAAGCTTAAATCTCTATTTCATCATTTTAAAACTCAACATTACTCAATGTTATCTAAATTCACATTCGGCAACTACACATACACACAAGTCGATTTCCCCTTATCATCTAAGGCACCTATATGAACATTTAACTAGCTCAAACTTCACTTATCCACAATTTCTCATTAAAACCTAAAGACAACAACCAAATCCCTTCAATTTCTTCCATGGCCGAACACACATATACACACATAATGCACATATATGCTCATTTGTTTAGGTCAACTTCACCTATTTACCATTACTCATAAATAGAACACGAAACAACAACCATTTCCTTTAATTCAATTCATGACCGAATGCTCACAACACAACAAATTTTCAAAATTTAAACATGGGTTAACTAAGAAATGTTTTGACCATGCTAATTTCACAAGAATTTTAAGAAAAATACATGAACATACCTTTGAATCATGTAGTAATGACCGAATGTTGCTTGAGTTTCTTTTCCTCTCTTAATTTCGGCTATGAAGAACAAAGATGAACAAGTTTTGTCCTTTTCCTCATTTTGTTATTTATTTATCTTTATTTTATAATAATAAAGTCATTAAATTTAATAATGCTAATTTAAAATGCATATTTTATATATCATCATCATTATGGCCGGCCACTACACGTTACAGTGGGAATTTTGACATGCAAATCCACCTATTTTACACCATAAATTATTTGGCCACTACAAATTAACCTATCGCATTTTCAAAAATTTTTACATAAGTCCAATTTAATAATTTCACATACAAATGACAAAATCAAAGCATGAAATTTTCACACATGCACTTTCACATATAATAAGCAGAGAATATAACATTTAATTATTTTTGTGACTCAGTTTTGTGGTCCCGAAACCACTTTCCGACTAGGGTCAAATTAGGGCTGTCACAACTCTCCCCCCTAAGGAATTTTCGTCCCCGAAAATCTTACCAGCGAAAAGGTTAGGATAACGTTCATTCATTGAGTCCTTTGGCTCCCAAGTCGCTTCTTCAACCCCGTGTTTGAGCCTCAGTACTTTCACTAATGATATTTTCTTATTTCGTAGTTCTTTTACTTCACGAGCCAAAATACGAACCGGTTCTTCTTCATAACTCAAATCAGACCGAATTTCTATCTTTGATGAGCTAATCACATGTGAAGGGTCGGATCTATACCGTCTAAGCATCGAAACGTGAAAAACATTATGAATCTTTTCAAGTTCAGGTGGCAAGATCAATCTGTACGCTACCGGCCCAATTCGTTCTGATATCTCATACGGTCCGATAAATCTCGGACTCAACTTGCCTTTACGGCCAAATCTGAGTATCTTTTTCTAAGGGGAAACTTTAAGAAACACTTTGTCTCCAACTTGATACTCTATGTCTTTTCGTTTCAAGTCCGCATATGATTTCTAACGATCTGATGCTGCTTTCAGACTTTCACGGATCACTTTTACTTTCTGTTCGGCATCTTTAATTAAATCAACTCTGAAAATTTTATTTTCACTGAGCTCGGTCCAAAATAACGGTGTACGGCATTTACGACCGTACAAAGCCTCGTAAGGTGCCATCTTGATGCTCGATTGAAAACTATTGTTATATGCGAATTCCAGCAAAGGCAAGTATCGTTCCTACGAGGCACTAAACTCAAGGATGCAACATCTCAACATATCCTCGAGTATCTGAATAATTCGCTCGGACTAACCATCGGTCTGGGGATGAAAAGCGGTACTAAAATACAACTTAGTACCCAATGCTTCTTGCAATTTCTTCCAAAACTACGAAATGAATCTCGGATCTCTATCCGACACAATAGAAGTAGGTACCCCGTGTAATCTTACAATCTGAGAAACATACAATTCGGCTAACTTATCAAGTGGATAATCCGTACGTACGGGAATGAAATGAGCTGACTTTGTCAATCTATCAATCACAACCCAGATCGCATCTTTCTTGCTTGGTGACAATGGCAACCCAGATACAAAATCCATCATGACTTGATCCCACTTCCATTCGGGTATCATGGTCGGCTGAAGTAATCCCGATGGCACTTGATGTTCCGCTTTCACTTGTTGACATATCAAACACTTCAAAACAAAATTAGAAATGTCTCGTTTCATAACATTCTACCAATACTGACATTTTAGATCGTTGTACATTTTCGTACTACCCGGGTGAACTGACATTCGGCTGCTATGAGCCTCGTTTAAAAATCATCAGAATAAGCTCTGAATTTCTCGAAACACATAATTGATTTCTGAACCTCAAACAATCATTGCTATCAATTAAAAACTCTAAATCCTCTTTCGAAACACATAATACTCGTTTTGCAACTAATTCATCATCAACTTTTTGAGCTTCACGGATTTGTTGCATCAATAACGGTTTTGCTTTTAATTCTGCTACTAACACATCATCATCAGTGGACACAGACAGATGCACATTCATTGCTCGCAAAATAAACAGTGATTTACTGCTTAAAGCATCAGGAACCATGTTAGCCTTTCCCGGATGGTAATCAATGACAAGCTCGTAATCTTTCAATAATTCTAGCCAACGTCTTTGTCTCAAATTTAAATCTCTCTGAGTCATCAAGTACTTGAGACTTTTGTGATTGGAATACAAATGGCATTTTTCCCCGAACAAGTAGTGGCGCCAAATTTTCAAAGCAAAAACAATAGCAGCTAACTCGAGATCATGAGTCGGATAGTTTTTCTCATGTGGTTTCAATTGTCTCGAAGCATACGCTACAACTCTACCTTCTTGCATCAACACACAGCCCAAACCATTCAGAGACACATCACTGTAGATCACAAATTCTTTACCGGATTCTGGCTGAACTAACACTAGGGCTTCAGTCAAAATAGTTTTCAATTGATCAAAACTTTTCTGGCACTTTTCCGACCACTCAAACTTGATATCTTTCTGAAGCAGCTTTGTCATTGATGTTGCTATCATCGAGAAACCTTTCACAAACCGTCTGTAGTACCCGGCAAGTCCCAAAAAACTTTGAACTTCTGAAACATTTCTCGGAGGCTTCCAATCGAGTATAGCTGAAATTTTACTCGGATCAACTCAGATACCCGATGCGAATACAAAATGCCCCAAAAAGCTGACTTCCCTCAACCAAAATTCACTTTTACTGAATTTCACATATAACTGCTTGTCTCGCAAAATTTGCAATACTAACTTCAACTGCTCGGCATGATCAGTTTCATCGTGTGAATAGATTAAAATGTCATCTATAAACACGACTACAAACTGATCCAAATACTGTCTGAATATTTGATTCATTAAATCCATGAAAACAGCAGGGGAATTAGTGAGCCCAAATGGCATCACTAGGAACTCATAATGTCCGTACCTCATTCTGAAAGCAGTTTTAGGCACGTCAGAGTCTCTAACTCGCAATTGATAATAACCCAATCTCAAGTCAATCTTCGAAAATACTGAGGCTCCTTTCAGTTGATCAAACAAATCGTTGATTCGTGGCAACGGATATTTATTCTTTATCGTTACCTTATTAAGCTGACGATAGTCAATGCACATTCTCATGGTTCCGTCTTTCTTTTTCACAAATAGCACTAGTGCACCCTAGGGAGAAAAACTCGGTCGAGCAAAACCTCTATCTGTCAACTCTTGCAACTGAGATTTCAATTCTTTTAATTCGGTTGGTGCCATACGATACGGAGCTATCGAAATAGATGTAGTCCCTGGTACTAGTTCAATACCAAACTCTACTTCCCCAATAGATGGTAATCCAGGTAATTCCTCGGGGAACACATCCGGATATTTACAAACCACAGGCACAGTCTCAAGTTTCTTTTCTGATTCTTTTGTAACACCCCTTACCCGAGACTGTTGCCAAAATCGAGCACGAGGCATTACTAAACTTAATCTATCACTTAAATAGTTTTAAAATTGTTTATTTAAACTTTTCGGAATGTGCTGTCATTCTGCGTTGTAGTCGCCTAAAAATTCATATCTTGAGTTCCGGAACTCAAAATTTAGATCCGCAACTCAAAATTTAGATCTGTATTTTTTTTCTGAAACTAGACTCATATATCTATCCACTAATTTTTTTCTAGAATTTTTGACTTATCCAATTAGTACAGATTTATTAGTTAAAGTTACCCTGTTTGAATTTGACTACTGTGACCTATACTTACTACGAACCACTTTTCTCCCTATACAAAATTAATATAACTATACCGTTTGATTCTATTAAAACTAGATTCAATAAGTATTCTAACCATATAAATTACACCACCTAATTATTTTTGTATAATTTATGGTGAATTTCAAAGTTGAAACAGGGGATCTAGAAATTTCTCGACAACTGTTTCACTAAAACTCAGATATCTCATAAAATATAATACCTTTACCTTTTTGCTTATTCCATAAGAAAATAGACATAATAAGCTTTAATTTCATATATTATTCACCATCAAACCATGTCTCTACGATTTTTAGTGATTTTTAAAATTCATGCTATTTACGATACTTAAATCTGTTTTTAAGTTACTTTCACATTTTCTTAGTTTTCATGTGATAGTTACTACTTATTCATACATACTATTAAACATGTATATCATCAGCCCTTCTATTAGTTAATCACTAGCAAGTATTTACACATCATTCATTGATCATATCATATCAAAAGAAACCAAGTTCCTATACATGCCATACACAAAAGCGAAACGTCTAACTATACCAATGTGATTCCTTCGATAGTGTGATCGGGTCTCCGACGTTTCCTTCGATCCCCGAGTGGCTTGATAAAAACTATAAGAAAAAGAAAATAAAGAGAGTAAGCACTAGGCTTAGTAAGCTTACAAGCAAATAAATTACAACATTCAAAGCATAATGAATAATTATACATAATGTCACCTAGCCTCATAAACTTTATTTACTTCTCATTTTCTACCTTCTTCTTTACTCACTTAACTTCTTTCTTTACGACCTTTCACTATTCATAAATATAATCTACCTTCCCTTTGCTGATAATTCACTGTAATTTAACGTGTACAATGACCCATTGAACCACTCGGAATACTAAGGATCTTTGGGTTCGTTCTCGTCTATCAATATCCGGCCAATGCCATGTTTTCGACATGGACTTACATGAATTATTCCTGTCTCCAATGCCATATATATATATATCTAATATGGGCTTACATGGCTCATTCCTGTCTCCAAAGCCATATATCTGATATGGACTTACATGGCTCAATCCTATCTCCAAAGCCATAAATCTAATATGGACTTACATGGCTCATTTCTCATCTGTCTGTCTGTCAACCCCAATATCCTAACATTCCTAAGGTTCAAACGGGGCTTCTTCGCTTTTAATTCGACTTCAAATATTCTCATAAAATAAGTATATAAATACTGTAAATTTACAATAATAATGTAAAATAAAAGAATATTGCATTTATTTACTGTAAACTTACCTCGTATAAAAAAAAAAAGCTACTTTTACCATTTCGTCCACAACTTGGTATTTTCTCCATTTTAGCCCGAATTTCAGTTTTCCTTGCTCTATCATTTAAAATATAGTCTAATTAGGACTCACATTATTCAAATTGACCCAAAATCATATTTTGGCAAATTCTACGATTTTGCCCCTAAACTTTCGTGATATTTACACTTTTGCCCCAAAGCTCGTAAATTTAACTTCATCCTATTTTATTATGTTTTATGACATGCTGGTCATTTTTCCCTTCTATGGCAGCATCAAATTCATACTCTAACATGCACTTATGACTATTAGGTATTTTTACCGATTAAAGTCGTTTTACTGCTTTTTGCTTAAAACCGAAGAGTAGTACAAATTGTCTAACATAATTTAAAACCTCATATTCTATCATAAAACAT
Source organism: Gossypium anomalum (assembly GCA_025698475.1). Lineage (NCBI taxonomy): Eukaryota > Viridiplantae > Streptophyta > Magnoliopsida > Malvales > Malvaceae > Gossypium > Gossypium anomalum. The sequence continues at coordinate 26,038,454 of CM046958.1, read as the reverse complement.
CAAAATACACAAATTTCACCTATGGGTATTTTTCCAAATATGAACCCTAACTTAAATTATTGCTAGCATAAGCTTTATCGAGCTAAGGGACTCAAAACGTAAAGAACATTAAAGCGGGGATTGGAATCACTTACTATGGAGCTTGAAAGCTTGAAACAAACCCTAGCTATGGTGAACCCTTGAAATTTCGTCCTAATGAAGAAGATGGACAAAAATTGGCTTTTAATTTTGTTTTTAATTCATTTTAATAACTAAATGACCAAAATGCCCTTACTACTAACTTTCCAAAAATTCCTTCCATGTCCTAATTTTGTCCATGAACTTAAAACTGGTCAAATTGCTATTTAAGACCTCCTAATTAATATTTCAAAGCAATTTCATACTAAAAACTTCTAGAATGCAAGTTTTGCAAATTATTCGATTTAGTCCCTAATCTCAACTTAAGCACTTTATGCATAGAATTTCATCACGAAATTTTCACACAATCATGTAATCATATCATGAACCTCAAAATAATAATAAAATAAATTTTTCTACCTTGAATTTGTGGTTTCGCAACCACTATTCCGTTTAGGCCCTATTTCGGGATGTTACATCTTTACTATCTAGTACGTACGCAAGATATGCTTTACACCCCTTTTTCACATATTTCTGAGCCAACATCGACGATATCACTGCCGGTGATCCATTCAAATCAGTAGACTCAACTCGAATTATCTCATTATTTGAACACCTCAAATCAATTGTCTTTCGCTTGCAATTCACTACTGCATCATCCACAGTTAACCAATCCATATCGAGAATAACATTAAACTCGTCAAACGGTAATAACATTAAATCAACCAGAAAGCAAGAACCTTGAATCATCAGGGGACATTTCTTACATAATTTGTCAACTAGCACATAACGACCCAAAGGATTTGACACCTGAATTACAAACTCAGTAGACTCAACAGGTAGAGTCTTACTAGATGCCAAAGTTTCACACACATACGAATGAGTAGAACCAAGATCAATCAAAGCAACAATATCAGTATCAAAAAGAGTGAAAGTACCGGTAATAACATCTGGCGAAGAAGCATCCTCGCGTGCGCGTATAACATAGACTCTGGAAGGAGCACGAGCCTCAGAATGTACAGTAGTATCTTTGGTCCCTCTCTAATTTCCACTAGCATTACCCACATGTCTAGGTGGTCTACCTCATGTTGCAGTGTTACGCGGTCTCCCACTCGGATCAGTATTCTATTCATCTAATTTTGGACAGTCTCTAATAAAGTGATCAGCTGATCCACACTTGAAACAAGAACGATCATGAAATCTACAGCTTCCTGAATGCCATTTACCATAATGCTTACACTTAGATCTGTCCTGACGATCAATGCCGACACTGGCAACAGAGGTGGCCCGCGTACTCACTGGGGGTCGATCACGGTCCCGTCTAGAAAAACCTGAAGTATTCTTAGATCGACCTGAGTCATCTCTAAATTTCTTCGATGACTGATGAAAGAATTTTTTCGAAGATCTTTTACGGAACTCTCTAGCTCCATCATCAGCTTTTTTTTTCTCTTTACCGAGCTCTTCGACTTTACAAGCTCGCTCGAAAAGCACTACAAACTCTTTGATTTCCAGAATACCCACCAACAGTTTGATGTCTTCATTCAACCCGTCCTCAAAGCGTTTACACATGATAGCCTCAGACGAAACACATTCCCGAGCATATCTACTAAGTCTGACGAACTTTCGCTTGTAATCGGTAACTGTCATAGAACCCTGTTTGAGTTCGAAAAATTCTTTCCGTTTTTTATCGATAAATCTTTGACTGATATATTTCTTGCGGAACTTGGTTTGAAAGAATTCCCAAGTAACCCGTTCTCTCAGCACCACTGAAACCAAGATATTCCACCAATAGTAGGCAGAATCACATAACAGAGATATAGCACATTTTAAGCACTCATCGGGTGTGCACGATAATTCATCAAACACGCGAATGGTATTATCGAGCCAAAAATCAGCCTGCTCGGCATCATCACTGTTAGTAGCCTTGAACTCAGTAGCCCCGTGTTTTCGAATTCTATCAACCGGGGGCTTGCTCAATCTCAACGGGTCGACTACGGAGGTACCGCAGGTGCAGGAGTTGTATTAGTTGGGGGTGGGGGATGTGAAACAGCCGGATTAGTCCGGATATACTGAGTAAACCAATCGTTCATCATAGCATAGAAGGCTTGTTTAGCCTCATCATTTTGATTACTAGCATTCGGTTGAGAGTCCAACGGAGCTGTCCCTAGTGCGGGAGCAGGCGCTACACTCTCTACGTCGTCAGCTACCGCTCGATCGGGATCAGAATTCATTACTATACGAAAAACACATTTCAACTGTCAGAAATCCTCACACTATCATACTAACACTTTATGGCATGTATAGCTAGACTCACATGCGCTACATTAGTCCTAGAATCGACTAAACCGTAGCTCTGATACCAATAAAATGTAACACTTTATGGTTCATTAGAAATTATATGTATAGCCAAACACAATCAAAGATAGAAATTTAAACTTATACCGACATTCAAAAGTGGCCATATTCACATGGCTTATATACAAAGTCATCTCAAAATATCATTCACTTAAGTCTATTCTATACATGCCATACTAACTCCAAAACATAGTAGTACCAAAATGATAGATAGTGTGACGAGTTGCTGACGATCCCTCCTCGAGCAAGTGGCTGGAGTCAACAATCTAACAAAAAACAGAGAAACGTAACAAACGGAGTAAGCTTTCATAAGCTTAGTAAGTTTTAAGCAATGCAACAGATAAACTCAATTATACATTGATTATTCAATTTCTCAAGAGGTCATTTTCTAGATATATTGCCATTTGGTCAAATATACACAAGCACATAATGCACAATTAGCATTCTTATTTCACTTAATATGAATTCATATAACATAAATAAATCAAATATTTCCGCATACTTTCACACCTTGACCGAATGTATCATGATCATAAATATAGATATAACATTTATTCACATATGTATCACATTATACACTTTTGATTCAATTCAAATCATACTCACATATAAATATATAATACGTACCTGGCCAACTTAACGTATTAAATGTATTCATTTGTCATTCTAACACGAGGTATCTTAGTTTTAGACTTTTATCAAATCACCGGCATTCAGCCTGCTAGGTTTAAAACCCGAATTTATTCACCGGCATTTCGTCTGCTAGGCTAGAAGCCCGATATCATTCACCGGTATTATAGCCTGCTAGGCTCAAACGCCCGAATAGTATCTCACCGGCATTATAGCCTGCTAGGCTCAAAAGCCCGAATAGTATCTCACCGGCATTATAGCCTGCTAGGCTCAAAGGCCCGAAAAGTACTGTATGATATTCAAATCAACAAGTTTCATATAAAACAATCACACCAAATTAGGTACAAGCATCATTCGATTATATCATCAAACATTTTATTCACTTTTATCTCATTTCATCACTCACATTTATCATTTGATAGTTTACATGTAACATCTTACTCATATTTATCTAACACTATCATTTGATCATAAAAGCATATCACAGTTTACTTCCATTACAATTGCCATTCGGCCATATACATATATGGCAAGTAATACTTAATTCTCATAATCTGTCATGTCATTATCGAATATTATTTATATTTAACTACTTAAAACTTACCTCGGATGTTGTTTAACGATTACAACGGCTATTCGATTACTTTCTCTTTTCCCCTATCCAACTTTGGTCCTTTAAACTCTTGAGCTAAATCAAACAAATTTACTTCTCAATCAAACATATACATACGGCAATCATATACATTTCAAAAACCAATTCATTCGTATCATTTGTCCATGTCAATCTTATTATTCAACTAAAACAATAATTAAAAGCATCAATCATGTTTAACTAAACGTTAAGCTATAATCAAAATCACTCAAACATATTTATGGTCAAATATAGCAATAAAACTAAATAGGCTTTACTAGCCACACTTAACTCAATTATAACATAACTCCACTTACTTATAAGCACATTCGGCAACTTGATACTAATTTAATATCATGATACCATAACTCAACATTTATCAACATGACATTAGCAAAATATGCTCATATCAAATTTGCTCCCAATCACATCTCAAAATTCAACAAGCTTAGGACTCATTTAATAATTAAATACCATTTCAAGGCATCAAAACATTATCAAATGTATACTAATCTTAAATGACCGAATGTACATTAACTAAGCACTTAACAATTTTCTTTAACCATTAAACTCATTCGGCAATGATAAGGACAAATTTAACAAACCTTAAATTCAACTTATAATTATGGATATTTCATTCAAAGCATCCACACCAATTTATTATCCAAACATCCATAGCCGAATACACATATTCTTTCATTCATTCTTAACAAAATTCTATCAAGCTTAAATCTCCATTTCATCATTTTAAAACGCAACATTACTCAATGTTATCTAAATTCACATTCGGCAACTACACATACACACAAGTCGATTTCCTCTTATCATCTAATACACTTATATGAACATTTAACTAGCTCAAACTTCACTCATCCATAATTTCTCATTAAAACCTAAAGACAACAACCAAATCCCTTCAATTTCTTCCATGGCCGAACACATATATACACACATAATGCACATATATGTTCATTTGTTTAGCTCAACTTCACCTATCTACCATTACTCATAAATAGAACACGAAACAACAACCATTTCCTTTAATTCAATTCATGACCGAATGCTCACAACACAACAAATTTTCCAAAATTTAAACATGGGTTAACTAAGAAATGTTTTGACCATGCTAATTTCACAAGAATTTCAAGAAAAATTTGAATCATGTAGTAAATGACCGAATGTTGCTTGAGTTTCTTTTCCTCTCCTAATTTCGGTTATGAAGAACAAAGATGAACAAGCTTTGTCATTTTCCTCATTTTGTTATTTTATTTATCTTTATTTTATAATAATAATGCCATTAAAATTAATAATGCTAATTTAAAATGCATATTTTATTTATCATCATCATAATGGCCGGCCACTACACATTACAGTGGTTATTTTGACATGCAAATCCACCTATTTTACACCATAAATTATTTGGCCACTACAAATTAACCTATCGCATTTTCAAAAATTTTCACATAAGTCCTATTTAATAATTTCACATACAAATGACAAAATCAAAGCATGAAATTTTCACACATGCACTTTCACATATAATAAGCAGAGAATATAACATTTAATTATTTTTGTGACTCGGTTTTGTGGTCCCGAAACCACTTTTCGACTAGGGTCAAATTAGGGATGTCACACCAAGCCACACACCCATGTGCTAAGCCGTGTCATCCACAGGGCTGAGACACATGGTTGTGTCTCTGCCCGTGTGGCTAACATTTAGGCTATTTTCCAAGCCTTTTGTTACCATTAATCTCTCACATCTTTACACACATCAAAGTTATACATCATGACATCATTTTAATGATTTAGCATACTTCACTAAAGTGTATTCTTAACTTTAACATGTTATCGTTCACAAGTTTCGCATACTCATATAATATCAAGTCTAGACACAATAATCCATATTCATTGACCTTGTCAAGTAACCTTATTTAAACATTAAGCATTCATGTTCAATCATCATCGTCTTATTTCTATACTATACAATTACTTCATGGCTATGACCATTTTGATTGGTCATGAAGCATTTATCATACACATATGTCTTAACACCAATCATGCATGTCCTACAAGCATAAACATATCATCGCATCACAAGCATTAGAACTTATCATGGATAACTAGGCTTGCAAGCCCCAATCATTATAAGCCACATCTCATGGCTATATACAATGAATCAATATAAGCTGATACATTTGGCTAATCATAACACATCTATCATAAAAACTAAGTCCCTATACATGCCACTCACTTGTGTACGCTTAACTTATACATGTTAACACTCCAAAGGTGATGGCTTGATAGTGTGATGCTGCCTCCGACGATCTCCAACCTCGAACTAACTTGACAACACTAAAGAAATGGAAATAAGGGAGTAAGCTTTACGCTTAGTAAATCCATATGAAAATAATAAGCAATATGCCAACATGCTTCTCAAGGTAATACAACCATAATTACACTTTTACTTATATTCTGGTCATGTTGTTTTCTCAAGTCATAGTTACTAAATTATTTATATCTTGAGCTACGGAACTCCAAATTAAGATCTGCTAATTTTCCCTGAAACTAGACTCACATATCTTCTTACCGTAAAATTTTTATAATTTTTGGTATAGCCAATAAGTACAGTTTATTCTTTAAATTCTCCCTTGTTTCGTTGTTTGACAACTTCAACCTTTCTTCACTAAAATTTATTTATCTCTTAGTACAAGATTTAGATAATATTCCCATCTATTTCTCTTGAAAATAAACTCATTAAGGACTTAGTCATATTAATTCTAACCCATAATTATTTTTGTACAATTTCTAGTGATTTTCCCAAGTCAGAACTGGTGATTCCGAACTCATTTTGACTTTGTCTCGCAAAAATTCAAATATCTCGTAATATGAAGTTCTTTTGCTTACAACGTTTCCCTTATATCAAAATAGAGTCAATAAGATTTAATTTTATATTTAATTCAACCTCTAATTCGATTTCTACCATTTTTTTTTGGATTTTCAAAGTCGGACGACTGCTGCTGTCCAAAACTATTTTAGTGCAATATAATAATCACTATCATGAGATCATTTTCAACTTATCATGAACTCACCATTTCATGGATCCCATACTCGATTACACAATAGAGCTTAATATAAACATCGTTAATTCTCATGGCATACTTAATCATACAAGTTAGTCACATAACAATACATGATAATAATGGTCTTAGATGAGCTCATCATTACAAGCATTCCATTTCTCATATTAATCCCGTTGAATTCCTCGGATTCTCGATGGATATTTCATAGTACACTTATAGCGTACTAACTTATTTACGGTTAATTCATATTAGTGACCTTTTCAATGAGTGCTCTCCCATGAACCTCAATTCTTACAGTGGGATTACCAGTCCAAGCTAAATCCCCCGTAGTATAAACTCATAGAGCAATGTCTGGATTACCATTCCAGGCTAAATCCCTTGCAATGATAATTACTCTAATGAGCTCGGATCTGAATTACCAGTCTAGGCTAAATTCAGATCCTAGTTCGGATTACCAGTCTGGGCTAAATCCATTTAAACACATATTCTTCGAGAGGCTAGATCATATAAGGAACACCCGTCCGGGCTAGAAAATCCATCGGACATCCTTTTCATTCAACCGAGACTTTTAGTCCTCTTTTCATCATTACATTCATATAACATGAATTATTATACCATGAATATCAAATTTTCATAACATCAAATAGCATACATTTAAGTATTAAAAAGTATACATTCGAGTTACACGAACTTACTTGTCGAACCCTCGTCGGGTACAGCCGTGTAGCAATTCATACAACTCATGTAATAGTAATTTAACATTACAATTCAAATATAACATTGCATTATTATTATTACACGAACTTACCTCAAATGCAATTACGACCAACTATTCCATTTTAATCCATAATCTCGAACTTTCTTGATTTAAGCCCTAATCTCAATTTTCTTGATCTAACAATTCAAATATAGTTCATTTATCATTCACATTATTCAAATAGACCCAAAAATCATACTTTTATAAATTTTCATTTTTACCCCCAAACTTTCATTTATTTACAATGATTTTTATTCAATTTCCTTGCATTTTAAGCTTAGCCGAATCATTTTCATAACTATAGTAGCCCCCAATTTCCACTAAATCACACTTTTATTATAAATTTTATAACTTTTACAAAACAGTCCTTTTAAGCATTTTGACCGAAAATCACTTAGCAAAAGTCATTTATTTAACACCCAACATTCATTTTCTACCATTAGACATCAAAAAAAATGCATATCACTCATGGGTAAATTTTTAAAGATGAACCCTAGCTCAAAATAATGGTAGAAATAGGTAAATTGAGTTACCAGGACTTCAAAAAAGTAAAGAACATTAAAAACGGGGCTCGATATCACTTACTATAGACCTTGGAAGCTTGAAAACCCTAACCATGGCTTCCTCCTTGCTACATTCGGCCAAACAAGAAGATGGACAAGGGTTTTTGGCTTTTAATTTGTTTTTTAGTCCATTTAATTACCAATTTACCAAAATGCTCTTTTTACTCATCTTTAAAATTTTACCCTTCCATGTCCATTTTTGTTCATCAAATTATCCAATGGTCTAATTATCATTTAAGGACCTCCAATTTAAAATTTCATAACAATTAGACATTTCTAACATGTACAACTCAACTTTTGTACTTTTTACAATTTAGTCCTTTTGACTAAATTGAGTGCCCAAACGTCAAAATTTTCGAACGAGATTTTCACAAAACCATTCTGTGAAATTGTAGACCATAAAAGTATAATAAAAATAAACTTTCTTACGTCGGATTTGTGATCCCGAAACCACTGTTCTGACTAGGCCTTAATTCGGGATGTTACACAACCTTTAAGAAAAATGTTAGTAAAGGCTCATCCAGTTGGGCAAGCTTCCCTATTAACATGGCAGAAAAGCGCGCCTAGCTGGAGGAGTCTTCACTAACATTTTCAAAGTTTGGAAAAAAATGTACCTAACCCCGAGAATCTTTCTGCAGATTTGAAGCACGTTTTGAAGATATTCGATGAAAACATTGGTCCTGCGACACGTATTCGGCCACAGGAATGTTCTACTTTAAAATCTCACTCTTCCCTCATGCTTATAAAAGGGGGCTCTCACATTATCTCTCCCTGCCTTTATCCCTCTACTATACAATATTTATCTTTCTCCATTTTCTTCCCAACTTCAGTGTTAAAAATTTCAGTCACTAATGAAATTTCCCATTCGAGGTATTCTTGAGTCATCGGCGATGCAATATCGCTCTGAGATACACACATTTCATATATCCTACCGAGATGGAACCATTACCTTCAAAACCTATCCTGTGGAAGTCGAGTTTCGGGGTGATTTTGCTTTGTACGATCACAGGTAAAAGTCTATATAGAGGTCTCAATCGACAATCATTATGCAATCATGGATTAGAGTATAACGGGGGAGGCAATTGACGATCGTTAAGCGGCCACAAGCTCAAACTTTTCGAATACCCGGAAATGTTGTCGTACAGAAGTTTAAGGGCATAATCATTGGGAAAAATTATGGGGCTTCTCGTTATAATCGGCGTAATTTTTTTCTCCATTTCCACGTAGCCGATATTTTTGACCTTCTTTCTTATCCGAAAGTTGGCACCACAGTGGACGTAGGAGGTCTCTTAGGTGAGAAGCAACTGTTACGATGAAAGCTGATGCTCCTCTCGGGGTTGTCGTGCCGAGCTGAGTTTGACCTCTACTGTGTTGGAACATCTACTCTCTGCCTAAAAGCCCTCGTATCCACCTTGGGTATCAGCCTTCGAATAAGAATGAAAGGTTAAAAATACTGGCTGCCTAGAAATATAGAAAAAACTACATTGATTACATAAAAAATCCATCTGTTTTTCCCGACATTTATGGCCTCAATCTTATATATGGTATATAAGGCATCATTTGTAAGTATCCAAAAAGCTTGAACTCATAACTATATGATGACAATTAACTAGCCTTTGGTTATACTCGAACCCGTGGTAGCATCATAACCGCTGACTGGGACCTCCACCTAGGCTTCGACTCGTGGCCATATCAAGCACTGTCACCCCAAAATCTGACTTCTCTAAGATAAAAGGTAATGGTCCTATCCTGTCATAATATATGAAATGTATGTGTTTTAAGGCGCGCTATCACATCCCCAACCCCTTAAATCTACCAATAAACTTTTGTAGTTTCACCCATAAACTCTAACCCTAAACCTTTAAGAAAACCTAACCTTAACAAAATTAATAAACCTAAGAAACTTAAAAAACCCTAACCCTAGGAGAGAAAGCGGAAAAGCGCAACCAGCCGGGCGCACTTTCTAAACATGTGGTAGGCACGCCTAGTTAAGCGTGCTTTTCCACTCTTTTTTCAAAATCGACTTATTTCATTAAATTAAAAAAAAACAACCTAAAAAGCCAAATAAAAAACACAGAATATATCATTAGAGATGTCCATAGGTTGGGCCCAACAAAAAAATTAGGCCTGTTTGCTAGGACCGAGCCTGATCGACCCCGAAGAATGGGCTTAGAATTTTACCCAAGTTCGGCCCAAATAAAAATGCTAAAACCTAGGCCTAGCCCGACTTGCCCATATTAATTTTTTATATATTTTTTAAAAATATATATAATACATCAAAAATATTAAAATAAATATTTTCCAACAAATTAAAAATAAATTAAAAAATATGTCACACTAAGATAAATGCAACGTAACAATAAAATATGAAATGTCTCTAAAATAGTAATAAAATTAACAATAAAATAAAAATTATATAATATTAAAATACAAACAATAAAATGATAACAACATAATTATAAAATGATAATAAAATAGTGAAAAAACAAAAAAAAAAGACAAAAAAAGTAAAAAGAAAAAACAGAATGTCTTTTTTTACATACTCGAGCTCAAGCCAGATTTAGACCAAAAAGATTTTCGAGGCACAACCCGTTTTATAAATCAACCTATATTTTTTTACCTGAACCTTTTTTTTAAGGCTATATTTTTACTCAATGGCTCCCAGTCGGCCAGACCATCCACAGGTGTATATATCTTTAATTTAGCCCGAATAAAATCATACCATTTATAATATTGTAAATTTTACCAAAGTTGGTGTACAGATTTTATAAACGAAGTAGCAAACACTGAAACCACCCCTATTCGTTTTCGATCCTAATTTTCTTTATGTTTTTCCAATGGAATCTCTTTCGAGTTCCCTCTCCATCTCTAATCTACGCGAGACCTACCCAATTCTCGACAGCCACTTACCATCTTCTTCTTTTTGTCTGATCAAAGCGCCAAATCATCGAATTGGATTTCTCAAATTCAACTCTGAAACCTCTCAGTTTCATAGGTTTTATCTCCAAGCTCTACCTCGAGGGGTTCCTGATGAAGGTGAAGACCAGCTGCAGCCTCTTACCCTTAATAATGGGTTTCGCTTAGTTTCTGAAGACAGTCAATCTGTTTATCAGGTATTGTACCGAATACTATCAAATAATTCGTTTTCTCGCTTTTTTTCCCTTTGATTTCTCTGTTGTTTATGTATTCTTTGCTTTGTTTTCTCTACTTTTTTGGAACATCGAGATGAGAAGCCTCATTAACATTATGATTTGTTTACAAAAGCAGATGCACTATTTTTGAATGATTAGAAGTTAAAATTTCATCTTTTGTGGATAAAATTTGGTTTTAGGATTTGATATTATGTTGAATTGTTTTAGATTTTAACCGTTTGATCACTTTCAGTGGAAAATGAATTACATTCTTATGACCATTTGGTATTTTTTGTTTTAGCAACTCTTGAGAAAGAAAGCAAATGCAAAATAGCCAAAAGTAAAAATCAAATGTAATTATAAAGTAAAAAAATTCAAATGAAACTGTACCCAGTTTGATTTTTTTTTCATGGAATTAAATAATGGTTTTAAACTTTTACAAGGGTGTCGATGTTACTATATTTTAAAATCTTTGTAGCTCGAACTCTGTTGTGAGTGTCCAATATGTTTGATTTTGTTGAAGTTTTTCCATGTCACTGGAGGGTTTCGAATATGGGTGGGTACTTCAAGGAAAATAGTTGGAGCAACATAGCGATGTAGTTCTATCATGCTATTTGGAATCCTTTTCTTGTCTTGGTTGACATAGATACTCGTTGGATATATCAAGTTGCTGCTTTGGCTTAGTATTAATGGCCTCTCTCATGTTCTGAAGGGTGATTCAAATCAGAGTAAAAGCAGCGAAAAAGATGTAGATAAGTTAATAAAGGTTGAACTCCATGGAAGTGGAGCAAGTGGGGGTAGCAGAGCTGGACTTTTCAGAACCCCAATTTCTGGTGGAGTGCACAGTGCAACTTCAGCACATGGATTACCTCGGCCGGCCTTAGCTGTCCGTAATCTGATGGAACAAGTAAAGGCTATTATTTGAGTTCTAAATACTATCATATTTCGAAAAGCGAATGAGGGAAAACTCATCTGTTTCCTTCCCTGTGTTGCGTTTCCAGTTTTATTTTATTTTAATTTAATTGTTCTGAATTTGTTGGCCTGTGTAATTCAAGGCCAGATTTGCTCATTTATGCACTGTAATGTCTCGGATGCACCACCGACGAGAAGGGTATCCTTTTGGCTCTCTGGTAGATTTTGCCCCTGATTCAATGGGCCGTAAGTAGTTGACTTTTGAAGTTCTGTTATTTGGTTACTTTTTGATTCTGCAAAAAATTTTGACATTTTGGTAAACCGTTTTTGTGGTTTCTTTTCTTAATATTTTGTTTGAAGTGTAAGAGCCTTTGTAATTATGTGTAAGTTGTTAGATTTGTTTAACATATCTCCCCTTTTTTTTTCAATTTGCAGATCCAATATTTTCATTTTCACCATTGGCCATCCACACACGGAATTTATTAGCAGACCCTAGGTGTACCCTTGTTGTGCAGGTTAATTCTTTTGTTCCTTTTGCCATGATGGAATATCTTCCTTATTTATTCTCCCTTTATGGAATCCATTGACAGTCTACAGATACCTGGATGGAGTGGCTTATCAAATGCAAGGGTAACAATATTTGGTGATGTCTATCCACTTCCCGAGCATGAACAGGTAGTCACCTAAATTCCTTTTCTTTCTTTTCATTGGTGGTGGGAGGGGATGGGGTTAGAGAAGTTTGGTAATAAAATATAGGGTTGGGATACTCACTATAAAAGATCGAGGTTTCTTCTTTTTCGTCATGGGGTCATGGCTGTGTGGCTTTACAAATGGCTTTAGGAGCGGGGTTTTGTTGCCACGGAGTATCCTTGTTGATTCTTTTGGAAGATGTATGTTTTGAGGAACTTCCATTTCCTCACTGTTTTAGGAATGCATAATTTGGATGCGTTTTCTACTTCTTGTTCCCCTTCTCTTTGATCTCGTGTTTGGAGGTTATCCTTTATCTCTAGGCCTTATCAAATATCTGCCATGTTTTATATTACACTATGTTACACATATCTATACAATTTGTGCATAAAATATGCCTCAACAAGGGCCTGGTTATTTTGCTAGGAATGGGCTCATAAACAGTACATAGCAAAACATCAACAAGGGCCTTCACAACAGTGGGGAAATTTCTACTACTTCAGGATGCAGAATATAAGGTCAGCTTTGGTCTATGGTTTTTCCATATTTCTTTTGCAGACTAATATTTCCTGTTTAGAGCGGCTCTGGTCATCCAATATTCTGTTTATATATTCATTCAGGATAGTAAGATTTGCTACTTGGTACAAAATCAATATTGTCATATTTAACCCTTATCGATACATCTAAAACTTGCAAAATCTTTCTGGTTATCCTAATAGTGAAGCAAGATTTTAAAGCCCCGGCTAGTTAAAGAACCGTTATGGTGACACTTGGTCATTTAAATACTTTTTTTATTTGTTTCCTTTCTTTCAATAGTTTTCTTCTTTCATTTTCACCTTGTATATGTTATAGTCTTGAGTTACGAATCAAGTCACTGGACAATTTGTAGGAAAATTGTTTGACTTAAACGAGGTTTATCTCCTTATTTCTGTTTTTTCTGCACGAATGATCTATAATGAACAAGTGGAACTTGTTGAAGAGAATTCCAGACCTTAGACTTGTTAAGAGAGAGAGAGTCTTAAACCTCTGAATATTCAAATAAATTCTGACTTAATTTTATTTCTATCAGTCAACCTCTTAAATAGAGGTTACATAGGTTTACTTGTTTGAATGAAAAACATATAAGCTAAGTAAATTAAAACATTGACTCTAAGAAAGATTCCTAATATCTCTAAACTATTTTTAATTAAAAGATCTCATTAAGATATAAAATACTCATAAATAAAATCTCCTGATACTTCTCCTAATAAAATTATAAACTGATCTAATAATTAATTGATGTCTAATATTACTCCCCTCCTAGAAAAAGAGCTTGTCCGCAAGCTTGAAATTGAATAGCTTGTGCATTTTTTGGCATCTTATTGCATGCAAGAATATTTTAGTTTCTCTACACTCTTGATTTTGTGCAAGATCATCTGGATCTTTTCGTTCTGCCATTTCTGAACATGTCAACTTTTTAACAGAAGGATGGCTTGTCTTGCTAGTACTAGTGTCTTTTGCCAATGCCTAACTCCTACCCAAATTGACTTTTGACACTACCATGGGTGTTACGAGAGAATTTCCCCTCAAGTAAGAAACTGAAAAACAATAAACTGAATTATTTCTTCATGAATGATCTATAAGGAACAAGTGTCAAAAGTAAATATTTACTTCATTATTTCTTCATTATCTTCATTCATTGTTTTGAATGAAGAAATAATGAAGTAAACATTTGATTTTGATCTGCCTGGATCCCCTGAATTGGTCATCTTGGTTATAGAATCTCAGGAAAACTGGAAGGTTAGAGCAGCCTTCAAGAGTTCTTAATGAACAGAAAGGAGAGGGGAATAAAACCAAGGATTAAGAGTTGATAGATGAGAGTGATTGTATTATTCATGTCCAATCCTAGTCCAGTTCATTATATGGATGAGTTTCTGAATCGTTTTAGGAAGATCTGGAACAATAATAACAGAAAATAATGCTTGTGGCATCATTTATGGGTTTGGTCCTGCTTGTCATTGTAGCCATCTAAATTTTCTTGTTTCTACGGATACCAATTAGTGTTTTGTTCAAGCTTTAGTTGTATGCTATTTTTTACTATTCCCTTATTGGTAACTGAAATTGGTTTGACATGATGTAAAGAAAATCCTGTTCGGTTGTCTGTTTTATTGTTAGTTCAGTTGCTTTGTATTACTGTTGGAATTCCTTAAATTAAGCAGATTTTCTACCTTAGTTCTAGGAATTTCCTTGTACTATTAGCCATAATCTAGTTACTTTTTTTTAGGGATAGGCTAATTTCTAGAGATTATTTCCTTTTTTATTTTTCCTGCTATTCTTTAAAAGGCTGTATTCAGATTAGAAGAAATTAGAATTATTCTTCTTCCTAAACTTGTTCATGGTGTCAGAGCATCAGGAATCCAGTTGATCCTACTCTTCCTTCTCTTTTCTTGTTCTGTTTTCTCTGTTAGAAGCCTTACTCCCATAGGTGACATCGAAAATTCCTCTGAGACTGAGATCTCACAAATAACTCAAAATCACAGCCAAGGAATCCCACAAGGTGACCTTAACTCCTCTTATAATCACAAATCATCGATTAGATGGAAAAAATTTCCTGCAATGGTCACAATCTGTCCTTATGGTTCTTCGTGGCCGAGGAAAAATTGGGTACATTAATGGACAAATTCCTCGACCAGCATCAACAGACTCTGGTTAATGCAACTTGGGAGCTTAACAACTCAATTGTTATGACTTGGCTTATAAATTTGATGGAAGGTCATATAAGCCGAACGTATCTTTTTTTCAAAACTGCCAAAGAAATGTGGGATGCAATCAAGGAGAATTACTCGGATCTTGGAAATGCTTCCCAAGTATTCGAGATCAAATTAAAGTTGAAAGATATTCGACAAGGAACACTTGAATCACTCAATATTACAACAACCTAAAGATCTTATGGCAGGAGTTAGACATGTATTATGAAGCTGATTGGGGCGAGGGCACGGAACACACCAAGTTCATGGATCACCTTAACGAAGAGTGTCTCTATGAGTTCCTAGCAGGACTAAATCGTGATCTTGATGAGGTCCGAGGACGAATACTAGGCAGAACCACACTGCCAGCCATAGGAGAAGCATTTGCTGAAGTAAAGAGGGAAGAGAAACGGCGTCTTATTATGTTGGGAGACACAAGAGAACTAAAACCATTGACCATAGTTGGTCATCGTCGTTCCGAGAACTCTGCTCTTATTTCAAGAGGCCCACAATCTCAAAGGTTCAAAGATGGAATTGATTCTGGTTCAAATAGGCCATGGTGTAGCCACTGTAACCAGGTTGGGCATACCAAGGAGAAATGCTTCAAACTCCATGGCTATCCTGGAAAAAAAACAGAAAGAAAACAAGGCAGCAATGATATCTACTACTGAAGAAGATGCTCAAGATGTTCGGCTAACCAAAACTCAACTTGAGGCTCTTCATAAACTACTCGGGACTCCTACAACCAGTGGGTCAGTAGCTATTCAAGGTACTGCTTTAAATACTACACACGAACCTATCACAACTTCCTGGATACTAGACTCGGGTGCATCCGACCACATGACAGGTAATCTAAGTTTGTTTCACACCTATTTACCTTGTCATGATCACTCTCGGATTCGCATAGCTGATGGATCTTACTCGCCGGTGGCTGGAATAAGGACAGTTAGACTTATTGAAAATTTTTCCCTTGATAAAGTTTTACATGTTCCAAATCTTTCCTGTAATTTACTCTCAATTAGCAAGCTTACCAAGGATGAAAAAGTACTTGCTGAATTTTCTGCTTTCGGTTGTGTGGTTCAGGAACAGGAATCTGGGAAGATGATTGGCACTGCTAAAGTTGATGATGGCTTATATGCTTGGAACAAAAACAGTTCACAAGAAGGGATGGCCTTATCTACATCAAAAGAAGATTCTATCATGCTATGGCACCGTAGACTAGGACACCCGAATTTCATGTACTTGAAGAAACTGTTTCCTCTACTATTTCTAAATAAGACAATAAGTTCCTTGAACTGTGAAGTTTGCCAACTGTCTAAACATACTCGTGTCCCTTATCCTTTGAAACCTTATGTTCAATCTCAACCTTTCTCTTTAATCCACAGTGATCTATGGGGAGCCAGTCGAGTAAAAAACATCACAGGGGCTAGGTGGTTCATAACTTTCATTGATGACCACTAGAGTTTGTTGGGTCCATCTCCTTAAAGAAAAATCCAAAGTCTCTAGAGTCTTCCAAAATTTTCATTCAATGATTTGAACCCAATTCAATTCCAATATTCACACCCTTAGAACTGATAATGGGAGAGAGTACTTTAATTCTATCCTAAGTCCTTATCTTTCTGAGCAAGGAATCATACATCAAAGTTCTTGTCCTGACACCTCTCAACAAAACGGGGTTTTCGAGAGGAAAAACAGACACCTTGTAGTCGTGGCTCGTGCCCTTATGTTTACTATGGGTGTACCAAAGTATTTATGGGGAGAAGCTGTCCTCACTGCTTGTTATCTTATAAACCGACTCCTATCAAAGGTATTAAACTTTCAAACACCTTTACATACTCCTCAAATTTTTTTCCCTTGTTTTGTGTTCCTAATCTCCCAACCAAAACATTTGGTTGCAAAACATTTGTCCACAACCATCAACCTAACCGATCTAAACTTGATCCTAGAGCCCACAGTTGTGTCTTTATTGGTTACTCACCTACACAAAAAGGGTACAAGTGCTACTCTCCAACCTTACACCGGATGTTTGTGTCCCTTGATGTTACTTTCTTCGAAAACGAGCCATATTTTTCAGCCTCTCATCTTCAGGGGGAGATACTTGAGCAATCTTCTCATTATACCTCAAGACTCTATCAGCCCTATCACCACTACAAAACCTGCTGAAAATCCTACATCCACTGTTATTCCTGTTTTGGACCCTGTTTTTCCTATCTCCACTGTTCAGCAACAAGAAACAAGGGTGATTAACCATACTAATGAAGAAAAACAGCCCACTCATTTTGAAAAACAAAAAGGAAAAACTCAGGGGCTTCGTGTATACTCTCGGAGACATCAGCTGCCGGAGATCGAAACAGCAGTGCCAACGCCATCTTTACCCGAGGACTGTCCTGAGGAAGAAGTTTCACCTCCTTCACCTTCCATCTATCTTCCAATTGCAGTAAGAAAGGGCACTAGGAGCTGCACTCAACATCCCATTTCTCGGTTTGTATCCTATGGAAACTTGTCTAAATCCTACAATGCCTTTGTTTCTAATGTTGACTCTGTAGAAACTCCAAAGAACATAGAAGAGGCTCTTAAGTCAACCAAATGGAGGCAAGCTGTGTTGGAAGAAATAAAGGCTCTTAAAGACAATGGAACTTGAGAAATATCTAAACTACCTACTGGGAAGAAGACCGTGGGTTGTAAGTGGATTTTCACCACAAAATTTAAACCAGATGGGAGCATTGATCGATACAAGGCTAGACTTGTGGCCAGGGGTTTCACTCAAACATAAGGATTGGACTATGAAGAAACATTTGCACCAGTGGCCAAACTGAATACTATTCGAGTGCTTCTCTCAATTGCTGTCAACTTAGATTGGCCTTTGATCCAATTGGATGTAAAGAACGCTTTTCTCAATGGAGAATTAAACGAAGAAGTCCACATGGATTTTCCGCCTGGATTCGAAGGAAGCAAGGGCCAAGTATGCAAGTTGAAAAAGTCCTTGTATGGACTAAAGCAATCCCTTAGGGCTTGGTTTAATCGTTTTGCTAAAGCCATGACTAGTAGACATTATACTCAAGGTTAAGCTGATCACACCTTATTCTACAAACATTCGGATAATAGGAAGTGTTGTATTCTCATTGTCTATGTAGATGACACAATATTGACAGGGGATGATTCTATTGAAATTGAAAGACTAAAAGAGTTCTTAAGTCTTGAGTTTCAACTTAAAGACTTGAGGAATCTTCGATATTTTCTAGGAATGGAGATAGCAAGGTCAAAGGCAGGTATTTCAATCTCTCAAAGAAAGTATGTTCTTGATCTACTTTCTGAAGTCGGATTGTTGGGTTGCAAACCAGCCGAAACTCCTATGGAACCCAACCTTAAATTAGGAACTGATAAGGATGGAGAAGAGGTAGACAGGGGGAGATATCAACGGTTAGTGGGAAAACTTATCTATCTTTCTCACACTCGTCCAGACATAGCTTTTGGAGTAAGTGTTATTTGTCAATTTATGCATGCTCCTAGGGAGAAACATTTGGAAGCTGCCTACAGGATATTGAGATACTTAAAAGGGACTCCTGGTAAGGGGTTGCATTTCAAGAAAGATGTAAATCGAAGCATAGAAGTCTACATTGATGCAGACTGGGCAGGGGTAGTTAATGACAGGCGCTCTACAAGCGGTTATGCAGCTATGTTTGGGGTAATCTTGTGACATGGAGGAGTAAAAAACAGTCTGTTGTGGCACGCAGCAGTGCTGAAGCTGACTATCGAGCTTTGTCCCACGGTATATGTGAAGGAATGTGGTTACAACGGCTAATGGGAGAACTAAAATTATCCTATACAAAACCTATAACATTATACTGTGACAACCAGGCAGCAGTTAGCATAGCTCATAACCCTATACACCATGACCGTACCAAGCATGTGGAAATTGATCGCCACTTTATTATGGAGAAAATTAACAAAGGGGAAGTTTGTGTTTCATGTCTACCTACAAGACAACAAGTAGCAGACGTGTTAACCAAAAGCTTGAGCAGAAAAATGTTCGAAGAAATTATGGGCAAGCTGGGTTTGATTAACATCTACACTCCAGCTTGAGGGGGAGTGTTGGAATTCCTTAAATTAAGCAGATTTTTTATCTTAGTTTTAGGAATTTCCTTGTACTATTAGCCATAATCTAATTACTATTTTTTAGGGATAGGCTAATTTCTAGAGATTATTTCCTTT
This sequence comes from Gossypium anomalum, assembly GCA_025698475.1. Classification (NCBI taxonomy): domain Eukaryota; kingdom Viridiplantae; phylum Streptophyta; class Magnoliopsida; order Malvales; family Malvaceae; genus Gossypium; species Gossypium anomalum. Next base: position 26,018,653 of record CM046958.1, on the reverse strand, counting down.
TTTATTTTTCCTGCTATTCTTTAAAAGGTTGTATTCAGATTAGAAGAAATTAGAATTATTCTTCTTCCTAAACTTGTTCAATTACTAGTTCCAGACTCTTGATTTCTGAATAGCACATATAACCATGTAAAATAGTGCAATGGTTTTGGATTCAGAAGTCTGATTAGCAGTGGATAAAAAACTAACCAGTTAATAAATGATTCCCCCTCTTTCTTTTTTAGTTTTTCATTGATGCACAGTGTAGTGAACATTTTTATTCATCAAAATTCATTTCAGTGATATATATTTCATTGGAGGGTTTAAAACTGTTGTTTCAGCGATATATATTTCATTGGAGGGTTTGGAACTGTTGCATGGATTGATGTTAAGGAATATGAAGCACTTAAACCTGATAAGATTGCTGTTGATGGAGGTGAACAAAATCTAAAGGTGAACTTTTTAAATTCTCAAAATCTCAGCTTTCCGCTTCTGGTTTTTTTTTTTTTTTTTTTTTTTCCATTGCAGCTGCCATCAAAAGAGGTATTTTTTTCCTGTATTTGATTCTGTTTGAGGTGTTTTTTTTCTCCAACCGAGTATCAAAATCTACTAATGCTTTTTTCGTGCATGTGCTCCAATGCAGTTTGTCACTATGCCTTTTTTTTTTTTTTTTGTCATTTCAATATTTGGGAGGGGAAGGGGCGATGATAGGAGAATGTTCTTACCACTGCTTCAAGCAAGTTTTGGCCACTATGCTTTTCTTTTTGCTAATTTGGGTTAATTTGCTAGGAACTCAATGCAACCTTTTCAAAGCCACTCAAAGAGTTGCTATCAGCAGAGGCTGAGGTTGATGATGCAGCTCTTATATCAATTGACAGCAAGGGAATTGACATTAGGGTCCGTCAAGGTGCACAGGTATTTATTTCTACATTGTTCCAACTCTTCATTTTTCTTGAAGTATTTGTGTCTTGACACATGAGTATGCGGATGGGGATACAGCTTGATCCTCTGAATGCTTGGAAAAACTTAAAAAAATCTGACCATACTTGTGTCGAAAAAAATACCCATATAACATAGATTTATTTCATATAATGGCAATGGACAATTCTCAAAGCTCGGGTTTCGGTGGAGGTTCAGGATTCATGTCAGATTTATATGTAACCATGTTACATTCTTTTCAGTTCAACGTACAGAGGTTATCATTTGAAGAAGGGCAGGGTGTTGAGACATTGGAGGAAGCCAAAGTAGCTTTATGGAAAGTAATAAAGAAAGGTCAAGTGCAAAATCTAAAGAGATAGAAGAAGCTGCAACTTTCTGGCCTTCCGGGGAGCATAAAGGCAAGACCATGCGAATCTCAGCCATCAGTGAATGTAATACTACTATAGAGAAACGTTATACAAGGTTTGTTTTTCCTGCCGCAAGTAATTTCTTAACTAGTAATTTTCTGATTTCTAGTGTATCGAATATTTTCTTTAATATGTTTTTCTACAAGGATCGGTTTACTATTTAAAAATTTTAGAATTGAATTTAAATTAAAAGGTTCGTTTTATGGAAAAAAATTTAAATAAAATTGTAATATATAATAGGTTTTAAATTATATCAATTTTCTCACTTAGGTTAAGTGGTAGGTATAATTCCGTTATGCAAATAATTCTGAACTTTTATTAAAGCATGAAAAGTAATGTCAAAAGTGGGATCTTATTTCATGACATGTTATTAAATTTCATAAAAAGCATATAACTTTGAATCATATCACATCAGATTTTTTTTTTTTTTTTTGGGGAAATGTGGGTGACTTACAACCCTTTTGAAGTGGTTAAAGCTGAAGAATAATTTTCATATTTACAATGGTCCTTTCAAGCTTCTTGTACTTGATAAAGTATATTTTTTTTAAATGTGAAAGAACAATTATCTCATCCCTATCTTAATTTCTTACTAAATTAAATATCTTTTTCTATTAATTATTGCATTGGATCAATGTTTATTTGTTGCAAAATAAAAAAAAACTGCGCTGATTGATACTTTCCCGCCATTGACCCCCGCCGCCAAAAATTGCCCCGCGAATTTGTACAAAGGAAAAAATTGTTCTGCCAATTTGCAAAAAGAAAATTCCCGCTGTATTAAATGATTTTAATTTATTATCCTTTTTAAATTAAAAATAAATTATTAGTTATATATGAATAGCAATGACATTAAACTTTCAATTTAGACTCAAATTCAAAAATCTTTTTTGATAAATCTAAATTTAATTCAATTTCATCACGAAAAATCAACAACCTTAATTAATCTAATCTGAACTCAAAATGACCCAAACAACTAACTCGAAGTGACTTAATTTTAAATGAAATATATATATTTAAATAATATTAACAATATTTTTATCCTAAACTATCATTTTATTCAATGTAGAATTTGTAAAATGTAATTATCGTTGTCTATTAACATAAGATATGTGATATTAGCTTATATCATATGATCTTAATAGCAAAATCCAAATACAATAAATACTTAATCAAAAATTATAGTTGTCTATTTATTCTTAAGTAAGATTAATATGTGAAGAGAAATTATTGAAGTACAATGTAAAATTTCAAAAAGATCTATATTTTTCAAAATCTCAAAAACAATTGGTTTTGATTTTATTTTACTTTAAATATTTTATTTTATTTTGATTCTAATTTACTTAAGAAATCCTAAAAGCATCTTTGATAAACTTTATCAATACTCTTAAATTGTTCAAATATTTAAAAATAAATATTGATAGTCCAAAGTTTTGATATATTTCACTACATAACATTGGATTTCCAGCATGTATACTCAATATTGTGTTTACATGGACAGATTCAATTGGATCAATGATTATATGATTAATAAAATAATTTATTAAAATTGTTTGAAAATATCTAGTTCAAAAACAGTTTTCTTACACAGTGAAAAGTAAAATTTTGAAAGTCGAGTTGGTTTGTGATATTTATAGCAATAAACTTTTTTCCGAAATAGTATTTGTGCTTTGAGCGAAATGGATCCCAAATGTTCTTGACTTTCAATCGAACGACCTTTTGCGCTGTTCTCGTACCACAAACTGTCTTGAGTGTGGGCTTGAACAATTCCGAATCAAATACAGAACCAGAAGTTTCTTTTTTACTTTCAGTTGGAAAGTAAATATCTCTCTTATAGAAACTAGTAGAGTTTTATTCCCAGAAAATATAATTTATACTTAGAAATAAATTCTGACCATTTTCTGGCAGAATAACAATATTGAAAACTTCTGTATATTTTCTCTTGTATTTAGCCCTACCAGTGCCATCTATTTATAGAGAGAGGTAGTGAAACCCTAGTTGAATTATTAGAATACATATAATATTTTATTTAGTAGAAAAACAATCCCGTAGTTGAATTACGAGAGAGATTCGCCCCTCATACTTGTCATGAGAGGATTTTGGGCCTCTCCTATATAGGGTCCAATTATTATTCACTTGTATTTTTTAGAATAGATTGGTTTATGGATTTAATTACTTGTAATGTTCATTGTATGGCATACATTAATCTTAAGTGGATGATGGACTATGTATTGATTTAATTACTTGTGATGTTCATAGTGTGGCATACCTTAATCTTGAGTGGATGATGGACTATGTATGCGTCACTCGTATAATTTGATGTAAGTAAAAGCTTGAGTTCAAATTGATAAGGAACCAAAAGCTGGTACGTTGGGTATGCGACTTTTGTAGTATGCAACACATTTACAATAGTGAAACTCATAACCCAGACATGGGTAAATGATATCCTCTCAATGGAATTACATGATAGATGACTATTAAACGTGGCCACGAGTTGTTCGTCTTTGTGATGAATGACTTAATTACTATTTGATAGTAGTTGACTTTTCATAAAGGAAGATATAATGGTTACCATGATACAAAATAGGATCATATTGGGAGAACAAATTTATCCCAAAGAGATTAAGCATATCTTATGAGGGTAACACACTTATGACAAGGTCACGAGCATTGATCGAGTAGCTTTTATAATGGTATGTCATTAGGGAGAGCTCAGTCACAATACTATAGTGGAATGACTTCGTGATTAAATGAGTTTATAATTGATAAGGGAAAAGTTGAAACTTAATTATAAATCATTTGAGCCATAAATACATATGTCCAATTGGTCCTTCCGCTAGCTCATTGAAACTAGAAATGAATTGCATGTTGAATCAAATGAATAGAAATGGATAGAAATGATAAAGTTAGAAATATGAGTTGCATTAAAAAATGAATGTGATCTCTTACTAAGTATGGAAATGACCTGGGAATTAATCTAAGTTTTTTGAATTATTATTTGATTAAATAATTGAAGTTACAAAGGAGAAATTAAATTAAATGATTATAGTGAATCCGTTGAATGTAAGAATTAAATAAATTTTTTCATAGATTTTATACGGTAAAGTTGTCATGATTTTAATAGAATCGAAATTGGGTTGAAAAAATTATTTAATTGGAAAATTAATTAATTTAAATTAATTTATAATGTCTATTTTAAGAAATAGAAAAACATGTATTGAATTGGATAATAAGCACATAAAATTAGACCCAATATAGCAGATGTCCTAATCCCCATCATAATACATATGAGGGGAGGCACACCCAACGAATGTAAATGAGTCTGTAGACTTCATAAATGAATTGGTTAGTAAGTATAAGGTAAGTAATGGAATAGATCATGACAAGTTGATTAAATTAATGCTTTTGTTATGTTTGAAATTGAAAGGTGACTAACAAAAGTATAGCTTTGATGATTTCATGAATTTTAAGTGAAAATGGTGAATTTAATAGAAAAGGACTAAACTGCATAAAGTGCAAACTTTATTTTTTTTCTCCCTTTCATGGGTATTATTCCTTTATAAATACCGCATATATTAATTAAATAATAAAATATCTTAATAAAATTCTATTTAAAAAATAATTAAATAATAAAATGTATCCAATATCATAATTATAATCCAAGGGTCCATATTCCTTTCCTTAATCTCCAAGTAAATCCAATGACCATGATTCATCCATACACCCAAGGGCATTTTAGTAAAATTTTTAAAACTATCTTGCAAAATGACTATTTTGCTTTTGACACTTTTTAATATTTATAATTTCATCATGCACGCTATTGGCAAAATTACAACTTTAGTCCTTGAACTTTTCCACTTTGAACCCTTTACTTTTAAGTATTTACAATTTGGCTTCATTACTTTTCATTTCTTTACAATTTAGTCATTACTTCAAATCATTATCTCACAACATATTACTTGTTTTAACTTCCTTCAATATCCAATACTCTTTTCTACTAACACTGATAATTCACATTTTGTTTACTCTAAGAAATCTCAACACATACACTCCCGAGTTTACACTTCTTTCGACCAAGGGGACTTTAAGGATGTTATAAAAGGGGTTTGATAAACCTTAGCACAAATCACTATACCATGAATGATTATACTTGCTGGTGTCATCATTGGATCTGCCGTAATTGACACCAACGGAGTCGCTCTTAGGAAAACGAGAATCGCCCAAAAACAAGGCCAAGTGGCTTCAATCAGGGAAGGAGAAAGAAACAATTAGAGGGAGGGATGGAGATAGACCATCGACGATAGGCGGCCTACCTCCAAGGATGGTCAAAATAGAAAAAGATGGAGAGATTTGCTAGGTTTTGATAAATGAGAGAGTTTGAAAGAGCCTTAAGTGCAGAAATTAACAATATATTTATTTTATTTATTCTTTTAATGATTTTAACCTTCAAAATAAAAAGGAAAAGTTTTAGCAAGTCCCTAAAATTTTGAATCTTTAGTTTGTTCTCTATGGCCCACATGCCACATGTCCTCTTATGTTAGAAATTAACACTGTTAGACCAGAGTACCACAATAATGGATGGAAGAAAAGTACAAGTATTAAATTGAACAAATTAAAAGCGCATGCACCACATTGACAATTTTACTAAAGTACAGGGGTAAATCTTGTCATTACCCAAAAATAATAAAAATTGTCCAATTAAAAAGTGTAAAAGGTAGATAGATTAAAATCGCACAAATATATAGATCTGAAGAAATTTCTTAGAATTTAACCATCATCATTTTATATTCTACCTAGATAATTCAACATTTTATATTCTACTTAAATAATTAAAGACTTAACGGTGTAAAAGGCCTTTAATTAAAAAAAGTAATTAATCCCCTTTTTTTAGCATAATTGCAAAAAAAGCCCTCAACCTTTGGGGGCTTTTGGATGTATGCCCCTAATCTTTTTTTTTTTGAAATCGACCCTTCACGTAATGGATTTTTCAGACATCAACCCAGTTGAAACGGTAACCCTCAGCTGACCATTAGTCAACAGTCGGTCAAAAAAATAGTCTACGTGGCGTTCCAGTTGACTAATGACGTAGCTGACATTAAAATAAATAAGCTGACGTGGCAAAAAAATTAAACAAATTTAATAATCATAAAATAAAAAACCCTAAATCCCCAAACCCCCAAATTCGAAATTATTTTCCCAATTTCTAAAATCCCCAACTCGTGAAATTTCCCAAATCCCTAACCTCTGAAATCTTCATTGAATCCCTAAAAATATTCAAATCCCTAAATCTTGAAATCTCTAAATCGTTAACATTCTGAAATATTCTTGAAATCCCTAAAACTTTTACGAATCAAATCACTGAATCCCTAAAACTATTAGGAACAAAAAAGCTTCAACAATCGTGAGCAATTTTTGTAACCCAAAATCGAAAGGTAAGTGCTTTTATTTGTTGGGAAAATAAATTCTATTTTTGGTTTGATTTGTTGGTTATTTGTGATTTATTATTGCAATTTCAGTGCCATAATGTAGGGTTTGTTTTGTCGATTTTTCATGCGATAGTGGTCCTGATGTTGTTGATAAAACTGTTGTAAAAATTGTAGACGGTTAATTGTGATTTATTATTGCAATTTCAGTGCCAGAATGTAGGGTTTGTTTTGTCAATTTGTGATGCGACGGTGGTCCCGATGTAGGTAGTGAGTTTTGTTTTGTTATTTTTTTTAATACTTTTTGCTTAGAAAATTGTTTGTTTATTCAAAGCAAATTGTTTTTGCTCAGAAAAGATGTTAAAATTGTAGACTTCTGTTACTGCTTTGTTTATTTTTTTAATGTTTTTTGCTTACAATGTGTAACACCTCTATCCCGTAACCGTCGCTGGAATAGGTAAGGGCATTACCAGACAGACAGAACATTACAGATTAACAAAGAATCACAGATATTACATAATATTAATGCATAAGCAAATTAACAATTCATCCCTTATGGAGGTCTCCAATACCTAAGACATACTTTTAAAAAAGGTCGGGACTAAACTGAACATATTCAGAATTTTCAGAACTTATAAATTTTTTTTTCAATTCTGTTGAGGTCACACGCCCTTGTGATCAGGCCGTGTGCCTTATACGGGCACCAGACACGCCCATGTGATCCAGCCATGCCAAAATAGAGTATATATACTAACTTTTACATACGGCCAATAGACACGCCCATGTGCTATGGCCGTGTGAAACTTAGCTAGCTACTGACTTAAGCCCACGGCCATATGACACGCCCGTGTTCCCTGATTGTGTGACACAATGCAGGCTTGGCTTAAGCCAATTTACCACCCCTATTTGTGTCATTCCTACAAGCAAGGTTAAACAACATTTATACCATAATTTTCATCCAATACAATTCTCAAAACATGCTTCATTATAACTAAATCATCATCATTCAATAACCTATTCAAATCCATACCAAAACACATTAAAAATCATATTACAACAACATGCCAAAATGTTCATTTCATAGCTCACTTATGGCACCTTCTAACTCATGCTTAAACTTACCATTTCCTCAACTTGGCATATTTCAAAATGACCACCACATAAAAAGCCATATAACCATTACAAGCATACATAATTTGGCATCACCAACCATTTACAAAAACTAAGCACAAATATACCATTTGCTAGCCAACTCTCATGGCGTAACATATATACATATCAAAGCTTAAAACATACACAATCTAGCCTATATATGCCATACTTAAAAATATTTACACTTTTAAAAGTATCAAAATGAGTTCGATAGTATGGTGACAATCCTCGACTATCCCCGAGCCTTCAGTAGCTACGATAACTGTAAAACAGACAGAAATCACAGAGAGTAAGCTACAAAGAGCTTAGTAAGCCAAATACAACTAGTCTAACTATTAAAGCATATAAAGTAAAAGTCAATAGCAAGAATTCAAAACCATTTCACAGAGTAATTCATGAGCCTAACCATGTCATGTTTCATTTCCATGATTTCGTACATACTTCGCATTCATTATTTCACAGAAACAGAGTCTTTCATATTCAAAAATTTAGTACCATACAAATGTACCTGTATAGATTATACATTTCATATATTCATTCCCATATCTCGTACTTTATCATCAAATGGTTCAGAAACAATACAGATACTCATAAACGGGTACAATGTCGACGTCCCAGACGTGGTCTTACATGTAATTAGGTATCGATGCCTCTGTCTTAGATAGGGTCTTACACGAAATTAGATACGATGCTGATGTTCCAGATATGGTCTTACACGAAATCAGATCGATGTCAACGTTCTTTTAGAAACATACAGAGCTTTTTAGATACTAGCATATTATCGAAATTTACTCAGAATCCATCCATCAGGCTTTCAAGGCCGGCCGATACGGATTACAGTTTGTATATGCAAAATTTAGTCAATTTAACACATAATTGTAATTTGACTTACCTCGTACGGATTTCGGACGGAAACAAGTCGACTATTCAACTATTTTGGACTTTCCTCGATCTAAGTCTGATTTTCTTTGTTTTTGATCTAATACAATTCAAGTTCAACCATTCAATCATTCATTTCAATCAAAATAATCCATGAACACATATTTAGGGAACTTTGCATTTTAGCCGTTACATTTTCACACTTTGACAATTTAGTCCATTTTTCACAAAATCACAAATATGCAAAATTCACCAAGACTATAGCTTGGCCGAATATACATAGCTTCCTTACAAGCCCAAATAACATATTTAATTTACAATTTAGTCCTTCAAAACCTCATTTTCACAAATTAGCCTAAATAACTCTATTCCATCAAAAATTCAAGAACAAAGCATGATAATCTCACATATATCTTTCATAATCCATATAAAAACATTACAAAGCTCATATAATCATTAATGGCACATTTCATAATCTTCAAAAAAAATAGAAATTTAGGCATGGGTTTTGAAGAATACAAAGCAACGATCACAAAAATGTAGAAATTATCAAAAACATACAAAAATTCATACCTTAATTTTCCAAGATTAATGTCGAACCCTAAATGACTATGAAAGCTTTATTTTCTTTCTTCAAATTTGGCTAGATGATGATAATGGAAGAAGAAATGGCTTTTATTTTATTTAACTTATAATTAATTGTCAAATACCAATTTTACCCTTTATTAAACCATATAAAAATTACTTAATGGATGATCATTAATGTCCATTAACCTTAGTTATGGCCTAATAACATCATAAGGACCTCTCCTTTAATAAGACAAGTCAAATAGACACTTTTAACATCTAGCACACAACTTTTACATTTTACGCGATTAGACCCTTTTTGTAAAATCGAGCACAGAAACAGACAAATTAAATCACAGAAGCTTCGTAGATATAAATTCACATATCATAGACACAGAAAATAATATTAAAATATTTTTCAGACTCAGATTGGTGGTCTTGAAACTACTATTCCGACAACCATTAAACAAATTTGGAAATTGTTGTCTCATAGCATCTTCAGACTCCCACGTGGCCTCTTCAACACCGTGTCGATGCCACATCACTTTAACTAATGGAATTTTCTTATTTCATAACTCTTTAACCTCACGAGCTAAAATACAGATTGGCTTTTCTCCATAAGTCATATCAGAATGGATTTCAATATCAGACGGAGAAATTACATGCGAAAGGTCAGATCTATATCGTCGAAGCATCGATACGTGAAATACATTATGAATCTTTTCTAATCAAATGGTAGCCTCAATCTATAAGCAACCGGCGCAACTCGCTCAATGATTTCATACGGTCCGATGAACCTCAGACTCAACTTACCCTTTTTACCAAATCGGAACAGTTTTTTCTACAAAGATACTTTCAAAAACACTTTGTCACCGATCTCAAACTCAATGTCTTTTCTTTTCAAATCTGCATAAGATTTCTGACGATCAGAAGCTGCTTTCAAACTATCTCGGATTACTTTCATATTTTGTTTTGTTTCTTTTATCAGATCAATACCGTAAATCTTATTCTCACTGAGCTCAGACCAGTATAACGGAGTTCTACACTTTCTACAGTATAAGACTTCGTACGGTGCCATTTTAATGCTCGATTGAAAGCTGTTATTATAAGCGAATTAAATCAAAGGTATATATTGTTCCCATGTACCTTCAAACTCAAGAATGCAACATCTTAACATATCATCGAGTATCTGAATAGTCCGTTCAGATTGACCATTTGTTTGCGGATGAAAAGCAGTGCTAAAACGCAACTTAGTACCCAGAGCATCTTTCAATTTCTTCCAAAATCGTGATGGAAATCTTGGGTCTCCATCCGACACTATCGACAATAGTACACCATGCAGTCTCACGATATCAGTAATATATAACTCAGCTAGTTTATCGAGTGAGTAATCAAATCGAATTGGAATAAAATGAGTTGATTTCGTCAAACGATCAACTACAACCCAAATTGCATCTTTCTTTCTCAGAGACAAGGGCAAACCCGAAACAAAATCCATGGTCACTCGATCCCATTTCCACTCTAGAATCATAATCGGTTGTAACAAACCAAATGGCACTTGATGTTCAGCTTTAACTTGCTGATAGATTAAACATTTAGAAACAAAATTAGAGATATCTCTTTTAACTCCCAATCACCAATATAGTTGTTTCAAATCGTTATACATCTTCGTACTTCCCGGATGTACAGAAAATCTACTACTGTGAGCTTCATTCAAAATTGTTTGAATTAACTCCAGATTTTTCGGAACACAAAGTCTATTTCTGAATCTCAAACAATCATCAACTCAACTCAGAATTCAGAATCACACTGAGCTCGTTTTGCTATTAATTCATTGTCAAATTTCTGAGCCTCGCAGATCTGTTGTATAAACAAGAGTTTTGCTTTCAGTTCGGCACAACCAATATATCATCAAACAGTGCTAATTGAGCGTTCATCGCACGCAATGCAGACAATGATTTCTGACTTAAAGCATCTGCTACCACATTTGCTTTGCCCGGATGATAATTAATAACCAGCTCGTAATCTTTTAATAGTTCTAACCATTGTCTCTGTCGCAGATTCAAATCTTTTTGCGTCATTAAATACTTCAGACTTTTATGATCAAAAAACACGTGACATTTCTTACCAAACAGATAGTGACGCCAGATCTTCAAGGCAAACACAATAGCAACTAACTCGAGGTCATGAGTCGGATCGTTCTTTTCATGCGGCTTTAGTTGTCTCGAGGCATAAGCTATGACTTTTCCTTCTTGCATTAGAACACATCCCAGACCAATCAACGAAGCATCACTATAAATCACAATTTTTTTACCCGATTCAGGTTGTACTAATACCGGAGCTTTAGTCAACAAAGTCTTCAACCGATCAAAACTGTTCTAACATTTTTCAGACCAATCAAACTTCACATCTTTCTGTAGTAATTTTGACAACGGAGTCGCAATCATCGAAAAACCTTTCACAAATCTTCTATAGTAACCAGCAAGCCCTAGAAAACTATGGACTTCAGAGATATTCCTCGGAGGTTTCCAATCCAAAATAGCTGAAATTTTGCTCAGATTTACCCGAATACCAGAGGCTGATACTATATGACCCAGAAAACCAACTTCTCGCAGCCAGAACTCACACTTACTGAACTTCGCATACAACTGATTATCTCGCAATGTCTGTAGCACTATTCTCAAATGCTCGGCATGTTCAGATTCATCACGTGAATAAATCAATATGTCATCAATGAATACCACAACAAATTGATCTAAATACGATCTGAAAATTTTATTCATCAAATCCATAAAGATAGTAGGTGCATTCGTAAATCCAAAAGGCATAACTAAAAATTCATAATGCCCGTAACTCGTTCTAAAAGAAATTTTCGGAATGTCAGAGTCCTTTACTTGTAACTGGTAGTAACCCGATCTCAGATCTATCTTTGAAAACACAGTAGCATCTTTCAACTGATCGAATAAGTCATCAATTCTAGGCAGAGGATACTTGTTCTTTATAGTCACTTTGTTAAGCTGACGGTAATTAATATACATTCTCATTGTACCATCTTTCTTTTTCACAAACAGAACAGGAGCACCTCATGGTGAAAAGCTCGGTTTAGCAAATCCTCGATCGGTCAATTCTTGCAACTGAGGTTTTAATTCCTTTAACTCGGTCGAAGCCATTCTGTACGGAGCTATCAAAATTAGAGTTGTACCAGGTACCAATTCCATGCCAAATTCTACCTCTCTAATTGGAGGTAATCCCAGAAGTTCTTAAGGAAACACATCAGAGAATTCACAGACAACAGGTACTGATTTGACTTTCTTATCATTCACTTTCGAGTCTAACACATAAGCTAAGTAGGCTTCACAACCTTTCCTCACATATTTTCGTGCTTTCATTGCAGATATCACAGTTGGCATTCAGATCACTAGACTCAATTCGAATTATCTCATCATTCTTACACCTTAAATCAATGACTTTTCGTTTGCAATTCACAATAGCATCATGCAAAGTTAACCAGTCTATTCCCAGAATTATATCAAATTCGTCGAAAGGCAAAAGCATCAGATCAGCAGGAAAACATATATCTCGAATCAATAACGGGTAATTTTTGCAGACTTTATCAGTCAAGACACTTTTACCTAAGGGGTTCGATACTCTAATTACGAATTCAGTAGACTCTACAGGCAAAGTCTTACTATACACTAAATTCATTCAGATATAAGAATGTGTTGATCCAGGGTCTATCAATGCAATCACAGAAGTATCATAAAGAGTAAAAATACCAGTAATCACGTCTGGAGACGAAGCTTCCTCATGAGATCGGATAGCATAGGCTCTGGCAGGTGCTCTGGCCTCAGATCTAACAGTAGTATCCCTAGTAGCTCTTTGACCACCACTTGCATTTTTTGTATTTCTGGAAGGTCTACCTCTAGCTTTTGTTACTCGGTCTCGGATTTTGTACATTCTCTTGCTCAGCAGGTTCAGAACAATCTCTTACAAAATGGTCCAAAGATCCACATCAGAAACAGGCTCGGTCATTCAATCTATAATTCCCCGGATGTCTTTTACCACAGTGTTTACATTCAGGTTTCTCAGATCAGACATTCTCAACACTTGCAACAGAAGTAGCAGGAGCTCTGAAATTTGAATGCGATCTAGCTCGATCTCAGTTCGAATGTCTTACATCAGCCTTTGAACAGTTAAGATCATCTCAGAATTTCTTTGACACAGACTGAAATGATCTACTCGAAGATCTCTTTCTAACATCTCTAGCTTCAGAATCAGCCTTTCTTTTCTCTTTACTTAATTCTTCAGCTTTACAAGCTCGCTCAACGAGTACTACCATTTATTTAATCTTTAAAATCCCAACTAATAGACAGATATCTTCGTTTAGTCCATATTCAAACCTTTTTCACATTATTACTTCATTTGATACACATTCCCGAGCATACTGGCTCAATCTTACAAATTCACGTTCGTATTCAGTAACAGACATACAGCCTTGTTTAAGCTCGAAAAACTCTTTACGTTTCTGATCATGAATCTCTGACTAATGTATTTCTTCTGAAATTCAGCTTGGAAGAAATCCCAAGTAACCTGTTCACTCGAAGCCACAAATATTAAAGTTTTCCACCAATGGTATGACGTGTCTCTTAAAAGTGAAACGACATATTTTACACATTCGTCAGGATTCAGAGACATTTCATCAAACACTCGTATTGTATTCTCTAACGAGAATTCAGTTTCAAACCTATCATTCGTTGTAGCTGGAAACTCTTCAGCCCCATACTTTCTAATCTTATCAACTAGTGGTCTACTTAACTGAGTCAGATTCAATGAGGGCATAGCAAGAATTTGAGAAGAATAAACCAGGGGTGAAGGTTGTTGTATAGCCGGATTGGTTCTAATATACTGAGTGAACCAATCGTTCATCATCTGATAGAAGGCTTGCTTAGCCTCACCATCATGGCTACTCGTAGCCGGTCGAGAATCATCTTGCACCGTCCATTACGCGGGAGCAAGTGCATTGCTTTCAACATCGTCAGCTACAGCTCTATTGGGATCCATTGCTATATAAAAGCACATTTCAATGTCAGGATTCATCACACTATCGTAGTTTCAGATATATGGCATATATAACTAGACTCACATACGCTATGGTAGTCCTAGAACCGACTAAACCATAGCTCTGATACTAATAAAATGTAACACTCCTATCCCGTAACCGTCGCCGGAATAGGTAAGGGCATTACTAGACAGACAGAACATTACAGATTAACACAGAATCACAGATATCACATAATATTAATGCATAAGCAAATTAACAATTCATCCCTTATGGAGGTCTCCAAGACCTAAGACATACTTTTAAAAAAGGTCGGGACTAAACGAACACATTCAGAATTTTTAGAATTTACAATTTTTTTTTCAATTCTGTTGAGGTCACACGCTCGTGTGATCAGGCCGTGTGCCTTACACGGGTACCAGACACGTCCAGGTGATCCAGCCATGTCAAAATAGAGTATATATACTGACTTTTACACACGGCCAACAGACACGCCCATGTGTTATGGCCGTGTGAAACTTAGCTAGCTACTGACTTAAGCCCACGGCCATATGACACGCCCGTGTTCCCTGACCGTGTGACACAATGTAGGCTTGGTTTAAGCCAATTTACCACCCCTATTTAGGTCATTCCTACAAGCAAGGTTAAACAACATTTATACCATAATTTTCAGCCAATACAATTCTCAAAACATGCTTCATTATAACTAAATCATCATCATTCAATAACCTATTCAAATCCATACCAAAACACATTAAAAATCATATTATAACAACATACCAAAATGTTCATTTCATAGCTCACTTATGGCACCTTCTAACTCATGCTTAAACTTACCATTTCCTCAACTTGGCATATTTCAAAATGACCACCACATACAAGGCCATATAACGATTACAAGCATATATAATTTGGCATCACCAACCATTTACCAAAATTAAGCACAAACATACCATTTGCTAGGCAACTCTCATGGCGTAACATATATACATATCAAACCTTAAAACATACACATTCTAGCCTATATATGCCATACATAAAAGTATTTACACTTTCAAAAGTACCAAAATTAGTTCGATAGTATGGCAACAATCCTCGACTATCCCCGAGCCTTCAGTAGCTACGATAACTGTAAAACAGACATAAATCACATAGAGTAAGCTACAAAAAGCTTAGTAAGCCAAATGCAACTAATCTAACTATTAAAGCATATAAAGTAAAAGTCAATAGCAAGAATTTACAACCATTCACAGAGTAATTCATGAGCCTAACCATACTCATTTCTACATGTCATGTTTCATTTCCATGATTTCGTACATACTTCGCACTCATTATTTCACAGAAACAGAGTCTTTCATATTCAGAAATTTAGTACCATACAAACGTACCTGTATAGATTATACATTTCATATATTCATTCCTATATCTCATACTTTATCATCAAATGGTTCAAAAATGATACAGATACTCATAAACGGGTACAATACCGACGTCCCAGACGTGGTCTTACATGTAATTTGGTATTGATGCCTCTGTCCCAAGCAGGGTCTTACACGAAATCAGATACGATGCCGATGTTCCAGACATGGTCTTACACAAAATCAGATTGATGTCAACGTTCTTTTAGAAACATACAGAGCTTTTCAAATACTAGCATATTATCGAAATTTACTCGAAATCCATCCATCAGGCTCTCAAGGCTGTCCAATACGGATTATAATTTGTTTATGCAGAATTTAGTCAATTTAACACATAATTGTAATTTGACTTACCTCGTACGGATTTCGAACGGAAAAGAGTTGACTATTCAACTATTTTGGACTTCGCTCGATCTAAGTCTGATGTTCTTGATCTAATACAATTCAAGTTCAACCATTCAATCATTCATTTCAATCAAAATAATCCATGAACACATATTTAGGGCACTTTGCATTTTAGCCCTTACATTTTCATACTTTGACAATTTAGTCTACTTTTCACAAAATCACAAATATGCAAAATTCACCAAGACTATAGATTGGCCGAATATAAAAAGCTTCCTTACAAGCCCAAATAACATATTTAATTCACAATTTAGTCCTTCAAAACCTCATTTTCACAAATTAGCCCAAATAGCTCTATTCCATCAAAAATTCAAGAACAAAGCATGATAATCTCACATATATCTTTCATAATCCATATAAAAACATTACAAAGCTCATATAATCATTAATGGCACATTTCATAATCTTCAACAAAAATAGAAATTTAGGCATGGGTTTTGAAGAACATGAAGCAACGATCACAGAAACGTAGAAATTATCAAAAATAGACGAAAATTCATACCTTAATTTTCAAGATTAATGTCAAACCCTAAATGACTATGAAAGCTTTATTTTGTTTCTTCAAATTCGGCCAGATGATGATAATGGAAGAAGAAATGGCTTTTATTTTATTTAACTTATAATTAATTATCAAATACCAATTTTACCCTTTATTAAACGATATAAAAATTACTTAATGGATGGTCATTAATGTCCATTAACCTTAGTTATGGCCTAATAACATCATAAGGACCTCCTTTAATAAGACAAGTCATATAGACACTTTTCACATCTAGCACACAGCTTTTACATTTTACGCTATTAGGTCCTTTTTGTAAAATCGAGCACAGAAACAGACAAATTAAATCACAGAAACTTCGCAGATATAAATTCACATATCACAGACATAGAAAATAATATTAAAGTATTTTTTAGACTCAAATTTGTGGTCCCGACACCACTATTTCGACTAGGGTCTAAATTGGACTGTTACATAATGTGTTACTTTTTTTGTTAATGTCATCAGGTGATGAATATCATATTATTTTGCATGTGGGTGGGCACTTTGTAAAGAACCTATATGTTAGATATGTAGGTGGGGAAGTGATTAGGCTTAAAGAGGACCCAGACACAATATCTTATTTTGAATTATGTAAAATAGTCAAAATTGGGTTAGGGTTTAACACTGTCATGTTAATATATTTTCATAAGCTTGGTACAGTAGGGATACAAAATAATCTAAGGGTGCTTTATGATGACACTTCCACCATAGTTATGTTGGATTTTTGGGTCAAGTTTAAGGAGATTGAGTTATATGTTCAACATGAGGTTGATAATCCTATAATTATAGATGAAATTTTTCTGTTGACTACTGGGGAGGGTGATGTTGAAGGGGTGGAAGTTGATGGGGAGGGTGATGATGAATGGGTAGAATCTGATGGTGAATGTGATCTGGAAAAGGTAGAATCTAGTGAGGAGGGTGATGTAAGAGAGGTATAAGCTGATGGGGGGTGTGTCTGCTACTAGTATTAAGGTAGATGAGGATATTGGTATGGAAAGTGGTGGACATATTAGTTTAGGGTCCACTGTTGGAGAGGGTAATAATGGTGAAATTGCTGTTGATGAATATACTGGTGATTTTGCAACATCAGATGGAGTGGATAATGTTGCTGATGAATATGCTGATGATTTTACAATATCAGATGTACTGGATAATGTAGTTGCTGCACGTAGTGGAGAAGAGGAGGATAGGAATAAGGCTGAGGTATGGGACTCAGATGAACATGGAAGCTTGGTTGGGTCTGATGAAGATAAAGAACATGAAGATGGTGAAAGAAGGAGAAGCAAGTTTCCCTTATTCAATGATAAGTTAAAATTTAGTCTGGAAATGTTGTTTAAGGATGGCAAACAGTTTAAGAGTGCAATTCAAAAGTACTTCAAAGAATGTAGAAAACAACTAAAGCTTATTAAGAATGAACCGAAAAGGGTTGTTGTGAGGTGCATTATTTCCCCTAACTGTCCATAGAGAATTAGGGCTAGCTACAGTCCTGTTGCGAAATGCTTGCGAATAAAGACGTTTTAGAATGATCACCATTGTTCAGTTAGTTTTAAGAACAAAATGGTGACTGCTGCTATGATTGCCCAACATTTTGAAGCAACTATCAATGTCACCCTAAGATAAAGTTGAGGGAAATTCAAAGAAGATGTGCTTCTGAGATGCATGTAAATGGGACCATTGACTGTTGTTATAGAGTGAAGAAAATAGTGAAGGAGAAAATGTCTGGAAATCATAAGGAGGAATTTGGCTTGCAATGGGACTATGCTCATTAGTTAAGGTCAAATATGCCAGGAAGCACAATAAAAATGGTTGTTCAAAGGGTGACAGCAGACTCCCTTCCTCATTTTAAGAGGTATTATGTGTGTTTTGATGCACTAAAAAAAGGCTGGAAAGTGGGGTGTAGGCCACTCATTGGGCTAGATGGTTGCTTCCTAAAAGGCCCATTTAAGAGTGAATTTCTCACAGTTGTTGGAAGAAATGCAAACAACCAAATGTTCCCTATTGCATAGGTTGTGGTTGAAGTGGAGTGCACTGATTCATGGGGCTGGTTTCTCAGTCTCCTATCAACTGATTTGGGCTTGGAAAATGGGTATGGGTACACAATTATCTCTGACCAACAAAAGGTTAGTAAATATGCAATTTTAAGCTTGGTATTGTTTTTCTAATCTATTATTTGTATTTAACTAAAATTTTCTAACAATCTATCTCATTCGTTAATTTGAATTAGGGCCTTGAGATTGCAATTTCTGACATACTACCAAGGGTGGAGCATAGGAATTGTGCAAGGCATGTGTTTGCAAATTGGTCAGGGAGGAAGTTAGGGAAATCTTATGAGTATGATTTCTAGTAGATTGTGAAGTACACGACTGAGAGGGAGTGGGAGGATCTATGTTCAGCATTGGAGAAGAAAGATAAGGATGCTTATGATAATTTGATGAAAAAGTCTCTAAAGATGTGGACTAGGGCATTTTTGGGGACTATTTGTAAATCAGATATAGTTGACAACAATTTGTGTGAAGCATTCAATTCAAGCATTGTTGAAGCTTGGTTCAAAAGCATTATCATAATACTTGAGGATATTAGGACCAAGATGATGACTAGGATAGTACAAAAAAGGAAGCTACATAATGGGTGGAAGCAAAATTATGGTCCATTGGCGAAAGCTAAGTTTGATGCCAATAAGAAGGGCTGCGTAGAGTGGTAACTGATATGGAATGGTGAAAATGGATATGAGTTGAGGAAAGGAAGTTATCAGTATACAGTTGACCTAATTCAAAGGATATGTAGTTGTTAAAGTTTCCAAATTAGTGGGATTCCATGTTCCCATGCATGTGTTGCCATGGATCACTTAGGGCTTCAACCAGATGAATATTTGTATGAATATTATCACATTGATACCTATAAGAAAGCTTACTCTTTTCCAATGCATCCCATAAATGGGCCACATGATTGGGAAAAAATTGGTATTCAGCCAGAGCTACCTCCTATTGGAAGGAAAATGCCTGGGAGGCCCAAAAAGAATAGGAGGATGGCTAAAGATGAACCAAAAAAATTGAAGACTAGTCACTTGAGTAGGAAAGGTCTACTCATGACATGTACTTAATGTGGCCAACATGGCCATAACAAGCCGTCTTCCACAAATTCGAAACAGGTACAATATTGTTATTCAGTTATATATATTGAGTAAATTTTTTACTTTATTTTGTCTAACCAATGATTATGGTCCATTTTTTGCAGCAAGATGCACAACCACCTAAACAAAAGGGGAAATCTTCCATTAAACCATCAACTACCTTAGATAAATCTAAGGGAAAGCAAACATTTTATGTAAGTTTCTGCCTTTTACTATTGATATGAGTTATTTTATACATTGTTAATATTAATATAAAATACTCTTGTAGTCTGGTAGAACCACAATGAGCATGACAACAGCTTCATGCCAAGATGGTAGTGGACAAACTTCTTCAACACCCATATCGCGAAATGCCAAGCGAAATGCTCCTCTCGACCACCTAAGAACACAAGAATCAGTTGCAGGAAACATGAGTAAATCATCGCTATTTTGTTTTGAATGACTTCTGCTGTTTGTCTTATGATTCACTATGATTACTTGCTTTTGAACTTGTGTCATAATTCTTTTATCTATTTGTATCTGTATCTTTTTTCTATTTCGCAGGACCATCTCGCGATAGCTCGTGATCCAAAAAGTACGGTGTAAGGTATTTTGTGTAACAGCCCAAAATTGGGTCTAGTCGGAACAGTGGTTTTGGGACCACAAACCCGACGAGAAAAAATTTTATTTTTATTATATTTTTATAGTCTATAAATTTATGAAAATATTTCGTAAAAATTTCATTCGAAAATTTTGACGTTTGGGCAGTCAATTTAGTCAAATGGACTAAATTGTAAAAAGTACAAAAGCTGAGTTCTTTATATATGAGGTGCCTAATTGTTATGAGTTCTAAATTGAAAGTCCTTATGTGATAATTAGTCCTTTAATAAGTTAGTGGATGGATATTTGTTTGGTATTTTTGAAATTTGGTTGAAATAAAAAGGGTAATTTTGTAAATCAATTAAAATGACCTAATAAGACAAAAATGATAAAAGCTATCATTTTTTTTTCATTCTTTCTTCTTCAACCGTGGGAAAGAACCAAAAATGGCAGCCATGGATGAGTTCCATTCGGCCAAGCTTCTATGGCTTATATAGGTACGGTTTGTGTCCCGTTTTTAATAATTTTCGTATTTTTAAGATCCCTGAAGCTTAAATTTTCTATTTCTACCAATTGATTGAAGAGAAATTAGATTTTAAAAATTTACCCATTCATGATATGGCTGTGTTTTGATGATTTATAGTAGATAATGAATGTTTGACGTGTTCAATACGAGTTTTATTAAATGAATTTCGGTAAAAATGTCAAAAAGGGGTTAAATTGTAAAAGTTATAAATTGGTCATAAGTGTGTGAATTAGTGAAAATTTGGAGTTGTCATAGAAGAGAAAAATGTTCAGCATGTCTTAAACCTTATAGAAATTGAATAAAAATTATTTTACGAGCCTAGGGGTAAAAGTGTAATTTCTAAAAAGTTAGGGGGCATAATTGTAAGTTTTACAAAATTTGATATATGAATTGAATTGGTTAGTGTGTTGATAAAATGTGTTAAATAAGTGTTATTTGACATGTTAGATCAAGAAAACATGAAATTTTGGTTTAAGATCGGGGAAGAACAAAGTTGTGTGCTAAGTCAAGAAAGTTAGCCGCTTCGACATTTGAGGTAAGTTGGTATGATAATAATACTGCAATAATGTTGTAATTTATATTTGAAAGTTAAATTTAGTGAATTAATTGAATTATGTTAAATTAAATGTTATGGGGCGAAGTTTATGAATTGATTTAAAAATATGTCTATGGTACATGAAGTGCATTGAATTATCATACATAAATGTGATTTCTATGATTATGGATATTATGAGCAATTGTAAGTTCATATGATTTTTAATAATGCAATGTGTAATTTAATGTTATTGCCTTGATATTAAATGAGATGTAAGTTTATATGTAAGTAATACATCAATTTTACTTATATTATGATATTTTATAATAATATTGAAAATATGTTTGTTGATAATTACTTGATTGGTGAAATTGTTGGAAAAGAGAGAGAAATCCCGATTGAACCTTCGGAAAGATTGGATGATACTGAGATGGTATGTAGCTAGGTCACATGTATGGTCTTGAGTGCACATCATGTGTACAAGAGAGCTACGAGACATTATGATGCAGCTAGGACGCATGGGTGATACTATGTGTACACCATGTAGACAAGAGAGCTACGGGATATATGTAGCTAGGTTGCATGCATGGTTCTAGGTGAAGGACACCATGTAGACAAGAGAGCTACGGGATATATGTAGCTAGGTCGCATGCGTGGTTCTAGGTGAAGGACACCATGTAGACAAGAGAGTTACGAGATAAACTGGCTAGGTCACATGGGTGGTACTAAGTGTTCACCATGTGTACAAGAGAGCCGAACTTTATGATGGGTGGAGCTATGTACTGAAACCGCCAAGTATCGAGGATTGATCCGAAATGTTCAACGGGAGACTTGCTATGTACTGCTTTGTGAGTTTTGTGATGAATAAGTGCAGGAACTTGGTTATGTGAATGATGTGTTTATTAAGTGACCGGGATGTGGTAAGGTTATAAACAAGTAAGTTATACATGAGGATGATTTTATGGTGACCTTGTAATCATGGGCCTATACTTGTGATGTATGAAATGTGATGAAAAATGTAATGGCCTAAATTCAAGGTTATCGGAATAGTGGTTTCGTAACCACAAATCCGATTTAAAGAGAAATTTATTTTAATATTTTTGCACGAAAATTTATATGATAGGAAAGTGGTACGAAAATATTGATAGAAAAATTTTATCGATTTAGTGGCTGGTTAAAAAAAAAATTATTGAAGAAATTAGGTAAAAATAAGTTATCGAGACCTCTATCTCGTAAAAACTGAGTCGAAAATAATTTTATAAATATTTATGAAATGTTATTAATGTGGTATTAAAATTTCGTTAGGAAATTTTAATGTTTGGGTAGTCAATTAAATGAAAAGGACTAAATTGTAATAGGTGTAAAAGTTGCTAGAGTGATTAAATAGCTTAAGAGTCTAATGAGAAAGGATTTAAAAGGCAATTAGACCCAAAAGTTATTTGGGCTGGACGGCAAGGGTATGAAATCAGCAGAAAAATTGATAAATTAAGGGTAAAATTGGAATATTGCAAAATTAACTAAATAAAACTAGGACTAAATAGGAAATATCTAGATTTCTCTTCATTTCTCTTCAATTCCAGCAGCTAAAAACGCCATAGGAGGGTTCTCTAAGTTGGTATTTCATAATTTTTGCACCAAGTGAGTTAATCCTTGCCTTTTTCTTGTAATTTTTGTGTTTCTAAGACTTTTACAACTAGGTCCTACTATTAAATTCATTAGTTTTTGATTTCATAAATGAAATTGAAAATCACCATGGTTGAGTGCTGTAAGTTTATGATGAAATAGAATGAAATTAAAGCTTTAATTTGTTTATGAGATGATTTTATTAGGCAATTTCAATAGAAATTGATTTTTAGGACCTAATTGTGAACATGTTTGGAATTAAAGTCTATTGCTGAAATTCTGATTCCTAAAGGTTGTAAACTAGTTTAAGGTGATAGAACAAAATGTTAATTGAGAAAAATCAGCTCAATTGAGAGGCTAATTGAGTAGGGACGAAATTATCATTTATTAAAAGCTTAGGGGAAAAATGGTAATAAACAGCTTGCACTAAAACAGTTTGGACAGCAGCAGTAGACTAACTTTGAAAAATCACCAAAAATTGTAGGAATTGAATTAGAAGATGAAAAAAGTATGGAATTAAAGCTTATTGAGTCTAGTTTCTCATAGAAGAAATATTGTAAGCAATGGATTTGTAAATTTTGAGATATAATGAATTTTGTGAGACAAGGTCAGAATGAATTCGGGTTCCCCTGTTCTGACTTTGAAAAATCATAAAAAAATGAAGAAAAATAATTAGGGGTGATTTTAAAGAATAAACTGTACTGATTGGCTAGATCAAAAATTCTGAAAATTTTATGGTAAGAAGATATATGAGTCTAGTTTCAGGGAAAATTAACGGATCTTAAGTTGGAGTTCCGTAGCTCAAGTTATAAATAATTTAGTGACTATGACTCAAGTAGACAGCTTTGAATGAACTATAAATAATAGTTGAATTATAGAGAATGTTGCATATGAACATGAAATGTATTAAATTGATAATTAAATTTATTTATTTAGATCCAGAAGATTCAAATACGAAGCTAGATCGAGGAAAGGAAAAAGTTCGGGATTAGTAGATTTTTGCTGTTTACAAACAAGTATCAAGGTAAGTTCATGTAACTTGAATTATATTCTTAAATACTTGAAATGTATGTTATTGATGTGAATATGATTTGAATGTTCATTGTATGAAAATTTATGAAACATTGATATATTTTATATAAAAAGGGGAAGAAATCCCGGTTGAATGAAAGGAAAATTCGATGGATCTCTGAAAAGGAATTGACGGTAAAAAGGATCTAGCCCGGACGGGTGATCCTATCCTGATATAGCCCTCCCGAAGAATATGTGGAAAATGGATTTAGCCGGACGGATAATCCGAATTAGGGTCTGAATTTAGCCCGGACGGATAATTCAGATCCAAGCTCGTTAGAGTAATTGTCGTTGCAGGGGATTTAGCCTGGACTAGTAATCCCGACAATACTCTATGAGTTTATATTGCAGGGGATTTAGCCTGGACTGGTAATCCCGCTGCAAGGTTGAGGTTCGCGGGAGTGTGCTCTCTGAAATGGAAATGTGCGCACATGAATATGAATTGACGGACCCGAAAATGTACACTAAAAGTGTACCTCTGAAAAATCCATCGAAATTCCGAGTAATTCAACGGGATAAATATGGAAAAATAACAAGGGAATGGAAATCATAGTATTGATGAGCTCATCAATCATGATATATATTATTGATACATAGAAATTATTGTACTAACTTGAATGTTGAGTTTGTGCATGTTAAGGTAATAATGCATTGAATGGATATATGTAATGTTTATTGTATTGTACTGAAAATATTAGGTAAGTGTAATTCTTGTTACATGAGCTTACTAAGCACAAAGTGCTTACCCTATTTCCTTTTCCCCTGTTTTGTAGTGTTAAGAGCTCGGAGGTCGGATTTGGTCGGAGACACATCACACTATCAACCTCGGGATTTCGGTATATAAAGGAACTTTATTTTGGGAACCAATGGCATGTATAAGCTAACAAAGTAAATGTTAACATGAAATGAATGTAAAGTTAGCCATTAGTATGGTTAACAAACCTGGTTATAGATATGTGATGACGTTATCTTATATAAATGCATGAATCTATCATGAAAATATGTTAAATTGATTTGATTGATGTGGATTGGTCTCGATTTAATATTACAGAGAAGTTTAGATATTTATAAAAGGGCTATATTGAATAAAAAAAATTAATTCGTAAACTCTGGTAATGCCTTGCACCCTATTCCGGCAATGAATACGGGTAGGGGTATTACAAAAATGATTTGTGATATGTATGTTAAAATGAGGTTAATACAAAGAAAGTGTGAAAGAGTGAATTAGCAATAAAATTGTTTTGGACAGTAGCAGTGACGTGATTTTGAAAAATCACTAAAAATAGTAGGAATTTAATTATAGGCTTAATGAGATATTAAATTAAAGCTTAATGAGTCTCTTTTCATATAAAAGAAACAGAGCAAGCAAAGGAGTTCTATATTTTGAGATATTTATATTTTTGTGAGACTGGTTCAGAATGATTACATGATCCCCTGTTCTGACTTGGTATAATCATCATAAATTGTAAAAAAATAATTATGGGGCATGGTTTATATTATTAGAAACCTTAATGAGTCTATTTTTGATTGGAATAATCAAAAACATTATTTGAATTTTGTACAATGAGATTACTGAGTTTTTATATAGAGAGGTCAGAATTATCAGACAGTGAAATAGAGGAAACGTTAAGAAAAATCTGGTATCGATTGGCAAAACCATAAATTCTGAAAATTTTATTGTAGAAATTTATATGAGTCTAGTTTCAAGGAAAATTTACGAAACTAAATTTTGAGTTCTATAGCTTAAGAAATAATTAAATTAGCGACTATGATTCTGGAAAATAGCCTTAGCTGATCTTGTGTAAAAAGATGAAATCATGTGATTAATGATTCTATTTTCTTGAGCATATTTATTGAGGAATGGGATAATATTGTTAATTAAATTGCTTATTATTATTAATATGCCAAATTACTAAGCTTTTAAGCTTACACCATTTTCGCATTTCTCTTAGTGTTGTCAGGTTGGCTCAGGGTTGGAGATCATCGGAAGTATCATCACACTATTAGTTTATCAAATTAGAATAATGGTAATTCTTATTTATTATCAAATAAGTGGCATGTATAGATAATTAGTTATTGATATTAAGTAATATTATGATTTAGCCAAATGTATAGGCTCATTTTTGCTTCATTGTATATAGCCATAAGATTTGGCTCATAACGGTTAAAGTTATGTAAACCTATTTTATGTATGAAAAATAAAATAAAATAAAATAAAATAATTTCTAAGTGTCTGAAAGATTTCGGTTTGTTCCCGAACCAATTTCAATGATTGTTTTGGGCCTTGTAGGCCCTTTTAAGGGAAAAATTATATATGTTTGAAAAGTTAAAAATTTGATGAAATTTTATGTCTCGGTTTTAAATGATTACAAGTATTCAAGTCCGGTAATACCTCGTACCCTATTCCGGCATCAAATACGGGTAAGGGGTGTTACATTTTGCCTACAACATTCTGATTTTGGAACAGAAGATGGTTGTCACATTTTGAGCCTTCAACATTCTGGTTTTGAAATACACCATTGTTGAATGTTTTTTTGTTGTATTGAAAACCAATATGTTGGTTTTTTTTTTTTTTTGGTTCATATATAGCTCACTCACATTTTGGTTTTTGGCTGGTATAGCGTTGATGGTGTATAGGATGAATGGTGTATAGACTAATCATATGCTTTTGTAAAGTACATTTATTGAAATTGTAAAGTACATTTATCCAAATCATATGCTTAAATGATTAAATTTGTCCTTTTAGTCTTATGTTTATTGTCACTGCATTATTTATTAAGCTAAATTAAATTAGGCATAAACAACAAATATTGGTCATTACTTTCAAGCATAATGTTAAATTACATAAAAAACAACCAATATTTGTCAATCAACATTTGCAACTGCTAGCTGCATATGCCTCTTACCAGTACTGCCAAAAAAGAAACTTATGGTGATGCATACAATACATAACATAGAGCAAGAAAATAATATCTTATACATTGACTTCTCTTTCTTGATAACTTTAATTTTTTGCTTCATGGTTAACATTTTCTTCCTTAATGCTACTTCTCCTTCAACACCACAAATTGATCTACCTCCTTCAACCTCAATGTCAACAGCACTACTGCCACTATTATGGTTACCATCAAATGCAACCAAATCCATAGCATTCTTTCTAAGTGCTAATCCTTCAAAAGATTTCGTTCACTATCACGCAATTTACGCAGTAACTCAGTCGCACGGTCTCACATTTTCCCATTGTACCACTTGAAGAAATCACAACCATCGTCCTACAAACAAATCCCAATTCAACCAAATTGAAATAATCCAAAATGAAAACAAAACAAATATTGATATTTATGAAATCATAAAAATTAAGCTCAAGCTCAATTTGCAAATAAAAATTCTTCACTTACTTGAAAATTTGAACAACCATAAAATCTCCTCCCCGGATTTAAATCGCTTCATGAAGTGTCTCTTGGAGCTAACTTATTGCAATGACATTTTACTACTGGTCCATCATAGGCATACTCCTTCTGCGATGAAGTAACAACATTTGCATATGACGATTTTTTCTTCGAACCATGCGTTACCCAACCTCTAGGTTGACTGTTCGAACTATGTAAATCCATGGTTTCAAACAACAAGGAAGAAAAATAAAAATTTTCAGAAAGATTAAGGATTTCACGATTTGGTTCTAAGGGATTTCATGATTTCGTTCCTAATAGTTTTAAGGATTCAACGATTTGATTCGTAAAAGTTTTAAGGATTTCAAGAATATTTCGGAATGTTAATGATTTAGGGATTTCAAGATTTAAGGATTTGAAGATTGTTAGGGATTCAATGAAGATTTCAGAGGTTAGGGATTTGGGGAATTTCACGATTTGGGAATTTTAGAAATTGAGAAAATAGTTTTGAATTTGGGGGTTTGGGGATTTAAGTTTTTTTTGTTTATGATTATTAAATTTGTTTAAATTTTTTGCCACGTCAGCTTATTATTTTAATGTCAGCCACGTCATCAGTCAACTGGAACACCACGTAGACCAATTTTTTTGACCGGCTGTTGACTAACGGTCAGTTGACAGTTACCGTTTCAACTGGTCTGATGTTTGAAAAATTCGTTACGTGAAGGGCTGATTTTAGAAAAAAAAAGAAGGTTAGGGGCATATATTCAAAAGCCCCCAAAGGTTGAGGCTTTTTTTTTACAATTATGCCTTTTTTTTTGCACTTAATTGAGCACTTGAACTTTCAAAATGCATAAGAAAGGACTTCAAACTTATTCAAAAAAAAAACAATTAAGCCCCTACCTTTTTTGTCTCTCAATTGGGTACTTGAACTTTCAAAATGCATCAAAAAGTCCCTTAAATTTTTTCAAAAAGGCAATTAAGCCCCTGCTCTTATTAAAAATTAGAAAAAATAAAAAAAATTAGAAAAATTATTAAATTATAATAAAAATATAAAAAATTTAAAATTTATTAAAAAATATAACTTTTTTTATAAAAATTGCAAAAAATAAAAAAATGTAAAATTTTATAAAAATCATAAAAAAAATTAACGACCCCTAGTTTTTTCAATTAAAGTCATCACATGTCGCAACACAGTGTGACATGTGGTGGAAAATGGTAAAAAATAAAAGTCAATAAAAATTGTAGAAAAATTATAAAATAATATTTTTGGTATGATAATTTTTAGAAATTTTTTTACAAAATTTATATTTCTTTACATTTTGTATAATTTTATTACGACTTTATAAAATTTTATAATTCTATATATTTTATACATTTTACTATTTTAATAAAATTTTACAATTTTTTAATTTTTTTACAATTTTTATATATTTTTTCTAATTTTTAATATTTAAAATTTTTTATTAAAATTTAATAATATTTATAGATTTTATTGATTTTAATTTTTTATAATTTTCTTTTCTAATTTTTAATAAAAGAAGAGGCTTAATTTTTTTAAAAAAATTTGAGGGTCTTTTTGATGCATTTTGAAAGTTTAAATACCCAATTGAGTGTAAAAAAAGGTAGATGCATAATTGCTATTTTTGAAAAAATTTGAGAATTTTTTTAATATATTTTAAAAGTTTAAGTAGCAAATAAGTGCAAAAAGAAATAGAAATTTAGTTGTTTTTATTTAAAAAAGTTTGAGGATGTTTTATCCTTAATTAAACATTTGTAATAGACTGTAACCGTAAATTTGAATGGGCTTAATCGATCCAGTTTGAAGGGCTCGCTCGGGTAACCGGCCCATGTATGTACACAAAGCCAAATAAAAAAAGAGTTTAAAAGTACAAAAATCCTTTACTTCTCTCGGCGTCGGAAGTCAAATTCCATTTTTCTAAACAAAGACACACGAAGGAAAACAAAAATGTCTAATTCGCCCATCGATACAATGCCATTTCATTCCTCGTCCCAATCCGACATCGACGAGATCGAGAATCTAATCACCGCCAGTATCCAATCCGGCCCAACCACTGTCCTCCCGGCCCGCCCTCCAAGTCCACCTCGGGCCTTCATTCCTGTCTCCTCTTCCCCCTTCATCTAATCTAACATCCCTCCTCCGCCTCCGCTCTCGTCCAATCAGATGCCGCGGCCTGTCCCTGCTGCTCCTCCTCCTCCTCCACCCGTCGGTAACTCTAGCAGCATCGTAGCGACCGGATTCGGTCCCCCGTCCAACACCCTAACGGAGCCCGTCTTGGACACGGTAAAAAGAGATCTGTCGAGGATTGTAAGTTAATTGAAGTTGGTGGTGTTCCCGATTCCGTTCAGAGAAGATCCAGGAAAGGCCTTGAGAGATTGGGATCTGTGAGGGCCTTTCTTCTTCATTGTTTTCTTGGGTCTCACGCTCTCCTGGTCCGCCTCCGCTAAGAAGGTTTGTTTTCGCACTGGATTTCCATTTTCTCTTTTTACATTATACATATTTACATTTTCTTATTTTTGTGTGTTTGATGAATTGATTTGATACGCATATATTTTATTTCTTATGAAATTTTGATTGTTAGCTGTTAAAATCTGATAAGGTTGTTGTCGATCCTTGGCTTAAATGAACTGAAATTTGGGGTTGTTAGAATAATAATTCTTCCTAAAAGGCAACACTGAATTCTAAAATAATTGTTCTACCGGAAAGTAATATTTGCATCGATATTAAAGATTTCTAATTATTTCAAAATGTCATTTTATTTTTCATCAAAATTCTCTTTTTGCTTTTTGCTATTGGAAGCAAAAACTAATTGGTTCAAGTAACAAACTTCACAACACCATTGATTCCGTCTAAGTTAAAATGTGCTAGGCATTACTGATTTGAATTGTAAATATTAAGGTTCACAACTATAATTGCCCGTTATATGTGGTAATTAGATAGTCTTGTTTTTTTAAAAGAAAGCCTGTTGCATAGATTGGGATTGTAGTTTTTGGTTCTGGTGCTAATAAATTTATCCCTTTGGTGGATGGGTTGAAGCATCTGTTTTCTGATGGATGATTTGGATTTATGTGTTTGTTTTCATTTGTAGCACTTAAGTAACACATTGTTATACGTGTAAGAATTAGATAAGGAAGGATTCTTCTTTAAGTAAATAAGTCCTGTCTGTACCTTTTTTAATTTTCAGATTTATTCACATAGATGTTTCCTTTTCATTTTTGTCTCCATCATTTGATAGTTTAAACACAGCACAATGGCACAATATGGTCTCTGTAGCAGACTACACATCATGAGAGAAAGGCTTAGTTTGTAATTTGTAATTTCTGATGTATTTGATAGTTTTGCTGGGGTTCTCATTGTGTAAGTGCAAAACATCTTGTGAGACCTGTCAATGAGCTTCTTTTTGAAGATTATCTGTTGACAACCCTGGCCATGAACTCAAGTTACAATTTATTGGGATTTGGATGTATAATCTATGGATCATGTACTCACCAGTCATGACTTATAGTTAGATAATTAGGTTTCTTTGTCCTTTGGAATTTAGACTTTTGGAAGGTTTTAATCATAAATGAAATTCTCATTCATTTTGTCACCTTTTTAACTTGCTCACCTTTCAGCAGCCTAACCATACGTTGCTTGAGTATTTGACCTCTCATCCATTTAGAGATGGAGATGATCCAACCACATTCACTGGTAAATCTTGAGGTCAATCTAGGACAGATTGGAGATAGCCTAAGTTGCTGGGTTGCCTATTTGCATGAAATTCCTTCAAGATCTTTTGATGCATGATGGTGCTGCTTTGCATTTTGAAGAGGTATCAGCTCACTGTATTTTGTGATTCCTTTTTGATCTTGCTTCTCCTTGTGTCATAAATGTAATTTCTCTTCCTGCAATCTTGCTTCATTTTTGTACTTTTCTTTTATCTGACACTTTCTTGCAAATTATATATGTTCGCCATAGTTTCACTGCATCTCTTGCTTTTGTATCTAGACTTTTCCTCCATTCTTTATTTCCTGATATATATATATATGTGTGTGTGTGTGTATCTCCTATTTTCTGTTTAGAATAATATTATCAAGGTTTTTTATTGAGTTATTACTAAATTTCTCCTCTTACATGTTCCAGTCTGAGGTATTTGCTGTTGCATTTGCACTGCTCGCAGCTGGTGCAGTAATCTTGACATTGAATGTACTACTACTGGTAATTGCCTCTCTTCTTTACAGAGTAAAATGTTGACTGTGAGCAAGATTTTGAAATCTAGTTAAATGTTATATCTGGTCTGGGAATTTCCTTTTTACGAATAATAGTTAGATACCTTTTTAAAAAAAAAAAAGAAAATTAATATAAAAAGCTTTGCATAGGTAGTTGGGTATGCCTTCTGCTGAGGACTTTTCCTTTACATTGTTTCAGGGTGGGCATATCATTTTTTTCCAGAGTCTGAGTCTTCTAGGTTATTGTTTGTTCCCTCTGGATGTAGGAGCCTAATCTGTATGATGGAGAACAATGTCATACTCAAAATGATTATGGTCTGTGTAACATTGGCTTGGAGTTCATGGGCTGCCTATCCTTTCATGAGTTCAGCTGTCAACTTGAGTAGGAAAGCACTTGCACTCTACCCTGTTTTTCTTATGTACGTGTTTGTTGGTTTTCTTATCATTGCCGTTGATTGAAGTTTCTTCCCTTCAGGGGTTTCAAAAGAGTTACCAAACCTTACATAGGAATGTCTAGTTACTGTATTTTTCTGACCTGACACGATTTTATTGAACGCCATTCGGGGAATATGATGTAATAGCTGCATCAGATCCTTTGTGTTCTACTACTGTCTCCTTTACTTTTGGTAGGGATGATTTATGGGCCGGAGCTGTAACGGGGTGTATTAGGGATTGAGCTTTATTTCTTTCTCATCTCTTTCAAGTTTTATTTGGGGAAAAGGATTTGAACCCTTTTCTTCTCTTCTATTTTATGTACTAAATTGTTTACAAATAAAAATTCTAATCCATCGGCTTTCATCCTAGAACTTAATTTCTATTGAAATAGGAAAACAATGCATCATCATGGTCTTAGGAAGGTGTTTTCTCTTGGTTAGTTAGCAGATGTTAATTTAACTATTTCTTTTTTCCTTTGATTAATAAAGAAAAGAATGCACCAACCATTAGCATATTTTGCTTCTTTTAAGGTATTTCTCTTGGCTTTGAAGGTTATTTTTGTTCTATCTGAATTGAGAAAAATGTAGAGTAGAAATGGGAAAGGGAAAAGGGTAGTAAACAATCAAAGTTGAAAGGAAACACAAACTGATTTAAAATTAAATTGATATAATTGTAAAGTAGTTCGAGAAACCAATCCATTTGGAAATTTTTATTAATCAAGAAGACTCCCGAGTTTTGATAAGATTTGAAAATGTCAAAATTTTAAAGTAAGGGCTCGAAATGTCAAAATTTTAATCTCCCCAAATTAGAGAGAAAGCTAGTGAAAGGAAAGTAACTAGATTTTTAAGATATACAATATCTTTTTTACACCATATTTAGATTAAAAGTAGTGTAGGAAAGGAAAAGAAGTTAAAATAGTGGAAAGTTAAAGAAAGTAAATGATTATTTTTATCTTGTTTGGATAATTAAAATTAACGAAAGGAAGTAAAGTTAAGTAATTTTAGCAATTTTTTTTAATAATAATGGAAAGAAAATAATTAATTATAATGAATTTTTACAATTATAACATTTTTATAAACTATTTATAATAGGAATAGAGGACAAGAAGACATTCATCTTAAAATTTTGTTTTATTTTCCTTTCTCTGGCTTTTTCCCCAATTTTAGGTAAATAAAAAATTTAACTTTTAAGAGAAAGTAAGGGATACTCAATTTCCATTACTTAGCTTAAATTATTAAGTTTATCCAAACAAAGAAAATGATGATCCTTTTTATTACTTCTTTTTCCCTCCCAACCTCTAATCCTGACATAGGTTTACTGTCTTTACTTTTTTTATATAATTATATTATAAAAAGATTATAATGGTAAAAATTAATATAATTAGTTGTTTTCCTCTATTAATTTTAACAAACCAAACAAAATAACATATAATCCTCTCTTTTATTTTTCTTTATAATTATTAATCTGAACATAGGGAAGTTCTAAGATATAATGTCCCAGCCGACCATGAACCCTTTTAAGTTGGAAAACTCCCCTGGCCTACAAAGAAAAAACATAGATCATAACCAATCATCTGGGGTTCATAGTGAATTGGTACACATTTTTCCAAGAAAGATAACATAGTGCATGCCAAATTTGACAATATGCAAGCAACTAGAGAAAAGATGGTTTTAGTGTTGGGAGTATGCTCAAAAACCAATCATGAGATGATTGTAATCACATGCTTGTTCACCTAGTTTATTAATAAAATGCATTGTCGTTATTTCAGTTTCTATTTTTGTATATTAAATAATCTATTTAATAATAAAGTCCTAAGATTAATATGATTATTCTTAAATGTCCTTAGTCAAGTATTATTATGGATTTGGACAACAATAATTCATTGAGATTGATATGTAGTTGATTGAAGACAAAGTAGCCATTGCCATATGGATGTCAAATTTAATGCATGAGTACATGTTAGAGAACGACGTATTGGACTAGCCCATCATGCGAATGTTTTTTAGATTATTAAGTAATAGTCACAATATTTTTCATAGTTATAATTATATGTATGATCTTTATACTCTAGATCATCATTATTCCAACATCGTAAGTTGTATGCTTTGACACAATCAAACGTCTTCCAAAAATGATTGTACTATAAAGTTAATAGATTAAGGAACTTAAGTTGAAAACGTGGATGTTAATTGTTGGGAAAATGTAATTTTTAACTTAATTTTCTTGGATTCACTCTAAAATTGCAGAGTTGGTTTTAAACTCTACATGTGAGAATTTATTCAAACACGAGGCTTTGAATAAAACTCCATAGATATCTCAATTTTCTTTTATCTTGAATTTCACAAAGTTCTAGTTGTCTAAGGGGAATTTCGAAAAACCAAAAACCTCTTTAGGTGTTGGGTTTTTTATTTCAATCGTTGATCACTCGGGTGGATTACATAGAGATTGGAATTTTTGATTGCAGTTGTGGTTTGTGAAACAACTTATAGTGTAGAATCAAAGTTGTTCTACACATCCTTTGTGAAGGCATAGTTGATTTGCCACAAGATATGATGTTATTTGTATTCTTTTTATTATTATTATATAATTTTAGCTTGTTTAATAGTAAAAATAAGTCAATTTAGTAATAATTTATGTTTTTACAATTTAAGTAGTTAATTTATGACTTTTAGTAGTTTTTAATAGTATTTAATATCGAAAGAAGGTTATTTGGTTATGTAGGATGAATCAAGAGCTAAAAATGCAACAACTAGAGGAAATTGTTGTCGATGTCACAACATAAAAAATACGTCAAAAATAAATTTTGGAATGAAATTGGTACGGATGTCGCGACATTGGGCTATGAAAGTTGTGACATTGAAGATAGAAACGAGGAAATGTCATAAACAAATTCCACGTCAAGACGAGAAACTACCCGATGTCGCAACATCGCAACAATTTCTTATGCGTTTTAGTTATGATTTCAATGTTGGCTTAGTATCTTTTTTCCAACTTAAAATCTTAGTTGTTGTTATAAATGAGGGGGTTTTTTTTTTTTCAGACTTAGCCATTATTTAGTTTTTAGTGTTTCATTAGATTAGATTTTTATTATTATTTTTAATTGGAATCTCTCGATTTTGAAGTTTAGACGCTTCGAGCGGAGAATGTTTCGAACATGTATTTTAATCTCGATTTATCAATGAGCAATCTCTCCTTTATTTTCCTTATTTATATATCTTTCGTTAATTGATTAATTGAATGTTTATATAAATAGGAGAATAAAACTTGTGTTTCCATAAATATCTTGCATGATTGATCTGGTTAACTAATTATTTAAATGAGTGCTTATTTATAAGAATTTGGGTATGTATTTGAGTTTGCTAAAGTTCTCAATATACTAGGATTGACTACCCTTAATAGAATACTTAGACAGATAGGCCGAAAGGGTATTCTATTGTGTAAGCCTTTAGTAAACTTGTGCTGAGCGGTGAGTTCAAAAGGGTACCCATATGCCTGGAGGAAACCAAACGGGTATCTTAGGTAGTAACTTTTAGCAAGGATGAGACCGAGAGGGTATTCTTAGTTAAGAGTGGTAAAGAACTCAATTAAAGTAAATATTGGCTTAATTGATAATTAGTAATTCAACCAACTTTAGGCTAAGTACCTTACATCGTTTAAACAAGAAATAGGAAGTGCCAATAGTTTTAACCTTAGATTTAGTTTGAATTTAATTAATTTTATTTCAATCTTAATCTTGAATTTGCACTGCTAATTCATGACTTGCCTAGATTATTACTATTTTTTGAGAATAATTAATTTAATAATAATTTTCACTAACTTAGCAATCCTTTGGGTACGATCTTCGGAATTCTTCCGGTATTTTGTTGTACAATCTATATTACAATTTGACATATTCGCTTGCAGGCACCACACATATTTCTACATTTAATTACATGGTGCACCCATGCTGAGGCGTGGTCAAGTTGTTGGCGCTGTTGTCGGAGATTCAGAAGGTGTAAAATTGTTATTAAATTGATTGTTTGGTAAAATAATACTACTTGAAAGACAAGCGAGCTAAATAGTGCTCTGACTTTTTTATATAATTATTTTTATTTCTCATTTTTATTATTTTGTTTATCTACCTTGTTGATAATTTAGCTTAACTATAGATGAGGATGCATGCGGGTGGTATTATAATCAACAATCAAGCAAACAAAGATTAAGTTGGTAGAATGGAGCCTCAATGAACTAATAAAGTTATGATAGAGAACATGGTAGGCACGAATATTCATATGAACCTCTTTATGATTCGTATGAGTATGCAACCGGGAGGGAGAGCTATAACCGAGCATGATACAACTATCCAACTTATGATACACATTTTGGATTTGGTGCCCTAAGTGTATTATATTATATTCGTTTGTATATTTGTAATTTTTTTGAATAGATTGGTTAATTAAAATTATTCATGAATTACATTATTACCTTTGTATAATGTCCTCATGTGGTTTATCAAGTCTAATCGTAGAGATGTTTTTTCTTGGGCATCGGAGCAGATGGCTCATAGATGATAGATATATAGATGTGACTGCCTGGACTAACAGTACATCGGACTGAACCTAAGTAGAATAGATCTTGAATCTGTTTATGGATTTATTCACTTGTGACATTTATAATGTGACATACTTTAATCCTGAGTGAATGATGAATTATGTATGCATGACTCGTATATTTTGATATAAGTAAAGTATGAGTTCGAATAAATAAGGAATCGAAAACTGTTACATTGGGTATGCAAATTTTGTAGCATGTAGCATAATTCAAAATAGTGGATTTCATAGCCCAAGACATGGGTAAATGGTATCCTTTAATTGACATTACATGATAGATGAAAAGTAAACGTGGTTGATGGTCATTTGTTTTTGTTATGAATGACTTAATTACTATATGATAGTAGTTGACTTTTCATGAAAGAAGATGTAATGGTTACCATGAGGTAAAATAGGATCATATTGGGGGAATGAATTTATTCCAACAAGATTAAGGGTATCATATAAGAGTAACACAATTATGACAAGGTCATTATATGAGCACTGATCGAGTAGCTTTCATAATGGTATGCCATTTGGGAGACCTTAGTCACGATACTATAGTGGAATGACTTTATAACTAAATGAGTTTATAATTAATAGGTGAAAGGGTAAAACTTCATTATAAATTTGAGTCCTAATCACATAGGTCCAATTTGTCTCTACGCTAGCTTGTTGAAACAAAAAATGAATTGTATGTTGAATCAAATAAACAAAAATGGATAAAAATGATAAAGTTAGAGAAATTGGTAACATTTGAAAATGAATGTGGTTTTCTTACTAAGTATAGAAATGACTTGAGAATTAATTTATGGTTTTTTGAATTATTAATTAATCAATTAATTGAAGTTTGAAAATGAAATTAAATTAATTGGTTATTGTGAATTCGTTGAATGTAGAAAAATTAAATATATTTTCTACTAGATTCTTTTACGATAAAGTTACTATGATTTCAAAGGAATTAGAATTGGGTTTATAAAATTATTTAATTAAAAAATTAATTAATTAAAATTAATTTAATAAATAATGTCTATTTTTAGAAATAACAATTTTACCGGTTTCTATTAGAGAGAAGTTTTGTTTTCCCTTTGAAATTAAAGAAAATATTTTTGATTCTGTATTTGATTCGAATTTTTTTGAGTCCACACTCAAAGCAGTTCTTGGTATGAGAATAATGGAGAAGGTCGTTTGGTTGAAAGCCGGGAACGACAATGATCTGCCTCACTCAAAGCACAAGTATATTTCAAAACAAGTTTATTGCTATAAATATCACAAACTGACTCGATTTTTAAAATTTTATTTTTTTGCTACGCTAGAACATCATTTTTGAACTAAATTTTTCTAACAATTAGTATCAGAGCCAGTTGTGCTATGTTTATAATATAAAATGATATCTAAAATTTTCTCTTTCATGTGATTAATTTTGATAAGATGTGACATTCTTATAATTATCAGCAAGTTTGGGGATATGTATGTAAATGAATGTATGTTATTATTTTATTATTATATATGATAAACTAATTTTGCCAAAGTTATGATTCCTAGAAAATTGAATATAATTATTGCTAATTTTTGGGTATGTAAAATTAGATTGTAAACTATTATCTCCACGTAGAATTTGTTTTATTATTTTTAAAATAAATTATTTTTTGGTGAAACCCAAAGAACTGTGATGTATCTAGGTTATAACACCCATTACCTAACCCGATCACCGAGTCCTGATACCAGTTTCCTCCAAATAATTTGATTTACTTAATTAAAAAAACACATTTCACATTCATTTCAAGCATAAAAGTAATTTTTATCATTTATCATTTATCGGGCATTATCATTGATCGGGCTTTGTCAGATTGTTTTCAATGTCATATATATATGATATTTATACAATTCACAAACACAACATTAAATTCAAGCATATAAATATACACAATTTAGTTATATGAACTTACCTCGACAAATGTTAGTATACGTAAAATCTATTAATCTGACATTTTCCTCTTTTTCTCGTTCTAGCTCCGAATTTGGTCTATCTGGATCTATACGAGTAAATTTAACATCAATTTAATGTGATTCATACTCAATTTAGTCCAATTTACTCTTTATGAAAATTACTATTTTGCCCCTAAACTTTTAATAAATGGCAATTTCGTTCCTAGGCTCAGAAAATGAAATTTATGCAATTTACTCTCTATTCCAAGCCTAATCAAAATTTCACTATAAAATTTACAGCACATGCATTCTATAAAATTTTGAATTTTCTTCAAATTTCACAACTTTTCATTTTAGTCCCTAAATCATGTTTTCATCAAAAATCCCTTTGTAAAAGTTGTTTATCTATCAACAACCTTTCATATTCTACCATAAATTTCAAAATTTCAGCATATTCATCCATGACATAATTTCCTTGCTTTGATAACCTTTCAAATTGATCCCCTAAATAGATAGATTAAACTATCCCGATTTCAAAAATATAAAAATTGCTAAAAGAGGGCTTGAATACTTACCTAATTTGGCCAAGAAAGCTTGCTTTCTCTTTCCTAGGGTTTCCATAGAATATTTGGGGAAGAAGATGATACAAAATAATTTTTATTTCTATTTAATTATTTATCATATTTTGATTTTATCACTTTTCAATTTAGTCCTTAACCTTTTTCTAATTTTTCATGGACGAATCATCCAAAAATATTTAGTAACTTTTCATTAATGGTTTAATTACCATTTAAGGACCTCAAGTTTTGAATTCCATAGCTATTTGATTCTTATAGCTACTAGAATTCAACTTTTGCATTTTATGCGATTTGATCCTTTTCACAATTAAACACATAATCGATAAAATTTCGTTATGAAATTTTCACACAACATTATTATCATATTATAGACTATAAAATAATATTAAAATAATTTTTTTTTCCTGAATCGAATTTGTGGTCCCGAAACCACTGTTTCGATTTCTCTAAAAATGGGTTGTTACAACTCTTCCCCTTAAAAAATTTTTTCCTCGAAAATTTATAACAGTAAAGAGATTTGGTGTAACTTCCCAAAAATCAGGGGTTAGTAGAATCAGGTTTGTGAATTGAGAGAGAATGGTCATGCCTTAATTTTTTAAATTTATCTATGCATTTTTAAGAAATAAATGAGGTATTATTTTATTGGTTAAGTGTTAGTGAAACGTTCCTTGAAATCCAAGTTCAAATCCCTTCTCTCTCACCATTTTTATTATTTTACAAATTTTGCCTTAAACCCTAGTATGTGACATGCCTTGTTTTTAAAATAAATATTGCAAAATTATTTCAATAATGAGGAAGAATCCTAATGGTTAAAAGAAATATGAGAAAGCATGAAAATTAAATGAAGTCCCAAGTTCGAATCCCTTCCCTTGCGAAATAATTAAATTTTGCAAAATCTTTTTTTTTTTTAATGTGTGTGCCATCCATACCTTTGAACCCTAGGTGTAAATATAACTTTTTATTGTATTTTTCATCCTTTAATTCAAATTTTACCTACCCAATCCGTTCACCCTCTTCCTCTCCTCTTTTCTCTTCAATTTTCTTTCTTTCTGCTATTGTTGTCGTCGCCTACACCTAGTTTTACTATCTCTTTTTTTCTTTTTCTTTTGGCCACAAGATTTGTTAACATATTCTCCAGCATATTGCTATCATTTTTCCTCATTAAAATCAGCCCCAAATCTGAAATCTTTAACTCAAAGATCGATGCCGAACATTGCCAAGAAACTGCCATTGTCGTTTCTCTCGACTAGCTTGGGTAAGGTCTCTTCTCTCTTCAATTTCTTAATTAATCTTGTCCATTAAAAACCTAAATTTCCAAATATGAAATTTGGGGGATTTTAAATTATTTCAAAGGTATTTTTCCATATTTTAATGAGATCTCAAACCATTTTAAAATTCAGCCCCAATTTTGGCCACCGCGAGTGGTGGTGCGTGCACCTATGGGCAAGAAAAGGGGCTGTTTTGTTTCTTGGTTTTTGCCTATATTTTTCCAGAATTAACTTGAGTTCTTGAACCCTCCTAATCATATTTTAAACTCATTTCAATTAGGGAAAAACATTCTTGATCGATTAGCCATTCGGATCCCACAAATCGCGAAGCGTAAGTGCAATTAAGGGTAACTAGTTTGTTATTTCGACATAGTTGTTGGGTAAAGGTTATGATTTGATTAAATGAAGGAACTTAATCATTAATTAGCTACTAAATTTCCAGTATATTATTGAATTAGGTGCAGACCCAAATGCCTCAAATCATCCGTAAAGGTGAAGAACGATTGTACGTACAGTTTGTATCGATACAGTGTAAGGAATCTAACTAGTTTGGATTCATAAAATAGTTATAATTTCAACGATTGGTTTGAACTCATAAGTGGGTGTTTTGGGGCTGGTTTAATGGTAAATTTATTGAATTTATACTGAATTTTGGTTTAGGTTCGTTTAAGGAATTATTAAGGAAAATTGGAAGATTTACTAGTGTGCTGCCAGGAAGTGAAAAATAAGGTGTGGGTCCTAAACTCATAAAATTA
Organism: Gossypium anomalum; assembly: GCA_025698475.1. Taxonomy (NCBI): domain Eukaryota; kingdom Viridiplantae; phylum Streptophyta; class Magnoliopsida; order Malvales; family Malvaceae; genus Gossypium; species Gossypium anomalum. The sequence goes on along the minus strand of CM046958.1, from coordinate 25,977,280 downwards.
TTTGAAAATATTAAATATCATGTTATATTTGATAAATTAGCTTTCTGATTGGATTGTTTTAATATCCAAATTATTGATTTTGTGAGTGGCCGAGTTAAGTACGTTTCGAGCCTTAAAAGATTGACATGTTGGCGAAATTGCTAGTTTGATAGTATGAATGTTTGATTGAGTTTGTAATTGCATATTTGAGTTATGATATATGAGAATGTTTGACTGAATGATATAATGCGTTGAGACATTAAGCTCTTGTATGATTTAAACGCATGAGATATTTGTTATATTGTGTATTGAAAATGGTGCTATTTATGCACAATGAAAATCTGTACAATATGTGAAATTGAACGATATTGATTGATACCAAATCAATGGTAATTTGAAAGATTAGAACACTGTTTTCATTTACATATGCATTGGGTTGGGATTTTGTGGTTGACGGAGGAGTTCCGTAGAGTACCGCAGCATATTAAGTCCGCATTATTCGTAGTCAGTGCACTGCACTTGGAGTACCGAGGGGATTGGCGATTTTATCGCATAGTATATGTTGTTGGCGATTGTATCGCACTATTTGATATCTGGTAAATTTTCTGCATTATTGATTATTTGGTGGTTGTACTACATCGATCTATGCTTATAATGTTTTAGAGTTTGGTGGAGTTTGGCAGACGGGTTCTAGGGAACTCATGGTGTGTAGCAGATGGTATGGATAATAACCTTTTTGCATTGCATCATGTGCACGACATATTCGAATGTTATTGATTTATGCTATGTATTGTATTTTGTTGTACTGAATGGTGATTGCTACTCGAATGAATGATGTCCCATGTTCATACACCGTTTGACATCAATTCAATAATAGCTATGTAATGATATGAAATTCTAATAATGGTTTTGTGTTCTTCTGTTAATGCTAATATGTTTCAATATATTTGATATTTGTGTTTTTGTTCGTTTAAATAATTATTCGACTCACACTGAGCTTTTCATAAGCTCACCCCCAATAGTGTTTAACTTTTCAGGTAAACCTTAAAATTAAGACAGGACTTGGCATTCGAAGAATCACTTTGGACCTCAAGCTATTTTTAATAATTATTAATCAGTTTCTATTGATTTTGGTTTGTAACTTTTAATGCCTTCTGGTTTGTGGCTTGCTAACTTTTTTTTCTGGGATTTTTACATGCATGAATTACTCAAGCATAATAACTGGATAATGCATTATATCGAGCTTAAGTAAAATTTGATATTGTTCCTTAGTTTCCACTACATTGCAAATGAAATGTTTTTGAAAAACAAATCGATAAGGCAACTACTTTTCCAAAATGACTTGAAAAATGGTTTTTCCGCTGCAATAGTTTAACATCAAGTTTTTTTTTAAAGAAGAGTGACAAGCAAATGATTTTTCTAAAACAACTCTATCAACAATAAAATGAATCCTAAGCATACACGACCTAATGAATGAATGCTTTTAAGGTAACTCAAAGTACAACTATAGTTTGCTCTAAAACGAGTTTATTTAAAGTCTTCAAAAGTAACGTAAGTTAGCTTAGCCATTTCAGTAGCTAATATAGCCTTCACAATCTAGCCATAACGTCTAGGCCGGGTTTGGGAGGTTACATTTGGATATTACTTTCTCATGTTTTCTTCCAGTTTTCCAAGGTAGCTTTCTCTATATCATATCATTATTAGAAAAGGTTATAATAGTAAAGAGACTAGAAATGCATGGTCATGCTCGAATAAGTTGATATGAGATATCATAATTATTTGTTTATTGTAGTCTACTCGAGATATCAAGAAACTAGAGATTGGATTATGAAAGTGTGATTGTTCCATGGCTTGTGTCCAATCTAGATATAAAGGACAAAAGGATGTAATACATGAAAGGTTTATCATAGAAAGGTTATGTCGAATTATAACTTCAAAGGTTTATCACAGAAAGGTTATGTCGAATTATGACTTCTTGTAACTTAGGTAGCAATGATACATTTCTAGATGCCACTCATTGATTATATTATTAGAAATGTTCTAGTATTACTACTGACATTACAAGAACCTACAGGGTGACACACTACAGTTAAAGCGAACAAAATCCAAAAACAGTTAGTATTGTGTTTAGTTGTCTCATGAATTAAATTAATTATTGAATTACTTTAATTTGACAGTTAAATATTATAAGAATTAAATGTATAAGCTTGTCGTACACAAATAAAGAACAAAGTTAAAATTAATATATGAATTTGATTCATATAAAATTTTAAAAGAATATAGTTTACTGAAATTATTATAATAAATTATTATAATTATGATTTCAGTCAAACATTGAAACATGATAGTTATAATTCTTTTTGGAAAGAATATAACATTTCTAATGCTTTCCATATGTTCTCTGTAGGATTATTCCGTTTGCAATATATGGATACCAAAAATCCCGAATTAGGGTTAGAGTGTTTTCAAAAAGAAAATAAGAAAAAGTTCTAGCAGCCATTTTGGGAGATTTTCTGTGGAAAAGTTCCCGGAGAGTTTTTGTCATTTGTTTTAATACTGGTTGGACTACGTAGAGGCCGAGACATTTTCACTGTGGCTTGTAATCGACATTGAATCAGCAACATCTTTTCATTGTTTTTCAGTTAATAAGGTATATCTTCAACCTTATTTAATTCTGTTTCATTCCTCGTATATGGATCCATGGCTGAGGGTCATCAGAATATTTTTCCGCTATGCCACGAGGCGTACTGGTGGTCCTAACAAGATCTACTCTTAAACAAAGTCAACTCCTCCTCGGATTTAAGCACACCAAACATAGATCAGTAGTCTAGAAATATGAAACCAAGAATTAAAAACACACAATTGAGAATAAGAAACTAAGTATTTATTGCGCAAATAAAAATCAAACAACAAAATTCATCATAGGGTTTATCTCCCCTAAGTATTTTGAAAATTAGTTCATGCTTGAAAATAAAAACGTCTCGGAGACAATATATTTGAAAAAAATAAAGGAAGTCATTATAATCTCCTAAGAAATCAACTGGGAGTATTAACTCTTGAAGGAAATTTCCTTCAGAATCGACGTTAATGGTGTTTTTCGAGTTGCTTTCTTGAGTATTCTGTGACGATTCTCTCATATCTTCTTATTTTTCTCATATATACATCTTAAAATGCCCAAAAAACCTAAAAATTATGGTTTCCCATAGTTCAAAGTGTCAATTTGTGAAATCGACACGGCCTTTCACATGGTCGTGTGGTAGCTCGTGTGGCTCACACGACTGTGTAGCTCTTATAACTTACTCTGAGTTTTTGGTTTTCAGTTTTTTTTGTTCCTTTTGCTCCCAAATGCCTTCATTTGTATAAAAACATGAATTTAAAGGATTAGGAGCATAAAATTCACCATTAACATCGAATAATCTCCTAAAATTGCATTAAGAATGTGATTAAAATATGTTAACTTTTGCACTTATCATTGAACCATCTCCAGATTTGGCAGTGCATAGTCCCTTAGGGTTCTTTCATTGTGTGTCATAGTTACGTTTGTGGGTAGCTATGGTGGTGGTGGTGGTAGGTCTCTTGGGTTAGCTTCGTTAATTTCTTCGTATAGCGGGTTCTCATGTGGTGGATTGCCTAAAGTAGGTGGTTGATTATGCATCTATTGTTGCTGTCAATGGTTCCTACATATTAGTCTTTTTAGATCAGTGGCTAGCTTTATAGGTGTTCCCCTACTACGTGTCATACACTGAAACCACAAAGCAAAATAAAAGTGGTAGTAAAAATAAAAAAAAATAATCGTATCTATAATGTAGACATTTCCTAATTTATTCTATTGAACATAAAAATTAAAATTAATCTAGTAGTGTTACCTCCCCGGCAACGATGCCAACAACTTGACTACCTTCGAACATACCAACATTAAGAGTGTGAATACTGCAACTAAAAGGTATGGAATTGAGGCGGTGTTCGCAAGTATACGGGTCAGGTTGTAATATAGTTACAACAAAGTAGGTAAGTACTCCGAGGATCATACCCAATGGAAGCGTGTGCTAAATTAATGTCAACCTAAACACAAATAGAAGTAATTTGTAGTTTAAATAAATTATAGTATGATAAAACATAAAAAAAATTTGGGGTTTTATAAATAATAAAATAAAAAAAAGGAAAGTAAACTTTGGAAATATAGATTCTAACTTAATCAAATCTAAGTATGGGTGATTAGCTTGCTTTGGTAATCATAACTAATTCCTATTTTGGGTTTCTACTCAATCAAGTAGTTGCTACCCTAGCAGGATCTCTCAATCTTCCACTAAACTAATGAGTCAAAAAGAGCTACTTATCTCTCGACCTCACAGTCCAAACTGGCTCGAGGCTAAGGTGTTCACATATAGGTCATAATTTTGGGTTAATTCCCACCTAAATGACTTCTTAAGGTCATCAAGCCTAGGGTTTAAGTTCTTTCTCTCCCAAACAACTGATATGCTAAGAAAACCCTACATAGCAATTAATTACTCACACCTCCACTCACTAATCCCTCATAAAAGGATTATTTCCTTGTAGATTTCATGAACACAATAATCTTGATAATAAAGATAAGCATGAATAATAAATCAAGAGAAAGGTTTAAGAGAATCCTATATTGTATTGATTGAAGTGCAAAATCCACAAGAGTTTGATCATGATTACAACTCACGTTCTCTGTTGAACACGAAATAGAAAAAGAACTAAAATAAACCTAAAGCCTAAAAGAAAGGAAAATCTAAAAACTTAGAATGTAAAAAGTTGTCTTTCAACAAGTGTTTTAAGAACCTATTTATAGAGTTAGGGTTGTCGTCATCCTTAGCCTTAGGTTAGCTGACATTTTCATGTTTAATTTCCATTGTGTGGACCAAAACACCCTTGGCTTGTAAGTTCTTCTCATACAGGACTAATGTCACAACACCCTAGTCCTTATGTCGCGACATCAAAAGCAGTATGTATGCTTCAGGGTAGCTTTAAGGGTGTGTCGTGACATCCCTTGGCTATGTCACGACACCCAAGGCAATATATCAATCTTGGCATTTTGCTCCCTATGTTGCAATATCAAACTCCCCGTGCTACAACACAGAGACCCGCATGACATTGAATGGTCTCCTGCACACTTACTAAGTACGTTTGCTCACCTTTAGGCCTCAGTCGGCCCATAAGGTTATGTGTGAGCATTTGATTGAGTAAAATTTTTTGAGTTAGTCGAGTTAAGGAATTCTATTGTAGCAACCGAACTCAATTTTAATCTTTTTTGAATCGAGTAAAAAAAGTTCGAGTCAAATCGAGTCGAGTTAACGAATCCTATTATTTATACTCAATGTTGCATTTACATGGACTGATTATTTAACTAGTAGATGAAGTACATGATTATTTAACTACATAAACAATATAATGGTTTTTCATTTTAACTTAATGGGTAAATATTTATCAAAATAACTTAGTTTTGCCTTTTAACTTAATGATTTTGACTTTTAAAAATGACGTAATTTTTTCTTTTCTTATTCAGATTTTCAGATAACTCGAATTGTGTAATTCATATTCAAGTGAAACAGAAAAACATATTTTTTCATTTGATTTGATCCGAATAACTTGATTAACTCAAATAACTCAAACTATTTAATTCCAAATTTGAATTTTTTATTGAGTTTTTCGAATCGAATCAGATTTTGCTCACTCCTCCCTAAGGTTAATAAAAGACTCAAAATATATTTTTTTATTGAATTTAACTAAACTAAGAAAACATAAATAAAACATACTAAAATTGCTCATATTCAAGCTCTTTAAGTACGAAAACTAGTTTAATCTGCTACACTGAATTATGATAGATCACTATCACATCTGTCGTCTAACAATCATGTGACACCCTAACGGCATATACCCGCGTTGGACCTCCAGTCTCAGTCTGTGCGAATACAGTACGAGCAATGGTCATCTGTCCATTTAGTCGACCATTACCTCCAAGATCACAGCCTTGGCCTCTAACAGATTTAGGTGTAGAACTCTATGTCCGGGACACCTCAACCCTGTTTGGACAATCCCTCAACAGATGGTCCTTTAAACCATATCAGAAACAAGCTCCAGTCTGCTTCCAACACTCTCTTTGATGCCTACAATTATAGTGCTTACAAGGCAACCATCCGAAACCTCCTATCAAACCTCTAGCATTGACTGCAACACTACTTTGTTGCTTGGACTAACCCAATCAAAATCCCCGTCTAGTACTCATACCCAAACTCTATGACTCATCAGTCGCCTCAATGCACTAGACTTATCAGAGCCCCTCTTTCTGAACTTAGTAGCAACTGATCTCGATGGCTCTTTCAGTGTTTTCCTCTACTACCTTATCCTTCTCGACCAGTTCATTAAAGGCTTTAGCTCCATATGCTACCAAATAAACATAGATGTCACGATTTAATCCAAACTAAAATCTCTTGCAACAATCTCTCTCAAAGTGGACTAACACGGAGGAGTACTGACTGAGCTTCAGAAATTCCAACTCATATTCTGCCACTGTCATACTACCCTACACCAAATCTAGGAATTCCCTCTTCCTAGTGTCTATATACTGCCCAACCAAATACTTCTTTCTAAACACCTTCAAGAAGGAACCCCAAGACAAATGATCAGGAGCAACTCCCTTCTTAACTGTGCACCACCATCAATGTGTTTCATCGTTTAATAAGGATACGGTGCAACCTAGCTTTTCTTTATTTGAGCAATCCATATATTCTAAGATTCTCACTACACTCTCTAACCAATACTCAACAATGGTCGAATCAACTCCCTTAGCCCTTTGGAATTCTTGTCCACCTAGAGCATATAGACACTCGAGCGGTAGTCCTCGATGTGCAGGTGTAGGATTAGCACCCCCAATCTATTGAAAAGCTCCTATCATAGCTTGTACTAAAGGTTCTACACCCACATTTGGTTTCCCCTGGCCCAGAAGAGAAGGTACCTCAAGCGCATTCGTATTTACTCTCCCGCGTCTACAAGGCATATCGATTATACTATAACATTAAATAAAACAAACAATACAAATGAGTGAGAAATGGCAAGTGACCTAAGGAAATTCCAACAAAGACATAGATGGTAATGTTTACCTATTCTTACCCCGAAACAAGAAATTCACACAAGGGTTTTTTCGTCCTCAGTTCACAAATTCTCTGTTTTATTTCAAAATCATTCTAATTTTCAAAATTTCCATACCCAAGATTTTTTCAAACCTAGGTCTGATACCACCAACTGTGACACATCAAATCGAGTCGGGACAAACCGATCTAAATGTGGAATGTCACATTAACCACTTATGTGACTCTTCTTACCAATCACTAAACACAACACAAAGACACCCATCACACCAACCAAATACATGCTTAATCAAGTAAATTTAACATACAATGCCTAAAATATGCTTCGTATATTATAATACAACAAAATATAATCAGGGGTAAAATCATAATTTTACAAAACATAGGCTAAATACTTATAATTCACAAGATCAAATAAAAAAGTTCCTTGGGTATTTTATTTTAAATCATATTGGAAAATTTCAGATCAAAACAATAATTAAAACCCATTTTATTTCTAAACAAAGTTTAAGGACTAAAATGTAAATTTTATGAAATATCCAAACCCTTTTTTAAGAGATTGAAAGTAACATTGTGAATTTCGTAGTTTAAAACCTTGTCTTGTAAATTTTCAAAATGTTTCGTGGTGTTTAAGGCCTCCATTTTAATTGCATTAAAATCAGGAAATATTTGTAAATATAATAAAACATGCAGTTCACTCAATAGCCACATCGAGAGGACATGAAAAATCTCATCACATGTTGTATGAAAGCGTTTGTTAGTCTTGTTGATGCGATAATGATGCCCCAACGACGGGTCCTCGTCGCAACGTCATTGAGGCTCGTCACGACTTCCAAGTGCAGTATTTTGCAGAAAAGTTACAACATAAGCATATGACACTTGGACACTTAATTACACATACCCTTATATGATTTCATGCAAAAATACCTATTCTAACATGTCATAAGACATACATAGATCATATAAATTATGCTCAATCACCCAATATCATACATTAACATGCTTTGGCATTCAAACTAATTACCTATATTGACATGATTTTCTAAAGTTCAAAATCCATTACTCAATATACCAAATTTGCATATAAGGAAATTTAAAGTGCATTGCAGGTACATACCTTGCCATTTTCTCACTTTTCATCTGTTAAAGCATCCAACAAGTCAGTTAAACATTTCAGACCACAATTCATTAAGGCACATGCATGCTAACCAACATACAGCCTAGTCAATCATCTGGCATATTTCATGCATCAATTAAACCAAATAAAACATCCACAAAATAATTGTAAAAGTCCCTAAACAATCCATGGAAATTCCATTTACAAACCAAAATAAAACTAAAGTCTAGTCCCTAAAAATAATCTCATATTGTCATCCCTTATTTCCTATTAAAACCATCTCACATGCACAAAAGAGTTTCTTTTCCTTGGGATCACAAGCTTGCTCACTTCACCACTCCACTCAATCTATTTCTATGCAAAAGTAAACACAAAGGAGTGTGAGTTTAAACAAGCTAAGTGAGTGCTCAAAATGTAACATCCCAAAATAGGGCCTAGTTAGAATAGTGGTTTTGGGACCACAAATTTGATGTTAAAATATTTATTTTATGATTGTTATGGGGTTTAAAATATGAGAATATGTTTACATTAAAGTTTCATGAAGAAATTTTAAGTATAAGATGTTCAATTGGGAATTAAGGACCAAATTGAATAAGTTTCAAAACATGGATTTTAAAAGCAATTTGTATGAAATTGCTTTGGATTATGAATTAGAGGTCCTTAAATAGTAATTTGACCAAGTTCTAGAAATTTGGACAAAAAAAGGGCTTGCATGGATGAATTTTAAAAAAAGGGTCTAAGGGTATTTTGGTCATTTACCATTTTAATGAATTAAAAAGGGGAAAAAGAAGCAAAAATCAGCCATCTTCTTCCCCATAGCTGTCAAAATTTTGAGCTTTCCATAGTTAGGGTTTCTTCAATTTCCAAGCTCAATAGTAAGTGCTCTCAAGCCCCGTTTTTAGTGTTCTTCGTATTTTTGAGATCCCGATAACTTGTTCTTTCCATTTCTACCCATATTTCATGCTAGGGTTTATGTTCAAAAATTTACCCATGCATGAGATGCTTGTATTTTAAGGGTTTGTGGAGGAATATGAAAGGATGTTGTATGTTAAACATATTTTTCTAGGTGATTTTCATGAAAAACCCTTATAGGGACTATTTTGTAAAAGTTATAAAATGTGTGGTAGAAATGTGAAACTAATGGAAAATGAGAGTTACCATAGGAGAGAAAAATGTTTGACTAGGCTTGGGTAAGTTAGAAATTGCATGAGTTTCATTATACGAGCCTAGGGACTAAATCGTAAAACGTGAAAGGCTAGGGGCAAAATGATAATTTTGATCGGGGGTGGAATTTAGACTCGAAATGGATTAAATGAATGGTTAATAATCTATTCTTATTGTTATAGGCCCCGAGGAACAAATTTTGGAGGTCGATCGAGGGAAACGGAAGGTTTCGGAGTGACCGAAACATTAAACAAACAAATACTAGGTAAGTTCGGATAACCTTAAGTAAACATATATTATGCTAAATTGTATACGTTAATAAATGTATGATGATGAATTGCATTTATTCAAAATATGTAATTGTATAAAATACAATTATATAATAAAATGATGAAAAACGTCTCGGTTGAGGTTGAATGGGAAATCCGATGGAGGAACCTTAATTTACATGAAAAATGAGATCCTGCATGTGTCGCAGTAAGGATTTAGCCCGGACGGGCAATCCATTGATCTCATCTCTAAAAAGGATCTAGCCCGAACGGATGTTCCTTCCGAATGATTGAGCCTCCCGAAGAACAAGTGTACACTGTGGATTTAGCCTGGACGGGTAATTCAAATAGGGTCTAAATTTAGCCTGGACTGGTAATTCAGATCCTAGCTCATTAAGGAATTTTGCCATGAATGGGATTTAGCTTGGACTGGTAATCCCGGCATTACCTTATGAGTTTTCTGAATGGAGGATTTAGCCTGGACTGGTAATTCCACCATAAGAATGTGAGGTTCACAAGAGTGCATATATGATATGATCATTCACACGAATTAACGGATAATGGGTATTTTCATCGAGATTGCCTATAAACTCAACGAGACTAATATGATTCACCTGTATAAGATGAATTGTAAAGTGATGAGCTCATCTAAGTTAAATTCCATGGTGTTATTGATATATATATATATATATATATATATATATGTATCTAACACATTGATTGAGTGCATGATTAGGAAAAGCATTTCATGCTAATTGAGTTTACTAATCAAATATGGTTGAATGCTAAATTATCTGGTAAGCTTACTTTCCGGTTAATCGAGCTTACTAAGCATGTATGTAACATCCCGAAATAGGGCCTAAACGGAATAGTGGTTGCGAAACCATAAATCCGAGGTAGAAAATTTTATTTTATTATTATTTTGAGGTTCATGATATAATTGCATGATTGTGTGAAAATTTCGTGATGAAATTCTATGCCTAAAGTGTTTAAATTGAAAGTAGGGACTAAATCGAATAAGTTGCAAAATTTGCATTCTAGAAGTTTTTAGTATGAAATTGAATTGAAATATTAATTAGGAGGTCTTAAATAGCAATTTGACCAATTTTAAGTTCATGGACAAAATTAGGACATGGAAGGAATTTTTGGAAAGTTTAGTAGTAAGGGCATTTTGGTCATTTAGTTATTAAAATGAATTAAAAACAAAATTAAAAGCCAATTTTTGTCCATCTTCTTCATTAGGACGAAAATTCAAGGGTTCTCCATAGCTAGGGTTTGTTTCAAGCTTTCAAGCTCCATAGTAAGTGATTTCAAGCCAGATTTTTAATGTTCTTTACGTTTTGAGTCCCGAGTAGCTCGATAAAGCTTATGCTAGCAATAATTTAAGTTAGAGTTCATATTTGGAAAAATATCCATAGGTGAAAAGTGTTTATTTTGATGTTTTATGATAGAATATGAGGTCTTAAATTATGTTAGACAACTTGTACTACTCGGTTTTAAGCAAAAAGCGAGTAAAAGGATAATCGGTAAAAATACCTAATAGTCATAAGTGCATGTTAGAGTATGAATTTGATGCTGCCATAGAAGGGAAAAATAACCAGCATGTCATAAAACATAAGAAAATAGGCTGAAGTTTAATTTATGAGCTTTGGGGCAAAAGTGTAAATATGCAAAAGTTTAGGGGCAAAAATGTAATTTCTGCAAAGTTTGAGTAAAGGACTGTTTTGATAAATTTTGATATTAAATAAGTTAAATTTGCTATTATAGATCAAGAAGAGAGAAATTCGGGAGTAGATCGGGAAAAGAAAAGTAAAGGACTAAATTGTAAAGTTTAGTCACATTTTGTATCGAGGTAAGTTTCTGATGAAATAAATGCAATATTCTTTTATTTTACATTATTATTGTAAATTTCCAGCATTTATATACTTATTTTATGAGAATATTTAAAGTCAAATTAAAGCGAAGTGTGAGAGAAAAAGTATTAGGAAGCCCCGTTTGAACCTTAGGAATGTTAGGATATTGGGGTTGTGAGACGGAGATGAGGATAGAAATGAGCCATGTAAGTCCATATCAGACATATGGCTTTGGAGACAGGAATGAGCCATGTAAGCCCATATTATATATATGGCATTGGAGACAGGGAATAATTCATGTAAGTCCATGTCGAAGACATGGCATTGGCGAGATATTGATAGAATGAAGCGACCCTAATATCCTTAGTATTCCGAGTGGTTCAACGGGTCGGGATCGAGTTAGATTACAGTGAATTAACAGCAAAGGAAAAGTAGATTATATTTATGAAAAGGAAAGGTCGGATAAGAAAGAAGGTAAGGAAATAAAGAAGAAGATAGAAATTGAGAAGTAAAGAAATTTATGATGTTAGATGATATTATGCATAATTATCCATTATGTTGAATGTTGTGATTTAATTACTTGTAAACTTACTAAGCCTAGTGCTTAATCTCTTTATTTTCTTCTTCTTATAGTACTTATCTAGCTACTCGGGGATCGAAGGAAACGTCGGAGGCCGATCACACTATCAAAGAAATAACTCGGTATAATTAGACGTTTTGTTTTGTGTATGGCATGTATAGAAACTTAGTTACTTTTAGTATAATATGAACAATGAACGATGTATAAATACTTGCTAGAGATTAGCTAATAAAAATAGCCGATGATATGCATGTTTATTAATATGTATGATTGAATAGTGATTATCACATGAAAGTTATGAAAAATGTGAAAGTAACCTAAAAACAGATTCAAACAACAGAAATGATGTGACTTTGAAAAATCACTAAAAATTGTATAAACATATTTTTAAGATGAATAATATATGAAATTAAAGCCTATTATGTCTATTTTCTTATGGAATAAGCAAAACAGGTAAAGAAATTATATTTTATGAGATATCTGAGTTTTAGTGAAACAGGGTCAGAGAAATTTCTAGATCCCCTGTTTCAACTTTGGAAATTCACCATAAATTGTACAAAAGTAATTAGGTGGTTTAATTTATATGGTTAGAATCCTTATTGAATGTAGTTTTAATAGAAACAAACGGTATAGTTATATTAATTTTGTATAGGGAGAAAAGTGGTTCGTAGTAAGTAGAGGTCAGTGCAGTCGAATTCTGAAACAGGGTAACTTTAACTAATAAACTGTACTAATTGGCTAAGTCAAAAATTCTATAAAAAAATTAGTGCATATATATATGAGTCTAGTTTCAGGAAAAATTTACGGATCTAAATTTTGAGTTTCGAAACTCAAGATATGAATTTTTAAGCGACTACAACGCAGAATAACAGCATATTCCGAAAAGTTTAAATAAAGATCTTAAAATTATTTAAGTGATAGATTAAGTTTAGTAATGCCTCGTGTGCTCGATTTTGGCAACAATCTCGGGTAAGGGTGTTACATTTATTAATATCGAGCAGGTTTAGTCGGTTCTCGGAGCAGTTAGTGTGAGTAAAATTCTAGCTATACATGCCATACCTGTATTTTGATAGTGTGACGACTCGAGCGATTTTAAATATTTTGTTTTATAGTAATGGATCCCGGCGAGCTGGTGATGATGATGTAGAAAGTAATGCGCTGCTCCGCGGAAGGGGCAGCGCCATCGGAGAATAGGCGATGAACAGTTGATCGGGAGGAGTGGCTCGAGAAGCTCTCTTCCAAGCTTTGAATGATTGGTTTGCCGAGAGTTCATTCGCACGAATCCGGCAGATTAGACCTCCACCCCCTCATGATTCTCGGAGCTACCCATGTAGCTCAAGCTTCCCGATCCACAGTGCGGTGATAAGAGAAAAGCCACGATTGATAGAATCAGAAACAAGGGGCGAGAAGAGTTCGAGCGACAAAAGATGATGATGCGAGAAAGAGCAGAATTTTGGTTAGAAAATACTATCGAGTCTTTGTGAACTATCTTGTACACCCGGAGGAATGTATGAAATGCGTAGTATCACTTCTTAGAGACTCACCTACTCTTTGGTGGAAGACACTTATATCGGTTGTACCAAAGGAGAGGGTCACTTGGGATTTCTTTCGGGAGGAATTTCGTAAAAGTACATCGATCAGAGGTTTATTGACCGGAAGAGAAAAGAATTCTGGAATTGAAACAAGGCAATATGCGGTGGCGATTATGAGCGTGAATTTGTCGGGCTCATTAAATATGCTCAAGAATGTGTGTCCACAGAGGCTATCATGTGTAAAAGGTTTGAGGATGGGTTAAATGATGATATCCATTTTGTCGGTGGGTGTTCTAGAAATAAAAGAGCTCGTTATTTTAGTTGAGAGAGCCTGTAAGGCGAGAAGAGTTGTTAAAAGAAAAGGTAAAGTTGAGACAGAGACACAAGATACAAAGAAGAGACAGATGAGTAGGTCATTTTGGGCTACATCCAAGAGGCCCAAAGAGTTTTCTACAGATCTAGCTTTTCGGTAGGGCAAGCTAGTCGAGAATAGAGGTAGTGATTTAAAGATCCAGAAGGCTCGGACCACCTCATTGCGAGTGTAGGTAATGTCGAGCACCAGGGTAGATCGAGGGTGTCCACAGTGTGGTAGACTTCATTATGGTCCTTGTCGGGCGGCGAAAATGTTTGCTATAAATGTGGTGCTCGGATCATTTTGTACGAGAATGTCCAGAAGTGGCTAGCCAGAAGTGTCTGAGTGCTAGATCCGGAAATGCTCCTACTAGAGGCGGACCACCGAGGCAACCGAGAGAGAAGAAGTGTGAGAGGTACCTCTAGAGATTCGATTGTGAGACCGGATGCTAGAGCCCCTGCAGGACTTATGCTATTCGTACACGAAGAGGCATCCTCCCCGATGTGATTATGGGTACATTTTCTCTACATAATATTAATGTCATGGCTCACGATTGATCGGGTTCAACTCATTCTTATGTTTGTATGAAATTGATGTCTAGTATAAGTATGCCTATAGAATCTACAGAATTTGTGATCAAAGTATCGAACCCATTAGGCAAGCATGTATTAGTAGATAAAGTATGTAGAAATTGTCCTTTGATGATTAGAGGTTACTGTTTTCCGGCCGATCTCATGCTATTGCCATTTGATGAGTTTGATGTGATTCTTGGTATGGATTGGCTGACTACACATGATGTGATAGTGAATTGTAGAAAGAAATTCATTGAGTTGAAGTGTGAAAATGGTGAAATTCTTCGGGTTAATTCGGAAGAGTCAGATAGTTCATTTCCCATAATTTCTGTTATGTCTGCTCAGAAATGTTTGAGAAAAGGGTATGAAGCTTATCTTGCTTTTGTGTTGAACACTAAAAACCCAGAATTAAAAATTGAGTCAGTGCCTGTGGTATGTGAGTTTCCCGATGTGTTTCCGGAAGAACTACCAGGCTTACCTCCTGTTAGAGAAGTTGAGTTTGGTATTGAGTTGATTCCAGGTACCACGCCCATTTCTATTGCTCCTTATAGAATGGCTCCGTTGGAATTGAAAGAATTGAAAGCTCAGTTACAGGAATTAACAGATAAAGGATTTGTAAGACCCAGTAGTTCACCATGGGGTGCACCAGTGCTATTTGTGAAAAAAAAAGACGGATCGATGCGGTTGTGCATAGATTATCGGCAACTTAACAAGGTAACAGTAAAGAACAAGTATCCATTGCCTAGAATTGATGATTTGTTTGATCAATTGAAGGGAGCTACTGTATTCTCCAAGATAGATTTAAGATCCGGATACTATCGATTTGCGAGTTAAAGAGTCGGATGTCCCAAGATCGCTTCCGGACTAGGTATGGTCATTATGAGTTCCTTGTGATGCCATTTGGCTTGACTAATGCTCCTGCCATTTTTATGGACTTAATGAACCGAATTTTCAGACCGTACTTGGATAAGTTTGTAGTTGTGTTCATTGATGATATCTTGATTTATTCTCATGATGAGCCCGAGCATGCAGAGCATTTGAGAACGATTTCTGATTCGAGAGATAATCGGTTGTATGCCAAGTTCAAACAAAAAGAATTCAGTTACGAGAAGTTGGTTTTCTTGGACATATTGTCTCAGGTGAAGGTATTAAGGTTGATCCAAGCAAGATTTCAGCTATTGTGGATTGGAAGCCTCCTAAAAATGTATCAGAAGTTAGAAGTTTTCTTGGTCTTCTTTGGATATTATAGGCGATTTGTAAAGGGATTTTCCATGATAGCTACCCCGTGACAAGATTACTACGAAAGGATATCAAGTTTGAATGGACTGAGAAGTGTCAACAGAGTTTTGACAAGTTAAAAACATTATTGACTAAAGCTCCTGTTTTAGTACAACCAGAACCAGGTAAGGAGTTTGTGATTTACAGTGATGCGTCCATGAATGGACTTGGTTGTGTACTTATGCAGGAAGGGAAGGTAATTGCTTATGCCTCTAGACAGCTAAAACCACATGAGAAGAACTATCCGACACATGATTTAGAGCTAGCTGCCATTATTTTTGCGTTGAAGATTTGGAGACATCATTTGTATGGTGAAAGGTGCCAAATATTTACCGATCATAAAAGCTTGAAATACTTGATGACTCAAAAAGAATTGAATTTGAGGCAAAGAAGATGGTTGGAATTGCTTAAAGATTACGAGTTAGTGATTGATTATCACCCAGGTAAGGCAAATGTAGTTCTTTGACGCTCTAGCGAGAAACTTTTATTTACATTGCGAGCTTTGAATACCAATTTAGCCATGTCAAATGATGGTTCTATTTTAGCTGAATTTAGAGCTAAACCGGTATTTCTTGAAGAGATTTGTGAAGCTCAAAAAGATGATAATGAGTTACAAGCTAAAAGAGTTCAATGCGAGTCGGGCATAGAATCGCATTTACGGATTGGTTTCGATGGTCGTTTGATGTTTAGAGACGAATTTGTGTACCAAAGAATGATGAGCTTATTCGAAAGATTTTCTGAGAAGCACATAGCGATTCTTTATCTATTCATCCAGCGAGTACAAAAATGTATAATGATTTGAAGAAATTGTATTGGTGGGTAGGAATGAAAAGAGACATTTGAGTTTGTTTCTAGATGCTTGATTTGTCAACGGTAAAGGCCGAACATCGGTACCCTCGGGATTATTGCAACTGTGCTAGTTAGGAATGGAAATGGGACGAGTTACTATGGATTTTGTGACAGGTTGCCGTTAACACTGCGAAAAAGAAAGATGCAATATGGGTTGTGATTGATAAGCTAACTAAGTCGGCTCATTTTATCCCAATCCGTATGGATTACTCACTTGACAAGTTGTTTGAGTTATATATTTGAGAGATATTTAGACTACATGGAGTGCCATTATCGATCATTTGATGCAGAGATCCAAGATTTACTTCACGTTTCGGAAGAAGTTACAAGAGGCTTTAGGTGCGGTTGAGTTTTAGTATCTGACTTTCCATCCTCAAACCGAGCGGTCGATCAGAGAGAGAGTTATTCAGTACTTGAAGATATGCTTAGATGCTATGTATTGGAATTTCAAGGCAATTGGGAAAAATATTTACCATTAGTAGAGTTTGCCTACAATAATAGTTATCAGTCGAGTTTGAAGATGGCACCTTATGAAGCTTTGTATGGGCGTAAATGTCGCACACCTTTGTATTGGACGGAGCTTAAGGAAAATCAGATTTATGGGGTTGATCTAGTTAAGGAAGCAGAGAAAGTAAAATCATCGAGAGATTGCTTAAAAGCGACCTCGAGACGGACAAAAGTCGTATGCGATTTGAAGAGAAAAGGGATTGAGTATCAAGTTGGCGACAAAGTTTTTTTGAAAGTATCCCCGTGGAAGAAAGTTCTCAGATTTGGCAAGAAAGGCAAACTAAGTCCACGTTTTATTGGACCGTTTGAAGTGATTGAGAGAGTCGGACCATTAGCATATCGGTTAGCCTTGCCGATTGAGTTAGAGAAGATTCATAATGTATTTCATGTGTCTATGCTACGTCATTATCGTTCAAATCCGTCACATGTAATTTCTCAGACAGAGGTTGAGATTCAGCCAGACATGACTTACGGTGAAAAACCAGTAAAGATTCTAGCTCGAGAGGTAAAGCAATTAAGGAACAAGAGTATTGTACTTGTGAAAGTACTATGGAATAGGCATGGGGTAGACGAGGCTATATGGGAACCCGAAGAGGCTATGCGAAAACAGTACCCAAATCTTTTCACAGGTAAGATTTTCGGGGACGAAAATCCCTAAAGGGGGGGAGAAATGTAACATCCCGAAATAGGGCCTAAACGGAATAGTGGTTGCGAAACCATAAATTCGAGGTAGAAAATTTTATTTTATTATTATTTTGAGGTTCATGATATAATTGCATGATTGTGTGAAAATTTCGTGATGAAATTCTATGCCTAAAGTGTTTAAATTGAAAGTAGGGACTAAATCGAATAAGTTGCAAAATTTGCATTCTAGAAGTTTTTAGTATGAAATTGAATTGAAATATTAATTAGGAGGTCTTAAATAGCAATTTGACCAATTTTAAGTTCATGGACAAAATTAGGACATGGAAGGAATTTTTGGAAAGTTTAGTAGTAAGGGCATTTTGGTCATTTAGTTATTAAAATGAATTAAAAACAAAATTAAAAGCCAATTTTGTCCATCTTCTTCATTAGGACGAAAATTCAAGGGTTCTCCATAGCTAGGGTTTGTTTCAAGCTTTCAAGCTCCATAGTAAGTGATTTCAAGCCCGTTTTTAATGTTCTTTACGTTTTGAGTCCGGTAGCTCGATAAAGCTTATGCTAGCAATAATTTAAGTTAGAGTTCATATTTGGAAAAATACCCATAGGTGAAAAGTGTTTATTTTGATGTTTTATGATAGAATATGAGGTCTTAAATTATGTTAGACAACTTGTACTACTCGGTTTTAAGCAAAAGCGAGTAAAAGGACTTGTCAGTAAAAATACCTAATAGTCATAAGTGCATGTTAGAGTATGAATTTGATGCTGCCATAGAAGGAAAAATAACCAGCATGTCATAAAACATAAGAAAATAGGCTGAAGTTTAATTTATGAGCTTTGGGGCAAAAGTGTAAATATGCAAAAGTTTAAGGGCAAAAATGTAATTTCTGCAAAGTTTGAGTAAAGGACTGTTTTGATAAATTTTGATATTAAATAAGTTAAATTTGCTATTATAGATCAAGAAGAGAGAAATTCGGGAGTAGATCGGGAAAAGAAAAAGTAAAGGACTAAATTGTAAAGTTTAGTCACATTTTGTATCGAGGTAAGTTTACTGATGAAATAAATGCAATATTCTTTTATTTTACATTATTATTGTAAATTTCCAGCATTTATATACTTATTTTATGAGAATATTTAAAGTCAAATTAAAAAGTGTGAGAGAAAAGTATTAGGAAGCCCCGTTTGAACCTTAGGAATGTTAGGATATTGGGGTTGTGGAGACGGGACAGGATAGAAATGAGCCATGTAAGTCCATATCGGACATATGGCTTTGGAGACAGGAATGAGCCATGTAAGCCCATATTATATATATGGCATTGGAGGCAGGAATAATTCATGTAAGTCCATGTCGAAGACATGGCATTGGCAGGATATTGATAGACAGAAACGACCCTAATATCCTTAGTATTCCGAGTGGTTCAACGGGTCAGGATACGAGTTAGATTACAGTGAATTAACAGCAAAGGAAAAGTAGATTATATTTATGAAAAAGGAAAGGTCAGATAAGAAAGAAGGTAAGGAAATAAAGAAGAAGATAGAAATTGAGAAGTAAAGAAATTTATGATGTTAGATGATATTATGCATAATTATCCATTATGTTGAATGTTGTGATTTAATTACTTGTAAGCTTACTAAGCCTAGTGCTTAATCTCTTTATTTTCTTCTTCTTATAGTACTTATCTAGCTACTCGGGGATCGAAGGAAAGCGTCGGAGGCCGATCACACTATCAAAGAAATAACTCGGTATAATTAGACGTTTTGTTTTGTGTATGGCATGTATAGAAACTTAGTTACTTTTAGTATAATATGAACAATGAACGATGTATAAATACTTGCTAGAGATTAGCTAATAAAAATAGCCGATGATATGCATGTTTATTAATATGTATGATTGAATGGTGATTATCACATGAAAGTTATGAAAAATGTGAAAGTAACCTGAAAACAGATTCAAACAACAGAAATGATGTGACTTTGAAAAATCACTAAAAATTGTATAAACATATTTTTAAGATGAATAATATATTAAATTAAATCCTATTATGTCTATTTTCTTATGGAATAAGCAAAACAGGTAAAGAAATTATATTTTATGAGATATCTGAGTTTTAGTGAAACAGGGTCAGAGAAATTTCTAGATCCCCTGTTTCAACTTTGGAAATTCACCATAAATTGTAAAAAAGTAATTAGGTGGTGTAATTTATATGGTTAGAATCCTTATTGAATCTAGTTTTAATAGAAACAAACGGTATAGTTTTATTAATTTTGTATAGGGAGAAAAGTGGTTCGTAGTAAGTAGAGGTCAGTGCAGTCGAATTCTGAAACAGGGGTAACTTTAACTAATAAACTGTACTAATTGGCTAAGTCAAAAATTCTAGAAAAAAAATTAGTGGATATATATATGAGTCTAGTTTCAGGAAAAATTTACGGATCTAAATTTTGAGTTTCGAAACTCAAGATATGAATTTTTAAGCGACTACAACGCAGAATAACAGCATATTCCGAAAAGTTTAAATAAAGATCTTAAAATTATTTAAGTGATAGATTAAGTTTAGTAATGCCTCGTGCTCGATTTTGGCAACAATCTCGGGTAAGGGGTGTTACAATGTAAATGCTTACTCCTCTCTTTTCTCCTACTTTTCAGAGCTTGTGGACTCATAAGTCTTGGAGGACGGTTGGAGATTACAACACACTATCAACTAGGTCTGCTTTGTATATGAACACTTTTATTTTGTTAATTTGGCATGTATAGGTGCTTTTGAGTTATTTTGTTAAAAGCCATTTGGCTAACCAATGTAAAGGCTTGGATGCCTTGTTTATACATTTTGTAATGGCTTTGATATATGGTCTTTTGTGGTATGTTATCCCACCATCATGCTAAATGAATTGTTAGATGTTTATGTATATGTCATAATATAGACATATTTGTGTAATGTGACCAATTCATCAGAATTGAGAGGATCATAGTTGGCAATGAGTAAATAACGAGCCAAAATTCAATGTTGAGGCAAATATTGCTATCATCCCTCAGACTACTAAGGAACATAATGGCATGCGTAAACCAATGATATGATGTTTCCATGCAACAAGGTTTTATGGAGACCATTCATAAGTATTAAGTGAATATTGTTTGTTAATTGACATCCAATAACTATAAGTGTGATAAAGGGGTGACCCAGGGCTTGAAAAATAGCCTAATATTGTCCACATGGTGAGACACACGGGCATGTGTTTAAGCTGTGTGTGACACACGAGCCACTCACATGGGCGTGTGGTATGGCCGTGCGTCCCCTGCACCTAAAATTTTAAGTTAGCATCAAGCATGGGCTAGAGACACGGGTGTGTGTCTTGGCCGTGTGAATTTAACAGGATGCTCAAGTTATGGAAATGGGGTGAACCCATGGGCATGTGCCATGGCCGTGTCCATAATTCAGTATAGCCCCACGGCTTGGGGGCATGGGCGTGTTCCCCTACCCACGGGCGTGTGTAAACCCCTACACTGGCGTATGGGGTATTGTTCAAAGAATTCATGCCGAAGATCTGATTTTGTTCCGATTTATTCTTGGTATTAAATAAAGGCCTCATAGGCCCATGCAAATAAATCGACTTAAGGTTGAAAAGAAATTTTATGACCCATATTTTCTGGTTCTGCCTGTATGTCTGTCTGGTAACGCCTCGTACTTGTCCCCGAGCATGGGTACGGGTAAGGGGTGTTACACAAAAAGCAAGCATGCTAAAGGAATTTATCACTTAGTATATTTAAATAACATACCATGTTGATACATTGACAACTTGTGAATATGAAAATGTATACAAATACATCTCATTGGATACTTGGATCTTCATCACACCATGACTCAAAAGAGCCTAACATGTCCCAAGTGTAGCATTTTGCTAACACTCTCCAACACACCAACATGTCCCATTGAATAGAGCAATGCTCTACATTCATTTATCCCTCCAAACATGTCCCAATAACAAAGTATATAAATAAGTAATCAAATCCTATGGCATGGAAACTATATCCAATGTTTTCAAAAGTTCACAAGGCCAATATATCCATTTCACACATTCATTTTCTGGAATGTACACTTACACATATCATATTTATCATGATTAAACACTTATCACATGTTAACATAATCCACTTCAAGTGCAACCGCTTTGCTCATTGAGCCAAATACACTTTCATATCAGATGTGAGTGCATAAAACCAACTATTTCAAGGCATGTTCAGACATCACAATTCATGTAGGCAGTATTTGCAACAGATCAAGCTCAAGTAAGAACACTTACTCTTGGAATTTAGATTAGGTGTTTAGACCACCCAAGCCCCACGTTAATGCACTGATTGTGCAATAATCATAGCACACTAGACCACTCAACTTGATCAACTTTGTTTCAAGCCAAATCTCAAATAAACTTTTGTTTGCCTTTGTCCTTGCTTGTAAAGGCTTCTAAACAAGTTGGTACTAAACATATACATCAAAAAAAATACAAAGGTATTACAAATAACAACAAACACAACTAAATCACTCCAAAATCACAAATTAAAGCCTTTCATTCTTAATACCAAAAAGTTAGTTAGTTTTGCCAAAATAGGTGTTTAAAAACTCAAATCTCATTCCTAACCTTTTATTTTGACTTCATGCATCCTAAATATCATTTAATTATAGATCTAAACCATAAAATTTATCTAATTGAATGGATCTATTTTTTCAAAAAAATCAAGCTTATATGATCTTTAGGATGGGGAAAACGTTTGATTTGTTTAAATTACTTAAAGATTTGTTTAATCATGATCAAATACCTTTTAATTATATCAAAATGAGTTAAAAATCACTTTAAAATAAAAGCTTAGCTTAGTGATACGAGATCTACCATTATCAAGCTAAAAATTGGTTTAAAATCAATGGATCTATTGAAAACTTGATTTAATCAATTAAAAATCAAAATGAAATAAGAACTTAGTTTAATCTTGAAAAGTTAGAATCTCACCTCAATTTGATGAAAATGTCGAGTTTAAGATCAAATTTGAACTAGGATGTGTGATTAACAATAGAGGAATTGAGGATGAAAGCTTGATTATTCTTTGAAATTGATAGAGGAATTTGTGTTTAGAAAGCTTAAGAATAAAAAAGGATGAATTAATTCAGATAGAAAAGCTCTAATTTGGTGTTTAGGAAAATTTTGAATAAAGGGAGAAATGCGAGGGAAGGGGACGGTGGGGTTGTTAAATAGGCAACCAAATTTTAAAATTTGGGTCATTGCCTATTTAACCATCTCTAGTTTCTTCACTTTTTCAAATAGGTCCTTATTTTCAAATTAAAACTTATTTTCTACAATATTTTCAAATTCGACCTTGTTTGAAAAATTCGTTTTAACCAAATTAATTTTTGAATATCTAATTTTTAATTTTTAAACCTTCATTTTAATTTTATTTATATTAATATTTTATTTTATTATTCCTATTTATTTTAATTGTTTATCCTAATTATGATTTTTTGGTTCACTAACTCTCGATTTTCTAACCCAATTTTCGGGATGTTATAGAACTAATTGAAAAAGTAGAAAATTTGGGGAACTGGTAAGGTTCTAAGGCCTTCAGTGTACGTCAGATTTAGAAAACAAAGCTAAAAGGTTTTTAGAAACATTTTAGGGGTTCTGCATGTTTCTTGAAAATTGGGGGTTTAAGTTAAAAATGTTGAGTTTAACTCATGATTTTGGTTATAATGCTTCGTTGTTAGGAGAATGGAAGCTCTAGCATATGGGAAAAGCTATGCTGATAAAGCAAAGAAGAATCAGGTGAGTTTCTGAACTCTATTTTTTGAAATATTATGATGATGGCATGAGTTTTATGATGATACATAATTCTAATTGCCTGAGAATGTTGGTTGCATAAGGTTGAAAATGTTATGAGTATCTACCATATGTCGTTGTTTATGAAATTGCATGAAATGTCTAATTATTATTGTGAAATACTGAAGGGAACCATTGGTGGGCTAGATGAAGTTAGGATTTTGGAAAGAGTGATCCTGTTAGATACAACCATAGGGTTTTGTTGTATGCAAACCATGACGTGCGAAGCTCCGGGCCTTGTGGAGGGAACATTGCAGTGTTCAAGCATTAAGGTTTGGACGAAAAATGGAGGAATGGGTGGAGGAATAGGGAAGATGGAAAAATTTGGAATTCCATGTAACACCCCTCACCCGTATTCAACGCCGAAATAAGGTTATGGAGCATTACCGGCCTTACAAAATAATAAAACATCCATTTAGCATGCATTTTCTCAATTCAAGCATTCATCATTCAATCTCAATCAATTTGTCCTTTATATGAGCCAACGAGGCCCTAAACGTGATTGGGGACTAAACCAATAACTCTAAAAACTTTCACAAAACTTTGAAAATTTTTCTTAAAATAGAGGCCACACGCCCGTGTGTCTCACACGGCCACCAAACACGCCTGTGTCAAAGGCCGTGTGGACATTCGAAATGGGAGCACATGGCCGTGTCCCAGCCTTTGACCGACCCCGTGTAACTCACTGACTTGGGTCACACGGCTAACACACACGCCCGTGTGCCCTAAAAATGGCCATACACGCCCCTTGTGCCAGCCGTGTCAAACCTGTAGGGTATACTGACTTATACCACACGGCCAAGTCACATGCCCGTGTGTGAGACTGTAACACCCCTTACCCGTATCCAACGCTGGAACAGGGTACGAGGCATTACCAGACTTAAACATAAGCAAACACACATTTCTGAGCCACAAATAAGGTACCAAATGAAAATTTTTTAACAATCAATCACATTGTCCCTAATACGAGCCTACGAGGCTTGAAACATGCTTTAAGAGTGGTTCAGGACTAAATCAAGAACTCAGGAAAATTTTTGAAAACTTAGAAAATTTTTGCTAAAACAGGGGTCACACGCTTGTGTGGCTTGGGACACACCCGTGTGGGCACGCCGTGTGGTCACACACACCTGTGTCCGTAACCCGTGTAACTCTCTGTTTGTCACCCAAGAACAAATTGAAGCCATATGGCCAAGACACACGCCCGTGTCCCGAGGCCGTGTCCTTCACACGGCTGAGACACACGATCGTGTCTCATACCCGTGTGCTCAATACTGAGCATTCTATTTTGCAACAATTTAGGTGCAGGGACACACGACCAGATCACATGCCCATGGGGCTGATCGTGTGTCACACACAACCTCGACAAACGCTCGTGTGTCTACTCGTGTGGATAAAAACAAGGCTATTTACCAAGCCATTTTGCCACCCTCACTTGCACAAATCTATGCAACATCACATGACACAAATTCAAGCATGTAAGATTAACCAAACCATTAAAAATCATGAACATCACATACCAATACCATATCAACATTTATCATACACACAACATTTATCATGCCATAAAACATTAATGTCAATTTCACCTTCATTAGGCTTCATTTAACTACTTTCTAGTTACCAAATTATATTTAAATTCTTAATCTCATCAATAGGCCACATTACCAAACATTTCACATTCATGCCATAAATCACATTTCCAAACAATTCGCATTCCCCATGCATAAGGCATTGACATATATATGAATATACTTAGGCTTACAACCATGTTGCCAATATAAGCAAACTTACACGGCCAAATAGCAAAACAAGCCTTTGACGATTACAAGCCATTACATTGGCTAAAATAATAATGACATATATGACCAAAAGACCAAGTCCCTATACATGCCATAAACTTAAAATACTTGAATTCAAAAAATACCCAAAATTGATAGATTGATAGTGTTATAGGATCTCCGGTGATCTCCAACTCGAACTAGTTTAATAACCCTATAAGAAAAGGGAAAGGAAAGGGGGTATGCTATATAGCTTAGTATGTCTGCATGAAAATAATAAGCAACTCTTATTAGGCATTTATCAAGTTCAACAATTTAAACACAAAATAATATCAATTGTTATAAATCTCATAGTTATAATTTTAATCAATCACAATATTTACTCTATTAACTTATAAGCATAATTTAACATATCTTGGCATTAGCCTAACAACCGCAATCTCTCTTTCGTAACATATCATGACACTTAACATGTCATTTTGAACCTCATAGTAAACATGCACATTAAATATGAGTATTCAAATTTCAAGCATATATTTTAACATTTTTCAATTGTTGCAAGTTCATATCTTATCACACTTCCATAATCATTTTAATAGACAATTATACTAATCTTTCCTTTTTCTCATATCTGATAGATCGTAACTTAGGTGAATAAAACACGCTATATCATAACTCAATTTGGCCTGAAAGCCAATCACATGGTCTTTAACCAAATTTATCATGAATTTCATACATCATAAGCATAGGCCAATAACCACAAGGTTTTCACAAAATCATTCTCGTGGAAATCATGAACTCACAATTTCGTGAAGTCAATGCTTATAAACTTTACGCACATACCTGTACCAATTCGTAATACTTACATGCTGTTTCTCTTCTTTGACATACTTGTTAAATTACCCATTGAACCACTTGGAATACTATAGGATACGCGGGAGTCCCGTACACTCGGTACCATACCAATGCCATATCCCAGATATAGTCTTACATGTAATCTCGTATCGATGCCAATAGCCCAGCTATAGTCTTACATGAAATTTCATATCGATGCCATATCCCAGATATGGTCTTACACGAAGTCTCATATAGATGCCATATCCTAGATATGGTCTTACACATAGTCTTAATAACCCTAATGTCATGACATTTGTATCCTATCTATTCCTAAGGTTCAATCGGGATTTCACGCTTGTCGAACTTTGTTTAACACGCTCAGTGGTCAATCATAATTCATACAATAATAAAGCATTTGAAATATAATTAAAAAAAATGCATTATTTGCATACGAACTTACCTCGACATAAATATGGCGAAAATGACCTAACCGTCAAATACTCGTTTTCCCCCGTTCTAGGTTTGAACCTTGTTTTTCTTGATCTATAATATCAAATTTAACTTATTTAATCATTATACTATTCAAATCAGCCCAAATTCACATTATGGCAAAAGTTACATTTTTGCCCCTAAAGTTTCATATTTTTACATTTTAGTCCCTAGGCTTGTAAAATGGTTTTCATCAAATTTCTTCATTACCTAAGCCTAGCCAAATATTTATTGTACTCATACCAGCCCACATTTTTCATTAAATCACACTTTTACTACTTATTTTATAACTTTTACAAATAGGTTCTTTTAGGCATTTTCATCGAAAATCACTTAGCAAAAGTCGTTTATGAAACATCAAACTTGTATAATCAACCATTAAACATCAAAATACACAAATATCCATCATGGTTAAAATTTTAGACTTTGATTATGTCTTATATTAGTGGTAGAAATAGATAGATCATGTTGCAAAGATTTCAAAAACATAAAAATCATTAAAAACGGGGCTAGAACGGACTTACAATCGAGCTTGGAAGCTTGAAAAACCCTAGCCATGGTTTCTCCTTGTAAAATGAAGATGGATAAAATTTGGCTTTTTAATTCATTTAATTACCAAAATACTAAAATACCCCTAATGAAAAACTTTAGAAACATACCTAACCATGTCCATTTTTGCCCAAAAACTTAACCAATAGTCTAATTACCATTTAAGGACCTTCAATTTAAAATTTCATAGCAATTTGACACCTCTAGCATGTAGAACTCAACTTTTGCACTTTTTACAATTTAGTCATTTTGACCAAATTGAGTGCGCAAACGTCAAAATTTTTGAACAAAATTTTCAAAAAATCATTCGACAAAATTTTAGACCATAAAAATATAATAAAAATAAGTTTTTCTACGTCAAATTTGTGGTCCCGGAATCACTGTTTCGACTAAACCCAAAATCGGGTTGTTACAGAGACCGTGGGGAGCATATTGACTTATTTTCAAATTCAACACCAGAGGACACACGGCCGTGTAACATGACCGTGTGTCACACACGACTGAGACACACGCCCATGTCTCTGCCCGTGCGGACAAAAATAGGCTATTTACCAAGCCATTTTGCCACCCATTTTGCACATACGTATTCAAGCTCAAATGGTACCATTTCAAGACACTAGTATGCATCAAAATACCATCAACCAATGTTCAGATACCATTTATTTATCATCAATAACAATCACCAATATGCTACAATTTTCCATCTAATTTCATACCTAAATTCACATATACAATTCAACTAATTATACCCTTCTAATAATGCATTATCATGTACCAATTCACAAGCATAAAGCTTCCCAAATATCAATCCTTTTACCATTCAAATTAGCTAATATTATTAAGCATCATAAATCCAACTTCAAACACACAATATAAGCCAATTACCAAACTCAAAACAAAACCATTTGCACATTTAAAAACATCATTAAATTCATCATCAAAAGCCAACTCAAGTGGCCAAAATACATTTTCATCACATACCAAAATGACTTAAGCCTATACATGCCATATACCATATATACACACTTCAAAAGTACCAAAATAGATGTTCGATAGTGCGATGAAGTCCTTGATGATCCTTAGATCCGAGCTAGCTTCGTAGAACTATAAAACATCAAAAATTAAACAAAGTAAGCTATAAAGCTTAGTAAATTCATATGTAAATATTAAATAATCTCAACAATCATTAGCACTTCAAAATGGATAACATAATTAACATTTAAAACATCAATGAATGAGCTAACATAAAGTTTAACTATATCGAACTCATAAGTCCTCAACTTCTTCTAACTCGTTACCTGAATAGTTTTAAGTACATACCTGTACCGATACATATCTATTTATCACTAACTCTCTTACCAAATCACTTCGAGCTTATAAATGTTTACTATACAAATACTTCGATTTTTCGATGCCATAGTCCAACTATGGTCTTACACATACGTTGCCAAGGCCCTGTCGTGGTTTACATTCACATGCCATAACCCGGTTATGGTCTTATTATCCGATTTGCCATAGCCCAGCTATGGTCTTATTCAGCAACTCGTCCACTTAACCATACATTTAAATTAAGCTCTACACATTTAACCATAGGATAAATACAATATCAATACCATCCATCCATTGAATAAATACACATTTAAGTTCAAATATACGAACTTACCTCGTGCACAAAAATGACGAAATGGGCCGACTATTTAATTACTTTGCTTTTTCCCCGATCTAAGTCCGAATTCCTCTTTTCTTGATCTAGAAGTAATCAAATCAACTTATTTATTCTTCTATTTATTAAATTCAATTCAAAACACAAACTAGGGCTATTTTACATATTTGCCCCTAAACTTTCACATTTTTATAATTTAGTCCTTATTTCACAAAATCAAAAAATCATGAAATTCAAGACTAACACATGCTAGCCGAATTACCATTATACCCCTAGCAGTCTGAAACACCCCAAACTTGACCTGGACGTTATGGCCAAATCTGGTGATGTCACATTGAAGTATTTTTCGTAAAGCGTGATATCGTTTGGGAAGCCCAATCCTTATTTAGCCTCTTTGTGTGATCTAAAAAATGATTTTAAAACTTGCGTCACTATCAAAAAGTATTTACTTTAAAACGTTACTAATTTTAAAATCTTGGTTATAGCAGAAAACTTTTTAAAACAGTTGGGAACTAGCGTTTACTTGTAAAATGATGTTTCTTTTAGAAAACTCGAGCTTTCCTAACACTAGCAGATATATAGGGGTAAGCATTCGATCGAATCGAATCGAATCGAATAAAAATTTTTCGAGTTAATCGAGTTTTCGAATCTTATTTTATCATCCTAACTTTATTTGAAATTTTCTCGAATCGAGTCGAGTGAGATGGAATTCGAATCGAATCGAATCGAATATATTTGTTCGAGTTAAATTTTATAAAATAATTTTGGGTCCTTATAACCACTGTCACCCATCGTAATAAAATTTTTCCACCTTAATCAAAATTTTTATTAACTTTCATCACCTCATAATTTATTTATTAATCTTTTATATACGAGTTAGCTTCTTATTTGCTTAGTTGTTTCAATTATCTTCAAATTCTTGTCACTATGTACTTTGGAAATAAAAAATATATTAAATGTAAAAATGTGTTTTTTTAATAAAAGTTATTTTAAAGATAAAATGTGAAATTGATACCAATATAAAATTTTAACATGAATATTTAATGACGTAATTAATAATTCAATTTTAATATAAATATTCAATACGACTAAACAATTCAATCATATAAATAATATAAAATGTGAAATTTAATTTAATAATATAAATAATAGATATAAATAAAATTATTACTATTTATGTTTAGTGATTTTTTTTGGATAATTTTGATTTTTTATTTGAGAGTGAAAGGTGAGAAGTAAAAGTTTAGGGAGAAAATAAAAAGTTTTGGGGAATAAAAGTTTGAGGGGAGGTAAATAGGGGGAGTAAAATTTTAGAGGGAAAATATTAAAAAAAAAAATTAGGGGAGGATTTGGGGTAGATGGGAGGTGGGATGGGAAGGAAGTAAAATTTTAGGGGAAAGTGGGAGGAGTAAAAATTTTAGGGGAAAATAAAAAGTTTTGAGGGTTTTGGGAGTAAAATTTTGAAAAAGTAAATGGGAGAGTAAAATTTTGGTGGGAAATGGATTTTGGGTAGATTGGGGGGTTGGGATGGAAGGGGAGTAAAAGTTTTGGGGGGAAAGTGGGAAGGAGTAAAAGTTTTGAGGGAAAAGTAAAAAGGTTTGGGAGTTTGGGGTAAAAATGTAAAATATTATAGTTTGATATTCGAATTATTCAAATTATTCGAGTTATTCGAATTTGAAAACTCAACTCGATTCAAACTCAAAATTTGAAAAAAAATTCGAGTTGACTCGAATAACTCGATTAACTCGAATAACTCGATTCGTTTAACTCGAAATTGGAATTTTTTTTCGATTTTTTCGAGTCGAATCGAGTTTTGCTCACCCCTACAGATATATACCAAAACAAATAAAAATCCCAAATTAAATTTAAAATTCATAAAGGCCTTTTT
Source organism: Gossypium anomalum (assembly GCA_025698475.1). Classification (NCBI taxonomy): domain Eukaryota; kingdom Viridiplantae; phylum Streptophyta; class Magnoliopsida; order Malvales; family Malvaceae; genus Gossypium; species Gossypium anomalum. The sequence continues at coordinate 25,946,414 of CM046958.1, read as the reverse complement.
ACAGTAAAATACCCAAAATAAAATTACTTATAACACAAAAATCAAATATGAAAGTATGAGCGGTTGTATGGCCACCTCTGAGTCCCTCGCAGCACTGACCTGCCTAAGACTGGGGATTACCTGTACAGACAAAGAGATGGGTGAGTTATGAAAACTCAGTGTGTAATCCCATAGCAATTAAACAAATAGTGAGTATATACAGTCTGGGCTTAAGCCCAAACCAATGGCAGTTCAGTAACAGTTAGGGCCTTAACCCATTACAGTATCAATATCAGTTTGGGTCAGAGCCCAACTCAGTGACACTACAGTACATATATGCAATCAAGAGATCCTACCCAACCAACCTCTACACTCCATCTGCGTCTAACCCTACACTCCATGTGGGGATATAATCAACCCACCCATCCCTACACTCCAAGTAGTACTGGTTGCGACACTAACAGTATTTGCAGCAGAGCTGCCAGTACAGTACACTTCCTCCAATCATAATAAATCCCCTCCCTATGCAACATATCATGCATCATGTCATAATATCGTACATGTGATCAATATATTTGAAATGGCATGCTCAAGCATAATCATACATCTCATAGGGGCATAATAGTCATTTTCCCATGTAGGGGCATTTCAGTCATTTTATCAATTAGGGGGTCTAGGTAACTTACCGACCCAACAGCAGGTCCACAGTTGTCTGGGGTGACCCGTGCAACCTTAACAGTCAAACAGTGAAAATGGGCCCACAGCCCATATTGTGAGCCCATGTGGGCTTACATGCCCGTGTGGCCCACATAGCCCAGAAATGGCCTTGGCCGTGTAGATTACACAGCCCGACCCAATATTCTCCACATGTCTGTGTGATTTACCCGTGTGGGGCCCACGTGCCCATGGGGCCCACACGGTTCAGTTCGGCCCAGAGTGGCCCAATACGACCTCGGCCTATGCAATCGTCCATGGCCGGCATCAATGATCAAGTGCCCATGTTTAGGCATACGGACTACCACACGAGCGAACGCGCGCCCGTGTAGCGTCAATAGTCACTTACTTCGGCTTTTGCCGATCTACGATTAGGGGCAATGTTTTTACACACCTGACGTGATTTGAAGTTAATTGTGCTCTGAAAACTCTTATACCTGAATTAAATCAAACTGATATCTAATCAGCTACTTTAGTCATGTTTCAAATGGGACCTAACGGAGTTCCAAATCGATCACAATCTCCTTACCTAAGATCAATCGTAGTTGCACCCTAGGTTCTTAGGAGACCTGGCAATCAACTTCGATCACCACCTACACGAAAGTCACAACCTTTTCATTAAACTCATACTTGGAGTACAATACAATCTCAACTGAACCACACTTACCGCTCAACACTAGGGGTGAGCAAAACTCGATTCGACTCGAAACAATTGAAAAAAAATTTGAATTTTGAGTTAAACGAATCGAGTAATTTGAGTTAATCGAGTTATTCGAGTCAACTCGAATTTTTTTTGAATTTCGAGTTCGAATCGAGTTGAGTTTTTGAATTCGAATAACTCGAATAATTCGAATAATTCGAATATTAAACTATAATATTTTACATTTTTACCCCAAACACCCAAACCTTTTTACTTTTCACTCAAAACTTTTACTCTTTCCCACTTTCCCCCCAAAACTTTTACTCCCCTTCCATCCCAATCCCCTAATCTACTCAAAATCCATTTCCCACCAAAATTTTACTCTCGCATTTACTTTTTTTTTTTCAAAATTTCACTCCCAAAAACCCTCAAAACTTTTTATTTTCCCCTAAAATTTTTACTCCCTCCCACTTTCCCCCTAAAATTTTTACTTCTTTCCCATCCCACCTCCCATCTACCCCAAATCCATCCCCCTCCAATTTTTTTTTTAATATTTTTCCTCCAAAATTTTACTCCCCCTATTTACTTCCCCTCAAACTTTTATTCCCCAAAATTTTTTATTTTCCTCCCAAACTTTTACTTCTCACCTTTTACTCTCAAATAAAAAATCAAAATTATCCAAAAAAAAATCACTAAACATAAATAGTAATAATTTTATTTATATCTACTATTTATATTATTAAATTAAATTAAATTTCACATTTTATATTATTTATATTATTGAATTCTTTAGTCATATTGAATATTTATATTAAAATTGAATTATTAATTATGCCATTAAATATTCATGTTAAAATTTTATATTGGTATCAATTTCATATTTTATCTTTAAAATAACTTTTATTAAAAAATCACATTTTACATTTAATATATTTTTTAATTCCAAAATACATAGTGACAAGAATCTGAAGATAATTGAAACGACTAAGCAAACAAAGAAGCTAACCCGTATATAAAAGATTAATAAATAAATTATGAGGTGATGAAAGTTAATAAAAATTTTGATTAAGGTGGACAAATTTTATTACGATAGGTGACAGTGGTTACAAGGGCCCAAAATTATTTTATAAAATTTAACTCGAACAAATATATTCGATTCAATTCGAATTCCATCTCACTCGACTCGATTCGAGAAAATTTTAAATCAAATTAGGATGATAAAATATGATTCGTCAACTCGATTAACTCGAAATTTTTTCATTCGATTCGATTCGATCGAATGCTCACCCTTACTCAACACCACCTTTCATATGGTAACCTATGGTTCTTTACAACAAACTCTAAACTACTTACCAACAATGGCAGAGCAGACTGTAGATTAGTGATGTAGCGTACAAAGAATCAAGAAGAAGGATTGATCTAAAAAATTAGACAGAGGGGTAACGACAAGGAGAGGAAAAGGGAAGAGATGGTGCCCAGAAAAGTGAAAAGTCGAAAGGGAAAGAAGTAAGGCAGAGGCTTACCTACCAATATTCGGCCAAGGAAAATCAATAGAGAGAAATGGATAGAAGAATTGTGCACTCGAACCCAATTGATCAAAGAACACTTGCCAAAACCGAAAACAAAAATAGAGAGGCGGTGAAGAAGTATTCAGTCAAGGTAGAAAGATGAAAAGGGGAAAGAATTGAGAGAGAAAGAAGACGGGGTATTCATCCAAAGCTTGAAAGAGGGGGAGGAGTGAAGAGAATCGGCCAAAGCAAAAGAAGACAGAGAGAATCCTTAATAGAGGAGAGCCAATCGGTCAAAGAGGAGAATACCCGAATGATCTTTGCAATATTCGGCCTCAAAACCAAGAAGTGAAAAGAAACAAAAAGAAAAAAGTCAGAAACAAAAAATGAGGAGAGAAAACATACCAATCCTTAGCCGAATGCTTGAGTGGTTAGCATACCAATTCGACCCTAACTCTCACACACTTCAAAATCCCAAATTTTCCTCCCAAAATCACTAAAACCGTCCACCAATCCCTTGATCCACTCCTCAAAACTCTCCTCCAATTTCTCCACCATCTAATTTGAACCCCCTTTAACCTCTTTAGAGTTTCAGCCAAGCTAGAACACTCCCATATACCCACAGCAAAATAAACACCCTAATGCGCAAAGTAGGACTCAAACTTCAGACCTCAAGTTACAGTCACACGCCACTTATCCCCTAGACTAGTAGGCCCATTCTGACATAAAATACATACATTTATTTATAAGCCTAATGACTAGAGATAAGGGGATATTCATGAAAAAGAAAAACTTTTGCTCAAGCCAAGGCTTAAACCCAAGACTTCACAAACACTCCCAGAACACTTAACCACTGAAGCAGATACTCAATTGTGTTATTTTCTTACATGACTAAACATTTATGTGCAGCCTCCTAACTGTTCCCATGCTCAGGACCTAATACTTCTAGGCCCAAAATTCGAGGTGTTACAATTCACCCCTCCTTAAAGAAATTTTGTCCCTGAAATTTCCAACTATCAGATCAGTCGCATAACATAAACTACCCCACTACGCTTCCGCTGCGCACTCTAGTTCCAAAACACTACCACCTTCAACTTGAGTGTTTTCAGTACAGTCTATAGATAGACTGGGACAGTGCGTCGTCCCCAGCTGCACGATCATAAGACCCAGTCTCAGTCACAGGTGAAGCTGGTGTCTCACTAGTTTCCAAATTAGGTATGTGGCTAGATGACGAGGACCTGGTTCGAGTACCTCCACGGCCTCCGTCACGGCCTCTTGTACCCCTTCCACAAGTACCTCTGGTGCTCACTATCGAATTGCGTTTTATCCGTTTTAACAATTTTATGCATCAGTTTATAGTTCCAGTGTTTATTAATGGATATTTTATAAAAAAAACAGTATCAGTAATTGATTGATTTTTTTATTTTTCAAACATTTTTTAAAACCATTTGCTTTTCTATTTAAAACTAGTGAAATTGGATATTTGTTTTTATTTCGTGAAAATATGTTAATTTTAGAAAATTGATTGATTTTAGAATTTCATTTGTAAAGAATAATCATTTTAAAAACTAAGTTGAATTTTGTTAAAAACTTATTTTCAATATTGCAGTAGAAAGAAGTGATTTAGTTAGAATTTTATTAAAAACCAAATTTCATGCATAGTCATTTAAATATCAATTCAAGTAGTTTAAAATTTTATCTCATTCAATTCGAAATAAATCCCAAAATAAAGTATCTTGCCACAGTTTGAATAAAATTATTACAGTCCCAAAGCAATTATTAAAGTTAAGTTTAAAGTACTTTAAAAAGTGAAAACATCTGAGAAGCTTCTTCGATAGTCGTGTCCAAGTCCTAACCTCGATGATTATCTAAAATGAAATCAGAAACTAAGGAGTGAGTTTGATAAGCTCTGTGTGAGTCATAACTCCAGTAAATAATAATAGACAGTAATTATAGCATTCAAGCAGTGGATATATAGAATATTAAAAAACAATATGGAATTCACAGTTTATGTCATGCATGAACATGTCTGTGATCGCCCTATTTTGACCCTAGTCGGGAAGTGGTTTCGGGACCACAAAATCGAGTCATAATAATAATTAACCGTTATATTCCATGCTTATTGTGTGTGTACATGCATGTGTGAAAGTTTCATGCTTTGATTTTGTCATTTGTATGTGAAATTTATAAGATAGGACCCATGTGATAAAACTTGAAAATGTCATAGATAAATTTTAAAGTGCCAAATAATGCATGAATTGTGGCATGGGGGACTTGCATGTCAAATGGACCAATTTGAATTTAGTGGCCAGCCATAGTGATGGTTGATAGATAATTTATACTTTATTTAAGCATTTTAATAGGTGATGACATAATATTAAAAATAAAAGAATTAGTAAAATAACAAAAGGGTGAAAAGAACAAAGTTTGTCCATCTTTGTTCTTGATAGCCGAATGTAAGAAAGCAAATTGGGGAAAAGGGGAGCTCTTGAATGTTCGGTCACTTGGGGAAGAAACATTCAAGGTAAATTCATGATAGTTACTTCTATTTTGATGTTTATGAGATCCTTTCTTGAATCAACCTTAACCATGAAGTATAATTTGTTTGTTTGGTTGTATTGTGAGCATTTGTTCTTGATTGAAATGAAGGATATGGTTGTTGTTTCATGTTATTTTGATGAATAATGTTATATAGGTGAAGTTGAGCTAAACAAATTAAGCATATATGGGCATTAGATGTTAAGTAGGAAATCGGCTAATAGGTTGGGAGCACTATGGCCGATTGTGGACTATGATAAAATTTAGTAAGCTATGTGCTTTAATTGTGTTATGAACTATTATAGGTTAAGTTAGGTTGAAGCTTGGTAAAATTGAATAATTGTGGCTTAAATTTCTTAATGGCAATTGGCTATTATGGTGAAATGCAAATGTTAATATTTAGTTGCTAGTGTTTATATGTGTGTTAGCCGAAATTGAACTTGAATAATGATTTGAGCACAATGAGTTGTATTGATATTATGGTTAAGTGAATTTATAGATATATATGATGAAATTGATTGGTGAGATACATGCTTAAATAATATGTATGCCAAGAATGTGTGAAAGAGTAATTTGGTAATGATCTACTTGGGACAGTAGCAGTAAGGTGATTTTTGGAAAATCACCATAAATTGTAGGAGTTGAGTTAGAAGCTGAATAAATTATGAAATTAAATCTTGACGAGTCTAGTTTCTTATAAAGAAACTCTAAGAGTAAAAGAATTACCGATCAGGAGATATTTGAAGTAATGTGGGACAGAGTCAAACATGACTTCTAGATCCCCTGTTCTGTTTTTATAAAATCATTATAAAATGTATAAAAATGGTCATATGAAAAAATTTATATTCTTAGACTCCTTAATGAGTCTAGTTTCAAATGAAATAATCGAGAACATATTTTGAATTTTGTACAATGAGAAATTTATTTCGTAGTGAAGAATGGCCAGATTTGTCAAACAGTGAAACAAGGGAAAATTTAGGAAAAATCCGGTATTGATTGGCTAAACTAAAAATTATGAAAATTTTATGGATGAAAGATAAATGAGTATATTTTCAAGGAAAATTTACGGCAATTGATTTGGAGTTTCGTAAATAATTTAATGATTGTTGCTCAGGAAGTCAGCTTATAGTGAAATTGTGATTATATTGTAAACATTAATAAAAATTTTGCTAATGAATTGCTTAATGATTTCTTATAAGCTTACTATAATCTGTATGTGTGAAAGTCAAATATATATGTATTATATCCTGAAAGTAATACTTGAATAGTCAAATAATGACTAGTTTAAAATTTATTGAATTAAAGCTCAAGAGCATAGAGGGGCAACCTCGGACAAGGGAAAAGCTAAAGTCACGGAATAGCCAACCCGAAATTTGTTCAGAAAGATACAAGGTAAGTTTTGAGTAATCATTTTTGGTATAAAATTGATGATGCCTTGACATGTATATACTATATGAATTTTGATCTTTTTGGTTCTATTTGAATTAAGTTGAGTGGTAAATAATCTAAGTGTATGACCTATAGTTGAATGGTCAAATCGGGTTAAGCTTGATTGATGAAAGGTACGTGTGATATTTATGCATGATTTTAAATCGAAATGAAATAATGGTGTTCATATGAAGCTCATGTCCGAATGTAGCCAATGGCTACTAATAATGTGAAATGTTCTATAAAATGTGTTAGAATACGATTAAAAAGACATGATATTTGATGTGGATATCCGGGCTTAAAGACCCGTAGGCTTTATGTTGGAATTGTATCCGGGCTTAAAGACCCGCAGGCTATATGCTGGAACTGTATCCGGGCTTAAAGACCCGCAGGCTATATGCTGGAATTGTATCCGGGCTTAAAGACCCGCAGGCTTCGTGCTGGAATGATATCTGGGCTTTAAGACCCGCAGGCTCCGTGCTGGAATGATATCCGGGTTAAAGACCCGCAGGCTTGTGCTAGACATGTGTTTTGAGTCCTAAGACTTGACCGAACCGATGCCAGTAAGTTAAGTAAGATTACGACATTGAATATCCGTGTGAGTAAGTATTATATATATTTTACCTGCTAAGGTACGTATTATGTACTCATGTGTGAATTGACTTCAAAGTGAATTATTAGTATCGAAGAATGATATATATATGTGTATATGTGTGTGAATGAATACTGTATTTAAGAATAAGAGCATGACTTATTCGGTCAATGTATGTCATTGTAAAAGCATGTGACTTAAAGAAATTTTATGAGCCATATAGCATAGTGAAATATGTACTAAAAAAATTTCTCGTGTATTCATGTATATATATATATTCGGCCAATAGGTTTTATAACTATTGTACTTGTGAGTTTTCAATCAAGTGATCTACAATTTGAATACGGGTTCTTGTGATACTTAATGTTTGATTTTAAATGACACGTTTTAATTGTTTGAAATACTTAAAACTTACTAAGACTTGAAAGCTTACTCTGTTTCCTTATTTCTTTGTTTTATAGATTGTTGATTTTGGCCACCGACTCGGGGATCATCAGCAGTTCATCATACTATCGATCTTTTTGGTACAGTTATATTTTGGCCTTGGTATGGCATGTATAGGTTAGGCCGGTGACAGTTATGTTTTGTATTGTAAATATTTTGGCCATATGAAAATGACATATATATAACTTAAAGATCAGTATGTATTCAGCTTAATTTCTGTCTTTGTTGATTGATTATGTGAATGAAAAAAAAAAGTTTGGCTTGGTAATACCTCATAGCCTAAACCGGTGATCGGACTCGGGCTAGGGGTGTTACAATGTCAATGCAATGTTTTTAGAAAAGTTCCTACCCAACTTCGTTACACACCATAATAAGAGTTCCCTAGAACTTATCCAGGTAATAACACACCAGTTTGTGGACAAGCCACCAGTATTGCAGATAAACTGCCAGTACTGTGGACAAGCCACCAAAATTGCAAACAAGCTAGCAATATTGTGGACAAGCCATCAGAATTGCAAACAAGCTGTCAGTAATATGTGGTCAAGCCACTAGTGTTGCAAACAAGCTACCAATAATGTGTATAAACCACTAGAATTGCATACAAACTGCCAATACTTCCTCTTTAAATAATCGTGTCAAGCCCAATGTAGTATGACATGTTTTAACAATAACAGAGTAGTACATTAGGTATGATTAAAACATGTGAATAGTGGAAGAAACAATAGGCATGAACGTTGGATCACCACTACACCCCGTGGCATAACGAAAAAATTATTCTGGTGATCATCAACTAAGGATCCATGTATAAAGAATGAATCAGGTTGAAATAGGATTGGAAATATACCCTTAGCAATCTAATTTCTTTCGGGGTGTCAATTCCAAGCCGCAATAGAATCGTCTCAACCTCTACATAGTGCACCTAGTTAAGCAAAAATAGCAAAAACTATTTGAACCTTTTTAGAGAGAATTCAAAGTTGGTTACTAGACCTTTTGAATTTTTCTTACTGCCTCACAATCATCAAAGATCTGTTTCCTTTTATTAATCACCTATAATAAAACGAAACAATTCCCTTTTACTTTTAGAGAAAATCATGGAAGGTATTAAAATTTTATATTCTTTCCAAAAGAATATCAACTTCCATAATTATTAACTTTGGAAAGTAGTTGTGAATCATTTTCACTAGGCGATACTGTCTGTCAGGCGATACACTCCGCGATGAGATACAATTCACCAGATGATATAGTTCACCAGGAAATACTATCTGCCAGGCTATACAGTTCACCAAAGACGTATGTAGAAGGGTATACGCCCAATGTATTTGCGTGAAGTCTGTTCACTTTAACCATGAGGTGTGACCCTTTAGGTTCTTGTAACATTAGTAGTAATGCTAGAACATTTCTAAGGTTACAAGCAATGAGTGGCGTCTAGCAATGCATTATTGCTACCCAAGTTACAAGAAGTCGTGATTCGACATAACCTTTTTGTGATAAAATTTTCATGTATTATATCCTTTTATCCTTTATATCTATATTGGACACAAGTCATGGTATAGTCACACTTGTATAGTCCAATCTCATATTTCTTGATATTCTAAGTAGACTACAATAAACAAATAAGTGTGATATCTCATATCAACTTATTTGAGTATGGCCATGCATTTTTAGTCTCATTCCATCAAGTGGCCCAAGATATTACTCCCATTATGTAGGAGTGATAAATCCTATCTTGATCAATCATATCCCACTACATGGATGGTGTTATATCCAACAGCAATCTTTATAGCACAACTTGTTATAGTAGAGGTTTGATTGTATCAAAATATATGACTCACAATGTTGGGATAATGATAATCTCAAGTCTGAGGATCATATTCATAGTTATAACTATGACTAATTTTTGTGAATATTGCATAATAATCCAAAAACATACTCAAGGTGGGTTAGGGCTAGTTTAGCAATTCTTTTGAAAAGTGCTTTTGAAAGGTGCTGTGGAAAAATACTTTTGAAAAGTATTTTTGAAAAGTTTGATTTAAGATTTTAGTGTTTAGCATTGCTGTCAAAAAATACTTTTGAGAAATAAAATGTTCATTTTAGACATGTTATTATCAAGTAACAAATATGCATTTAAATAATGTTCAAATTAGTTAATATTATTATATTTTAGTAAGAAAATAAAAAAAATTATTATAACTTGTTAATATTTTAATAAATGAAATATAAATTTGAAATATTTTTAAGAAATAAATATTAATTATTTATAAAATTTAAATAGAATATATAACTATATTTTAAGTATTTAAATATAACCATTAAATATTTGTAATTAGATATTAACACATTTGTATTATTTTAAAAAAATATTTTTTTATTTTTAATTAATAATTTTAACACATTTGTAATTAAGTACCAGGAAGAAAAGAAGGGAAAGTACTATGTTATTGGAGGGGTGAAAAAGTAATAAAGCACCAAAAGTGCTTTTGGGAGAGGAAAAGCTAAAAAATTTAGCTTCTCCTTTTCGGGAGTGCTTTTCAAAATCACTTCTGAAAAGTAAACAATCTCAACTAAAAGCAGCTTGTTTAGCACAGCTTTTCTTCCAAAATTATTTTTGGAGCCAAAAGTGCTTTTTTTAAGCACTACTAAACAAGCCCTTACTCCAGTATGTTGTTCTCTAACACATACTCATGTATTGATTTTGACATCCCTATGTCAATGACAATACTTTGTCATCAATCAACTATACATTAGTCTCAATGCATTATTATTATTCAAGCCTATAATAATACTTGATTAAGGACCTTTCAAGAATAATCATATTATTCTTAGGACTTTGTTGTTAATCAGTTTATTTATACACACTAAAAAAGAAATTGAAATAACAATAGCAATGCCTTATATTAACAGCAAGGTAAAATGAGTATGTAATTACAATCATCTCATGATTAGTCTTTGGGCATACTCTAACAATGAATTTCATGCGTTCAGTATTTCAGTATCAGTAATCATGATTTTATCATGTAATCGATTTTTTTAACAGAAACAGTGGCATGTTTTAAACATGCAATCATATTTATCAGTCTCAGTGAACATGGTTTATCATGCTAATCATATCAATAATAGAACAGTGGCATACTTTAATATCTCAAAACATATGAACATTCTCGAATCATATAGACACATTTTTTTACAACACACATTTTTATAAAGGATTTATTTTTCACCAAGATCACTTATGCAAACGATTAGTCATAAGTATAATCAGAGTTTAAACAAACATTATTATTGTTATTAAGTATAATTTAAAATTATTTATGAGTGTATCATCCACAATCCTTTAATGGTTTGAACCCATACCTTGAATGAATTTCTCATAATACAAGATTTACTCCTTCACACTCCTACGCTTTGGATCTAACTAGATATCGCCTCGATTTGATTATAGAATAATAGTAACAACACCAAAACACACATGTGTTAGTTTGGCCATACAATCCATGAAGTTCTCTTATTAAATATATTGAGAATCACTTACTCTATTGCTCTTTTGAACGGAGATCTAAATATTTTTCTCGTACTAAAGCAATTTTGAGCGATCTGGATTGTCACCTTCAATGATAAACAATATATATAATAAACATAAGTTTTGGCCTTATTAAAGAAGAAGAATAAATTGAGTTTAGACTAAACTAATCATCACTTACTCTTTACCAGGCTAGATCGAAAAGATTACAGTTCAATGAAAAAGTTTAGAAGATGGAGGAAAAACGACTATGGAGAAAAAAAATAAAGAAAAGATGAGTATAATACAATGTATCAAATTGAAAAATATAGAACAAATAATGATAGGGATTTGGTTATAACCAAAGAAAAGAAGAGATGGGGAGAAAAGAAGAAAAATAGGTAGCGGCAGCGGCAGCGTGCTTGGTGGTAGAGGTCCAGCGATGGAGTAAAGAAAAAGAAAGGAAAAGGCGATGGTGCAATGGTGGTGAAAATGGTGGCAAATGGTGGTGGTGTGGTGGCAAAATGAAATAAAAGCGGTTGCAAAAGGTGGTGGAGAAATGGAAAAAGGATAGAAGAGAAGAAAGTTGAAGGAAAAACAAAATGAATTGCTTTCCTTAGCTACTAGGGACGACTATCAATATTCAAAGGGAAGGAAAAATGGAAAGGAGGAAAGCAAGAGGAAGAAAACGAAAGGAAGGGAATAAGGAAAGGACGAGGAAAAAAAGAGAGGAAATAAATCAATGGGTTGAGAACCCATTTGGGCGGTAAAAGGAGTTGACCAAAGGTGTGCCGAAATTAAAAGTAAAAATGTAAGCTATGGGACTCAAACTTGGGTCACAAGGATAACTAACCTTGCTCTTAAACACAAGTCTAGAACTCCATCTTGTTCAAAAACTAATGGTAACTAAATAAAAATGGGGTGTGATAACTCTACCCTCCTTAAAAGAAATTTCTTGCTCGAAATTTACCTGATCCAAATAGATGGGGATATTATTGACTAAACGAGTCTTCCAGCTCCCAAGTAGCCTATTCAGTGCCATGATTTCGCTACAACACTTTTACTAGTGGAATCTGCTAAACACGTCATAAATACGGTCTAGCTCTGGAGGTAACTCTAACTGATAAGGCACCAGTCTTATCCTCTTAAGGATCCTATAAGGCCCAATAAACCTCGGGCTTAGGTTGCCCTTCTGACCAAATCTTAAAACCTCATTCCATTGCGATACTTTTAGAAATACCTTAAACTCTATATCCTTTTTATTTAAATCTGCATAGGAATTTTGTTGATCCAATGTCACTTTTAAGTTTCCCTGAATCAGCTTAACGATACCCTCAGTCTCTTGAACCAATTCTGGACCCAACATTTTCTTCTCACCTAACTTGGTCCAACATTGATAACGACAAATGCTCCTCCCACAAAACTACTTAACATATCTCTAGGATATGAATAACTCGCTTACACTACCTATCAAATTGTGCATGAAAAGTCGTACTAAAGTCTAGTCAAGTACCAAGTGCCTCATGCAACTTCTTTCATAATCGAGATGTAAAATAAGGATCCTAATCTAAAATAATCGATACCGGTACCCCATGTAGTCTCAGGGGTACAACCTTACCAAATTTTGGAGAGAATAATACGTATGAACCAATAAGAAGTGAGTTGACTTAATCAATCTATCCACAATCACCCAGATCGAATCTTTCTTAGTAGGTTTTGAGGGCAACCTACTAAAAAAATGCATAGTCACTCGCTCTCATTTCCACTGAGGAATCTTAATAGGCTATAACAACCCAAAAGGGAACTGGTGCTTAGGTTTCACTTGTTGACGTGCCAGATATTTAGCCACATAATCGGTTATCTTCAAACCCGGCCACTAATAAAGTTCTCTTAGATCATGGTACATCTTATTACCTCCAGGATGTATAGCGTAAGGCTACTATGCGCTTTTCGAAGAATAGACTATCTCAGATCCTTGTCGCTCGACACATAATACCTTTCATGAAAACATAGAACACCATCAAAATTGAACCCAAAATTTGTAGTCTTGCCCTCCTCAATCTAATTAACCTGAGGCAAAAGAGACACATCCAAAGGCTTCTTAATCTTAATCTCATTGACCAAAGTAGGCTTTACTTTCAAATTTGCGAGTAAACCTCCATCCTCATACAAAATCAACTTAGCAAACATTGCTCTCAGATCAATCATCAATCTCCTACTCAGTGCATTTACCATGACGTTAGCTTTCCCCGGATGGTACTCAATGGTACAATCATAATCCTTATTTCTAGCCAATCCTTTATAAAGGATATTTTTTCACCAAGATCACTTATGCAAATGATTAGTCATAAGTATAATAAAATTTTAAATAAAAATTATTATGGTTATTACGTTACTCTTAAATTATTTATGAGTGGATCGTCCACAATCCTTTAATGGTTAGAACCCACCCCTTGAATGAAAGTCTCACAATACAAGATCTACTCCTTCACACTATTATGCTTCGGATCTCACTAAATCTTGCTTCGATCTAATTATAGAATAATAACATGAACACCAAAACACACATGTGTTAGTTCAGCCACACAGTTCAATGAAGTTCTCTTATTAAATTGATTGAGAATCACTTACTCTATAACTCTTTCAAACGGAGGTCCAAATATTTCTCTTACACTAAAGTAATTTTAAGTGATCCGTATTGTCACCTTCAATGATAAACAACATATATATAATAAACATAAGATTTAGCGTTATTAAAGAAGAAGGAATTGGGATTAGACTAAACTAATCATCACTTACTCTTTACCAGGCTAGATAGAAAATATTACGATCCAACGGAAAACTTGAAAAGATGGAGGAAAAACAATTATAGAGAAATACAAATAAAAATAAAGAAAATATGTGTATAATATTATGTATCAAATTAAAAAATATAGAAGAAAGAGTTATATGGATTTAGTTATAACCAAAGAAAAGAAGAGAGGATGAGAAAGGAAGACAAACACGTGGAGATGAAAATAGCGGTGGTAGTGGCAGAGGTCCAACGGTGGAGTAAAGAAAAAAGAAAGGGAAAATCAATGGTGCAAGGGTGGTTGAAGTGGTGCAAATGGTGGCAAATGGTGGTGGTGTAGTAGCAAAATGATATAAGTCCTTTATAACTAATTGGTTACAAGTGGTGGCACAAGGTGATGGAGAAATGAAAAAAAATGAGAGAAGAGAAGAAATATGAAAGAAAAACAAAATGAATTGTTTTTCTTAGCTACTAGGGACAACTAAAAATAGTCAAAGGGAAGAAAAATGGAAATTAGGGGATATAGGGAGTGAAAAGGGGAGTAAGTAAAGAAAAGAGGAAGAAGAAAATGGAAGAAAGAAATCAATGGGTTGACAACCCCTTTGGGCAACAAAAGGAGTTGACCAGTTGACCAAAGATGTGTCAAAACTAAAAATAAAAATGTAAGAGAGTGGACTCAAATTTGGGTCACAAGGGTAACTAACCTTCCTCTTAAACACTAGGCTAAAACATCACCTTGTTAAAAAAACTAATGATAACTAAATAAAAATAGGGCTTCATAAGAAGGGCCATTAGGAAAGCACGTTGGGGACCCCCTTTATAGTTAAATGGTGAAAAGAAGAAACCCACCCTAGGGTAGGGTTAAAATAAAGGATATAAGTAAAGGAAGGGCGGAGTTTGTAGATATGAGGAGTCATTCAAGGAACCATTAAACTAGTATGGTTCAGGAAAAGATTGCTTAACAACTTATCTGCCAACAGATATGTTCAAAGATAAATCAAACACTATCGAGTCATATGGAGAGAAATTTCCCCAAACGAGCAGGGAGTTTTTTTTTTTTTTGTATTTTAGTATTATTTATTTGAACCCCAGCAAGGTGGGGTATGTTTTCGTGTAATATAGAAACTCACTAAGTTTATTCAAACTTACAAGGGTTTGACCTATGATTGCCAGATTCGTAGGATAAAGAATTCAAGAAGGAACCAAGCTAGACCGTGTAGGATCAAGGAGTTTCGTTTGGAAGAGGTCATGCGCATAGGAAGGAGGTGCCTTTAGAGACTTCACCAAAGGGCAAAAATGTTGTAAACAATTAGTTCCTTCAAAGTTAGGACTTGAGATAGAAAAATTTTATTTAAGGATTTTGTTGTAAGAGATATATATTATTTAATAAATTTTGTCTTAAATTTATTAAGTTTGTAATTTGGTCCTTAGTTAAAATCGAATCCATTTGTGACACTCTGTACCCTTATTCGGCGTTCAGGTCGGGCAAGGGTGTTACATGACTTGTGAATAGTTATGCCATTATGTGCCAAGGATAGCCATGTTAAGCTCAACAATGAATAATTTAGTTATGCTTTAAATAATCAAGGTATGTTTACTGTTTCCATTTTAACTTACTAAGAATTTCTAATGCTTACTCTAGTGTTTTCCTTCCCTGTAGATTGTCACCTTGCGGAACTTGTCGAGCCGGATCAGCGAATGAGCACACTCTTATCTTGAGACGATAGTTATATGTTCAATTTGTTGTCTAGACTATGTGGCATGTACATAAGGGCTTTTAGATACAAATGATCATTTGGGAATGAAAATCTTGTGTTAGTTATGGCATGGTAAATGTGACAATGTTTGAATTTGAATGTTCAACATAATATGTACCTTATAGTTGCATTCTTTGGTCAATGTTGATGTCTTGGTGAATGAAGAACACAAGCTTGGTATGGTTTAATGTGTTTGAAAGTGTATAAATTGAAATGGCTAGGTTGATGAATGGTAGAAATTGGTAATCTTAATAATTGATTATGGCATGTGAATAGGTAGCTTTTCATATGTACTCGTGTTGGTTTGGTTTATAATGAAAAACTTTGATGCACAAAAATGTACAAATATGTATGTGTTAAAGTTGTTTGATTTAGTTTGAATTGGTTAGTTGGACAAACGATGATTATGGATGGAATATTATGTTTAAAGGTTTGGTTTAAATGTTTTAGACTTGTTTTGGTTTGTTTGCCACATTTTGGTATAGGTAGAATTGAGATATGAAAGAATTCATTGATAGTTTGTGTTGGAGACACTAGAATTAGGTACCAAATGTACATTTTGACAAAAATAGGGGCAATGTTGTGACGATGAGTCTTTGGCGTTGCGACCTTGTCCGGTAAGGAGTGGCATTATGACGTGATTATACATGTCGCGCGACGTGACTGATTAAGTTGGCGATGCCCTGACAAGGAAGTTATGGAGTCGCAATGTCATCCCAAGACTTTAAAAAACTTTACATTTTGGTCCTAATTCATACTTGAGTTAGCAAAAGAGCTTTCATAAGCTCGTGTGAGACCCAGTAATGATTGTGTAACCTATTGTGAATGTGATTAATACTTGTTTACATGTTTGAATGAATGAATAATGTACAATTATTTGTAGTTGCTTCAACAACGAATGTAGCATTCTATAGCTCAAACTTGAAGACTGGGTCGAGTAAGGGGTGTTACAGATATAGTGGGAGCAGATGTTGATGAAAAGCTAGCAGCACCTACTATTGAGGGTATATCAGCTGCCTGGATAGATTTGTCAATGAAATCCCAACGTACCCTATCGTAAGCTTTTTCTAAGTCGATTTTGACGACCATCCACTGTTTGTTCTTTCCTCTCATGGAATGAATAACTTCTTGGGCAATGATAATATTATCAACAATACTTCTGCCTGCATTTCGACTATAATTTTGATATATACTTCTATAACTAACATTGATTGCATACAAAATTATTGTTTGACTAATAAAATATGAATATCTTTTTTGCAGTGTTAAGTTAAACTAAGTTGTGGTATGAGCTATTTTGTCCCGTTGATTTGTTGTGCATTAGACATAGCTATTTTATAGTTTGTCTTTTGTGTTATAATTTTATGTGTTCAAAATATTATAAATTTAAACAAAAAAAATTACATTTATAATTTATTTTATATAAATTTCAACATGTTAATATATCTATATATCTAATTATTGTTCATATGTTTATATTAATATCTCCATCCATAATATATTTCATAAAATGTTTCATAATAGTTTAATTGTTAAATCTAAATAAAATTGATCATTATATTTTTATTTACTGATATAATTATTATCAATGGCATTTTATAGTATATATTAATAGTGAAAAACTTTTTTTATTTTAGTTTTTGAGACAAGCATTATTAGAGAACAAATTAAGGACAAAAATGAGCATTATTCCTAATATCTAGCTTGAACTGGAAGAGGCGGGATGCTCTGCTCATGCCTGAAAAAGTTGTTTGGATCAACTCTGGTTTTCACTTTGACCAACCTCATGAAGTTATCCTTGAAGTATCTGACTCCCCAAAGGCTAGCCTCAATGAAGCTTGTGTTGATATTCTTGTTCATCCCCAAATCAAGGTCTCTGTAATTCACATATGCACCTCTGGGAAACATTGAAACGTATGGGGCCATGTAATTGTATAGCCTCCGAATCCAATCGAAATGCTTGGACGCATTGTTGTCCTCATCTTGCCAAAGCGTCAAGTACTGGATTTTGAATTTGGTTCCTTGCCGATGTGGGAAAGGGATTTGGGACTCGGAAATCCTGGCCATCATACCACCATATGGATTCCATATCATCAATGGACTGTCTTCCTCGAGCAGTCTTTTCCAAAGCCCTTCTAGTGCTGTTTCTGGTATAGCTTCTTTTACGAAGTCTGATTTGGCTTTAAAATAGTTCTTGAACGTCGACCTACCTTGAAGAAGAATCTCTGCAGGAGTGTTACTCGAGTAACCAGCAATGTAAAGCACCGATTTGATCCAGCTAGTTTCAGTGCAGTCTTTTCGTGTTAAACCCAGTTCAGGGAAGCTTTGTTGCATTACTCGGAGTAGCCTTTCGGCATCGCCCAGAAACAGTGCATTGTAAGATGTCGTCACCGTTTTGGCATTGTTTTTCCCAGCGTTGGCCGTTTGAATTATAACTCTAATGAAAAGATCTTCGTCAAGTTTGTCTGCTACAGTTTGCCATTTATAAAGGAGCTTTGTTGCACCTTGTTCTAGAGACTTGGTGACAGTGAATACTGTCACAGTAGCTGGGATTGGGACTAGCTTTATCTTCCATTCAAGGATAATCCCAAAGCTTGCACCTCCACCTCCTCTAATTGCCCAGAAAAGATCTTCTCCCATGGCTGCTCCGTCAAGAACTCTTCCATTAACATCCACGATTCGAGCATCTATAACATTATCAGCACCAAGGCCAAATTTCCTCATCATTGAACCATATGCACCGCCGGTGATGTGCCCCCCAATGCCTAGGCTAGTACAAAGACCTGCAGGGAAGCCATGGATGTTACTTTTCTCAGCAATTCTATAATAAACTTCACCAATGGTGGCACCAGCTTCAACCCAAGCACTGTTGTCCTGGATATCAACTTTGATTGACCGCAGTTTGGAGAGGTCAACAATGACGAAAGGTGATTCAATTTGGGATACATAAGAGAGTCCTTCGTAATCATGGCCTCCACTACGGACTCTGAGGTGAACATCGAGCCTCTTTGCACAAATGACAGAAGCTTGGGCTTGGGATTCATGCAGTGGTGTGATGATAAACTCAGGCTTCGGCATTGAAGGCACCAAGTACCTGAGGTTTTGTGCTGTCGACTGCAGCACAGAGGTAAACGAAGCATTGTTTGGGGTAAAAAAGGCTCTGGAGAGCGGTACATAAAACTGGGAGCTGCCAGTAAAGCACTGGATAAACTTTTCTTGGATCAAACTCGAAGTTGGTCTTTTTCTAGGTCTGTAAATGGAAGCTGTTGCCATCGTTGAAGAAGATAGCAGGAGTAAAAGTAATGAACAAATGGAAATGCGCCAAAACGCCATTGTTTTCAATATCTTGTCTTGTTACTGCTCAAGAACATGAGAGAGACTTCGAGTATGTGCTTTTATATATATAGATGATGACGATCGGTGAAACCCTTTGATTTTAATCCACCCAATTTCCCAGACGTGTAATTGAGATAATCTTAACGTCATAGTCATTCTTCTAGTGAAAGAACAATGGCCGGCACCATTATTATATGTTTTAACCAAAACTCATGCCCATTTACTTGTAATTCATGTATAACACTTGTAAGGCACGATGAATCGTATAAAAATTGCATTTATTCCTATATATTGACTGTGGTGATGATATAATGTAAGGAATTATGCCGATATACATTTTTGGTGATACTTGATTTCTTTTTTACACATTTAGATATTCTACATTTGACTAATATTTAAATTTAGAATTTTAATATCTATTTATTAAAATTGGGTACATAAATTATTTTTTTTAAAAAAATTGAATTCATTTTATTTTGGTTAAATCTTCAAATTTGGCTCAACCTTTTCAAAAGCTCATATAGGAGTATAACATTTGTAAAAATATTCAAATAAGGACTTTTCATACACTTTAGCCTAATTTGAGTAAAAATTAGGTGAATTTTAATGTATTTAGAATAAAATACGTGACAGTTAAATCAAATATTACTTGAAGGTAATAAAATCATATTTTTAAACTTGATATATGACATTTGGAAAAAATTTGACTCTTATTAGAGTGCTTTTGTACAAGTTGGCATAAGCATTTTGAAAAGTTTAACTATTATGTGAGCAACCCCTAAAAACTTGAACCCCAAATTAATATTTAACAATTTATTTTAATGGTTAATAGATTTACAGTGCTCAAATCTATTATTAAAATAATTTTTACCACTACAAATAATAAATTTGGATTCAAATAAATAAATCCATTAGCATTTTTATTTTTTTAAATTTCTTATTAAAATTCTTTTGAATTATCAAATTTGGGTGGCCAGCATATTTGGATATCGACCAATAATATTATTTAATTTAACTTTAAAATCGAATAACAGTACCTGAATTAATATTTCGTTTAAAATAATCACTAAAATTTAAGTTCAAAAATTTCAAAAAATTGGGAATATCTGTGTGCAACCCGAACACAAAGGCAGGCTATAACACAACTCCTGTTATATTTATGCGCCGTTTACTCAACTCACTCGAGCTTTGATTTTTTCATCTCCTCAATTTTAACACAACTTGTCTCTTTAGCTTTTTTGCCCATACCAATAACACATGACAGCTTTCTTGGCCGTGAATTAAGTTCAAACAGTGAGTTGAACTTGAGTATTATAATGTAATTCACGAGTTTAGTCAAATTTTTAATATATTTTTATTTTAAATTACTTTTGAAATTTCAGCTTGAGTTCAATTCTATCCAAAAGCTATCCTAATTATGTTTTTTCTTTTTCTTTCTATCAATGCATGGGAGAAACAAATACTAAATAATTTGCTCACCCCAAAATATGTCCGATTGACTTGTACCTATACAATTTTCTTTTTGACTTTTGCATATTCAATAAAATTAAAGTAAAAAATTAGGTGTTACAATAGTCACAAAATAGTTTTGGATAAAAATTGGGATGGTCATGTGCAACGTCAACCTGAACTAATATTCTCTATCCATATATTTTTTTAGATTTAATCATGAGTTGGATCATCGTTACTTAAAATTTTAAGTCCAAATTCGGTTCTACTTAAAAAAGGATCTAAAATTTTGTCTAAATTCGGTCCAAATAAAAAGTGTTAATCTCAAGTTCGATCTGACCTGTCCATATTAATTTTTTTAGATTATTTTTTTATACAAAAACAAATTAAAAAAATATAATGTATCAAATACATTAAAAACATTAAAATAAATATTTCATAACAAATTGAAAATATATTAAGAAAAGTCTTTATACTTAAGTAATACTAAGATAGTTACAATTAGCAAGCATCTGTTTATAAAATAATAGCAAATTTAACAATAAAATAAGAATTATACTATATCCAAACAATAAAAGCAAAATAGTAGTAAAATAATAGCCAAATGACAAGAAAACAATAGTGAAATAGCCGATTTGTGTCTGGCCCAAGTCAAAAAACCTACTTGAGGCCCGATCCGTTTAGAAAATGGGCCTTATTTTTTGTCCAAGCCCATTTTTAGTAGGGATGAGCAAAACTTGATTCGATTAAAAAAATAAAAAAAATTGAATTTCGAGTCAACTTGAAAAAGTAGTTTGTGTTTTGAGTTCGAATCAAATTGAATTTTACAATTCGAATAATTTGAATAACAAATTGGTGTAAAAACCTTTTTGGTCCTTGTCAAGTTTAACAATGAGCAAATTGGTCCCTTTCTCAACAAAAATTACAAAATAATTCAAAATAATTTTAAAAAATTCAAAAAAGTTTTAAAATAAAAAATAAATATTTATAAAAATTCCAAATTTTATATTTGTTAAAAAATTATAAAAATTTCAAGAAAAAAAAATCTAAACAATATATAAAGAAAGTTAAAAAATTAAATTTTTTCTAGAATAAAAATTTTGGGGAGTTAAATAAGTTAATTAATGATTCAAATTTATCATACTAAAGTATTTTTTATTATTTTGTTTTGAAAAAGTTTTCAAATATATATGATTTCAAATTTATGTGCTCTAACATGGAATTAGTTACCTTTAGCAAGATTTTAATTTGAAATGTTTAATTTTTTAATTTAACTCGAACAATTTCACTTGATTCGGCTCGACTCAACTCGAATTTCATTTCACTTGATTCAATTTGAAAAAAATTTCAAATAGAGTTTGGAAGATAAAATAGGACTCTTGAAATTTTTTCACTTGATTCGATCAAATGCTCACCCCTATTTTTTGGGCTATATTTTTCTCAAACTCTCTTACTTTTCGGGCGGACTTTCAGCCCTGGATGGATAGTCTAACCCATAATCAGGTCTAATATCAACTATCCAATACTAAGCATCACATTAGGTTAATCTTTAACCAAGCTCACTTTATTTTAAATTCCAAAAGCTTACTTTTTATCTATTAAATTAATTTTCTTATTCCTGCGAAGCACAAATTAATTATATGTATTAATTAAAATATTTTATAATATTTTATAATTTTTTAATAATACAATAACTAAATTTAAATATAATAATTCATTACTAAAAGTATTTAAATTAATAAATTATATGTTTAGACTATGTAACGCCCCAAAAATCCTGAAATCTTAAAATTTCTTTGTTTTCGGTTTTGATAAAAATTGTGTTTTATGTTCCTAGCCATGTGATAATTATAGTAGGTCTTAATTAAGGTTTGAGTTCAAACCTAGGAATAGATGAATGTATAGTTTAATTATTAAAAGAATCAGGGTTGGCAAGTAGTTGGGCTTTTAAATAAAAATAGGGGTAAAAATAGCATCAAAAAGCCTTGTGGAGGAGTGGCTAGGTGATGCCACTTAGAGAGCAGAGATGTGGCGTTAGTAGCTAGCAAGGAAATCCAAGGTTCGAATCTTAGCTTAGTATTTTTAGAAGTTTAATTTTGGCCTTCTAGAAGGATGGTAGTGGCGTGAAAGAGGACTTCAAGGGAAGTGTTTAGGAGAGAAGATTAAGGAAAAGATCAAGGGGTTATCAGGGAGAAAAACGAGGAGATGAGAAGGGAGAAGTGATGGAGCCGAATTGGGAATTGGGCATGAAAAATTCAGCTATAAGGGCTATAAATAGGGGCCGAATACAGGGTTGCCAGGCTATTGTCGAAATTCTTCTTCACCTTGTTGCCAGAAACCCCTTTTTCCAAAAGCCAAAAACCCTTTTCTTTTCAAGATCCAAAAAGTCGAAAACCCTTTTGTTTTTCTTTCTTTTCTTCCTGTCGATTTCTATTCTTCTCTACACAATTTTCTTTGTTTCACTTAGCCGATTTCTTCTTCTACTCTTCTTTTTTAATCTGTACCAAATAAACCTTATTCACCATACTAAATTTGAAAAGCTGAAAAGCCGAATCTCTCAAGGGCTGAATAGTCTTTGACCGAATCTAGTGGAATTAGTGTTAGATCTCAGTTTTGGATTCCTACCGATTTGCTCTTTAGATCTGAGAAATACGCGTGTTTAGTGATCAAAGTAAAAGTTAGTAAAGGCTTGGCGTTTAGGTAAGGTTAAGGTCAGATTCCGGCTTTTGGTAAAGTATTCGATAAGTATGTAAGAGTAATCTTTGAGTGTTATCGATTGTAGGTTTGGGCTAAGGAGATCGCATCACGCTTGCTTACCAGGTGTGTACATACACTGCACACACAAGTAGATCAGTAAAAGCCGAAATGCCAAAAAGTCGAAATGCCGAAAAGTCGAAAGTTTGGCTACGGTAGTCTTGCGAGTGCGTGAATACTCGTAAGTGAGAGTCCGACAGGTTACCTAAGACCCACGGGCGATTTCGTCGACTTGGGTTGTTATTTGGCCATACGGGCCGGAATGGGCTAAATGGGCCCGATGGGCTGTTGGGCCCATGATAGGCAAAAACTGAATATTGATGCTATGTGATAGAAATTTGTATATGAGAATGAATATGAATGTGAGTGGGCCTAACGGGCCATATAAATGTGATTGGGCCTAATGGGCCATATACAGGTGATTTGGGCCTAATGGGGCATATGAATATGATTGGGCTTAATGGGCCAGATACAGGTATGTGAATTTGTTTGGGCTTTGTAAAGGGCTTTAGGCCTAGTATATGATAACTACATAAGACTTAATTAATATTTTTCGACCATGGACAGCTCAAAGGGTTAAGGTGTGGCAACGGATATATGCATGTCTAGGATTGGATCTAGGGAGAGCTTGGTACTTAAGTGGTCTTAATGACCCACCTCCTCTTCTCTGGAATCCTACTTGGTGCATAGTATTTGTTCATCTTGGCTTGCGGGACTTGTTAATGGGCCAAGGTAGGTGAAAACCATAATTAAGGAAAAATTACCGAAATACCCCTAAGGGCAAAAATGACCAAAATACCCCTATGTGTTAAATGTAAGTTTATGGATGTGACATGCATACATATGATGTTCTACTTAGGTTGCATATGGGGTGGGAACTATGGAACGGAGGAAGTATATGAGGATCGCATGATTGCTTGACAATCTTGGATCTACCGATGACTTTTAAAGCCCAATATGTAAATGAGGGTAGTTCCGCAACCGGGCTACCATTATTGTGTGGGCTGGGTGGGTCGATATTCATATCCCCACATGGTGTGACGGGGGACAGAGCTGGTGTGTAGCGGATGGATAATTTGGATGGGATTGCATTACATGTTTGATGATTATTCTTGAATGCTTGTTTCCATCGAGGGTTGTACACACTGAGTTTGCGAAAACTCACCCCTTCTTTAATTTTATTTTCAGGTGATGCCCAGTAGAAGGTTCGATGTCAGGAGGGACTCTGGGTGGCCGGCTAGCAAGACAATTCAGACTTGTTTTTTTTTAAGCATTTAAGTTTTTATTTCTTTTTAAGTATGCTCAGACCAGATTGTAATAAGGTTTTCACTATGCTATTATTACTCGAATTGTTATTATTATTTTCACTGTAACCACGAGAAGTTGAACATGGATTTTTTAAATTATAGTATGTTTTCTGTGTTTCCACAACTTAATTTTTAAATGATAAAATTTTCTTAAATCAAATGTTTTAAACAAGGCTTTAGCAACTGAAAGGTGTGTTTATTTTTAAGTTAATTAAGGTTTCTTTTGTTTAATGAGGGTTTTCGCTGAAAATACGGTTTTCGCTAAAACACTTCAATGTGACACGCCAGATTCGGCCATAACATCTAGGCCGGGTTTGGGGTGTTACAGACTAAATATAAAATAGTTATTAAATGTGATATAGAATAATGATATTTTATTAAGGAAGAAAATTATATAAAAAATAATAATCTTAAATGATTAAATTTTGTTATATTAATCATCTATAACATATATTGAGGGGCACTGTAGATGTTTGGCGAATGTTTCGAGGGTTAGTTTTTTTTTGTTGTTGTTTGGCTTTTATGATTTGGGACTTCGGATTAAGAGCCTAAGAAAAGGATAATATCATATTTAGTCCCTATACTTTATCATACTTTTTAATATGGTATATCTATTTTGAAAATGTCTATTTTGGTACTTAAAATTTTATTTTGTTGATTAATGTGGTACGTTATTAGGACATGTGGCCTAATTGTAAGGTGTCTGTCATGTGTCACTTTTTGTTAGAATTTTTTTTTATTTTGAAATACTAGAAGGGACCTCAAAATAAAAAATTCAAAAATTATTTTAACAAAAAAGAATGTAACAAAACAAATAGAGGATGAGAAAACAAATAGATTCTTAAAGGATCTATAAAAGAAATCATGGCCACTAACATGATTTTTTTTATCTATTCCGAAATCAATGTTCTTTTTTTCTTCAATATTACAATGATCGTGTTTGCTCTAAGTTTTTTTATACGAAGGTATTACAATCTAATGAAATTTAAGTCCATTTTTAATTGACAAAAGAAGTTACGATGTACAAATTTTACTGCTAATTTAGTTATTCCTTGAAAAGGATCCTTCTTTATTCAATCTCCAATGCTATTCTCGTTAGCAAAATTTTTTCAAATCAAAGATCAAAGAATCAAATATGTGTTCAAAAAAATTTTAGCCTTGGAATTGAATTTCTTTTTTAATTAAGAGTTGCTATTTGATGCATTAATAGTAGAAAGGAAAAAAAAGTGGGATTTACAGTAGAGGCGGATACTTATGGGGTCCTAGGGGGCCTTGCTCGCCCCCCCACCCCCAAAATTTATGAATTTTTGATTTATTCCTTAAATTTTTTTGACTATTTTAATTATCCTCAAAATTTTTGGAAATTTTCATTTTCCCTTGAAGTCTATAGAAAATTTTGATTAGGCCTCCTCAAATTTGGAAAATTCTCATTTACCTTTTAATCTTTGTGAAAATTTTAATTAAGCTCTCTTAAAATTTTTGAAAGTTCTCATTAATCTCACAAAAATTTTAATTGACCGCCAATTTTTTCTTCTAAATTCTCATCAAACTTTTAAAATTTTTGAACATTTTACTAAGTCCCCAAAACTTAGTCCCAAGATTTGCCCTTAATTTAGATTATTAAAATGAGTTATTAAAATTGTTAAGTATTTG
The DNA here is from genome assembly GCA_025698475.1 of Gossypium anomalum. Classification (NCBI taxonomy): domain Eukaryota; kingdom Viridiplantae; phylum Streptophyta; class Magnoliopsida; order Malvales; family Malvaceae; genus Gossypium; species Gossypium anomalum. Next base: position 25,920,028 of record CM046958.1, on the reverse strand, counting down.
CATTTGGCAAAAAAAATTATTTACTTTTAAATTATATATTTGCATTCAATCACTGTAACACCCTCACTCGGCCCTGTTCTCGGACCCGAGTTATGGTACACTACAGCAAACACCAAATATTCACATACAAATTATAACATTAAATTCAATTAAAATCATCAAATTAATCCAAATTCATGTATAATAGAAGTTATTAGTAAAGTAGGGACTAAATCGAGCATACAAACATAGTTTAATAAAATTGAGCATTATTCAGGACCAATCTGAAAATTTTTAACATTTGGAACTAGGCATTAATATGAAAGTAACAAATACAAATACTTTTATGATAGGTATCAATATTATAATCAGTATCGATTCAGTTTTTGGCATTCTGCCATTTTCAAAACATTGTTCATTTAGTCAAGTATCAATACCTTAGTCCTAGGTATCGATACTTTTACCCAGATGACTAAAATCATAAATTTGAAAACATTTCATGCTCTTAATCAAGACACCATTCACTAAACAATTCAAATACTAATAGACCTATATAAATATCATTCAAATGCATTTCTAACAATCCCAATCCAAGCATACTCAATAAACAACTAACAACATCATATAATACACCAAGTTGTTTCATTTCTATTCAATATATTCTTACTCATATACACATACCTTTCATATACAAGTCATTCCAATCATTTAAACTTTAGTTTAAGGATGGTACGCAATATTAAAGTCCAACCGAGTACCTAGAGCCTCATGAAGTTTCTTCCAAAATCAAGAAGTAAAATGAGGGTCCCTATCAAAGATAATCGAGACCGAAATCCCATGAAGTCTAACAATATTAGAAACATACAACTTGGCCAATTTCTATAGAGATGTAACATCCTGATTTTCGGGTTTTTTTCGTGATTCTCGATATTTTGGTCAAGTTTTTAAAATTTGGTTTTTGGTTTTGGAATTCATAATTTGAGTGTGTAAATGGGCTTATGGAAGGCCCATGTGTTGGCCAAAACCCTGTAGAATTTTTAAATTTTGGACTTATGGAGTTAGGGGCTTTGGATAGGTGGTCTTATTAAAATTTGTGGGTAAAATGTATCACAAAAGAGCCTCTGGTAAAGTGGCTAAGTGACGCCACTAAGGAGCTATAAGGGTGGCGTGTAAGTGGTTTGGGTAGACATGGGATCGATTCCCTCTGTTGGCAATTATGATGCTAATTTTTATACTTTGTGCACGCTAGAGTTTAAAGCTGAATGGAACTCTGTTGAAGGGAGTTTGAATCAGTAAAGGGAATGGATTAAGGAGGGATAAGGGGAGAGATTTTAGGGATTTGAGAGGGGGATAGAGTTGGCCGAATATTGGGGTTTAGAGAGGGGATTTCGGCAGAGAGGTTTTAGTTGGGGATTTTCGCCATTAGGGTCTAGGTTGTGCCGTTTTCTTCCTTTAGTTTGGTCTTTTCTCTCCTTTTTCTTTTTCATCCGAATCTACCATCCCTCCTCTCATCTTTTCTTCCTTTTCCTCCTTCCAAACCAGCCCACTACTTCTCTCCATTCATCTATTGTTTCTTTCCCTTACCTCCACTTCTGTCAAAATACCGCAAAAGCCGAAATCTGTGAAGCTAGGTGGTGCCGATTCTTTGTTGACCAGCAACCCTCTTTTTCTTTTCACTTGTTGGTGGTCAATTCCCTTATCTTCTAGGCATAAATGGATTCAAAAGGAAAAAGACTGTGGTAAGTTCTTGAACTCTTAACGATTCCTATAGTAACTGTTGACAAAAGCCGAAACCTCTATAGTTTAGGAGATGGCCGAATGTGGGTATAGGCTCTATTGGGTTTTTCTTTTAATCTTTTTATGGTTTGTTTAGTGGAGGAGCAGCAAGGCGTAGGGTCGACTTGGATTAGTTTGGATCATCGTAGTGGCTAGAGCTAGTCATCAATTTCGGCAAAGGTAAGGTTCCTAAGGCTATCATGGAGGGTGGCCGAATGTGTAAGTGTTGATGTTAGATGGTTCTCGATTTGGTTCAGTTATTGTGAGCTGATCTATTAACGGTTGATTATAGGAGAAATCGTGTAGGAGATCTCATCGAGGACTATCACAAAACAGGTGTGTAACGAACCCTTTTTCATAGCTTAAAACGATCTATGCCGAAAAGCTGAAATGCCGAAATTCTGGCATTTCGAGGACTTGTGAACAAGCGAATGCTCATTGGTTAGTTAGATTCACTGAGTTGATGATCGGGATTGTTGGAATAGGTAAGAGCATGATTTTTGGCATTACGGTAAGTTGGGCCTCGAGGGGCTGAAATTGGGCCCAATGGGCTTTCGGGCCCATTTGGGTAAATTTTGATAGAAAATGAAAACCTGTTAAATTACGTGTTAAGACTGTTGACACTATTATGGATTATGGGCTAAATGGGCCTAGATGACAAAATCGACGATGTAGGGCCCATTAGGGGTTTTTGGCCCAATAACTCGGTTTCGCTAAAAATGGGCCAGAGTCGCTGTTTAAACACTTGAAATGTTAGTAACTGATGATGAACATGGAAAACCCTAATATTTGGTAAAATTACAGAATTACCTTTATAATATGAAATTGACTATTTTGCCCTAGGTAAAAATGACCATTATACCCCTAGGGTTTAATTATGAATTTGATGCATGGGATTTTGATATACATGATTGATATGATATGCACATGACATCTATGATACGGACATGATATTTATGATATTTATGATATGTATGATATGCATTGGGTTGGGTTTTTATATGGATGGAGGAAGTGCAAAAGGGCTTATGCCCCAGTTTATTGAAAAGGGCTTACGCTCCAGTTCACCGAAAGGGCTTTTGACCCAGTTATAAAAAGAGGCTAGGCCTCCAGTTATATGATAAAGCAGTTATACTGCCAGTGGAGAGTTATGGTTGGGTGGGTTGAGTTATTCCCCACATGGAGAGCTTGGTTGGTACGGGTGGAGAGTAGCGGATGATGGGTCGAGTAGTCTCCCCAAATGGGCTTGCATTCATTCTTTCATTGACATTACACGTGATATTGAAATGGGCCTACGGGCCATACCGGTTACAGGAAAGGCTTCGGCCCAGTGTTATGAAATATGAAATATGAAAAGGCTTCGGCCCAGTATATGTTGAGATTGGACTTGGGTTTAGGCCCAGCAGGCTGATATTGTTTTGGGCTCTGAAAGGGGCTTGTTTCACATTGAGTTTCCAAACTCACCCCCCTTTCCTTAACCTCGCAGGTGAGCCTTGATTTGGGGGACTTAGAGACGGAGGGGATTCAGAGTGGCCACGGTGATCGCTTTTGGGCTTTTGAATAAGTGTTTGGTTTTCATTAAGTTTGCTTTATTTATTATGGGGTTGTAATAAGGCCACTTTAACTTTATTTTCTTTCTTTTCTAGGATTATTTTATTTAAATTGGTTGATAATAATTGGGCTAGACTTAGGACGCGTTTCCAAAATGATACTTGTTTTCAAAATAACACCACGACACTCATAATTGGAATAACAAAGATAACTACTTAAATGAATTTCAACTTGTTTTCCAAAGTGTGGCAATGGTGGTGGGCATGTCTAGGATTGGATCCAATCGAGAGCTTGGTACTTAAGCAGCCTTCATGGCTCACCTCCTCTGTTTCGAATACCTACTTGGTGCGCAGCCTCCATTCACTCTGGTTAGCTCAACAAATAGTCGGTTTTTAGATAATTAAACGAAACATGGATTTTTAAACTTCGTGTGACATGTCAGATTCGACCATAACATCCAGGCCGGGTTTGTGGTGTTACAAGAGAATAGTCTATCCTAACCAGAATAAAATGAGTAGACCTGGTCAAACGATCCACGAAGACCCAAATAGAATCCTTCTTAGTGCGTGTCAATAGCAACCCACTAATGAATTCTATAGTTTCACGCTTCCATTTCCAAAGGGGAATCTTAAATGGTTAAAGCAAACTTGAAATTAGTTGGTGCTCAGCCTTAACTTACTGGTACATCAGATGAGAGATAAAATCAGTTACCTCCCATTTCAAACTGGGCAACCATTATAACTTTTGGAGATCTCGATACATCTTATTTCTGCCAGAATACATAGCATATGAGCTACTACGCGCTTCCCGCAGAATAGATTGCCTCCACTCAGCATCGATAGGCACACAAACCTGACCTCTGAAACACAGAACCCCATCACTATTCAGCCCCAAATCAAAACTCCTACTTTCTTTAACTTGTTGAAATCGCAGAATTAGAGAATCATCCACTAACTGTTTAACTCGAACTAATCAATCCAAGTCGATTTAACTTGCAACTCGGCTAACAAACTATTGTCATCAAATAGACTTAGGCGAGCAAACATCGCCCTCAAATCAGACATCAATCTACGACTAAGAGTATCGGCCACAACATTGACCTTACCAGGATGATACTCAATGGTGTAGTCATAGTGCTTAAGCAACTCAATCCATCTACGTTGCCTAAGATTCAACTCCTTCTGAGTAAGGAGATTCTTGAGTCAGATTCAGCTCACTATACGAATAATGCCTCTAGATTTTCAAAGCGATGACAACCGCAACCAACTCAAGATCATGTGTGGAATAGTTGCCTTCATATGACTTAAGCTATCAGGATGCGTAAGCCAGTACCTTACCATCCTACATCTGAACACAGCTCAATCCAATGTGAGAAACATCACTGTACACCACAAACTCTTTACCGAATTCAGGTTATATTAAAATAGGTTCCTAAGCCAAAACATATTTGAGCTTCTTAAAGCTCAATTGTTGCTCATCGATCCATACAAAAGGTGTGTTCTTACGCAACAATTTAGTCAAAGGAGCTGCGATAAGCGAGAACCCCTCAATAAATCTCTAATAATACCTCACTAAATCGAGAAAACTTTGAATATTCAACACATTCCTAGGTTGTTTCCACTTAAGCAAAACCTCAATCTTTTAAGGGTCGACTCAGATTCCCTCAGTAGAAACAACATGTCCTAGAAAAGTGACCTCCTTTAACCAGAACTCACACTTGCTCAACTTAGTGTAGAGCTTTCTCTCTCGGAGTATCATCAAAACTACTCTAAGATGTTAATCATGATCATCATCTGTCTTAGTGTATACCAGAATATCGTAGATAAAAACCATGACGAACCAATCCAAATACGACTGAAAAACCCGATTTATAAGATCCATGAATCTGAATGGCATGGCTAGGAACTTATAGTGCTCATAACGAGTCCTAAAAGCGGTCTTATGTTTATCAGCCTGTTTAACCTTTAGCTGATGGTATCCAGAACAAAGATCAATCTTCGAGAATATAGATGCCCCACAAAACTGATCAAACAAGTCGTCAATCATCGAAAGTGGGTACTTATTCTTTACCATCGATTTATTCAATTGGTAATAATCCACACACATCCTTATAGTACCATCTTTCTTCTTCTCGAAAAGAACTAGTGCTCCCCACGGGGATACACTAGGTCTGATAAACCTTCGATTGAGAAGTTTCTGAAGCTGAGCTTTCAATTCCATAAGCTCATTCAGTGTTATCCAGTAGGGAGCAATAGACACTAGAGCTATACTAGGCAAAATCTCAATATCGAACTCAACCTCTCTATCTGGAGGTAACCTCAAAAATTTCTTGGGAAAAACATCTAAAAATTCTCTAACTGTCTAAATATCCCCAACAAAAGATTCCATGAAACTTGAGTCATACACATAAGCCAAAAATACCTCACTCCCCTTTTGAACTAACTTTTCAGTTACTAGAGCAGAGATCACATTAGAGAGGTAATCTTGCCACTTGTTAACCATGTTAATCTCCATATTATCCTCAGATATTAGAGTTACAGTCTTTGTAGCACCTCTGTCCTCGTGGTGTCTTGCCACATACACCAAAGTAGGCTGTCTCGCCTCAGTCTAATTAACACCTCTGCCCGGTGCCCTCTTTCCTCTATCGATACCATTACCACCTTTAGCCTGCTATGACCCTTAAATGGTTGCTGAATTACCCTCTGAACTTGAATCAAACACGAAGCTGGAGCTTGCACCTGATCAGAACGAAATGGACAATCCCTAATGCGATGCTGCATAGACGCACATTGAAGAAAAGCTCCTAATCTCCTCCAACACTCGCTCAAATGACGCCTACCACAGTCTTTACACAACTGAGTCTCAAAAGTAGCAATCGATGCCTCAATCTGTAGAGGGCCATAAAACTTGGCTCATTTCTTAGGCTACTGAATAGAGCTAGAAAGACCTAAATCACTCTTATTTTTACCCAAAGCCCTCTCTTTCTCTTTCTTTTCGCACTCTGTGTGCTTGATATCCTCAATAATCTTAGCCTTTTTCACCAGAGTTCTGAAGACTCGCTCCCTTTATGGAGCCACCAATACCTTTATGTCATATCTCTACCCCTATTCAAATTGGATGCTCTTATCATAGTCAGTCGCTACCTAACCATGAACATATCTGCTCAGCCCAAAATGTTCAGCCTCATACTTTACTAAAGTCCTATCCCCTTGGTCTAGGCACATAAACTCGCATCTACGGGCCTCAACATAACTCGTCCCCACATACTTGTCCTGGAAGGTATTTCAAAAATTAGCCCAAGTTATTTGCTAAGGCTAGATGCCTCCTCAATGGTCAGCCCCCACTGATAGGCTTCTTCGCGAAGCACTGCATGATGCGAGCTCATCCTCGTAGGATGATTATGAGCCGTGAGAGTTCCCAGTCAAAATTGAGAAGTATAAAATGTAATGTATTTTGTAAAGGTTGAAAACGTGAATGGTAGGCTTTGGAAAGCTGGTTTGATGGATAATAAAAGAAAAAGGAAGGATAAGCTTGGATTCAGTTTAAGGACTCAAGAATTAACCAATATTATAAAACAATACTGACCTAATCCTTATATTAATGCTTAAAACGAATGCAAAAGGAAACAAGAATCGTGACCCTCTATCTAGAAAGATAGGAACCAATTGGAATAAGGGATGAATTCCACACTTCTAAGAAGTGATAAGTTTGGATGAAATAGATTGACGCCACAAGGAATGCTTGATAAGTCAATTTGAGTAAAATGAGAACAAAAAGAGTGAACACTTATAATAAGATTAAAATTCATCAAAAGTTGTTACAAAATGTCTCAAGCCTCATATTTTTAGGTTGTACAAAGAACCAGTCGAATAGGCATGAGATCAATGTGTTTAATGTCCATTAATTTGTTTAAAGCATCCCTTGAGAGTTTCTAGATGTTGATGATGCCAAAAGCCTTGTTCACATTATGAGTTTTGAATTCCCAAATAGTCAGTTACATTGGTTCTTGAGAGTTAACTGAATGTGCATGTAATTGAATGGTTTTAATAGTGTGAACATGAATTGTTGTTGCCTTGATAATTGAATGGTCACTTGCGATATGTAGATCATTAATGCAGATTGTGTCGTACGAAGAGTCTCTTGGTGTGAACTACAAGAAGTAAATGGTTCCATAGGTGTGAGCTTGGTAGCCAATCGAATGGTCAAGTTTGAAAATACTTGATGCTTTGCTTCTCATGAAATGGCTCATAGGAGGTTGTGTTCAACTCTTTAAATGTTTTTTACACGACACAAACAGTTTGAGAGGAAGCTTCCTAGCAGCAATAGTGTGAACAATCTGGTCAAAACTAAGATAAGGTCTAAATGCAACAATTTAACAAAAAAACACACATTTAAGTTTTATTAACTTAGACAAGTATTAATGATGTAAAATCTAAGACACACAATTAAAGTGTAATATTTAAGACACACATTTAAGATGTTTAAACTAAGAAATAATTAAAACTCAAACTAAAATAACTAAATGGATAAAATCCTTATTTCTAGAAACCTAATTTAAACACGTAAATATTAAAGTTTTACATGTAGCACATTGCATGGGATGCATGGTTCACATAAAATGCATAGGTTGCATGCAATGCATGGATTGCATGGAACGTGTAGAGTGCATGAAATATATGTTTTGTATGGAACATATGGAATGCATGGAATACATGAAATACATGTTTTGTATGGAACATATGGAGTGCCCAAACTCGGTCAATTAAACTCATGACAGCTTCTTTAAACTTCTTGGCTCGTACGCGAGTAATTGGTCCTCTTGGAAGCTCAATTTGATCTTGCAAGGTTTCACGAGTTTGTTGTTCAACATCAAGGGTTTTGGTTAGGTCCATGCTCGTATCATCCCCTCCTTCTTTAAAGCGTTTTGTCCTTAGGTCCATGCTCGTATCATCCCCTCCTTCTTTGAAGCGTTTTGTCCCCAAATCATCCCATATATCATAAGAAGAGAGATTAGAAACTTTGAAGCTTGCACTAATGTTATGCTCACATGGGAGGTCCAATTTGTATGAATTATTGTTAATATTCTCCAACACTTGGAAAGGTCCACTGCCTTGGGGTAACAACTTAGATCTTCTTTGAGTAGGGAATCTTTCTTTTCGGATGTGGATCCAAACCCAATCTTCAGGTTCAAAAACTACTCGTTTACGTCCTTTATTAACTTTGTTTACATACTGCTCGATTCTCTTTTCGATGTTTTCCCTCACTTTTTGACATAGATTCTTCACGAACTCAACCTTTTTTTTTGCCATTTTCATTCACAAATTGATTAGTAGGTAAGGAAATTAAATCTAAGGAGTCAAATGATTAAAACCATAGACAAATTCAAATGGTGAGTGCTTAGTGGCCGAATGCATAAATCTATTGTAAGCAAACTCGATATGCGACAAGCACTCTTCCCATGTTTTCAAATTTTTTTCGAATGATTGCTCTCAACAAGGTGGATAAAACTCGGTTAATAACTTTGGTTTGGCCATCCGTTTGCGGGTGGCACGTTTTGGAAAATAGTAACTTGGTGCCAAGCTTGCTCCACAAAGTCCTCCAAAAATGGCTAAGGAATTTGGTATCTCGATCCGATACGATTGTCCTCGGTACTGCATGTAGCCAAGCCACTTTCCTAAAAAATAGATTTGCTACATTCAAAGCATTATCAGTTTTGTGGCACGAAATAAAATGAGTCATTTTAAAGAATCTATCTACTACCACAAAAACTGAGTCTTTCCTACTTTAGTCCTACTTTAGTCCTAGTACAAAATCCATAGAAATGGTTACCCATGGTTCTTCGGGAATGAGTAATGGAGTGTACAATCTATGGGGCTTAATGCGAGATTTTTCCTTCTTAAAAGTGATGCATTTGTCACATACTCTATCGACATCTCACCTCATCTTGGGCTAAAAGAAATGTTCGTGGAGCATGACTAAAGTTTTTGGTCACTCTAAAGTGCCCCATGAGACCTCCACCATGTGCCTCTTTCACGAGCATATCTCGAATGGAACCTTGAGGGATACATAACTTACCTTATTTAAAGAGGTATCTATCATGCTTATAGTACCTTTCGAATGCCCATTTTCACAAGCTTTGTAGATCTCACCAAAATCAACATCATATTCATAAAGTTCCTTAATATACACAAATCCAAGCAATTTAGAGTCTAATTTATTGAGAAGTACGTACCTTCTTGATAATGCGTCTGTAACGACATTTTCTTTACCTTTCTTGTATTTGATCTCGTAAGGAAATGATTCAAGGAATTCCACCCATTTGGCATGTCTCTTGTTCAACTTGTTTTGCCCTTTGAGATGTTTTAATGCCTCATGGTTGGTGTGAGTGAAAAACTCCTTGGGCTATAGGTAGTGTTGCCAAGTTTCCAATGCTCGAATTAATACGTACATCTCCTTATCGTATGTTGGGTAATTAAGGGTAGTACCATTCAATTTCTCACTGAAGTAGGCTATGGGACATCCATTTTGTGTTAGAACGACTCCAATCCCTATTCTTGAAGCATCACATTCAATCTCAAACGTTTTTGTAAAATCAGGTAAAGATAACAGTGGTGTATTTTTCAAGCAATCTTTAATCAAAGTAAAAGATTTCTCTTGATCCTCACCCCAATGAAAGTTTGAACTTTTCTTGATAATTCCAGTTAAAGGAGCAGCTATGGTGCTAAAGTTAGGGAAAAACCTTCAGTAAAAACTAGCAAGACCATGAAAACTTCTTACTTGGCTTATGCTAGTAGGTCATGGCCACTCTCGGATTGCTTTTACCTTCTCTTGATCGACTTCAAGGCCTTTCGAGCTAACGACAAAACCTAGAAAAGTAGGTTTGTTAGTGAAAAAGGTACACTTTTTAGTATTTATAAATAAAGTTTCCTTCCATAATACTTCTAACACGGATTTTAAATGATGAATATGATCTTCCAAAGACTTACTGTAAATCAATATATCATTAAAATAAACTACACAAAATTTACCAATAAAGGATCGAAGGACATGATTCATTAACTGCATAAAGGTGCTTGGCGCATTAGTTAGGCCGAAGGGCATAACCAACCGCTCATACAAACTGTGCTTGGTTTTGAATTCCATTCATCTCCTTCTCTTATTCTTATCTGATGGTAGCCACTCTTCATATCTATTTTGAAGAAAAAGCAAACTCATTTAGCTTGTCTAACATGTCATCTAAGCGCGAGATCAGGTGTTAATACTTGATGGTAATCTTATTGACTATGCGATAGTCGATGCACATGCATCAAGAGCCATCTTTCTTAGGTACCAACAGTACGGGCATGACATATGGACTTAGGCTTTCTCGAACATACCCCTTTTCCATTAGCTCAGTAACTTGCCTTTGTAGTTCCTTGTTTTTTTTAGAGTTACTTCGATAAGCTAGCTGATTCAGGATAATGGCTCTGGGAATAAAGTCTATTTGATGCTCGATGCCCCTAATGGGTGGCAACCCACTCGGGATGTCCTCTGAGAACATATCCTCAAACTCCTGTAGCAAAGACATGATAGAAAAAGGAAGATTGTCATCTAAATCGTTAGTACTAAACATACTTTCCTTGAACATGAGCATAAGAAATGGTGCTTCAAAAGCAAAGACTTTTTTATTTCCCTTTCTTTTGCAAAAACACTCAACTTTCCCAACCCACTCTCTTCTTTTCTTTCATTCTTCTCTCGTGTTTTTACCTCATTCTCTTTGTGTTTTTATTTTTTCTTTTTAACTTATTCTTTCCTTTCTTGTTTTGAATTTATTGTTTTTCTCACTCTTATTTTTTTCCTCCATTCCTTTTGCTTTCAATTTTTCATAAGACTCTTAATTGGAGCTGATATTCAAAAACTTGTTTAGGAGTAAGTGGTTCCAAAGTAACATTCTTCCTTTGGTGTTTAAAGATATATCGATTGGTATAACCACCATGCAATACTCGACGATCAAATTGACATGGTTCCCCCAAAAATAAGTGACCAACATGCATTGGCACTACGTCGTAAAGAACTTTGTCACTATATTTGCCAATCGAGAAAGTGATGACAGCTTACTTAGTAACTTTGAGCTCACCACCGTCATTCAGCCATTGAAAGTAGTAAGGATGTAGAAGTTTGGTGGTTTCTAGGCTGAATTTTTCTACGAATAAGCTACTAGCAACGTTAGTACAACTACTACCACCTATAATGACACTACATACCTTTCCTTGGACATGGCAGCGCATGTGAAAGAGGTTTTTGCGTTGCTGTTCATTTTCTATAGTTTGGATGCTCAAGCTTTGCTTAATGACAAAGATTTCACCATCCACGGCATACTCCAAGTCATCCTTCTTATCAGTAGGTATTTCTGGCTCATTTCTTTTTTCAAGTTCAGATTCTATCTCACCATTGTCCCTTAGAATCATAAAGCTCTGTTTTGGACGTTTGTTAGCTAGAAATCTTACTATGATGGCTTCTCTGTCTTCCTTAACATCGGTACGTATCATTGCTATCTCTATCTCCTTGAAGTAATCTTTCACGCTTTGATTACCTTGGGTGAGATTTTGTAATTTTTGGTACAATTCTCGATGGTAGTGGGTTGGTACGAACCTTTTTCTCATATTAGCTTTCATTTTAGCCCATGTAGACACGAGTCATTCGCCATTTCTTCTCCTACTCAAGGTTAGCTGATCCTACCAAATAATAGCATAATCAAAGAATTCGATGGTAGCAAGTTTTACCTTTTTTCTTTCTGAGTAGTTATGGCATTCAAATATGAGTTCAATCTTCTTTTCCCACTTCAAGTAAGCCATTTTAATATTGCTAAGGTTACCATCTATTTGATCTTATTCCCTCGGCTCTCGATTTTTTTGACCTCGACACCTCAAGGTATGACTAGAGGCTTGATCACTCACCATTTCACTTTGATCATAGTAATCTTCTTGATTTGGCCTTAGAGGACCTCGCTCCCTCCTTTGATTTTGAGGAGAACGTCCTTTTTGGGCTCTTTCCTCCAATTGGTCCAATTGTTCTTGCATTGGCTCCAATCGGCGTTGCAACATTTTGTCCATCTCACAAATGGAAGCTTGGTATGCTAGACCAGGCACACCACCAACAACAACATTATTCCTTTTGGGATGCACACCACCACCATTAGCATTATCCCTTTCGAGACTTCGAGCAATGGTGTTTTCTCACAAACAAACCTCATTGATACTCTTAGAAAGAAATGTTCACTCCTCTCGTGTTTACACTTGTTGTTGGCTTTTAACCTTTCTAATGCTCTCTCGCACTTTTGCCTTTTACCACTCTTGCTTTATCTCTAAGTTCTTATGTGACTTCCTTAGACTTAAGCAACAAACCTTGTGGAATCGACTTCAAAAGTGATGTAATGTAGGTATTAAGGTTAGGTGATAGGGAAGGCTTAGAAGAAGAAAAAAATAAAGGTACTTTGAAATGTGGTTAAAATCGTTGTGGTAAATGAAAACTTGTACTTGGGAAAAGAAACACTTTCAAACTTTTTTTTTTGTTTTTTTGGTAGAAATTTCAAATATCTCTTATTTATTTTCAAACTAGATATGTTGTATTCTCTCTCTTTTGAATTTTTTTAGATTTTTTAAATGCTAATCCTAGGAGAGATAAAAATGTTAGATATTTACTTGATTTAGCTAGCTCTGATACCAAATTATGTGAGGTCGTCCTCGTTGGATGATTTTGAGTCGCTAGAGGTCCTGATCGAAATTAATAAGTATCAAATTTAATGTATTTTGTAAAGGTTGAAAACGTGAATTGTAGGCTTTGAAAAGCTGGTTTGATGGATAATAGAGGAAGAAGGAAAGATAAACTTAAATTTGGTTTAAAAACTTAATAATGAACCAATATTATAGAACAATATTAACCCAATCCTTATATTAGTACTTAAAACGGATGCAAAAGGAAACAAGAACCGTGGCCCTCTATCTAGAAAGATAGGAACCAATCAGCATAAAGGATAAACGCCACACTTCTAAAAAGTGATAAGTTCGAATGAAATAGATTGATACCACAAGGAATGCTTGATAAGTCAATTTGAGTCAAATGAGAACAAGGAGAGTGAACAATCACAATAAGATTAAAATTCATCAAAAGTTGTTACAAAATGTCTCAAGCCTCATATTTATAGGTTGTAAAAGGAACCAATCAAATAGCCATGAGGTAAATGAGTTTGATGTCCATTAATTCTTTCAAAGCATCCCTTGAGAGTTTCTAGATGTTGATGATGCCAAAAGCCTTGTTCACATTGTGAATTTTGAATTCCCAAATAGTCAATTACATTGGTCCTTGAGAGTTAACTGAATGTGCATGGAATTGAATGGTTTTAATAGTGTGAACATGGATTGATGCTGCCTTGATAACCGAATGGTCACTTGCGATATGTAGATCATTAGTGCAGATTGTGTCGCACGATGAGTCTCTACGTGTGAACTACAAGAAGTAAATGGTTCCATAGGTGTGAACTTGGTAGCCAATTGAATGGTCAAGTTTGAAAATACTTGATGCTTTGCTTCTCACGAAATGGCTCATAGGAGGTTGTGTTCAACTCTTTAAATGTTTTTTACACAACATGAATTGCTACATGTTTTGCATGGAGATGCATGTTTTGCATGGAACACATGGAGTGCATGCCGAAACTCGATAAATTAAACCCATGATAGCTTCTTTAAACTTTTTAGCTCGTGCGTAAGTAATTGGCCCTCTTTGAAGCTTGATTGGATCTTGCAAGGTCTCACAAGTTGCTTGTCTGACATCACCCTTCTGTTTCTGCTCAAGAGTATAATCTAATTCATTCATTATTCTCTCTATGGCCACCAACCAATACTCGGCCACATTCAAGGCAACCTCAGCGACACCCCTAAATAGCTCTACTCCATTGGATCAGATTCATTCAGTTATTGACCCTCGGCTCTCAGATCCAGAATGGATCCCGCGACCCTTTCCAATACTCTCAACATGGCTTGGGACAATGGGTCGTCCCCAACCATCTGAATCTGAGACCCTGTATCAGCAGTAGACGTACCCATAGTCTTGCTCGTATCTAGATTAGGCATATTACCCGTTGAGGATGCCTCAGCTCAAGCCCCTCTTCGGCACCCACCGTGCCCACGGGTACCTCACTCACGGTTTTTGCACGTACTCATTATGCTGATCTTATCTACAATTTTGAAATTTTATTAATTAGTTTAAAGTTTGTTATTAAATATCTTATGTCAAAAATCTTATCAGAATCTTTTTCAGTATTGCTATAATCTTTAACTAAAGTCAATAACCTCTAATGCTACAATGTTTTTGTCTAACTAAACAGTATAACTAAGGCAGAAGTACTTACAAGATTGACGCCGGAGACTCGGTATTTTATAAGCTCAATTTTTTTAGATTGAATCATAAATACATTTTGTTCAAAAACACTTTTCAGAAAAAAATTGAACCCAAAAATCCTATCCCAGGTTTTGAACCTAGGCTTTGATACCACTAAATGTAAATCCCAAACCCGACCTAAACGTTACGACCAAATCTGGAGAAGATACCATGATTCACTTTGAAAATTTAGAAATAATTTAGGCTTGTAGAAATAATGCAAGCTTTTGATAAAATCAGTTCTGATTTATTTTAAATACAAATACCTTCCTTACTTAATTCGTTAATTCTGTTGATTAAAGTTATATTTATAAAACACTTATGTTTGCAGCGAAACTCTTAATTAAATTCAGTTTGGAAAACGCTGTTTGAATTTTGAAAATCCAACATTTTGCTGATAGTGTAATTATAATTTTAAAATGATAAAATAGTTTAAATCAAAAAATAAAAGTCCAATAGAAAAACAGTCTAACAATACCAAAACAGAGTAAATGGAGTTTTTAGTAGCACAAATTAAATGTGTTTAAACGAGCTCTCATAGCACCGACCCGTCCTATGTCTAAGGATTACCTGAGAATCAAACAAATAGAGTATGAGCTTACAAGCTTAGTGTGTAAATTACTATAATTTAAACAGTAGATACAATTCCAAACATGGGTTCAGATTCCAATAAGACGGATTTCATAAACAGAAACAGAAATAGATGCATATCAGATACATATTAATTTCCTACCCCCTATTCGCTACACACTATCTCTAACCATCCCTGTACACATATTAGGGTATTAAATACCCAACTAGCCCTACACACCAATTGCTGTCTATATGACACTTTTAAAAGTATTTGTAGCATAGCTACTAAATCAACAGGCGATATACCACCAAATACAGATATACATGGTTGAGCCACCAAATTAGGCAGATAAATTAAACTACTAGCACTTCCTCCATAAACATATTTCCCACCCCAATGTATATGCAAAACTAGACAGATATCACATAAGTGTATGACATACATGTCTTTCACATCAGATTCAGATCAAACTTAGTATATAACAAATCATGCTATCACATATAACATACTACTCACACGTTTACTAGTCATATTAAATAGTAATAGAGTATCAGAAATCATGATTTATATGCAATTTATACCATACGGACCCTACGAAAGGGATATATTCAATTTTCATAATGACTACGACCCTAGGGAAAATTTTTAAAATTTGGGCCACATGCCCACATGACCCATACGGCCTACTTGGCCAGCCCTTATGGCCCACACGGTCTCACACACGCCCATGTGGCCTGCACGACCCAATTGGCCTAGATCGTATGGCTCACACGGTCTGGTACACTGCTTGACACACAGCCATGTGACATCGACAGTCCCAATTTTGGCTTTCAATTCTTCGCTAATTTCTCGAGTTTTCGTTACACACCTTGAAATTTTATGTCGCAAATCCAATCATGAAGTATTTAAAACCTAAAATCAACATTCAAAACATTGCAATTAGTAATGAAGTCCCAACTAAACTGTTAAAATGATGAAAACATCACACGATTCAAATATATATATGGTTTCAAATTTATGTGCTCTAACATAGAATTAGTTATGCTTTAGTAAGACTTTAATTTGACATGTTTAATTTGTTAATTCAACTCGGACAATGCCACTCAATTCAACTTGACTCAACTCGAATTTCATTTCACTTGACTCAATTCGAAAAAAATTGAAATAGAGTTAGGATGATAAAATAGGACTCATCAAGTATTTTAACTCGAACTTTTTTCACTTTATTCGATCAAATGCTCACCCCTATTTTTTGGGGTATATTTTTGCCTAAACTCTCTTACATTTCAGGCGAACTTTTAGGCCTTGATGGATAGCTCAACCTATGATCAGGTCTAATATCAACTATCAAAAACTAAGCATCACATTAGGTTAATCTTTAACCAATCTCACTTTATCCTAAATTCAAAAATCTTACTTTTATCTATTAAATTAATTTTCTTACTCGTGTGAAGCACATATTAATTTTATGTATTAATTAAAATATATTATAAAATTTTATAATTTTTTTAATAATACAATAACTAAATTTAAATATAATATTTCATTACTAAAAGTATTTAAATTAATAAATGATAATATTGGACTAAATATAACATAGTTATTAAATGTGATATAGAATAATGATATTTTATTTTATTAATAAAATATAAGGAAGAAAATTACATAAGAAAAGATAATCTTCTATAATTAAATTTTATTATATGAATCACCTATAACATATATTGAGGGGCATTGTAGATGTTTGGCGAATGTTTTGACGGCTAGTTTTTTTTTTTTTTTTTTTTGGCTTTTATGATTTGGGACTTCGAATTAAGATCTTAAAAAAGGATAATATCATATTTAGTCCCTGTATTTTATCATATCTTTTAATATGGTACATCTATTTTGAAAATGTCTATTTTGGTTCTTCAAATTTTATTTTGTTTATTAATGTGGTACGTTATTAGGACATGGGGCCTAATTCTAAGCTATCATGTGTCACTTTTTGTTAGAATTTTTTTATTTTGAAATAACAGAAGAGACCTCAAAATAAATAATCCAAAATTTATTTTAACAAAAAAGAATGTAACAAAAGAAATAGAGTACTCATGTATGCTTTCTAGCCATAGCAAATATCTCCTAATGCACTCAGTTCATTTGTTACCTAAACTCAAGTTACTTTCGAACCCTTGCTTACAGCTTTTTCAATATATTTATTTGTACTTCTTTTCTTTATTTATTATTATTTTCTTCTTTTTTTCTATTTTTTTCTTTTATAACATTAGGGGATTTAGCCTTTCACAATATTCTTTGACTTGATAATCACAATGGAGCATACATCGAATTGCCTAGTACTTAATCATGCCACAATTTAAATATAAATCACTCTTGAAGCTAAGGCTTTTGACTAAAAAGATGGATGGAGCAAACAATTACCTCCTTAGCTACTCAGTCTGTTGCAACAGTGGAGTGCCCTTTTTTTTTATTACACTCTTACTCGGGCTTACCTTTCTAGTCAATAGAATGATGGAGAAACAAAGTGGTGCTAACTTACTCGGTAATTCTAAGCATTGGAGTGCCTACTTTCCTTTATTTAAGTAATGTCAAGGCAAAATGAATGAGTTTGGCTTCAAAAACCCTAATTTTATCAGAAAACACTCATTGTAATAAAAAAAAAATGAGTATAGAACATCTCATTTTTAAGAATAAATTTTCACGCAATCTAACCTAAGCTAAACTCGCCTCATCCATTATCATATGTTCAAGATATACTGAAGAATATAAGATCATCATCGAACATCACGAGTAAAGATTGAACTTCGCGTAGATAAAACAATACTTAATAATCACATGGCATTGGCAAATAACTTAACTATACTAGGATGAACATGCATACTAGATATGTAATGCAACCTAAATGCACAATACACCCCCAAACCTAAAGGATGCATTGTCCTCAATGCATGAATAGATATATGCAAACTATCTGTATACAGGCAATGTCATGACAAAATATATGCAATACAATATGTATCAAAGAAAAAGAAAACTTTCCTTGCTTGGACTACATTGTAGATACTTCATTCTGTGCGATGGGTTGTGTACCACCCCTATCCCATCTCCATCGTCAGATTAGGGATACGGAGTATTACCATACAAATCAGAACAATTGACTTAAAAATAGATCAATAATGTCATTTAATGTTAATTTCTTTAATCTCATTACAAACCAATCAAACATACACATTTGGGCCTCAAATCAAGCTTTTAAGGCCCTAAAAATAGTTCGGGATTAATCCAAGAATAATTTTTAAACAATTCAAAAAATTTAGGAAAAAGTTGAAAATTTGGAAAAAGGGGTCACACAGCCGTATGGCATAGCCCAGATCGTATAGTGGTCGAACAATGAGACATACGACAGTGTCTCAGCCCATGTCTTAAACCGTGTAACTCACTGACTTGATACACATGGTCGTGTCGCAGACCGTGTGCCAGGTCGTGTGACTCACTAATTTGATACACACAGCTTGTCTTAAACCATGTGATAATTATACCTAAAATAAAAAGTGAATGACACATGGCTGTGTAATCAGACCGTATGTGTCACACAGTCATGTGATAGCCCGTGTGCTCCATAATTTAACCCTAAAACAAGCCATTTTAAATCCAAAACTTGCCCAACAATCTACTTCATTTGTGCATACATTCAATAGAACTAAACACATTTCAATTACATATAAACATACCAATTTATTCAATCTAATTATCCTAACCAATATACCATTCAAAGGCACCTCATTTGTACCAAAACAACTTCAATCAAAACAAGGGTATAATGCCACATCTCAAGCACAAAACATAGTTAATTTAGCTACATAATGACATCAATTGTCAAACCATTCTCTTTTCATAATAAACATACAAAAATGACCATTATCATATGGCTTTTAATATAGAAACAAACCAACCATACCATATTTTACAAAGTACTTAAATGTAACCAAAAGACATAAACTTGTCAAAACACCTTAAGTTCAAACAAACAAAATGTATACATACAAGACATATTCATACCAAGTTGATCATTAGCATATTAAAAAATTTCCACTATAAAAAGTCTTATACATGCCATTTATAATCTGATAGCATTAGAAAGAACATAGGTTTTCCCCTTTACTTATTGGTTAAATTGTTCCCATTTAGTTATCCTTAGCATACATTTTAGCATTTTCAGTTTAGTAAATTGCATTTTACTACTCAGTGAATCTACCATTATTTTATACTTAATTTTTCTATCTTATTGCATTAATGTCGTTGCATGAGTTAATCCTAGATTGCATCCAGAATTGTCGCCACACCTGATAGCTGTTCGAATAAGAAACAAAACTGCAGGAGCTATCCAGTCTGGTATAACCAACCTGTACGTACAAGGATAGAATAATTTTGAGGAAAGGACACCTATACTGTTAGAGAAGGACATAAAAGGTGGACGTGAGAAGAAAAAGAAGAGTATTCTCTCTCGATCATCATTTTCATCATCCTACCTTGAAGCTTGCAGCCATGGCAACTTAAGACTCTCACGGGTGAGCCAACGTGAAAACCGAATGTAGACTAACTCCTGACGAGGAGATCTAAGTTCGAGATAAGAGGGAATAGAAAGATTCAGTTGAGTTTTCTAGGAATAGAATTCTCCACTCGATTCTTTCTTATTTCTTTCTAAATGCTAGTGATTTCTCTCTGATTTCTGATTGTATAGAAGTGCTGATGAATTCTTGGTGAAATGTTATCTTATTTAATCTTGGGGTTTGGATGTTTTTTAACATGAAAGTGTTATAGGAGTCACTAACACTGGAAAGTGCAGTGACAATTTGAGCCAACAAGCATTTCAATGGAAGTTGAGTGAGGACTAGAGGAATTTAGTTCACTTGTTCTTATTAGTGTCGTATTGGCATCATCGAAAGGTAAGGTTAATATGCATGTTTAAGTCTCAGATTAAATAGATAAGTAACGCTGGGTAAGATTTACATTGAATTTTATTGCTTCGACAATCACCTATCTTTTTATACCTTGTGAGCACTTAGTATTCTGTTGAAGATTCATGTTGGGGATCCCAATTTATCATTATTATATTATATTTTATTGTTTTCAAGTTATTGCATCGACAACTATTCTCACAATTTATCTTATTTCCATCTAGTTGTTGCACCGACATTAATAGACAAAGACTACCATCCTTGTGGGATCGATATTTGGGAGACTCACATCTGTCTAATATACTTGCATCGACAGTGTAGGCTTGTACATTATTGCTATGACATTAAACAGGCAATCAAGTTTTTAGCACCATTGTCTGGGATGGCCTTTTTTTGATGCTTATTTTTATTTCTGTGTGTTTTTGCACTTTATTTTCCTTATATAATATTTAGTTTTCACTAACTGGTTTTTCTTTGTAGCTATTTATTTAACATCAATTTAGGTGTTTTATGACCCGAACAAAATTTGGATTTCCTTGCCGATTTTGATTTAGAAATTGAAAAGGACTGTTCGAAATAGACTTTGAGAATAAAGAAATATGGCTCTACCAGGGAACAATGCAGTCATACCTCTGATGCAACAACAAAATGTTAATAACCCATTGTTGCCTCAAGATGCTCGCATACAAAATAGGACTATACGAGATTTTGTAGTACCTATTTTGTACGATTTACAACCAGGAGTTGTTAGGCCAACAATCAAATCTTGGAATTTTAAACTCAAACTAGTAATGTTTCAAATGCTTAATTCTAATGAAAAATATGCTGGAATGCCACACGAAGATTCGAGAGAACATATTAAATCCTTTTTATTGATCTGTGCTTCTTTTAATCAACAAGGCGTTCCTGATGATGCCTTGAAGATGAAATTATATCCTTATTCCTTATAGGGAAGAGCCCGTACTTGGTTTTTTGGATTACATGCTGAATTAATTAATTCTTGGGATGCATTAGAAACACGATTTCTTTTATGATTTAACTCGCCGACAATGCTTGTCTTTAAAATGATATTACTGCCTATCATTAGTTGGATGATGAAAACCTTTACACTACATAGGAACGTTATGAATCTTTACTTCGACATTGTCCCATGCATGGCATTCAACCAGAAACGTAAATTGAGATTTTTTATAATGGGATAAATTCATATACAAGGAATCTTGTCGATGCATCAGCCAATGGTATAATGATGCTGTGAGAATTCTTGAGAGAATTGCTTAGAATGATTATCAATACCCTATCTCCAAAGCTGCATAAGAAAAAACTACTCTAAGAGTTATTGAATTGGATGCAATAACCTGACTAAGTGCTCAAGTTTCTTCTCTCACAAACATGATTAAAAATATGCAAGGGACTAGTGGTGTTGCACTTATACAAATCTCTCAGCAAGTTGATGTTCCTACCTTTTGTTGTGAGATTTGTAGTGAAAACTATAGCTATAAAGATTTTTCGCAACATGCAAAGAATGCCTGTTATATTATTAACATCCGAAACTGTTCTTATGGAAATTCTTACAACAACTCTGCACACAACCAACAGTTTTGGTGAACTCAGAATGTTGGACAGAATGCTGCCACATTCAGATCTGGGAATACATCTACTCAGGAAAATTATAATCCCAGGCAAAGGAACTATAATCAACAACAGTAGAACTAAAATCAAAACACTTAGATGCATCCACAATAAGGCCAGAGACATTCGTACCAAAATTGATGTAGGCACAACACTCTTCGCTACCAAATCAACATGTTCAAAGACATCGACAGCAACCATACACTCAAGCTTCTACTTTTGACCCATTAGCAACTCTTGAGGCATTAATGCGGGAGCATATTACTCACACGAAAGCTATAGTACAAGGGAATTCATCTTCCATTCGAGCATTGGAAGCACAATTAGGACAACTCACTTCAAATCTAAATACTCGACCACCAGGTTCATTACCTAGTGACACGAAAAATCCTAGCACAATTAGGACAACATTGTAAGGCTATCACTCTTAGGAGTAGTAAACAAATTAGAGAACTGTTTATCAACTCTACTGTAGCACCTCAAGATACAGATGGAGTGATCACTAGTGAGAAGGTTGAATCAGAAGAATTTGTCGATGCATCAGAAAAGAAGTTCCAAAAATTGTCACTCATATACCTAATGTCAGACCTTTAAAATTGTCGATGCAATCAAAGGTATCGGCGCAAGCAGATACATCTCTAACTTTACCCTTTCCACAAAGATTCAGGAAGAATGAGCGTAACAAGCAGTATCAACAGTTCCTGGACACACTGAAGCAACTGCAGATCAATATTTCTTTAGTGGACGCTCTAGTACAAATTTTGAGTTATGGGAAATTTATGAAAGACCTCTTGTCTAAGAAGAAGAAGCTCACCAATATTGATACTATTGCACTCACAGAAGGCTATAGTGCTGTTTTAACGAATAAGTTGCCCCCTAAAATGAAAGATCCTGGGATCTTTACCATTCCATGTTCAATTGGAAATCATTATTTGGGTAAGGCTTTATGCGACTTGAGAGCCAACATTAACCTAATGCCACTATCCACTTTCAGAATGTTGGGGATTGGTCACATGAAATCTACTGCAGTGACATTCCAACTAGCCGGTCGATCCTTGGCTTAACCTGAAGGGCAAATAAAAGACATCTTAGTTTGTGTGGATAAATTTGTTTTTTTGGCTGATTTTATCATACTTGACTGCGAGGCAGACAAGGAGGTTCCAATAATCTTAGGACGACCATTTTTAGCCACCTGTCGAACTGTGATTAATGTTTATAAAAGTGAACTAACCATGCAACTTAATGATGAGCAAGTCACCTTTAGTGTTTTTGAATCTATTCAATGCAAAGATAAAGAAGAATGTCATACTGTTGATGTGCTAGATGATCTAATCGAGGAAGAATTCAAGAAGGCAAGCAATCGATTGAACAGTAGAGAAGATTAAACAAGAAGATGAAGGAAGTTGTCAAGAAGGAAATCATAAAATGGCTTGATGCTGGAATTATTTACTCAATTTCTAATATTAAAGTCTAGTGTAATGCGTACCTAAAAAGAGTGGCATACTGTGGTTCGCAACGATAAGGATGAATTAATTCCTACACGTATTCTCATGGGATGGTGAATTTGTATGGATTATCACAAATTGAATGCGACCACAAAGAAGGATCACTTCCTGCTTCCTTTCATTAACCAAATGCTAGATTGGCTTGTTGGAAAGGCCTATTATTACTTTTTAGATGGCTATTCTGGGTACAATCAAAATGCTATTGCACTTGAGGATCAGGAGTAAACAACTTTCAGCTACCCCTTTGGTATTTTTGCTTTTTGCCGTATGTCTTTCAGTCTCTCCAATGCACCAGCCACATTTCAAAAGTGCATGATGGAAATATTCTAAGATATGATCAAAGACTCTTTAAAGCTATTTATGGATGATTTCTCAGTCAATGGGAATGATTTTGATCATTTTACTGACAATTTGGATAAAGTACCAAAGCAATGTGAGGACACACATCTTGTTCTGAATTGGGAAAAATGTCATTTCATGGCAACTAAAGGTATTGTGTTAAGACACCGCATCTCTACTCAAGGCATTTAGGTAGACAAAACTAAGGTGGAAATCATTGAGAAATTACCTCCACCAACAAACGTGAGGGGTATTCGCAGTTTTCTTGGAGATGTGGGGTTTTACTGATGGTTTATTAGAGATTTTTCAAAAATTGCAAAGCCCTTGTGCTTATTGCTGGAATAGAATAAAAAATTCTTCTTTGGTGATGCATGTCTGGATGCCTTTATTCAGTTAAAAAAGAAGTTAGTAAATGCACCCATTGTCGTTGCACTCGATTGGTCTCAACTTTTTGAAGTTATGTACGATGCAAGCGACTTTGCCGTGGATGCAGTTCTAGGACAACGAAAGGGAAAAATATTTTGCACTATCTATTATGCTAGCAAAACTCTTATAGAGGCTCAACTCAATTATACCACCACTGAGAAAGAATTGCTAGCTGTATTCTTTGCTTTCGACAAGTTTCATTCCTATCTTGTAGACGTAAAGGTTACAGTATTCACTGATTACTCGACCCTGAGATATCTCTTTATGTAAAAGGATGCCAAACCAAGACTGATACGCTGGATATTACTATTGCAAGAATTTGACATTGAGATAAAAGACTATAAGGGTTCAAAGAATCAAGTTACAGGCCATTTGTCTTGATTGGAATTTGGTAGCGAAGACGGAAACATACTTCAAATTGTTGACGCATTCCCAGATGAGAAGTTATTTGCTATAGATAAAACCCCTTGGTATGGGAATTTTATTAATTATCTAGTGTGTAGAAAACTCCCATTGGGTGTCACAGGCTATAAAAATGAAATATTTTTTTGTGATGTAGTGAAGTATCATTGAAACGAGCCATATTTATTCAAGGTATGCAATGATAACGTTATTCGACGTTGTGTTTTGGAATAGGAGATGCTTTGAATCCTGAAGGATTGTTATGATGCTCGTTATGGAGGTCAATTCAGTGGTATGAGAACTACAGCTAAAGTTCTCCAATCAAGATTCTACTAGCCGACATTATTCAAAGATGCCCACAATTTTGTGAATCAATGTAATAGGTTTCAGCGCACCGGTTCTATATCTCAACATAATGAAATGTTGCAGTAGCCAATTATAGAGGTTGAATTATTCAATGTTTGGGGTATGGATTTTATGGGATCGTTTCTGAGTTCATTTGGAAATCTTTATATATTAGTAGCTGTTGACTACGTCTCGAAATGGGTTGAAGTTGTTGCAGTCCCAAAGGATGATGCAAAGATAGTGCTAAATTTTTTTCACAAACATATACTGACCCGCTTTGGTACACCAAAGGCATTGATTAGTGATCAGGGTACACACTTTCATTGCAGCCAAGTGGTGACCACATTGAAAAGATATGGAGTTAATCATAGAATGGCTACTACTTACCGTTCGCAAACCAATGGACAAGCCAAAGTTTCAAATCGACAAATTAAGAACATTCTTGAGAAGGTTGTAAACCCTTCGAGGAAAGATTGGTCTTTCCAATTGGATGATGCTTTATGGGCATCGCGGACAACATACAAAACTCCATTAGGGATGTCATCATATCAACTAGTTTTTGGGAAAACATGTCACTTGCCAGTCGAACTGGAACACAAAGCAATGTGGGCAATTAAACAAGTGAACATGGACTATGAAGCGTTTGGAAAGAAAAGATTGTTGGATATCACTGAAGTAGAGGAGTTTAGGAGAAATGCTTATGAAAATTTAGCAATTTACAAGGAAAAGACCAAACGATAGCATGACAAGATTATTTTACAGCGACAATTTATCACGGGTCAACAAGTTTTATTATTCAATTCTTGACTCAAATGACACCTAGGTAAATTGCGTTCACGTTGGTCTGGAGCTTTCGAAGTGGTCGATGTATTTCCTCATTGTGTAGTCATAATTCGAGATTTACGCGATGGACACCAGATCAAAGTGAATGGAGAGAGGCTGAAACATTATTTTGGCAATAATGATCAAAAGCAGGCAGAGACCATTAAATTGGTCGAAAAGTTTTAATTTTTAATTACTACATAATTTTAGTTTGTTTTTTTATGTTTGTTAAAGTTTGTTTGTTTTATTTATGTTTTGTTAAAGTTTGTTTTCCTTTCTTTTTGCAGAATAATTAGGTACCATTGTCGACGTATTGAAATCTTACAGTCAGTGCATTCCATAAGTTTGTACTACCATTTATAGCTTATCAGAATTCAGAGAAATTCAGATTCCACCATTGAATCAAAACTCACTCACCCATTTGATCCTTTTGAGCGGGCACAATTTATATTGGACACAACTCTTCATGCTAGCCTTATATCTCTCCACAAAACAACACGTCTCTCCATTTTCCTCTTTCACCCACTATAAATCCCCTCCCACTATACCGACTGTAACGCATTCAAGTAACCATTTTTATTTCTTTTCTCTTCTCAAAATCATATCTTTTTACCTTTAAATTGTTCTCCCTCAACAAAAGATGGCCAAAACAAGAGCCTAGGTCAAGAAAGCCACCAAATCTACTGAAGAACATACGTCCTCAACAAGACTTAGGTAAGCAAGTATCTAAAACCATCTTGAACTTAAAATGGAAAACCTTCTACACCCATCATGGCAGCTACTCTCCCTCACTGGTACATGAGTTTTGTGCTAATCTCTACGATCATGAGTTAGAGTTCATTTTCATTTGAGAAGGTTTAATACCATGGGACATTGCAACAATCAATGAGCTGTACAACACCAAGGTTGATGTTGGCAAACACTCTGAGTTCATGGATGACATCACGGATGAAAAATGAGACATGTTGGTAAGAGACTTGTGTGTCGATGGATTAGTGTGGACGGGTTCCCATTAAAAGAATTACACGATACACAGTCATCATCACTTCCTGACATTGCAAGGCAAAATTTGGTTTCATTTTGTGAACTGCAGGCTAAAGCCCTCCACTCACTGCACCACAGTCACTTAGACAGAATGTTTCTAATACATTCTATTGTCAAGGGCAGAAAAATTAATGTAGGCACAATACTACGAGGCATTACCGGACTTAAAATAACCAATCATACAAAATCGGGCCATAAAATTTCATTCAATTTAAACCGTTCATACACATGCATATTGTCCCTTATATGGGCCTATGAGGCCCAAAACATGCATTGGAAGAGGTTCGGAACTAAACCGAAAACTTTGGAAAACTCAAAAAAGTTTTCACCAAAATAGGGGTCACACGCCCGTGTGGGTAGGCCGTGTGGTCACATACGCCTATTTCCTTAGCCCGTGTAACTCTCTGTTTATGAAATCATCAAAAAATAGGGTCACACGGCCAAGTCACACGCCTGTGTGCTTAGGGTGTGTGGAGAACTAAATTCCAAAAATTAGGTGCAGACTTCAAACGGCCAGGGCACACGCCCATGTCCTGAGGCCGTGTCCCTCACACGGCTGAGACACATAGCTGTGTCTCTACCCGTGTGTTTACTACTGAGCATTCTGTTTTACCTAATTAAGGTGCAGAGGACACACAACTGGATCACACGCCCATGGGGCAGACCGTGTGTGTCACACACGGCTTAGACACATGCCTGTGTGTCTACTCGTATGGACAACTTTGGGGCTATTTTCCAAGCCAATTGCCATCCTTATTTACACTAACACATACATGACTTCAAATGCACTTAGCATGGCATAAGTGACCACTTAAACATACACAAACAAGAAATGATCATGATTATTTCATCTTTACTAATACATGTATAAAACTTCACACTTTGTCAAGCCATATATATAAATTTGCATGCACTAAGAGTTGTAGATTACTTTAATTCAACACACTCATGCCTTAGTTGTCAACATGCCATTTATTCACAATTCCATCATCAAACATCCATAGCCACAACACATCTTATCACATACTGATAAACCATAATATATACATATTTTTATCCCATGCTTGACATATTTTTGGATGATTTATCACAAGTTTCATTGAATTCGATGCTCCTAATCCTTTAAATTCATGTTTTATACTTAGGTGAGCATAGGAAGGCGAAAAGAATAAGAAACGGGACAAAAATGGATAAGATGGGCCTAATTAGTGTTCCACATGGCTTAGGCACTTCCACACGGGCAAGCCACACGCCCGTGTGTCATCGCCGTGTCGACTAAAAACCAACTCAGATTGTACATGGCCTGAGTACTTGCACGCGGGCGTGGCACACGGCCGTGTCCCTGTTAAACCTAAGTTTAATTTTATTCAGAAAAGGCTAATTTTGGGCTATTTTGGGCATTCCAAAGTCTATTTAAACATCCTAGAAGAGGATTAAGGGGGAGGCACGCAGAGTAGAAGGCAGAAAATACCTAAGGACAGCTATCGAAATCAACTTGAAGGCAGGATCTACATCAAGACTGAAGATTTCCATTCAATTCCCGATGAGCTCTTTGGGTTTCTTTATGTTTTTTTGTTTTCTAAATCTTGAGATGTTTTCCATTATTATGAACTAAACTCCCTAAATACCTAAGGGAGATGAAACCTAAGACGGATCTTATTACTATTTGAAATTTTATGATAAATACTTGTTCTTATTCTTAATTATGAGTTTAATCCTTGCTTTAATATTCCAGGATATTAATTTAGGTTTTTGATGTGCTTATTCAGTGGAGGAAAAGTCCCTGTTTAAGAGTAGATCATTCATAATTATGTGGAGTTGCATGCAATCCTAGAGATAGGATGACATAAATCTGCCGGATTAGAGTCAAATCTAATAAGGGAATCCATAGATCAAGTTAATGTGACAATAGGGGTTTTAATTAGAAAGAGATTTTAATTAATCAACCTAGAGTCAGTTGTTTTTAGTCTCGAACGAGATATTAACATAAATTAGGGATTTCTACAGATTAAGTCAAGTGAACAAATTGTCTAATTCAGAAGTAATAAGTGAAGTCTAGGTGAATTCTTCCTTGGGTATTGTCTTCTTCATCGGTTTTCCAAAAGTATTTTCCAGCTTTAATCTCTGTCGTAAATTTAGTTAATTAAATAATTAGTTTTTAGTTTAAAACCTCCCTTAATTCTTAGGCTAGATAATAAAAAGACAATAATTACTAGTACTTTTAGTCCTTATGGATACGATATTTTCGATCTCACCATAACTATACTACTGTTCGATAGGTGCACTTGCCTTAGTCGGATTTTTAGTTAGTTTAGCGACCATCAAGTTTTTGGAGCCGTTTCCGGGGACTAAGATAATAGGAGCATTTGATTTTTATTACTTTAGCCATTGTTACTTTTATTGCAATTTAATTTTTATTTTTAGTTTAATTTTTCTTTTCTAATTTTCCTTTTATTTGCTCCTGGCAGGTTTTTTTATAGTTTATGACTAGGAGGAACTCGTCAGGACCTTTGCTTTTTGACAGTGAGATCGAGAGAACAACTCGTAGAAATCAAAGAGAAATACGGCGAAGCCTACAATACATAGAGGAAGAGCGAGAGGATGATATCCATACTACAACCGAGAAGATGGCTGGTAATTAGAATAATCCGCTACCTCCTGCGATTGCTACAGATCTAGTAAATCAGAATCTTACTCTTCGTACTATGTATGATTATACTAAACCTAATTTAACAAGAACTGAATCGAGTATAGTTAGACCTGCTGTTGCTGCAAATAATTTTGAACTGAAACCTAACACGATTCAAATGATACAACAGTTTGTTCAGTTTGATGGTTTGCAGGACGAGGATCCAAACACTCATATAGCGAATTTTTTGGAATTTTGCGACACCTTTAAGATCAATGGTGTTTCTGATGATGTCATTTGCCTTTAGTTATTTCCCTTTTCATTAAGGAATAAGGCTAAATAGTGGTTGAACTCGTTACCACGAGGGTCAATCACTACTTGGGAACAAATGACTGAAAATTTTTTGCTTAAATATTTTCCGCTGGCTAAAACAGCTAAATTAGGGAATGAGATCTCTTCTTTTGTGCAGATGGATCCGGAAACTCTGTATGATGCAAGGGAGAGATACAAGGACTTATTGAGAAGGTGCCCTAACCATGGGTTACGATTATGGCTACAGGTTCAGACTTTTTACAACGGTGTGAACCTCTCAACAAGGCAACTTATCGACGCAACCGCCAGTGGAACTTTAAACAACAAAACACCTGAAGAGGCTTACAAATTTATCGAAAAGATGTCACTGAATAACTATCAGTGGCAAGTCATGAGAACGAAGTCGAAGAAAGCTGGTGTTTTCAACCTCGACGTGGTCACTATGCTATCTAATTAGGTAGAACTTTTAAATAAAAGGATTGATGGTTTGTATGGTTCTACTCAAGTACATCTAGTGATGAGGTGTGATTCAAATGGAGGAGGAGTACACAACATAGATTATCCATCCTTCAACCCTAGGACTGAGGAGGAACAAGTCCAATATATAGGTAATAATTCTAGACCTCAAAATAACCCATATAGTAACACTTATAGCGCAGCTTGGAAGAACCATCCCAATTTTTTGTGGGTAGGTTTTCAACAACTGCCTTACCAATAAGAGAAGAAACTAAACCTTGAAGAGATGCTTACAAAATTCATCTCGGTTTTAGAATCTCATTTCCAAAACACCGAAATAACACTTAAAAATTAGCAACCCTCGATTCAAGGGCTCGAAAATGAAATAGGCTAGTTGGCAAAGATGATTTCCGAACGACCCTAAGGTAGCTTGCTGAGTAACACTGAAACTAACCCAAAGGAGCAGCTTAATACGATTACTATTCGAAATGAAGAAGGATTAACTAAATCCAAAGTTGAACCGAGGCAAGGACTCGTGGTAAGTAAAGGTAAGCATAAAGTGAGCCACAGTGAGAAAAAATAGGTAAGTAGAAGTATAAACCTCGTGTGCCGTACCCCAGTGCGACAAGAAAAGACCATACGGATGAACAATTTGTTAAATCCCTTAAATTATTAAAAAGATTACGTATTAACTTACCGTTTATTGAAGCTTTTTCGCAGATGCCAAACGCAGTGAAATTGTTAAAGGAGCTCTTAACAAATAAGCGGAAGTTGGATGATACATCACATGTGGAACTAAACGCAGTCTGCTCAGCCATTCTACAGAATAGGCTACCGAACAA
Organism: Gossypium anomalum; assembly: GCA_025698475.1. NCBI lineage: Eukaryota > Viridiplantae > Streptophyta > Magnoliopsida > Malvales > Malvaceae > Gossypium > Gossypium anomalum. The sequence continues at coordinate 25,889,024 of CM046958.1, read as the reverse complement.
GTTGAAGGATCCAAGGAGTTTTATGATTCCTTGCTTAATTGGTAGTTTAACTGTTTAGAATGCATTGGCTGATTTAGGGGCGAGCATTAATGTCATGCCTTATAAAATGTTTAAACAACTAGGTCTTGGGAAACCCAAACAAACTAGGATGAGCATTCAATTAACAGATAAAACCATTAGATTTCCTAGGGGTATCGTTGAAGATGTGCTCGTAAAAATTGATAAATTCATATTTCCAATTGATTTTGTTATTCTAGACATGGAAGAGGATAGTGGCATGCCTTTAATTTTAGAAAGGCCCTTTTTAGCAACTTCTAGAACTATCATTGACGTTGGCACAAGCGAATTGATACTTCGTGTAGGAGATGACACGATTAAACTTCAAGCTCATGATTCTACTAAAAAACCTAGTAATTGAGATGATTGTTTAAGTTATGATAATTTGAGTAATGTTACAACTCAAACTTCTTTGCAGGAGTCCCCTAGGAAGAACGTGATGGAGCTTCATTCTAATCCATGCCACAAAAACAGAGCGACTCACGAAGAACTAAGGCTTCAGATCGATGAACTAGACGAATGGTGAATACATGTCAAGGAGAAACCAAAAGCAGACAAATGAATCCAAGCGACACCATGATGAGCATAAGGATGAACCAAAGCAATTTAAGGTCAGGGATAAAGTGTTGTTAGAAGAAAAGGACCTTCGACTTGATACTTCAGAGCACAATAAAAACGGAGCGACTCCCTTCACAGTAATGAACATCTTTCCACATGGTACATTCGAGGTAACACATACTGAATTTGAAATTTTTAACGTAAATAATACTCGACTCAAACCTTATTTTAATAAAATTGATAGCAGAGGTGAGGAGTTTCAACTCCTCAATCTACCATGACCACGCAAATATGAGGTAAGTCGAGCTTAGACTTTAAATAAGCATTTCTCGGGAAGCAACCCGAGCACTAACACCACTAACTAGTTTATTTTAGCTATTTTTAGTGTTTTTATTCAGGCACAGTGGCCCACAAGGCCTGGACACACGGGCATGTCCTTGGCCGTTTAGAAACAAGGCTAAAAAATCCCCAAGTATCAAGCTACACGAACATGAATTCGATCTACATGGCCGTGTGAAGCACACAGTTTGGACACACAGGCGTGTCCTTGGCCGTGTGAAAACTGGAGCTAAACTTTCAAATTTTAAATACGTCAGGGAGCTCCACAGGCAAGGCACACGACCGTTTGTTGGGACACACGAGCTTGTGGGAGGTAACATGGGCGTGGGAGAAGCGAAGTAGATCGCACATGGCCATGCGACATGGCCGTGTGAGCCACACAGTCTGGACACACGGTTGTGTCCTAGGCCGTGTGAAAACTGGGCTTGAATTTTTAATCGTACATGGGCTACGCAGAGACCACACGGGCATGTGACATGGTCGTGTGGCCTAACATGGGCCTCACATGACCGTTTTATCCTTTTTAACCCCTCAAACCCTAAACTAATTGACTTTTGTCTTCTTCCCCTAACCCCTAAAGCCTTAGCGGCCGCCGCACCTTTTATCTCTCTATTACCGACTGCCATCGCCCCTTTTTCTTTTCCCTTTCCCTTAACCCATCACCTCCCCTCCCAACTTCGTGCCACACCAGCCACCAAACAGTACCCCGACCCCCCTTCTCCCTTCATCCGCAGCAACCAAGAACTGCCCCACCGTCGGCCTCCTTCACGACGCACGGCCAAAACCCAAACCCCCTACGCCCGTGCCCCTCTTTCCCCCCTCGCACACCCCTCCGATTCACCGCCGTCCACTAAACCACCACCTACTGTTGGTCCCTTCTTGTCCATTACATTTTCTTTTATTTTATTTCATTATTATTCATTTCATTATTTTTTTATTTCTTTGATTATTTGTTATTTATTTATTTATTATTTATTCTCTTTATTTTATTATCAGTTTTCTCTTTCTGCTATTCCTAGTTTTTGCTATTTCATCTTCCATTTTAGTCATTCTACTCGTATTTGATACTTTTCTCCTCTATTTGTTAAAATCAGGTTGGATGGACATTTTTCTCATGATTACTTTTGGCTCTATTATACATTCTTATTTCTATTTAAGTCTTGCTACTATTTTTATGTTATTTTTATTGCCAGTTTGTTTCTTCATTTTTATTTAGGATCATTATTAGTTTTAGTTACTCTTGCTAGGGTTCTATTTGGTAGCTGACTTTTTGATTATTATTTTTCTTATTATTTTGTCTAAAGTATTGAGCTAAACTGGGTTGTTTATTATGACCTTGCCAATTATGTCGATTCGTTAAATTGATTTATTTTCTTTTACTTCTTCAGGGACACAATGACGAACACACAAGGTAAGGAGATCGCTGTCCCCGTATCAAAGAAACAGAAGGGCCCTGGCTTGATCTCCTCCTCGAGCATACCAGCTGAGATTCGCCATTCCTATCTCTAATTTCAGACAAGCCCCCATGAGGACTTGTACCAGTTACATCGAGCTCAACCACTTGAGTTGGGCCGATGCATCGATTAGGCCACTTTGGAGCAGGTCTAACTCGCCGATGATGTGCGTGCTATTATCGCTACCGCCCCATGAGATTGATTCTTCGATATCGTCGAGCGCACTTACACAGAGCTCACCTTGGAGTTTAGTGCTACCTTTTTAGCCCAGCAGGTCATGGCGGTCCATGATGAGCCCAACACTATTTCTTTCCGCCTTGGTGGCTTGATGCGACACATGAGCGTCCCAGAATTTGGCGCTGCTATGGGCCTTTATACAGAGGAGTTCATGTCTGCCGAGAACTGCCTCCAGGTTATCGATACATTCATCATTCCCCTTCCTCCTGTTGGACAGATCTCATAGGTGGCCAGACTACATATGATGCGAGTCGCACAAAGGCGACTTCTCTCCCTCCAGTCTTACGGTACATCCATGCCCTCTTAGCTCACACTTTGACCGGTCAGAAAGAGAGCACCGATGTCGTCAGCACTCACGAAACATACTTCCTTTGGAGCATGGCCTACGGCCATATTATCAATTTGGCATACTTCGTCGCACTATCATTTTGCCATCAGATTGAACAACATAAGAGGGGCCCCCTTTGCGTAGGTCCTTACGTAACTCGCTTAGCTCGACACTTTGGTTTACTCAACACACCGGAGCAGTCCTCGATGCTTACCTTAGCTGGCCAGATGTCCCTTCATGGCATCTCGAGCATGACTCATATGAGGATGATTGAGCAATGTCGAGGAGTGGATCCTCCTCAGTACTGATTATTACATTCTGAAACTCAGGATGATGATGAGGACTTCGCTGATGATTTTCCTCCCTATCACAAGGATCCACGACAGCCTCGACCATTGAGTCACCGCCACGCTCCTTCTGCTACCAGCTTTCGAGGAGTTTACTAATTTCCGTTAGTATTGTGCTCAGAGGTTCGACAGTCTTGATGTGAGGTTCGACAGTATCGATGAGACTTTGCAGCAGATTTGCGAGCACCTCCATATCATTCCTCCAGCGCCACCGGCTCACGACATCGATGATGAGGACCTTTGAGTCCATTTATTTTATTATTATTATTATTATTATTAATTTTATCTTTCTTTCATATATTTTTGATGACTTATGTTTTTATGTTTTGAACTATGTTTATCTTAATGGTTATTATCGAGTAAGCCCTTAATTCTCTTCCACAGTTGTGTTTATTTTCTTATTAGTAACTCAAAATCATGCCTTTCATTGGTCATATCTACAATTCAAGCCTTCACTATTCCAAGGATTTCATCCAAAAATTCAGGGCAGTTTCGCTTCTCTCCCTCTCTTTTGATATTATGCTTATATTGTTATTATATATCTTTGTACATTGAGGATAATGTACATCATAAGTGTGGGGAGGTTATTTATGTGATTATCAAAAAATCCCTAAATTTTTATCTTGTTCTCAAAAAATTTTCTCATATTCCTATTAGAATGAATTTTGATTGATTTATGATTTTTATTGATATGTTTTGAATTAAATTATAGGTAATTGTGCATTGATTGTTTAAACTTTAAAACATTAGAAGATCAAGCATGATAAGTTGACTTTTGGGAATTAAAATTGCTAAGCTGTTTCCTTAAATTGAGGTATGATCTTGAAGTTTTGAATTTATAGGATTAACATCAAATACCCATAATTTTTGTGATATTTTGAGCCTTTTAAGAGCATATATCTTTCTTGCTCACTTATTTTATTGGTTATGAGTGTGTCAACATTGATTTGTTATTCTAGAACTTGCTTCGATTATTCATGTCAAGACCACACCTTTGATTTGATATACTGAGATGATAAAAGCACTTAGGTTTTAACCACTTACCCCATAAAAAGCCTACCCACACAATTGACCCCTAGTGAACCCCTTTGAGCCTTAACCGTTGTTTCTTGATTTTTTCCTTAATGTTAAACCACAACTTAACTTGTTTTTTTTGCTAAGAATTTTTCCCTTTTTATTGACCCCCTTTTTATCGAGATTTGATTTGATTAGTTACCTAAATATGTTCGTTCATTTTAATTGCTGAATTAATTTTTATTATGCACTTTCCGTTATTAAACTTGTCCTTATTAAAAAAAAAGAAACTGTATAGTTATATTCATATTATTACATATTGTATTAAAGAGCTTGGATAAGTTAAAGTTATTATATTTAGAAAAAGCTCGCTTCATTAGTTTGGATAATTTCAATTCGGGCACTTATTTGTAATTCAGTAATCAGCGTTTTTTTTAAGTTTGGTAATTTATTAAATTAATCTCAATTCTAACCCTCTTTTTCAGCTTTTATCCACACCTTTAACTCAAGCCCTATTACAACCCTATTAAAGACCTTTTGATTTATGCATCATCTCATCTATAGTGGTGGAGATTTGATTTTCATGCAAGCCTATGGTAATAACTTTTTAGGTTTGACTATTGAGTGCTTAATTATTGAACCTTAAACACTTTGAGTGATTTGAGTAATTCTTTAGTGAGGACGTCAGCCCTTGTCGATTTGAAATTAAAGATAATTACTTAGATAAAGGGGAATACCTATGATTTTATGATTAAAATGCTCAACTTGGATTGTTTGAAACTTTAATGTTCTTTTAGTTAAGCTCTTAATGTATGATTACTTAGGGATTCCTTCAAAACATTATTAATGAGAACTATAAGTAGAGAAGGATTTATTTTAATTGTGAGTTGAAGATTTTGCTAGAGGACAAGCAAATGCTTAAGTGTGGGGATATTTGATAAACCATAATATATACATATTTTTATCCCATGCTTGACATATTTTTGGATGATTTATCACAAGTTTCATTGAATTTGATACTCCTAATCTTTTAAATTCATGTTTTTTACTCAGGTGAGCATAGAAAGGCGAAAAGAGCAAGAAACGAGCCAAAAACGGATAAGATGGGCCTAATTCAATGTTCCACACAGCCTAAGCACTTCCACATGGGCAGGCCACACGCCCGTGTGAGGCACACAGGCAGGCCACACGCCCGTGTGTCATGGCTGTGTTGACTAAAAACCAACTCAGAATTGCACACGGCCTGAGTACTTGCACATGAGCGTGGCACACGGCCGTGTCCCTGTTAAACCTAAGTCTAATTCTATTCGAAAAAGGCTAATTTCGGGCATTCCGAAGTCTATTTAAACACCATAGAAGAGGATTAAGGGGGAGGGACGCAGAGTAGAAGGCAGAAAATACCTAAGGATAGCTATCAGAATCAACTCGATGGCAGGATCTACATCAAGACTAAAGATTTCCATTCAATTCCCGATGAGTTCTTTGGGTTTCTTTATGTTTTGTTGTTTTCTAAATCATGAGATGTTTTCCATTATTATGAACTAAACTCTCTAAATACCTACGGGAGATAAAACCTAAGACGGATCTTATTACTATTTGAAATTATATGATAAATACTTGTTCTTATTCTTAATTGTGAGTTTGATCCTTGCTTTAATATTCCAGGATATTAATTTAGGTTTTTGATGTGCTTATTCAGTGGAGGAAAAGTCCCTGTTTAAGAGTAGATCATTCATAATTAAGCGGAGTTGCATGCAATCCTAGAGACAGGAGGACATAAATTTGCCGGATTAGAGTCAAATCTAATAAGGGAATCCATAGATCAAGTTAATGTGACAATAGGGGTTTTAATTAGAAAGAGATTTCAATTAATCAACCTAGAGTCAGTTGTTTTTAGTCTCAAAAGGGATATTAATATAAATTAAGGATTTATACGAATTAAGTCAAGTGAACAAATCGTCTAATTCAGAAGTAATAAGTGAAGTCTAAGTGAATTCTTCCTTGGGTATTGTCTTCTTCATCGATTTTCCAAAAGTATTTTCCAGCTTTAATCTCTGTCGTAAATTTTAGTTAATTAAATAATTAGTTTTTAGTTTAAAACCTCCCTTAATTCTTAGGCTAGATAATAAAAAGACAATAATTGCTAGTACTTTTAGTCCTCGTGGATATGATATTTCCGGTCTCACCATAACTATACTACTATTCGATAGGTGTGCTTGCCTTAGTCAAATTTTTAGTTAGTTTAGCGGCCATCACATACACACGACAACCAACCACATCACAATTGCATAGGCACATGTATGAATATATGAATAGGTTTACAACCCAATAATCAATATGAGCCATATCTCATGGCCTTATACAAAATGAATCAATTATCATCATAAGCTAACACATTTGGCTAAACCAATATGACATATTACAAAAAGACTAAGTCCCTATACATGCCATACTCAAAATGTTAAAACTAACTATACCCAAATATCAATTGATAGTGTGATCGAGTCTCCGATGTCCTTCAATCCCCGAGTTAGCTTGGCGATACTATAAGAAAAAGGAAAAGAGACGGGAGTAAGCATAAAGCTTAGTAAATTCACATAGAAATAAATAACAACATAATCATAAATATCATACAATTAACATAACATATGTGTCATCATAGTTTCATAGGCATAACTTACTCATTCTCAATCTTATAAAAAGTTCATCACGTACCGAGCTTATTCATATGGGTTTTTCGTACATACCTATACTAACTCATAACACATCCTCATATTTCCTCATCAATGACTTATTTGTCAAATAACTCACTGATTTACCCGTTGAACACTTGGAATTGCACATAGTGCTTCATACATAGTCACATGCTACCTCATATCACATAAAATACATCGCTCGCTCCCGATCTAATCACGAGCCTGCTCACACAAGCTGATAGTCAAGATGTAGCTACACGGGCTGCTCACACAAACTGATAGGTACCCGCAACACATGTCGGGCTTCCCAGCCACCGGTAGACGTACAAGACCCGCACCCGGATCACATTACATATATTACATAATCTCATGAGCTCATAATCACATAGTTCCTAGTGACATGTCACATTGTATCCTAAGTTATTCCTAAGGTTCAAATGAGATTTTCTCGATGTCACGTCCTTGTCGAACTCGTTCACAATGTCATTTTCATAGACCATAATGTCGTTCATACACTCATCATAACAATTAAACATAGAAACTCATACATTACTAAAACATTAAACATGATACAACATTGTATTATTTACATATGAACTTACCTCGGTACAAAAATAGTAACGGATCTAATCGTCGTACACCTTATTTTTCCCCCGATCAAGGTCCATTCCTTGTTTTTCTTGCTCTATAATACCAAATTTAGCTTATTTAATACACATATTATTCAATTTAGTCCATAACTCATACTTTAACAAAATTACTTTTTACCCCTAAACTTTTACATATTTACAAATTAGTCCCTAGGCTCGTAAAAGGAAACATACTCATTTTCTTTATTACCCAAGCCTAGCCGAACCTAACACATACTCATATTAGCCCATATTTCTCATTAAAACATACATCTCACTACTCATTTTACATCTTTTACAAATAAGCCCTTTTTATGCATTTCCATAAAAAAATCACTTAGTAAAAGATGTTAAACACACATCAAACTTTCATAATCTATCATGAAACATCAAAATACATGCATGTCACACATGGGTAGATTTTTGAACATGAATCCTAGCTCAAATAAATGGTAGAAATAGCTAGATCGGTTGATGACAACTTTAAAAATACAAAAAACATTAAAAACGGGGCTAGGATGTACTTACTATTGAGTTTGAAAGGATGAACAAAACCCTAGATATGGCTCCTTAGAAATTTCGGCAATGAAGGAGGAAGATGGACACAAATTTTGACTTATTTTCCCTTTTTATTCTTTTATTAACCAAATGACAAAAATGCCCTTAATGCCTTTTTTTCAAAATTTTCCTATTCATGCCCATTTTTGTCCAAAAATATGGAAATTGGTCAAATTTCCATTTAAGGCCCTCTAATTAATAATTCAAAGCTATTTCATACTTAAAGCTTCTAGAATCTCATATTTTGCAACTTTTGCAATTTAGTCCTAAAAGTTAAATTGGTCACTTATTCACAAAATATCTTAATGAAACTTTTACACAATCATACAAATATGTCATGGACCTCAAAAAAATCATAAAAAAATATTTCTACTTCAGATTTGTAGTCTCAAAACCAATATTCTGACTAGGCCCAAAATCTGGATGTTACAAGACTGCATCGCAAGGCAGACTGGGATCTTTGTTTTCCCATCACTGGTGATGTTATTGTGCCAGCAAAGAGAAATCGTGCCCCGTGCTGGTGAGGAAGTCTTGGAAAATAAGGCCCAATCAATGAAGCCTCTATAGAAAGAATGACTCGAGGCAAGGGCACGTTGATACTAAAAGAGGCGGAGACCAGCAAGACAAGAAAGGTCAAAGCCAAAACCAACAGAAATGGAACAAACTTGAATGTAGAAACATCATTATGGTGCAAATTGAAGGATGTCAAAAAAATGGTAAATTTCATCAACAATAGGTAGATTAGGCTTATCGCTACAGTAGAAGATATGGAGAAATCCCAAAATTTGTTTTATGTTTATACTAGAGCCAGAAACAGTCCTATTGTAGTCACATTAGGCCAACTGAGCCTATCCTCACTACTAGAATTGCATGTGTTTCCACCAATCATTTACAATTATGACCCATCTTCCTCGAATGATGACTTAGAAGACTGAGATAGACTGGTAGCATTCCCAATCATTGTACAGGTCTCTGATACTGAGAAAGAAGAGGAATCTAGGGAAATTGAAGAATGCTTGCAAAAGATTGATAACTTGTTTGAGGATGGTATTTTTGTTGTTCAAGAGGACACTGTTGTTAAGAAGGAAGTTGCTGTTGCAGAAGAGAAAGTTGTTGCTGAAGAAGAAGTTACTGAAAATGAAAAAGAAAAAGAAGAAGATTGTCACCGCACCCGTGTCTGCGGGTGTAAATATTGATAATTTGAAGCGAACTGGAGCGAGATCGACAGAAGTTGCTAAGGTAACCAATGAACAGCAATGCAATTCATTAGCAATAGTGGTCTACACTAGACCACTCCAAGTGGCCTCTCCTACACAAATAGCAGTCGATGATACCGGGCAGAGCCAGGCACTGAGGAGCAATCCGAAAACCATGCAAAGTCTGAAGAAAAGAAAAGGAAGCACCCCAAGGATAAAAAATGAAAAAATGAGGAGAAGAAAAGGAGGAGAAAGAAACATCATGCAGCCACATTAATGGCTGCGGATAACTAAGTTTGTTTATTTTAAGCTTTAGTTATAGTATTCATGCATTGCATGTAGCTGTAGGTTTTATTTTGATAAGTATATATTATCATTGGAATTTTATTTTCATTACATTTCCATGTTAGTGCCTTGGGGACAATGCAAACTTGAAGTTTGGGGGAATGCACATGGGGCTTGGAAATGCACCCACATTTCAAAAAAAAAAAAAAATCTAAAATGAAGCATGTAAGGTTTAATTATAATTAATGAAAATTGTTCAAAATTTTAGTTACATTTTATGCTTAATTCTTGAATCATGTAATTATCAATGAATGTGTTGGATAAATTTGACAGAAGGTTGTAGCTTTAATTCTTTGATGAATGGATTAGGTTGCATTAGTAATGGATGAATGCCACATCTCAAGCACAAAACATAGTCAATTTAGCTACCTAATGACATCAATTGTCAAACCATTCACCTTTCATAATAAACATACCAAAATGACCATAATCACATGGCTTTTAATATAGAAATAAACCAACCACAACATATTTTACAAAGTACTTAAATGTAAGCAAATGACATAAACTACGTCCGGAATTGTCGCCGCACCTGACAGCTGTCCAGATAAGAACCAAAATTTTGTGAGCTGTCCAGTCTGGTATAACTAACCTGTACGTACAAAGACAAAATAATTTTAAGGAAAGGACACCTGTACTATTGGTGGAGGACATAAAAGGTGGACATGAGAAGAAAAAAAAGAGTTTTCTCTCTCGATCATCATCTTCATCATCCTACCTTAAAGCTTGTGGCCGTGGCAGCTTAAGACTTTCATGGGTGAGCCAACATGAAAACCGGATGTAAACTAACTCCTAACGGGGAGATCTAAGTGCGAGACAAAAGGGAATAGAGAGATTCAGTCGAGTTGTCTAGGAATAAAATTCTCCACTCGATTATTTCATATTTTTTTCTAAATGCTAGTGATTACTCTCTGATTTTTGATTTTATGGAAGTACTGATGAATTCTCGGTGAAATGTTATCTTATTTAATCTTGGGGTTTGAATTTTTTTAACACGAAAGTGTTATTGCAGTCACTAACACTAGAAACTGCAGTGACAGTTTGAGCCAACAAGATTTCAACGGAAGTTGAGTGAGGATTAGAGAAATTTAGTCCACTTGTTCTTATTAGTGCCATTTTGCCATCATCGGAAGGTAAGGTTAATATGTATGTTTAAGTCTCAGATTAAATAGAGGAGTAACACTGGGTAAGATTTACATTGAATTTTATTGCTTCGATAATCACCTATCTTTTTATACCTTGTGAGCACTTAGTATTCTGGTGAAGATTCATGTTAGGGATCCTATTTTATCATTATTATATTATATTTTATTATTTTCAAGTTATTGTATCGACAAATATTCTCACAATTTATCTCGCTTCCATCTAGTTGTTGCACCGACGTTAATAGACAAAGACTACCATCCTTGTGGGATCAATATCCGACAGACTCACATCTGTCTACTATACTTGCATTGACAGTGTAACTTGCACATTATTGATTTTACGTTAAACAGCCGATCATAACCTTAGCCAAAATAACTCAAAAACTACCAAATTGATTACTGGATATTGTGATAGAACTCCAACAATATTCCAATTGATCAAGCTTCTGACAATCTATGAAACAGAGGGAAATAACTACGTAAGCAACTAGTGCTTAGTAAGCTTGCATAAACTCAAATGTAAACTTACCCTTCTTAAACTCATTTTATGAAATATGCGTAACATCATTACCATATTTATAAACTTAATAAAATCCTATATACACCACCAAATTCAAAAGTTATTAAGCTCATGCATATTACATATAGAAAATAAATTATATCATAAGTGAATCCCCAAGGACATATCATTCATCACATACTTATTTTGTTCCATTCAAATCATTTGCATTCATTAAATTTACTTTTTCTTAAGATTATGAACAATTATCCAATTGTATACTTGCCTTGCCATTAACCTTAACTACTTGTTGAACCATCTATAATTACATTGGATACTCGGGAATGCTCACACATAATGTGCCTTTCCATATAACTGTAACCTTTCCTTTTCAATAGTGCTCACACGAGCTGTGAAATAGGCCTGCTCACATGAGCTATGGGTCAAAATGTTAGCTACACGATGCTGCTCACACGAGCTATGGAGAAACCGCAACAAATGTAGGACTTTAGCTATTGGTAGGACATTCATGACCAGCACTCGAAACATGAAATCCCTAATGACATGTCATTTGTATCCTAAGAATTCTTAAGGTTCAAACGAGATTATTTAACCGTAAATTATTCAAAACATCGATATATATATATACAAGTTAGTTTATAACTAACATAATATAATAGATAATCAATTAAACTATCATTAATAAGATTATAATTCATACAAACTTACCTCAATAACTATAGTCGCAAAAGTAGAGTTAGAGACTAATCCAAAGCTTTTGTTTTTCCCTAAATTAAGTCCAGTTGTTGCTTATCTTGATCTAAATAAATAATTTCATTCAATTAAGTACTTCAAATAATGTAACACCCGTTACCCAGAATAGGGTACGAGGCATTACTGTATTTGAATGCAATCAAACACACAAAATCGGACCATAAAATTTCATTCCAATTATATACGTAAAATCCTTTATACGGGCCTACGAGGACCAAAAGATGCATCGAGAAAGATTTTGAACTAAACCAGAAACTTTCGAAACTTTTACCACACTTAAAAAATTTTCATGTTTTGGAGAGCCACACACCCGTGTGGGTAAGCCGTGTGGTCACAAACGCCCGTGTGGCTTGGGACACGCCCGTGTCCTTAACCTATGTAACTCTCTGACTATGACATCATCAACCAAATAAGGTCACATGGCCAAGGCAAATGCCTGTGTCTTTAGGCCGTGTGGCGAATTAAATTCCAAAATCAGGTGCAGACTTCACACGGCCTGGGCACACGCCCATGTTCTGAAGCTGTGTCTCTCACACAGCCGAGACACACGGCCATGTCTCACCCTTGTGTTACGACTGAGCATTCTGTTTTGCATTAATTAAGGTGTAGGGGACACACGGCCGGATCGCACGCCCATTGGGCAAGCCGTGTGTCACACACAGTCTAGACACATGCCCGTGTGCCTACCCGTGTGGGCAACCTTAAGGCTATTTTCCAAGCCAATTGCCACCCTTATTTGTACAAACATGTATATGGCTTCAATGATACCTTAACACTCATAAACATAGCTTATGCATGATAACTTCCCCTCACATTATACTTGTTTAAGACTCCCTACTATGACAAATCAAATCTTACCCACACGCATATACAAATAAGCAATATTTCTTAGACTTGCATGCATGCATTTTTATACCATCTTATACACACACTTGACATTCATCAACATTCAATCATCAATAACCATAGGCCATATCATAATAGAATTAGCACATACATACATAGATGAATAGGTTTACAACCCAATAATCATTATGGGCCATATCTCATGGCCATACACAAAATGAATCAACTATCATTATAAGCCAACACATTTGGCTAGACCAATATGACATATAACAAAAAGACCAAGCCCTATACATGCCATACTCAAAATGTTGAGACTAACTATACCCAAAAGATCCAATTGATAGTGTGAACGAGCCTCCGACGTCCTTTGATCCCCGAGCTAGCTTGGCAATACTATAAGGAAATGGAAAGGAGAGGGAGTAAGCATAAAGCTTAGTAAGCTTGCATGAAATTAATAAGAAATAAACATAAAAAATATGCCTTTCCATATACAAACATAACATAAATTAAATCATTTGATTCTTAATAATCATCATAGTTATGCCCTATCTCATTTAAATTTATATAAAGTTCAATGGAATTCAAGGTCATAATTCCTTCATTCTCATCTTCTGAAGTCTTATCATTTCGTAATCTCAATAACTGCGAGCTTGGCGTACATACCTGTACCCTTTCAATATGATCATACCTCGTCATTTCCTTAACAAATCCTTGGACTGCCCATTGAACTATTTGGAATACTAAAGGACACTCGGGAGGTCTCATTCACATAGTAAGATGCCAACGCCATATCCCAGATATGGTCTTACTTGGGATCACAACTCGATGCCAATGTCATGTCTCAGACATGGTTTTACATGGGATCTCATATCAATGCCATATCCCAGATATGGTCTTATATGATAACACGTACCGATGTCGATGCCATATCCCAGATATGATCTTATACGGGATCTCATCAACCCAAATGTCCTGATATTGGTACCTTAAGTATTCTTAAGGTTCAACCAGCTTTCATCACCTCAATTCTTTGTCGAACAACATCAATAATATTCAAAAATATAGATATACAATTCATGCAACATTAAATGTTAAGTACATAATAAAATGCTATATCAATTTCACACAAACTTACCTCAGTACAAAAATATGGACAATCAATTCAATTTAGTTCAAGATTTTGTTCTTTCCTCGGTCTAGGCCCAGACTCCGTTTTTCTTGATCTATAATAGCAAATTTACTTATTTAGTTACCACAATATTCAAAACAGCCCATAAATCATATTTTGATAAAATTACAATTTTACCCCTAACTTTTACATAATTATAATTTAGCCCCTAGGCTCGTAAAATGAAATACGTCCATTTTCTTGGTTACCCAAGCCTAGCTGATTCATATTCCCTCTTATAGCATCCCACATTTTTCATCAAATCACATTTTTAACACCTATTTTTACATGTTTTACAAACAAGTCCTTTTAGGTGTTTTCATAAAAATTACTTAGATTAAGATGTTCATCTAACACCAAACTTCTATATTCCTCTATTAATAATCAAAATACATGCATGCCACACATGGGTAAATTTTTTTAAACATAAACCCTAGCTCAAAATAATGGTAGAAATAGTTATATCATGCTTTAAGTATCTCAAAAGCATCAAAAAATCAAAAACTAACACCAAAATGACTTACATGTAGGGGGTTTATTGTGCTAAAAATTTCAAGCTTCCACGAAGGATTTTCTTCTTCAATTTTTGGTGGAGACAAGATGGAGAAGAAAGATGACCATTTTTTTTCTTTATTTGATTCATTTAGCTAGTGTCATCAAATACCAACCCTACCAACTTTGACTTTTTGACTTTTCTTCTCCATGTACATCCATTCGCACATATAATGGCCTATTTACTCATTAAGGACCTCAAAATTTAGCTTCTATAGCTATTTAACACAATTATATAATAAAACACAACTTTAGCAGTTTACGCGATTTAATCCTTTTTCACAAATTAAGCACTCAAACGATAAAGTTTCTTAACAAAATTTTTACACAGTCCTATTATCATGTTGTAGACCTCAAAATAATACTAAAATAAATCTTATGACCTCATATTTGTGGTCCCAAAACTATTGTTCTGACTAGGCCCAAAATCTGGATGTTACAAATAGCCTTAAGTATTCAATTCAATAATGAAATTATAAAATTACCCTCCTATTTTAACTTTTTCACAACTTAGTCCTTAAGCCCGTAACTTAAAATTTAACAATTTTAACTTAAACCCATGATAATTGATTCTTCCCTAAGCTTAAATAATCTACTTTTTTCTATTATTTCATACAATATACATGAAAATATTCAATTAAGAAATTTAACCCTAAACCTTTATTCATAAAAACCCATTTAACAAATCATGGTCATTTAACAATAAAAATTAATAAACTATCAATTAAAATCACAACCACATCAATTTAATTCATGGCATATCCCTGAACCTTAAACAAATTTGGCAATTTAACCCTCGGGCTAAGTAGTTTAAGCTAAAACAAGCTCAAAAACATAAAAATATTGAAAATGGGACTAAACTACATACCATGCAATAGAAATGAGCTTGGTCAAATGCTTTAGATGAACAATAATGGAGAATCGGTTCTTAACATTCAAAATGGGGAAGATGATGACTTTTAATTGTTAAATTTTATGTTCATTTACTATTTTACCAACTTACCCTTATTATTAATTAACAATTTCATATAAACCTTACTCATAATCATCCACTAATATAAAGTTTATTATTTTTCCTTTCTATAGCCAATTAGCCCATTCAATTAATAGAATTCAACTTTTGCTTCTATTACGATTTAGTCCTTTTTACCTAATTAACTATTTAAACTCCAAAATTTCTTAACAAAACTTTAATATGACTTTAATATAACCCCATAGAACTTAAATAAATATTAAAATATTTACACCTTCGTCGAAATCATGGTCCCAAAACCACCGTTTCTAACACCACTAAAATTGGGTTGTTACAGGTTGATTTACGAGTGGCAACCTTGTACCTCTACTTCCTTTTCGTTCTCACGGTCAGTCTCAATGTTAACGGACACTGTTTTCTCTGGTTCTTCTTTTGGAGCTTTAGATGCATTCTTTTTATTGGTAGGATTCATCTCAACGAGCTGTGCATCCTCCTGTAGTTTATTAAACAAAGGAAATGAAATAACTAAGAGAAATTTCAATAGAAAAAATGAAATAAAAATAAAAAGAATTCATGATGTTGAAGTTAAACATCTCGAGGATCAATAGACTATTTGTCTCGCTCTACATGAACACCCTAGAAGTGCTTCAAGTGTTGTCCATTAAGTTTAAATGTGTCCCTCATTTTCATGTCCTTGACATCAACAGCTCCATGCGGATGTACATGAGCTACCAAGCATTGTTCATCAAAATTGAAAGGTCTATTTTGCTCTAGCAAAGTGCACAATGGTCTCCATTCAAATAATTATTCATCACTATCAGAATTGTTGTGGCAAAATCTTATGAACTCTTCCTCCATTGTTGTTTCTATCAAGTCAATGGCATGTCATTCTTCATTGTCATAATAATTTTCGATTAAATATAGGATAGTGAAATTCCCTGGGTCCTTCAACTTTGGTGGTATGTTATTCATCAACATTGTTGTGCACCCTTCTGTGTGAGCAACAGTTTCAAATTCTCTCATTTGCACTTCTTTGACAGTATATCCTTCATAAATTTTGCGTAGTTGGGCATTTTCTCCACAACTTCTACTAGCAGTATGTTGATACGGAGTTGCTTTCAGACCTCAAAAAATCTTTTAAACTGAACATCCTGTTTAGAATCATAGAATTGTTGAGGAAAAGGTAGAGGTGGTATTCCTTCAGGTTGGTGATATTGTTTTACCGTGGCATTCTTGTGGACAACTTGATCTAATTCTGCCACAAAATTCTTCTGTTTAGCCTTTTCAATTGCAGTGTACTTTTTAGATGGCTCTGGGATTGATAGTACTAGAAAGAACATATGTTTTTTCCATACTTATTGGTTAATTTGTCCCCATTTAGCTATCTTTAGCACATATTTTAGCATTTTTAGTTCAGTAAATTGCATTTTATAACTCAGTGGATCTTAATCTATTTATCCTTAATTTTGTCATGTTCTGATATTGATGTCGCTGCATGAGTATTTCCAGATTGCACCCAAACTTGTCGCCACACCTGACAGTTGTCTGGATAAGAAAAAAAAGGTGTGAGCTGTCCAGTCTGGTATAACCAATTTGAACGTACAGAGGCAGCATGATTCTAATGAAAGGACACCTATATTATTTGGATAAATATTAATATTCACGTAAAAAGGAGGGGAGGGTTTTTTTTTTTTTGGTGAGGGGTATTATCTTCTTCAACCTATCTTTTGAAGCTTTTCGGCTATGGCAGCTTAAGCCTCCTACGGGTAAACTAACATGAAAGGGATTCAAATTAGCTCTTGACAAGGAGCCTTGAGTGCGACACAAGAGGGAGTAGAGAGATCAAGTCTTGATTTTTTTGAAATAGTACTCTCCACTTGTATCTTTTATATTTCTTTTCTAAATGCTGGTGATTACTTTCTATTTCATGTTTTTACGAAAGTATACATGATTCCTGGGTTAAATGTTTTTTTATTCAATTTTTCTTATATTGTTTAATCTTTGAGGTTGAAAGTTTTTAGCAAGGAAGTGTTATTGCGATCACTGACACTAGAAAGTGCGGCAACAACAAGCATGACAACGGAAGTTGCTTGAGGATTAGAGGAATTTAATCCACATGTTCTTAAAAGTGTTCCTATAACAGCCTGTTTTTGAAAAAATTGAAATAGTGGTTTCGGGACCACAAATCTAATTCCGAAAGGAAAATTTAATTTAATATTATTTTATGGTCTGTAGTATGATGGAAATGTCATATGAAAATTTTGTAAAGAAATTTTACTGGTTACATGTCCAATTTGATAAAGGACCAAATTGCACAAAATGCAAAAGTTGAGTTCTAATAGCTAAAAGGATTAAATAGCTATAGAACTTTAAAGTGGAGGTCCTTATATGACAAATAGACCATTTAAAAATGCTTAGTGGTTATGATGATTCATCCATGAAAAATAAAATAAAGAAAATGATGAAATTGGAAAGTAAAAGAAAAATAAAGAGGAAAAATGATAAAAGAAAAGAAAATATCATAAATTTATCATCATCTTTCCCAAATAAAACATGAAAAACCTAGCTAAGAGAAAGTGAGCTCAAGCAAGCTATTTTGGCTTAATTGGGTAAGTAATCTTGTCCTGTTTTTAGTAATTTTTATATTTCCGAGATCGTAATAGCTTAATTTAGCTATCTCGGGGACTAATTTGTAAAGTTATCAAAGTACTAGGGTTTTTCCATGGATGAGTATGCTTAAATTTTGAAATTTATGGTAGAAAATGAAAGGTTGTTGATAGATAAACAACTTTTGTAAAGTAAATTTTGATGAAATTATGATTTTAGGACTAAATTGTAAAGTTGTAAAATTCATGGAAAATTCTAAATTTTAATGAAATACATGGGTTGTAAATGTTACATGTAAAATTCGGCTAGGCTTGGAATAAGGATTAAATTGCATGAATTTCATTTTCCTAGCCTAGGGATGAAATCGTTATTAATTAAAAGTTTAAGGGCAAAATTGTAATTTTTCCTAAGATGTGAGTTGGACTGAATTGAGTATGAATTGTATTAAATTGATGTTAAATTTACTCGTACAGATTCAGATAGACCAAATTCAGAGTTAGAGCGAGAAAAAGAGAAAGTGTCGAATTAGTATATTTTACGTACAAAAACATTTATTGAGGTAAGTTGTGTAGCTAAATTGTGTTTATTTTTATGCTTCAATTGAGTGTGGTTTGTGTTTATATGAATTATAATAATGTTATAAATGTATGAAATAATCACATGCCCGTTAATGTTCAGAAAATGATAAGTTCTGTTTGAATTATGAGATTTGATGAATACACGATTTCCCATATTGAATGTGGTCCTGCATATGTTGCAGACAGAATATAGCTCGAACGAGCAATCCTGTTATAAGTCCTCTCTAGCATCCTATTATATAGTTCCTGCGAGCATCCTAATCGGTGGTGATTTTGCATGTGTTGTGTACTACTGTAGCTCTTCGTGAGCATACTGTTACATGATTTGATCTGTTGTGATCCAGCATTTATTGCGGATACAAACGTAGCTCTTCGTGAGCATCCTGATATAGGCTCTTATGAGCTTCCTGACATGGCTCGCTTGAACTTCCTATTATACTATCCGGAGCTCATATTACATCGCTCTTTGTGAGCATCCTGATAGGCTCTTCGTGAGTTTCCTGATTAAAAGTTCTTTGTGAACTTCCTGTTATAGACTCTTATGAGTTTCCTAATTTAGCCCAGATAAGCTTCCTGTTACATGGCTCACATGAGCATCCTGATATATGGCTCGAAAGTGTGCTTCCTGATTATGTGCCCTTATGGGTACCGCTGAACATGAGTTGACGGATCATTGATTTGTATACCTCGAGTATATTACCTGGGTATCCATCAATATTTCAATAATTCAACAGATAAAACTTCTGTTAAAAGAGAACATGAGAAAATATGAACATGAAATGAATTAATGCATGTATTTGCCTGATATACATGAAAAATGATGATACATGATATATGGAAATGATATCACTTGATATATTGAAGCATGACATGCTTGGTACACGAGTGTGGAACATGCTTAATGACTTTGTTATCCTTACTCTGGTATATGTCTAAAATACATGAAATTGATGTTACAAGACATGTGGAAATACGAGAGGATAATACATGAACATGGAATTTGTTTGATGAATATGTTCATTCATGATTATAGATTTGTACATCTTGAGTGTATTATCCGAGTGACACTGACATTTCAAATGATTTAATGGGCAAAGTTCCTATATGAAATAATCTGAACTCGAGATGAATTATTATGAAAATGTACTTGAAATGCAAGGATATGATTTGTATATGTTATATGAATACATGATGTGGAAAGTACATGTATATGGAAATCTAATTATTGTTGAACTCATACATGTTTCTTGATATTTATATGAAATATATGACTAACAAGGGTGATGAGGATATGTGTTAGGGCTTGTGACCAAATTGGTAAGTTAATTACCATGTTATACGAACTTACGAGGCATTTCATGCTTACTCTATTTTATTTTCCCCTGTTCTATACAAATTCGGAAGCTTGTTGGATTAGAAGCTTGGCGGAGATCACTCACACTATCCATCAGCCCATTTTGGTATATATGGTAAATCAATTATGGTTATAATGGCATGTTTAGGTTAAGTAGCCAAAATTGACATGTAAATGTTTTGATTATAACTAGCCATGGGAATGGCTTGTGATGAACATATTTTGATATGTATAAATTAGGCTATGACATGTTTGGTGTGTGCTTAAATGGTTGATTAATAGAAATCCTGTTGGCATATTGATGATTAATTTTAGCATATTTGATAAAATATGAATATAGGTGAATTTGATAAGTTAAATAGGTTTGTATATTTGGTTATATGATGGTAAAGTATCATCTGAGGTGCTTAAGAGTACATGGGGTTGAAGTGATAGATCATGCATGAGACTTGGGTTTGACTTGAATTAATTGTTTTAAAATGGCTTGCCAATATGTTAAAATATTGGTGTAGGAGGAAGACAAAATGGGTGAGAAATGTGGCTTGGAAAATAGCCTATTTTTGTCCACACGGGTAGAGACACGAGCGTGTTCTTAGCCATGTGTGACACGCGGCCTAGCATATGGGCATGTGACCTGGCCATGTGTCCCTTGCATCTTTAAAATGCCAAAACAGAATACTCAGAATTGATCACACAGCCTGGCAGACGGGCGTGTGGATTGGCCGTGTGACCCCTGCACCCAAGCACGACCTAGTACATGGGCGTGTAGATTTGTCATGCGACCCAAGTCAGAGAGTTACATAGCCTGAAACACGGGCATGTCCCTGGCCATGTGAGCCACACGGCCGACCATACGGGCGTGTAACCCTTGTAATTAAGAAAAATTTTGAGATTTTGTAAAAAATTCTCTGAGTACCCGGTTTAGTCCCAACTCATTTCTAATGTACGTTTTGAACCTCGAAGGTTGATATAAGGGACTTTATGTTTGATTTCTGACATGAATACTATATAAAATGAAATATCTATTTACTTGATCTATATATTCTGGTAATGCTTCATAACCCTGTTCCGGCGATGGATACGGGTTAGGGGTGTTACATTTATTGATATTAGAGCTACGGTTTAGCCGATTCTCAGACTAACATTGTGTACACGAGATTAGATGTACATGCCATTATATAACCTGTGATAGTGTGATATCTCCCGAGTCTGATGAGAATTATTTATTAATAGACAGAGATGCTTTCCAACCGAGCTAATTCCAATAATGCTGAAAGCAATACTCAAGTGTCTGAGTAAAAATGTTACTTATGATGAAACGAAACTCAGAAATGTATGAAATAAATGTTTTATAATGAAAATGTTGATAGAAAATGTTATGTTATATGTGTATATTTATAAAAGTTAAATTTTGAGGCTTTACGACCTCCACCCCCTCACCAGTACAGTTTTGTACAATGAAATTCACAAGATTTATATTGATTAAGTTCACAAGTGTGAAACTAAAGAGTTCAGTGGCTGAATGATTAATGATGCAGTCAGAGCTGAGAATGGGTTAGTAAGTAAAGACGGTTTTAAAAGAGATATCAGATTTCTTTGAAGATTATTTGGGATACGCAATGTCACTATTAAGGAAGAAGGTATTCATGAGTAATCGACTTATTTAGGTATGGTATCTATAGAACGGATTAACCGAATTTTTTTTCTAAATTGATTCCTTTAGTGAACTGAATAATGTGAGATTATTGATGACTTTATTAGTCAGTGGAATAGTGATGAAATTAAATGCAGTTGTTATAATTGGGTATTTTACAAATATTTCCTCTTGGTATTATATATATTCTTTGATGTTTAGAGATATATGTAAGTGTTCATTTTCAGATGTGATTCGTGTCATATAGAAAGGTTTGCTAATCATGATATTAGATAGAATTATTGTTAGTCTGGTTGATTTATGATCGACATTGCTCTATCTTCCTCTGGTTTTCTAAACTATTATGTTTGATAGAAGACTTGATGAAAAGATTCATATGATACTATTTTCTACTTCTACTGGTTGAAGCTCTGAATTACAAATATGCAATTTATATTATCTCTATCACAACTGTTTCTAGTACATGTTCAATATTACTCTTCTGGATTTTCTCTAGGATATCATTAATCTCTTTATCATTAAATACGTGTTGTATTCTCGAAAATTCAATAAAGTTTTACATTTTGGATTCCATTATCTATGTTTTCTTGTTATTCTTATGGTCTAATTTTATATATCAAACATAATTTATTTGTAAAAGATATTCATTGGCCGGAGGTAATTACATTCATTGTTATAAATATTGACTCGATCATGTAGTTTTGTGATATGGATCATAGATTATAAAAACTGTATTACTGCACTGGTTTTTATTAGGGCCACTTTCGGTTTTCCTCTTCTATTTTCGAGTGCAGTATTGATGTTGAGGTAATATTCTATCTATACGGTTGAAATTTCGGTCCTATTATAGCATTGTGGTTTTTAACTGAATGATGGTTGTGGCTTTAGAAAAATTTAAAACTTCGATGTTAATAATTGAAATAGTTACATCGATGACACGGTTATTACAGAAAGATGTAAGATTTGAATGGTTTGATAAGTGTAAATAAAGTTTTGACTAGATAAAAGCCCAATTGATCGAAGCATCAGTTCTGGTTCAGCCTGAATCAAGTAAGGAATTTTTGATTTACTGTGATGCATCATTGAATGGGTTAGACTGTATTTTGATGCAGTAAGGCAAAGTAATAGCCTATACTTCTAGACAGTTAAAATCGTATGAAAAGAATTACCCGATACATGAATTAGTTTTGACAACTATTGTATTTGCACTAAAAATTTGGCGACATTATCAGTTGGTTGTATATTTTCTGATTATAAAAATTTAAATTATCTGATGTCAAAAAAAGATTTGAATCTGAGACAGAGTGGATACCTAGAGCTATTGAAAGACTATGATTTGATAATTGATTTTCATTTAGGAAAAGTAAGTGTAATTGTTGATACTCTAAGTAGAAAATCTCTGTTTTCTTTACAAGCAATGAATACCCGATTATTATTGTTTGATGATCGCTCAAATTTTTAGCTAAGCTTAAAGCTAAGCCGATATTTCTACAACAGATATGTGAGGCTCAGAAAAATGATAACTGGTTGCAAGTTTAACGGATATAGAGTGAATCCACCTCTAATTTAGAGTTGTAAAATGGATCTGATAATTGTCTGTTATTCAGAGGCAGAGCCTGTGTATTGAAGAATTCAGAGCTTGTACAGAAAATTTTACACAAATCCTCACGGTGGTACTATGTCTGTTCATCCGAGGAAATAAAAAAATGCATATCGATTTAAAACAGATATATAACTTGTATAAATATTTCCAATCTGCAATTCGATCTAATCCATTAGTTCATAGAGCTATTTACTCGATTGCAGACATTTTTAGAACACCTCTAACAATGGGAAAATAGTCAATTTTGAAAGAACTTATTGTTAACCTCTTTTAGATATGAATCCATCTAATTCAAAAGAGAATAACTTGTATCAGTTTCAAACATGGGTTTGATTCACACTCCATGTTCTGAGAAATATTTACTATCCAAAAAGCAAAAAAAATAAAGTCTTTGTCTAAAGAAATGCGTTGAGAAAGGGTGGATGTATAGAACCTTTCAACGAGATAGTGCTTTTTCAACTCTCTTAAAACAGAATCTATTCCAAACATATATGCCATGGTTCCTTACTTCGACAAGATAAAAATATCTAAATTTGATATTTTTAGATACTTTTTCAGACCTATTGTCGATACTAAATAGCAGTAAAAAATTTGTATCTAATTTTCATGATATTATACATGGATCAGAGATATCATGGCAAATTCTTCAGAAAAAATTGTGTCTTCCACAAAAGAATCTGATAAGTGAGATTTTGAGTAAGTGTTTACATAATTTTCTTCTGTTCGAAGAACTGATTCATGGAAATAATGAGCCACCATTGATATCGACACATTTGAGATCGCCAAATGTTCAGGAGTTCCTCTATTCAATCCTTTTTCCTTCTTCTTATTGCTGGATATGTAGTCTGGAATGAAATGTGGTATTTCTAAAATTGTATTTAAATTTTTGATATGTCAATAAGTTAAAGCTAAACATCAAATACTAATACCTTCAAGATTGTAAAGTCAATGACGATACTAAAATGGAAATGAGATAAGGTTACTATGGATTTTGTATCGGGATTACCCTGTCTCTGAAAAAGAAAGATGTTACTTGGGTAATCATTGATCGTTTGACGAAGCCTGCATATTTTATCCTGGTATGAATGGATTTCTCATTTCCTAGGTTGTCTGAATTATCTGTTTCTGAGATTGTCAGATTTCATGGTATACCAGTTTCCATTATTTCTGATTGAGATTCGCGATTCATATCCCGATTCTGGAACAAATTACAAGAAGCTTTGGGTACACAGTTACATTTTAGTACTACATTTCATCCTCAGATAGATGGTCAATCTGGATGTGTGATTTAGATTCTTGAAAATATGTTTCGGTGCTGTATTTAAAATTTGAAGGCAATTAGAAAAGAAATGGTTATCGTTAGTTGAATTGTAACACCCTAAAATTCTAAGTATTTATTTTTGTATGTTTCGGTTACACAATTACATGTCTGCTTCAGTGGTTAAGTGTCCTAGGAAGAGTCTGAGAAGTCTTAGGTTCAAGCCTTGGCTTGTGTAAAAGTTTTGTTTTTAAAAGAATAAACCTTGTCTCTAGTCAGTAGGCTGTTAAAATAAATTTGGGTAAAGCATGACAGAATAGGCCTGCTGGTCCAAGGGATAGGTGGCGTGTTGTTGTTTCTTACGGATTGAGGTTCGAGTCCTGGTGGGTGCACTGGAGTGTTTTATTTTACTGCTGTGCCGTGGGAGTGTTGTGGTTTGACTGAAACACTAAAGAGTTTGAATGAAATTTGAACTAGGTGGTTGAGGGAGGAGTGGACAGTTTTGGGGAATTTAAGGAGGAAAATGTAGGATTTTGAATGGAGTGGGAGAGTTGGAGCCGAATGTGTACTCTTGCTTTAGGAATTTCGGCTTTGGGTAGAGCATTTTCTCTCCTTTTCAGTTACTGAAAACACTCTTTGACCTTTTTCTTTGTGCCTAATTTTTTCTTTGGGAATTCAGGTACCTTTCAGTTCTGCTTTGTTTTTTATTTTGCTCTTCCCTTCAATTTCCTTGGCCACCAATTTTTTCTTCTCCTATTTTCCAATCGGTTTTCCCTCTTTGGCCGAATATCCCTTCTTCCTTCTTCCTTAATCGATTTTCTCATTAATCGATTGCTTTCTCTTCTTTTACCCTTATTGTGCCGACTTCTTCTTCTTTTTCTTCTCCTCTCTCTCAATCTGTCTGCTTTGGCCAAATACTTTCCCTCTCTTTTCTTCCTTTCGATTCTCTTATCCTTTCACTTTTTGTGTTAGCCGAATACTCCATCTCAGGTTCGAGTGCACAGCTATCATTTTTCCCTTTCTTTCTTTCGTAATAGTCTTATACCTAACACCCTCCTTTGCTGTTGATTTTTAATAGGGGTGTGGTTGTGCTAGCCCTTGCTTCTGTTGAATCGTGTGCTTTAGGCTTTGGTTGGGGGTGTGGGCCGATTGTCTCTTGTCCTATTCTAAGTTTGGCATTTTTGGTAAGTGGTTATGCGGTTGGTGCAAATTGTTGGTATAATCAATAAATGGTTTATGTTATTAAGTCTTGGTTGTGTTGCAGGATATCTCTAAAGGGGTTCGTAATCAGTCTCGTGTAGCGGATTAGGTGTGTGATTCGATCGACCAAGGCAAGTGTTAATGAATATTTTGGGATAATGTTAAGAGGGGTTGTTTAACCATAGTGTCAAATGACTAATAGGATGTCTTGATTGAACATAGGTTTTGCTGCTCGTGGGCTTTTAGCACATCCTCGTAAACAAGGTGTGTAATCTCCATTCTAACTATGGAAATCGGCAAAAGTCGGAATAAGTGAATGATGACATGTGGAGAATAGTGGGCTAGGCTGTGTAATCTACATAGCCAACGCCATTTCTGGGCTATGTGGGCCATATGGGCCCGTATTATGGGCCTTGGGCCCATTTTCACTGTTTGACTGTTAAGGTTGCACGGGTCGCCCGAGACGACTGTGGACCTACTGTTGGGTCGGTAAGTGTACCTAGACCCCCTAATTGTTAAAATAACTGAAATGCCCTTACATGGTAAAATGACTAATATGCCCCTATGAGATGTATGATTATGTTTGAGCATGCCATTTTAAATATATTGATCACATGTATGACATTATGAATGATGCATGATATGTTGCATGGGGATGGGATTTATTATGATTGGAGGAAGTGTACTGTACTGGCAGCTCTGCTGCAAATACTATTTAGTGTCGCAACCGATACTACTTGGAGTGTAAGGATGGGTGGGTTGATTTTATCCCCACATGGAGTGCAGGGTTGGACAGAGATGGAGTGTAGAGGCTGGTTGGGTAGGATTTCTTGTTTGCATTACTGTTCTATTACTGTCATTGAGATAGGCTCAGGCCCAAACTGATACTGATACTGTAATAGGCTATGGCCCTAATTGAGACTGAACCATGACTGATTTGGGCTTCGGCCCAAATTGTATATGCTCACTGTTTGCTTTTGTTTGGGGTTACACACTGAGTTTCCATAACTCACCCATCTATTTATCTGTATAGGTAATTCCCAGGCTCAGGCAGATCGGTGCTGCGAGAGACTCAAAGGTGGCCACACAACAGCACATACTTTTATATATAATTTTTAAATTATAAGTAATTTTATTTTGCGTATTTTTACTGTAATAAGGCCTTTATGGATTTTTACTTTAATTTTAGGTTTTATTTATTTTGATTTATAACTGCTAGCAGTAGGGTAAGAAGCGGGTTTTCACGAAGATAAATGTTTTTCGAAACACCACAAATACACAACCTGTTTTAAGAGCTTCCGCAAGATATAACGTCTTAAAATACAAATATAAAAGTGACGTTTTAATATCATTAACTCTTTGACAAACGACTCACATTTTGAAAATAAACGAACGTCTTTAAGATCACACAAAGAGGTTAAATGGAGAATGGGTTTTTCCACGACAGCACACTTTACGAAAAACACTTCAATGTGACATCGTCAGATTTGGCCATAACGTCCAGGTCGGGTTTAGGGTATTACATTTAGTGGTATCAGAGCTAGGTTACAAAATTCAGCTGTGGATTTGGGTTTCTTTTAAAACCTAGAATTTTTTTTAAAAAAAATGTTTAACTGATTTGGAAGTATTTTGAAATGTATTTACTGAATATGTGGTATATTAAGTCTCCGAAGCAGATTCTGTAAGTCTTCTAAAACTATTGATTGTTTAAATTGAAATGCTAAGACTAATGTAGGTAGTAGACTATACTGAAATACTCTATTTAGGGTAAACTAAAAACTGTAGTAAGACTGCGATCTGCGAAAATGAACTCTGAATTACTGATACTGTTTTCCATAAAATATCTGTTAACAAACACCGGAACTATAAACTGATGCTTAAAATTGTTAATTCAGATAAAACGTAATTCAATAATGAGCACTAGAGGTACTCGTGGAAGGGGTACAAGAGGCCACGGCGGAGGCCGTGTAAGTGCTCGAGCTGGGTCTTCGTCATCTGGCCACATGCCTAATGTTGACGTTAGAAAGGCACTGACTTTACCGGTGACTGAGACTGGGTCTCATGATCATACGGCTAGGGACGACGCACTGTTCCAAGCTATGTTACGATTCTGGAGAGGATCACTGGGCCTAATACTGGTGCTGTGGGCCGTAGGTCAGTTACAGAACGAATCCGGTTTAATAGAGTTGAGATTTTTAGGGGTATTGCTGGAGTTTCCCCTAATGTGGCTAACTATTGGATTGAGGCCACAGAGAGGATCATGGATGATCTCGACTACACTCCGAGCAGAAACTAAAGGGTGTAGTGTGACTGCTGCGAGACGAGGCTTACTAGTGGTGGCTTACGGTTAAAGAGGGCACTCAGCCCGATCGACTGACCTAGGAATTTTTCAGCACTGCTTTCCAGAGTAAATATGTGGGTGCTAGCTATGTGGATGCTTGGAGGAGAGAGTGTCTGAATTTGACTCAGGGGGATAGATCAGTGGCTAAATATGAGGCTGAATTTTTGCGATTAAGCCGCTATGCGCGAGAGATGGTGGCAGCTAAGTACAAGCGGTGTGCTCATTTTGAGGACAGCCTTAGGGATAGTCTATGGGTTTTGATAGCTCCACAGAGGGAGCGAGATTTTGCTGTTTAGTGGATAAGGCGAAGATCACTGAGCATGTAAAGTGTGCTGAGCGCAAGAACTATGAGAAGGAGAGAGGTAGGAACAAGAGTGATTCGGAGCCTTCAAGTTCATTTATGAAGCCTAAGAAAAAGGCCAGAGTTGATGGGCTAGTTAGAGTTGGGCCCTCTGTTGCTGCTACTGGGCCGTAACCCTGTATTGATTGTGAAAGACGCCATCAGGGCGAGTGTTAGAAAAAGATTGGGGCATGTCTAAAGTGTAAATCATTAGAGCATCGTATCAGGGATTGTCCACAGAGGCTTGATCAGATGCAAGCTACTGGTATGGGTACTGTATAGCCGCCGAGAGGTGTTTAGCAACCACTGAAAGGTCGTGGTCAGTCGAGAGGTGGTAATGGTATGGACCGTGGTCAGAGGGCATTGGGTAGAGGTGCTGGTCGCACTGAGGTGAGGCAGCCAGCTCTAGTTTATGCTGCACGTCGCCGAGAGGATAGAGATGCCCCAGACATTATCACGGGTATATTCTTTATCTATAATGTACCATATAATACACTGATAGATATAGGATCTACTTATTCCTATATAGCTTCTAGTGTGTTTGAGACTTTGGGTATCTTGGTTGAGAGTACTGCAAGTGAAGTTACTGTGTTGAGTCCATTGGGGCAGTCTGTAAGGGTTGATAAACTATTCAGATATGTGCCTTTGGAGGTTCAAGGACTGATCTTTTTAGCGGATTTGATGGAACTCCTTTTTGGAGAATTCGACTTAATTCTGGGAATGGGCTGGCTGGTGAAACATTAGGCAAACTTGGATTGTGCTGCTAAACATGTGGTACTGAAAACTGTAGAGGATGAGGAGGTAATTGTAATTGGGAAGTGTCAAAATTATTTGTAAAATATGATTTTTGCATTAAGGGCTGAGAAATTGGTTCGTAAGGGTTGTGAGGCGTATCTAGCCTACATCGGTGTTTCAGATGCTGGGGTTTCTTCTGTTAGGGATATCAAAACAGTTAAAGACTTTTCAGATGTTTTTCTTGATGAGTTGCCTGGGTTACCACCAAACCGTGAAGTTAAGTTTGGGATTGAGCTACTGCCTGGTACAGCTCCGGTGCCCATCGCTCCTTATAGAATGGCACCGAAGGATCTTGTGGAGCTTAAAGCTCAGATTCAAGAGTTGTTAGACCGTGGGTTCATCTGCCCTAGTGTGTCTCTGTGGGGAGCACTAGTTTTATTTGTGAAAAAGAAAGATGGATCCACGCGTATGTGCATTGATTACCGGCAATTGAATAAATTGACCATTAAGAATAAGTATCCCTTACCAAGGATAGATGATCTGTTCGACCAGTTTCGTGGAGCTTTAATTTTCTTTAAGATTGATCTCCGATCGGGGTACCATCAACTGAGGGTCAAAGAAACTGATTTATACAATACAACATTTAGGACTCGTTATGGTCATTACGAGTTCCTAGCGATGCCATTTGGATTGATGAATGAACGAGTGACTTTTATGGATCTGATAAATCGAGTGTTCTAGCCCTATTTGGATCGGTTCATAGTAGTTTTTATTGATGACATTCTGGTGTATTCGAGAACTGAATATGAACATGATGCACATCTCCGAGTTGTTCTACAGTTTCTAAGGGAAAAACAACTGTACGCCATGTTCAGTAAATGTGAGTTCTAGTTACAAGAGGTTACATTTCTGGGCTATGTGGTATCTGCTGAGAGGATTAGGGTTGATCCTCGAAAAATTGAAGTTGTTCTGGAGTGGAAGCCACCTAAGACTGTATCTGAGATCCACAGTTTTTTGAGACTGGCAGGGTATTATCAGCGATTGGTTGAAGGGTTTTCATTGATAGCAGTACCTTTGGATAAGTTGTTACGTAAATGTGTGCCGTTTAACTGGACTGATGCATAACAAGAAAGCTTTGAGAAGCTCAAGAAGGTACTAACTGAGGCCCCTGTCTTGATACAGCCAGAGTCTGGGAAAGAGTTCACTGTTTATAGTGATGCATCACATGTTGGGTTGGGATGTGTGTTGATGCAAGAGGGTAAGGTAGTTGCATATGTGTCTCGTCAACTTAAGACTCATAAGGCAAATTATCCGACTCATGACTTGGAATTGGCCGTAGTGGTATTCGCACTAAAAATTTAGAGGCATTTCCTGTACGGTGAGAAGTGTATTATTTACACGGATCATAAGAGCCTCAAGTATCTCCTCACTCAGAAGGAGCTAAATCTTAGGCAGCGTAGATGGATTGAGTTGCTTAAAGACTATGACTGTACGATCGAATACCATCCTGCTAAGGCCAATGTGGTGGCTAACACACTGAGCCAAAGGGTTATGATTGATCTAAGGGTGATGTTTGCTCATTTCAGCTTATTTGATGTCTGTTGGCCAAACTTTAGGTCAAACCGACGTGGATTGAACAGATTAAGGGTAAATAGCTCGAGGATGAGTCACTGGGTCTTTGATTCCGACAGATTGGAAGCGGTAACACATCAGACTTTGGACTGAATACTGAATGTGTACTCTGTTTTTGTGGGAGAGTCTATGTATTGAAGGATACTAATTTGAGGCAGTTTATACTACGAGAGGCGCATAGTAGTCCTTATGCTATGTATCTCGATGGAAACAAGATGTACCGAGACCTTCGAGAGATATATTGGTGGTCGGGTCTTAAGTGTGAAGTTACTGATTTCGTGGGTAAATGTCTGACTTGCCAATAGGTTAAGGCTGAACATTAGTTACCTTTAGGGTTACTTCAACCAGTTAAGATCCCACTTTGGAAGTGGGAAAGAGTGACTATGGACTTTGTTAGTGGGCTGCCCCTAATGCCTACTAAGAAGGATTCAGTATGGGTCATCGTGGATCAATTGAACTAATCTACTCATTTCATACTAGTTAGTACTGATTACTCTTTGCAGAAGCTGGCTAAACTGTATGTGTCTGAGATAGTGAGACTGCATGGGGTATCGGTTTCCATATTATCTGATAGAGATCCTTACTTCATGTCTCAATTCTGGAAGAAGCTACATGAAGCTCTGGGTACAAGGTGGGACTTCAATACTGCGTTCCATCCTCAAACAGATGGTCAATCAAGGAGGACGATTCAAATACTGGAGGACATGTTGAGGAGTTGTGTGATTGATTTTCGAGGTAGTTGGGAGGATTACTTGCCGCTAGCAGAGTTTGCTTATAACAATAGTTATCAGTCTAGCATACATATGGCACCTTACGAGGCATTATATGGTCATAGGTGTCGTACTCCTTCATGTTGGACTGAGTTGGGCGAGGGGTGTGTTCTGGGCCCTGAATTGGTTTCTGATACCAAGGATAAAGTTAGACTAATTTGGGATCGACTAAAGGCAGTATCAGATAGACAGAAGTCGTATGCGGATCTGAAACGTAAGGAGATTGAGTATTCTGTGGGGGACTTCATGTTTCTCAAGGTCTCACCATGGAAAAAGGTACTGAGGGTTGGACGGAAAGGCAAGTTGAGCCCTAGGTTTATTGGGCCTTATCCCATACTAAAACATGTGGGACCGGTTGCTAATTAGTTGGAGTTACCTCCGGAGTTAGATCGGATTCACGATGTGTTCCAAGTCTCTATGTTGAGATGCTATCGCTCTGATTCCACGCACATTGTTCCTGTTGAGGAGATTGAGGTTAGACCAGATTTGACTTTCGAGGAAGAGCCATTGTCTAATTCATGAACCATTAATTCATGCTTTTCGTTCTTATACTCACATTTAAAATCATATTTTCAATTCATGTTCCATTTTTACATTTCTTTCAGTGGCTCAACCGATTCATTTTATTCAACTTAACTATTCTTTTAATTACCCCTATTAAGAGAATCGGACTTTGGCGGATACACAGATCCAACCAAACACACCAATTTGGCACCCAGTGCCTCATCGGATAGTTCGAAGCAAAGTTGACACCCAGTGTCTCATCGAC
Source organism: Gossypium anomalum (assembly GCA_025698475.1). Classification (NCBI taxonomy): domain Eukaryota; kingdom Viridiplantae; phylum Streptophyta; class Magnoliopsida; order Malvales; family Malvaceae; genus Gossypium; species Gossypium anomalum. The sequence goes on along the minus strand of CM046958.1, from coordinate 25,856,465 downwards.
CTAGCCGAAGTAAAGTGGTACCCAGTACCTCATCGAATCTATCTGAAGTAAAATAGTGACACCCAGTGTCTCATCGACTCGAGGTCGAAGTATTTCTAAACTCTTCCAATCCTATGGCATACCAACTATATCGGACTCAACCCGACTAGTTAATAGGGTATTCAATTCTTTTTCTCAATTCAATATCACTTTCTCAATTAAATATGCATTTCAATTATTCACATATAATCACAATTCAATTTAATTTCATATAATTAAATACTAATACTTACCATGCACATTGACTTAAAATTCAACAATTAATAATAATTAAATTCAAATTATAGTAATACTAACACGTATTTCTCATTCAATTCAATTTTCTAAATTCAATTCAATAAATTTACTAATTTACTTACCTCAATATTTACTTACTATAAAATAAATAAATTTAAAATTTAATACTTAATAATAAATAACTTGAATTATAGTAATACAAACCCAAAATTCTTGATTTACTCCTCGGTAATCCTCTCCTTTCCCTTTTGAGCTGATACCTTTGGTTTTTTGTTAACTACGAAAATTAAAATAATTATACTATTAATTACAACACTAATTATAATAAATAATTAAATTTCTAATCAACTCCTACCTAATTCAATTCATACTTTATTTTTTAATTCAAACTTCACCCAAACTTAAATTTAACTATTAAATTTTTAGCATAATTCCCTAATTTCAAATTTTCCTCAATTTAATCCCTTTAACATAAAACTTATAACTTCTTTTACAATTTAATCCCTTATTCAATTCTAACTTAGAATTCATTCAGTTTAATCCCTAATTCCATAATTTGTCCAACATAAATCCTACTTGAAAACCTATGAACTCTTGAAATATCAACTTAATTTCAATAAATCCTTGCTTTAAAGCTTCTAAAACATCAAAATTAACTAAAAAAGACTTAATTGACTTACCAAATTAACTTCAAGCTACAAAAACCTTATTTTCTCTTTTTCTTTCTTTTTCTTCTTTCTCTTGTTCTGTTTCGAAATGGCTTCTGTTCTCTTTCTCTTTTATTTCATTTCTTTTTATTTATATTTCCTTTACTTTTTATTTAATTAGCTTTTAAATATCTATTTAAAAAATAAATATTAGTATTACATTCGGTCACACTTATATTTCTACATTTGTACCAATAATTTTATTAAAATTGTCATTATTTAATTTGTTTATCAAACAAAAATCTCATAATTTATTTATTTAATTTAATAAATATCTTTAACATAATAATAATAATTAATAAATATTTATTTTAATATCAATTACATATATTACATTTGTACACATACATATTATTACATTTGTACCTTATCATCCTCATACATTTGTCATAACTTTAATTTATTTATTATATAAAATCTCATAATATAATTAATACAATTAATTATTATAAAATATATTTATACTTAAATCATAAGAAATTTGAGTATTTAAATTACAAATGTACCAATATAATTTTTACACATGTATAGTTTTATTACCATACAATTATTTACTATTTAATTTATTTAATAATAATACTACTAATAATAATCTAATATAAAACCATAATGTTAATTAATAATTATAATAATTATATATAATATTTAAATATAACCTAAATAAAATCTTAGATTTTAATACATATATGCCGCCTCAACTTTTGTAAATGATTTAATTACTATTTTAATCCTTTTTATTTTCTATTACTTTAGAATTAAACATTTACCCCTTATTCAATTTAGTCCTTTTTACTAATTACTCTAAATTAAGCTAAATTCACCTAATTAAAACCTAATTAGACACACCACTAGGCTCATAAATATTTTTAATAATTATTTTCGAACTTATTTCACTAAGACGAAGGCCCTATAACTCACTTTTTCGGTGCTCGTGAATTTTGGGTCATTACAGTTTGATAGTTGAGGCCGGCCATGAACGATTTCATGGACTGAGTTCGTATCGGGCCATATTGGGCCGAGTTAGGCTATGTGGGCCCTACGAACATGAGGGCCCCACATGGGTAAACCACACAGATGTGTGGAGAATAGTGGGCTAGGCTGTGTAATCCACACAGCCAATGCCATTTCTAGGCTATGTAGGCCACACAGACGTGTGGGCTCACATGGGCCCGCATTATGGGCCTTGGGCCCATTTTTACTGTTTGACTGTTAAGGTTGCACGGGTCGCCTGAGACGACTGTGGACCTACTATTGGGTCAGTAAGTGTACCTAGACCCCCTAATTGTTAAAATGATTGAAATGTCCCTACATGGTAAAATGACTGATATACCCCTATGAGATGTATGATTATGTTTGAGCATGCCATTTTAAATATATTGATCACATGTATGACATTATGTCATGATGCATGATATGTTGCATGGGGATGGGATTTATTATGATTGGAGGAAGTGTACTGTACTGGCAGCTCTGCTGCAAATGCTATTTAGTGCCGCAATCGGTACTACTTGGAGTGTAGGGATGGGTGGGTTGATTTTATCCCCACATGGAGTGCATGGTTGGACGGAGATGGAGTGTAGAGGGTTGTTGGGTAGGATTTCTTGTTTGCATTATTGTTCCATTACTGTCACTGAGATGGGCTTAGGCCCAAACTGATACTGATACTGTAATGGGCTAAGGCCCTAACTGAGACTGAACCATGACTGATTTGGGCTTAGGCTAAGACTGTATATGCTCACTGTTTGCTTTTGGTTTGGGGTTGCACACTGAGTTTCCACAACTCACCCATCTATTTATCTGCACAGGTAATTCCCAGGCTTAGGCAGATCGGTGCTACGGGAGACTCAAAGGTGGCCATACAACCGCACATACTTTTATATATAATTTTTAAATTATAAGTAATTTTATTTTGGGTATTTTTACTGTAATAAGGCCTTTATGGATTTTTAATTTAATTTGGGTTTTATTTATTTTGATTTATAACTGCTAGCAGTAGGGAAGACCCAGGTTTTCATGAAGATAAATATTTTTTGAAACACCACAAATGCGCAACCTGTTTTAAGAGCTTCTACAAGATATAACGCCTTAAAATACAAATATAACAGTGACGTTTTAATATAATTAACTCTTTGACAAATGACTAACATTTTGAAAATAAACGAACGTCTTTAAGATCACACAAAGAGGTTAAATGGAGGATAGGTTTTTCAACGACATCACACTTTACAAAAAACACTTCAATGTGACATTGCCAGATTTGGCCATAATGTCCAGGCCGGGTTTAGGGTGTTACATGAATTCACATATAATAATAGTTTCCAGTCAAGTATTAAAATAGAATCGTACGAAGCTCTGTATGATCATTAATGTAAAACTATGTAGTATTGGACTGAGCTTAGTAAGAAAAAAGTATACATAGAATCGATCTAATCCGTGAAATCGAAAAAAAAGTTAAAGTGATCTGAGATAGTTTTTAGGTAGTTTCTGATCGTCAGAGATCTTATGTGTATCTTAAATAAAAGAAATAGAGATCCAAGTTAGTGATAAAATATCCTTGAAAATTTTATCATGGAAGAAGTTCTTCGGTTTTGTTGTAAAGGCAAATTAAGTCTGCGGTATATCGGGCCACATGAGATCATTGAAAAGAATCAGACTTGTTGCGTACCGATTGACATTATTGCCAGAGCTTGACAGAATTCACAATATTATTCGTGTGTATAAGTTATCACGGTATCGACTAGACCATCACATGCTAATTCTCTTATAGATATTGAAATTCAGCTTGACATGACTTACAATAAGGGACTAATTGAAATTCTGGCATGTGAAGTGAAAGAAATGAAAAATAAAAGGTAGCTTTAGTGAAAGTTCTTTGACAATAATATGATTTAGAAAAAGCTACCTGAGAACTGAAGGAAACTATGAAAAAGCAATGTCTGAACCTCTTTACAAGTAAAATTTTTGAGGACGAAAATTCTTAAGGGGGAGAGTTATAACAACCCATTTTTGGAAAAATCAGAACAGTGGTTTCGGGACCACAAACCAGTTTTCAGAAGGGAAATTTATTTTAATATTATTTTATGGTCTATAGTATGATGGAAATGTCATATGAAAATTTTGTAAAGAAATTTTACTGGTTACATGTCTAATTTGATAAAAGACCAAATTGCACAAAGTGCAAAAGTTGAGTTCTAATTGCTAAAGGGATTAAATAGCTATAGCACTTTAAAGTGGAGGTCCTTATATGGAAAATAAACCATTTAAAAATGCTTAGTGGTTAAGGATGATGATTTATCCCTGGAAAATAAAATAAAGAAAATGATGAAATTGGAAAGAAAAAGAAAAATAAAGATGATAAATGATAAAAAAAAATGAAAATATCATCAATTTATCATCATCTTTCCCAAATAAAACATGTAAACCCTAGATAAGAGAAAGTGAGCTCAAGCAAGCTATTTTTGGCTTAATTAGGTAAGTATTCTTGTCTGTTTTTAGTAATTTTTATATTTTCGAGATCGTAATAGCTTAATTTAGCTATCTCAGGGACTGATTTGAAAAGTTATCAAAGTAATAGGGTTTTTCCATGGATGAGGATGCTAAAATTTTGAAATTTATGGTAGAAAATGAAAGGTTGTTGATAGATAAGAAACTTTTGTAAAGTGAATTTTGATAAAATTATGATTTTAAGACTAAATTGTAAAATTGTAAAATTCATGAAAAATTCTAAATTTTAATGAAATACATGGGTTGTAAATGTTACATGTAAAATTCGGCTAGCTTGGAATATGAATGGGAACTAACTGCAGAAAGCCCCGGTTTTGATTGAGCAGGCGGTCAAGCCGAAGCTTCGAAAGCGTGAAGCCATAGAGAAAAAGAAATTCTAGGTCTTTGACCTTCTTTCTATTGACTTGGCTTAAGGTGGTCAATATCCGGGCACATAGCCAACTTGAAAGAAGGTTAATTGCATGAATTTCATTTTCCGAGTCGAGGGACAAAATCATCATTAATTAAAAGTTTAAAGGTTAATTGCATAAATTGAGTATGAATTGTATTAAATTGATGTTAAATTTACTCGTATAGATCCGGATAGACCAAATTCAGAGTTAGAGCGAGGAAAAGAGAAAGTGTCGAATCAATAGACTATAAGTACATGAACATTTATTAAGGTAAGTTCGTGTAACTAAATTATGTTTATTTTTATGCTTCAATTGAGTATGGTATGTGTTTATATGAATTATATAAATGTTATAAATGTATGAAATTATCACATGCCCGTTATTGTTTAGAAAATGATAAGTTCCGTTTGAATAATGAAATTTGATGGATACATGAATTCCCGTATTGAATGTGGTCCTGCATATGTTGCAGAGAGAATATAGCTCAGATAAGCAATCCTTTTATAAGCCCTATTAAGAATCCTGTTATATAGTTCTTGTGAGCATCCTGATCGGTAGTTATTCTACATGTGTTGCACACTACTGCATCTCTTTGTGAGCGTCCTGTTACATAATTCAATCGGTTGTGATCCAGCATTTATTACAGACAAAAACACAACTCTTCGTGAGTGTCCTAATATAGGCTCTTATGAGCTTCCTGACATGGCTCGCTTGAACTTCCTGTTATGCTATCCGAAGCTCCTGTTACATGGCTCTTTATGAGCTTCCTGATAGGCTCTTTGTGAGTTTCCTGATTAAAAGTTCTTTATGAACTTCCTGTTATAGACTCTTATGAGTTTCTTGATTTAGCCTGGATAAGCTTCCTGTTACATGGCTCACATGAGCATCTTGATATATGGCTCGAGAGTGTGCTTCTTGATTATGTGCCCTTATGGGTACCCCTGAACATGAGTTGACGGATCATTGATTTGTATACCTCGAGTATACTACCTGGGTATCCATCAACATTTTAATAATTCAACAGATAAAACTTCTATTAAAAGAAAACATGAGAAAATATGAACATTAAATGAATTAATACATGTATCTGCCTAAAATTCATGAAAAATGATGATACATGATATATGGAAATGATATCACTTGATATATTAAAGCATGACATGCTTGCTACACGAGTGTGGAACATGCTTAATGACTTTGTTATCCTTAATCTGGTATATGTCTAAAATACATGAAATTGATGTTACAAGACATGTTGAAATATGAGAGGATAATATATGAACATGAAATTTGTTTCATGAATATGTTCATTCATGATTATATATTTGTACACCTTGAGTGTATTATCCGAGTGACACTAACATTTCAAATGATTTAATGGGCAAAGTTCCAACATGAAATAATCTGAACTCGAGATGAATTGTTATGAAAATGTACTTGAAATAAAAGGATATGATTTGTATATGTAATATGAGTACATGATGTGGAAAGTACATGTACATGGAAACCTAATTATTGTTGAGCCCATACATGTTTACTGATATTTATATGAAATATATGACTAACAAGGGTGATGAGGATATGTGTTAGGGCTTGTGACCAAATTGGTTGATTTTGTTTTACATGTTTATCTTGAACATAAATGAATGGTAAGTTAATTACCATGTTATACGAACTTACTAAGCACTTCACGCTTACTCTGTTTTGTTCTCCCCTATTCTATAGCAATTCAGAAACTCGTTGGATTAGAAGCTTGGCGGAGATCACTCACACTATCCATCGACCCATTTTGGTATATATGGTAAATCAATTATGGTTATAATGGCATGTATAGGTTAATTAGCCAAAATTGGCATGTAAATGTTTTGGTTATAACTAGCCATTGGAATGACTTGTGATGAACATATTTTGATATGTATAAATGAGGCTATGACATGTTTGTTGTGTGCTTAAATGGTTGATTGATAGAAATCCTGTTGGCATATTGATGATTAATTTTAGCATATTTGGTAAAATATGCATGTAGGTGAATTTGATAAGTTAAATAGGTTTGTATATTTGGTTACATGATGGTAAAGTATCATCTGAGGTGCTTAAGAGTACATGTGCTGTAAGTGATGATATGTCATGCATTAGACTCGGCTTTGACTTGAATTAATTGTTTTAAAATGTCTTGCGATTATGTAAAAGTATTGGTGTAGGAGGAAGACAAAATGGGTGAGAAATGTGGCTTGGAAACTAGTCTATTTTTGTCCACACGGGTTGAGACACGGGCGTGTGTCTCAACCGTGTTTGACACACGGCCTAGCAGATGGGTGTGTGACCTGGCCGTGTGTCCCCTGCATCTTTAAAATGTCAAAAAAAATTGCTCAGAATTGATCATACGGCCTAGCACACGGGCGTGTGGTTTGGCCGTGTGACCCCTGCACCCACACACGACCTAGCACACAAGCGTGTAGATTGGCCGTGCGACCCAAGTTAGAGAGTTACACAGCTTGAGACACGACAATGTCCCTAGCCGTGTGAGCCACATGACCTGACCACAAGGGTGTGTGACCCTTGCACCTAGGAAAAATTTTGAGATTTTGCAAAAAATTCTCTGAGTACCTGGTTTAGACCCGACTCATTTCTAATGCACGTTTTGGACCTCAAGGGTTCATATAAGGGACTTTATTTTTGATTTCTGACATGAATACTGTATAAAATGAAATATCTATTTACTTGATTTGTATATTCTTGTAATGCTTCGTAACCCTGTTCCAGTGACAGATACGGCTTAGGGGTGTTACAGTTCCATTGCCATCATCAGAAGGTGTGGCTAATGTGCATGTTTAAGTCTTAGATTAAATATAAGAGTTAAGTTTGGTAAGATATTCATTGCAATTTAATGCATCGATAATCACTTATCCTTTTATACCTTGTGAGCACTTAGTATTCTATTGAATATTCACGTTGGGGATCCAAGTTTATCACTATCATATTTTATCTTATTGTTTTTCAAGTTATTGCTTAGACAGCTACTCTTACAATTTATCTCGTTTCTATCTATTTATTACACTGACATAAATAGACAAAAGACAACCATCCTTGTGGGATCGATATCCAACAGACTCATATCTGTTGACTATACTTGCATCGACAGTGTACGCTTGCACATTATTGCTGTGACGTTAAACAACCGATCAAGTTTTGGTGTCGTTGCCGAGGATAGCATTTATTTGATTTTTATTTTTGTTTGTTTTTATTTCATAATACTTAGTTGTTACTAACTTGTTTTCTTTTTGTCACTATTTTCTCCTTTTATTTTAGGTGTTGTATGACCCAAAACAATTTGAAGTTTATTGTCGATTTTGATCCAAAAATTGAAAGAATCATTCGAAGGAGACTTTGAGAATAAAGGAATATGGATTTACCAAGAAACTATGAAGTCATACCCCCGATGCATTACCAAAATGCTAATGACCCACCGTTGCCGCAAGACGCTCAAATACAAAATAGGACTATATGAGATTTCGTAGTACCTGTCTTGGATGACTTACAACCGGGAGTTGTTAGGCCAGCAATCCAAGCTGGAAATTTTGAACTCAAGCTAGTAATGATTCAAATGCTAAATTCTGATGGGCAATATGTTGGACTGCCACATGAAGATGCTCGAGAACATCTTAGATCATTTTTATTTATTTGTGCTTCCTTTAGTTAACAAGGCATTCTTAATGACATTTTGAAGATGCAATTATTTCCTTATTCCTTGCAAGGAAGAGCTCGTACTTGGTTCCTTGGGCTGCCTACCTAATCAATTACTTTTTGGAATGCACTAGCAGTATAGTTTGTTTTGCGATTTAACCTGCCAAAAATGAATGCCCGTCTCCGAAATCATATTACAGCTTATCATCAACTGGATGATGAGAATCTTTACACCACGTGGGAACATTATAAATCCTTGCTTCGACATTGTCCAATGCAAGAAACACAAATTGAGACTATAATAGGTTGAATTCACACACGAGGAATCTTGTCGACGCATCAGCCGATGGTCCTTTGCTGGATTGTACATATAATGATGCTATTGGAATTCTTGAGAGAATTGCTCAGAATGACAAGCAAAAGCTACTCTGGGAGTTATTGAATTAGACACAATATCTGCACTTAGTGCTCAAGTTTCTTCTCTTGCAAATATGATAAAAAATATGAAAGGGACTAGTGACGTTGCACCTATACAAGTCGCTCAACAAGTCGATGTTCTTACCTTTTTTGTGAGATTTTTAGTGACACCACAACTATGAAGATTGTCGACAACATGCAGAGAATGCCTTTTTATGTTAGTAACATTTGCAACAATTCTTATGGCACCTCTTATAATAATTTTGCATGCAATCAATAGTCTCGGGGAACTCAGAATGCTGGAAAAAAATGGTACGACATTTCAATATGGGAATATATCTACTCAAGGCAATTATAATTCAAGACAAGGGAATACAATCAACAACAGTAGAACTACAATCAACACACTCAGATGCATCCATAACACTCTTCAATGCCAAATCAGCATGTTCAAACAGTACATGCAAGCTTCTCCTTCTGACCCGTTAGCAGCTCTTGAGGCTTTAATGCGGGAGCATATGACTCGCACAGAAGCAATTGTGTAAGGGAATTCATCTTCTATTTGGGCATTTGATGCACAATTAGGACAACTTGCTTCAAATCTGAATACTTGACCACCGGGCACACTACTTAGTGACATGGAAAATCCCAGTTTGGAAGGGAAAGAACACTACAAGGCTATTACTCTCAGGAGTGGTAAACAAATTGGCGAACCAACTACAGACTCTACTGTAGCACCTCAAGATATTGGTTGGTGAAAAGTTTGAATCTAAAGAGCTTGTCGATGTATTAGACAAAGAAGTTCCACAAATTGTCACTCATATGCCTAATTTCTGACCCTCGAAACTATCGACGCAATCAAAGGTGTCGACACAATCAGATGTATATCCACCTTTACCTTTTCCATAAAGATTCAGGGAGAATGAGCAGGATAAGCAGTACCAACAGTTCTTGAACACACTGAAGCAATTTCACGTCAATATTCCTTTAGTAGAAGCTTTTATGTAAATTTTGAATTATAAGAAATTTATGAAGGAGCTCTTGTCCAAGAAAAAGAAGCTCAGTGATATGGAAACTATTGCACTCAAGAAGGCTATAGTGTTGTTTTGATAATTGGCCCCCAAAATGAAAGATCCTAGGAGCTTTACTATCCCATGTTCAATTGGTCATTATTTGGACAAGGCTTTATGCGACTTGGGAGCTAGCATCAACCTAATGCCACTATCTACTTTCAAAAAGTTGGGAATTGGTCACATGAAACCTACTATAGTGACATTGTAACTAGCTGATCGATCTTTGGCTCAACCTGAAGGACAAATCAAAGATATCTTAGTTCGTGTGGATAAATTCATTTTTTCGACTGATTTTATCACACTTGACTGTGAGGCAGACAAGAAGGTTCCCATAATCTTGGGACGACCATTTTTAGCATTGAATGAACTCTTATTGATGTTTACAAAGGTGAACGGACCATGCGACTTAATGATGAGCACGTTACCTTCAGAGATTTTGAATTTATTCAATGCAAGGATAAAGAAGAATGCCATATTGTTGATGTGCTAGATGATCTAACTGAGGAAGAATTCAATGACCAAAGCACAATACTTTCTGAAGTGTTTGCAATGACATCAAATGATGAATTCTTAGATAATTGTGACATCATGGTTGAAGCTAATAATATTGAACTCAGGCATGGATGGCAGATTGAATCCATAGATTAAGCCAACAGAACAACTCCAATTTTTAATCCATCTATTGATAAAGCTCCTACTCTAGAGTTGAAACCACTACCTACTCATCTTAAATACGTCTCTCTTGGTGATAATAATACTCTCTGAGTTATTATCTCTTCATCACTGGATATAAATCAAGAAGAGAAATTGGTCCATATTCTTAAGCAACATAAACGAGCTATTTCTTGGAGTATTGTCCATATTCGAGGCATTAGTCCATCTTTTTGCATGCACAAGATCAAGTTGGAAGATGAAGGCAAGTAACCGATTGAGTAACAAAGAAGATTAAAGGAGAAGATGAAGGAAGTTGTTAAGAAAGAAATTATAAAATGGCTTGATGTTGGAATTATTTATCCTATTTCTGATAGCAATTGGGTAAGTCCAGTGCAATGCATTCTTAAAAAGAGTGGCATCACTGAGGTTCACAATGAAAAAGATGAATTAATTCCTACACACATTCCTACGGAATGACGAGTCTGTATGGATTATCGCAAACATAATGTTGCCACAAGGAAGGACCACTTCCCACTTCCTTTCATTGACCAAATGTTGGACAGGCTTGCTGGAAGAGCCTATTAATACTTTTTAGATGGCTATTCTGGGTACAATCAAATTGCTATTGCACTGGAGGATCAAGAGAAAACAACTTTCACTTTTCCCTTTGGTACTTTTGCTTTTCGTTGTATGCCTTTTGGTCTTTACAAAGCACCAACCACATTTCAAACGTGCATGATGGTAATATTCTTGGATATGATTGAAGATTCTTTAGAGGTTTTTATGGATGATTTCTCAGTCTATGGGAATGATTTTTATCATTGCGCTGACAATTTGGATAAAGTATTGTAGCAATGTGAAGACACACATCTTATTCTAAATTGGGAAAATTTTCATTTCATGGCAACTAAAGACATTGTGTTAAGCCATCGTATCTCTAGTTAAGGCATTCAAGTAGACAAAGCTAAAGTGGAAATCATTGAGAAATTACCTCCACTGACAAATGTGAAAGGTATTCACAATTTTCTTGGGCATGCGGGGTTTTACAAAAGATTTATTAGAGATTTCTCAAAAATTGTAAATCCCTTATGCTCATTACTGCAACAGAATTGAAAATTTCTCTTTGACGACCCATGTTTGGATGCATTCATTCTGTAACACCCCTAACCCGTATCAGATGCCGGAATAAGGTTACAAAGTATTACTAGATTTACAAATTAAACAACCAAACATTTCATGTTCATTTCTTATTCAAATCAAAATCCATTCATAAACAATCATATAGTCCCTAATAGGAGCCCTCGAGGCCCTAAATAAACATTAAAAATGGTTAGGGACTAAATTGAGTACTCAAGGAATTTTTAGGAAAATATTGAAAATTTTCAAAGTGTAGGGAACACACGCCCGTGTGGCCAAGCCGTGTGTCTCACACGGCCAAGGGACATTGTAACAACCCGATTTAGGGCCAAAACGGAACAGTGGTTTCGAAACCACGGATCCGAGGTTGAAAATTTTATAATTGGGTGTTTAATTTTATGTTTGGGATTAAATTGAAATAGGTGAAAAATGTGTGTTCTAGTTCATAAAGTATTTAATTGAAATGGGGGTTTTAAGTAGAGGTCTTTGGATAGTAATTAGACCATTATATTAGTTTGGACAAAAATAACTAAAGGAAGATAAAACACCATAGTTTTTAATGAAGGGCAATTTAGTCATTTGGTAAATAAAATAATAAAATGGGAAAACAAAGCCAAAATTGGTATCATCTTCACCAAGCTTGGCCGAAACTCTCAGAAACACCATAGCTAGGGTTTTTTCCAAGCTTTCAAGCTCAATAGTAAGTACATTCAAGCCCCGTTTTTAATGTTCTTTACATTTTTAAAATCCTCGTAGCTCGGTCTACCTATTTCTACCATTATTTCGAGTTAGGGTTTATGTTTAAAAATTTACCCATGAATGATATGCATGTATTTGATGTTTGATGGTAGAATATGAATGTTTTAAGTTAGGAGAACGATCTTTTTTAAGCGATTTTTAGCGAAAACAAGCAAAATGGCATAATCGGTAAAAATACCTAATGTTCATAAGTACATGTTAGAGTGAGAATTTGATGTTGTCATAGAAGAAAAAAATGCTCAGCATGTCATAAAACATAAGAATAAGGGCTGGAATTAAATTTTTGAGCCTAGGGACAAAATCATAATTTTGTAAAAGTTAGGGGGCAAAAACGTAATTTTACCATAATGTGATTTTTGGATTGAAATAGATAGTATGACTGTTAAATGAGTTAAATGTGTTGCTATAGATCAAGAACGGCGTGGAATCGACCTCGAACGGGGAAAGGAAAAGACTTAGGACTAAATTGCAAAATTTCCATATTTTGCACCGAGGTAAGTTTGTATATAAATAATACATTATCCTTATTTCTGTTTGTATATTCCAGTATATTTTATATAATGTAGCTGATTTTGAATCATAATCGATTGTTGGAAGAATGAAAGTAAGTATTAGAAAGTGAAATACTTCTTGGTTGAACCTTCGGAATCGAAAGATATAGATGGTATGTAGCTAGGTCACATTTATGGTGCTGAGTGCACATCATGTAGACAAGAGAGCTACGGGATACTATATGGTAGCTAGGTCACATGTATGGTGCTGAGCGCACATCATGTAGACAAGAGAGCTACGAGATACTATGTCGTAGCTAGGTCGCATGTGTAGTTCCAGGTGAAGGACACCCTGTAGACAAGAGAGCTATGAGATTAAGTGGCTAGGTCACATGGGTGGTACTAAGTGTTCATCTTCACCATGTGTACAAGAGAGCCGAACTATGTGATGGGTGGAACTACGTGCTGAAACCACCAAGTATCGGGGACTCGATCCGAAGTGTTCAACGGGAAAATCGACTAAATGAAATTATGTATGATCTTGTAATGATAAGAGTAAGAATATACATGTGTAACATATGAGTAATAAGGTCGATATGTAACTGGAAGTTGGAAAAATTGTTAAGGATAGGCAATGAATGCAACCAAAGTGTGAAAGATCAAAAATTGATAATAAAATTGTTTAAACAGTAGCGGTGACGTGAATTTGAAAAATCACCAAAAATAGTGAAAATTTAATTAGAGGCTGAATGAGATATTAATTTAAATCTTAATGAGTCTATTTTCATGTAAAAGAAACAGAAAAAGTATAGGGATCTTATATTTTGAGAAATTTATATTTTTGTGAGACTTGTTTAGAATGACTATGTGATCCCCTATTATGACTTTAAAAATTCACCATAAATTGTAAAGAACTAATTCGGAGTTGTACCTTAATGTATGAAATTATTATTGAGTCTAGTTTTATAAGAAATAAATGGAATAGTCATTGAAGCTCTGTACAGGGAGATATCTGAATCGTAATACACAGGGGTTAGAGTGGACGAACCCTGAAATAGGGGAGAATTTAACTAATAAACTGTACTAATTGGCCCAACCAAAAATTCTAGAAACAAATTAGTAAGTAGATATATGAGTCTAGTTTCATGGAAAATTTACAGAATTGGATTTTGAGTTTCGTAACTCGAGTTATGATTTATTCAGTGAACATGACGCAGGAGGGACAACTTTATCAAATTGGAGTAAATAGTAAAATTAAAAATAAATATAATTGAGTTACTTTGTAAACATATTAGATTCCTTATTTATTATTTATATACTTACTTACTAAGAAATAAGCTTACTTACTTTCTCTCTTTTGTTTTATAGTGTCATCCAGTTAGCACGGGAGTTAGAGATCGTTGAATATCTGCCTGCACTATCAATACTTTTGGTATTTGAACTAAACATCTTGAATTATGGCATGTATAGTAGGCTTAGTTATTTTGTTACGTGTCATAATTGCCTAGGTTTAAAATATTGGTTACAATATGTGATCGAATATTTTGTACAAAGCCATTGAAGTTGACTAATATTGTTAAAGGCATATGTTATAATGTTTCATGATCCAATTGGATGCCATATTTTTATCTCGGTTTTATTTAATGGTATGTGTTATGTTCTGGTAATACCTCGTACACTGTTTCAGTATGGAATACGTGTAAGAGGTGTTACATTTAGTGGTATCAGAGCCTTGGTTTAGTCGATTCTCGGACTAATATAGTGTGTGTAAAAGTCGAGCTATACATGCCATAAATATATTATGATAGTGTGGCGACTCCTGATTATTCTAAACTGTGTTTTGTTTTAATATAGTAATGGATCCCACTTGAAGGCTGTGGTGATGATCTTTGCTAGTAATGCATGACTCCCGCACAAGAGACCGCGTCTATAGAAAGTAGACCTGAGACATTGAGACAGGGAGATAAGGCTCGGGATGCCTTCCTCCAAATGATGAACAATTGGTATACTGAGTTTATTCGAGCAAACCCAAATGCTCAACCTCCTCCACCCCCTCCCACACCTCAGACGGTTCTTGTAGTTGCCCAAGGCATAGATTTGGTAAGAATGAACAAGCCTCCAGTAGACAAATTTGAAAACAAGGGGCCGAAGAGTTTAGAGTAAAAATCGATAATAATCCCGAGAAAGCAGAGTTTTGGCTTGAAAATTCTACCCGTTTATTTGATGAACTCTCATGTACACCCGAAGAGTGCTTAAAGTGTACTGTATCACTTTTGAGAGATTCGGCCTACCATTGATGGAAGACTTTGGTAGCAGTGGTGCCAAAAGAAAGGGTTACTTGGGATTTCTTCCAGGAAGAATTCAGAAAGAAATACATAAGTCAGCGATTTATTGATAAAAAATGAAAGGAGTTCCTTGAATTGAAGCAGGGAAAGATGTCTGTGGCAGAGTACGAACGCGAATTCGTAAGACTCAGCAAGTATGCCCAGGAATGTGTGTCCACCGAGGCTATTATGTGCAAAAGATTTGAGGATAGGCTTAATGAGGACATTAAAGTGCTTGTGGGAATTCTGGAGTTGAAAGAATTTGTAGTATTGGTTGACCGAGCTCTGAAAGCTGAAGAATTGAATAAAGAAAGAAGAAAAGCTGCTATTGAGGCCCGAGATGCCAAAAAGGGGCCAATAAGCAAGTCATTTCAATCTCAATCAAAGAGGTCCAAAGAGACAAACCCTCTAATGACAGTTTCAGTTGGAGATTCACACAGAGATCGTGGTAAGGCATATTCGGGGTCTAAAGCTCAAGCTACTTCTGGTGAGTGCTGGGGAAACGAGCGAGCTTGTTTTAGGTGTGGTTCTCGCGAGCATTTTATTAGAGACTATCCAGAGAAAGTTAAAGAAGAAAAATTTCAGAATGCTAGACAAAGTACTACCGCCAGCAGAGGTAGACCACTGAGAAATACTAGAAGTGGAGCTAGCAGTAAAACTGTGATGAAAGATTCAGTAGCAAGAACAGAAGCTAGAGTGTTTGCTAGGGCTTATATCATGCGTGCCCAAGAGGATGCATCATCTCCCGATGTGATTATTGGTACATTTTTTCTTTATGATACTATTGTTATTGCATTGATTGATCCCGGGTCTACTCATTCCTATATTTTTGTGAATTTAGTGTCTAATAAGAAGTTGCCTGTTGAGTTTGCTAAGTTTGCAATTAAAGTGTCGAACCCCTTAGGCCAATATGTGCTAGTTGATAAGGTTTGCAAGAATTGCCCATTAATGATTCAAGGTCACTATTTTCCGGCTAATCTGATGCTGTTACCATTTGATGAGCTTGACGTTAGCTTGGGAATGGACTGGTTGACATTGTATAATGCCAAGGTAAATTGTAAACAGAAAACACTAGAGTTGAAATGTGAAAACGGTGAAATTCTGTGGGTTGAAACAGATGAATCAAATAAATCGCCAATGGTGATTTCACACATGTCTGCACAAAAATACATAAGGAAAGGGTGTGAAGCTTATCAAGCCTATGTAATGAATACTGAGATGTCTGAATTGAAGCTTGAATCAGTGCCGATAGTCTGTGAATTTCCAGATATATTTCCAGAGGAATTGCCCGGGTTGCCTCCAAACAGAGAGATAGAGTTTGCCATTGATTTGTTACCGGGGACAGCACCGATCTCGATTGCTCCATATAGAATGGCTCCGATTGAATTAAGAGAATTGAAGGCTCAATTGCAAGAGTTAACAGACAAGGGATTTGTGAGACTGAGTTTCTCTCCCTGGGATGCTCCTGTATTGTTCGTAAAGAAGAAAGATGGCTCAATGAGGCTTTGCATTGATTACCGTCAGCTTAATAAGGTGACTATAAAGAACAAGTACCCGTTACTAAGGATTGATGATTTATTCGATCAGTTGAAGGGGGCAACAATGTTTTCAAAGATCAATTTGAGGTCTGGTTACTACCAATTGAGAGTTAAGGAGTCAGATGTGTCGAAAACTACCTTTAGGACAAGGTATGGACATTATGAGTTCCTTGTAATGCCTTTTGGCTTAACAAATGCTCCAGCTATAGTTATGGACTTGATGAACCGAATTTTTTGACCATATTTGGATAAGTTTGTGGTAGTGTTCATAGACGACATCCTAATCTATTCTCGAGATGAGTCTGAGCACGCTGAACACTTGAGAACCATATTGCAGATCTTGAGAGAAAAGAAACTATTTGCTAAGTTTAGCAAAAGTGAGTTTTGGCTTCGTGAAGTCAGATTTTTGGGACATATAGTCTCAAGTGATAATAATCGGTGGATCCGAGCAAAATTTTCGCGATCGTTGATTGGAAACCGCCAAAGAATGTATCCGAGGTTAGAAGCTTTTTAGGCTTGGCCGGGTATTATAGACGTTTTGTCGAGGGATTTTCGATGATTGCCTCTCCTATGACTAAGTTGCTGCAAAAGAATGTTAAGTTTGAATGGACTGATAAATGTTAGCAGAGTTTTGAAAAACTGAAAGCACGATTAACTGAAGCACTGATTTTAGTACAGCCCGAGCCAGGGAAGGAGTTCGTAATTTATAGTGATGCATCATTGATAGGCCTTGGATGTGTGCTGATGCAAGAGGGTAAAGTGGTAGCTTATGCCTCGACACAGTTAAAATCGCATGAGAAGAACTATCCTACGCATGATTTGGAATTGGCCGCTATTGTATTTGCCTTGAAGATCTGGCGTCATTATTTGTATGGTGAAAAATGCCGAATTTTTACTGATCACAAAAGTTTGAAGTATTTGATGAATCAAAAGGATTTGAATTTGCGACAACAGAGATGGCTTGAATTATTGAAAGATTATGAGCTAGCGATTGATTATCATCCAGGGAAAGCGAATGTAGTTGCTGACACCTTGAGCAAGAAATCTCTTTTTACTTTGAGAGCCATGAATACGAGGTTAGCATTGTCTGATGATGGGTCAATCTTGGCAGAGATGAGGGCTAAATCGTTATTTCTCCAGCTAATTTATGATGCTCAAAAGAACGATAGTGAGTTGCGAATCAAGAGAACTCAGTGCGAATATGGTTACGACACAGATTTTCGAGTTAGACCAGATGACTGTTTGATGTTTCGAGACAGGATATGTGTACTGAAAAATGATGAATTGATTCAAAAAATATTACATGAGGCGCACAGTGGCTGTTTGACAGTTCACCCTGGTAGCACAAAAATGTATAATGATTTAAAGAAGTTATATTGGTGGTCAGGCATGAAAAGGGACATTTCTGAATTTCTAACCAAGTGTTTGATCTGTCAACAAGTAAAAGCTGAGCATCAAGTGCCTTCAGGATTACTCCAACCGGTGATGGTACCTGAGTGGAAATGGGATAGGATTACCATGGATTTTGTAATCGGTTTGCCTTTAACTCCTAAAAAGAAGGATGCTGTCTGGGTAGTGGTTGATAGGTTAACAAAGTCGGCTCACTTTATACCTGTACGTACCGATTACTCACTTGATAAATTAGCTGAATTATATATTTCTAAAATTGTGAGGTTGCACGGGGTACCTATGTCTATCATATCAGATAGAGATCCGAGGTTTACCAAGAGATTCTGGAAAAAGTTACAAGAAGCTTTAGGTACAAAATTGAATTTTAGTACCGCACTTCATCCACAAATAGATGGTCAGTCAAAAAGAGTAATCCAGGTACTCGAAGATATGCTTAGATGCTGTGTTTTAGAATTAGAAGGCAGTTGGGAGAAATATCTACCTTTGGTTAAATTTGCCTACAATAACAGTTTTCAGTCGAGTGTACAGATGGCACCATACGAAGCCTTATATGGTCGCAAGTGTCAGACTCCTTTATATTAGACCGAACTTAGTGAGAAATAGATTCATGGAGTTGATCTAGTTAAAGAAACTGAAGAGAAAGTAAAAGTAATTCGTGATTGCTTGAAAGCTGCTTCAGATCGACAAAAGTCATAAGCAGATTTAAAAAGAAAAGAGATTGAATTTCAGGTGGGTGATAAAGTGTTCTTGAAGGTGTCACCATGGAAGAAGATTCTAAGATTTGTCTGAAAAGGCAAGTTGAGTCCATGATTTATTGGGCCGTACGAGATTATTGAAAGGATTGGACCAGTGGCATATCGGTTGGCTTTACCGGTAAAGTTAGAAAGAATACATAACGTGTTTCATGTATCAATGTTGCGACGTTATCGTTCTGATCCTTCACATGTAATTTCTCCAACAGAAATTGAGATTCGATCAAACTTGACCTATAATGAGGAACCGATTAAGATTTTGGCTCGAGAAGTGAAACAGTTAAGAAAGAAAAGCATAGCTTTAGTGAAAGTGTTATGGCAAAGACATGGAGTAGAAGAAGCTACGTGGGAACCGGAGGAAGCCATGAGAAAACAGTACCCAAACCTCTTTACCGGTAAGATTTTCAGGGACGAAAATCCCTAAAGGGGGGAGAGTTGTAACAGCCCGATTTAAGGCCAAAACAGAACAGTGGTTTCTAAACCACGGATCCAAGGTTGAAAATTTTATGACTGGGTGTTTAATTTGATGTTTGGGATTAAATTGAAATAGGTGAAAATTGTGTGTTCTAGTTCATAAAGTATTTAATTGAAATGGGGGTTTTAAGTAGAGGTCTTTGGATAGTAATTAGACCATTATATTAGTTTGGACAATAATACCTAAAGGAAGATAAAACACCATAGTTTTTAATGAAGGGCAATTTAGTCATTTGGTAAATAAAATAATAAAATGGGAAAACAAAGCCAAAATTGGTATCATCTTTACCAAGCTTGGCTGAAACACTCATAAACACCATAGTTAAGGTTTTTTCCAAGCTTTCAAGCTCAATAGTAAGTGAATTCAGGCCCCGTTTTTAATGTTCTTTACATTTTTGAAATCCTTGTAGCTCGGTCTACCTATTTCTACCATTATTTTGAGTTAGGGTTTATGTTTAAAA
Organism: Gossypium anomalum; assembly: GCA_025698475.1. Classification (NCBI taxonomy): domain Eukaryota; kingdom Viridiplantae; phylum Streptophyta; class Magnoliopsida; order Malvales; family Malvaceae; genus Gossypium; species Gossypium anomalum. The sequence goes on along the minus strand of CM046958.1, from coordinate 25,836,412 downwards.
ATTTACCCATCAATGATATGCATGTATTTTGATGTTTGATGGTAGAATATAAATGTTTGAAGTTAGGAGAATGATCTTTTTTAAGCGATTTTTAGCGAAAACGAGCAAAACGGCATAATCGGTAAAAATACCTAATGTTCATAAGTACATGGTAGAGTGAGAATTTGATGTTGTCATAGAAGAGAAAAATGCTCAGCATGTCATAAAACATAAGAATAAGGGCTGGAATTAAATTTCTGAGCCTAGGGACAAAATCATAATTTTGTAAAAGTTAGGGGGCAAAAATGTAATTTTTCCATAATGTGATTTTTGGATTGAAATAGATAGTATGAGTGTTAAATGAGCTAACTGTGTTGCTATATATCAAGAATGGCGTGGAATCGACCTCGAACGAGGAAAGGAAAAGACTTCGGACTAAATTGCAAAATTTCCATATTTTGTACCGAGGTAAGTTTGTATATAAATAATACATTATCCTTATTTATGTTTGTATATTCTAGCATATTTTATATAATTTAACTGATTTTGAATCATAATCGATTGATGGAAGAATGAAAGTAAGTATTAGAAAGTGAAATACTTCTTGGTTGAACCTTCGGAATCGAAAGATATAGATGGTATGTAGCTAGGTCACATGTATGGTCCTGAGTGCACATCATGTAGACAAGAGAGCTACGGGATACTATATGGTAGCTAGGTCACATGTATGGTGCTGAGCGCACATCATGTAGACAAGAGAGCTACGAGATACTATGTGGTAGCTAGGTCACATGTGTGGTTCCAAGTGAAGGACACCATGTAGACAAGAGAGCTACGAGATTAAATGGCTAGGTCACATGGGTGGTACTAAGTATTCATCTTCACCATGTGTACAAAAGAGCAGAACTATGTGATTGGTGGAACTACGTGCTGAAACCGCCAAGTATTGGGGACTCGATCCAAAGTGTTTAACGGGAAAATCGACTAAATGATATTATGTATGATCTTGTAATGATAAGTGTAAGAATATATATGTGTAACATATGAGTAATAAGGTCGATATGTAACTGGAAGTTGGAAAAATTGTTAAGGATAGGCAATGAATGCAACCAAAGTGTGAAAGATCAAAAATTGATAATAAAACTATTTGGACAGTCGCGGTGACATGAATTTGAAAAATCACCAAAAATAGTGTGAATTTAATTAGAGGCTGAATAAGATATTAATTTAAATCTTAATGAGTCTATTGTCATGTAAAATAAACGGATCAAGTATAGGAATCTTATATTTTGAGAAATTTATATTTTTGTGAGACTTGTTCAGAATGACTACGCGATCCCCTGTTATGACTTTAAAAATTCACCATAAATTGTAAAGAAACAATTAGGAGTTGTGCCTTCATGTATGAAATTATTATTGAGTCTAGTTTTATAATAAACAAATGACATAGTCATTGAAACTCTGTACAGGGAGATATCTAAATCGTAATACATAGGGCCAGAGTGCCCGAACCCTAAAACAGGGGAGACTTTAACTAATAAACTGTTCTAATTGGCCCAACCAAAAATTCTAGAAACAAATTAGTAAGTAGATATATGAGTCTAGTTTCAAGAAAAATTTACAGAATTAGATTTTGAGTTTCGTAACTCGAGTTATGATTTATTCAGTGAACATGACGCAGGAGGGACAGCTTGATCAAATTGGAGTAAATAGTGAAATTAAAAATAGATATAATTGAGTTACTTTGTAAAGATATTAGATTCCTTATTTATTATTTATTTACTTACTTACTAAGCAATAAGCTTACTTTCATTTCTCTCTTTTGTTTTATAGTGTCATCCAGCTAGCACGGGAGTTAGAGATCGTTGAAGATCTGCCCGCACTATCAATACTTTGGGTATTTGAACTAAACATTTTGAATTATGGCATGTATAGTAGGCTTAGTTATTTTGTTATGTGTCATAATTGCCTAGGTTTAAAATATTGGTTACATTATGTGATCGACTATTTTGTACAAAGCCATTGAAGTTGGCTAATATTGTTAAAGGCATATGTTATAATGTTTCATGATCCAATTGGATGCCATATTTTTATCTTAGTTTTATTTAATGGTATGTGTTATGTTTTGGTAATACCTCGTACACTGTTTCGGTGTGGAATGCGTGTAAGGGGGTTACAAACATGCCCGTGTCTCAGGCCGTATGGGCATTCGAAATGGAATCACATGGCCATGTCCCAGCCTGTGTCTGACCCCGTGTAACTCACTAACTTGGGTCACACGGCCAACCCAAACACCTGTGTGCTAGGCCGTATACCCTTCGAAATGGCCTCACATGCCCGTGTGCCAGGCTGTGTGCTAAGACGTGTGAAAACTAGAGATTATACTGACTTGCACCACATGGCCAAGCCACACGCCCGTGTGTTAGGCCGTGTACAGCTACTGACTTGATTTCTATAGAAGTATCAGAGGACACACGGCTGTGTCACCTGACACACGGCTGAGGGACACGTTCGTGTCTCTGCCTGTGGGGACAAAAGTAGGTCATTTTCCAAGACATATTCCTCACCCACATTGGTACCAACCTATACACATCAATTGACCACTTTAACATATACCAATTATGCTTCCAAAATATACTTCAATGGTCACACTCGTACATGAGACAATGTGCCTAAAATTAACATGTGTGCCACATAAAAATCTCAACTATTTTATACTCAAAATATCAATTCCAAACCAAGGCATTCATATGGCATTCATTCAACTCATACCATGGGTTATTTATATATTTACATAACAAAATATATGCTTAAATTACAAACCAATTCAAATGGCTAAAACACAACAAAACATGTAGACTATCATTAGCCAAAACAACCTATACATGCCATTATAACCAAAATTATAAAACCACGAGTACCACAATAGCCGATAGATAGTATGATTATATCTCCAACACCTTCCAACCCAAATGAGCTTCTAATACCTAAGTACACAAAGAAATTAACACAAAGTAAGCATAGAATGCTTAGTAAGTTCGTAACTCACAAATAAAGTTTACCACTTCAATGTATAAGCATAATCCATTTAAGTCAATCCAATGTGTCTTAGCATTAGCCTAAACAACAATAACCTCTCAAAGTTAAATATCACAATAACTAGTCAATTCATCTCAAATTATCATGACATAAGTACCCACTACTTATGTGCATATATATAATCCAAGCCTATGGCAAAACATATTTCAATCATCCAAAAACTCATACCTTTCCATGCTTTCATAACAATTTTATTTGGCCAAAGCATAACACATGTTTATCAACCAAGTTAGTCATGTATTCATATAAAACCGAAATCATGTCTGAGTTCAACAATTATTTCGATTTCGCATACATGTAACATCTATACCATGTGTACGTATATCATATATAAACCACTTCTCGTATTATCACTGAGTTCATCGAATTATTTAAATATCGATGAATATACTTACCTTGTCTTTCCAAATTTGAGAATAGCTTACAGATATGAGTACATTGTTTTCTTTGTGCCATAGTCCAACTCTGGTCTTACGCGTGAATTGCCATGGCTCTGCCATGGTCTTACATTTGTAGTGCCATAACCCAGTTATGGTCTTATCATTTGAATGCTATAGCCTAGCTATGGTCTTACATACAAATACTGCCATGGTCCAACCATGGTCTTATCTGTCAATTCATCATTTGCATAAAATGACATGCGATGAACTAGTTTGAACATTTAAATTCTATTTCAAAGTCCAACAATAAATATGAACAATTTCATAATATCATTCATCAATTTAATAAATAAATGTTTAACTATACGAACTTACCTCGAATTAATACGGAGACATGCGATGAACTAGTTTGAACATTTAAATTCTGTGGTCTTTGATTTCCTTGACCGCCCCAAGACAAATTTGGGTGGTTCTTCCAACCTGCATTGTAAGTATTACTATATGGGTTATTTTGAGATCTAAAATTATTGTTACCCATATAGTTGACTTGTTCCTCTTCGGTTGTAGGATTGAATGGTGGGTATTCTGTAGGCACACCTCCTCCACTTGAATCGCAATTCATCGCTGGATGTACCTGCGTAGAACCAAGTAAACCATCAATTTTTTTATTCAGAAGTTCTACCTGATTTGACAACATGGTGATCGAATCGACATTATAAACGCCTGCTATTTTCGTTGGCTTAGTCCTCATGAGTTGCCACTGATAGTTATTTAGTGACATCTCCTCAATGAATTTAGAAGCCTCTTCAGGTGTCTTGTTATTGATGGTTCCACCGACAGCTGCATCAATCATTTGTCTTGTCGAAGGGTTCACACCATTGTAGAATGCTTGAACTTGCAGCCATAGTTGTAACCCATGGTGTGGGCACCTTCGTAAAAGGTCCTTGAATCTCTCCCATGCATCGTAAAGCGTTTCTAAGTCCATCTGCACAAAAGAAGAAATATCATTACGCAACTTAGCTATTTTTTCTGGTGGAAAATATTTTAATAGAAATTTTTCAGTCATTTGCTCCCAAGTGGTAATGGGCCCTCGTGGTAGTGAGTTCAACCACTGTTTAGTTTTATTCATCAGTTAAAAAGGGAATAACTGAAGACGAATGGCATCATCAGAAACACCATTAATTTTGAAAGTGGCGCATAGTTCTAGAAAATTTGCCAAGTGCTTGTTGGGGTTCGCATCCTGCAAACCATCAAACTGAACAAATTGTTGTATCATCTGGATCGTGTTAGGTTTCAGTTCAAAATTATTTGCAGTAAAAGCAGGTCTAACTATACTTGACTCAGTTCCTGTAAAATTAGGTTTAGCATAATCATACATAGTACGAGGAATAAGATTTTGATTTGCTAATTCAGCGGGTATGGCTGGAGCTAGCAGATTATCTTATTTTCAGCCATCTCTTCAGTAGTGGTTGAGATATCATCCTTTTGCTCTTCTTCTGTGTATCTTAAGCTGCGCCTGATTTCTCGTCAGTTTCTACTACCTGTACGATCAATTTCCTCGTCGAAAAGCAATGGTCCTGACGGGTTTCTTCTAGTCATAAACTATAAGAATCTGCCAAGAGAAAAAGAAAGAAAATTAGTAAAGTAAAAATTAAAGTTAAATTGCAAGAAAATAAATGGCTAAAGTAATAAAAATTGAGCGTTCCTAATATCTTAGTTCCCAGCAACGGCGCCAAAAACTTGATCGTCGATTTTCCGTGTGATAAGTTTTATAAATTTGTAATGACTCGTTCTTGAAACTAACTATGATCACGACGTAGGCAAGTGTACCTATCGAATAGTAGTATAGCTTTAGTAAGACCAGATTATCGAACCCAAAGGACTATGCGTACTAGTAATGACCGTCTTTTTATTATCTAGCCAAATAAAAGAGGATTGTTTTGACTAACTAATTAAACTAAGAGCTTGCAAAAAATAGTAATTGGGAAATTACTGTTGTGGAAAACGATTGATTGAGACAATACCTAAGGAAAAATCCACCTAGACTCTTACTTGTTATTCTGGCTCCAAACCAGACGATTTATTTATTCAACTTGTTCCGTAGAAATCTTTAATGTATATTATTATCCCTTTCGAGACTAACAACGTCTAATCCCTAGGTTAAATAATCGAGAGTTATCTCTAATTAACACCTTAAGGTTGCATTAACTCGATCTATGGATTCCCTTATTAGGTTTCACCCTAATCCGACAAAATTTTGTCACCCTATCTCTAGGTGCGCAATCAACTCCGCTTAATTACTACAAAGTTACTCTTAGTCAGGGTCTATTCCTCCTCCAACTAAGAGTAGTAACTTGAAGTGATATCCTGAAATACCAAAACAAGCATTAAGAACACGTAATTAAGAACAAGTTAAATATTTATCATACGATTCAAAAATAATAACAAGGTTTAGTCATAGGTTTCATCCCCCTTAGGTATTTAGGGGTTTAGTTCATAACTAAACAAGAACACATCTCAGAATAATAAAAATTACAAAACATAAAGAAAACCCAAAACTCCTGAAGGGGAGGTTGAGGAGAGATCTTCAGTCTTGATGGTGGCTCTGGCTTCTAAGATGGATCAATCGGCTTTCTCGGAGTAATTCCTTACTCCCTATTCTCGGCCCCCCTTTTCTTCCTCCTTTAGGGTGTATTTATAGGTTTTGGAATACCTAAGAAGCCTTAAAAATTGGCCTTTTCTGAATAAAGCTTAAGTAGGGTTCGACAGGGACACGCCTGTGTGGCACGGTCGTGTGTGATTATTTCAGGCCGTGTTCGAGCCTATTAGATTGGCACGGGCGTGTGAGCTACCCGTGTGAGGAGGTCCAGGCCGTGTTGATTTTGTGCTTTGGCCCATTTTCTCCGTTTTTGGCCCGTTTCTCGTTCCTTTCATTCTCCTATGTTTACCTAAGGATACAACATGAAATTAAGGCATTAGGAGCATTGAATTCACCAAATCTAAGGATAAATCATTCATAAAATGCGTTAAGCATAGGTTATAAATATGTATAAATTACGGTTTATCAGCAAGCGAGAAAACTCAATCAAACCTTAGGAATAGATTAGGATACAAGTGACATGTCACTAGGGCTTTATGTTATGTGATCCGGGTGCTGGTCCCGTACGTCCTACCGGTGGCTGAGTATACCAGCATTGTTGCTGTTACTTGACAGCTTGTGTGAGCAACACCATGTAGCTATGTCTCGACTGACAGCTTGTTTGATATGAGATAGAGATAGCAATGGTTACATATGTGGCGCCTTGTGTGCAAGGTTTCCCGAGTATCCGACATTATTATTTAGAATGGTTCATTGGTTATGACAAAGATGAGAATAAGTATGAAACCATACGAGTGGTACAGGTATGTGCACAAAACTTATGATTTATTAAATTCATGAAATGATGAACTCAAGGTAAGTTGTGATGGAATGAATTATGATCATGAGAATATGGTAAATTACATTTCCTTATGCATGAAAATGTATGATAAGGTTAGCTTATTTCTTTCATACGAGCTTACTAAGCTATACAGCTTACTCCGTTTTGTTTTCCATGTTTTATAGTGTAACCAAGCTAGCTCGGATTGGAGATCATCGGAGATCGTATCACACTATCGAACTGTTATTTTGGGTACTGATGATTTTAAACATTTTGAGAATATGGCATGTATAGGGACTTGGTCATTTTGTTATATGTGTCATTATGATTTGGCCAAATGTATTGGCTTGTAATTGTCAAGGGCTTGATATGGTATTTGGCCATGAAACTTGGCTCATTTTGGTTGAATTAGTTTTAAGATTATATATATTTATATATGCATGCATGTGCAATTATCTCTTGTGTGATGTGGTTTATAAATGCTTGGAGAATGATTGAATGTGACTTAATGGTTTTGTTATTGAGTAGTTGAGATTGGCTCATTGGTATGCTATGAAATTTATAAAGAATCATGCATAATAAAAGTATTTGTGTTGGTACTTGTAGATATGAGCTTTGTTTGATTTGGTTTGGTAGAATATGATATTGGAAGTATGTTATGTGTGATAATAAAATGACATGTTCTAATCTTGATTATGGATGTTTTGGTTGCTTAAGTATACCATGACTTATGCCATTGAACTTTTGTGTGTGTAGGGGTAAATGAGGGTGACAAATGGCTTGGTAGATAGCCTTTATTTTGTCCACGTGGGTAGAGTCTAGGCCGTGTGTGACACACGGTCTGCCCCATGGGCATGTGTTTTGGCCGTGTGTTCCCTGCACCTTATTTTGAGAAACAAAATACTCAGAATTGAGCACACAACAGAGACACGGTGTGTGTCTCAATCGTGTGAGGGACACGGCCTTAGGCACGGGTATGTGTCCCGACCGTATGAAGTCTACACCTATTTCATGAAAAAGTAAATTAACCACACGGCCTAGCACACGAGCGTGTGACTTGGCCGTGTGATCTCAATTTGTTCATGCATTGCAAAACTGAGAGTTACACGGGTTAGGGACACAAGCGTGTGTGACCAAGCGGCCTGTCTACACGGGCGTGTCCCAAACCACTCAGGCGTGTAACCCCTATTCATAGCAAAATTTTTCTAAGTTTTGTAAAAATTTCTCGAGTTATCGGTTTAGTCCCGAACTACTTCCAAAACATATTTTGGGCCTCGTAGGCTCTCATTAGGGACTTTATGATTGAATACAAATGGTTTTAATTTGGATGAAAATTTATGACTTAGAATTGCATGTTTACTTGTGATGTGAGTCCGGTAATGCCTCGTATCCTGTTCCAGCATTGAATACGGACAAGAGGTGTTACATTTAGTGGTATCAGAGCTATGATTTAGTTGATTCTTGGACTAACGTAGCGTGTATGAAAGTCTAGCTATACATTCCATATTTAATGTGTGATAGTGTGACGACTTCTAACAATTTAAATTGTGTTTTCATCTAGTAAATGGATCCCAACCGAGAGGTAGCTGATGATGTTGAAAGTAATGCGGCGGCTCCTGTCAATGGGACAACGCCATCTGAAAGTAGATCAATAACGGTTAGTCAGGGAGGAGAAGCTAGGGAGGCCTTCTTCCAACTGATGAATGAGTGGTTTGCCGAGTTTGTTTGAACAAATCCGACTGCCCAACATCTCCACCCCCACCTACCCCCCAATCGATTCCCGTAACTCCCCAAGGTGCAAAATTATTAAGACTGAGCAAGCCTCCATTTGGTAAGATTTGAAAACAATGGGCCGAAGAATTTAGAGCCAATGTTGACGATGATCCCGAAAGGGCAGAGTTTTGGCTTGAGAACTCTATCGGGTATTTAATGAGCTTTCTTGTACATCAGATGAGTGCTTGAAATGCGTTATATCACTACCGAGGGACTTAGCATACCACTGGTGGAATACTCTCGTATTTGTGGTACCGAAAGAAAGAGTTACCTGGGGTTTCTTCCAAAAAGAGTTCAGAAAAAATATATCAGTCAACGGTTTATTGATCAGAAACATAAAAAGTTTTTAGAGCTGAAACAGGGCCGTATGTCTGTGACTGAATATGAGCCAGAGTTTGTTAGGCTCCGTAAGTATGCTCGAGAATGTGTTTTCATCGAGGCTATCATGTGCAAGAGATTCGAAGATGGGCTGAATGAGGATATCAAACTGTTAGTTAGGATTTTAAAGTTGGAAGAATTTATCGTACTAGTCGACCGAGCTTGCAAGGCCAAAGAACTAAGCAAAGAAAAGAGAAAAGCTTAGTTTGAGGCTAGAGATTCGAGAAAAAGACCGCCAAATAAGCCATTTCAGTCTTCGTCAAAGAAATTAAGGGATTTGTATACTCGTTCGAATGTTTCAGCTGGGTATCCCAACAGAGATCATGGGAAACAATATTCGGGTTCTAAGGCCCAAACTACGTCAATAGCGAGCGTTGGTAATGCTAGGTCAAATAAACCTAAATGCCAACACTGTGGTAGACGACATCTCGGTGAATGCAGAATGAATAACCGAGCTTGCTTCAAATGTGGCTCCCAAGAGCACTTCATTTGAGATTGCCCTGAAATGACTGAGAAAGATAATTTTCAAAATACAAGGCCGAGTAACACTGCCACTAGAGGGATGCCACGGAGAAATACTAGAAGTGGAAACGGTAGTAGAGGTGTGATGAAAGAGTTAACTACGAGATCAGAGGTTAAAGCACCTGCTAGAACCTACGCTATTCGTGCTCACAAAGATGTGTCATCCCCTGATGTTATCACTATACATTTTCTCTCTATGATACTAATGTAGTTGCATTGATTGATCTTGGATCGACTCATTCCTATATTTGCATGAATCTAGTATCTAGTAAGAATTTGCCTTTCGATTTTACTGAGTATGTGATTAAAGTGTCGAACCCCTTAGGAAAATATGTTCTAGTTGATAAAGTTTACAAGAGTTGTCCTTTAATGATTCGGGGTCACTGTTTTCTGGCTGACTTAATGCTTTTACCGTTTGATGAGTTCGATGTAATTCTTGGAATGGATTGGTTGACTCTACATGATGTCGTAGTGAATTGTAGATGAAATATTATTGAATTGAAATTTCAAAATGATGAAATTCTTCGAATTGAACCAAATGAGTCGGGTGAGTTGTCTATCATGATTTCGTCGATGTAGGCTCAGAGTTATTAGACTTACAGATTAAACAATCAAACATTTCATGTTAATTTCTCATTCAAATCAAAATTCATTCGTAAACAATCATATAGTCCCTAAATGAGCCCTCGAAGCCCTAAATAAACATTAAAAGTGGTTTGGGACTAAACTGAGTTTTCAAGGAATTTTTAGGAAAACATTGAAAATTTTCAAAGTGCAGGGGATACACGCCCGTGTGGCCAAGCTATGTGTCTCACAAGGCCAAAGGACACATCCTTGTCTTAGGCCGTGTGGGCATTCGAAATAGGATCACATGGTCGTGTCCCAGCCTATGTTTGACCCCGTGTAACTCATTGACTTAGGTCACACTGCCAACCCACATGTTCGTGTGCCAAGCTGTGTACCCTTCGAAATGGCCCCACACGCCCGTGTGCCAAGTTGTGTGCTAGGATGTGTTAAAACTGGAGATTATACTGACTTGCACCACACGGTCAAGCCACATGCCCGTGTGAAGCTACTGACTTGATTTCTATAGAAGTATCAGGGGACACACGGTCATGTGTCACACACGACTGAGACACAAGCTCGTGTCTCTGCCTATGTGGACAAAAATAGGCCATTTTTCAAGCCATATTCCTCACCCACATTGGTACCAACCTATACACATCAATTGACCACTTTAACACATACCAATTATGCTTCCAAAATATACGTAAATGGTCACACTCATACATAAGACAATGTGCCTAAACTTAACACGTGTGCCACATATAAATCTCAACTTTTTGATACTAAAACTATCAATCACAACCAAGACATTCATATTGCATTCATTCAACTCATTAAATGGGCTATTTACATATTTACATAACAAAATATATGCTCAAATTACAAACCAATTCAAATGGCTAAAACATAACAAAACATGTAGACTATCATTAGCCAAAACGACCTATACATGCCATCATAACCAAAATTATAAAACCATGAGTACCACAATAGTCGATAGATAATATGATTATATCTCCAATAGCTTCCAACATGAACAAGCTTCCGATACCTACGTACACAAAAAAATTAACACAAAGTAAGCATGAAATTCTTAGTAAGTTTGTAACTCAAAAATAAAGTTTACCAGTTCAATTTATAAGCATAATCCATTTAAGTCAATCCAATGTGTCTTGGCCTTAGCCTAAACAACAATAACCTCTCAAAGTTAAATATCAGAATAACTAGTCATTTCATCTCAAATTATCATGACATAAGTACACACTACTTATGTGCATATATATAATCCAAGCCTATAGCTAAACATATTTCAATCATCCAAAAACTCATACCTTTCCATGCTTCATAACAATTTTATTTGGCCAAAGCATAACACATGTTAATCAACCAAGTTAGCCATGTATTCATATAAAACCAAAATCATGTATGAGTTCAACAATTATTTCGATTCCACATACATGTAACATCTATACCATGTATACGTATATCATATATAAACCACTTCTTGTATTATTACTGAGTTCATCGAATCATTTAAATATCGATGGATATACTTACCTCGTCTTTCCAAATTTGAGAACGGCTTACGGATATGAGTACGTCGTTTTCTTTGTGCCATAGTCCAACTGTGGTCTTACATGTGAATTGCCATGGTCTTACATTCGTAGTGCCATAACCCAGTTATGGTCTTATCATTTGAATGTCATAGTCTTACATACAAATATTGTCATGGTCCAACCATGGTCTTATTCGTCAATTCATCATTTGCATAAAATGACCTGCGATGTACTTGTTTGAACATTTAAATTCTATTTCAAAGTCCAACAATAAATATGAACAATTTCATAATATCATTCATCAATTTAATAAATAAATGTTTAACTATACGAACTTACCTCGAATTAATACGGAGACAAACAACCGATCAATCCATTACTTTATCTTTGCCTCGATCTAATTTCGAACATGGATTTCCTTGATCTAAATCATTAAATTTAACTACTTTAATCCTTATTCTATTCAATTCAATTCAAAATTCATGTTTTAGTAAAATTACTATTTTGCCCCTATATTTTTTATCTTTTTATAATTTAGTCTCTAGGCTCGTAAATTGAAATTCATGAAATTTCATCCATACCCAAGACTAGTCGATTTTACTACATGCTCATAGCAGCCCATACATTCTTAAATTTCACACATTTAACACACAATTTTCACATTTCTCAATTTAGCCCCTATTTGACAATTTCATTAAAAATCTCTTAACAAAAGTTGTTTAACTAACAACAAAGATTCACTTTCTCCCATTAAACATCAAAACCCTATTATACTCATCAATGGAAAATCTCAAACTATTCAATAGTTTTGTAAATTAGTCCCCTAGTTAGCTAGGTTAAGCTACAATGATCCCGAAAACATAAAAATCAACAAAAACAGGACAAGATAGCACTTACATGCAAGGGACTTTATTTGCAAAATTTTCAAGCTTTTCGAAAGTTCTTCTTTAAAAAATCAGATCATGCATGAATGAAAAAGATGAACCCTTTTTTTTTATTTAATTTTAACCTTAAATTACCTATTTACCAAATTATCCTTACCTAACATTAAAAATTTCATAATTGCCAAGACATGCACATCCACTATCACCTTTAATGGTCCAATTACCATATAAGGACCTCCACTTTAAAATTTTGTAGCTATTTAATACCTTTAGCTAATAGAACCCAACTTTCTCACTTTACGCGATTTAGTCCTTTTTCACAAAATTGAACATACAAATGGTAAAATTTCTTAACGAAATTTTTGTACTGTCATTCTATCATTCTGTAGATATTAAAATAATATTAAAATAAATTTTTTGACTTCAAATTTGTGGTCCCGAAACCACTGTTCTGATTTTATTGAAAACGGGTTGTTACACATTCAATTAAAGACGCAGCTAGTAAATGCACTCATTATCATTGCACCAGATTGGTCTCAACTTTTTAAATTATGTGCGATGCAAGCAAATTTGCTGTGGGTGTTTTTCTAGGACAACGTAAGGGAAAAATATTTCACGCCATCTATTATGCTAGCAAAACTCTTATAGAGGCACAAATCAATTATACCACTACAGAGAAAGAATTTTTGGGTTTAGTTTTTGCTTTCAAAAAATTTCATTCTTATCTTCTTGACACAAAGGTTACCATATTTTCTGATCAGTTGGTGTTGAGATATAGTTTTACGAAGAAGGATGCAAAACCAAGACTAATACACTAGATCTTACTGCGGCAAGAATTCGACATCAAGATAAAAAACCACAAGGGTTCAGAGAATCAAGTTGCAGACCATCTGTCTCAATTGGAAGTTGGTAGCAAAGATGGAAACATACTTCAAATTGTCAACGTATTCCTAGATGAAAAGTTATTTACTGTAGATGCAACCCCTTGGTATGCAGATTTGGCTAATTATCTAGTGTGTGGAAAACTCCTATTGGGTGTCATAGGCCATGAAAAAGAAAGATTTCTTTGTGAAGTATCATTGGAACGAGCCGTATTTATTCAATGTATGCAATGACAACATTATTCGGTGTTATGTTCTAGAAGGGGAAATGCTTCCAATCCTGAAGCATTGTTATGATGCTCCTTATGGAGGTCATTTCGGTGGCATGCTAACTGCTGCTAAGGTTCTCCAATCAGGATTCTACTAGCCTTTATTATTCAAAGATAACCACAATTTCGTAAATCGATACGATAGGTGTCAGCATACTAGTCCTATATCCAGACGCAATGAAATGTTACAGTAGCCAATTATGAAGGTTGAATTGTTCAATGTTTGGGGTATGGATTTTATTGGACCATTTTCAAGTTCATTTGGAAATCTTTTTATATTAGTAGTTGTTGATTACGTCCCGAAGTGGGTTGAAACTATTGCAGTCCCAAAGGATGATGCAAATACAGTGCTTAAATTTTTTCACAAGCATATACTCACCCGCTTTGGCACACCAAAGGCATTGATTAGTGATCAGGTACACACTTTCATTGCAACCAAATGGTAGCTGCATTGAAGAGCTATGGAGTTAATCATAGAATGGCTACTACTTATCATCCACAAGCTAAAGGACAAGCTGAAGTATCGAATCGACAAATTAAAAACATTCTTGAGAAGGTTGTGAACCCTTTAAGGAAAGATTGGTCTTCCAAAATGGATGACGCTTTATGGGCATTGCGGACAGCATACAAAACTCCATTAGGGATGTCACAGTGTCAATTGATTTTTTGGAAAGCATGTCACTCGCTAGTTGAATTGGAGCATAAAGCAATGTAGGCAATTAAGCAAGTGAACATGGACTATAAAGCTACTGAAAAGATAAGGCTGTTGGATATCACTGAACTAGAGGAGATTAGATGAAATGCCTATGAAAACACTACAATTTACAAGGGAAAGACCAAATGATGGCATGACAGAATTATTTTGCAGCGACAATTTATCTTGGGTCAACAAGTTTTATTATTCAATTCTAGCCTGAAACTACACCCGGGTAAATTGTACTCTCGTTGGTCTAAACCTTTCAAAGTTATGGAAGTATTTCCTCATGGTGCAGTAACAATCAGAGATTTACATGATGGACACCAGTTCAAAGTGAATGGCTATTGATTGAAACATTATTTTGGGAATATTGATCAAAAGTAGGTAGAGACCGTTAAATTGGTCGAAAATTTTTAATTTTATGGAATTTATTATTATGTAATTTTATTTTATTTTTGTTTCTGTTCAAGTTTGTTTTACATTTTTTTTGCAGAATAATTAGGTACCATTGTCGACGCTCTTGGACTTTATTGTCAACGTAGTTCGTACTATTGTACTGTCACGTATGACTCACCATGAATGAAGGGCATATCAAAATTTTCATATCCCACCATTTGATCAAAAGTGACCTAGCCGTCTAATTTTTCTAAACGGGCACAATTCCCATTGGACACATTTATTCCCGCCAGCTTTCTATCTCTTCACATAAAAAAATCACGCCTTTCCATCTTCTTCTTTCACTCACTATAAACCCCCTTCACTGTGTCGACTATAACACATACAAAACAACCATTTTTATTCACTTTCTCTTCCCCAAGCTTGTACTTTTACAACTTTAAACCATCTTCACTCCACAAAACAAACAAAATATGGCAATAACGAGAGGATTATTCAAGACAGCCACCAAGCCACTATTAAAGAATACTTATCTTTTTAAAGTGAAACTTCCACCCAGAATAGGGCATTTTCCTTTCATAACAACAAGACTTGGGCAAGGAAATCTACAAAACCATCTCTAAGCTAAAGTGGGAGACTTTCTGCACTCATCTTGGAAGCTATTCTCCTTCATTGGTACATGATTTTTATGCTAACCTTTATGACCATGAGTTAGAGTTTATTTTTGTTCGAGAAGGCTTAATCTTATGGGATGCTAAAAAATCAATGAGCTGTACAACACTAAAGTAGATGTAGATAAACACTCCGAGTTTATTGAGGATATAACAGATGACAAAAGAGACCTGTTGGTGAATAATTTATGTGTCGAAGGAGCATTGTGAACTGGTTCACATCAAAAGAATTATACAATGCACCGCCATATTTTCTTATTGCAAAGCAAAATCTGGTTTCATTTTGTCAACTGCAGGAAATTGTCCTCTACTCACAACACCACAGTCAACCTCAATAGAATGTGCCTGATACATTAAATTGTCAAGGGCAAAAAGATTGATGTCGGCACAATACTCCACCAGGAAATTGTTGACTGCGCCATAAGGCAAACTGGAATTTTGGTTTTCCCATTATTGGTGTGCTACTGTGTCAGCAGAAAGGGATCATACCCCATGATGATGAAGAGATCCTAGAGAATAAGGTCCCGATAAATAAAGCCTCTATTGAAAGAATGACTCGTGGAAAAGATACACTAACAATGAAGGAGGTAGAGACCAACAAGACAAGAAAGGGCAAAACCAAGGTAGAAAGCAAGGGAACAAACCTGATTGTAGAGACATCATTGTTGCGTAAAATGCAGGATATCAAGAAGTCAGCCAATTCTATCAGCAAGAAGCAGATCAGACTTGCCACTACAATAGAGTATATGGAAAAATCACAAAATTTGTTCTACGCTTATACCAAGTCCTATAACAACTCTATTGTAGCTGTATTAAATCAGTTAAGCCTGACCTCACTCCCAAAATTTCCAGTGTTCCTACTGATCATCCGAGATTATGAACCCTCATCCGAGAAAGATAACTTAAGGGACTGAGACAGATCGGTGAAATCCCCCTCCCATTATGCACATCGCTGATTATGAGAAAGAAGAGGACTCAAGGGACATTGAGGAGTGCATGGGAAGGATTGATAGCTTAGTCAATGGTGACTTCATTGGTGGTCAAGAGGCATCTACTATTGAGGAGGAAGTTGATGTGGGAGAGAAGGAAGTCCGTGCTGTAGTTGTGAATGAGAAGGCTGAGGAAGAAAATACTGAGAAAGAAGCTGTTGAGAAAGAATCTACTGAGAACATTGTTAATGCATATGAGTTTGTGGGTGCAGCTACTGATAAACTAGAACAAGATGGAGCTAGACCGGTGGAAGTGTAAGAGTATGCCCAAAGATCAATCATGAGATGGTTGTAATAACATACTTGATTTACTAAGTTTATTAATATAAGGCGTTGCCATTATATTTTAGTTTCTTTTCTGTGTGTACAAATAAATTATTTTATAATAATGTCCTGAGAATAGTATGATTATTCTTAAAAGGTCCTTAGTCAAGTATTATTGTTGACTAGGACAACAATAATGCATTAAGACTAACATGTAGTTGATTGATGATAAAGAGTTGTCATTGATATGGAGTGTTAGAATCAATGCATGAATATGTGTGTTCGAGAACAACATATTGGACTGACCCGCTATGAGTATGTTTCTTGGATTATTATGTAATTGTCACAACATTACTTATAGTGATTAATATGTATATGATCCTCAGACTTGAGATCATCATTATCCCAACATCGTGAGCTGTATATTTTGATATAGTTAAACGTACACCGTAACTGGTTATTTTATAAAGGCTGATGTTGGATATACCACAATCTATGTAAAGGGATATGGTTGATCAATATAGGATAAGTCCCTCCTACATAATATGAGTAATATCTTAGGCCACTTGATTGAGTGAGACTAGAAATGCATGGCCATGCTCAAATAAGTTGATATGAGATGTCATACTTATTTGTGTATCATAGTCTACTCAAGGTATCAAGAAACATGGGATGGACTATGCAAGTGTTTCTATTCCATGACTTGTGTCTATTCCAGAGATAAAGGACTTAAGGATTAATGCATGAAAAGTTAATCACAAAAGGTTATGTCGAATCATGACTTCTTGTAACTTAGGTAGCAATGATTCATTGCTAGATGCCACTCATTGTTTGTAACATTAGAATCATTCTAGTATTACTGCTAACATTACAAGAACCTACAGGGTCACACCCTCTGGTTGAAATGAACAGAATAAAACATAATTGGTATTGTGTTTGGTTGTCACATGAATTAAATTAATTATAGAATTAATTTAATTAGGCAATCAAATATCGAACATATTATATGTACAAGGATGTTGTACACATAAGGAGAACATAATTCTATTAATATATGAATTTGGTTCGTATATAAATTTAAATAAATTTAGTTTACCGAAATCTTTATTATAATTAATGTAATTATAATTTTTGGTTAGAACATTATTATATTTATTTTAATTATGATTATTATGTTCGGATTAAAATTTAATAAATTAAGAATTCGTTATATATATACCAATTATAAGGGGAGTTATATATAGAAAGGGAGAAAAACCCTAAAAAGTGAATATATATACAAACCCGAAGCTTTGCTACTAGGTCTAGCAGCCGTCAAGCAAAATATATTTGAAAATAGTTTTAGGGATTTCTCCCATTCATTGTCAACTTGGCTGATTACGTAGAGGTCGGGATCATAAAGATTGCCGAGGCTACACTGTCTACTGAAATTGAAGTTTCGGTAATTTCGAAACCTTTTTCACCCTGATTCGTTCCTCGCACATGGATCCATGGTTTGGATCACTGAAATATATATATTTTTCGCTGTGCCATGGGGGTACCGGCATTCCAACAGTGGTATCAGAGTCACTTGTGTGATACAGACCCGGGTTTAAATACTTGGGTGATGTAGTTGTATGAGATGCATGCTTTAATTTTATTACGATTTTTGACTATTTATATCATCTAAGCATAAACTGATTACTGTTCCTTTCGATAATTGATTAAATGTTAATCATGGTGTTATGGCCTATTCGGTTTTATATTATTACTGTTAACTTTAAAACCTGTAATGATGCGACAGTGATATCTACAGTTTCCAGTAAAAGTTAACTGGCTAGTGGAACAAGGGTTGTTCCGATATGAAACCTCAAGGATTCAAATCCTAAAAACACAATTCTATTGATAAAAGTTATCAAATCGTGAGGTTTCATTTGACTGGGGTATGTGGTTCGTATCGCGAGGCCCCCCCCCCGCACCCCCGGCTTTTACCGTGACAATTCCCTCTGTTATTTTGGGAATAAATAAAACTTGATGGGCCATAAAAAGGTTGAAAGTATATTTTATAATTCATTTAGTAAAATGTTGAATGATGTATGCTATTTTTGGAATGCACAGTGTTTGAAATGCATAGTTATAGCCCGATGACCCATTTGATAAAAGGTTGTAATTTTATAAATACGGCCTGCATGTCGTGCCTTACTACTAATCTCTTTTATTTCTCTTCTCATCTTACTCCCTCGAATGTAAAGTGAGTTTTTGAATATTGTAATTTGCAAAAGTTGTTGTGGACTACACGAGAAGGAAGATGGGCCAACTAATGTGGACCGACAGCTTGTGAAACGGCTTACACCTTTAGGTTTCCTTTTGGTTCTCCAATTGGCATGGGTTGAACCACCATAGTTTATGGGCTATAACTATTACATTTATTTATTACTTTATCTATTCACGTATGAGATGTATGGATGTCTAAAGCATGCAAATTTGGTAACAATAAACCCCATTAATTGATGAGATCAATTAAAAGATCAAATGGACTGAAGTAGACCATAATTGGTGAGATACAACAACTTTAATAAAATCCCTCTATTAAAATATTAAGTCAACATGGCCTTCCAATTTTTCCCTCGTTAAGGCCTTTATCAATACTATGTAGGTTCTGCCAAAGTGAAGTACTAGTATTTAGCTTGGTTAAATGCGAAGAATAAACAAGTGATATTCGCTGGTTAAAAATTGGTTAATGACTTAACTAGGTCACTCTAATAGGATTAGAGACCTAGAGGCAAGTAATTTGGATAAATCATAAGATGATTAGAACAAGAGTTGTTCACCAAATTGTAGGAGTTACATTGATGTAATTAGCAAGTGTTGCTTACCTAAATAACCATAATCTTGAGAGTAAAGCCAAAGCTGACTTAAGAGGAGGTGAAATATGGATCCTTAACCCACTAGAAATACTTTCAAGAAAGTCTTTTCGAAATTAATATATGAGGGTTATTAATTTTGAAATAAAATAGTGGGAACATCATATAATAAAGTCCTTTTAATGATTCATATAAACTTGGTAAATTTATTCACACGCATATTTTATTGTTGTAGATACATTATGGCCGCAAACACTAATACACTTTCATTGCGATCGGTCCTTGAGAAGGGCAAATTGAATGGTTTGAACTTTCTTGACTGGTTCTATAACTTGAGGATTATCCTCAAACAAGAACGAAAATTATATGTCATTGAACAACCACTTCCTAATGAACCACCCGCTAATGCCTCGAGGGCTGATAGAGATGCTTACAAGAAACATCTCGATGACATGGTAGATGTTGGATGTCTTCTGCTTGCTACTATGAATCTTGAGCTTTAGAAGTAACATGAGGACATAGTTGCTTATGATATGATCGAGCACCTGAAAGAACTTTATCAAGGGCAAGCACGGCAAGAGAGGTTCGATGTCTCTAAGGCCCTATTCCAATGTAAGCTAGCTGAAGGAAGCCCAGTAGGACCTCATGTCCTTAAGATGATTGGTTATATTGAAAGCCTGTCTAAGCTTGGGTTTCCATTGAGCCAAGAGTTGGCCACTAATGTTATTCTACAATCGTTGCCGGATAGCTACAGCCAGTTTGTCCTCAATTTCAATATGAATGAAATTGATAAGACTCTACCACAGTTGCTCAGTATGTTGCGAACTGCTGAAGGCAACATGAAAAAGGTTAGACCCAAGACTATACTGATTGTCCGTAACAACAAGGGCAAGCGAAAGGCCAAAGTTCAGACAAAGCCCAAGGGCAAAGGTAGGCCCAATCTTGAAAAAGGAAAGGTTGCACTGAAACCTAAAAGTGGGGTGTCTAAGGAAGGAAACTGTTTTCATTGTGGTGTGACTGGACATTGGAAGCGGAACTGCCCTGTCTATCTTGAGGAAATCAAGAAGGCCAAGGCAAGTGGAACGTCTGCTTCAGATATTTATATTATTGATATTAATTTATCAACTACTACTTCTTGGGTATTAGATACTGGTTGTGGTTCTCATATTTGTACTTCTGTACAGGGACTACAAAGGAGTAGGACTTTGGCTAGAGGAGATGTGGACCTGCGAGTTGGAAATGGAGCAAGAGTTGCTGCATTAGTTGTGGGAACATATACTTTATCTTTGCCTAGTGGACTTGATTTATGTTTAGAGGGTTGTTATTTTGTGCTAGTTTGACTAAAAACATTATTTCAATTTCTTGTTTAGACAAAATTGGTTTTGAGATAATTATTAAGAATAATTGTTGTTCCTTCTATCTTAATAATGTTTTTTATGGTTCGACACAATTGATTAATGGCCTCTATATTTTAGATCAAATGAATCCCATTTACAACATAAATACTAAAAGATCTAAAATAAATGACTCAAATCAAACTTATCTTTGGCATTGTCGTTTGGGCCACATAAGTGAGAAACGCATATCCAAACTCCATAAAGATGGTCTCTTGGGTTCATTTGTTTTTGAACAATTTGAAGTATGTCAATCTTGCTTATTGGAAAAAATGACTAAATCTCCTTTTACTGGTAAAAGTGAATGAGCTAGTGATTTATTGGGTTTAATACATTCTGATGTATGTGGACCAATAAATACACAGGCCAGAGGTGGATTTCACTACTTCATTACTTTCACTGATGATTTCAGTAGATATGGTTATGTTTATCTCATGCGCCATAAGTCCGAGGCCCTTGAAAAGTTCAAGGAATTCAAAAATGAAGTACAAAATCAACTAGGCAAAACTATCAAGAAACTTTGATCTGATCGAGGTGGAGAGTATTTGAGCCTAGAGTTTGATGATCTTTTAAAGGAATATGGGATTGTCTCACAACTTAATCCTCCTGGTACTCCTCAATGGAATGGAGTTTCTGAGAGAAGAAATCGAACTCTGTTGGACATGGTTCGGTCCATGATGAGTCATGCTGATCTACCGACTTCCTTTTGGGGACATGCACTTGAAACAGCTGCTTTCACACTAAATCGTGTTACATCTAAATCAGTTCAAAAGACGCCATATGAGATGTGGACTGGGAAATGTCTTAGTATATCTTTTATGAAAATTTGGGGTTGCGAAGATTATGTTAAACGTCAGACGTCTACTAAGCTTGAAACCAAATCTAAAATATGTCTTTTTTGTGGGGTATCCGAAAGAAACCAGAGGATATTATTTCTTTAATCCTACCGAGAACAAAATGTTTGTTGCTCGGACTGGTGTCTTCCTAGAGAGAGAATTTGTTTCTAGAAAAGGAAGTGGGAGAAAGATTGAACTTGAAGAAATTCGAGAATCACAAGATACCACTGAACCAGAGATTGAACAATAGTAAATTCCATAAGAAATTGAGGAACAAGTAACTGCTGTAGAAACACATCCACTGCGCAGATCTTTAAGAGAACGCCATAACCTGGGAGATATGGATTTCTCATTACAACGCATGGTGACGTTCTTCTTATAGATCAAGATGAGCCTAGAACTTATCAAGAAGCGGTGACAAGCCTAGACTCTGAGAAATGGCTTAAGGCTATGAGATCTGAGATGGATTCCATGTATGAAAACCAAGTATGGACTTTGATTGACCCACCCAAAGTGGTTAAACCCATAGGGTGAAAATGGGTTTTCAAACAGAAAACCGACATGGATGGTAATGTACAAACATACAAGGGGCGATTAGTCGCTAAAGGTTTTCACGAAATTCATGGTGTTGACTATGATGAAACCTTTTCTCCTGTAGCTATGTTTAAATCCATCAGGATCTTGCTCGCCATAGCTGCATTTCATGATTATGAAATCTGGTAGATGGACGTCAATACAGCTTTCGTTAACGGGAAACTTGAAGAGGATGTGTACATGACACAACCTAAAGGTTTTGTCAATCCAAAGGATGCTAGAAAGATATGTAAGCTACAAAGGTCCCTTTATGGATTAAAACAAGCTTCTCGAAGTTGGAATATTCGTTTTAACGATGCAATCAAAGAATTTGGTTTTATCAATGAGCTATGTGTTTACAAGAAATTTAGTGAGAGCACTATCACATTCTTGGTACTGTATGTGGATGACATACTTATCATGGGAAATGACATACCTACCTTGCAGTCTATTAAGACTTGGTTAGGAAGTTATTTTTCTATGAAGGACTTGGGCGAAGCCACTTACATATTAGGAGTCAAGATCTATAGAGATAGATCAAGACGACTACTAGATCTAAGCCGAAGTACATACACAAATAAAGTATTGCAAAGGTTCAATATGGAAGAATCTAAGAGAGGATTCCTACCTATGAGACATGGTATTTCACTCTCGAAGGAAATGTGTCCTTCAACTCCATAAGAGAGAGAACACATGAGTAAAATTCCATATGCTTTTGCTATTGGATCTATCATGTATGCCATGTTATGTACCCATCCAGATGTCTCATATGCCTTAAGTATGACGAGTAGGTACCAAGTAGATCCCGATGAAGGTTATTGGACCACAATCAAGAATATCCTTAAGTACTTGAGAAGAACTAAGGATACATTCCTAATATATTGAGGTGAGGAAGTGTTAAGTGTAAAAGGTTACACTGATGCCAGCTTCCAAACCGACAAGGATGATTCTCGATCGCAATCAGGTTTTGTGTTTTGCCTTAATGGTGGTGTTGTGAGCTGAAAGAGTTTAAAGTAAAGTACATTAGCCTATTCTACAACAGAAGCCGAGTATATTACAGGTAGTGAGGCAGCAAAAGAAGCGGTTTAGATCAAGAATTTCATCACTAGACTAGGGGTTGTGCCTAGCATATCAGATGCTATAAAACTCCGATGTGATAACAATGGAGCCATTGCACAAGCTAAAGAACCCAGATCTCACCAGCAATCCAAACATATACTTAGGCGCTACCATCTTATTCGAGAGATTATCAATCGAGGGGATGTAGAGATATGCAGAGTACCTACAGATGATAACATTGCTGATCCCTTGACCAAGCCTCTGACACAGCAGAAGCATGATCGTCACACTAAGTCACTTGCTATTAGATATATGAATGATTAGTCTTAGTGCTAGTGGGAGATTCTAAGAGTATGCCCAAAGATCAATTATGAGATGGTTGTAATAACATACTTGATTTACCATGTTTATTAATATAAGGTGTTGCCATTATTATTTTAGTTTCTTTTCTGTGTGTATAAATAAACTGTTTTATAATAATGTACTGAGAATAATATGATTGTTCTTAAAAGGTCCGTAGTCAAGTATTATTGTTGACTAGGAAAATAATAATACATTAAGACTAACGTGTAGTTGATTGATGATAAAGAGTTGTCAGAATCAATGCATTAATATGTGTGTTAAAGAACAACATATTGGACTGACCCACTATGACTATGTTTCTTGGATTATTATGTAATTGTCACAACATTACTCATAGTGATTAATATGTATATGATCCTCAGACTTGAGATCATCATTATCCCAACATCATGAGCTGTATATTTTGATACTGATCAAGCGTATGCAAATGAATGGTTGTTTTATAAAGGCTGATGTTGGATATACCACAATCTATGTAAAGGGATATGGTTGATCAATATAGGATAAGTCCCTCCTACATAATGGGAGTAATATCTTAGGCCACTTGATTGAGTGAGACTAGAAATGCATGGCCATGCTCAAATAAGTTGATATGAGATGTCATACTTATTTGTGTATCATAGTCTACTCAAGGTATCAAGAAACATGGGATGGACTATGCAAGTGTGGCTATTCCATGACTTGTGTCCATTCCAGAGATAAAGGACTTAAGGATTAATGCATGAAAGCTTAATTACAAAAGGTTATGTCGAATCATTACTTCTTGTAACTTAGGTAGCAATGATGCATTGCTAGATGCCACTCATTGTTTGTAACATTAGAATAATTCTAGTATTACTACTAACGTTACAAGAACCTACAGGGTCACACCCTATGGTTGAAATGAATGGAATAAAACATAGTTGGTATTGTATTTGGTTGTCACATGAATTAAATTAATTATAGAATAATTTAATTGGGCAATCAAATATCAAACATATTATATGTACAAGGATGTTGTACACATAAGGAGAACATAGTTCTATTAATATATGAATTTGGTTCGTATATAAATTTAAATAAATATAGTTTACCTAAATCTTTATTATAATTAATGTAATTATAATTTTCAGTTAAAATATTATTATATTTATTTTAATTATGATTATTATGTTCGGATTAAAATTTAATAAATTAAGAATTCGTTATATACATACCAATTATAAGAGGAGTTATATATAGAAAGGGAGAAAAACCCTAAAAAGTGAATATATATACAAACCCGAAGCTTTGCTACTAGGTCTAGCAACCATCAAGCAAAATGTCTCTGAAAATAGTTTTAGGGATTTCTTTCGTTCATTGTCAACTGGGTGGATTACGTAGAGGTCGGGATCATAAAGATTGCGGCTTGGATTTGAAAGCAAAACAATATTCTCATTGTCGAGGCTACACTGTCTACTCAGATTGAAGTTTCAGTAATTTCGAAACCTTTTTCACCCCGATTCGTTCCTCGCACATGGATCCGTGGTTTGGATCGCCGAAATATTTTTTTTTCGCTGTGCCATGGGGGTAACAGCGTTCCAACAGGAAGATGCAGAGGTAACCAGTGAGAAGCACCACAACTCATTGGAGATAGTGGTCTATACTAGACCACTTAAGGTGACCCCTCCTACACAAGAAGCAACCAATGATGCCGGGACAATGCCGAAAACTGAAGAGTGATCTGAGGACCGTTCAAAGCCTAAAGAAAAGAAGAGAAAGTGATCCAAAGACAAAAAGCGCAAGGAAGAGAAAAGGAGGAGGAAGAAGAAACATCATGCAACCACATTGATGGCTGGAACGACAGAAATGTGCAAGTGTACACAATCGCAACAAGTAATAAAGTGACAAGTAAATGTCAAGTTATAGTACCCACAGGGACTGTGAAAAGGATCATTTATGAATGTTATTTAAACACTTTGGTGAAGAAAAATGTTTTGTTTGAAGAGGGTGATTAAAAACTAAGATTTTAAAATAAGTAAAACAAATAAATAAATCTCAAATGCACGATTTCAAAATACGATTTAATCATGATGGCATAATTGTGTTGATTTAATTACATTTCTTTAACTTAGACTTATTAAACTCATGCTTATGCTGTTACGAATAAATTCACGGCAAATCGGTAATTTGCTAACTTATGAACATACTCACTTACACAAATCCATTCATTTCTTAACATATCCCTATGTTAATTCAAATGATTAAACAAATTTTAATTAGCAAGCATGCTATGGCACATACATACTCATTAAATTGAACTAATCTCTTGCATATCCCTATGTCAATTCAAACGATTAATTAAATCTAATAAGCACATAAAATCTATTAAGCACATAAAAGACTATGTGAGGTAACAAGGTATCCTACCTTGAAACAGTTGAATCACAATAATCTTGCAAGTTATGCAAGGCAAGTGTATCGCCAGATACATTGCTAATTTAACCTTCAGCTACCTTAGAAGAATAAACATGCACTGATTAAGTACTGTGTCCATTAATTACAATTTCAATCCATTTTAATAATTAATTCATTAGTTACCTAACAATTATAATGCAAGAGTAACTTAGGCATGATTTTACTTAATCAAGCATTTTACCGAGGCCTATAACAGCATAAACACAATTTTAATAATTTAAGCTGATGAAATGCAATCAAACCAGCACGAATTAAATTCAAGCTAAACTGATTAAATTAACCATTCCAACAACATAAATATTCATAGATATGTTCATCATACCAACAACAAAAATTAAAGAGATAAGGAACAAGAATCAAATCCGGTGTTTTTTCGTGGCTTGACTAGGTTGCTCCCTTCTTCCTTCTTTGTTGTCTTCGCCAATCAAAGCTTCTATGAAATTCAATTGCTACTCCAAAATGGCTGAAGAAGAACCCTTTCCCAAGGGGAGAAATCGGCACAAGAGCAAGCAGCTTGGAATGGGAAAATGAGAGGAGAAAGTGAGAGAGGAGAGAAGAGATGTGAGTGAATGATAGATGAATGAGGGATGCTTTGAATGATCAGACAAGGGGGGTTTTTATAGCTGAATGTGGCAGCTAAAATTTGCTAAAAATAGCAGCCAAAGAGCTACCCCTTGGCCAGCTATCTATGTGGAAAAGATGATGGCTTCAACTTTGCTAAATATGGCTTGGGGCAAATCTTCAAAGCCACTAATTGTGGAGGGGCTTGAATGCAACTTTGACAAGTCTTCAAGGGCTTCTTTGCAAGCTTAATTAATCATCTAATAAGCTGATTCAGGTCAGCATATGGACGGTTGTGGGCTGCCCAATCCTTGGTTGGTTCAGTTCAACCGGTTCGGTTCAATTGGACCACTTTTTCCATAATTAATTAATTATAATTTATTTAACCCAAATTAAATTGGGTATAAATTAAAATTAAATATATTATGAATTGATATACATAATTGGACCGTCTTAGGCTGGAAATTAATTCACCTTGATACTTCAAATTACTTTTCGATTTTGTGTTTCTGGCAGTGTCTGCCGAGCCATTTTTCGCCCTTTCTGCAAATCTGTCAAAAATAACCAAAATTCATCAAAAATAATTATAAAATTAAATAAATTTAAACATGTTCATATTTTAAGTGAAATTTAATTATTTTAAAAAAATTAATTATTTTTCGACAAGAATTTAACCGAATTCGCATGAAATTAAGTTAGAAAGTGTGTGATAAAGTGTGTAAATTTTTGTATTTCTACACCCTGAAACTTAATTCATTGCTCGTCCCGAGTAATACACAAATTTTGAAAGGAATTTCTTGGAAACACCTTTGAAAACTTCCTTCAGAACAACAATTTTCCTAAAATTATGAATTTAATATACTTATGCTCAAAGACAAGAAATTTGATAAGTATGCTACTTAAGTATACATATCGTTCAAATTAATCTCAACAACTATTATGATAGCAAAAATTAGACTAAATTATTCCTAATAAAGTCATGTTAAACCTTACCAATGTAATTTTATTCCCTTATTCAAGACTAAGCTGCAATCATTAAGTTTACCTTCTGCCTTCTTATGTTGAATGTAGCAATTTCTCTCCACTAATGTAGGTAGCATTGGAACTTTGAATCAATAGGTCTTTAACAAGGTTGTAACGTGGCTGGGCTTAAGGGTAGGTAAAAGATAGATAATTTTAGGCTTTTAAACCCTAGACTCAACTTGTATCAGACCTTCGAAATAATTACCTTCAATACATCAACTTTCTTTGCTTTCACATACTCTTTTGTACATCTTATTTTAAGAACACATGCTCTCTGTTTTTTTTTTCAAATCGAGCATTTTGCTGAATGTACTACAATTTTAGAGTATTTGATACTTTTTTTCAACTCCTCCAAACTTATTTTTAAAGAATACTTCGAATAGAACTGAGTTTAATGTTTGGGACAATTTTAAGATAGTTAAGAGAGAAGTGATGGCTAAATTTGCAAGGGTTCAAACAAAATTAGGCCAAATAGTCTCAAAGTTGGGTTTCAAAGGATAAAAATTTCATCATGGTTGGCTTGAAAGGCTCAAACGGTCCCAACAAAAGTTGCCTAAATCATTTCCAATGTTTCATGCTTCCTAGGATTTCGCCTCAAGAAACTACTAAGTCAATTCTAAAGACTTAAACTTTCATGCATGCCTAACTTTCGTAAGGAACTAAAATTTTATGGTACGATTTGCATGCTTTATTAGAAATACATTCATATCATTATTAAGCTAACATAATAATTTATTGAAATAATAGAACTTTATTTATACTGAAGTTTAGCATACTTAACAAAATTTCAAATTATTGAACAAAATATATCCTAATCATAACTAAAAGAAAATTTTATTTTGAGTGGAAATAATTCAAATTCAATTTTTCGGTCCCCCTACTTAAGATGAACAATGTCCTCATTGTTTAAAGTGAATAGATACTATACACCAGGTAGATTCTAGAAAAGATGAGGAGAGTCAAATTGACTGCTTAAGTACCAAGCTCTCTCTAGATCCAATCCTAGACATGTATATACATATTGCCACACTTTATACTTTGCTACTTTTTCATTATTCATGATTTCCATCTCTTGCTTTATTATGCGAAAAATAAAAATTCCTAATTAAACCTAATCCTAAAATGACCTAAGAATAGAAATAAAATAAAGTCAAGGTCCCCCCTTTTATTTATTTGCAGACCCTTCTGAATTTGACTCATCTTTTACTCCATCATTATTGCCTTTGCATGAATCGCTTCGCTCCTTCTTCAATAATGGACTCCATGGTTCAAATATAAAATCTAGAAATTTAGGCACAAAAATAAATGGGTCATTGTAAATTTTCTTAAGAGCACTTCTCATCAAGTCATCCCTTATTTTTGAGTATATCCAGTAAGCTTGTTGCTGCCATTGCATATGTTACAATATGTCCATCACTTTGACAGTTCATATTGAAGATCTGGGCTAGGCGATTGAGCTCTAAATATTGAAGTTTCATCATCAAGTTCAACTTCTGGTTCCATTGGTTCCACCTTATCAAGGACTTCAGCTGATTGTATTGGCTCGATCTCTGTGGGATCTTCTTCCTCTTCTTCGGGATCCTCACTTTCTTCCACTCATTGCTGTAGAACAGATTCTCCAGCTACTCGGTAGAGGTCCCAATCTGTGATCGTGCACTAGCTATAGCCTATCTTCTTTACGTTTGCAAGAATTTTAGCTTTCAAGCACAGAATTGTTATAATAAAAGGAAAGTAGGCTGGGCCAGAACGTCTAACGGCACAATTCTGCATCTCTCTCAGGATGATTATTCCCACATCAATGGTCTTTCAAGTTAAAATCGAGTATAATAAGACCATTCGCTCTAATGAAATTGTAGTTCCATGTGAACTAGGCATAAGGCTGAATCGGATGAAATAGAACAATACCTTTGCGAGTGGTAAAAGATAGGAAAAATTGTTTTCTCAAAAATTCATTAATAAAAATTATTAACGATTCAATAAATTAAAAAATTAATTATTAGAATAAATTAAATTTAAGAGAAAATTTGGTCTTACCACCTTTTTCGTAAAAATTAAAAGCTCCTAAGGAAAATAATTATGAAACAAAAGTTGGCAAATAAGAATAAGTTGGAAAATAAAACCTGGGTCAAAATTGACCTTTTTATTTGAAAAAATAAAAATTTATTTTTCCATTTAGGGAATAATTTCTCGAAAAATTATGGTAAAATCAATTTTCAGGAAAGACTGGAGGGGTCACAAGCGGTCCCGCTTAAGTTCCAATCTCCTAGACAGAATTTATTTAAACAAACTAATCCTGAAAATATACCCTAAATCATTTATTAAAAAGGAACATAAGAAAATTTAGACATCTGATAAAATGAATGAAATTTGATTCCGTTCAGTCTTATCTCCCCAGTAATGTTTCAGACGCTAAGCATTAACTTGAAAATTACCTCCCTTACCTTGGAGTTCAACAACTCCATATGGATAGACGCGATGAATCATAAATGGATAGGACCAACGTGATTTTAGTTTATCTGGAAAGAGCTTTAATCTAAAATTAAATAATAAGACTTGCTGATCTACTTCAAATTCTCGAACTCGAATGTGCTTGTCATGCCATTTATTAAGTCTTTCCTTGAGTAATTTGGCAATTTCATACGAGAACATTCAGAATTCCTCTAGCTCATTGAGCTGGAGCATCCGTTTCTCTTTAGCAAGCTTAGGATCCAAGTTGAGTTGTCAAAGGGTCCAGAAAGCTTTGAACTCTAACTCAAAAGGCAGATGATAGGCTTTCCCAAAGACCAATCTGTAGGGTGACATCCCTTAAGGTGTCTTGTATGTTGTCCTGTAAGCCCATAAAGCATCATCCAGTCTATTGGACCAATCTCGTCGGTTCAGGCAAACTACCTTCTCAAGTATGCCTTTGATCTCCTTGTTTGCCAATTTAGCTTGCCCATTCGTCTGCGGATGGTAAGCTGTAGCGACCTTGTGTTTCACTCCATGTTTATCTAATAACCATTTCAACCACTTGTTCACAAAATAAGACCCTTCATTACTGATAATAGCTCTTGGGGTTCCAAACCTTGTGAAGACGTGTTTCTGCAAAAGCTTTATCACAACCTTAGCATCATTTGTCAGATAAGCTTTAGCCTCAATCCACTTAGACACGTAGCTTACAGCTACCAAGATGTACTTGTGACCAAAAGACGAAGGGAAAGGACCGAGAAAGTCAATACCCCAAACATTGAATAATTCTATCTCAATGATGTTTGTTCGAGGCATCTCATTTCTGCTAATGACATTTCCAACCCTTTGACATCGATCACAACTCTTTACGTAAACATATGCATCTTTGAATAGTGTTGGCCAAAAGAATCCAGCTTGCAATACCTTGGCTACAGTACGTGTACCTCCAAAGTGTCCTCTACTTGGAGCTGAGTGACAATGGTATAAAATCTCATGTACTTCATCTTCTGCCACACATCTCCTGATCATTTGATCTGCACACTTCTTGAACAAGCATGGTTCTTCCTAGAAATAGTACTTCACATTGTGAAGAAACTTTTTCCTTTAATGATACATCTTATCAATCGGTATCAAACCACAAGCTAAGAAGTTAGCAATATTAGCAAACCAAAGGGTATTATGGACATGATTTACCTTCAGTATGTGTTCATCTGGAAATGTCTTTCGAATTGGTATAAGAGGAAAGTTCCCTTCTTGCAGCTCTAATCTAGACAAGTGGTCTGCTACATGATTTTCTACTCCCTTTCGGTCTTGCATTTCTAGATCGAACTCTTGAAGTAAAAGTACCCATCGGATCAGTCTCGGTTTAGCATCTTTCTTGGCAAGTAAATACTTAATTGTCGAGTGGTCCGTATAGACAGTCACCTTGGTACCTACAAGATAAGATCGAAACTTGTCAAAAGCAAACACAATAGCAAGTAAATCTTTTTTTATTACCGTATAATTTAGTTGAGCTCCTGTCAGGGTCTGACTTGCGTAGTAGATGGGATGAAAAATTTTGTTCATTCACTGGCCCATAACAGCTCCTATCGCTAAGTCACTTGCATCACAAATCAATTCAAATGGTAAATCCTAGTCTGGTGTGACTATTATGGGTGCCGTAACTAACCGACTCTTCAAGTCTTTGAAAGCCTTTAAGCATTCCTCATCAAAGTTAAATGTCGCGTCCTTCTTCAATAATTTGAATAAGGGTTTAGCAATTTTGGAGAAGTCCTTGATGAATCTTCGATAGAAATTGGTGTGGCCCAAAAAGCTCCTAACACCATTTACAGATGTTGGAGGTGGGAGTTTCTCTATAACATCTACCTTTGCTTTATCAACCTCTATTCCATGTCTTGTTATACGATGCCCTAGAACAATCCCTTCTCGTACCATGAAATGACAGTTTTCCCAGTTGAGTACTAGGTTTTTTTCTTCGCATCGCCTTAGTACCTAGGCTAGATTGGCTAGGCAATCATCATATGTATCTCCAAATACTGAAAATCATCCTTAAAAACTTCCAAATACTTCTCAACCATGTTAGTAAAAACAGACATCATACATCTTTAAAATGTAGCAGGTGCATTACATAAACCAAATGGCATGCATCTAAATGCAAATGTACCGTATGGGCAGGTGAATGTTGTCTTTTATTGATCTTCCGGTGCTACTGTAATCTGATTATACCTTGAGTATCCATCGAGAAAATAGTAATAGTCTCGCCCTGCGAGTCTATCCAGCATCTGGTCCAAAAACAGCAATGAAATGTGATATTTCCTAGTCTCTTTGTTTAGCTTTCGATAATCGATGCAAATTCTCCATCTCGTAACCGTTCTAGTCAGTATCAACTCATTATTCTCGTTTTCAATGACCGTGATACCTCTTTTCTTTGGCATGCATTAGACCAGACTTACCCATGAACTATCTGAGATGGGGTAAATTATACCCGCATCTAACCACTTGATGATTTCTTTCTTCACTACGTCCTTTATAATGGGGTTCAATCTTCATTGTCCATAAATCGTCCCTTTCTCGCCATCTTCTAGTATGATCTTGTGCATGCATACAGATGGACTAATACAACGGATATCAGCTATGGTCCAGCCGGTAGCCTTCTTGAATTGTTTCAACACCAAGATGAGTTTCTCTTCTTGCTCAGTAGTTAATTCAGCTGAAACAATCACAGGAAAAGCAGAAGAGATACCTAAATAAATATATTTTAGATGTGAAAGTAGTACCTTGATTTCTAATTTAGGTGGCTCCTTGAGTGACGCTTTTGGTTGGGCATAATCCCTTTTCTCTAACTCCAAAGATTCAAAACGAGATTGTGGATTAAATCCCCTTTGATTAGCTTCTAACAAAGCTAAGTATTCATCCTCCTCTTCATCATTTGGAGGATCTTATGTCAAAATTTGTTCCAACGGATCCTCAACATAGTTGAGCTCCTTCTTCACTATTAAATCCTCTAAATCAGATACTGTAGAACAATCATCAATTGTGTCAGGAAATCACATAGACTTAAAAATGTTAAATGTTACCTGATCATCCTGAACACGCATAGTAAGTTCACTCTTCTGCACACCAGTAAGGGTCCTTCCGGTTGCTAAGAACGGTCTTTCTAAGGTAATTGGTACTTCTTTGTCTGCTTCAAAGTCTAGAATGACAAAATCAGCAGGGAAAATAAATTTATCTACACGTACCAATACATCCTCGATCTTTCCTTTTAGATGTGCTAAGGATCGATCCGCTAACTGAAGTGTAATCGTAGTAGGTCTAACTTCACCTATCCCTAACTTCCTAAATATTGACATAGGCATCAAGTTAATACTCGTACCTAAGTCACATAATGCCTTACCACAATACGTTGCTCTGATGTTGCAAGGGATGGTAAAACATCTAGGATCCTTTAACTTTGGGGGTAGTTTTTCTTGAAGATATGCACTGCATTCCTTTTTAAGAGCCACCATCTCAAATTCTCTAAGTCTTTGTTTTTTGGACAGGATATCCTTCATGAATTTGACGTAGTTCGGCATTTGCTTAAGTGCTTCAACCAACGAGATGTTGATATGAAGTTGCTTGAGTACGTCTAGGAAATTTTTGAATTGAATCTCCTGCTTCTGCTTTTGAAGTCTTTGAGGGTAGGGTGGTGATCGTTTCCTCATTAGAATTGGTTGATTCATCTTCTGCGGTAATTCTGCATCTAACAGAGTTGTTAGTTGATCAGAAATAGCTGGTTCTAAAATTACCTTGTCGGGTTTTGCAGATTTTGGTTCTTGCAAAACTGGAATTTCAACACTCGATTGAACTTCTTCTGCATCTTGAGCGTCAGCTTGCTCCTTTTCAACTTTGATGGTGTTGGGCTCTACTGTTTTTCCACTCCTTAATGTCAACGCTTTGTAATGCTCCTTCCCCAGATTCCTCGGATTCTCCGTATCACTAGGTAAAGCACCTTGTGGTCGGTTCATGAGTTCAGTAGCAAGCTGGCCTACTTTATTCTCCAAATTTCTTAGAGTGGTGTCATTTTTTGCCATGTATGCCTTCAATAAATTCTCTAAGCTATTGGATGATTCAGCCTGAGCTAGTTTCTAAACTTGTTGGGGAAAACTAAGCGGTTGGGTTAGTCTAGGTTGGGCGTAAGTGTTACTGGCTCCAGCCCCTTGGCTACTCCTAGAAATATTCGGGTGATTTCGCCACGTTGGGTTATAAAAATTGGATTGCAGCCCTTGCCTTCCTTGATTTTGGTTTTGGTTACCTATGTAGTACATGGATTCTAGGTTTGATGGACATTCTTCGAACAAATGTCCTTCCCCATAATAGGCACAGGCTATATTTTCAAATTGATTTGATAGCTGTGCTGCAAAACTATTAAACCCATTAGTAGTGAGATTTTTTAACATTAAGGATATTGATGATACCTGAGATGTGAGTGAAGTAAGAACGTCTACTTCATGTATTCCAGCAACTCATTTTCTTGACGTTGTTTGATTGATTGGCCATTGGTAATTGTTGCTGGCGATCCTCTCAATGATTTCATAAGCCTCATTTCAAAAGTTAGAAAGGATAGCACCATTAGCAGAAGCGTCCACTACCATCCTCATGTGAGCATTGAGACCATTATAAAATGTCTCAAGTTGGATGCAGTGTGGTATTCCGTGATGAGGGCACTGTCGTAATAACTCTTTATACCTTTCCCATGCCTCGTACAAGGACTCATCATCCATTTGTTGGAAGGCAGTGATCTCGTTCCTCAACTTAGCATTCTTGCTAGGTGGGAAATACTTCATAAGGAATCTTTCTGCTAACTCTTGTAATGTAAAGATTGAGTTTGGTGGCAATGAGTTCAACCAGGCTCGAGCTCTGTCCCTTAGTGAATATGGGAACAGCTTCAATTGTAATGCATCTTCGGGTACTCTAGCTAACTTGAAGGAAACGCTCACCTCCATAAACAATCTTAAATGTAGGTGAGGATCTTCGGTAGGCATTACACTGAATTGGCCCACTATCTGAAGCATCTAGAACATGACTGGCTTCAGCTTGAACTGTTGTGCCACAATTTTGGGTCTCTTAATACCCGGATTAAGATCACTAAACACTGGCACGACATACTATCTTAAAGCTCTATCCCTATCATCAGCAATAAGGATAGGATTTTGAGCAGGGTTTGCTCTGTTTCCTTGATTTAGATTTTCAAAGTTCATCTCTTCAGTCCTTCTCTAACTTGCTTGTCTTCTTCACTCTCGAAAAGTTCTTTCTATTTCAGGGTCTACCGGGAGTAGGTCAATAATTCGGTCAATACTCATAAACACCTGAAATTATCATAGAAAAATTAATTAAGTAAAGAATTAAATAAAAATTAAACCAAAATGTAAAACTAACAAATTCACAAATAATGACTTTTTAAAACAGTCCCCGGCAACGGCGCCAAAAACTTGGAACGACGGAATGTGCAAGTGTACACAATCACAACAAGTAATAAAGTGACAAGTAAATGTCGAGTTATCGTACCCACAGAGACAGTAAAAAGGATTATTTATGAATGTTATTTAAACACGTTGGTGAAGAAAAATGTTTTGTTTGAAGAGGGTGATTAAAAACTAAGATTTTAAACTAAGTAAAACAAATAAATAAACCTCAAATGGATGATTTCAAAATACGATTTAATCAAGATGGCATAATTGTGTTGATTTAATTACATTTATTTAACTTAGAATTATTAAACTCATGCTTATATTGTTATGAATAAATTCACGGCAACTCGGTAATTTGCTAAGTTATGAACATACTTACTTACACAAATCCATTAATCTCTTAACATATCCCTATGTTAATTCAAATGATTAAACAAATTTTAATTAGCAAGCATGAAATGGCACATACATACTCATTAAATTGAATTAATCTCTTGCATATCCCTATGTCAATTCAAACGATTAATTAAATCTAATAAGCACATAAAAGACTGTGTGAGGTAACAAGGTAATCCCTACCTTGAAACAGTTTAATCACAATAATCTTACAAGTTATGCAAGGCAAGTGTATCGCCAGATACATTGCTAATTTAACCTTCAGCTACCTTAGAATAATAAACATGCACTAATTAAGTATTGTGTCCATTAATTACAATTTCAATCCGTTTTAATAATTAATTCATTAGCTACCTAACAATTATAATGCAAGAGTAACTTAGGCATGATTTTACTTAATCAAGCATTTTACTGAGGCCTATAACAACATAAACACAATTTTAATAATTCAAGCAGATGAAATGTAATCAAACCAACACGAATTAAATTCAAGCTAAACAGATTAAATTAACCATTCCAACAAAATAAATATTCATAGATATGTTCATCATAACAACAACAAAAATTAAAGAGATAAGGAACAAGAATCAAATCCGGTGTTTTTTCATGGCTTGACTAGGTTGCTCCGTTCTTCCTTCTTTGTTGTCTTCACTGATCAAGACTTCTATAAACTTTAATTGCTACTCCAAAATGGCTGAATAAAAACCCTTTCCCAAGGGGAGAAATGGGCACAAGAGCAAGGGGCTTGGAATGGGAAAATGATAGGAGAAAGTGAGAGAGAAGAAAAGAGATGTGAGTGAATGATAGATGAATGAGGGATGCTTTGAATGATCAGCCAATGGGGGTTTTTATAGCTGAATGTGACAGCTAAAATTTGCTAAAAATAGCAGCCAAAGAGCCATCCCTTGGCCGGCCATCTATGTGGCAAAGTTGATGGCTTCAACTTTGCTAAATATGGCTTGGGGCAAATCTTCAAAGCCACTAATTGTGGAGGGGCTTGAATGCAACTTTGAAAAGTCTTCAAGGGATTCTTTGCAAGCTTAATTAATCAGCTAATAAGTTAATTTGGGTTAGCATATGGACAATTTTGGGCTGCTCAATCCTTGGCCAGTTCAGTTCAATCGATTCAGTTCAACTGGACCACTTTTTCCATAATTAATTAATAATAATTTATTTAACCCAAATTAAATTAGGTATAAATTAAAATTAATTATATTATGAATTGATATACATAATTGGACCGTCTTAGGCTGGAAATTAATTTGCCTCGATACTTCAAATTGCTTCTCAGTTTTGTGCTTCTGGCAGTGTCTGCCGAGCCATTTTTTGCCCTTTGTGCAAATTTGTCGAAAATAACCTAAATTCATCAAAAATAATTATAAAATTAACAAATTTCAAAATGTTCATATTTTAAGTGCACTTTAATTATTTTATAAAAATTAATTATTTTTCGAGAAGAATTTAACCAAATTCGCATGAAATTAAGTTAAAAAGGGTATGAAATAGTGTGTAAATTTTTGTGTTTGCAATGGCCAAGGAGAACTGAGTTAGTTTATTTTAAGTTTTAGCTATAGTATTCATGCATTGCATGTAGCTGTAATTTTCATTTCGTTAGTGCACATTGTCATTGCATTTTTATTGTCATGGGATTTTAATGTTAGTTCATTGGGGACAATGCAAACTTAAGTATGGAGGAATGGGTATAGAGTTTGGAAATACACCCACTTTAAATTTTTTTTTTTTGAGTTTAATGAAGTATCCAAGGTTTATTTTTGGTTAATGCAAATGTGTTTGAAAATTTTTGTTACATTCGATGCTTAATTCTTAAATCATGTGAATTATCAGTGAATGAGTTGGATAAATTTCACTAAATGTTGTATCTTCAATTCTTTGATGAATGATTTAGGTTGCATTAGTAATGGATGACTAGTAGCATTCCTTGAATCTTAAATGAATCTGCATTTTACAGCTGCTTAATAAATATATAGTTATGAATAAGAGACACTCCAAAGTGGGTGTATTATGAAATGTCAAAGAGGGAACACTGTAACGCCCCGTACCCGAGACCGTCTCCAGAGTCGAACACGAGGTGTTAACAGACTTAATTCATTACTTTAAACAGCTCAAACAGTTTATTTTTAAAATTTTCAGTCAAGCTAGCAATCTGTGTCATAGTCGCTTAAAAATTCATATCTTGAGTTCCAAAACTCGAAATCCAATTCTGTAAATTTTCCCTGAAACTAGACTCATATATCTATTTACTAATTTTTTTATAGAATTTTTGGTCAAGAAAATTAGTACATTTTATTAGTTAAAGTCTCCCCTGTTTCAGGGTTCGACTGCTCTGACCTCTATGTATTACGAATTAGATATCTCCCTGTACAGAGTTTCAATAACTATTTCGTTTATTTCTAATAAAACTAGACTAAATAAGGAATCTGTACATATAAATCATGAATTCTAATTATATTTGAAAAATTTATGGTGAATTTCCAAAGTCAATACAGGGGATCCAGAAATTGCTCTGGCCCTGTTTCACAAAAATTTAAACATCTCATAAAGTATAACTCATATACCTGTTTCATAACTTATTCATTATTTAATTCCATTTCTACTATTTTTAGTGATTTTTCAAATTCACGTCACTACTGCTGTCTGAATCTATTTTATGGTAAATTTTACCCATTTCATGGTTCCCATGGATTAGCTAGCAATTTAGCATACATAACACCAAATATGATCATGATTAGCCATTCCAATGGCTAATCATTACCAAGCATTTCCATACCACTCAATAACCATATCATAAGACCATATATACAAAATGATTATAATGTTATACATGCCATACTCAAAATATACAAGCCATTATGCCAATATGGTATACGGATAGTGTGAGCGTGCCTCAGACCATTTCCGATTTCCGAAAGTGGCTTGTCAACACTACAAGGAATGAAAAGGAGGAGTAAGCACAAATGCTTAGTAAGTTCACATGCAAATAGCAAGTAACACAACTATATAAGCAAACATAAACATCATTTGCATGATCATCACCGAGACATTCATATCACATTTTCATTTATCATCTTACCGTATTGTTGTTATATCGAGTTTTCAACCCGAGGGTTAAGTACATACCTGTTCAAAGTATCTATTTCACAACACTTACCAATACGTCCCTTTCATCTCGAGTATTCCTCCATTTGAGTAGAATTTTACCCGTTGAACACATCGGAATATAATTCGGATACACGAAAAGTTTGCACATTAGTGCCACATATGTAGCCAAGCTACCATGTAACCTACCCATAAGTGAACTCGGACTCAACTCAACGAGCTCGGGCGTTTGTATCCATAAGTGAAATCAGACTCAACTCAACGAGTTCGGACATT
Source organism: Gossypium anomalum (assembly GCA_025698475.1). Taxonomy (NCBI): domain Eukaryota; kingdom Viridiplantae; phylum Streptophyta; class Magnoliopsida; order Malvales; family Malvaceae; genus Gossypium; species Gossypium anomalum. Next base: position 25,796,916 of record CM046958.1, on the reverse strand, counting down.
CGCATCCATAAGTGAACTCAGACTCAACTCAACGAGTTCGGATGCCTAAATTTCCCAGTGACATGTCACTTGTATCCTAATCCATTCCTAAGGTTCAATGGGACCTTTTTCCCAATCATGTGTCTCAACCATCTTCTGAGAATGCCGATCCGAGATACTCGATAGTATTTCACATTTTCCAAGTATATCACATAATTTGACATATTATCAAACAATTATCATGAGTATAATATTTCATAATAATTATCATATCATTTAAATAACATAAAAACATTTAAAATAATAACTATGTTACCAACATTTACATATGAACTTACCTTGTATGTGAAAATGGCTACTTTTACCATTTCGTCCACAACTTGGTATTTTCCCCATTTTAGCCCGAATTTTAGTTTTCCTTGCTCTATCATTTAAAATATAGTCTAATTAGGGCTCACATTATTCAAATTAACCCAAAATCATATTTTGGCAAAATTACAATTTTGCCCCAAAACTTTTGCATATTTACACTTTTTTCCCAAAGCTCATAAATTAAACTTCAGCATATTTTCTTATGTTTTATGACATGCTGAACATTTTTCCCTTCTATGACAACATCAAATTCTCACTCTAACACATAGTTATGAACAATTACAATTTTTACCGATTAAGCCGTTTTACTCATTTTTGCTTAAAATCGCTTAGCAAAAGTTGTTTAACATAATTTCAGCCTTCATATTCTACCATAAAACATCAAAATAAACACATTTCACCTATGGGTATTTTTCCAAATATGAACCCTAGCTTAAATTATTGCTAGAATAAGCTTAATCAAGTTACCGGGATTCCAAAAACGTAAAGAACTTGAAAAACGGGGCTAGAACGGACTTACAATCGAGCTTGGAAGCTTGAAAAACCCTAGCCATGGTTTCTCCTTGCTATATTCGGCCATGGGGTTGAAGATGAGCAAAATTGGCTTTTAATTTTGTATTTTAATTCATTTTACCCCTAAATGACCAAAATGCCCTTACTACTAAACTTTCCAAAAATTCCATCCATGTCCAATTTTTGTCCATAGACTTAGAAATTGGTAAAATTGCTATTTTAGACCTCCTAATTAATATTTCAAAACAATTTCATACTAGAAACTTCTAGAATGCAAGTTTTGCAAATTATTCGATTTAGTCCCTAATTTCAATTTAAGCACTTTATGCATAAAATTTCTTCACGAAATTTTCACACAATCATGCAATCATATTATAGACCTCAAAATAATCATAAAATAATTATTTCTATCTTGGATTTTGTGGTCACGAAACCACTATTTCGACTAGGCCCAAAATCAGGATATTACAAACACTCCAATGCAAGCGTTAGAAAAATGAATCTAGCCAAAGGTTGTTGCTGCATTAGTGTGTGTTGGCACAATTACGTACTCCCTGGGGGTTTGTTGCACTCCACCGTTACTTCTCAGGAAAAATGGTATAGTAATGTAATAGTATCCCTTATTCACAAAAAAGAAGAGACATGTATTGTACAATAAATGTTGTATTGGTAGATGGAATTTAGGATTTAAAGCATAATGTTGGTTTTGATGAACTTGCAATCTTATTCATTCATACTTAGGTATTGGCGATGCAATATTCTGTCATCTGAATTTGACTCATTCATTGGAATTTTAAATGATTCAAGTTACTAGAATGATAATTTGCCTTAGTAAATTCTTGCGTAGCCTTGCTAGTTTCTGTTTTACTTGAGGACAAGTAAAAACTAGAGTTTGGGGGTGTGATAGTACTAGAAAGAACATATGTTTTCTCCTTACTTATTGGTTAATTTGTCCCCATTTAGTTATCTTTACTACATATTTTAGCATTTTTAGTTCAGTAAATTGCATTTTATAACTCAGTGGATCTTAAACTATCTATCCTTAATTTCATCATGTTTTGGTACTGATGTCGTTGCATGAGCATTTCCAGATTGCACCCAGAATTGTAGCCGCACCTGACAACTATCCGGATAAGAACAAAAAGGTATGAGCTTTCCAGTCTGATACAACCAACTTGTACTTACAGAGGCAGCATGATTCTAATGAAAGGACACCTATGCTATTTGGATAAATATTAATATTCACGTGAAAAAGAGGGGAGGTTTTTTTTTTGGTAGGGGGTATTATCTTCTTCAACCTATCTTTTGAAGCATTTCAGCTATGGTGGCTTAAGCCTCCTATGGGTAAACTAACGTGAAAGGGATTCAGATTACCTCTTGATGAGGAGCCCTGAGTGAGACACAAGAGGGAGTTGAGAGATCAAGTCGAGATTTTCTAGGAATAGTGCTCTCCACTTGTTTCTTTTATATTTATTTTCTAAACGTTGGTGATTACTTTCTATTTCATGTTTTTATGGAAGTATATAAGATTTCTAGGTTAAATGTTATTTTATTCAATCTTGTTTCTACTATTTAATCTTTGGGGTTGAATGTTTTTAGCATAGAAGTGTTATTACGGTCACTGACACTGGAAAGTGCAGCTACAGTTCAAGCTAACAAGCATGACAACGAAAGTTGCTTGAGGATTAGAGGAATTTACTCCAGTTGTTCTTAATAGTGTTACATTGCCATCATCGAAAGATGTGGCTAATGTGCATGTTTAAGTCTTAGATTAAATATAGAAGTTAAGCTTGGTACGATATTCATTGCAATTTAATGCATCGACAATCACCTATCCTTTTATACCTTTGAGCATTTAGTATTCTGATGAATATTCATGTTGGGGATCCTAGTTTATCATTATCATATTTTATCTTATTGTTTTCAAGTTAGTGTTTTGACAACTACTCTCACAATTTATCTCGTTTCAATCTATTTATTACACTGACATTGATAGACAAAAGACAACAATCCTCGTGAGATCGATATTCGATAGACTCATATCTGTCTACCATGCATCGACAGTGTACACTTGTACATTATTACTGTGACATTAAACAACCGATCAGGGATTTTTACATGGTTGTTATTCGAGTTATCCTGTCCTACCGTGGCAACTTGAGCAACATCATCAAGTTGAGTTCCACTTCTAAGAGTGATGGCCTTGTATTGTTCCTTCCTTTGTGATCTGGAATTCTCAGTATCATTTGGCAATGCTTATTGTGGTCTCGAATTTAAATAATTCACTATTTGCCCTACTTGATTTTCAAGAGCTCTGAAGGATACAACTTGACTCTTAATTAAGGCATCATTATTGACCATAAATTCTTTCAAAAAGGCCTTAATAGAGGTAGAAGACGGTGCTTGTCTCAATTAAAATTATCGATGTAGTATACAGATGCTAGATTTGATGGCTATTCATCAAACACATGCTCTTCACCACAATAAATGCATAATAGTTTGACTGATTTCATCTTCTGGACTATAATTGGTCTCTTCATTATTTTGATCATATAAGTTAAAAATGATACCTGGGATGTCAATGAAGTGATTGCATCAAGTTCCATGGTACGAACAGCTTTCTTACTTGTCCAAAATCTCATGGTAGGATATTAATAATCATTGTTGGAAATCTTATCCAAAATCTCATATGCTTCATTATAATATTTATCCAACAAAGTATCATTGATGGAGGCATCAATTACCATCCTTGTATGCACATTCATATAGTGTTTCATCCTCTGGTTGCCAAAAAGATGTGATGTCATTTCTAAGCTTGACATTCATATTTGGGTGATTATACCGTAGCAAAAACATTTGGCAAAGATCGTTACATGATGCCATTGTTCCAATCGGCAAAGCATTCAGCCATGCTCTTACACGATCTTTTAAATAATATGGAAATAGTTTAAGTCGCAGAGTGTTTTCAAGAACACCCTGTTGTCTAAATGAGTCACAATACTCTAGAAAAAGTCCTAAATGCAGTCTTGGATCTTCAGTAGGTAATCCGCTAAATTGTCCACTGTTTGCGACATCTAAAACATCAAAGATTTCAGCTCGAATTGCTGAGCTTGTAAGTGTGGTCTGACTATTCCTAGATTCAAATCCTCTAAAATTGGAACAACATGCTCTTAAATTGGTCTATCTCGATCATCTATCACATTAAGAATAGGAGGATTAACATCCTGACCATTTGTATTATCATTGAGACCATGATCATTCCCTTCCTTAGCCATATTTTGCAGTTCTTTTCTCCTTCGCAAAGTTCTTTCGATCTCTAGCTCAAAAGGATACTCTTTGCTAGCAGGAATGTCTCTTCTTATGCACTGATGGAAAACCTGTAGAAATTAAATATAACTAAGTTAAATAAACTAATGGAATTAAGTAAAATAACCAAACCAAATTACACCAAATTGCTGATCCCCTGCAATGGCGCCAAAAACTTATCGCGTGTGAATATGATATGTGAATTGTGTAAGTATACACGTTAGATCAAGTAATAAAGTGATGAGTGAGTATTGATTGTCACTCGCGGTAATTTTTAAAATTTATAATTGATCGTACTTGAACTAACTATTATCACGATGAAGGCAAGCGTACCTATCGAATAGTAGTATAGTTTTAGCAAGAACGGATGTCGAATGCAAAGGAACTAAAAGTACTAGTATTAACTTTCTTTTTATTATCTAGCCTAAGAATAATGGAGGTTGTTTTATCTAAACTAATTAACTAACCTAAGAATGCACAGAAAGTAAATTGGGGAAATACTTTTGGGAAAACTGATTGATTTAGACAACACCCAAGGAAGAATCCACCTAGACTTCATTTGTTAATTGACTCTGAACCAGACGATTTATTCACTTGATTTGATCCTTAGAAATCCTTGATTTACATTATTATCCCTATTCAAGACTAATAACATCTAACCTTAGGTTGATTAGCAGAAATCTCTTTCTAAAAAAACCTCTAGTGTTGCATTAACTCGATCTATGGATTCCCTTATTATATCTGACTCTAATCCGGCAGATTTATGTCGTCCTATCTCTAGAATTGCATGCAACTCCGCTTAATCATGAACGATCTACTCTTAGACAGGGACTATTCATCCTCTGAATAAGCACATCAATACTTGAATCAATATCCTGGAATATTCAAACAAGAGTTAAAAACATAATTAAGAACAAATCAAGTATTTATCATATAGTTTAGAAAATATTAACAAGATCTGTCTTAGGTTTCATCCCCTTTAGGTATTTAGGGGGTTTAGTTCATAATGGTAAAAGAAAACATCTCAGAAGAATAATGACAAATATAAAGAAAAACCCAAAAACCTCTGAAAGAAATTGAAGGGAGATCATCAGTCTTGAAGGTGAATCTGGCTTCTGAGATGGATCAATCGGCTTTCTTCGAGTAATTTATTGCTTCTTACTCTCTGTGTGTCCTTTAATCCTCCTCTAGGGTGTTTAAATAGACTTTCCAATGCTCAAAATAGCCCAAAAGTAGCCTTTTCTGAATAGAACTAGACTTAGGCTCGATACGGCCACGGCCGTGTGCCACGCCTGTGTGCAACTTGCTTCAAATCGTGTTCAAGCTGTGAACTAGACATGCCCGTTTTGGGGTGACTTTAGGCCGTGTTCAAGCCTACTAAAAGGACACGGGCGTGTGTTCTACTCATGTGAGAAAGTACAAGCCGTGTTGATTTCCCACGTTGGCCTATTTTCTCCGTTTTTTACCCGTTTCTCGTTCTTTTTACTTTCCTATGCTCACCTAAGTATAAAATATGAAATTAAAGGATTAAGAGCATCAAATTCCATAAATCTAATGATAATTCATCCAAAAATATGTTAAGCGTGGGATAAAAATATGTATAAATTATGATTTATCAAATACCCCCACACTTAAGCGTTTACTTGTCCTCAAGCAAAATCCTCAATTCACAATTAAGAATTCATTTTTCTCAACTTATAATTCCTATCAATAATATCTCTAAATAGTCCATAAGTAATCATACATTGAGAATTCAACTAGAAGAACATTAAAGTTTCAAACATTCCAAGTTGAACATTTTATCACAAAAAACATAGGCATCTCCCCTCATCTAGGTAATCACCTTTAATTCAAAATATCACAGAGTTTAATATCCTCACTAAAGATTCACTCAAATCACTCAAGGTGTTTAAGGACAATAAATTCAGCACTCAACAGTCAATATGAAAAGTTATTACCATAGGCTTGCATGAAAATCAAATCTCTACCACTATATATTGAGATGATACATTAATCAAAAGGTCTTTAGAGGGTTGTAACGTGGCTATAGTTAAGGGGTGTGGTCACAAGCTGAAAGAGAAGGTTAGAATCGAGATTGAATTGAAAAATTGCCTAACTAGAAAAATACTAAAACTGACAAATTATCTTCCTAATTGAGCTTTTCTTCATGGATAACATCGTTTAAACCCACGTATTACATAATTTTGTTTTTTTTTTAAGAACAAATCAAGTAACATAGTTAACTATTAGAAATAAAACATAGCTAAACAATTTATTCAAATCAAATCTCGATAAAAATAGAGATCAAATTGATTTAGGGGATTTCAACAATAATGGGTTATGGGTTAATATTGGGGTTAAATCAATGAATGGCTTGTTAGGCTCAAGGGGTTTTACTAAGGGTTAATTATGAAGGTAGGCTTTTATGGAATGAGTGAGTTAGACCTAAGTGCCTTTATCATCTTGATATAACAAATCAATGGTGTGGTCTTGACATGCATAATAAAGCAAGTTCTAGAATAACGATTCGATATTGACTTACTCATAGCAACAATAAAAGTAAGCATGAAAGAAATAATATATGCCCTAAACGCTCAAGATCTCACAAAAATTATGGTTTTTTGATGTTAACCCTGTGAATTTCAACTCTAAGATAATACCTAAACTTGGTAAATAACCTAAAATTTTAATACTCAAAAATCAACTTATCATGCTTGATTCTCTAATTACTTAAAGTTTAAACCATCAATGCATAAATACCTATGTTTCAATTCAAGACATATCAATAAAAACCATAAATTAATCAAAATTCATTCTAATGGTGATATGAGTGATTCACAAGAGAATAAGACAAAATTTAAGAATTTTTCTAATAGTAAAATAAATAACCCACCCCCATACTTAGGATGTACATTGTCTTCAATGTACAAAGATATACAGTAGTGATATAAAGATAATATCAAAAGATAGAGGGAGAGAAGTGAAACTTCCTGAATGAAATGGATGAAATCCTTGGGTTGGAGTCATGGAGAGTGGAGGAGAGTACTCCAGTGGTGGTAGAGGTTGGGTTCCATAAGTGCTGCACCAAAAGAATATTATATCTCGTGGTAGCTATGGTCATGGTCGAGCAGGGCATGGCAGTCGTGGATAACCTTTTCCAGTGGAGTTTCAAGTTCCTAAGTAATAGTGAGCTTTGGAGCTCTTCATAACTGTGATAGAATCAGGAACTTTTTAGGAAATATAAAGAAGAATAATTACTTGTAAAGAAATAGCTGAAATTATAAATTGTTTATAAAACCTAAAAATAAAATAGTATCAAAAGGAAATAAAATAAAAAGTACTTTCAGGGGATAAATAAAGATAAAAGTAAGAATAAAAGAAAAATAATAAATAAATAAAAATCTTTAAACATCGTCATCCTCAGATGGTTCGCGAGGTGGTGGTGGCGATGATATGTGGAGGTGCTGACAAATATAATGTAGAGTAGCATCAATGTGATCAAAGCGCTGAAAACACTGCTGCTCAAATCGAGTAAAGCGCTCAGAGATGTCAGAGTATGAAGCCGTCGCATGAACTGGATGATGAATGGGTGGTGGCTGAGACGGTGGTTCCTTATGTTGTGGAAGGACATCATCAATAATGTCCTCGGGGTCTTCCTCCTCGATTGCTTGGGCGAGGCGGTACTGAGGAGGGTGAGTTCCACGTCTTTTCTTGATCATCCTCATATCCAGCATGCTCGAAATGCCTTGTGGAGACATCTGGCCGATGAGAGTGAGGGAGGATGCTTGTGCCGCTGTGTTGAGGAGCCCGAAGTGTCGAGCCAATCAAGTCACATAGGGGCCAATGGAGATGACCCCCTTCCTATGTCGCTTCGTCTGATGGCGAATGGTGAGGGCAATGAAATAGGAGAGGTCGAAGACGTACCCATTCACCATACACCATAGAAAGTAGGTGTCGTGAGTGTTGATGACACCGGTGCTCTCTCGCCTTCCTGTCAAAGTGTGGGCTAATATGACGTGTAAGTACCTCAATGATAGGGCGAGAGCTGAGGCCTTAGAGCGGCTAGGATCATAGGTGGTCGAGACAGGGACTAAAGCACTCCAGCACCGTGAAGGAGAATAATCGATGTGGCGATTGAGAGTATCGAGGTCGTTTTCCTCCATAAACTCCTTCGTGTATATGCCCAATGCGGTACCGAATTCTGGTATGCTCAACTGGCGGACTAAACCACTGAGGCAAAATTGGACCGTTCCAGGATCATCAAAGTTCGTCAACACAGTCTGAAGTTAGAACGTTGAGCAGAGTTCTAACGTGAGCTCGAGATACGTCAGCTCGACGATCTCGAAGAAGAGCTCCCAAGGGTCGGTGGTGAGGAGGGCTCGAATTACGTCAGTAAGTTGGACTTGTTCAAATACGGCCCAGTAAATGCAACGGCCCACACCTAATGGTCGGGCCTGAGGTATCTGAAAGAGTTCTTCCTGGGGCCCCACGAGAAACTGAAGGAACGAGTGTCTGATCTCCGTGGTAGGAGCCGATGAAGATGACACTCCTTTTTATTTTTTCGAGGTGGGGATAACTGTTTTCTTACTACGTGAGGTTGACATTGTATACCTGCAAGAAGAACCACTATTACGTCTTAATGAATGGAAAAGATAATATATAAACGAATTCAAAAAGGAATAAACCATGAATTTAAACTAACAAATTCAACCAAAAACTACTAACACTAACAAGACTCAACCAAAAACAATCAACTCGATGACAGAGATTTTATGGCAAATAGCATGGTAATAGCATGGGGCATTCTTAATATCTTGATTCAACATGAAATAGATGATAAATATCCTAAGAATGAGATTTAAATGATAAAATAATTAGTAGCAAAAATGAAAATAATATGGTAAAAAATGAAGATTATTATGATAATAAGCATCAAAAGTAAGTAAAATAGAAGAGAAAACCGTTAGTGGAGGACTGGTGGCCGGAGGAGCGTGTGCGTCGGGCTGAGCACGGGCTTGGGGGTGAGCTGTGTGGTGGTGGAAGGGAGAAAAGGAAGGGGAAAGAAAGGGAAGAAGAAGGAGGGTGATAGGAAGAAAGGGAAAAGAGAAAAAGAGAGAAGAAAATGAAGAAAAGGGAAAGGGAAAGTGAAAAGAGCTAGGGTAGGAAGTGAAGGAAGGAAGAAAAAGGGAGAAATTAGGGGAACTAGGGTGGCTGAGTGGTCGTCCACGAGTATAGGGAGGGCGTGTGCGGCGGTTAGGGTTAGGGTTTTGGGAAGGGGATAATGAATAGTGAGGGGTTTATATAAATTTTGGGGCACAAGGCCGTGGGGCACGCCCGTGTACCCTGATTTCAGCCAGTGTTTTTCGTGATTTTTTTAAATTTGGGCGTGTCTGAGATTTGGCCCACGCCCGTGTTCCTTGGGCGTGCTGGTGCACATAGTCGTGTCGCATAGCCATGTGCTGCATCGTTCGCTTCTCCCACACCTGTGTATATGCACGCACACCTGTGTTCATTTGGCAGGGTCGTCCACGGGTGTCGGGCACAAGCGTGTCGCACGCCCGTGCTTATTTCTCAGTTTCAACCACAGGTTCCATGCACGAGTGTATCTCATGCCCGTGTTGGATTGGCAAGATTGACCACGGCCATGTCGCACGGTCGTGGCAACTTATCGCATCCCATGTTTTGGGAAAAATTTTGCTCTGTTTTCACACGGCCTAAGGCACGCCCGTGTGCCTGGCCGTGTGGGTCTGGAGAACCTGTGTTCGAGGACTGAGTTAGTGAATTAGCTATTAAATACTAAAATTAAAAGAAATTAATACTGTTAGTGCTCAGGTTGCCTCCCGAGAAGTGCTTATTTATAGTTTAAGCTTGACTTACCTCAATTTCACGTGGTCATGGTGGTTCGAGGAGTTTACACTCCTCATTCCTATTACCAGTTTTATCAAAATAAGGTTTTAAACGAGTACTATTTACCTTAAACATGCCAAATTTGGAATGAGTTACCTCAATTGTACCGTATGGAAATATGTTGAGTACCGTGAGAGGGATTGCTCCATTCGATTCGAAAGTGGCAATACGAGGGTCTGCAGTCTCTAATAGTACCTTGTCTCCAACCTTGAGTTGATTGGGTGAAAAATTGAGTTCGTCATGGCGTGGTTTCTGTTTATCATGTTTTCTCAATTTCAGTGTCTGCCATTCATCAAGTTCCTTGATCTGGGGCCTTCGTTCTTCAAAGATCCTTTGTTGCTACGTAGAAATGGCTCATTTACACTCTTCAAGTATGGTTCCTGCAAAGAAGGTTGCACCATATGATCAGTATTAGTAACGTGATTTATACTACCACTCTCGTTACTTGAATTACGAGCTTCAAGAGTGATTATTTCATCACCCACACGAAGTGTGAGTTCACCTGTACTAACATCAATAATGGTTCTAGCAGTCGCTAAAACGGGCCTTCCTAAAATTAAAGGCACGTCACTGTCCTCTTCTATATCTAGAACAACAAAAACAACTGGGAATATAAATTTATCGATTTTTACTAGTACATCTTCAATGATACCCCTGGGAAATCTAACGGTTTTATCTGCCAATTGAATGCTCATCCTAGTTTGTTTGGGTTTCCTAAGACCTAGTTGTTTAAATATTTTATAGGGCATAAGATTAATACTAGCCCTTAAATCAGCCAAAGCATTTTTAACGGTTAAACTATCAATTAAACAAGGAATTGTAAAACTCTCTAGATCTTTCAATTTGTTGGGTAACTTATTTTGTAGAATGGCTGAGCAAACTGCGTTCAATTCCACATGTGACGCCTCATCCAACTTCCACTTATTTGCTAAAAGCTCCTTTAAAAACTTCGTTGCATTTGGCATCTGCAAAAGAGCTTCAATAAATGGTAAGTTAATATGTAATTTCTTTAGTAGTTTAAGGAATTTACCAAATTGTTCATCAGTGCGATCTTTCATTGTCACATTGGGGTATGGTACTCGAGGTTTGTATTCTTCACTTACCAGTTTTTACTTACTGTGTTCTACCTCATCCTTACCTTTACTTGCCACAACTCCTTGCTTCGGTTCTGGTTTAGGCTCCACTAACCCTTCTTTATCTCAGACGTTAATCGTATTGAGCTGGTCCCTTGGGTTAGGTTCAGTATTACTTGGCAAGCTACCTTGTGATCGTTCAAAAATTAGTTTGGAAAGCTAGCCTATCTGAGTTTCGATCCCTTGAATCGACGTTTGTTGATTCTTAAGTGCTGTCTCAGTATTCTGGAAATGAGTTTCTGATACCGAGATGAATTTTGTTAGCATCTCCTCAAGGTTCAGCTTCTTTTCCTGCTGATAAGGTGGTTGTTGAAAACCCGAAGGATTTTGTGACCTTTGATTTCCTTGGCCACCCCACGAGAAATTGGGATGGTTCCTCCAACCTGTATTATAAGTATTATTGTATGGGTTATTTTGAGGTCTAGAGTTATTATTACCCATATAGTGGACTTGTTCCTCCTCAGTGCTAGGATTGAAGGATTGATATTCTGTGTGTACGTCTCCTCCACTTGAGTCACACCTCATCACTGGATTTACCTGCGTGGAACCAAGTAAATCGTCAATCTTTTTATTCAAGAGCTCCACCTGATTTGTCAGCATATTAACCGAGTCGACTTTATAAACGCCTGCAGTTTTGGTTGGCTTAGTCCTCATGACTTGCCACTGATAGTTATTCAGTGATATTTCTTTGATAAATTCGTAAGCCTCTTCAAGTGTTTTGTTGTTGATGGTTCCACCTGTAGCTGCATCAATTATCTGTCTCGTCGAGGGGTTCACACTATTGTAAAACGTTTGAACTTGCAGCCACAGGGGTAATCCATGGTGAGGGCACCTTCGCAGTAGGTCCTTGCATCTCTCCCATGCATCGTAGAAAGTTTCTAAATCCATCTGCACAAAAGAAGATATATCATTCCTTAGTTTAGTTGTTTTAGCAGGTGGAAAATATTTAAGTAAGAACTTTTCGGTCATTTGTTCCCAAGTAGTGATTGATCCTCGTGGTAACGAGTTCAACCACTGTTTAGCTTTATTCCTCAATGAAAAGGGAAATAACCGAAGGCGAATGGCATCATCAGAAATGCCATTGATTTTAAATGTGTCACAGAGTTCCAGAAAATTTGCCAAATGAGTATTTGGGTTCTCGTCCTGCAAACTATCAAACTGAATAAACTGTTGTATCATTTGAATTGTGTTAGATTTCAGTTCAAAATTATTTGCAGCAATAGCAGGCCTAACTATACTCGACTCAGTTCCTGTTAAAGTGGGTTTAGCATAATCATACATAGTACGAGGAGCAGGATTCTGATTTACTGGGTTAGCAGCAATCGCAGGAGGTAGCGGATTTTCCTGATTTTCAGCCATCTCCTCAGTTGTAGTTGGAGTATCTTCCTCTTGCTCTTCCTCTATGTATCTTAAGCTTCTCCTAATTTCTCTTCGATTTCTGTGAGTTGTGCTTTCAATCTCACTATCGAAAAGTAATGGTCCTGACAGGTTTCTTCTAGTCATAAACTATAAAAACCTGCTAGAAGAAAATAAAAGAAAATTTAGTAAAAAATATAAAACAAAATTAAATAAAATAAGAAAATAATGGCTAAAGTAATAAAAATTGAGTGTTCCTAATAACCTAGTTCCCTGACAATGGCGCCAAAAACTTGATTGTCACTCGCGATAAGTTTTAAAATTTATAATTGATCGTACTTGAACTAACTATTATTACGATGAAGGCAAGCGTACCTATCGAATAGTAGTATAGTTTTAGCAAGACCGAATGTCGAACGCAAAGGAACTAAAAGTACTAGTATTAACTTTCTTTTTATTATCTAGTCTAAGAATAATGGAGGTTGTTTTATCTAAACTAATTAACTAACCTAAGAATGCACAGAAAGTAAATTGGGGAAATACTTTTGGGAAAACTGATTGATTTAGACAACACCCAAGGAAGAATCCACCTAGACTTCACTTGTTAATTGACTTTGAACCAGATGATTTATTCACTTGACTTGATCCGTAGAAATCCCTGATTTATATTATTATCCCTATTCAAGACTAATAACGTCTAACCCTAGGTTGATTATTGAAATCTCTTTCTAATTAAAACCCCTAGTGTTGCATTAACTCGATCTATAGATTCCCTTATTAGATTTGACTCTGATCCGACAGATTTATGTCTTCCTATCTCTAGGATTGCATGCAACTTCGCTTAATTATGAACGATCTACTCTTAGACAGGGACTATTCATCCTCTGAATAAGCACATCAATACTTGAATCAATATCTTGGAATATTCAAACAAGAGTTAAAAACATAATTAAGAAAAATCAAGTATTTATCATATAGTTTAGAAAATATTAACAAGATCTATCTTAGGTTTCATCCCCCTTAGGTATTTAGTGGGTTTAGTTCATAATGGTAAAAGAAAACATCTCAGAAGAATAATCACAAGACATAAAGAAAAACCCAAAAACCCCTGAAGGAAATTGAAGGGAGATCTTCAGTCTTGAAGGTGAATCCGGCTTCTGAGATGGATCAATCAGCTTTTTTCGAGTAATTCCTTGCTTCCTACTCTCTGTGTGTCCTTTAATCCTCCTCCAATTGACAAATAAAATAATTCAGATTTATACTGGAACAATTAAAAATAGTTAAAGTTTCATCAAAGTAACCTTAACCCTATGAGATTTAGCTCACAGGTTGACAAATAAAATTCAACTTAAACATCATTTTCATCACTGTAACTCACAAAGGAACATATTAGAAATAATGAAAAACGTCAGGAAGACATCATTCACTTGCCCAATCCACACTCCAACTGCAGAATATCCTAAGGTGGCTAAGAGGGACTACCTTCATTTTTCCTCCTCTTGTCTCTGTTCAACCGCTACCTTCTTATTTCGCCTAAGGATATTCACCCTTCATTTGCTCTCTAAGGTTTTCTCCTTTTTTTTTTAAATTATTTTTTTCTTTTTCAAGATAACGCCAACATCCTAAGATTTATCTTATCCTCCTTTGTAGGCAGATTTATCTAGTACAAGTAGAGTTGGGATGAAACTGATATGCACTAAATGCTGACTGGATATCTTGCCGATATTGTCATAGCATATGAGTTGGCAATCTAACCACCCTTTTGCCCTGGTAAAGCTTCACTCCTTTATTTTTTCTTCCCCACCCTGAACTTGCCAAACCACTAAACACATCCCTACCACAAGTAATTAAAAGTACCTAATATTTAAACATAGTCTAAGCTCCTAATGAAATGATGAAAATACAAATGAAATATCCTAAAATGCAACTAAATGTACCTAAGTACAAGAAATTAACTAGGTCAAAAGACACGAAATATAACTCTTTTCAAGAGTTATCAACAATCTACAGGGAAAGAGAAAAACAAATAAGGTAAGCATATACAATGCTTAGAAAGTTCATAGGTATTAAACCAAGTAACTTACCTTAGGTTATAAATATACACTACATGCTACTTAGCTTGGTAAAGTTTATCATTGCAAATCAAATATAAAAAATGTGAGTTCAACATTTATCATACCATATAGTAACTCGATCATAGAACATTTCAATCCACTTATTGAACATTTCATTACCATTCACAAAAAATAGATTCATTTGATCAATTTCTCCATCTTAATTATATCATATAGTCTATTTACTCACAATACATCCCATTTCGAATTATTGCCAAAAATTATTTTTCATTTCATTTTTTGAATTCTAATTCAAATTCATATTAAATCAAATGAACTCCATTCTCATTTCATATTAATTCATTTTTATACCATATATATATCAAATGCCAATTTAATGTTAATTACTACTTCGTTTCATAATATAAATTCTGGTTCACATTCATCGATTTGTCACATTTTGTATAACAGATTTTCAATGTGTATATGTATCATCTGATCATTGTATCAAATCAATCCGAATATCATTTATTCCATTTACATTATACATGTCCCTATTAACCTGATTTAGACTCGAGTGGATACAAAAATCCAACCAACACACGAATTTGGCACCTAGTACTTGTCAAATAAATCTGAAAATAATATGTTGCGCCTTGCGTTGGCCGATAAAAATGACAAATAAATGTGCCCAGCAATGGTCAGTATAATCGACAAAATGGGGTGCCCAACACCCCCAACACGTAGTCGTATAGTTTTGAACTCTTCCAATCCTATGGCATGCCAACTATATCCGACTCTACCCAAATAGTTAATAAGGTAATAGTTTCTCAATTTCATTACATAATTTCATCAACCAAACAATTAGTACTCAAATATAATAGCACATAACATAACCATACTGATTCTATTTCACGTTTATAACATTATATTATATTTTGACATAAATTCAATTTAGTCCTTATCACTATCAACTTGTCAAAATCAAATCAAATCATTTCATCAATAACCACTTCATCACACATAACATATCCTACTCCAATTCAATTTAAGGTCAATTTCATAATTATTTCAATTTGCAATTCATCAAATTCAATTTAATCCACTATCTCATCTTTTTGTGCCAAATCATAAACAATTAAAGTTTCAAATAAACATAACTATAATTATAATTATAAATGCATAACAATTTAAAAAAAAAAAACATATCATATGAACTTACTTGATTAAGACAACTAATTAACAAATTTTATCATTTCCCCGATTTTCTTCAATTTGGTCCAATTTCTGATCTATTCAACAATTCAATTCAATTTATCAATTTCAAAAATCTTATATCATCCTATTATAAGTATATATCAGTTTAATTTTATTATTTGAATGCCCTTAAAATTTTTTGTCTTATTCAATTTAATCTTTAAAACTGAACTTATCATACCTTCTGAATTTGAACTTCAAATTAAACCCACTTCAATTATGTTCATATACAGCCTACTATTATGAAACTTTAAAAAAATTTCATACCAATTTCAATATATTATCAATTTAGTCCCTAACTCAAAACTAACAAAATTTATTTAACAAATTAATCTTATTTTATTTGTAATCTTCAAAATCTTCCTTAAAGATTCAAAAAAAATTCAAATAACGTCAAAGACAACTTTTTAAATCTTTGATAGTTTTAAAAACGGAGGTACATGTTAGCTAGACCTAACTGTAATGATCTCAAAAATATAGAAATTACTAAAAACAGATTTAGAAAACGTTACCATGCAAAGAACCTAAGTTGGCTGAACTTTGAAGCTTCTTCCACGGTGATTTCGAGCAGAAGAGAAAAAAATGAAAATAAGATGATGTTTTTGTTTTTATTTTTCTTTAACCTTTTATTATTTTAACTTAATTCTTTAAATTAATGTATAATTTATTAAAAACCATGTACCAACCGTCCCACTAAGGTTATAGGTCTTAATTATAACATAAATCCTTACACATTTAATTATTAAACCTTTTAACTAATAAAATTCAGTTTAGATTAAATTTTATAATTTTTATGATTTAATCTTTTTTTTCTTAATTAACTATCAGATCATTAACAATTTCTAGATCAAACTTCAATACACTTATAACATAGTTTCGTAAATATTTAATAATAATATTTCTGAGCTTGGTTTATGAAAACGAGGTCTCAATATCTCATTTTCCAAAACCATTAACTTTCGGTACGAATGACTTGTATGTAGACTAACTAACCAATTAATAAATCTATTAAATCACGATTCACTATTATACTATATTTAACTTTTAAATATCAAAATTGTGGCCCCAAAACTACTATTTTCGACACCGTTGAAAAATAGAATATTACAATCACTCTTAAAAGAAACTAAAAATTTAAATAATTAAAAAAGGAATTAAGCAATTAAATTGTGTGATAATTAATTTTTTAATATTATTATATAAAATTTTTAAAAAATTGGAAAAAGAAAACCAGCATAGCGGGGTGACAATACTAATACATAAAGATAAAATATGAAGCAATAATTACTCTTTAATAATTTATTTTTATTAAAATTAGTTGTTAATAACTATCTTATTTTAATATTTTTATAGTTAACTTCAATGTTATCAATTAATTGAAACATTTGTAAATCAACCTTTTTTTTTACTGTTATAATTTCAAAATGTATTAACTAAAAACTATTTTCAAAAATGTTTAAAAATAGTTTTTAGTAAAAAAATAGTATTTATTTTTTAAAACATAATATTTATAAAATTAAAATATTTATTTAATCTAATAAATGATTTCAAAAAAAAATTGGTGAAGAAAAAAACCATAAAAGTTTAATCTAGATTTACAATATCAAAAGCACCACCAGCCTTATCTTTATCAATGACTTCACTTAAACTCGTAGGGGTATTTATCATCACATTAACACCCTCAACATTAGCAAGAGCCAACTTGAAAATCTTGTCCGCGATAAAATTAAATTCCCTAGGGACATGTCTTACCAGCCAAAGGTTTTATTCTGTAACAGTTGTTGAACACGTCTAACCAGAGTTGAACTTGACCATTCTGAAGTCTTGCCTTGAATAGCTTGGACTGCCTTGAAGCTATCTGTCTAAATCAAAATCAAAATCAAAATCACTAATATGTTAAAAATTGTTTTTGAAAAACTATTTTTTGAAATTAAAACTATTTTTTTAAAAAAAGTAATTATTTAAAAAACTCTTTTATTGGAATGAAACGATATATATTCAATAAATCTAAAATTAAAATATTAGTTATTGGTAGATATTTTTAATTAATAAATTTTAAATTTTATTTTAATTAAATCATTTTTTAAAAAAAAAAGGTTATCTACATATGGTAAAATTATTTGATGCTATTTTAGGAATTTTTTCCATGTCATTGACACATAATTTTTTGTAATTTTTTTACCCTGAACCATGTCCTTAAACCTTGAACTCAAACCTTGAACCTTGAATCCTGAACCTCAAACCCAAACCTTGAGCATCGAATCCAAACTCGTTTAGGGTTCAAGGTTCAAGGTTTGGATTTAAGGTTTGGGGTTTAGAGTTCAGGGTTTGAGTTTGGGGTTTAAGATTGGTGGTTTAAGATTTAGGATAAAAAATTATTATAATTATGTATGAATGACATGGAAAAATTGCTGACATGTTATTAAATAATTGGAAAATGACCATGGATGATGTAGTGGGATGGGTCCATAAAATAATTTCTCAATAAAATAATTATGTTATAATATTAAATGATTATTGTATCTCTAACTAATTAAATTAATAAAAGATAAATAATAAATAAAGTAGCTCAAATTCTAGTAGAATAATAAAATGAGGTAGTTAAATTCTACTAGAAATGTTTTTTACTCAAGTAATGGACACTATAAAAAGGGGTCACCCAAGCCTTTCTAAACATTCACAAGTTTAAGAAGCTCAGAAGATTTCTGCAAATGCCTCTAAAGAAGTCGAAGAACTTCAAGAAATTTTAAAGAACATTGTATCAATTCTAAAAAAAAAGAAAGGCCAGCTTCTGATCCAGTTTAACCTTGGAGAATGAGACAAAACCAATTTGTGAAGAAAGCCACTTTTTGATCCAAATCAGCTAAAGAAGAAAAGGTCCAAACCTATTTCAAGAGCAAGTCAACACGACACTTGAAGCAATCCACATCCATCCAAAATCAAGTCATACGGTCCTTGGATCAAAACAGAAATAAAATGAATAATTAAAAGAGACCATTGATGGAGGTATTATCAAGAGATTTAACAAGAGACCATATGATATTATTTTAAAATGATCAATAAGGATGGACAAGCCTTATCTTCCCTAATTTTCCCTTCTTGTAGATGCCATCTTGAAAAAAAAGAGGGAAACCCTTATTTCACTTCTCTTTAGTTTTTCATTCAAAATCCTTTTAATCTCCATCCTTTTCTTCACTTTTTTTAGTAAAATTTCATCTAAAAGACTATATTTAAATCATTTCTCACTATTACCCCTATCACCTAATAACTTAGGGTTTATAAGAATAGAGTAAGAAAATGTTTTAAAGGTAAGAAAATATTTTAAAGTAAGAAGTGGAGACCTTGGTAAGAGCTCATCTCATCTTAGCATCCCATCAATTCATTTCATATTTATATATCTTAAATGAGTTTTTGAGTCATTTAATGACTATTAAATGTTGATGCTTTGATTATTTAACTGTGTATTTATGTTGTATGGATTTTAAAGACAAAGAGATTGCTAAAGGATTTAGCCAAGGAAAAGAGAGCCAGTGAAAACCTTTAGAAGAGTCACTCCATGTTTCATCATATCTATCGAATATCTATCTTTTAGCTTCGTACTGCACTTTGAATCACTCAATTTCAAGCTCAAGAACTCAAGTTATGACTATTTTCGTAAATACTACGCAAGTAGAATTTCTGAACTAGATTATTACAAAAATTATGAGTTTTAAGCTTTTAATTTGAGTTTAAATCATACTGAGTTTGATTTTTAGGATTAATTTTTATCATATATGAGCCTAATATTTTATTTATTAAGTTTTATTATTTTATTATTTATTTATTCCAAATTTTGGATTTTTTTAAGTATTTTAAAATTATTTAGGAGTTTTATGTCAATAAGAATGTTTAGTTTAAAACTACTTGTTGTTTAGATTAACTAGAGCTTCAGCATACTTGAGTGTTTTGTTTATATGTAATTAGCTAGCCTATATAAATGCCTCTTCATTGTACACAATTCATGAATTCATTCATTATTCACTTTGAGTTAATAAAACTCTTTTGAGTGTTTCTTTAATAATTTCTATTTAGTTTTCTTTTAGAAGAGTGGACCATCTTCAAGTTTTTTCTTGCCAAGTTTTCTTTCCTGGAGGGAAAATAGAACACCCTCGCTCGACTCATTCATCGGGTCAGAGTTACTGTATGCTACAATCATTATCGGAGCAACTAATGATGAAAACATCGAAATAAATCAATTAATCATACAAAAATTTCAAGTTTTCAATCATTGTATGATAAATATAATTTCCTAATCTTCAAATCATAAGTATCTATACTTGTTCTATGGTACCGATACTTCTTTATAATTATCGATGCCAATTTATTGTACCGATGTCATTTTACAATTTTGTTTCTACTGTAAAAACCAAACAAAGTCACATGTATCGATACCCTTGTAAAGTATCGGTACCCTGATATAGGGTATCAATACTTTAGTCCGGTATCGATACCATTTTTGCATTCAATTTTGAAAATCAATTTTGAACAAAATGTTAAGAATCGATACCATTATTGAGGTATATACACCTTATTTCCAAAATGGTAAAAAACGTCCATTTAAATGGACATTCCATGCCAAACCATCTTACAATCAAAATGATGCCTTAGGCACCCTTATAACATTCGAAAAAACACACCTAAACATTCACAAGCCTTCATTTTATGCAATCCTAAAATCAACTAAACCAATATGACATATTTTGCACCACAATTTTTCAATTACTCACTTATACACAACTAGGACTTTCCATGACATGAACCATTCAAACAATCTAAATCCAAGTCATATACAAGTTCAATTCATAGTCATTCATATTGTCATTTATATATATTTAACATATTTCCCAAAACACACAGATATACACATGAAGACATTAGACATTCAACATTTAGAAGTTTTCAACCCTAGCATCCATTTACATGTTAATATAATTATAAGCACCTAAGTACATACCACAACACCAAGTTTAAAATGAGTAAAGGTCTACCGAGTCAATAGAGGGATAGTGTAATCATTGAGCTAATCCTGTTGGTAAGTTTCGCAATCGGTAATATACAAAAACGGAAAAAAACTAGGTAAGCATTTCGAATGCTTAGTAAGTTCATAGGTAAATAACGATTACTTACTTCGATGTACAATTAATCGTATAACTAAATAACATAACACAATACAATAAACCTGACATAGCAAATTCACAACAAATGGGTGAGTTCTTTATAAACTAAATCACATAGTTATTTCAACATTTTTAATGACATTTAGATTAGTAACATTCACATAGAATTCATGTTTCACTACCATTTACATTATTGGATCATCATCTACCATTTGAGAGCAAGCTCGTAACATGTCATTTTCAATTCACTATCTATTATTTAATTAAGCCCGATGAACTCTAGTAAATAAACTCAGATACATAGATAATACACCACACCAAAGAGCACAATAGTGCTAAAAAAAGAGCCCAAAAGTGTTAAAAGAGAGCACTGAAGTGCTAATTAGAGAGTATCGAAATACTAAACAAAGAGCACAAAATTGTTAAACCTGTACAAGTGCGCAACTAACCCTATTGGCATGCCAATTGTATCATAATGTTTACTAAGTTAATGTAACACCCCTAACCAGTATTCGTCGCCTGAGTAGGGTTATGAAGCATTGCCAGACTAATCTCATAAATAATCGTACAATTCGAATTACAATTCTTATATCATATAAAAACCATACAAATACAATCATATAGTCTCTAACATGAGCACTCGAGGTAAAAAACAAGCATTAGAAATGGTTTGGGACTAAACTGAGAACTCAAGAAATTTTTGGAAAAACATAGAAAATTTTCTAAGTACAGGGGACACACGCCCATGTGGCCCAGCCGTGTGGACATTTGAAATGGGATCACATGGCTGTGTCCCAGCCTGTGTCTGACCCCGTGTAACTCCCTGACTTGGGTCACATGGTCAACCACACGCCTGTGTGACTAGCTTGATTACCCTTCGAAATGGCCTCACACGCCCCTGTGCCAGGCCGTGTGCTAGGCTGTGTGAAAACTGGAGGGTATACTGACTTATGCCACATGGCCAAGTCACACGCCCCTATGCTGAGCCGTGTAAAGCTACTGGCTTGGTTTCTAATTAAGTACCAGAGGACACACGGGTGTGTCAACTAACCGTGTGTCACACACGGCTAAGACACACGCCCGTGTGGACAAAAATAGGCTATTTTCCAAGTAATCTTTCTTACCCAAACTTACATTCATATACACAAACCAATTTGCATATAACCATATCTTCAATAGGCATTTAAACCCATCTAAAACAAGTTCAATTCATTCTATATCAATACCAACAACTACAAGGCACATAAGTATCACAATTAACCATTCACTTTCATACCAATTTCACATCTAAAAATCACCTAAATGGTCACTTTCAACTATGCATTATTTTGCCTAAAACCACATGCATACCATATCTCAAAAATTCAACCATTTGGTACTCAAAATACCAATTCACAATAAGCATTCATATAACAATTATAAACCACATAACAAAAGGCCATTTACATATATAATCACATAACCAAGTATACCAAAATAAGCCAAATCACATGGCTATACACATAGCCAAAACATACATCATTTACAAGCCAAATCAATTGGCTATATACATTACCAACTTATAGGCCATATAAACCACAACTCCTATACATGCCATATAACCAAGTACACAAGCTCAAAAGTACCAAAATGACAACTAGATAGTGTGATGAGATCTCTGAAAACTCCCAATCTGCTCACGGTCAAGACGTAACTTGTAACACCCCTTTCAACGTCGGAACAAGGTTCGAGGCATTACCAGACTTACATCAAAACATTCATATAAAACCAGGCCATAAAATTTCATCCAAATTAAAACTTTTCATACACATGCATAACATCCCTTATACAGGCCTACGAGGCCCAAAACATACATTGGGGGTGGTTCAAGACTAAACCGAGAACTTTGGAAACTTTTGGAAAACTTAGAAAATTTCATCATGAAAGAGGGTCACGCACCCGTGTGGCTCGGGACACGCCCGTGTCCTAAGCCCATGTAACTCTCTCTTTATGACGTCATCACAAAAATAAGGGCACACATCCAAGGCACACGCCTGTTCCTCCAGGCCGTGTTCCTCACACAGTTGAGACACATGGCCGTGTCACAGCCTGTGTGGCCAATTCGAAACTAAAGTACATGATGCAGGGGACATACAGCCCGTGTGGACAATTTTAAGGCTATTTTCCAAGCCAATTGCCACCCTCAATAACAAACTCACATGCTTACTTTAATTGACCATTAGCATGGCACATTTGAACATTCAATCATCCACAAACAATATAAGATCATGGTAACCTCATATCATATTTTACATACTTAAAACGTCATGCTTAGTCAAGCTTAAATTTACTAATTCTCATGCATCAAAGTTTATAAGATTACTCCCATATCACACATTTAAGCCTTAGTTATCAACACATCATCTCATCTCAATTAAACCAGCAAGCATTCACCACCAACAATATAACTCATTACATACACACGATTACAAGCCTCATCTCTATGACATAGGCACATGCATAATCATATAATCAACATAAGCCACCATTCATGGCTATACACAAATTGAACTATAACCATTATAGGCCAACACATTTGGCCACATTAGTAATGACATAATTACAAAAGTTAAAGCCCCTTATACATGCCATAGACTTAAGTATTTGAATACTTATACCCAAAAGGTAGCTTGATAGTATGATTGAATCTCCGGCGATCTCCAACTCGAGCTAGCTAAATAAACCTATAAAAGATGAAAAGGAAGGGGAGTAAGCTATAAAGCTTAGTAATTTCATATTAAAATAATAAGCAATTTATTAACTTGCTTCTCAAGGTAATACAACCATAGTTGCATTTTTACTTATGTTCAGGTCAAGCTGTTTTCTCGAGTCACAGTCACTAATTTATTTATATCTAGAGCTACGGAACTTCAAATTATGTTCTGCTAATTTTCCTTGAAACTATACTCATATTTTTTCTTACCATAAAATTTTCAAAATTTTTGGTTTAGCCAATAAGTATAGTTTATTCTTTAAAATCACCCCTGTTTTGCTGCCTGACAGCTGAGACCTTTCTTCACTAAAAATTAATTATCTCATAGTACGGGACTAGGATGATGTTCCCATCTATTTTTATTGAAAATAGGCTCATTAAGAATTATAGGCATATAATTATAACCCATAAATATTTTTTTTAGAATTTTTAATGATTTTCTCAAATCAGAGCAGGGGATTTCGAAATCGTTCTGACTCTATCTCACACAACTTCAAATATCTCATAATATAAATTCTTTTTCTTATACCGTTTCTTTTATAAGAAACTAGACTCAATAAGCTTCAATTTCATATTTTATTCAATCTCTAACTCACTTTTTACTATTTTTGGTGTATTTTCAAAGTTGGCTGCTGCTGCTGTCCAAAACTATTTTAGTAAGAAAATGATAATAACTAAATTTACCACACCTTCCTTTCTTTCAATTAGAAATCCATACATTTATAAACATATATCATTATTCACCAAATTAACACAACATCATTTCACAATGCTCATGGACTTGCCATTCATGGATTTCATATTAAGTTGAGTTTCTATACATACCTGTACCGATCCTTACCATTTCATACATATACATAATGCCGTTGCATCTTAGATGTCTCGCACACTATGTACCATACTCGATACCTCGCACGCTAAGTGCTATTCTGGATGTTTCGCACACTAAGTGTCATCCTCGATACTTTGCACAATAAGTGCCATTTATATATATATATATATATATATATATATATATATATATATATAGCCGAAGCTATCTCAAATTGCAAACCAAGTGCCACTTTTAGTCGAAACTATTTTGAACTGCACACTAAGTGCCATTTTAGCCGATAAGTCGTTAATCATAACAATAATCACGTATAGAAAATTTATACAATATCAAGCATTAAAAGCATAAATTTAACCATGCATAATACATACGAACTTACCTCGATCGTAAAAACGTTGAAATTGATCGACTAGTTTGAAACTCTATTTTTCCCTCGATATATACTCGTATGAGGCTTAACTTGATCTAATCAATCAAATTAAGCTATTTCAATTCACATTCTATTCATTTTAACTTAATTTCATATTTTGGTAAAATTACTATTTTACCCCTACACTTTTGACCTTTTTACAAATTAGTCCCTAAGCTCGTAAAATGCAAATTTAGTCAATTTCATCATAGCCCAAGGTATCCAAATTTCATACATGCTCATATTAGCCCATGTTTTTCATTTATTCACACTTTTACCACACAATTTATTATATTTCACAATTTAGTCCAAAATTGACATTTTTGCTAAAATTCACTTAACAAATCTCAATAATCTACCATCAAAGATTTATTTTCTATTATTAAACATCAAGATACTCAAATATTCAACAATGGCATCATCCAAATACTTTAACAATTTTGAAATCGGAGGTACAGGCTAGCTAGAACACAAAGCAACGATTTTAAAAATGTAAAAATTATTAAAAATCGAGACGAAATGGACTTACATGCATGAACAACCATGGCCGAACCTTCAAAGCTTTAAGAACATTATTTTGTTTCTCACATTCGGCTATTGATGAAGATGATAGCATGTAATTTGGCTTTTGTTTTATTTTATTTTATTATAATTACCAAATACCATATTTAACCTTAATATACATTAATAATTTCCATTATACCAAGCCATGAAATTCCACTATCAACAATTATGGAATAATTACCACTTAAGGACTCCCACTATATAATTCCATAGCCATTTAATATCTTTAATTTGTAGAACACAACTTTTACGCTTTGCACGATTTAGTCCTTTTTGCTTAATTAACTATCAAAACGATAAAAATTTTCAACGAAACTTTAATACCATCTTATTGCCACTCCGTAAATATTTATAAAAATATTTATGACTCGGTTTATAAAAACGAGGTCTTGATACCTCATTTTTTAAACCCACTTGACCTTAGGGTCATACCACTTGAACTTAATAAATCACTTATAAAACAAAAATCACAATATCAAAAACCTTTTTTAAACTCACAATTAACTCGTAGATATTAAATATAATATTTACAAACCTACTCACCAGATTTGGTAGCCCCGAAACCACTGTTCTGATTAACCCTAAAAATTGGCTGTTACATAACTACACGGTGCTACTCACATAAGCTGACGAGAATTCGCAACACATGCTGAAAAACTCAGCCACCCGTAGAACGTATGGACCAACACCCAAACACAATAACCCCTAAAGACATGCCATTTGTATCCTATCTATTCTTAAGGTTCAATCGGGATTTCAAATGTCGCCAAATCTTCGTCGAACATTTCTGTAAAATCGTATTCATCAACAACACACTTATAAAGCATTTAAAACATAATTACATTAATGCTTATTAACATACGAACTTACCTCGATCACAAAAACTATGTAATAGGATCGATTAGTCCGAAACTTTATCTTTCCCTCGATCTAGTTCCATACGAGGCTTTTCTTGATCTATATAATCAAATTCAATCCATTTATTATTCATTCTATTCAATTTAGCCCAAAATACATATTTTTGCAAATTTATACTTTTACCCCTAATATTTCAACTTCTTTACAATTTAGTCCCTAAGCTCGTAAAATAAAATCCATTCAATTTTATCCCTACCCAAGCCTAGCTGAATATTAAATAT
Source organism: Gossypium anomalum (assembly GCA_025698475.1). Classification (NCBI taxonomy): domain Eukaryota; kingdom Viridiplantae; phylum Streptophyta; class Magnoliopsida; order Malvales; family Malvaceae; genus Gossypium; species Gossypium anomalum. Next base: position 25,770,187 of record CM046958.1, on the reverse strand, counting down.
ACTTATAGTAGCCCATAAATTTCACATATTCACACATTTCACCATGAATTTTTCACATTTTAAAAATAAATCCTTAATTTGCAATTTCAACCAAAATCACTTAACAAATTTTGTTTATCTAACAACAACCTTCCACTTTATATCATCAAACATCAAAGAACATACATATTCATCAACGATAAAACCTTATACTTTTAACAGTTTCACAAATTAGTCCCTGGGGTAGCTAGATTAAGCTACAACAATTTCGAAAACATAGAAATCATAAAAAACGGGACAAAAACCATACCTAAATGGACAATGGAAACTTAACCGAATGTTAAAGACAACAATGGCTTTCTTATTCTTCACAATTGGTTGAAGAAACAAAATTAAAGATGACAACTTTAATTGTTTTATTTATTTTATCTTTATTTACTAATTTACTTAATTAACCTTTAAAAACATTAATAATTACACAAAATACCAAGCCATTATCATCCATTAACTCATTAATGGGATAATTACTATATAATGACCTCTATTTTAAAGTTCTATAGCTATTAGACACCTTTAGCTAATAGAACTCAACTTTTATACTTTACGCGATTTAGTCCTTTTTATCAAATTGAGCATTCAAACGATAAAATTTCTTAACGAAATTTTTACACAATAATACTATCATGCTATAGAAATTAAATTAATAACAAAATAATTATTTCGACCTCAAATTTGTGGTCCCAAAACCACTGTTCCGATTTTACTAAAAATGGGCTGTAACAGTTTACACAGGCATTAACACTATATTCTTATCATTTAAATCCTTGGAGAGTCATCATATACATATCATCCCATAATAGAATGTTTCTTTACAATTTAATCCATGTCTGACCTTTTTTGTGCTAAATCGTAAAAAATTTAAAAGTTAATTTAAACACAAGCAATTTCATAATTCAAACATATTTGTATTACCAATGCACATAATTACACCATATGAGCTTACTTGGTAGAAACTACGATAATAGGAAGTCAGGGACTAATATGCAATTTTCTCCTTTCCTCGATTATCTATAATAATAATTCATTTACAATATGTTGTTTCATGCATATGAAATTTTTATTTTATTTTTTAGATGTTCCCTAAAGTTTTACATTTTATTCAATTTAGTCCTTAAAATCGAAATTACTATAACGTTCAAATTTGAGCCTTGATTTTGAAACTGATCTTAATTACATCCTTCTAGAGCCCTCTAATATCTATAATTATAGAAATTTAACATCAATTTTGAATTTTTTTCATTTTAGTCCCTATGTTAAAAACTAACAACTTTCACTTTACAAATTAGTCCTTTTTCATTTATAAGCTCAAAATGTAGCAATTTAACACCAAAAGCTTCATGAAATCATCAATGAAAACTTTTGAAAACTTTAAAATTTTGCAAAACAGTTCATGGGTCAGCTAAATCAAGCTCTCTAGATTTCAAAAACATAAAAATTACTAGAAAATGACTTGAATTACCTTGGAAATTGAAGGATCAAAGCTTGAACATTGAAACCCTATTATTTTCTCCAAGTTTCATCCAAGAGATGAATGGAAGAATAAAAATGACTTCCTTCCATTTTAATTTTATGTTATTATACTTATTTTATTCTTTTAATTATAAATTTATTATAATTTAACCCTATTTTAATGAAAAGCATACCAAACCATCCACTATTGTCTAAAATGGCCTATTCATCTTTTTAGGCCTTAGTTTAATTACTATTTTAGTCCTTCAGCAATTGAAAATCTATAGTGATTAAATTTTACCACTTTAACAATTTAGTCTTTGTACCATAATTGACTACCCGATTGACAAAATTAAAGAAAAAATTTAACTAAACCTCATGCTAAACTCATAAGTATTTAATAGTAATATTTATGGACTCACTCATTGAAAATGTGGTTCCAAAACCACCATTTTCGACACCACTGAAAAATGGGCTATTATAACTCTCCCCTCTTAAGAAATTTCATCCTCGAAAATTTTACCTGAGAATAGGTTTGAGTATTTTGATTTTAGAGTTTCCTCCAGTTTTCATGTAGCTTCCTCAACACCATGTCGATGCCATAATATTTTCACTAATGATATTTGTTTATTGTTGAGTTCTTTAATTTCCCGAGTTAGAATCTTTATCATTTCTTCTGAATAAGATAAATCTAGCTAAAACTCTATTTCATCGGGAGACGACATATGTGATGGATCTGATCTATACCCATCGAAGCATCGATACGTGAAAAAATTGTGAACCTTTTCAAGTTCCAAAGGCAAAGCTAGTCGATATGCAACAGGTCTGATTCTTTTTAGAATCTCGTACGGCCCAATGAACCTCTAGCTAAATTTTCCTTTCCGGCCTAAACGTAGAACTTTCTTCCATGATGACACTATCAAAAATACTTTGCCACCAATCTGAAACTAGATATCTTTTCTCTTCAAATTGAGATACAATTTTCGACAGTCTGAGGCAATTTTCAAATAATATTGCATAACCTTAACTTTTTCTTCTATTTCGCGTATTAGATCTGTCCCTACTAACTTTCTTTCACTCAATTCTGACCAGTACAATGGAGTTCTCCATTTATATCCATATAAAAGCTCGTATGGTGACATTTTGATACTCGACTAATAGTTGTTATTATATCCAAACTCAACCAATGATAAATATTTTTCTCAGCTACCTTCAAACTCAATTACGCAATAAGGCAACATGTCTTCAAGTATTTAAATCACCTGTTCTAATTACTCGTCTATTTGAGTATGGAATGTTGTACTGAAATTCAATTTTTTACTCAAGGCTTCATGCAATTTACAACAAAACCTGGAGGTAAATCTCAGAGCTCGATCAGAAAAAATTAACAATGGCACACCATGCAATCTAACAATTTCTAAGATATACAACTCAACTAAGTTTTCAGTGAGTAATCTATCTTTACGAGAATTAAACGTGCAAACTTAGTCAATCTATCAACTAAAACCCAAATTGCATCTTTCATTTTTAGTGATAACAGTAAACCTAATACAAAGTCCATAGTAACATGCTCCCATTTTCATTCTAGAATCATTATAGGTTGCAATAAACCTGACAGAACTTGATGCTCAGCTTTCATCTGCTGACATACTAAACATTTTGATACAAACTCTAAGATTTTCCATTTCATTCCAGACCACAGTACATCTTCAAATCACAATACATTTTGGTACTATCCAAATGAATCAAATAAATACTGTTGTGAGTTTTGTTCAAAATGTCTCGTTTCAATTATGCATCTTTTGGTACACATAAATGGTTACGGAAGTATAGACTACCATTATCACTAATGCTGAATTCGGTCTTCTAACCACTTTTATCCAGCTCTTGTTTGGCTAGCAAGTCAGGATTGTTACTCTACAACTCCTGATTTCTCTATAGGAATATCGATTTAGCCCTTAACTCGGCCAAAATGGAACCATCATGTTGCAAAGTCATACGCGTTTTCATCGCTCTCAGAGCAAATAGAGACTTCCAATTCAAAGCATCAACAACTACATTTGCTTTTCCTGGGTGATAATTAATGATCAAGTCATAGTCTTTCAACAACTCTAGCCATCAATGTTATCTCAAATTCAATTCTTTCTGTGTCATCAAATACTTCAAGCTTTTATGGTCGGTGAAAATGTGGCATTTCTCACTATATAAATAATGTCAGATCTTCAATGTAAACACAATCATAACTAACTTCAGATCATGAGTAGGATAATTCTTCTCGTGCAATTTAAGCTGTCGAAAAGCATATGCTATAACCTTTCCATCTCGCATCAATACACAACCCAACTCGTTAGGGGAAGCATCACTATAAACAACGAATTATTTTTTGGATTCAGGCTAAGTCAATATTAGAGCCTTAGTCAACATGACTTTCAACTACTCAAAAATCTACTGACACTTTTTAGACCAGGAAAAATTAACATCTTTTTGTAATAGGTTTGTTAATGGTAACACTATCATCGAGAAACCTTTAATGAACTGTTGATAATACCCGGCTAAACCTACAAAGCTACGTACCTCAGAAACATTTCTCGAAGGCTTCCGATTCATAATTGCGAAAATTTTATTCAGATCAACTTGAAACCATCAGTAGAAATTACATGTCCTGGAAACCTGACTTCTTACAGCCAAAACTTATATTTTCTGATTTTTGCGTATAATTTTTTTCCCACAAAGTTTGCAAAACTGTTTTAAGATGTTGAGCATGTTTAGTTTCATTCTTTGAATAAACCAAAATATCATTGATGAATACCACAATAAATATATCCAAATACAACTAAAATATCTGAAGTTTTGAGAATTCAAGAGAAGGTCACGGTGAGACGAGCCGTTTATCATTACGATAGGTGTCAAGTGGAAGTACAGTGATGTATGCAGCTGAGGCATCCTAACGGACCAGTAGACTTGAACCTTGTTCCTACATGACCCGATCAATTCGATCAGGCACTCGCCATCTATTTTCATTGTTCAACTCTTTGACAACACGAAAAATCCATTGTTCAACTCTTTGACAACATGAAAAAACCAAAAGCTCTGCCCTCCCTCTCTATCTATCCATGGGATGGAAGGGCGGAGGCCTTTGGTGTCCCCTCCAGTCAAGAATTGGGGCCTCATAATCACTAGCCAATATACTTTTCCTTTTCTCGCATGCCTTTCTTCATTCATGGTTCGATATTTTGGTGTCCTAGGCATAGAGGAACAACACCAATCCATCCCGAACTTGGTGGTTAAACTCTACTGCGGTGACGATACTGTAGGAGAGGTCCTGCGGCAAAATAGCTCGACGCCAGGATGATAAGGGAAATGCACCGGGTGCCGTAGCTAATCGAGTAGCTTTAGAAGCATGTGTACAAGCTCGTAATGAGGGACGTGACCTTGCCTACGAGGGTAATGAAATTATCCGCGAGGCTAGCAAATGGAGTCCTGAACTAGCTGCTGCTTGTGAAGTATGGAAGGCGATCAAATTTGAATTCGACGCAGTGGATAAATTAGATAATGTGTAGAAATTAGATAAACCCAAATCCATAAATGCGACTGGGGACCAAACGACATTACAAAAAATTCGTGGTGTTTGTATCTAGCCCCAAAGGCAGTTTTTGGTACGTCTAGTTCTTTAACTCAAAGCTGATAGTAACCCAATCTAAGATCAATCTTTGAGAATACAGTAGCTTTTTTTAGATGATCAAACAAATGATAGATATGAGGCAACAAATATTTTTTTCTTTATGGTGACTTTATTTTATTTTCTTTAATCTATACACAGCCTCATTAATCTGACTTTCTTTTTCACGAACAAAACCAGAGCACCCCAAGTAGTACACTAGATCTAATGTACCCTCGATCTAAAAGTCTTGCAATTGTGGTTTCAACTCTTTCAATTTGATCAGAGCCATTCAGTATGAAGCAATCAAAATCGAAACAGTCACCAGTGCTACTTCAATAACAAATTCTACCACTCTCTCTAGTGGTACACCTGACAATTCTTCTGGAAAGACATTAGTAAATTTGTTAACTTTCGGTACTCGATCAATTTTTTTTGATGTTCTGGTATCTATAATGTAAGCTAGGTACAATTCACAACCTTTTTTGATAATTTCCTGAGCTGATAATGCTGATATAATATTGGTCGCACAATCTATTATGTCATTCTCAATATTAATAAATTCACTATTCTGACATTTCAGTGCAATTCAATGTTTACAATTTACTTTTGGTCAAGTTCAGTCAACCAATCGATGTCGAGAATAACATTGAAATCATCAAATAGCAGTAGCATCAAGTCAATAGGAAAATCACAACCCCATATTCTCAATGGACACTTTTTACAAATGTTACTAAGTAAAACACACTGTCCCAACAAATTTGTTACTCTGACAATATAATCAATAGACTTTACCAGTATATTCAAAAAAAATTAAAGAAATAAATGAAAAACATAGTTTTGAATTTGTTTTGAAAATTTTGAGAAATAACACAGAACTTGAAAATAAACACACCAAAATAAAGAAAATAGAACTATGTAAACCCCACACTTAAATTACACATTTTCCTTAATGTGTTCCCAAAGTAAAGGTTAAGCGGTTACGGACTTCTGAAGAAGAAACGTCAGACTAGCTCGAGTCGTCCACTTATTCGTTGAAGTTGAAATAAGTTGTGAAACTTTTGGGTGGAGTGTTTGTAACGGCCTGAATTTGGGGCTAGTCAGAATAGTGGTCTCAAGACCACGAAATTTGATGTTATAGCATGTTTTTAAGAGTGCATGAGAAATTTGGTGAATTAATTTTAGCATTTGTGAGCTTAATTGCGAAAAAAAGACTAAATCGCATAAAATGGAAAAGTCCTAAGGTGATAGATAAAGGTGTCAAATAGCTAGAGAATAAAAATTAGGGGTCTTTAAAGGGAAATTAGACCCTATTGTGATAGCTTGGCCGGCCATAGGAGATGGAAATGTTGAAAAGTCAACATTGGTTAATGTTGATGACATAAGATGTATTAAAATAATGCCCAAAAAGCCTAGCTATTATTTTTTTCTCCATCCTTTCTTCTTGACCAAAATTTTCAGCAAAGAAATGGGATTTTAAGAGCTTGAAATTTCAGCAACTTTAAGCCTTCACAAGTAAGTGATTTTAATGGCTTTTCTTGAATATTTTTGTATTTTTGACACCCTTGAAGCATGAGCTTTCAAATGATGGTACTATTTTGCAAAATGATTAAGAGTTTAGGGTTTTACCATGAAAGGATTTTTGATGTTTGCTGAGTTTTTATGGAAGAAAATAAGTCTTGGGTGTGCTATAAACAACTTTTGTGAAAGGTGTTAGCATGAAAACACCTAAAAGGACTATTTTGCATAAGTTGTAAAATAGATGTTAAATATGTGACATAGTGAGATTTTGGAGTTGCTATAAGAGTAAAAAGGGTTCAGCTAAGCTTAAATTATGAATAAATTTGATGAAAATTGATTTTCAGGTCGAGCAGTAAAATGGTCATTTTGCAAAATTCTAGGGGCAAAATGGTCATTTTTGCCAAATTATGAAATGCTGAGTGCCTAGGTTGATAAAGTGACTAAATAAGTGCATTTTGTTATTATAGATCAAGAAATACCGAATCTGAACCTAGACCGGGGGAAAGCCAAGCAAATTGACTAAACCGTCTAGTCGCTACATTTTGTAATCCGAGGTAAGTTGTATGTAAATAATATAACAACACTGATAATATATGTGTTTGAATTGTATCGAAATTATTATAGCATAAATTACTTGATTGTGGAAATGAGAAAATGTGATGAGAATAGAGATATTAGAATTCCCGTTTGAACCCTAGGAAATAAATCAGATATTCATGCCATGACGATTGGGTCACTTGTGTAAGCTAGTGTAAGACATCTCTGGGACATGCATCGGCCACATTACGAGAGCCAGTGTATGACCATGACTGGGACATGGCATCGGCATTGAGACGAGTGCTAGTATACGACATGTCTGGGACATGCATCGGCCTCGAGACGTAAGCTAGTGTAAGACATGTCTGGGACATGCATCGGCTATGAAATGTGTCAGCGTAAGACCATGTCTGGGACATGGCATCGGCACTTTACCCCATGTTTGAGGCTTATGGAATATCCGATAATGTTCCAAATGGTTCAACGGTGATAGTTATGATTTCCAATTAATGAGGAAAGTATAACCGTGTTGTGAGTGATACAGGTACCTATTTCGTATGTATGAAATGTGACCTCAATATATGCTGTATAATATGTATTGAACATTGATGAGTAAGTTTTGCTTATGCTCACTTGTGTATTATGATACTTGTTGATGAATGGTAAAGTTATGTTGTTTATTTATTTATGTGTAACTTACTAAGCTTTATGCTTACTCCCTCTCCTTTTCCATTTTCTTATAGTGCCGCCTATCTAGCTCAAGGATCAACGGAAGTTAGAGATATCGATCACACTATCAGTTAAAGCATTCGGTATAGTTTGATTTATATTTTTGAATATGGCATGTATAGGGAATTAGACTTGTGTTTTATGTTGTTATTAATTTCGCCAAATGTATTGGCTTGGGATATGTTCTCCATTTTGTATTCAACCTTGAATGATGGCTAATATCATTTTGATTTATATGCAAAGATGTTATTTTCATAGATGAGTAAAATGCACAAATGAAATGTTGTCTATTATGGCTAATTTGGTTGCATGAGATAGGCTTGTGTTGGTTGTGAATGTTTTTGTGTAGGTTGTGTAATTAAGGGTGGCAAAGAGGCTTGGTAAATAGCCTCATATTATCCACACGGGTAGACACACGGGCGTGTGTCTAGATCGTGTGTGACACACGGTATGCCCTATAGGCATGTGGTCTGGCCGTGTGTCCCCTGCACGTAAAAAATTCAAGTCAGTATGCATGGTAGTAAACACACAGGTAGAGACACGACCGTGTGTCTCAGCTGTGTGAAAGGCACGGCCTAGCACACGGGCGTGTGCCTTGGCTATGTGACATTTTGGGGTTGCTGATGTTAGAAACAGAATGTCCATGTTTTTGCACACGGGCTAGGACACGGGCATGTCACGGCCGTGTGAAGAACACGGGCCAGGGACACACGGGTGTGTGCCCTTATGTCAAATGTTATTTCTTAGAATTCTTTAAAGGACCTGAGTTGGTTCGGAATGTTTTTTTATACAAGTTTTAGGCCTTGTATGCCCACATTAAGGATATGTAGATAAGTTTGAGAAGTATTTAAATTGGATCAAGTTTTGGTGACTCAGAATTGTATGAAAGCATGAGTTTAGAGCTAGGTAATGCCTCGTATTCCGTCCCGACAAAGGGTACGAGTGTGGGGTGTTACAGTGTTGCACACAAAAACAACACAAATTCAAATAATAAAATCAAATAAAAGAAAAAACAAGAATCAAGTCCAAATGAAAATAGTTTAGTTGTTTAATGGATTACATGTCACATAAAAAAAAAGAAAATAAAACGAGAAAGCATGTAACTAATCAAACTCAAAGTCTAAATCTGACTCCATATGCCTTTTCCCTTTTCCCTTGATAATCGAACGCTTGTAAGACTGACTTGGTTGCTCCCCTAAGTATCTCAACATTACCTCTGCTCTGGTTGGTCGCTCAAGTGCGAACATCGTTTTAACATCATTCTTGTTGGAACTGAGGTCATTGTTTCCTGTTTGCTCGCCCATTTCATTCCTCTTGTCCTTTTGGCCACTCCTTCAACATTTTTCTTGAATGTAAGACAATTTCAGCTTCACTGGCCAAGATGGTTTTTCAAACCTATAGTTAGTGCATAACAATTCACGTACATCTGATGGCTTCTTAGGATATTTTTGTGGTGATTCATCTTTTTTTTTTTATGATTACGAGCCCATTCATGACGTTGCTTTTGCTGAAGCTCCTAAACTGTTTATACATTGAATCACCTATGGTCAAGTGATGGAACGATTCAGCTAGGTCCATGGCCCCACCCGTTATTCGACATAGATCTGTAACTAAATATGGGAAGAAGATTCCAGCTTTATCTTATCATGCAACGTAACATATGCTTATGGATCTAGGTCCCCACACAAATGCATTTTCTTTATAAAATGAAAGCTAATAAAACAACTTAAAAAACATTAACACTTCTAGTGTTAACTGCAAGGCTAATCCGTGTACAGAGAAATTGCATCCAAAGTTTTGCTATAGGGAACAATAATGCTTGATAAAATGAGAGGGGTAAATTAGTATCTACTTCCTGTGCCCACTCCCCTCGACTTTCTATTAGGTAAAGCATTGTAGTATCTATATCTATGTTATGATAACTTCCTAAGTCAAGCAGTTCCATGTCATCGATTTCATTGAATGGGACATTATAAGATTTGTAAATTATCAAATGGGAGATTTTGACTTCTTGGTCCCCAACATATACCCACTTTGCTTTTACAAATTTTAAATTAGTGTAAAAATCTAAAAGAACAAGAATAACTGTTGGTCCCTTAGGCCAAAGGCAAAAGCTCATGCCACCTATGGAATTGGATAAGATCCCAAAACTCTAAAACCATACTCGTGGATGAACAATTGTCCTGTAAGTGTGCAAAAGAATTTATTTACTATAATCTATAGGAATTTACTATCACTATGCTCAGTCGACTCAGTTGATACATTATGAGATCCTATCAAACTCATCATTCTTGGAGGCATTATAAACAGAATCAAGAACAATAATGCAAGATAAGGAAGATACAAAAATTTAAAGCATAATAAAATGAGAACATCAAACCGTAAGAGTTGTCGAGGACAATGATAAGACTTGTTGAGCTGACGAACACCATTGTTCCAACACAATGAGGGGGAGAATTTGGAAAAAAAGAAAAATAATAAACAAAATATCGAAAAAAAACCAACAAGAAATAAGTAAAACCCTAAGAGAAAATTAAAAGAAGAGTTGAGAGATCATTGAGAGTAAAGATTGAACGCACCGGAGAGATGGAATGGAAGAGTTGACTAAGGCATAAAATGATGAATTTTGGGGTGTTTGGGATTGTTTAGGGTTTTAGGGTTAAAAAAGAACCAAAACACGCAGGTTGTGATACTGAAACCCATTTTAGGTGTGACCCAACTGAATATTACGATAACCAAGGACGGAGGTTGTGACATCTTGAAAAGTTTGAACACCTATTTTGAAAATGTTTTGGGTATCGTGATACCGAGGGTTCAGTATTGCGATACCACTGTGCATTTTACCAAACTTGAAATTTGAAATTCCAAGGGTATTGTGATATTAAAGGCTTGGTATCACAATACCCAAAAGATTTTTGAACAACCCTCAAAACTGTTAAGGGTATCGCGATATCCAGTGGGGGATATTACGATTCCAGCCCCAAACACTTACAAAGTTCTCACCTTAACTCACAATTTCACATAATCTAACCTATCAATTCCTAATATCAAAAAAAGCACAAATTTAAACATACTCTAACAAAGAAAGAAAAAAATTTGAACCTAGTTCACGTTTGAAGTTATTTGATTTTTCACAAACTGAATTGGGATAAGTAAACAAAATTTGACCAATATGAGGATTCGAGTATCTTCAAATCTTGTTGAGGATGCAACACACCTCTTCAAGGTCGTCATCCTCTACCATTATTCTCTAGCTTGTTTCATCAAAATTTGTGTCACACTTGAGATGGTAGACTTCCTTCAAAGTATTCAGCATCCCCCTAAATTACAACTTCAATCATTGCCCATTTACCAAAAATGACTGACCATCCTGAGTTGCTAGTTTAACCGCTTCGTTAGTTAACACACAAATGATTATGTAAGGTCCTGACCATCATGATCTCAATTTATTGGGAAACAATTTCAAATGAGAATTAAATAGTTACACATATTGACCCGATAGAAAGTTCTTTCGTCTAATCATTGCATTGGGACAGAGTTTGCTTTTTTCCTTATACAACTTAGCATTATCATATGCTAAAAATCGATACTCCTCTAGCTCGTGGAACTGAAACAAGTGAGCCTCCTTTGCCAAGCCAAAGTCTAGATTTAATTCTTAATAGCCTAATATGCTCATTTCTCTAGCTTAATTGGAAGATGGCAATTTTTATGGAGACAACCTAAGTGGTGTTTTATAAGCTGTCCGTGAAGCCCAAAATGCATTGTCCAAACAAGTTGACTAATCCTTCCTATTTGGGTTCACCGTCTTTTCTAATATCTATTTAATTTCTCGATTTAATATTTTAGCTTGGCCTTTAGCTTGAGGATGGTAAGTGCTCTGCCGTAATTCAGTGTAGCAAATTAAACTAGTTTTTGTACTGAATGAGGTTGAATACAAGCATTTTTATTATGTTTTAGTTAAGTTTTTATAGTTTAGTTTAAATTTAAAAAAAAAGTGTATTTTGAGTCTTTTATTGACCTTAGGGGCCAAATGAGGCCTGACGGTAAGCTAACGTACTTAGCGAGTGTACAGGAGACCATGCAAGGGTATAAGAAATCAATATTGGTCGCTGTGTTGCAAGAAGAGAAGTTTGAGGTCACTACACTACCCTAGGTGTCACGACACACCCCTAAAGTCACCCCTGAACCATGCATACTTCCTTCGATGTCACGACACAGGTACTACGATGTCTAGACACCAGGCTTGTACGGAAAGCACTCACGAGCCAGGGGTGTTTTGGTCCACACAATGCAAATTTAACACGAGAACGTCAGTTAACCTAGGGTTGGGGACAACGATAACTCTAACTCTATAAATAGGCTCTCAAACTCTTGTTAAAGACAACTTTTGATATTCTCAGTTTTCTTTGTATATTTAGTTTTCAGTTTTTCCTTTTCTCAGGTCTTAGATTTATTTTGAATTTATTTTCTATTAGCGTTCGTCGAAGGATCTGGTTTGTAGATTTGATCAAATTCTTTGTGGATTCTACACTCATCTATTAAATACAATTAGGATTTCTCTTTACACTCTATTCTTGATTTACTTTTAATGTTTATTTATTTTATCAAGTTTATTGTGTTTATGAAATCCATGAGGAACTAATCCTCTTATGGGGGATTAGTGAGTGGAAGCATGATTAATTAATTAAATGTAAGGCTTTCTTAGTGAATCAACTATTTGGGATTGGAAGAACTTAAACCCTAGGCTTGACGACCCTAGAAGTCATTTAGGTGGGAATTAACCCAAAATTGATATTGCTTATCCATGAGCACCTTAGCCTGAACAGGTTTAGATTGTGAGGTCGAGAGATAGGTAGTTCTTGTCGACTCATTATTTTAGTGGAAGGTCGAGAGATCCATCTAAGGTAATGACTAGTTGATTGAGTAAAAACTCGAAATAGGAATTAGTTATGATCGCCGAAGTGCACTAATCACCCATGGTTAAATTTGATTGAGTTTAGAGATTTAGCTTTCTATCGTTCTTATTTTATACGTGTTATTTCTTTCCTTAGGTTATAGACAATTTCTCCCTTCTATATTTATTTGTAATATGGTTTATTTAAAGTACTGGTTAGATCTATTTGTGTTAAGGTTAAAATTAATCTAGCACTCGCCTCTCTTAGGTACGATCCTCGCAGTACACACCTATTCTGTTGTAACTATATTACAACCTGACCCATATACTTGCGAATACTGCCTCTATTTCATATCTTTTAGTTGTAATATTCATACTCTGAATGTTAGTATGTCCCAAGGGGATCAAGTTGTTCGCGCTATTGCTGGGGAGGCAACGTTATTGAATTGATTTTAATTTTTACGTTTTAATAGAGTAATTAGGAAATTTAGAAATTATAGATACAAAATTATTTTTATTTTTACTAAGGTCTTTTATTTTCTTTCTGATTTATGTGTATTACTCACAATCAGGGAACTCCTATAGAGCCAACCACTAATCTAGAGATAATAATTTGTATGAATTGTCAACACCACCACCAACAACAGTAAATGCAGAACCAACCACTTGCTATAGGCAATTTACCGTATGATGATCCGTTGTTCGACAAAGTTAACAACAACAACCCACAAGACTTACCACCACCACAGCTACCCGCAAATATACTAATGGCACGTAATGAAAGAACCCTAAGGAACTATGTGCTACCAAATCTGGAGATGTTTCAAGAAAGCATCACAAGTCCAGCCATCACAGCTAACAATGTTGAAATAAAACCAGCCATGATCCAGAACAATTTGCAGTTTAAAGGCACAATGACAGAGGACCCAAATCATCATTTAAAGCAGTTCATTTAGCTTTGTGATATATTTAAATATAGCGGGGTCACCGATGATGCAATTCATCTTCGACTGTTCCCCTTTTCCTTAATCTATAATTCCTTTTTTTGGTTAAATTCGCAGGCACCTGGATCCATACTGACACGAGATGAACTCGAAAGAAAGTTTTTTATAAAAGTTCTTTCTTATTAGCAAAATGGTCCAACTGAGGAGGGAGATCACAACATTTAAAAAACTAGAAGGAGAAAGTTTTCATGAAACTTGGGAGGGTTTTAAAACCCTGATCCAGATATGCCCACACCATTGACTACTCGAGTGGCTAAGATTGCAAATGTTTTATAATGGGTTGGATGTGAACACACGGTCAGGACTAGATAGAGTCACGAGAGGAGACCTAATGAACATAAAATACAAAGACGTATATGAGTTAATAGAAAATATGGCAATGAATTCCTGCTAGTAGCCAACTGAACGCTTTACATATAGCTAGAAATAATTTAGATAAAAGTTGTACAGTAGCATGATAGATACCAACAAATTATGGACACACTCAACCGTATAGAGTCCTTCTCAACTAGTGCCTTGTCAATATATGGAGGAGATAAACCTCTCTTCCCTTGCATCAACAACCTAACTGAGGATGTGAACTACATCGAGAATAGGGGTGGGAACCCTTATTCAAAAACTTATAATCTCGGCAGGAGAGATCACCCAAACCTGAGATGGAGTGAAACCCAAAGAGGAGGTAACAGTTCTAACCATATAAAAAATACTAATTATCAACCTCCTTTTTTACAAAAGCTTCAGGAAAGGGCCAACCTGAATAACCATACTATATATAGTCAACGCTTAGATCGAATTGAGGAGGAAATGCAGTCAATGAGGACATAAGTGAAGTAGGTGCAGTTTGAGTGCACCAATACGACGAAAACATTGACCAAGTTGGAAAATCAAATGATCCAATTGATGAGAAAGATGAGAGACATCAAAAGGCAAATTGGCACTGGAATCTCGAGCAACACAAAGCACAATCCTCGAAAAGAAGTGAAGTAGCATGTGAAAGCAATCATTCTCGGTCTGGGAAAAGTACTGAGCAGTCTAAAACAACTATCTCAAAAGAAATATAAAGAGAATTCAATTGATCTTCAAGAAGAACCCCAAAAATTAGAGACTAAACAAGAACTAAAACTGGTCAGTAATGAGAAATGAGTAGAGAAGTGAGCTAAAGAAATGGCAAGTTAAGGAATTTACACTTACAAGGGTACAATTCCCTTAATAGATCTAATTAAGAAAGTTCCTAAGTATGCCAAATATTTAAAAGAAATTATGTCTAGGAGTAGGAAAATAAAAACAAGAGAGCAAGTTAGTGTAAGTGCCTTATGTAGTGCGATTATTTCAAATAGATACCCTTAAAACTAAAAGACCTAGTGAGTTTCAAAATACCCATAAAGATAGTAGACATCTATTTTAGCAAGCTCTATGTTATTTAGGAGCCAATATTAAGTTAATGCCTTTATCTATTTATGAAAAACTCAGGTTAGGGGAATAAAAAAATAACATATCACACTATAGTTAGTTGACAGGTCCTTAGTACAACCAAAGAGAGTACCTGAAGATGTGTTGGTTAAAGTGATGAGCTTTATCATCCAAACTAATTTTCTAATTCTAGATTTTAAGGAGGACTATGAGATACTCATTCCATTGGGTAGGCCATTTTTAGCAACATAAAGGTCCACCATTGACCTGAAAAATAACGAGTTAAAAATGAGGATCAATGGTGAGACATAAAATTTTAAATGTGGTCATCATTAAAATGAGTAACCTTGGGAAAAGTTAAAGAGACAATGCTTTGGAATATTTGTAAAAATCTCTAACTACCCTGAACCAAGGAAAGTGTTCCTTGTGATAAGTGTAGGTCATAAAAGTAAGTTCAGAGAATGAGATAAGAGAAGGAAGGTTGTAACCACCCTAACCTGTATCCGTCGCCAGAACAGGGTTACAGAGCATTACTAAAAAATTCACTTCAAACAAATACAATATATAAACATTAAAAATCATATCAACAATCATATTAAAACCAATAAAAATCATACATCTTGTCCCTTATATGAGCCCCTGAGGCCCAAAATATGTGTTAGAAACAAGTCAGGACTAAATCAAAAACTCAGAGAATTTTTCAGAGAACATTAAAAAATTTCAACACTGTAGGGGTCACACGACCGTATGGCCAGGCCTTGTGGGCGTTCGAAGTAGGGACACACGGCCGTGTCCCAGCCCATGTCCGTGTAACTCACTGACTTGGGTCACGACCAAGCCACAATCCCGTGTGCCAGGCCGTGTGCTAGGCCGTGTAACAGCCTAACTTACAACCCTTTGAAAGCTACAGGGGACACATGGCCATGTCACCTGGCTGTGTGTAACACACGGTTGAGACACAAGCCCATGTGGATGAAAATAGGCCATTTTACAAGCCATTTCTCTCACTCAATTTAGCATGTACCTAAACAAAACTTTGCACATACTTACAAGCCATAACAAGCATCCAAATCAAGCATAAACAAGTCATATACATATAGTATAATATCATACAACCAATATGCCATTAGGCACCTCAAATGACAATATATAGACATGCCTAACCATGTATGCAATTTAACCAAATAATACACTAACTTACATGCATATTTGCATCAATACATACCATAAAATTTATTTACCAAAACACAACCATTTGGTACCAAAATACAATTCTATAATTAGCACCAACAATCATTTAAGCTATTCAAACAAAGTACCAATTCTCAACAAGTCACAAGCCATATATATTATGCATATTCATCTATCATATCATCTTCCATCATTCAACCATATTAAGTCATTCATCAACCATTTAAGGCTACTTGTATACATACCAAAATATGCCAAAACACAAGCCAAATCAAATGGCCATATTCACAACAAAACATATAGGCCAACATTAGCCAAAATACCTATACATGCCATTATAACCAAAATTAAACAACCAAATGTACCAAAAGAGCCGATGGATAGTGTGATATAGCTCCGATAAGCTTCCAACCCGAACGAGCTTCCGATTCACTATAAAACAAAGAAAATAACATAGAGTACGCATTTAAGCTTAGTAAGTTCGTATAACATAGAATTTAATTTACCAGATAGCCATATAATAGGTAAGTAAACAAGCATATCCCAGTACATTTTGGCCAAATGCCTAAGCACATATTCACCAACCATGTTAGCCATGTAATTACATATATAAGCCAATAAACATAGGTGAACATAACCATTAATCGAATTCCATATACATGTATCATCCATTTCATTTTTTCATATATAATGTAACCACATTTTTCACGTAAAATCATATGTGTTCCTGTAATAGTCCATATCAAGCTCTTACTATTTCGTATCAGAATATTGCCCGTTGAACCATTTAAAATACCGTTGGATACCCGGGATAGCTCACACATAGCATGCTATCTCATATAACTGTAATCCGTCAATTTATGTACATGTATGCTCATACGAGCCGTAAATTGGTATGCTTTCACGAGCTATAATTGGTATGCTCTCACGAGCTACAATCGGTATGCTCTCACAAGTTGTGGGTTAGAACATAGCTACATGATGCTGCTCACACGAGCTATGGAGTATCTACAACACATGTCAGACCTTAATAATCGGTAGGACATTCAGAACTAACACTCAAATCATGTAACCCTAATAACATGTCATTTGTATCCTACGTATTCCTAAGGTTCAAATGGGGCTCGGTAATTGTTGTACATCGTTGGATATGCAGTCGATATTTATACATGTCAATTCATAAATATATAATTCAATTAAATCATATATACACAATTTAATTACACGAACTTACCTCGACAAGTGTACCTAGATAGGGAGGCAACTAATCCGAGATTTTCCCTTTGCCCCAATCTAACTCCATACGAGGTCTTTCTTGATTTAAACCAAATCATATTTTGGCAAAACCACTATTTTGCCCCTATACTTTTAATTCCTTTTCAATTTAGTCCCTAGCTCATAAAAATGAAAATTCATGAAATTCCACCACAACCCACTATAGCCAAATATCAATTAGGTCCCTAGCAAGCCCCATATTTCATTTATTTCATAATTTCACCATGTAAAATTTCCTATTTTTCCATTTTATCCTTATTTGACAATTTCACCAAAAATCACTTAACAAAAGTTGCTTATCTAACAACAACGATCTATTTTCCATCATCAAACATGAAATATCATGTATATTCATTAATGGTGAAACCCTAATAGTTTAACAGTTTCATAAATTAGTCCCCAGGCTAGCTAGATAAAGCTACAATGATTCTGAAAACATAGAAATCAATAAAAATAAAACAAAAATCACTTACAATGCAAAGAAAAATTCCTAGCCAAAACCTTCTCCTTGTTTTATCTATGGTGGTCGATTCCTTAGGTTAAAATGTGAAGAGGAAAGTTTTTTATTTCATCTTTTCTTTAATTAAATTAACTTATTTTACTAAATTACAAGATAACCTTAAAAATAATTCAAAATTTTAGTAATGACAAACTATGCTCATCCACTAACACCATTAATGGTATATTTACCATTTAAAGACTAAAACTTTAAAGTTCTATAGCTATTTAATACCTTTAGCGACTAGAACACAGTTTTTGCTCTTTACGCGATTTAGTCATTTTCATCAAATTAAGCATGTAAACGGTAAAATTTCTTAACAAAATTTTTTTATGTACTTCTATCATGCTGTAGAAAATAAAATAATAATAAAATAACTTTTTTTACTTCAAATTTGTCGTCCTGAAACCACTGTTCCAATTTTACTGAAAATGGGTTCTTACAACACTCCCCCTAAATGGATTTTCGTCCTCGAAAATCTTACCAAAAAAGAGGTTTAGATATTGCTTTCTCATAGCTTCCTCGGGTTCCAAAGTGGATTATTCTATTTTGTGTCGTTTCAAGGGAACTTTTACTAAAGATATGATTTTGTTTCTCAATTTTTTCACCTTTCGTGTCAGGATTCTGGTCGATTCATACTGTAACATCCTGATTTAAGGTCTAGTCAAAACAGTGGTTTTGAGACCACAAATCTGAAGTATAAATAATTCTTTTATGATTATTTGATGGTCTATGATATGAATGCATGTTTGTGTGAAAATTTCATGAAGTAATTTTATACTTAAAGTATCCAATTTAAAGTTAGGGACTAAACTGAATAAGTTGTAAAACTTTTTTTCTAGAAGCTTTGAGCATGAAATTGCATTGGATCATTAATTAGAGGTCTTTAAATAGCAATTTGATGAAGCTCTAAAATTTTGGACAAAAATGGGCATGAATAGGAAAATTTTGAAAGAAAGGCCTGAAGGGCATTTTGGTCATTTGGTTAATAAAAGAATAAAAAAGGGAAAAGAAAGAAAAATTTTTCCATCTTGTTCTTGCTTGTGCCAAAATTTCAAGGGTCACTATAGCTAGGGTTTGCTCATCTTTCAACCTCAAAAGTAAGTGCATCTTAGTCCTGTTTTTAATATTCTTTACATTTTTGAAGTTGTCATCAACCGATCTAGCTATTTCTACCATTATTTTGAGCTAGGGTTCATGTATGAAACTTGACCCATGTGTGACATGGTTGTATTTTGGTGTTTCATTGTAGATTATGAAAGTTTGATGTGTGTTTAACATCTTTTACTAATTGATTTTTAGTAAAAATGGTTAAAAGGGACTTGTTTGTAAAAGATAAAGAAATGGGTAGTAGAAATGTGTTTTAATGAGAAATATGGGCTGATATGAGTTGGAATATGAATCATTTAGGCTTGAGTAACCAAGAAAATGCATGCATTCCATTTTACGAGCTTAGGGACCAATTTGTAAATAAGTGAAAAGTTAAGGGTAAAATAGTAATTTTACCAAAGTATGTGTTATGGGTCGATTTGACCAATGTATGTATTGAACAAGTTAATTTTGGCATTATAGATTAAGAAAAACGTGATTCAGGTCTTAATCGAGGGAAAAATAAAGTTTACAAGGATTAGGCTCGTTTTTATCATTTTGTACCGAGGTAAGTTCATTTGCAAATAATGTAACATGTAGTATACCTTAAATGCTTTAATATTGCATTTATGATGAGTATATACATATTTAATGTGATGTTGTATCATGTGTTTAAATGTTTATACTTTTATTATGAATCATACTTTGAATATTTCATGAGTATGTGATTAGGGTTATGGATATTGAAATCGACATTACGAGCAAGTTTGACAGAGATATGTATTGAAAAATCCCGTTTGAACCTTAGGAATAGTTAGGGATAGAAGTGACATGTCACTAGGAATTATGTGATCTAAACTCATTGAGTTGTGGTCTGAGTTCATGATATATGTGACATTCGTACTCATTGAGTTGTGGTCTGAGTTCGTGATATATATGACACATGTTTTGGCTTCCAGGAACTGGTCTCGTATATTCTACTGGTGACGGGATAGACAAGTGACATGTCACTAGGAATTATGTGATCCAAACTCATTGAGTTGTGGTCTGAGTTCATGATATATGTGACATTCGTGCTCATTAAGTTGTGGTCTGAGTTCGTGATATATATGACACATGTTTTGGCATCCGGGAACTGGTCTCGTATATTTACTGGTGACGAGGTAGTCCGGCATGTGTTGTGGATACCTGATAGCCTATATGAGCAAACCCGTGAGTAGCTCGAAAGCGAGCAACATGTGATGTGAGGTAGCCATATGTAACAGCCCGATTTTGGGCCTAGTCGGAACAGTGGTTTTGAGACCACAAATTCAAAGTAAGGAAATTTATTTTTATTGCATTTTTAATGGTCTACAATTCATAGAATGATTTTGTGAAAATCTTGTTCGAAAATTTCGACGTTTGGGCACTCAATTTAGTCAAAAGGACTACATTGTAAAAAGTGCGAAAGTTGTGTTCTATTAGCTAAAGGTGTTAAATAGCTATAAAACTTTAAAGTAGAGGTCTTTATTGAGTAATTAGACCATTAAAAGAGATAGTGAATGTACATGGAGTGTAATTATGATGTTGGAAGGGTAGGTGGGTATTAGTTTATTATATGAAAAAAATAAACAAAAGGAATAAAAATATCCTTTTTTATTTCTTTTTTCATCTTCTCCACCGGAAAACACAAGAGCAAATGGGGTTTTGAAGCTCAAATTTTTAGCAACATAAATTTTTTGCTTGTAAGTGAAATTTGTGTTTGTTTTTGTTGATTTTTATGTTCTTGGAACCCTTGTAACTTAATCTATCTAAATAGGGGACTAATTTGCAATATGGTTGAAAATCTAGAGTTTTTCCTTGAGAGCATATTTTTTGTTTTTAAATTTTAATGGAAGAAAATGAAACCTTGTTGTGTATTGGACAACTTTTGTTAAAGGACTTTTGATGAAAATGTGAAATAGAGACTAATTTGTGAAATGTGAAATTTACGAGTTAAATGTGTGAAATTGTGAAATGTATGAGCTGCTATAGGCACGTAAATGATTCGGATATGCATGGGTAGTAAAGAAATTGAACACATTTCATTTTACGAGCTTAGGGGCAAAATTGTAAATATGTCAAACTTTAGGGGCAAAAAAGTAATTTTTCCATAATAGGATTTTTGGATCATATTGAATAATGTGACTAATAAATAGGCTAAATGTGATATTATAGATCAAAGAAAATAAGATTTGGGCCTAGAATGGGGAAAAAATGTGAAATTGACGGTTAGGTCCCTTTTTGCCATTTCGGTATTGAGGTAAGTTCATGCGTAAATAATGCAACCTTATGTTATGTATTTACTATTTTGATATTTCATGAATTGTATACATTTGTTTTTATGAAATTGATTAATAACGAAGTTTTGAGAAATGAGAAATCTCGATTTAACCTCAAGGGTAGAATACAAATGTCATGATATTAGGACTATCGAGATTCTGTATAAGACCATATCCGGGATATGGCACCGGTATGTGATTTAGTATAAGACCATGTCAGGGACATGGTGTCGATATGATATTTCATGTAAGACCATATCTGAGATATGGCATTGATATGATACTAAGAGAATGGGATCCCCGAGCATCCTTAGTATTTCAATGTGTTCAATGGGTAAATCAAAGATGAGTATGAGAATGAAATTAATACGAGTAAACAGGCATGTACATAAGCCTATAATTGTAAATTCATGATTATTGTGGAAATAATTGTTTATTACCCATTGTGGTTGATAGTGCACATACTTGTGATGTTGGATATATGATAAATATAAATTATGATTATGTGTTAGGCTGTTGGGCCGAATTAAGATATGATCTAATATGTTTATATGCTTGAATTGCATTTCAACGAGTATGTTAAGAATGAGAAAGTATGGACTATATTACGAGTAGTACAGGTAGGTACACAGAACTCATGTAAAGTGGATTTGGTATATGATGAATTCTTGGTGAGAATGTACATGAACAAGTATACTAATGCCAAGACATGTAAATGGTATTTATAGGATAAAAGAGTAAGCATTATGAACAAGTAAGTGGTAATCATGAGAATTAATACAATTTGTATTAATAATGTTCTTATGGATGGGTAAAATAAATGAATGTTAATAATTGTTTATTATTTGCATATGAACCCTTACTTTCCTATCTCTTATAGGTTAATTTAGAAAGCTCGGGTTGGAGATGATCACCGGAGAGGCCATCACACTATCAAGTTATCACTACGGGTATTGATGAATTCAAGTAGTTTGAGTCTATGGCATGTATAGGGACTTTGTCTTTTGAGTAATTATGTCATTGTAAATGTCGCCAAATGAGTTGTCCTAGAATGGCTTGTGGTTCAATTTGTATAAGGCCATGAGATGTGGCTCATATTAATTATTGGGTTGTAAACATAATTGTTTATGCATGCATGTGCCTATGCAATTGTAATGTGGTTGACTGTTGTATGTATGTGATGGAATGTGTTCTGGCTATGGATGTTTGATGATGGAATTGTGAATGAAATGCGTGATGACAATTAATACTTGAATATGTTAAATAGAAGTAATCTACCACTCTTAGTGCATGCAAAATTATAAATTTAGCTTGACAAAGTATGAAGTCTTATGCATGTGTAAGTAAAGATGACATGATCATGATCATGTCATGTTTGTGTATGTTTAAGTGCTCAATTATGCCCTGCTAAGTGCCATTGAAGTCATGTTTGTGTATGTACAATTAAGGGTAGCAATTGGATTGGAAAATAGCCTCAATAATTGTCCACACAGGTAGACACACGGGCATGTATCTAGGCCGTGTGTGACACACGATCTGCCCCATGAGCGTGTGGTCCAGCCGTGTGTCCCCTGCACCCTAATTAATGTAAAATAGAATGCCCAGAAGTAAACACACAGGCAGAGACACAGTCATGGTCTCAGCCTTGTGGAGGACACGACCTCATGATATGGGCGTGTGCCCTGGCCGAATTTGCACATGATTTTTGGAATTTAATTCGCCATACGGCCTAAGCACACGGGCGTGTCACTTGGCCGTGTGACCCTATTTTGTTGATGACGTCATAAACAAAAAGCTCCACAGGCTGAGGGCACGGGCGTGTCCCAAGCTACATAGGCGTGTGAAATCTACACAGCCCAACCACACGGGTATGTGGCCCTCCAAAATGTGAAAAATTTTCTAAGTGTTGTAAAAGTTCTAGAAGTTCCCTGTTTAGTCCCGAATATTTCCCAATGTATGTTTTGGGCCTCGTAGGCCCATATAAGG
Organism: Gossypium anomalum; assembly: GCA_025698475.1. NCBI lineage: Eukaryota > Viridiplantae > Streptophyta > Magnoliopsida > Malvales > Malvaceae > Gossypium > Gossypium anomalum. The sequence goes on along the minus strand of CM046958.1, from coordinate 25,746,606 downwards.
GACGTTAATGCCTCGTACCCTATTCCGACGTTGAATACGGGTAAGGGGTGTTACAACATATGAGGCACTGAGGTGCGAGATTCCAATGTATCCGATAGTATTCCAAGTGTTCAACAGGTAGTTCAAGAGAAGCTCAATGAGTAATCTTAATGATTGCATCAAGACGGGAAAGTAAATAATTATGTGCAAGTGGCATTATGTGCACGTGGCACAGGTATGTATACCGAGCTCATGAGGATAACATGAGATACGATGAACTTGTGGTAAGAATATGTATATATATATATGTAGATGAAGAATAAGTTAAAGAGATTTGATAAAATGCAAGATTATGTTCATTATGTTAAATGTATGACTAATGCTTGTTTAAGTTGCATTTTATTTGCATGTGAACTTACTAAGCTTTAAAGCTTACCCTCATTTCCTTTCCTCTTCTTCTAGTGTCACCAAGTTAACTCGGGGATCGTGGAACGTTAGAGACTCGATCACACTATCAATTGGATAATTGGGTATAGTTAGATCTATCATTTTGAGTATGGCATGTATAGGGACTTGGCCTTTTTTTTAAATGTCATATTGGTGTAGACAAAGGTGTTGGCTAGGGATAATATTAATTCATTTCGTATATGGCCATGAGAGATGGGTCATATTGATTATTGGGTTGTAACCCTAATCATTTATGCATGTATGGAAATGTTTTATGTGTTGATGTGGTTTGGTTGCTTGTGTTTAAGTCCGGTAATACCTCGTATCCTATCCCGACGTCAGACACGGGTAAGGGGTGTTACATTTAATGGTATCAGGGCTATAGTTTAGTCGATTCTCGGACTAACACAGCGCGTGTAGGAGTCTAGCTATATATGCCATAAGTAAACTGTGATAGTGTGGCGACTCTTGACCTTTTAAAATTTTGTTTTCATATAGTAATGTATCCCGATCGAGCTGTGGCAGATGATGTGGAAAGTAACACATCTGCTCCCACTGAAGGGGCGGTGCCATCTAAAAACTAACCTTCCACGGTTAGTCAGGGAGGAGGAGAAGGGGCTCGGGAAGCCTTTCTCTATATGATGAATGCATGGTACACGGAGTTTGTTTGAACGAACCCCAACGCTGAACCTCCTCCACCTCCTTTTAATCCTCAACTCGTACCCCAAGTGCGTCAAGGTCTGGATTTTATGAGATTTCATAGAACCCCGTTGACAAAATTTGAAAACAAGGAGCTGAGGGATTTAGGGCCAATACCGATGATGACCCCAAGAAAGTAGAATTTTGGCTTAAAAATCCTATTTGAGTATTCGATGAACTATCTTGCACACCCGAAGAGTGTTTGAAGTGTGCTATATCTTTGTTAAGAGACTTGGCATACCATTGGTGGAAGACACTAGTATCAGTGGTACCTCAAGAAAGGGTCACGTGGGAATTCTTCCAAGAAGAATTCCTAAAGAAGTATATCAGTGAATGCTTCATCGATCAAAAGCGTAAAGAATTTCTTGACTTGAGACAAGGTCGCATGTCAGTTACTAAGTACGAAAAAGAGTTTGTTCAGATCAGCAAATATGCTAGGGAGTGTGTATCCTCCAAGGCAAAAATGTGTAAAAGGTTTGAAGATGGAATTAATGAGGATATCAGAGTGTTAGTGGGTATTCTCGAATTGAAAGAATTCGTGGTACTCATTGATCGGGCTTGTAAAGCTGAGGAACTGATCAAGGAAAAGAAAAAGATCGAGGCTGAAGCTAGAGATACAAGAAAAAGGCAGATGAGCAAGTCATTTCCATCTTAGTCTAAGAAATCCAGAGATATGTACTCTCGTTCTTATGTGTCGACTGGGCATTCATACAAAGGTAGTAAGAAACATAATTTGGGTTTTAAATCTCAGCCTACATCTGTGGCTAGTGTGGGTAATGTTAGACCTTCTAGACCCAAGTGCCAACAATGTGGAAAAAATATAACGAGGGATACAATGGTGAGATCTGAAGCTATAGCTCCGGCTAGGGCCTATGCCATAAGCACGCGCGAAGATGCATCTTCTCCCGATGTGATCACTGGTACGTTTTCTCTTTATGATGCTACTGTTATTGCTTTCATTGGCCCTGGTTCTACTCATTCGTATGTGTACATGAAATTGGTATCTAACATGAATATGCCAGTTGAGTCTACGGAATTTATGATTAAAGTATTAGGCAAGCATGTTTTACCTGATAAGGTATGTAAGAAATGTCCCTTGATGATTAGAGATCATTATTTTTCGGCTGACTTGATGTTATTTTCGTTCGATGAATTTGATGTTATATTGGGCATGGATTGGTTGACACTTCATGATGCTGTAGTTAATTGTAGACAGAAAGTTATTGAATTGAAATGTGAAAATGGTGAAATTCTCCGGATTGAGTCAGATGAGTTGATAGGTTTCCAATTGTGATTTCTTCGATGTCTACTCAGAAATGTATGAGGAAGCGATGTGAGGCTTATTTGGCTTATGTGTGGAATACAAAAGAGTCTGAATTGAAGATTGAAACAGTGCCTGTTGTATATGAGTACTCGGATGTGTTTCCGGAAGAACTACTTGGATTAGCTCCTATTAGGGAAGTCAAGTTTAGTATTCAGTTAATCCCTGGTACAGCACCTATCTTGTTTGCTCCGTATAGGATGGCCTCAACTGAATTGGAAGAACTGAAGTCATAATTGCAAGAATTGACCGGCAAAGGTTTTGTGAGACTGAGCTTTTCGCCGTGGGGTGCTCTGGTATTATTTGTGAAAAAGAAAGACGGATCTATGAGGTTGTGTATAGACTATCGACAGGTCAATAAGGTAACAATTAAGAACAAGTATCCTTGCCAAGGATTGATAACTTGTTTGACCAGTTGAAAGGAGTGACATGGTTCTTTAAAATAGACTTGAGGTCTGGTTGCTATCAGTTGAGAGTGAAAGACTTGGATGTGCCGAAAATTGCTTTTCGGACGAGGTATGGTCACTATGAATTTCTTGTCATGCCTTTTGGTTTAACAAATGCTCCTGCCACATTTATTGACTTAATGAATTGTATTTTTTCACCGTATTTGGATAAATTTGTGGTTTTTTATTGATGACATGTTGATTTATTCTTGTGATGAATCTGAGCATGTCGAACACTTGAAAACTGTTTTGCAAACCTTGAGAGACAAGAAGTTGAATGATAAGTTTAGTAAAAGTGAGTTTTGGCTCCAAGAGGTTGGATTTTTGGGCCACATTGTTTCGGGTGATGGTATTAGAGTTGACCCAAGTAAGATCTAAGCTATTGTTGAATGGAAACCGCTGAGGAATGTAACTGAGGTTGAATGTAACTGAGGTTAAAAGCTTTCTAGGCTTGGCCGGTTATTACAAATGGTTTGTTAAAGGATTCTCCATGATTGCCACTCCTATGACGAGATTGCTTCAAAAGGATGTTATGTTCAAGTGGTCAGAAAAGTGTCAGCAAAGCTTTGAGAAATTGAAGATGTTATTGACTGAAGCACCGGTTCTGGTACAACCCGAGCCAGGTAAAGAATTTGTGACTTATAGTGATACTTCCTTAAATGGCTTGGGATGTGTACTTACGCAAGAAGGTAAAGTCGTAGCTTACGCTTCGAGACAGTTAAAGCCTCACGAGAAAAACTATCCGACACACGACTTAGAGGTGGCCGCCATAGTGTTTCCTTTGAAGATTTGGCGACATCATTTATTTGGTGAGAAATGCCATGTGTATACCTGTAACAGCTCGATTTAGACCCTAGTCAAAGTAGTGGTTTTTAGACCACGAATCCGAGTCAGAAAAATATTTTAATATTATATTTCATGCTTAAAGTATTTGAATTGATATGTGTGTAATTTTCGTATGAAAATTTCATCGTTTGAGTGTTGATTTGCGAAAATGGACTTAATCGCGTAAATTGTAAAAATGGCTTGTTATTTGTTAAAGTGCTTTATTGCTATGTTCTTTTAATATAGAGGCCTTAAAATGAAATTAGGCCATTAAATGATAGTATGGACAATAGTTCATTAAGGATAGTTTGGTAATTATGTTAATAATGATAATAAAAATAAAAAAAATTGGATTTTGGTTGTCATTTTACACCTTGTTGTTTGAATGTAAGAAAGAAAAAGAAGCTATTTTCTTTGTTTATGGTTCGACACTTTGGAGATCAAATTAAGGTATGGATTTTGTTTGGTTTTTGATAATTTTTACGTTTTTGAGATGTTGCTTCATAAATTAGCTAGCCGATCTTTAATTTTTAGAATTTATGAAGAATTTGTGATTTTCCATTGTTGATAGCTTGAGGATTTTGTGTTTGATGATGAAAAATAAAGTTAATAGAATTTCATATTTAATTAAGTGATTTTTAGTAAAAATGCCTATTTGGGATTATATTATAAATTTTGTAAATTGAGGGGTCAAAATGTGAAATAAATGAAAGAAATGGGCTGCTAGGGACTAAATTTGGCCAAGCATGGGTGTGGCCAAATTTTGAATATTCTGTGTTTTGTGAAATAGGGACTAAATTGCAAAAAATTTAAAATGTTAGGGGCAAAAGTGTAATTGGCCCATTTATGTGATTTTGGATGAATTTGCTTGAATATATGATTAAATAAGTCGAATTTGTATTGAATTAGATCAAGAAATGAGGAAATTGGAATTAGATCGGGGAAAAGTCGAAAATTATGTAATAGTCATTCTGGTTCGTTCGTGTTGGTACGAGGTAAGTTCATAAGTAAATAAATGTTGTTAAATTGAAATGTATGTGCATTATCTGTGCTGAATTGAGTTGTATGGTTTATGTAACAGTCCGGTTTTGACCCTAGTCAGAATAGTGGTTTCGAAACCATAAATCTAAGTCTAAAAAATATTTTATTATTATTTTCTGTGTTTATGATATGTGAATTTACATCTGTGAAATTTCTGTGATTTAATTTATCTATTTCTGTGTTTAATTATGAAAAAGGAATTAATCGCTACAATGCAAAAGTTGCATGTTATATGTTAAGAGTGCCCATTTGCCATGGTTTTCTAAAACAAAGGTCCTTATGTTGTTATTAAACCATTGAAAGCATGAGTGGACAATTATGACCTTAATATAATGGTTTATTAATGGTTTAATAAAAGGGTAAAATGGTAAAATGCATATTAATGCATAATATAATAAAACAAAATATGTTAATGGATGAAATGTTCATCCATACTTGCCGAAATTCAAAGAGAAAGAAAAGAAATAAAAGTAATTAGGGTTCGGCTAGATTAAGGCTCAATTAAGGTATGAATTTTCGTCCGTTTTTGATAATTTCTATGTTTCTGTGATCATTGCTTCGTGTCCTTCAAAGCCCATGTCTGAATTTCTGCTTCTGTTAAAGATTTCATGAAATGTCATTGTTGATATCATGAGTTTTGTGATGTTTTTGGCTGAATTATGAAGGTTTGGTAGATGATTTATAAGTTTTGTCTTTGAATTTTGATGAAATAGAGCTATTTGGGCTAATTTGTGAAAATAAGGTTTTGAAGGACTAAATTGTGAATTAAATGTGTTATTTGGACTTATATGAAAGCTATGAGTATTCGGTCAAGCTATAGTTTGGGTGAATTTTGCATAATTGTGATTTGGTGAAAAATGGACTAAATTGTCAAAGTGTGAAAATCTAAGGGCTAAAGTGAAAAGTTCCCAAAATATGTGTTCATGGATTATTTTGAATGAAATGAATGGTTGAATGGTTGAATTTGCATTGTATTAGATCAAGAACAAAGAAAATCGAATTTAGATAGAGGGAAGTCTAAAGTAATTGAATAGTCGACTCGTTTTCATCCAAAATTCATACGAGGTAAGTCAAACTACACTTACGTGTTAAGTTGATTAAATCCTGTGTATATAAATTGTTATCTGCATTGGACGGCCTTGAGAGCCTGATGAATAAACTCTGATAATATGTTGGTGTATGAGAAGCTCTGTATGTTCTGAAAGAATATTGATATTGCTCTGAGATATCGTGTAAGACTGTGTCTGGGACACCGGCCTCAATCTGAAATTTCGTGTAAGACCCTGTCTGGGACAGAGGCTTCGACACTGAATTGCATGTAAGACCACGTCTGGGATGTTGGCATTGTACCTGTCTGTGAATATCTATTCTGTTTCTGGATTTGTCCGATGATAAAGTAAGAGATATGATATAAGTATATGGAATGTATAATTCATATAGGTACGTTTGTATCGTACTAGATTTCTGAATAGAAAAGACTATGTTTCTGTGAAGTAAGGAAATATTCTATGAGACAGTTGTGAATTCTGGTCATTAACTGTTGCTTTATGATATATTAGTTGTGTAATTGTATTTGACGTACTAAGCTCTTTGTAGCTTACTCTGTGTAATTTCTATCTGTTTTACAATTATCGTAGCTACAGAAGGCTCGGGATAGTCGAGGATTGTCACTACACTATCAAGCTCATTTTTGGTACTTTTGGAAATGTACATATTTATGAGTGTGGCATGTATAGGCTAGAATGTTTAAGTATGTAAGTTTTGATTTATATATATGTTAAGCCATGATAGTTGGCTAACAATGGTATGATTATGCATGTTATGATAGTTAGATGGCCTTGTGTAAAATGGTCATTTTGATATGTGCCAAGTTAAGGAAATGGTAGGTTTAAGCATGAATGAAAAAGTGTCATAAGCGAGTTATGAATGAGCATTTTGGTATGATGTTGCAACATGATCTTGAATATGATTTAGTATGGTTATGAAATGGATAATGAATTAGTTATAATGAAGTATGTTTTGAGCTTGGAATTGGTTGAAAATTTTGGTATAAATGTGGTATACTATTACTTGTAGGATTGGACCCAAGAGGGGTGGCAAATTGGCTTAAACCAAGCCTGCATTGTGCCACACGGTTAGGGAACACGGACGTGCCTTGTGGCCGTGTGAAAAAGGTCAGTAGCTAGCTAAATTTTTACACGGTCATGGCACACTACCGTACCTATTGGCTGTGTTAAAAAGTCAGTATAGGACCTCATTTTGGCACGGTTGGATCACATGGGCGTGGCTTATGCCCGTGTGAGTCACACGGCCTAGTCACACGGGCGTGTGACTTTGAAAGTTTTGAAAGTTTGTTTAAGTTTTAAAAATTCTGAATGGGTTCAGTTTAGTTCTAGCCCCTCCAAAATGTATGTTGTTGGTCTTGTAGACCATTTTATTGGATGAATTGTCAATAAATGCCTGAGTATCAATGTTATTTAATATTTGTGATTTTGTATTGTTCTGAAATGCTCTATCCGTCTGGTGAGGCCCCTTACCTATTTCGGTGATGGTTACAAGATAGGTGTGTTACATTTTATTGGTATCAGAGTTATGGTTTAGTCGATTCTAGGACTACCATGGCGTATGTGAGTCTAGCTATACATGCCATATGTCTAAAACTGTGATAGTGTGATGAATCCTGACATTAAAAATGTGCTTTTATATAGCAATCGATCCTAATAGAGCCATAGCTGACGATGTTGAAAGTAATGCGCCTGCTCCCGCGCAAGGGACGGGACGGTGCAAGATGATTCTCAACTGGCTATGAGTAACCGTGATAGTGGGGCTAAACAAGCCTTCTATCAGATGATGAATGATTGGTTCACCCAATACATTAGAACCAATCCGACTGCTCAACATCCTCCACCCTCGGTTAATTCTTTTCAAATTCCTGTTATGACTTCTGTGAATCCAGTTCAGTCAAGTAGACCACCAGTTGATAAGATTAGGAAGTATGGTGCTGAAGAATTCCGAGCTACAATGAATGATGATGCTAAAAGAGTAAAATTCTGGTTAGAGAATACGATACGGGTATTTGATGAAATGTCTCTGAATCCAGAGGAATGTGTTAAATGCGCTGTTTCACTTCTGAGAGACACGGTGTACCATTGGTGGAAAACTTTAATATCTGTGGTTCCGAGTGAGAGGATTACTTGGGATTTCTTCCAAGCTGAATTTCAGAAGAAATATATTTGTCAGAGATTCATTGATCAAAAACGTAAAGAGTTTCTCGAGCTTAAACAGGGCCGTATGTCTGTTACTGAATACGTACGAAAATTTGTGAGATTGACCCAATATGCTTGAGAATGTGTATCAAATGAAGAAATAATGTGCAAAAGGTTTGAGGATGGACTAAATGAAGATATTCGTCTGTTAGTCAGGATTTTGGAGATTAAAGAAATGGTGGTGCTCGTTGAACGAGCTTGTAAGTAAAGAAAAGAGAAAAGCTGATTTTGAAGCTAGAGATGCTAGAAAGAGATCTTCGAGTAAATCATTTCAGTCTAGGTCAAAGAAATTCCGAGATGATCAGAACCATACAATTACTAATGTGGGACATTTGAACCGAGATCGAGCTAGATCGTATTCAAACACCAGAGCCCCTGTTACTTCTGTTGCAAGTGTTGGAAATGTCCGATCTGAGAGACCTGAATGTAAACATTATGGTAAAAGACATTCGGGAAATTCTAGATTGAATGATCGAGCCTATTTCTGATGTGGATCTCTGGATCATTTTGTAAGAGATTGTTCTGAACTTGCTAAGCAAGAGAATGTACAGAATTCGAGACCGAGTAACACCTCAACTAGAGGTAGACCTTTCAGAAATGCGAGAAATTCAAGTGGTGGTCAAAGAGCTACTGGAGATACTGCTGTTAGATCTGAGGCCAGAGCACCTGCCAGAGCCTATGCTATCCGAGCTCGTGAGGAAGCTTCATCACCAGACGTGATTATTGGTACTTTCACTCTTAATGATACTTCTGTGATTACATTGATAAACCCTGGATCAATGCATTCTTATATCTGCATGAATTTAGTACATAGTAAGACTTTGCTTGTAGAGTCTACTGAATTTGTAGTTAAAGTATCGAACCCCTTAGGCAAAAGTGTATTGGTTGATAAAGTCTGTAAGAATTGTCCGTTATTGATTCGATATATCTATTTTCCTGTTAATCTGATGCTATTGCCTTTTGACGAGTTTGATATAATTCTGGGAATGGGCTGGTTAACGTTGCACGATGCTATTGTGAACTGCAAATGAAAAGTCATTGACTTAAGATGTAAGAATGATGAGATAATTCAAATTGAGTCTAGTGATCTAAATGGACTACCAGCTATGGTATCTGCAATGAAAGCACGAAATTATGTAAAGAAAGGTTGTGAAGCCTACTTAGCTTATGTGTTGACTCGAAAGTGGATGATAAGAAGATTGAATCAGTGCCTATTGTCTGTGAATTCTCTGATGTGTTTCCTGAAGAATTACCTAGTTTGCCTTCGATTCGAGAAGTCGAGTTTGGCATTGAATTAGTACCTGGTACTACTCCGATATCAATAACTCCGTACAGAATGGCTCCGACTAAACTAAAGGAATTGAAATCTTAGTTACAAGAATTGTTCGATCGAGGATTTGCTAGACTGAGTTTCTCACCTTGGGGTGCTCATGTTCTGTTTGTGAAAAAGAAAGATGGCACAATGAGAATGTGTATTGATTATTGCCAGCTTAATAAAGTGACTGTAAAGAACAAATATCCTCTGCCCCAGATTGATGACTTGTTTGATCAGTTGAAAGGTGCTACTGTGTTTTCTAAGATAGATCTGAGATCGGGTTACTATCAGTTGCGAGTAAAGAACTCTGACATTCTAAAAACTGCTTTTAGAATGAGGTATGGGCATTATGAATTTTTTGTTATGCCTTTGGATTAACGAATGCACCTGCTATTTTTATAGATTTGATGAATAGGATTTTTAGAGCGTATTTAGATCAATTTGTTGTATTTATTGATGACATATTGATTTATTCACGTAATGAATCTAAACATGCTGAGCATTTGAGAATAGTGTTACAGATTCTACGAGATAAATAGTTGTATGCAAAGTTCAGTAAATGTGAATTCCTGTTGCAAGAAGTTGGTTTTTTGGGCCATATTGTATCAGCCTCTAGAATCCTAGTTGATCCGAGCAAAATTTCAGCTATTATGGATTGGAAACTTCTGAGAAATGTATCTGAAGTCTGTAGTTTTCTGGGACTTGCTGGTTACTATAGAAGGTTTGTAAAAGGTTTTTTGATGATTACATCTTCGTTGACAAAACTACTACAGAAAGATACGAAGTTTGATTGGTTTGACAAGTCTCAGAATAGTTTTGATCAGTTGAGAGCTTTGTTGACTGAAGCTCTAGTACTAGTACAACCTGAATCGGGTAAAGAATTTGTAATTTACCGCGATGCTTCGTTGATTTGTCTGGGATGTGTGCTAATGCAAGAAGGTAAAGTCATCGCTTATGCTTCAAGACAATTAAAGCCGCATGAAAGGAACTATTTGAAACACGATCTTGAGTTAGCTGCTATTGTGTTTGCCTTGAAAATCTGGCGTCACTATTTGTTCGGTGAGAAATGTCATGTGTTTTTTGATCATAAAAGTCTAAAGTATTTAATGACGCAAAAAGATTTGAATCTGCGATGGAGAAGATGGTTAGAATTGTTAAAAGACTACGAGTTAGTTATTGATTATCATCCGGGAAAAGCAAATGTTGTTACTAATGCCTTAAGTCAGAAATCATTGTTTGCGTTGAGTATAATGAACGCTCATTTGAATCTGTCTGATGATGGTTCAGTTTTAGCAGAACTGAAAGCAAAACACTTGTTTATACAACAGATCTGCGATGCTCAGAAATCTGACAATGATTTGATAGCTAAACGAGCTCTGTGTGATTCTGAATTTTGGGTTGATGTTAATGATTGTTTGAGATTCAGAAATAGACTTTGTGTTTCGAGAAATCCAGAATTAATTCAGATGATTTTGAGTGAGGCTCATAGTAGTAGATTTTCTGTACATCCGGGGAGTACGAAAATGTATAACGACTTGAAACAACTTTACTAGTGGTCGGGAATAAAAAGAGATATTTCTAATTTTGTTTCTAAACGTTTAATCTATCAGCAAGTTAAAGCTAAACATCAGGTACCATCAGGTTTGTTGCAACCGATTATGATTCCGGAATGGAAATGGGATCGTGTGACCATGGATTTTATTTCAAGTTTGCCTCTGTCTCCGAGAAAGAAAGATTCGATCTGGGTTGTAGTGGACAAATTAACGAAGCCAGCTCATTTTATTCCGGTACGATCTGATTTCTCACTTGATAAGCTAGCTGAGCTTTATATTTCTGATATTGTGAGATTGCTTGGTGTACCTTTGTCGATTGTGTCAGATAGAGATCCCAGATTTGCATCGCGATTCTGGAAGAAATTGTAAGATACCCTGGGTACTAAATTTCATTTCAGCACTGCTTTTCATCCGCAAATAGGTGGTCAATCTGAGCGGATTATTTAGATACTCGGGGATATGTTGAGATGTTGCATTCTTGAGTTCGAAGGTACGTGGGAATAATGCCTACCTTTGATTGAATTCGCTTATAATAACAATTTTCAATCGAGCATCAAAATGGCACCGTATGAAGCCTTACATGGAAGAAAATGTAGAACTCCATTACACTGGTCTGAGCTTAGTGAGAATAAGATTTACGGTGTTGATCTGATAAAAGAAACAGAACAAAAAGTGAAAATAATCCGAGATAGTCTGAAAGCTACTTCTGATTGTCAAAAATCTTATGCGGATTTAAAATGAAAGGATATCGAATATGAGATCGGTGATAAAGTTTTTTTGAAGGTATCTCCATGGAAGAAACTGTTCCGATTTGGTAAAAAGGGTAAGTTGAGTCCGAGGTTCATTGGACCGTATGAAATCATTGAACGGATTGGGCCGGTTGCTTATAGATTGAGACTACCATCTGAATTGGAAAAGATTCATAATGTATTTCACGTATCGATGCTTCAACAATACAGATCTGATCCTTCGCATGTAATTTCTCCGTCTGGTATTGAAATCTATTCTGATATGACTTATGAAGAAAACCAGATTCGAATTCTGTTTAGTGAGACTAAAGAATTGCGTAATAAGAGAATTTTGTTAGTCAAAGTACTGTGGCATAAACACGAAGTAGAAGAGGCTACGTGGGAGTCTGAAGATGCAATGAAACAATAATATCCGAATCTGTTTATGGTAAGATTTTCAGGGACGAAAATCCTTAAGGGGGGAGAATTGTAACAGTCCAGTTTTGACCCTAGTAGAATAGTGGTTTCGAAACCACAAATCTAAGTCTAAAATATTATTTTCTATGTTTATGATATGTGAATTTACATCTGTGAAATTTCTGTGATTTAATTTGTCTATTTTTGTGTTTAATTATGAAAAAGGACTTAATCGCGTAAAATGCAAAAGTTGCATGTTATATGTTAAGAGTGCCCATTTGCCATGGTTTTCTAAAACAAAGGTCCTTATGTTGTTATTAAACCATTGAAAGCATGAGTGGACAATTGTGACCTTAATATAATGGTTTATTAGTGGTTTAATAAAAGGGTAAAATGGTAAAGTGCATATTAATGCATAATATAATAAAACAAAATATGTTAATGGATGAAATGTTCATCCATACTTGCTGAAATTCAAAGAGAAAGAAAAGAAATAAAAGCATTTAGGGTTCGACTAGATTAAGGCTCAATTAAGGTATGAATTTTCGTCCGTTTTTGATAATTTCTACGTTTCTGTGATCGTTGCTTCGTGTCCTTCAAAGCCCATGTCTGAATTTCTGCTTCTGTTAAAGATTTCATGAAATGCCATTGTAGATATCATGAGTTTTTTGATGCTTTTGGATGAATTATGAAGGTTTGGTAGATGATTTATAAGTTTTGTCTTTGAATTTTGATGAAATAGAGTTATTTGGGCTAATTTGTGAAAATAAGGTTTTGAAGGACTAAATTGTAAATTAAATGTGTTATTTGCACTTATATGAAAGCTATGAGTATTCGTCAAGCTATATTTTTGGTGAATTTTGCATAATTATGATTTGGTAAAAAATGGACTAAATTGTCAAAGTGTGAAAATCTAAGGGCTAAAGTGAAATGTTCCTAAAATATGTGTTCATGGATTATTTTGAATGAAAGGAATGATTGAATGGTTGAATTTGCATTGTATTAGATCAAGAACAAAGAAAATCGAATTTAGATAGAGGGAAGTCTAAAGTAATTGAATAGTTGACTCATTTTCGTCCAAAATTCGTACGAGGTAAGTCAAACTACACTTGCGTGTTAAGTTGATTAAATAATGTGTATATAAATTGTTATCTGCATTGGACAGCTTTGAGAGCCTGACGAATAAACTCTGATAATATGTTGGTGTATGAGAAGCTCTGTATGTTCTGAAGGAATGTTGATATTGCTCTGAGATATCGTGTAATACCGTGTCTGGGACACCGACCTCGATCTAAAATTTTGTGTAAGACCCTGTTTGGGATAGAGGCTTTGATACTGAATTGCATGTAAGACCACGTCTGAGACGTTGGCATTCTACCTGTCTGTGAATATCTATTCCGTTTCTGGATTTGTCTGATGATAAAGTAAGAGATATGGTATAAGTATATGGAATGTATAATTCATACAGGTATATTTGTATCGTACTAGATTTCTGAATAAAAAAGACTATGTTTCTGTGAAGTAAGGAAATATTCTTTGAGACGGTTGTAAATTTTGTTCATTAACTGTTACTTATATGAGATATTAGTTATGTAATTGTATTTGACTTACTAAGCTCTTTGTAGCTTACTCTGTGTAATTTTTGTCTGTTTTACAATTATCGTAGCTACAGAAGTCTCGGGATAGTCGAGGATTGTCACTACACTATCAAGCTCATTTTTGGTACTTTTGGAAATGTACATATTTATAAGTATAGCATGTATAGGCTAGAATGTTTAAGTATGTAAGTTTTGATTTATATATATATATATATATATATATATATGTGTGTGTTAAGCCATGAGAGTTGGCTAACAATGGTATTATTGTGCATGTCATAATAGTTAGATGGCCTTGTATGAAATGGTCATTTTGATATATGCCAAGTTAAGGAAATGGTAAGTTTAAGCATGAATGAAAAAGTGCCATAAGCGAGTTATGAATGAGCATTTTTGTATGATGTTGCAACATGATCTTTAATATGATTTACTTGTAGGATTGGACCCAAGAGGGGTGGCAAATTGGCTTAAACCAAACCTACATTGTGCCACACGGTTAGGGAACACGGGAGTGCCTTGTGGCCATGTGAAAAAGTCAGTAGCTAGCTAAATTTTTACATGGTCATGGCACACGGCTGTGCCTATTGGCTGTGTCAAAAAGTCAGTATAGGACCTCATTTTGGCACGGTTGGATCACATAAACGTGGCTTATACCCGTGTGAGTCACATGGCCTAGTCACACGGGCATGTGACTTTGAAAGTTTTAAAAGTTTGTTTAAGTTTTAAAAATTCTGAATGGGTTCGGTTTAGTTCCAATCCCTCCTAAATGTATGTTGTTGGTCTTGTAGACCATTTTATTGGATGAATTGTCGATGAATGCCTGAGTATGAATGTTATTTAATATCTGTGATTCTGTATTGTTTTGAAAAGCTCTGTCCGTCTGGTGATGACCCTTTCCTATTCCAGTGATGGTTACGGGATAGGGGTGTTACAGTTTAAGTACGATGATAAATCGACTATGTTTGTCACTAAGTGTGCTTTTCAAAACAGCTTCGGCTATAAATAACACTAAGTGTGCAAGATCGATTTGGCTTTGGCTAATCATTGATGCACTAAGTGTGTGAATTCTTAGAGAATTGAAAGGCGCCCAAACGAATTAATGTATTGAACAAAAAGATGAGAAAGAAATGAATAAATACAGGAAAGTTCAGGTATGTACCATACCTATGTGGTAGTTGATACTATGTGTATGAAGCTTGATGAATTTGTATATACATGATAAATGGCCAAGGACTAGAATTGAATGATGTGTTATATACGCTCGTTATATGAAATTGTGGTCCTATGTTTTGGACATGAGATTTATGAAACATGAAACATGGCTTTGATGTATGATTGTTTGGTTTGAAAACTTGAACTGATAATAAACTTAAAATGGTTGAGTTGGCTATATGATTCATGTATGCGAATTTGGTTTATGTGAATAAGGGAATTGTAGATGTTCGAGTTTGGAAGTGTTTATAAAGAAGTTAATATAACTTTAGGTAAGATTTGTAATAAAAGACCATGGTTTGGTTGGTGATGTAATGATTATGTGCGAGCTTGATTTATATGATTGAGCTAAAGGTTGTTATTTGAATTTGAAAGCATAGTTATATGTTCATTGAAAAATAAGATAAATGGAGTTATTTAATGTGGTTACATGAATTTACAAGTGCAATGAATGTATATGTGATTGAGATTTGTTAAATTCGGTTTAATGATATTGGTTTATAAATATCATTGAAATGATTTATTTCCTTATGGCTTACTAAGCTTTCAAAGCTTACTCTGTGTCTTTTTCCTATATCTATAGAGTTTTAGAGACTTGCTCGGATTGGAAGTCATAGGAGACATCATCACACTATCTATTTATCGTTTTGGTAAATAAAAGTTTTGAGTTTTGGTTATGTGGCATGTATGGACCAGTTTTGATATGGTTCATTTTAATTTAAGTATATATATATATAGCCATGCGAAAATGGCTTAATTATGATGCTAATATTGTGTATATTTGGTTATGTATTGAGCTCATTTTGGGAAGTGTGGTTCATGGTTTATATGTATGGTGTAATTGGTTATATGATTTGGCTTGAACATTGAGGTGAAATATTGGATGTATTTACGACTTATGGTTCATATTCTTATAGATAAAATGATGAGTATAACATTGATGATGCAATAGTTATTTGAATACGGTTTGAAATGGCAAATAAGAGATATGTTTAGAGACATATATAAGTATAAGGCCAAGTGAAATGGTCATTTTGGTATGTTCATAGTTGGAAATTTGGTAATGTTTACCATGTGATTTTAATATGCTTTAATATAGAGAATGAGCATAAAATTAGTTGATGATGCTATTGATTGATTGATACATGTTTGGAATTGAATTTGGCTGAAAATGTTGTGCATATGATGTTTGATTTTGGACTTGTAGGGAGAACCCAAATCGGTGGCATATTGGCCTTGTAAATGGCCTATTTTTGTCCACACGGGCGTGTGTCTCTGCTATGTTGTTTGAGGGCCATTTTGAAATGAGTCTGGGCTGACCACATAGTCGCCCGCACACGGGCGTGTGCTAGGCCGTGTGGCCAAGTCAGTTTTGACCACGGGCTAGACACACGGACGTGTTTTATTACCGTGTGGATAAGTCAGTATGTGTGCCCTGTTTCGCCACAGTCTAGACACACTAGCGTGTCTAATACCGTGTGAGGCACACGGTCTGCTCACACGGGCGTGTGACTTTGTAACTTAGAAAAATTGTTAAGTTTTGGAAAAATTTAGTATGTGTTCAGTTTAGTCCCAACCTCTTCCTAATACATGTTTATGGTCTCATTGACCTAAGAAAGGGACTTAATGTTGATGTTTGACTATGATATGATGATGCATGACTTTTGATTCTGAAATTATTACGAAATGTTATGATATGTCCGGTAATGCCTCTTAATCCTAGTTCGGCGATGGATACAGATTAGGGTGTTACATTTGATTGGTATCAGAGTTATGGCTTAGTTGGTTCTAGGACTACCGTAGCATATGTGAGTCTAGCTATACATGCCACATTTGACCTACGATAGTGTGATATCTCCCGACTCTGACGAAAATTATTTTGATGAGACAGATAAGTTTTTCAACCGAGCTAATTCTGATAGTATGGAATGTGTACTCAAATGTTTGAATGGAAATGTGTTGATTATGAGTTGAAACTCATAAAGGTATGGATCAAAGAGTATGACATTTTGTTATTGATAAATGTTATAATTATATGAGCATATGAGATATGATATTTGAGTTATGATTGCTATCTGAAATGCTTTGATTGTGAATTTAGTAATTTGAGTTGGCATATGAACAATGTGTTAAGAACAAAAGTGATTAAAAGAAAAAGTTTATTAAATGATTTGAGAATGTGAAATTAGTAATGAACTGGCTATTTGTGATAGTATGTGTTATGCGCATTTGTGTGTAGGTTAAATTTGAGGCTTTATTACCCTCACCCCCCTTATCAATGAAATGTTAAAATGAAATCTATAAGATTTGGTTGAATAAGTTCACGAGTGTGGACTTACAGAAGTCAGTGTTCGGAAGATTAATAATGTGGTCAGAAAAGTGAATGAATCAGCAAATGAAGACAGTATTAAAAGAGATATTGGATAGTTCTGAAGACTATTCAGATTATGTAAAGACACTGTTATAGAAGAAGTTAATTTTGATTAAATGATCTATTTAGGTTTGTTTTCTAAAGAAAATATTAGCTAGAAGCTTTTCTGAATTAAATTCTATTAGTGAAGGGATAATGTGAAAATTTCTGATGACAGAATTAAACAGTTGAATAATGATTGAATTGTATTGATGGCTGAGTGCAGTGGCTATAGTTGGGCAATTACTATGATTTCTTCTAGACATTTTATGTGTACATTTATCCTCAGAAGTATATGCAGTTGTTTAGTTTCAGAAGGAATTCTTATCGTATGAGAACTTTAGTTAAACATACTAATAGACGAAAATATCGTTGGTCTGTTTGATTTATGTTTGACATTTTTATGTCTTTCTCTAGTATTTATTCCATTGTGTGGATATGAAAATCGACGGTAAAATCTGTATGATGCTAATATTCTATTTCTATTGGCTATTGTTCTGTTGAAAATATGTGAAGATTACATTGCTTCTGTTACTGTGAATTTCAGTATTTATGAGTGATATTATTCTTTCTGGACATTTTTGGGGATATCATCAGAGTTAATATCATTCTATATGGGTTGTAATTTTCTAATATTCTGTGTAGCTTTAAATGTTGGAAATTTCGCTATTCTGGTTTTCTTATGATTTGATGTGATTATCTATAAGAGATATCTCTTTGATGAAAATGGATGTATCTATTATAACCATAATTTCTGTTCTGAAATTTGGGAAGTACTGTAGTACCGTTATCAAAGTTATAAAAGTTGTACTTCTGTATTGATTGCTGTTCATATCATATTTGATTTTCTTTTGGGTTCAAATGATTTATTAATAGCTAAGATATTATCTATTATTACGGGTAAGACGTCGGTCTTATTATGACATTATGATTTCTATTTGATGATTGTGGCATCTGTATAATGATATGTCTGGGTTATTTTTTTAACGAGAAGAAAAGATTTCTTCGAAAAGACCAATTCAGTAGTTTAATATGATCTAAAATTATTTGATTAAAGAGTTAATTGGGTTATATGTGTTTGAATCTATCCATCGGATTGGAAATAAACTTTGAACGCTCATGTGTGAATTGAGGGATAATATGGAGGAAGAATTCGTATTCTTGAAAACTTGATACAGAATTATATGTATTGGAACAATTCTATCTGAGAAATGTTGTGGTAAATTAAAGTTAGTTTGACTGATGAAGTTTTTCTTTTTGCACGGAGATATTTTCAATCAAAACATTAGTACTTGCGTTAATGAACGGCTTAAAGTGTGTTCTAATAATAGAGTGTACAGAGGTATCTTGTGATTCCATACAGTTAAAGCTTCATGAAAAGAATTAAGTGGCATATTTAATGATTACAAGAGTTTTAAATGTTTAACATTGCAAAGTGAGATCTGAACTTGGCACAGCAAAGCTAGCTCGAATCGTCAAAAAACTTTTGAGTTTGTAAGTAAATATTATTATCCGGGAGAAATTATTACAGTTTTGAATGATCTGAATAAGAAAATTTTGTATGTCTTACGAATGATGAATACGTGATTGATCTTCTTAGAGGATGATTATATGTTAGCTGGATTAGAAGTTAAATTGATGCTTACTAAGTGAATTCGTGAAACTTAGAAATGTGTTATCAAATTACAAGTTAAAAAGGGGTTCAACATAAATTGATTTTTGATTCAGAACTTCATATGTGGTATTGATGATTGCTTGTTGCTTTGAAATAGAGTGTGTATACCAAGAAGCTCTGAGATTGTATAACCATTGTTGCAAGAGGCTCATAGTGTCAGTTAGACTGTTTATACAGGAGTAACAAGATGCATGATAATCTAAGAAAGTGGTATTGATAAATGGGTATAAAACGTAATATTTCTGACCTCGCATTAAATGTCTGAGCTATCAACAGGTTAAAGTTAATTATTAAGCGTCTTCAGAACTATTTCAACATGTTTTGATATCTGAGTATTGGTGAAATAGAAATTTGATAAATTTTGTATTGGGATTATCTCTTATCATTGGAAAAGATAGATGTTATATGAATTATTGTTAACTGTCTGAATAAGTCTTTATGTATGCATAGATTTCTCTTTTGATAAATCAGCTGAGTTATTCGTTTTAGAGACTTTCAGTTTGCACATGGTGCCAGTCACCATTATTTCAGATTAAAATCTAAAATTCATATGGTAATTTTGGGAGAAATTATAGTAAGCCGTGAGTACGAGGTTGTTTTGAAAATTCTCTAAATATTTATTCGTCACTGTGTTTTAGAGTTTCAAAGCAACTAAGAAAGATTGTTGTTGTTTGATAAATTATCAAGTGAGTATAAAAGTGACATTGTATGAGGTATAGTATGTGGCAGTTACCTAACTTCGTTGTTCAAGATCGAGCTTTGTGAGTAAATGATTCATAAGATTAATATCATCAGCGAAATAAAGCAAAAAATGAAGGTAACTCAATACAGTTAGAAGGAGATTCAGTTTAATATGATGTATAGCGAAAAACAGATCAGAATCTTAACTGTGAGATTAAAGAGATATGAAATCCGAAGCTATATGTGAATTTTCAATGTACTGTGTGAAAGCAAATCCTTAATTTACTTTCTGGTAAGATTGTTGAAGACGAAAACCCTAAGAGAGGAGAGTTGTAACAGCCCGGTTTAGACCCTAGTCAGAACAGTGGTTTCGAGACCACAAATCTAAGTAAAAAAATATTTTAATATTATATTCCGTGCTTAAAGTATGTGAATTGATATGTGTGAAATGTTCGTATGAAAATTTCATCGTTTGAGTGCCGATTTGCAAAAATGGACTTAATCACATAAATTGTAAAAATGGCTTGCTATTTGTTAAAGTGCTTTATTGCTATGTTCTTTAAATGTGGAGGCCTTAAAATGAAATTAGGTCATTAAATGATAGTATGGACAGTAGTGGAAAACCATTATTAAGTTTTTATATTATTTCATTAGGATAGTTTGGTAATTATGTTAATAATGATAATAAAAATAAAATAAAATTGGGTTTTGGTTCTCATTTTACACCTTGTTGGCCAAATGTAAGAAAGAAAAAGAAGCTATTTTCTTTGTTTATGGTTCGGCACTTTGTAGATCAAATTAAGGGATGGATTTTGTTCGGTTTTTGATAATTTTTACGTTTTTAAGATCGTTGCTTCGTAAATTAGCTAGCCCATGCTTTAATTTTCAGAATTTATGAAGAATTTTTTATTTTCCATTGTTGATAGCTTGAGGTTTTTGTGTCTGATGATGAAAAATAAACATGTGTTAATAGATTTTCATATTTAATTAAGTGATTTTTAGTAAAAATGCCTATTTGGGATTAAATTGTAAATTTTGTAAATTGAGGGGCCAAAATGTGAAATAAATGAAAGAAATGGGCTGCTAAGGACTTTAGTGAAATTCGGCCAAGCATGGGTGTAGTCAAATTTTGAATATTTTTTGTTTTGTGAAGTAGGGATTAAATTGCGAAAAATGTGAAATGTTAGGGGCAAAAGTGTAATTAGCCCATTTATGTGATTTTGGATGAATTTGA
Organism: Gossypium anomalum; assembly: GCA_025698475.1. Classification (NCBI taxonomy): domain Eukaryota; kingdom Viridiplantae; phylum Streptophyta; class Magnoliopsida; order Malvales; family Malvaceae; genus Gossypium; species Gossypium anomalum. The sequence continues at coordinate 25,725,759 of CM046958.1, read as the reverse complement.
TTGAATATATGATTAAATAAGTTGAATTTGTAGTGAATTAGATCAAGAAATGAGGAAATTGGATTTGGATCGGGGAAAAGTTAAAAATTATCGAATAGTCATTCCAGTCCATTCGTGTTGGTACGAGGTAAGTTCATAAGTAAATAAATATTGCTAAATTGAAATGTATGTGCATTATATGTTCTGAATTGAGTTGTAAAGAAATATATATATGTGACTATGGTTTAAGTACGATGATAAATAGACTATGTTTGGCACTAAATATGCATTTCAAAATAGCTTCGACTATAAATAACACTAAATGTGCGAATTGAAATAGCTTCGGCTATATGGGCACTAAGTGTGTGATATCGAGATAACTTCAGTTTATTGAGATGGCACTAAGTGTGCGAGATCGATTTGGCTTTAGCTAATCATTGATGCACAAAGTGTGCGAATTCTTAGAAAATTGAAAGGCTCCCGAATGAATTAATGTATTGAACAAAGAGGTGAGAAAGAAATGAATAAATATAGGAAAGTTCAGATATGTACGAAACCTATGTGGTAGTTGATACTATGTGTATGAAGCTTGATGAATTTGTATATACATGATAAATGTCAGGATTAAAATTGAATAATGTGTTATATTATATGAAATTGTGGTCCTATGTTTCGGACATGAGATTTATGAAACATGAAACATGGCTTTGATGTATGATTGCTTGGTTCAAAAACTTGAACTTGTAATGAACTTAAAGTGGTTGAGTTGGCTATATGATTCGTGTATGCGAATTTGGTTTATGTGAATAAGGGAATTGTAGATATTCAAGTTTGGAAGTGTTTATAAAGAAGCTAATATAACTTTTGGTATACTTTGTAATAAAAGACCATGGTTTGGTTGGCAATGTAATGAATATGTGCAAGCTTGATTTATATGATTGAGCTAAAGGTTGTTATTCGAATTTGAAAGCATGGTTATACGTTCATTGATAAATAAGATAAATGGAGTTATTTAATGTGGTTATATGAATTTACAAGTACAATGAATGTATATGTGATTGAGATTTGTTAAATTCAGTTTAGTGATATTGGTTAATAAATATAATTGAAATGATTTATTTGCTTATGGCTTACTAAACTTTCAAAGCTTACTCTGTGTCTTTTTCCTATGTCTATAGAGTTTTAGAGACTTGCTCGGATTGGAAGTCGTAGGAGATGTCATCACACTATTTGGTTATCGCTTCGGTAAATAAAAGTTTTGAGTTTTGGTAATGTAGCATGTATAGGCTAGTTTTGAGATGGATCATTTTGATTTAAGTATATGTATATAGCCATGCGAAAATGGCTTAATTATGATGCTAATATTGTGTATATTTGGTTATGTATTGAGCTCATTTTGGGAATATATGTATGGTGTAATTGGTTATATGATTCGGCTTGAACATTGAGGTGAAATATTGGATGTATTTACGACTTATGGTTCATATTCTTATAGATAAAATGATGAGTATAACATTGATGATGCAATAGTTATTTGAATACGATTTGAAATAACAAATAATGTGATATGTTTAGAGACATATATAAGTATATGGCCAAGTGAAACGGTCATTTTGGTATGTTCATAGTTGGAAATTTGGTAATGTTTAACATGTGATTTTAATATGCTTTAATATAGAGAATGAGCATAAAATTAGTTGATGATATTATTGATTGATTGATACATGTTTCGAGTTGAATTTGGTTGAAAATGTTGTACGTATGATGTTTGATTTCGGACTTGTAGGGAGAACCCAAATCGGTGGCATAGTGGCCTTGTAAATGGCCTATTTTTGCCCACACGGGCAGGGACACGAGCGTGTGTCTCTGCCGTGTTGTTCGAGGGCCATTTCGAAATGAGTCTGGGCAAACCACACAGTCGCGCACACATGGACATGTGCCAGGCTGTATGGCCAAGTCAGTTTCGGCCACGGGCTAGACACACGAATGTGTCTTGTGGCCGTGTGGATAAGTCAGTATGTGTGCCCTATTTTGCCACGGCTTAGACACACGAGCATGTCTAATGCCGTGTGAGGTACACAGTCTGCTCACACAGGCGTGTGACCTTTGTAACTTAGAAAAATTGTTAAGTTTCGAAAAAATTTAGTATGTGTTCAGTTTAGTCCCAACCTCTTCCTAATGCATGTTTATGGTCTCATTGACCTAAGAAAGGGACTTAATGTTGATGTTTGACTATGATATGACGATGCATGACTTTTGATTTTGAAATGATTGCGAAATGTTTTGATATGTCGGTAATGCCTCTTAACCCTAGTCTGGCGATGGATACGGGTTAGGGGTGCTACAATATCGATCACAAAAGTCTTAAGTACTTAATGACTCAAAAAGACTTGAACTTACGGCAATGAAGATGGTTGGAACTGTTAAAGGATTATGAACTTGTGATTGATTACCATCCGGGCAAGGCAAATGTGGTCGTTGACACTTTGAATAGAAAGTCGTTATTTGCCTTGAGGGCTATGAATACATAGCTAACTTTGTCTGATGATGGTTCGATTCTAGCCGAGTTGAGAGCTAGACCGACTTTTCTTCAACGGATTTGTGATGCTCAGAAAGTTGATAAAGAGTTGTAAGATAAGAGAGTTCAGTGTGAGTCCAACAATGAACCAGATTTTCTGAGTGACTCCAATGGTTGTTTGAGATTTCATGGTAGGATTTTTGTTCCGAAGGAACTGAGTTAATTCGGAATATTTTATATGAGGCACACAACAGTTTTCTGTCAGTTCACTCGGGTAGCACAAAAATGTATAACGACTTGAAGAAAATGTATTGGTGGAATGGTATGAAAAAGGATATTTTAGAGTTTGTATCGAAATGTTTAGTCTGTCAGCAAGTAAAGGCTGAACACCAAGTACCTTTGGGTTTGCTCCAGCCTATCATGGTCCTCGAGTGGAAATGGGATCGGATTACTATGGATTTTGTAACTGGTTTGCCGATGACTCCGAGAAAGAAAAACGTCATTTGGGTTGTGGTTGATCGGCTTACGAAGTTAGATCATTTTATCCCGGTACTTACTAATTACTCCCTTGATAAGTTAGCTAAATTGTACATTGGTGAAATTGTTAGACTTCATGGAGTACCTATATCGATTGTATCGGATAGAGATCCGAGGTTTACTTTACGATTTTGGAAAAAGTTACAAGAAGCTTTGGGTACAAAACTAAATTTTACCACTGCTTTTCACCCACAGACTGACGGTCAGTCTGAGCGAGTAATTCAAATCTTGGAAGACATGCTCCGATGTTGTGTATTGGAATTCCAAGGAAATTGGGAAAAGTACTTACCATTGGTGGAGTTTGCTTAAATAACAGTTATCAGTCGAGTTTGAAAATGGCGCCTTATGAGGCATTATATGGGCGTAAGTGCCGAACACCTCTATATTGGACTAAACTCAGAGAAAATCAGATTCATGGGGTTGACTTAGTCAAAGAAACTGAAGAGAAAGTGAAGATAATTCGTGATTGTTTGAAAGCCGTTTCAGATAGACAAAAATCCCACGTAGATTTAAAAAGGAAAGAAATTGAGTATCAAGTCGGTGATAAGGTATTCTTGAAAGTATCTCCATGGAAAAAGGTTTTGAGATTTGGCAAGAAAGGCAAATTGAGTCCTCGTTTTATAGGGCCGTATGAGATCACCGAGAGAATAGGGCTGGTTGCTTATCTATTGGCTTTACCATCAGGGTTGGAAAAGATTCACCATGTGTTCCATGTGTCTATGTTGCACTGTTATCGATCAGATCCTTCACATGTGATTACACCAACAGAAGTTGAGATTCGACTGGATATGACTTATAGTGAGGAACTGGTTAAGATTTTGGCTCAAGAACTTAAACAATTGAGAAATAAAAGCATTACCCTTGTGAAAGTGTTATGGCAAAGACATGGGGTTGAAGAGGCTACATGGGAGCCTGAGGAGGCCATGAGAAACCATTACCCAAACCTTTTCAACGGTAAGATTATCGAGGACTAAAATCCCTAATGGGGGGAGAGTTGTAACATCTCAATTTAGGGTCTAGTTAGAACAGTGGTTCGAGACCACAAATTTGAAGTAGAAATAATTATTTTATGATTATTTGATGGTCCATGATAAGAATGCATGTTTGTGTGAAAATTTCATGAAGAAATTTTATGCCTAAAGTATCCAATTTGAAGTTAGGGACTAAATTGAAAAAGTTGCAAAACTTGTGTGCTAGAAGCTTTGAGTATGAAATTGCATTGGATCATTAATTAGAGGTCATTAAATAGCAATTTCATCAAGTTCTTAAATTTTGGACAAAAATGGGCATAAATAGGAAAATTTTGAAAGAATGGCCTTAAGGCAATTTGGTCATTTGGTTCATAAAAGAATAAAAAGGGAAAAAGAAAGCAAAATTTGTCCATCTTCTTCTTGCTTGTGCCAAAATTTCAAGGGTCACCATAGCTAGGGTTTGCTCATCTTTCAAGCTCAAAAGTAAGTGCATCTTAGTCTCGTTTTTAATGTTCTTTACATTTTTGAAGTTGTCATCAACCGATCTAGCTATTTCTACCATTATTTTGAGCTAGGGTTCATGTATGAAACTTGATCCATGTGTGGCATGGTTGTATTTTGATGTTTCATGGTAGATTATTAAAGTTTGATGTGTGTTTAACATCTTTTACTAAGTGATTTTTAGTGAAAATTGTTAAAAGGGACTTGTTTGTAAAAGATGAAGAAAAGGGTAGTAGAACTGTGTTTTAATGAGAAATATGGGCTAATATGAGTTGGAATATGAATCGGCTAGGTTTGAGTAACCAAGAAAATACAGGCATTCCATTTTACGAGCCTAGGGACCAATTTTTAAATAAGTGAAAAGATAAGGGTAAAATAGTAATTTTAAAAAATTATGTGTTATGGGTTGATTTGACCAATGCATGTATTGAACAAGTTAATTTTGGCATTATAGATCACGAAAAATGTGATTCGGGTCTTAATCGAGGGAAAAACAAAGTTTACAATGATTAGGCTCGTTTTTATCATTTTGTACAGAGGGAAGTTCATTTGCGAATAGTGTAACATGTATCATACCTTAAATGCTTTAATATTGCATGTATGGTGAGTATATACATATTTAATGTGATGTTGTATCATGTGTTTAAATGCTTATACTTTTATTATGAATCATACTTTGAATATTTCATGAGTATGTGATTAGTGTTATGGATATTGAAATTGACATTACGAGCATGTTTGACAGAGATGTGTATCGAAGAATCTCGTTTGAACCTTAAGAGTAGTTAGGGATACAAGTGACATGTCACTAGGAATTATGTGATCTAAACTCATTGAGTTGTGGTCTAAGTTCATGATATATGTGACATCCGTACTCATTGAGTTGTGGTCTAAGTTCGTGATATATATGACACTTGTTTTGGCATCCGGGAACTTGTCTCGTATATTCTACCGGTGGCGGGGTAGTCTGGCATGTGTTGTGGATACCTGACAGCCTATATGAGCAGACCCGTGAGTAGATTGAAAGCGAGCAACATGTGATGTGTGGTAGTATTGGCTACATATGAGGCACTGAGGTGCGAGATTCCGATGTATCTGATCGTATTCCGAGTGTTCAACGGGTAGTTCAAGAGAAGCTCAATGAGTAATCTTAATGATTGCGTCAAGACGGGAAAGTAAATCATTATGTGCAAGTGGCATTATGTGCAAGTGGCACAGGTATGTATACCGAGCTCATGAGGATAACATGAGATATGATGAACTTGTGGTAAGAATATTTATATATATATATATATGTAGATGAAGAATAAGTTAAAGAGATTTGATAAAATGCAAGATTATGTTAATTATGTTAAATATATGAGTAATTCTTGTTTAGGTTGCATTTTATTTACATGTGAACTTACTAAGCTTTAAAGCTTACCCTCCATTCATTTCCTCTTCTTATAGTGTCGCCAAGTTAACTTGGGGATCGTGGAACGTCGGAGACTCGATCACACTATCAATTGGATAATTGGGTATAGTTAGATCTATCATTTTGAGTATGGCATGTATAAGGACTTGGCCTTTTTGTTAAATATCATATTGGTGTAGCCAAAGGTGTTGGCTTATGATAATATTGATTCATTTGTATATGGCCATGAGAGATGGCTCATTTTGGTTATTGGGTTGTAAACCTAATCATTTGTGCATGCATGCGAATGTATTTATGTGTTGATGTGGTTTGGTTGCTTGTGTTTAAGTCTGGTAATGCCTCGTATCCTGTCCAGTGTCGAACACGGGTAAGGGGTGTTACACTCATTGTACGACATATCAGGCTGAATCTTGACATCCATCGGGGAGATAACATGTGAAGGTTCAGATCGGTACCGTCGTAACATAGACATGTGAAAGACATTATAAATCTTTTCTAATTCTGACGGTAAAGCTAATCGACACGCAACAAGTCTGATTCTTTCAGTAATCTCAAACTGCCTGATAAATCGTGGACTCAGCTTTCCTTTGCAATGAAATTGAAAAACTTTCTTCCAGGACGATACTTTCGAGAATACTCTGTCACCAACTTAAAATTATATGTCTTTTCATTTAAGATCTGTATATGATTTCTAACAGTCTGAAGCTGCTTTCAAACTATCTCAGATCACTTTTACTTTTTCTTGAGTCTCACAAATCAAATCAACCCCGTGTATCTTTTTATCACTAAGCTCAATCCAATATAACGGAGTTTGACATTTACGACCATACAGAGCCTTATACGGTGCCATCTTTATACTCGACTGAAAACTATTATTATATGTGAATTTGACCAATGGTAAATATTTCTCCCAACTGCCTTTGAAATCTAAAATACAGCAACATAGCATATCCTCGAGTATCTTAATTACTCACCCAGATTGACCATCGGTCTAAGGATGAAATGCAATGCTAAAATATAACTGTGTACCAAGAGCTTCCTGTAACTTTTTCCAAAATCGCGATGTAAACCGCGGATCTCTATCCAAGATAATGGAAACTAGCACTCCGTGTAATCTGACAATCTTAGAAACATATAACTCAGCTAATTTGTCAAGAGAGAATCTGTACATACCAGAATAAAATGTGCAGACTTTGTCAAATGATCAACATAATCCAAATGGGATCTTTCTTTCTCAGAGATACGGGTAAACCCGATACGAAGTCTATAATAACCCGATCCTATTTCCACTTCGGTATCATGACTGGCTGCAATAATACAAAAGGTACCTGATGTTCAGCTTTAACTTGCTGACATACTAAGCATCTAGATACAAAGTCAGAAATCTCGCATTTCATTCCTTGCCACCAGTACATCTGTTTTAAATCATTATACATTTTATTACTCCCCGGATGAACAGAGAAGCTACTATTATGAGCTTTGTGCAAGATTCTCTGAATGAGCTCTAGATTCTTTGGTACACAAACTCTACCTTTGAACAATAAGCAATCATCGGGTCCTACCCAAAATTCTGAATCAGAAGTCGACTCACACTGTGCCCCTTTAGCTAACAACTCATCATCACATATTTGAGCTTCACAAATCTACTGTAAAAACATCAGTCTAGCTTTCAACTAAGCTAAGATCGAACCATCGTCAAATAATGTCAGTCACGTGTTCATTTCTCGCAGAGCAAATAAAGACTTTCTACTTAAAACGTCAGCAACTACATTTCCTTTTCCCAGATGATAATCAATGATCAACTCATAATCTTTTAATAGTTTAAGCCATCTACACTGCCTTAGGTTCAAATCTTTCTACGACATTAGGTACTTTAAACTTTTCTGATTGGTAAAAATATGACATTTTTTGTTGAACAAATGATGTCGCTAAATTTTCAGTGCAAACACGATAACTTCCAAATCTAGGTCATGAGTTTGATAATTCTTTTCATGCAGCTTTAATTGTCTAGAAGCATAAGCTATTACTTTGCCTTCCTGTATAGAGTGGCATGGCGGACGTTGAACCAATTCTAAAAAAACCAAAACTAGAAGAGGGTCCGCGTGTACATTAACTGAGCAGACGGATGAATTCGGTTGCAAGACCTAACATACTTTTAATTGAATTTTAATGATATGTATATTATTGTATTCGTAACTAACTGATAGTTTAAGCTTTGATTTTTATTAAATTTTTGTTTAAATAGAAACTGAGACACTTTGAAAATGGGAAATTTGGGCTAAAACAAAGTTGGTGTCGCAACATAGCACCTTCATGCCGCAACACTGCTAACAGAATCAAAAGAATCGAGAAAACCATCTCGATGTCGTGACACAGAACCTCTTTGTCACGAAACAAAAGTCAATTTACCCACGGTTCCAAATTTTCAGAGTGTGTCGCGACATTGGTATTCTGCCATGGGTGTCGTGACACGGAACCCCTATGCCACAACATCGCTATAATTTTCTACAGGGTCAACCCAACCCGTTGCGCGACACAATCGACTAACCTTAAATTTTAATCTATTTTTAAGTTTAAAACACCTATTTTTTTTACCGTAAACCTTTATTGACTAAAGTTTTAAGCACCATTAGACTTCAAATCCTCTCAAACACTTTTTAAAAACCTTAATCTCTTTTCAAACCCTAAACCCCTTTCAAATCCTGCTTCTTATTTTTCTACAAAACTAGTACTTATTCTTATGATTTCAATTAAGTGTAGGAACAACGCACTCATGGGGAAGGTGCACGAGCTTTCAAATGAGGAAGTCCAAAGATCATTATAAAGGTTAAGAGTTCCAGTCCATATTTTTATTGTTTCATTACGTTTATAACACATTGTTTAGTTTATCCAACTATAAAATTTAATATGCCTCCTAGGAAAGTTAGAAAAGCCAATGTACAAGAATCATTGGCAGTTTCGAACCCTTTAAAATTTAGAAATCACAATGCTGAAAAACATTTTCTTGAGCTTCAAGGTAAAACTTTTATTCAGGAAAGAGGATTTGAACCAACGATGGTTTTGTGCAAGGAAATTTGGCCCTTTGTCTGATACCATCGATGGGAGCGATTATTTGTAACCCTTTAGGGAAAATGATGTTACTCCACTAGATCAAGAATTTTACGCTACTCTTAGGGACGAAGAAACTAAGAGGCCATCCAGTGTCTGATGGAAAATAGTAATGATAAGAAGTAAGGATGTACCATTCACCTCAGAAGCGATTTGTGAATTTTATGATGCTCCTTTCTACGAAACCGATTTTGTAGAAAATACAGATTTAATAACATTTGAAGGCATAGATATGGAAAGCATGGTAAAATATTTAACTAAAAACTGAGGTGAATGGAAACTCTGACCAGACACATGACTTTCTACCAATTTCAATGAAGCCATAATTTTCCCAGTAGCTAAAATGTGGATGCAATTATTTGCACTATAATCAGTCACACCTGCTCTTAATGTTTCTAATGTCAATACATTCCGAGCTATTTTATTATATGGAATTTTATAGAAAAAATAGATATGCATTGGAGAATGGATCCATCAAAACATGAAGCATTGTAGTAGTGGTTAGAAGGTAGGGATTTTCTTCCCCCACCTAGTGACAACACTTTGCAAAAGTGCAGGTGTTCCACTGAAAGAGAATGAGAATTTCACGTGCTTAGAAAAAAAGCTTGATAGGATATTCTATGTACACTCAGTATGTAGAACTCCAACACAAGAAAATCGTAGACTGAAATTAGAAGAGAAAATAAAAGATGGACGTTCAAGCTTCACTTAAATGAAAAGTAAAAGTAAAACCTACACAAGAAAAGGACAAGAGCAATATTGTAAAAATAGACGGGATGATATGATGGATGCAAGGAATAGGCCCAGTTCTTCAAGAATTTGCATGGTGGAATAACATGAGAATATTGAATTAGTTGCCAGACATGTTTGGGCCAATACATACCTATCATAATGAGGAATAACAAGGGAGCGGGAAAAATTAAAAAAGTGAGGATGAGGAGATGGATTTTTATAAGGAGGATGATTAAGCTTTTAATTTTTATTCTTAAGAATTGTATTAAGTTTGGGACAATTTTTATATTATCATTTTAGAAGTAGGACTAACAATAGATTTGTATTTTTCCATTTTTGTTTTAAGATTTTTGCATAGGAACTCCGCACGAAAGAAGCACAACATTTTTGAACTTACAATGAACAAGGGAGGAAGCACCCACCATTAGACCATTGCAATGTCATGATCAATTAGGTAACTTCTTTTCTTATTTCTTTAGGGCTACACATTAGGGATAATATGCCATCTAAAGTGTGGGGGGTAACATATGAATTTTTTTTCATTTTTTATTTTCTTCTTTTAATTTTTGTTGTCAATTGTGTGCTTGAGCTTGTAGAAATACAAGTGATTGGTTAGAAACTTGTATATAGCTTGATTTTATTTAATATAAACTTGACATGATAGTGAATGATTTTAAATTTATGATTAGTTGACTACTAAGTTCTATATATTACACTGAAAATAAGCATTAAATAATTGAATATACCAAATGATATAGGGAATATAGGGAAACAAGCATTCTGGTATAAATGATAAACTGTTGAAATGGTGATTGTTTGATTTATTAAATTTGTGAATACTGAGATACCTAGGAAAGACCTAAGGCATTGTTTGGTATACACCTAGAACCAAAAAGCCAACCGTATTTATTAATCCTAAGTACCTATATTTGTGCTAGAAACCACTTCTTGATGAACCTTTATACAAAACATGAGTCGAAAAATGCTAATTTGTATTCACCTATTTTCCTTGGTCTTGAACTGCCATTATTGTGAATTTTGTAAAAATAGAGTGAAATAGGAAGAATCAGGGTGATATAACGATAATAGCTTAGCCAAAATGTGCAACAAAAGAAAAATTCAAAAGGAAAATCAAAACGAGTAGGAAAAGTACTTGAAAAATAAAAGCATTTGTGAGTGAGAAGTATTAAAAAAGAAAAAATGTGACAAAGTCACGAAAGTAGAAAAACTCGTTCATTAGTGCACAAAAACTTGTGAGCTAGCCGTAATTGCCATATTATGTTGTGGCATCCTATGTGGATAAAAAAAGAAAGGTGAGGGAAGAAGAAATAAGGCGGTGAGTAGGTAAAAGGTTACTAAAGGGGGAAGAATAAGGAGTAATATGATGCGCCAAACTATTTTCATTCTTGAAACTATTTTGATGCTTACTACTTTTGAACTCTATACATGTCCTAAGCCTTAGAATGTTGCAAGCCAAAAAACCATATGTGATCTAGGTAGACTTATTCATGAATTAACATCATATTAAGTAATTGCATTTACGATCATTTGTATTCTGCTAGGATAATCAAATTACTTGTACAATTTATTGATGGACTCATATGTTTGAAAACCTTAATGTTTTTATACTTTTTAATATACAGAACTTAGGTGTTTGATATAAAAAATTGTAAGACGTTTACATAACATGTCAAAATTATACGTAATATGGAATACCTAGTTATGTACTCCGAAGCCAATGTTTGCACTATAATTGCTCAAAGGTCATCTTTTAATTTTTTTTTTTGTTTTTAATTTCTTTTGCTTGAGGATAAGCAATGACTTAAGTGTGGGGGAGTTTGATCTGTCGTAGTTCAGTGTAACTTATTAAGCTAGTTTTCATAGTGAAAGAGCTTGAATACAAGCATTTTTATTATGTTTTAATTAAGTTTTATAGGTTAGTTTAAATTCAATAAAAAGTGTATTTTGAGTCTTTTATTTACATTAGGGATCGAATGAGGCGTAAAGGCGAGCTAACGTACTTACTGAGTGTGCAGAAGACCATGCAAGGGCATAAGAACTCAATATTGGTTGTTGTGTTACAACACAAGAATTTCAAGTTTTCAACATAAGGAGCAGAACACCAAAATGACTACACTGCCCTGGGTGTCATGACACATCCCTAAAGTTACCCCTGAACCATGTATACTGCCTTCGATGTCATGACACAGGTACTAGGGTGTCACAGCCCTGGCCTTGTATTGGAAGCACTCAAAAGCCAAGGGCATTTTAGTCCATACAATGTAAATTTAACACGAGAACGTCAGCTAACCTAGGGTTGAGGACGACAACAACCCTAACTCTATAAATAGGCTCTCAAACACTAGCTAAAGATAGCTTTTGATATTCTCAATTTTCTTTGTAAATTTAGTTTTCAATTTTTCCCTTTTCTTAGGTTTTAGATTTGTTTTCAATTTATTTTCTATTAGCGTTTGTCGAAGGATCTAGTTTGTAGATTCGATCAAACTCTTTGTCGATTCTACACTCATCAATTAAATACAATTAGGATTTCTCTTTACACTCTATTCTTGATTTACTTTTAATGTCTATTTATTTGATCAAGTTTACTATGTTTATGAAATCCATGAGGAACTAATCCTCTTATTGGGTACTAGTGAGTGGAAGTGTGATTAATTAATTACTATGTAGGGTTTTCTTAATGGATCAATTGTTTGGGAGAGGAAGAACTTAAACCCTAGGCTTGACGACCCTAGGAAGTCATTTTGGTAGGAGTTAACCCAAAATTGGTATAGCCTATCCGTGAACACCTTAGCCCTAAACCAGTCTGGACCGTAAGGTCGATAGATAAGTAGTTCTTGCCGACAGATTAGTTTAGTGAAAGATAGAGAGATCCATCTAGGGTAACGACTAGTTGATTGAATACAAACCCAAAATGGGAATTAGTTGTAATTGTTGAAGCACACTAATCACCCATGCTTAGATTTAATTAAGTTTAGGGATTTAGTTTTCTATTGTTTTTATTTTATGCTTATTATTTCTTTCCTTTGGTTATAGACAATTTCTCCCTTTTATATTTATTCGTAATGTGGTTTATTGAAAATACTAATTAGATCTATTTGTGTTTAGGTTAAAATTAATTTAGTGCTCACCTCCCCTAGGTATGATCCTCGGAGTACTCACCCACTCCGTTGTAACTATATTACAACCTGATCTGTATACTTGCAGACACTGCCTCTTTTCATATCTATTAGTTGCAGTATTCATCTTCTGGACGTTAGTACGTTCAAAGGCTGTCAGTAAGCTGTGGTTATCTGGTGCCTCACACTATATTTTTTCCAAAGAATTTTTGAGTTGTTTATTATGAAAATGCAACCCTACATCACTGATAAGTGTTCGAGGTGTCCTTTATGATGAAAAGATGTTCTTTCGAAGGAACTTAAGAACAAATTTAGTGTCATTTTTTGGTAGGGCGACAACTGCTACCCACTTGGACACGTAATCCACTGCCAATAGAATATATTGGTTCCCAAAAGAGTTCAGGAAGGTTCTCATGAAGGCAGTTCCCCACACATAAAAAACTTCCACTTCTAGAATTCCTTTCTGGGGCATTTCATCTTTCTTGGAAGCATTCCCTGTTCTTTGGCAATGATCACATCTTTTTGCAAACTCATACGCATCATAAATCATAGTTGGCCAATAGAAACCAGATTGTAATTTTTTTTTTTGTAGTTCTCTTTCCACTAAAATGTCCCCCGCAATGAGAAGTATGGCATCCAATAAGAATATCCCTTATCTCTTCTTTAGCTACACACCTCTAGATGATTTGATTAGCACAATGTTGAAAGGCATAAGGTTCCTCCCAAATGTAGTCTCTAGCATCATGAGCATTTTTTTCTTTTGTTGGCTAGATGCTCTTATAGGAAAAACACCCCTCACAAATAATTAACAATGTCAACATACCAAGGCATAGAAATCCTTGTTTGAACTATGCAACACTCCACACAGAACAATCATTCATCGGTAAAAGTTTCATTGATTATTCTATTTTGCTCTTAATCAACCTCACATTCCAATCGAGATAAGTGGTCAACAACTTGGTTCTTGGTTCCCTTCCAATCTAAGATCCACAATTCAAATTCTTGAATTAATAAAACCCATCCCATTAGTCGAGCTTGGGTCTTATTTTTCTTCATAACAAATTTAAGAGTTGAATGGTTTGTATAGACATAAACTCAGTTCGCCATCAAATATGGGTGAAACTTCTCGCGAACGAAAACCACCGCTAATATTTCTTTCTCGGTAGTTGTGTAATTGCATACCTAACACTATTCTTACAACAAAGTCACTCGCACCACACGTGATCACAAAAGGTAGTTTCGGATCCAGGCTCACAATGATAAGGGCGGTGATAATTTTTTCCTTTAAGGTGTTAGATGCTTGTTTGCACTCTTCATCCATCAAATATAAAAGGGACATCTTTCCATAAGAGGTGGCATAATGATTTTGAGAGTCGAGAGAAATATTTAATAAAGCATTGGTGAAACCCAACATGTCCCAAAAAGTTTCGAATCCCCAGAATGGAAGATTGAGGTTACAATTTCTCAATGACTTTGGTCTTAGAACTATATGCCTCAAGCCCCCGTTTTGAAACCCTATAACCAAGAACAATGCCATCTGTAACCATAAAGTGGTATTTTCCCAATTCAAGATTAATTTTGTTTCTTCAAACCTTTCCAACACTCGTTCGAGATTGCCTAAAAATTCAGTGAAAGAATCCCTAGAGACTGAGAAGTTATCCATGAAAACATTCAACTCTATTTCAATCATATCAGCAAAGATCAACATCATACAATGCATGAAAGTTGCGGGGCATTACATAGTCCAAATGGCATTATCTAAAAGGAATATATGTTGAAAGGACAATGAAGGTGGTCTTCTTTGGATCATCCAGATGAATCAGAATTTGGTGATAGCTAGAGTACCAGTCTAGAAAGCAATAGAACGCTTTTCCAGCTAGACGATCAAGCATTTGATCGATGAACAAAAGTGGGAAATAATCCTTTCGAGTGGCTTCGTTGAGCTTTCGATAATCGATACACATTCACCCCTTGATTAGTGCTCTAGTAGGAATAAGTTCATTCTTCTCATTCGACACCACGACCATCCCACCTTTCTTTAGATTATAGTTTCGGACTCACCCACTCACTATCAAAGATAGCATAGACAATCTCAACATCTAACCACTTAGTTAACTTTTTCTTAACAACCTCTTTCATAGCGTGATTGAGTCTCTATTGAGCAGCAACCACCAAGTTTCGTCCTTTTTCTAAGAAAATCTTGCATTGACAAAGGGATGGGCTAATGCCTTTAATATCAACGATCGTCCACCCAATGACCTTGTTATGCATTTTCAACATTTGGAGTAGAGCTTCTTCCGTTTTCACACTGAGTAGATGTAACACCCTAGACCCAATCTGCTGAACCAGATTTGAATCTTAGGTGTTACTATCCTAATTAAGACTCATAACAATTTCATACATATAGAAACTCATCTTTTGAATGAATAATACATCTCATTTATTTATTTTAAAATGAATCAAGTCCAAATAACACCACCAGTATTTACAATCATTTGACACACCCTTATAGACGACAGGATTCGACAAATGGACTGAATAACTGACCCTAATAACTCTACTTAAATTATCGTTAGTATTTGAAGTTTACTATAGTTGTATGACTAGCCCATTTTGTACATATTGCGTGGGCTTATAAAATAACTTTCCTAATTCATTTGTATGACTCCTATGGCTGAAACACCATTGTAAAGTCCTGCTTTCTATGCATGAGTGCCCATTCACCACTTCTTTGGCACAACCCTAGTGTCATCCCTTGAGGCATGCTTCCTCACTTGGAACGTGAAACACAGAGGGGTAAGTTCTCCATCTTTAGGAGTTTCTTTCTTAGCTTCCTTTACTTTTTTTCCTTAACTTGGAGGTTGCGAGGGTTTCTTCACATCATTTGGGATTTTTCACTCCCTTGTGAACACATTTTTTTGAATTTTGCCCATAGGCGTTATCTATGGGTGGTTACCCTAAAAGTCATAGCACAGATCGCGTCACGAAGGTAAATTTTCCTTCGAAGAATGTCACCACAAAATTCTTCAGATTCCTTTATGAAAGTGTTCTTCATCAAAGATAGCCGTAGAGGTATCTTTAACGTAGATATTCATAAATGCATCCATACATAAGATAGATAGCCAGGAAGACATCCTTACATAAGATAGCCACAAAGGCCTTCCACTTACTTCGCCACAAAGGCGTACATTATAGATTTGCCACAAAGGTAATTCCTTCATATCTGCTACACAAGCCTCTTGTAACAGAGAGAGACACAAAAGCTCACATATGTTAGAGTTAGCCATAGAGGCTCTTTAATAGAATTAGCAACAAAGGGTCTTTAACAGAATTAGCCACAAAGGCTATTTAACAGGAAATAACGTTTTCGATGATAGGAACTTGCCTAAAATCTACATCTTGAGGTTTGCCCTTCATTGCCTGGTACTCACCAAACTTTCTTTTCATTTTATTCTACAAGATGCCATAGTCACCAGAATAGATCTTACAATATGTGGTTTTTAATCCCTATATGATACCATAGCCACCAGACTAAGTCTTACATTATATGGTCTTCATTTCCATGGCCATGGACTTTCCATATCAGAGATCTGTGTTTATTGTCCCGACAGACCCTTTTATTTTGCACATAGACACAGACTCATCATGTAGACTCATGCTTGACTGACTTATTCTAACATAATATATCACACAGATGCATTTATACTTTCAGACATGCAACGCACTTATCTTTACCATCGTACATAGACTCTTTTCGTGCAAAGGCTTACTCATGATAGACCTTGATGTGCTTTCAAACACATATATGCATGCATTTTGTTTCCATTAGAACTAAAACATATGATCAAGCTCATACTTCTTTACATATTTATTGTGCACATACTTCTTTTTATAATAGAGGCACATCATTACTTTAGCATCACATGCAAGCTCATCAAGCATACATCTTTTGCAGAACCAGCATATCACACTTGTATAACTTACCTTTTCATTGTACAAATAGCCATTTAACATAGATAAAATGAACATACAAACATACATGTAAGACTCAATTAGATACTCATAAGGTGTTCATGAAACACTCATCTAATCACCCTTGAACTGCAGCTTATAACTTAGATTTAATATCTTCCTATGTATTGCAGCAGCCACTACTTATAAAAGAGAAAGTCACTATTAATAGTCTGTTTAAAGATCCTCTTACCTTTATTTCAAACTCAAACAACCTTTCCCAAAAATAGGGCTTTACTTGTTTGCTTAATCATACAAATGTATTTCTAGTCTCAGAACTTGTATTGGCATGGAGAAATTCCTGGTGGAATTTAGGGTTTCAGACTCGACTTAGAAGGATGCTTTCATTCTCTCCCCATTTCATATTTAAATTTTTAGGTCAAGAAAAGAAAAGAAAAGAATTCTCTTTCTCTCTCTATTTAGATTTGAAGGCCTATAAAAAAAAGCCATGCCTTCATTGGAACTTGGTGAAAGTCACATCACCACTAACTTGTCTTATCAAATATCTACAACTTCCAAGAAAACTAATCAAGTACTTCCCTTTTCCTTGACTATTTTGATTCTTGTTCATTTGGTTCTCGACCAACTTACCTTGTAACTTAACATGTATGGTACCGATTGACTCATTTGTATCCTCCTTTCAGCAAGTTGGGTTAGTATGACGCATAACTCTTTTCATCTTGAGCGTACGATTTTTCTTCACAGAGATTCTTGGGTGAATACCACTCTACCCATCATAATGCTTAGAGACTCTCCTGGGTTGGAGAATTCCTATAGCTAAGCATGTTCAAACACGAGGAGTGTATCGGGTGAGATGTTAAAATAAAGTAAAGAAAATAACTAAAAAGGTGTTATTCTCGCCCACATACCCATACTTGGAATTTTTCGGAAGGGGCTTCAATTCGTGCTCAGGTTGTTTCTCTATGAAAGGTATCATATTCTTGGAAGCATCTTTAATGGGCCCAAAGGCTCCTTACAGTGCCTCCACCAATCTAGTTGATGAACCCTCTCTTGTTCAACCTGATTTTCCATCTCATCGTGAAGTTCCCTCTAACACTCTACTCGATGAAGTCCTTGTGATTGAGTTAGGTCCAAAAAGAAAAAGGATAGGGAGTGTGATTTTACTAAATGTTAGACTTGACCACGACCTTGAAGAATATAAGCATGCCTTTTTGGTGAAGCCCCGTTATACGAACGAGTCAGGAGAGAACAACTTGATGCGGTTCTATTCGCCCAAATAATGCTTTGGTAGGAACTATGAGGCAAACAGATTCGCGTAAGGATGACGGAGGATGACGCTTTGGGAAGCGAGGGACTTGAATTGGTGAAATGCATCAAGTTTGTCTGACTACGACCCTGATTGTTTTCCAGTGAATAGTTGGGAACAAACCAGGAAATAAATACATGTGCACTTAAATAAGTAAGCAGACGGATTGTCATGCACTTTTTCTCACAGCTGTAAACCACTCATACGACTGAGTGATTAGGATCGTAACAAGTGTCAAGATATCATAGAGGTAAGGGTTGAAAAAATCTGGATATAAAAAATGGAGCCTTCTTCAAAAAGCATGCTTTTCACTAGGTCTAAAGAAAACCAAAAATGACCCTTAAGCTAAGTTGAAAAATAAGTCTAAGCTAAAAACGCTCCTTTGCTAAGGTAAGTTTCACGATCTTGCATGTTATGCTGCGAAAGAGTAGACCTGTTTAGCTTAATAGACCAAGCATGGAAACAAATTTTTATATAATTTTGGTGCTTGAAATGAAAGGAAGAATGAGTTAAGTTGACAGATTCTGATGCGTCTCTGTGATATAATGTTTTAGGGCTACAGATCTACTCGAAGGAAGCCCAAATTTGACATTTAAAACTCTTAAAAGTGAGTGTTTCGTGAACACCTCGTGAGTCTCTAATTGACTCTTCCATGTAGGTTTTTATGTTCATTTCTTCTATATTCAATGGCTATCTGTACAATGAAAATGTAAGCTATGCAAGTGTGATATGTTGATTTTGTGAAAGATGTATGCTTGATAAACTTGCATGTGATGGTCAAGTAATGATGTGCATCTATTATAAAAAAAAGTATGTAGACAATGAATGTGTGAAGAGAGCATGAGCTTGATAATATTTTTTTTCTAATGGAAATTATATGCATGCAATTATGTGTCTGAAAGCATGTCTTTATCTGTTATGAGTAAGCTTTTGCAAGGAACGAGTCTATGTGCGATGGTAAAGATAAGTGTGTTGCAAGTCTGAAAGTGTAAATGCATTCATGTGATGAAGTATGTAAGAGTAAGTCAGTCAAGCATGAGTTTGCATGATAAATCTATGTCTATGTGCGGAATAAAGGGTCTGCTGAGATAACAAACATGAATATCTAATATGGAAAGTCCATGGCCATGATAATAAAGACCATATTGTGTAAGACCTAGTCTGATGGTGATGGCATCATGTAGAAGAAGATGAAAAGGATGGTTGGGTGAGTATCAGGCAATGAGGGGCAAATGTCAAGACATTGAGTTTAGGCAAATCCCTATCATTGAAAATACCATTTCTTGTTAAAGATCCTTTGTGGTTGATTCTGTTAAAGAGCCTTTGTGGGTAATTTTGTTAAAGAGCCTGTTTAGTTGATTCTGTTAAAGAGCCTCTATGACTAACTGTGTTATATGTGAGCTTTCGTAGGTTTGTAAGTTCATTTCTTCTATGTTAAAGGGCTATCTATGCAATGAAAATGTAAGCTATGCAAGTGTGATATGTTGATTCTACGAAAGATGTATGCTTAAAGAGCTTACATGTGATGGTCAAGTAATGATGTGCCTCTGATTTGAAAAGAAGTATGTGGATGATGAATGTGTGAAGAAAGCATGAAATTGATGATATGTTTCTATTCTAATGGAAATTATATGCATGCATGTATCTATTTAAAAGCACGTCTTTGTCTGTTATGAGTAAGCCTTTGCATGGAAAGAGTTTGTGTGCAATGGAAAAGATAAGTGTGTTGTATGTCTGAAAGTGTAAATGCATTTGTGTGATGAAGTCTGTAAGATTAAGTCAGCCAAGCATGAGTCTGCATGATGAGTCTGTGTCTTTATGCAGAATAAAGGGTCTGTCGAAACAACAAACACGAATATCTGATACAGAAAGTCCATGGCCATGACAATAAAGATCATACAATGTAAGACCTAGTCTAATGGCAATGGTTGGGTGAGTACCAGGCGAGAAGAGGCAAACCTCAAGATGTTGAGTTTAGGCAAATCCCTATCATTGAAAACACCATTTCCTGTTAAAAAGCCTTTGTGGTTGATTCTATTAAAGAGCCTTTGTGGCTAATTTTGTAAAAGAGCCTTTTTAGTTGATTCTCTTAAAGAGCCTTTGTAGCTAACTATGTTATATGTGAGCTTTCGTAGGTTTGTAAGTTCATTTCTTCTATATTAAATGGCTATCTATTCAATGAAAATGTAAGCTATGCAAGTGTGATATGTTGATTCTGCGGAAGATGTATGCTTGATGAGCTTGCACGTGATGGTCAAGTAATGATGTACCTCTATTATAAAAAGAAGTATGTAGACAATGAATGTGTGAAGAAAGAATGAGCATGATGATATGCTTCTGTTCTAATGGAAAGTATACGCATGCATGTATGTGTCTAAAAGCACACCTTTGTCTGTTATGAGTAAGCCTTTGCATGGAAAGAGTCTGTCTGTGATGGTAAAGATAAGTGTGTTACATGTCTGAAAGTGTAAATGTATTTGTGTGATGAAGTCTATAAGAGTAAGTCAATCAAGCATGAGTCTACATGATGAGTCTATGTCTCTATGTGGAATAAAGGGTTCGTCGAGACAATAAACAATAATATCTAGTACGAAAAGTCTATGGCCATGACAATGAAGACCAAATAGTGTAATATGTAGTCTTATAGCGATGGCATAATGTGGAAAAAAATGAAAAGGATAGTTAGGTGAGTACTAGGTGATGCGGGACAAACCTCAAGACGTTGAGTTAGGCAAATCCCTATCGTCGAAAACACCATTTCCTGCTAAAGAGCCTTTGTGGCTGATTCTATTAAAGAGCCTTTCTGGCTAATTCTATTAAAGAACCTTTTTGGCTGATTATGTTAAAGAGCCTCTGTGGCCAACTATGTCATATTTGAGCTTCCATGGCTATCTCTGTTACAAGATGCTTGTGTGGCGAATGTAAAGGATTTGTCTTTTTTCCAAATTTGTAAAGTACGCTTTTGTGGTGAAGTGAATAAAAGGCCTTTGTAGCTATCTTATGTAAGGACGCCTTCGTGGCTATTATAGCTATCTTATGTAAGAATGCCTTCATGGCTATCTATTTATGAATGGATGTCTTACTAGCT
Source organism: Gossypium anomalum (assembly GCA_025698475.1). Lineage (NCBI taxonomy): Eukaryota > Viridiplantae > Streptophyta > Magnoliopsida > Malvales > Malvaceae > Gossypium > Gossypium anomalum. Next base: position 25,704,496 of record CM046958.1, on the reverse strand, counting down.
ATCTATCATCTATGGACATCTTACTGGCTATATATTATCTATGGATGCCTTATTGGCTATCTACTATCTGTGGATGCCTTACTGGATATCTATCTTTGATTGAATGCCTTTCTGGCTATTTTTTGTTCCTGAACACCTCTTTGGCTATCTATGTTAAAAGGGAAAGTTCTACAGATATTTTCAAAGAAGTACGACTTTGTTGCGCAGCTTGAGGAATGACAGTCGTGGTAATCATTCAATGACAATGTTGAGTGGACAGACATTGTAAGGATAAGCATAAATGCGACCTACGAGATAGAAGTAATAATAGATTAATAATGAATGTGGTATGTTGAGAAGCAGGTGTAGTCCACCTCGTCTACAAAAGCGAAAGAATAGAAAAAAAGTATGCCACAAGCACAAGCCTACAAGTAAGTAGAACGACTTCCCCTAAGGTATGATCTTTAATATAAAGGAGAACAAGGTAAGTAAAGGTTTAATATGTATGTTATTAATCGTAGTAAGTACCTACCTAAGAAGTAAAGGAAAGTGCAATTCACTAATCTTAATAAGAGATGATAAAAAATTGCTTGAAAGGTTACCTCACTAAGTTCCTACGAACTTAATTAGAATGTTTCTGATTTCAAGATTTATTAAGAGAGTGCACCGAGAGGCGATGCCAAGGGTACACCAGAGGAGCAGCAGATGGTGCTAATATGCATACCGAGAAGAAATGATGTGTGATAGAGATATGATGAAGTTATAGTTATGACAAGATACTCCCATTCTTCCTAAAAAGCCTCTTATCCATCGCCCTCAGGATTGTATATGTCAAAGTTAAGAGAGTCGATGAAGACACTCTTTAAACACCTGAAGTCAACCTTACTTAGGCTAAAGGGACTCGTGGCCAACTGAGCGTGTAGAATTAGATTTGCTCACCACTCTGGAAGAACCTTTATGAGATTTTTCTGCCTATCCTCCTGGTACTTATTAAGGGCCTCTCTCTGGGATTGGCGCAATTGTTCCAGTTCTATCTTGTGCCTCTCTCCGTGGGCCTTAGACCTCTCCTCTGAGGTAGACCTTTTATCCTCTAGATGGTTGATCCTGTCCTTAAGTAGATTGACCTCAGGTTGAACATACCCATGCTCACTCCTTATAGTAGTAAGTTGGGAAGATAGTCTCGGGATCATGTCACTTGAGTAATGGTACTTTCTATGTATATCAGCTAAGGTGACTTCTTTAGATTTTACGAACTTTTTAAAATTTGCCATCTTCTACTTATAATGCTTGCTAGCCTTCCTGAAAGCCCCGCCCCAGAAGTTGTACTCAAGAGATGAGATTTTTTAGATTTGAGCCATAAGGTGAATGGGGTCCTTACAAGAATGAGAAGAAAGGTAGGAAAAGAAGGCATCCCATAACTGTGATGGTAACAAGTTCAACTGTTGCTTGATTATCAAGTTAAAAGGAGTAGAAAAGGATGTAGAATCTATGAAGCCACACTAAGGAAAGTGGTTGCTCGACCCTGAAGGAATTGTATCTTGTGATGAGGAAGGAAGAGTAAATGGTTGGGATACAGGAGCTACCCCCGAGGGATTCTAGGGCAACGAAGGATCGGTAAAATGTTCAGGAGAATGTACGAAGGGTGCAATAAACTCCTCACCTGGTTGAAGTCCCATTGAGGGTAGGCGCTCACTGTTAGGATCCTGGACGTCATTAGTGATCTTGGCCCTCTTCCTAGATGATGATTTGCTTCGAGGTACAACAGTGGCCTTATCTTGTCCTTGAGAACCCTTTAGAAGTGAAGAAATGTCCATGCGATTGAACAAAAACTTGTAAATAATTAGATATTTTGAGCATGGACTCCATGTATTTCTTGCATTTAGATTTGGATTTTAAATTGTGTTAGTTTAATTTTAGACTCGATAGATTGGATTTTTGAGGTTTGAGATGAAAATTGATGATTTTGTCGAGTTTTAGGGATTTGTTTAGTGAAATCGCGATAACCAGAGGGATATCATGATACCCAAGTCCGGTCACACGATACCCAGTTTCTAGTGTCACGGCTCGCATGTTTTGAAGGTTATTTAAGCTTCCAAACCCCTTATTCTTCTAATTTACCCTAAAAATTTTTCATTCTAAATCCCTTTCCCCTCTCAATTTCTCTCAATCTCCCCTTAAAATTTCCTTAGATTAATTGATCAATTTCTTTTCTATTGCTTAACTTTTTGTCAATTTTCTTCTTTTGTAAATATCACATCATTTTGGCTTGAGGAACACGGCACTTTTCAATTCAATCCATTCAACCACAGCAATCAATAGAGTTTAATTTTTCTTTTCCCTTTTTATTATTATTGATTTTCTTATTTCCATTTTAAGTTTTTAATTTACGTATTGGCTGCTTATCATTGGGTATTTAATTTATTTTTATTGACTTTAAGTGTGAAAATTATAAAAATGCTCCTGAGGACATGTAAGCGATCTTGTTCCCAAACCGCCTCGATTCCGTTGTTGACATACGACGTCATTAAATTTACAAAGCGGGAGATCGCAGATTTTTATCAAACAATTCAGGGACCTACATTTATCCCTGGACACGGTTTTGATCAGGCCTCCTTGTTTAATGCTAATATATAGGACTATGTACGCTTTCATCATTGGACAAGTTTTGCTTGCTTCCCAATCAACCTATCATTATACTTGTAGTACTGGAGTTTTACTCCAATTTAAAAATTCCTACGCGTGATTGAGTATACATCAGACATGCTCACATTGATATTTCCCCTGTCGTCATTTGCGAGTAATATGGCGTACTTTGTTATGAAAGAGATGACATGTTGTCTCTTAAATTGAACAATTTCACAAATGTTGACACGGATGTCATTCTTAACTAGATTACGGAAGGTAGAGGCAAATGGAAGTGCGAAGCTTCTGGGGGTAGACCTTCTCTTTTAGACAAACAATTATGTTTCCTGTGGTAAAAATTTGGATACAATTCATATTCACTCATTTTCGCCCTGCTTTGGACACTAATAATATAAATGTGTCTAAAGCAGCCTTGTTTTATTATACTTTGTATAGGTACTTTGATAAATCAACAGAGGAAGCATTGCATCGCGAGTGGTAAGGTTGTTATTTACTTCTCACACTTGGTCACTGACCTCTGTCGCAAGGTTGGTGTTGACATTGCATCCACTGAGCAAACTCAGCGTCCCATGCGCAACATCATAGGTGAATACTTTCCCCATCAATTCCAAGAGCTTCATAAGAAGCAACTACAAGAAGGGAATCAACAAAGTCACGAGAAAAAGGGAAGCATCTCGACCTGTGAAGAAACCAAGCATTGAAAGAAAAACTAAGGGTGAGTCCACATGGTGGCAACGTAGATTAAGGCATGATATACGTTACATCAACCGGATGCTCGAGACAATGAAACCTTTTATTAGCACATTCATGGCAAGTCAGAGAACAAAAGTAATACAATGGACCACTCGATCGAATGACTCATCGGAGGTTGAGGATAACGAAAAAGAGGAAGTAAACTCAAGTGGGAATGAAGGATGTACGAAGGCTAAGGATGAGGTGTCAATGGGTCGTGAAGTGTCACCTCAGGTTTAGACTATAATGGACGTCACTATGTCTAAAGGTCTCGTATCCAAATATGGAGATACAGGTGAGTAGAGCACGCCTCTCGGATGAACGAAAGTGAAGTAGACTGCCCCAAAAGGAAGAGACATACCAAGAGTTGACAAGACCGATTCAGGGGACGACACGTCTAATGCTTAGTTACATGTCTTTGCATTTTATTTATTTTTTTTGTGGCATGTAAACTATTAAACACTTTTGATTTTGTTTTCTATTTTGGATACTTTTATTTTATGTTTGCTATTGTATTTTTGTTTATTTATTTTTCTTATGTGCAACAAGTTACCCTGAAAGATTACACAACATTTAGAGCTTCAACGAGGAGGTGGATGTCCAAGCTAGTTTGATGCTCCATTCTAAGGAAGTTCGGTAACCTCCTAACCTTTATTTTGAACACATTAGGGACAATGTGTAGTCTGAGTGTGGGGGTGCACATAAGTTTGTTTTATGTGTGTTTATTTTTTTTTTTATGTTTATTCGTGTGTTTATTTTAGTTTGTATGCATTTTTCAAAAAAGAAATCCCGAAAATATTTTCTATTTTTATTTTTAAATTTTCCAAAAATCTAAAAATATTTTTCTTTGTTACTTTTAATTTTTATTATTGCATGGTGCTTGGACTTGGATTGAATAATAAGTTAGTAGTTGTACAGAACAAATTAGTTTATAAGATTGCTAAACATGTAAATTTTAAATGATGCCAGAGAATTTCTTGCTCTTAATTGTAAATTAATTAGTGCATTTGGTTAGCAGGTATAATAGACTAGAGGCAATAACCAAAATCAAAATGTATAAAATGTATCGTAGGATGAATAAAAGATACAAAACCTTGTAGATAAATAATTTGAATTGCTAATTGTTCGTTTAGATAAATGTATGCTTAATAATTTTTTTTCTAGGTGACTAATCTGGGAAGAACCTTAGGCATTGTTTGTATAACCCGAGCTTAAAGGACCAACCTTAAACATTACATTATCCCAAGTTCCCAAATTTGAGCCTTACATTGCCCTTTTTAATGAACCTTTTTGTTTGAAACCTTGAGCCTGAACTGAGTTCAAAACTCAACCCTTCACTGTCCTTAGACCTTGTAATGCACTATTGAATAGACGTAATAAATGATAAAAAAATGCTTGAAAGGTTACCTCACTAAGTTCTTACAAACTTAATTAGAATGTTCCTAATTTTAGGATTTATTAGGAGAGTGTGCCGAGAGTATACTGTATGTAAAAGACATTCATAATAAGAATACATGAGGTAATTTAGAGTAAAACTTAAGGAAAAATTTTATTAGATATTGATAGAATAGATACCTAGGAAAGTATAGAAAAAGTCTAAGTACGTCAGTCCTTAGGCATAACACCCAATACTCGGATCCAATCGAGCAAGCTGGGTGGGGGGCTTTACATTCCCCTTAATCATCCTCATGATGTGATTCATTCCCTTTTTTATCAAGAAACCCTGTACATTCACTAAATTGTTCAGTCCTGACAGATTTTGTGCTTTCTAAATTCAAAAACTTTTTAACTTCGCACTCTTCATGCTCTCTAGATATTCCTTCTTCCTCAAAAATAATCATCACAGAAGTAGAAATCTCTAACTGATTCTATTCTTTGACTCCCAAGTTCCTTAACACTTTATTAAAGACCTCATAGCCAGAAAAATGAATGCACCCCCAAGTGGCATCTTACTACAAACATTTTCAAGTAGGACAACAATTTCCCGCACAGTTTTAGTCTATATCCTCCCTCCTGAAATAATATCAAATTGGGCTTTACCACTCTGATCCAACTCGACATAGAAATATTATAGTTGAGTAGCACACTTGACTCCATTCCCAATCAAGCCTCACACTATTCTCTTGAACCTTTCCCATGTGACCTAGTGTCTTTGTACTCTCTTGTTTGAAGTCAAACAACCCTTCACAAGCGATGACCACGATGTTCATAAGGAGATTCCACTTCAAGAATAGTCGAAGAAATTCCCCCCACATAGTTATAGTATTCGAAGGTAGATTATCCAATCAGTCCTTTGCTCTCCCTCCAAGAGCAAATGGTATCAATAACAACCGAATAGTGTCATTAAGCACCTCATCATAACTCGTAGTCTTGCATATGTGTTTGAACCTACAAATGAAACCCATTAGATATTCACCTTCATCCCCATAAAACTGAATATTAATTTCACTCACAAAAAATTAAAGATGGATTGATCTCGAAATGTGGAATGTCGATATGGGGTTTTGTTATATTAGGCTATAACCAACTCCTGTTATTCAACATGATATTAAGCAATGATTCCATAATAAACAAAATCAAAATATGCCTTCTTTCGCAAGGAATCAACACCCTACAACAAATAAAAGAATAAATCAAATTAATAAGTCATATTATCCATATCAATAAGGTAATACACATCCCATGTTGAATCAATAAATTTCTTAACTATAATTTCATAACCATAATAAAATAATATACTAAGTGTGGTGTCTACAAATGTGATAGGTCGACTGCAATATAATTGTACAACGGGTTACGGAGTACTCCAAGGATCGAACCCACAAGTGTTGATGTTTGAACTAAATTTTAGCTACAAGTATGCACAATAAAGAGTCTAACCAACTAGTTGCTACACATTATAGTACAGCAAATCACAAAGTCAAGAATAATTATACTAATTTATGAGCTAGCTAAAAATGACCAAATTTTAAAACGTGCAAAGTTATGAAATTGAAAATTAAATAAAAAATAATGGTTGATTGATTTTGATGTGGTTCACCAATTCTCGACTTAGGGATCTAAATTGCTTAAACTCATAAAGTGGCTTCGTTTACCTCTTGTCTCAACTTTACCAAATTAAACAAATTAGTTTGAAGTATCTCTCGATCTCACCGGCTAATCTCAGACTAACGAATTGGTGTTCAACAAGATTACCTCTCAGTCTCACTTGCCTAGATTTTCCCTTAAGGGCATCAATCCTATGTTTTTAAATGTATTCAATTTAGTCCAATTTATTACAACTTAGTCCCTCATAAAAAAATCAACTTATCCACATCTCCATTAACCAACCCCTTTTAAAGTTTAGTTACTCATATTAAAAACGAAGCTGATAAACATGAAATAAGAAACCATCGCAGCCATTAACATAAAACTTGAGAAAAAGATGAAAGTTGGGATTTTTAATCTAGAAAACTTAAAAGGAAAGTAGAGACAAGTTTTTAAGAGCCAAATACCAAACAAAGAATAATAAAGATGAAAATTTTAATAGCTAAAAAAAGGAAACTAAAATGGCATTAACATAAAACTGAAAATTGTGATTACAAGCAAAGTAGAGGTCCTAAAAATGCAAATAAAACCTAGCTATAGTGTTAACTAACTTAACTAACTTGAAGATTAACAAGAACAAGAAGAAAATTACAGAAATATTAAATCTACAACTAAGAAAAAAGATGAAAAATATGAAACATGGTTTATTGCTATTCGGTGTAGCAGATTAAACTAGTTTTCGCACTGTAGGAGCTTGAAATTAAGCATTATCATTAGGATTTAATTATGTTTTAATAAGTTTTGTTAAATTTAATAAAATGTGCAAATTGAGTGTTTTACTAACCTTAGGGGCTAAATGAGCCCCAATGGTGAGCTAATGAACTTTATAAGTGTGTAGGAGACCATTAGAAGGCATATTAAACGAATATTGGTCACTATGTTGCAACACAGAATGCTTGATGTCGCAACATAGGGAGCAGAATGGAGAAATCACGAAACTACCTTCGTTGTCATGACACAAGCTAAGGGTGTCGCAACATACCCCTGAAGATATCCCAAAGAGGAGTATATTGACTCCTATGTCGCGACACAAGTCCTGGTGTGACGTGACATCAATTCTGGACGACAAATAACATGAGCTAGTGGTGTTTTGGTCTGCACAATCAAACTTAAAGCTTGGGAATGTCAGCTAACCTAAGGTTAAGGTGACAACCAGCTGAGATCTATAAATAGGCTCCCTTGTCACATTTAAAAGGCACCAATTCCTTAGGTTAGAATTTCTCTCTTAAGTTTAGTATAGTTTTTCTCTTTTTTCTTAAGTTTTAGTTTACTTCTATTTTGCTTTATTTCGGGAGATCTAATTTGTGAATACGATCGGATGATATGGATTCGTTCTTGCTCTTAATAAAAATTAGGCCTTTTCCTAAATCTTATATTTTTCATTCGCACGTTACATTTATCTTTTATATCGATTTTACATTATTTACGAAAACCATGAGGAACTAATCCCTCTATGGGGGATTAGCGAGTAAAGGTATGACAAATTGATTATTTTGTAAGGCACTCAATAGATCAACTATTTGGGAAAGGAAGAATGTGAAGAAAACCCTAGGCTTGACTACCCTAGGAAGTTATCAAGGTGGGAATTAACCCAAAATTGGTATGGCCCATCCGTAAACGCCTTAACTGTAACACCCCTTACCCGTATTCAATGCCGAAACAAGATACGAGGCATTACCAGACTTACATCACAAGCAAACATACAATTCCAAGTCATGAATTTGCATCCAAATTAAAACTATCTACATTCAAACATAAAGTCTCTAATATGAGCCTACGAGGCCCAAAACATGCTTTAGAAGTGGTTCAGGACTAAACCGACAACTCGGGAAATTTTTACAAAACATAAAAAATTTTTGCTATGAACAGGGGTCACATGCCCGTGTGGTGTGGGACACGCCTGTATGGGCAGGTCATGTGGTCACATACACCCATGTCCCTAACCTTTGTAACTCTCTGACTTGCAAGTCATGAACAAATTGAAGTCACACGGCCAAGTCACACACCCATGTGCTAGGCCGTGTGGATAATTAAATTTTCATAAAATAGGTGCAGACTTCACACGGTCGGGACACACGTTTATGCTTGAGGCCGTGTCCCTCACACAGTTGAGATACACGCCCGTCTCTTCCCGTGTGCTCAATTATGAGCCTTCTGTTTATCAAAATTAAGGTGCAGGGGCCACACGGCCGAAACACATGCCCATGGGGCAGATCGTGTGTCACACACGACCTAGACACACTACCGTGTGTCTACCCATGTGGACAAAATAAAGGCTATTTACTAAGCCATTTGTCACCCTCATTTACCCCTACACACACAAGTTCAATGGCACAAATCATGGTATACTTAGCCAACCAAAACATCCATAATCAAGATTAGAACATATCATTTTATTATCACACATAACATACTTCCAACATCATATTCTACCAAACCAAATCAAACCAAGCTCACATCCACAAGTACCAACACAAATACTTTTATTATGCATGATTCTTCATAAATTTCATAGCATACTGGAAACACAAAAATTTATATATTTTTTCATACCCATTTTTACTTGAATTTGTGCAAAACCGATTAAATTCTTGTCGAAAAATAATTAAATATTATAAAATAATTAAATTGTGTTAAAAATATAAACATGGTGAATTTTAGTTAATTTTATACTTAATTTTGATTAATTTTGACTATTTTTGACAGATTCGCGCAAAGGACGAAAATTGCCTCGGCTGACACTGCTGAAAGCACAAAATTGAGAAGCAATTTGAAGTATCGAGGCACATTAATTTCTAGCCTAAGACAGTCCAGAAATCTGTATTAATTCATAATTTAATTAATTTTAATTTATTCCCCATTTAATTTGGGTTAAATAAATTATTTTTAATTAATTATTGAGAAAGGGTCCAGTTGAACCGCATTGGTCAAACCAAATTGAGTGAACCAAACCAGCCACTAATTGGGCAGCCCAGAACCGTCCATATGCTGACCCAAATCAGCATTTTAGCTGATTAAATATGCTTGGAAAAAGGCCCTTGAAAGACTTCCAAATTGCATTCAAACCCCACCTTTAATTGTGGCTTTGTAGATTTGCCCTAGACTATTTTTAGCAAAGTTGAAAGTCTCAACTTTTGACAAGTAGATGGCCGGCCATAGGGGGGCTCTTTGGCTTCTGGAATTTGCTATTTTTTAGCAGCCACAATCAGCTATAAAATCCGCCCCTTGCTGATCATTCAAACCATCACTCAATCCCACAACATTCTCTAATTCTATCTTCTCCTCCCTCACTTTTCTCTCCATTTTTTCCATCCCATTTCCCTTTTTGTTCAAGTGCCTATTTCTTCTCTTGGAAAAGAGGCTCTCATCAGCAATTTTGGAGCAGCAATTAGGTGTTCATAAGCCCCTTGATAGCTGAGGGCAATGAAGAATGAAGAACGGAGCAACTAGTCAAGCCACGGAGAAACACCGGATTTGATTCTTGTTCCCTATCTCTTTAATTTTTGTTGTTGTTTTGACGAACATGTTTATGAATATTTATGCTATTGAAATGGTTATCTTAATCAATTTAGATTAAATTAAGTTTGTGTTGGGTTGATTATATTCTGCCTGCTTGAATTGTTAAAATGATGTTTATACTGTTATAGGCCTCGGTAAATTGCTTGGTTAAGTAAAATCATGCCTAAGTTATTCTTGCAATATAATTGCTAAATAACTAATGAATTAATTATTAAATCGTATTTAAATTATAATTAATAGACACAATGCTTAATCAGTGCATGTTTATTCTTCTAAGGTAGCTGAAGTTTAAATTAGCATTGTATTCGGCGATACATATGCCTTGCATAACTTGCAAGATTTTTGTGATTAAACTGTTTGAAGGTAGAAATACCCTGTTACCTCACTTAATCTTTTATATGCTTGTAAAGATTGATTAATTGCTTGGATTGACATTGAAAAATGTTCAAGAGATTGATTAATTTAATAAGTATGTATGAGCAGTAGTTAGCAAATTACCGAGTTACCATGAATTTATTCGTAGCAATATAAACATAAGTTTGATAATTCTAAGTTAAAAAAATGTAATTAATCCAACACAAGTATGTTATCTTGATTAAATCTTATTTGAAATCGTGCATTAGAACTCCTTTGTTTTATTTTAATTATTTACTTAGTTTTTAAATAGTTTTTGACCACCTTTTAAAACCAAATTATTTTTACCTCACCAAAGTGTTTTACAATTAAATTCATAAATAATTCTTTTTACAGTCCCTGTGGGTACGATAACTCGACATTTACTTGTCACTTTATTACTTCTTGTGATTGTGTACACTTGCACATTTTCCGTCGTTCCACATACCAATGAGCCAATGATTGTGTACACTTGCACATTTTCCGTCGTTCCACATACCAATGAGCCAATCTCAACCATTCAACAACAAAACCATTAAGTCACATTCAATCATTCTCCAAGTATTTATAAACCACATCACACAAGAGATAATTGCACATGCATGCATATATAAATATATATAAGCTTACAATCAATTCAACCAAAATGAGCCAAGTTACATGGCCAATTACCACATCAAGCCCTTAACAATTACAATCCAATACATTTGACCAAATCATAATGACACATATAACAAAATGACCAAGTCCCTATACATGCCATACTCTTAAAATGTTAAGATCATCGATACCCAAAATGACAGTTGATAGTGTGATGCGAACTCTGACAATCTCCAATCCGAGCTAGCTTGGTGACACTATAAAATATGGAAAACAAAACGGAGTAAGCTTATATGAAAGAAACAAGCTAACCTTACCATACATTAACATGCAAGTAATACATCATAAGGAAATGTAATTTACCATATTCTCATGATCATAATTCATTCCATCACAATTTACCTTGAGTTCATCATTTTGTCAATTTAATAAATCATAAGTTTTGTGCACATATCTGTACCACTCGTATGGTTTCACACTCATTCTCATCCTTTTCATACCCAATGAACCACTCGAAATAACCATTTTGGATACTCGGGAAAACATGCACATAAAGTGCCACATATGTAGCCATTGCTACCTTTATCTCACAATACATAATTGCTCGCTCTCGAGCCATCGACAGGTCTGCTCACACAAGCTGTCAATCGAGACATAGCTACACCGTGCTGCCCACAAAGCTGACAAGTAACCGCAACATATGCCAGTATACACAGCCACCGGTAGGACATACGGGACCAGCACCTAGATCACATAACATAAAACCCTAGTGACATGTCACCTGTATCCTAATCCATTCCTAAGGTTCGATTGTGATTTCTAGCTTGCCAAATCGTCATGAAATATTTTCATATTTTCTATTTCACAATTCATTTATAAGTTAAATAAAATAAAAATGCATTTAAAGTAAAGCTTATTTAACATACGAACTTACCTCGGTTCCAAAAACGGCAAAAGGATCTATTCGTCAATTATTTTGTTTTTCTCTCGATCTAGACCCGAACTTTGTTTTTCTTGATCTATAATGTCAAATTTAACGTATATAATCATCACATTATTTAATTCAACCCAAAAAAAAAAATTATGGCAAAAATTATATTTTTGCCCCTTAACTTTTGACATTTTACATTTTAGTCCCTAGGCTCGTAAAATGATTTTCATTCGATTTCTTCATTACCTAAGCCTAGCCAAACTTTTTTTCATGCTCATGGCAGCCCACATATTTCATTTATTCACATTTTACCACACATTTTACAACATTTTACAAATAGGTCCCCTTTTGACATTTTCATCAAAAATCACTTTGAAAGTGTTGTTTAACTAACAACAAACATGCATTTTCTACCATTAAACATCAAAATACAAGTTTATTCAGCATGGGTAAAATTTTAGACTTTGATTTTCTATCAAATTAGTCCTTAGAATAGCTAGATCAAGTTACAACATTCACAAAAATGTAAAATCATTAAAAACGGGACAAAGACGGATACAATCAAGCTTGGAAGCTTGGCCAAACCCTGGCTATGTCTTCTCTTGAAATTTTCGGCTGTGGGGGACTAAATGGATGAATTTGGACACTTTTATTTGTCAATGTTGTCTTTATTTACTAGATTACCAAAATTCCCTTCACTTAAACTTTGAAAATTTTCCCCTAACCATGTCCATTTTTTCCATACTAAAGCATAATGGTCTAATTACCATTTAAGGACCTCTAATTTAGAATTTCATAACAATTTACTACCTTTAGCCTATAGAACTAAAAATTTGCACCTATTGCAATTTAGCCCTTCTAGTCAAATTGAGCACTCAATCGATAAAATTTCTTAACGAAATTTTCACACAATTGTTCTATCATGCTGTAGACCTTAATGAAATAATAAAATAAATATTTCTACTTTATATTTTTCGTCCCAAAACCATTATTCTGATTTGACCCAAAAACGGGCTATTACAACTTTCCCCCTTTAGGGATTTTCATCCCTGAAAATCTTACCAGAAAAGAGGTTAGGGTACTGTTTTCTCATAGCTTCCTCGGGTTCCCACGTAGACGCTTAGACCCCGTGTTGTTGCCACAAAACTTTCACTAGAGCTACGCTTTTATTTCTCAACTGTTTAACTCCCTGAGCTAACACTTTAATCGATTCTTCACCATGTGTCATATCTGGTCGAATTTCAACCTTAGTTGGTGAAATTATGTGCGAAGGATATGATCGATAACGGTGTAACATCGATACATGAAACATATTGTGGATCCTTTCTAACTCTGTTGGTAAAGCTAACCAATATGTCACTGGTCCTATTCTTTCAATAATCTCATACGGCCCAATGAAACGCGAAGTCAACTTGCCTTTGTGACCAAATCAAAGAATTTTCTTCCACAGAGACACTTTCAAAAACACTTTATCACCAACCTGAAATTCAATATCCTTCTGTTTCAAATCCGTGTACGATTTCTGTCGATCCGAAGCTACTTTCAAACAATTACGAATTACTTTCACTTTCTCTTCAGTTTCTCTAACCAAATTAACCCCGTGAATTTGTCTCTTACTAAGCTCGGTCCAGTACAACGGGGTTCGACGCTTGCGGCCATACAATGCCTCATACGGTGCCATCTTTATACTCGACTAAAAACTGTTGTTATAAGCAAATTCAACTAAAGGTAGATATTTTTCCCAAGTACCATTAAACTCTAAAACACAACAAAGAAACATATCTTTAAGAACCTGGATCGTTCTTTTAGATTGATTGTTGGTTTACAGATGAAATGCAGTACTAAAGTTCAACTTTGTGCCCAAAGCCTCTTGCAACTTTTTCCAAAATCAAGATGTAAACCTCAGATCTCTATCCGAAATAATAGAAATAGGCTACCCGTGTAATCTAACAATCTCAACAACGTACAATTCAGCTAGCTTATCAAGTGAATAGTCAGTACGTACCAGAATAAAATGAGTCAATTTCGTCAATCTATCAACAACGACCCAAACAACATCTTTCTTCTTCAGAGTCAGAGGTAATCTAGTTACGAAATCCATCGTAATTCTGTCCCATTTCCACTTGGCAATCATCACATGCTGAAATAAACCTGAAGCACTTGATGTTCGGGCTTTACTTGTTGACAAATTAAACATCCCAATATGAATTCCAAAATATCTCCTTTCATACCCGACCACCAATACAATTTCTACAAATCATTATATATCTTCGTACTTCCTGAATGAACAGACAGACAACCACTGTGTGCCTCGTGAAGAATTTTTTGAATAAGCTCGGTATTTCTCGGTACACAAATCCTACCTTGGAACATCAAACAATCATCAGTCCCAATCTGATAACCTGCATCACTAGTTGATTCGCACTAAACTCTTTTAGCTTGAAGTTCTTCGTCACATTTCTGAGTTTCACAATTTTGCTAAAGAAATATCGGTCTAGCTTTTAACTTAGCTAGAACTAACCGTCATCAGATAAAGCTAGTCGCGTATTCATTGATCTAAAAGCAAACAAAGATTTCCTACTTAAAGCATCGACGACTACATTCGCTTTTCCCGAGTGATAATCGATCACTAACTCATAATCTTTTAATAGCTCGAGCCATCTTCGTTGTCACAAAGTCAAATCTTTCTGAGTCATCAAATACTTTAAACTCTTGTGATAGGTAAAGATGCGGCACTTCTCAATGAATAAATGATGTCTCCAAATTTTTAAAGCAAATACAATGGCAGTCAATTCCAAGTCGTGCGTTGGATAGTTCTTCTTATGCGGTTTCAACTGTCTCGAAGCATAAGCTATCACTTTACCCTATTGCATCAACACACAACCAAGACCGTTCAAGGATGCGTCGCTAAAAATCATAAACTTTTTTCCCGACTCAGGCTGCACTAACACTGGTGCCTCAGTTAACAACGTTTTCAACTGTTCAAAAATCTATTAACATTTTTCAAACCACTCGAATTTCACATCTTTCTGTAACAATCTTGTCATAGGTGTAGCAATCATTGAGAATCCCTTGACAAAACATCGATAATAACTGGCTAAGCCTAAAAAGCTTCTAACCTCGGATACATTCCTCGATAGTTTCCAATCAACAATTGCCAAAATCTTACTCGGATCAACCCTTATACCTTCCGCTGAAACAATATGCCCCAAGAACTCACTTTTGCTAAACTTAGCAAATAATTTCTTATCACTCAAAGTCTGCAATATAATCCTTAAATATTCGGCATGCTTAGACTCATCTCGGGAATAAATCAGGATGTCATCAATAAACACGACTACAAACTTGTCCAAATACGGCCTGAAGATCCGATTCATCAAATCCATAAAAATAGAAGGAGCATTAGTTAGTCCAAAAGGCATAACAAGAAATTCATAATGCTGATACCTCGTTTTGAATGCGATTTTTGGCACATTCGAGCCTTTAACTCTCAGCAGATAATAGCTGGATGTCAAATCTATCTTCAAGAACACTGTTGCCCCTTTCAACTGGTCAAACAAATCATCAATCCTTGGTAAAGGATACTTGTTCTTTATCGTAACCTTGTTAAGTTGACGATAATCAATACAAGGTCTCATGGATCCATCTTTCTTTTTAACGAGTAATACTAGTGCACCCCAGGGAGAAAAACTCGGTCTCGCAAAAACCTTATCTGTCAACTCTTGCAATTGAGACTTCAATTCTTTCAATTCTGTTGGAGCCATCCTATACGGAGCTATGGATATCAGTGAAGTTCCCGGTACCAAATTAATAACAAAATTCACCTCTCTGATCGGTGGTAATCCAGGCAACTCTTCTAGAAACACATCCGGATATTCACAAACTACTGGCACAGACGCGACCTTCAATTCTGACACCTTCGCATTTAGTACATACACAAGATAAGCTTCACAACCTTTTCTTACAGACCTCTGAGCTGACATCAACGAAATTACAATAGGCAACTCACCCGACTCATTCGATTCAACCCGAAGAATTTCATTATTTTAACATTTCAGTTCAATAGTCTTTCGTTTACAATTTACTATGACATCATGTAGAGTCAACCAATCCATTCCAAGAATTACATCAAACTCATCAAACGGTAAAAGCATTAAGTCAGCCGGAAAATAATGACCCCGAATCATTAAAGGACAACTCTTGCAAACTTTATTAACTAGAACATATTTCCCTAAGGGGTTCGACACCTTAATCATATACTCAGTAGAACAACAAGCAAATTCTTACTAGATACCAGATCTATGCAACTATAAGAATGATTCGATCCAGGATCAATCAATGCAATTACATTAGTATCATAGAGAGAAAATGTACCAGTGATAACATCAAGGGATGACGCATCTTCGCGAGTGTGAATAACGTAGGTTCTAGCAGGTGCTCTGACCTCTGATCTCGCAGTTAACTCTTTCGTCACACCTTTGCTAATGTTCCCATTCTAGTATTTCTCGGTGGCCTCCCTTTAGTGGCATTATTACTCGGCCTTGCATTCTAAAAATTATCCTTCTCAGCCATTTCAAGGCAATCTTGAATAAAGTGATCTTGGGAGCCACATTTAAAGCAGGCCCGATTATTCATCCTACATTCACCGAGATGTCGTCTACCACAGTGTTGACATTTAGGTCTATTAGACCTAGTATTACCAAAGCTCACTATTGACGTAGTTTGGTCCTTCGAACCTGAATATTGCTTCCCACGATCTCTATTAGGATATCTAGCTGGAACATTCGAACGAGTATACAAATCTCTCGATTTCTTTGACGAAGACTGAAATGACTTATTCATCGGTCTTTTTCTAGAATCTCTAGCCTCAAACTCAGCTTTTCTCTTTTCATTGCTCAGCTCTTCGGCCTTGCAAGCTCGGTTGACTAGCACAACAAATTCCTTCAACTCTAAAATCCCAACTAATAGTCTGATATCTTCATTCAACCCATCTTTGAATCTCTTGCACATGATAGCCTCAGTGCAAACACATTCCCGAGCATACTTACTGAGCCTAACAAACTCTCGCTCATATTTAGTCACAGACATACGACCCTGTTTCAGCTATAAAAACTCCTTACGTTTCTGATCAATGAACCGTTGATTGATATATTTTTTTCTAAACTCTTCTTGGAAGAAACCCCAGGTAACTCTTTCTTCCAGTACCACAGATACAAGAGTATTCCACCACTGGTATGCTGAGTCCCTCAGTAGTGATATAACACATTTCAAGCGCTCATCCGGTATGCAAGAAAGCTCATTAAATACCCTGATAGAGTTCTCAAGCCAAAACTCTACCCTCTCGGGATCATCGTCAGCATTAGCTCTAAATTCCTCGACCCCTTTTTTTTGAATCTTATCAATTGGAGGCTTGTTCAGTCTTAACAATTCTACACATTAGGGAGCTACGGGAACCAATTAGGGGTTAAGTGGGGGTGGAGGATGTTGGGCAGCTGGATTTGTTCGAGCAAACTCAGCAAACCACTAATTCATCCTTTGGAAGAAGGCTTCTCTAGCCTCTCCTTCCTGACTAACTGTTACTGGTCTACTTTCAGATGGAGCTATCCCTTCGGCGGGAGCCGGCGCATTACTTTCAACATCTCATCTACCTCTTGGTTGGGATCCATTTACTATATGAAAAAATAATTTTAAATTGTCAGGAGTCGTCAAACTATCACAATTTATATATAGCACGTATAGCTAAACTCTTACACGAGCTAGGTTAGTCCGAGAATCGACTAAACCATAGTTCTGATACCACTTAATGTAACATCCCTTACCCCTATTCGACACTGAAACAGGATACGAGGCATTACCAGACTTACAACACAATCAAACATACAATTCCGAGTCATGAATTTGCATCCAAATTAAAACCATTTACATTCAAACATGAAGTCCCTAATACGAGCCTACGAGGCCCAAAACATGCTTTGGAACTGGTTCGGGACTAAACCAACAACTCGAGAAATTTTTACAAAACATAGAAAATTTTTGCTATGAGCAAGAGTCACATACCCGTATGGTTTGGGACAAGCCCGTATGGGTAGGCCGTGTGGTCACACACTCTCGTGTCCCTAACCCGTGTAACTCTCTGACTTGCAAGTCATGAACAAATTGAAGTCACACGGCCAAGTCCCATACCCGTGTGTTAGGCCATGAGAATAATTAAATTTTCATAAAATAGGTGCAGACTTCACACGGTCGGGACACACGCCCGTTCTTGAGGACTTGTCCCTCACACGGCTAAGACACACACCCATGTCTCTACCTGTGTGCTCAATTCTGAGCATTTTGTTTCTTAAAATTAAGGCGCAAGGGACACACGACCAAAACACATACCCGTAGGACAGACTGTGTGTCACACATGGCCTAGGCACACGCCCGTGTGTCTACCCGTGTGGACAAAATAAAGGCTATTTACCAAGCCATTCGTCACCCTCATTTACCCCTACACAAGCACAAGTTCAATGGCATAAATCATGGTATACTTAGCCAACCAAAACATTCATAATCAAGATTAGAACATATCATTTTATTATCACACATAACATACTTCCAACATCATATTCTACCAAACCAAATCAAACCAAGCTCACATCCACAAGTACCAGCACAAATACTTTTATTATGCATGATTCTCCATAAATTTCATAGCATACCAATGAGCCAATCTCAACTACTCAACAACAAAACCATTAAGTCACATTCAATCATTCTCCGAGCATTTATAAACCACATCACACAAGAGATAATTGCACATGCATGCATATATAAATATATATAAGCTTACAACCAATCCAACCAAAATGAGCCAAGTTACAAGGCCAATTACCACATCAAGCCCTTGACAATTACAAGCCAATGCATTTGGCCAAATCATAATGACACATATACAAAATGACCAAGTCCCTATACATGCTATACTCTCAAAATGTTAAGATCATCGATACCCAAAATGACAGTTGATAGTGTGATGCGAACTCTGACGATCTCCAATCCGAGCTAGTTTGGTGACACTATAAAATATGGAAAACAAAACGGAGTAAACTATATAGCTTAGTAAGCTCGTATGAAAGAATTAAGCTAACCTTACCATACATTAACATGCAAGTAATACATCATAAGGAAATGTAATTTACCATATTCTCATGATCATAATTCATTCCATCATAACTGACCTTGAGTTCATCATTTCGTGAATTTAATAAATCATAAGTTTTGTGCACATACCTGTACCACTCGTATGGTTTCATACTCATTCCCATCTTTGTCATACCCAATGAACTACTCGGAATAACAATTTTGGGTACTCCAGAAAACTTGCACATAAAGTACCATATATGTAGCCATTGCTACCTCTATCTCATAATACATAATTACTCGCTCTCGAGCCATCAACGGGTCTGATCACGCAAGTTGTCAGTTGAGATGTAGCTACACGGTGCTGCTCACACAAGCTATCAAGTAACCGCAACATATTTCGGTATACTCAGCCACCGATAGGACGTACGGGACTAGCACCTAGATCACATAACATAAAACCCTGTGACATGTCACTTGTATCCTAATCTATTCCTAAGGTTTGATTGGGATTTCTAGCTTGCCAAATTGTCGTCAAATATTTTTGTAAGGTCGATTTAACAATTCATACATAAGTTAAAGAAATTAAAAATGCATTTAAAGTAAAGCTTATTTAACATACGAACTTACCTCGGTTCCAAAAAAGACAAAAGGTCTATTCGTCAATTATTTTTTTTCCCCCGATCTAGACCCTAACTTCTTTTTTCGTAATCTATAATGTCAAATTTAACTTATATAATCATCACATTATTCAATTCAACCCAAAAACACACTATGGCAAAAATTACATTTTTTCCCTAAACTTTTGACATTTTACATTTTAGTCCCCAGGCTCATAAAATGATTTTCATTCGATTTCTTCAATACCCAAGCCTATCCAAACCTTTTGCATGCTCATGACAGCCCACATATTCCATTTATTCACATTTTACTGCATATTTTATAACCTTTTACAAATAGGTCCCTTTTGACATTTTCATCAAAAATTACTTTGTAAATGTTGTTTAACTAACAACAAAATATGCATTTTCTACCATTAAACATCAAAATACAAGCTTATTCAACATGGTAAAATTTTAGACTTTGATTTTCTTTCAAATTAGTCCTTAGAATAACTAGATCAAGTTACAACATTCACAAAAACGTAAAAATATTAAAAAAGGGATAAATACGGACTTACAATCGAGGTTGGAAGCTTGGCCAAACCCTAGCTATGTCTTCTCTTGCAATTTTCAGCAATGGGAAACTAAATTGAAGAAGATGGACACTTTTATTTGTTAATTTTGTCTTTATTTATTAGATTACCAAAATGTCCTTCACTTAAACTTTGAAAATTTTCCCCTAACCATGTCCATTTTTGTCCATACTAAAGCATAATGGTCTAATTACAATTTAAGGACTTCTAATTTAGAATTTCATAACAATTTATTACCTTTAGCCTATAGAATTCAAATTTTGCACCTATTGCAATTTTGTCTTTCTAATCAAATTGAGCACTCAATCAATAAAATTTCTTAACAAAATTTTCACACAATTGTTCTATCATGATATAGACCTTAAAGAAATAATAAAATAAATATTTCTACTTCGGATTTGTGGTCCCAAAACCACTGTTTTGATTTGACCCAAAAATGGACTGTTACATTAACCTCGAGCCAATCTAGACTTTGAGGTCAGAAGATAAGTAGTCCTTGCCGAATCCTTATTTTAGTGGAAGACTGGAAGATCAAAAGATCCTACTAAGGTAGTGACAAGTTGATTGATAAGGAACCCGAAGCAACAGTTAATGAAGATTACTTAAGCGAGCTAATCTTCCATAACTAGATTTAATTAATTCTACTTTTCAATATCTTGATATTTTTTGCTTTATTTTATATATTTTATTATTATAAAAATCTTAAAAACTTCTTTTATTTTTACTTTCGTACTATAACTTATTTCGAGTACTAATTAGATCTTTCGGTGTTTAGGTTAAAATTGATCTAGCACTAGCCTCCCTTAGTACGATCCTCGGAGTACTCACCTACTCCATTGTAACTATATTACAAATTTAACTGCAGTATTCACACTCTGGATGTTAGTAAGTCCAGAGGTGGTCAAAACCCTAGAAAGCATGAAGAGAAATTGTTGAACTAGCTTTATTTGTTAAATTATTTTGACATAACAAACATATCTTTAAAATTTTTTTTTTTTTATTTTGAACTCTTAGAATATTTTTGACAAAGTTCTGAAAATGAAATTAAACTTTTGAACTTAATCAAAACCATTTCAAATCAATTGAAAAGCTACTCCCTACAAGAAGTATCGATGTTTTCCAAAATGTATCGATACTTGTAAAATTTTATCGATACTTCATCTTTTTATTGATACCAAATCTACTTTCTATTTTGAATAAAAAATTGAACACAAGCAATAAGTATCGATACCTTGAAAATTATATCGATCCTTATCAAAATTTTATCAATACCAAAACTTTATATCGATACCAATTTTGTATTTTGCTTTCCATGATCTTTCAAAAATGTCAAAAATTACCAATACCCATAAAATTAGACCCTTTACTAGGTATCGATAAATCATCTTTGTTATCTTTGGAAACTAATTTTAATGGTCACTAAATAAGGCATTAAATGCATTTGGTATCGACACGTGTACAAAAAGTATTGATAATTTTTGTTGCAATTGAATTTAATGGTTTGGTATTTCCATCCCAACGGGTCTATTTATTTTCCCAATAACCACAATTGTTGGAAATTAGAGGGTATAAATACCAACTTTTGATCATCCTATAACAATAAGAGATATAATTAAGCCTAAAGATCAATCAATTCAACCTTAGTTCTCAATTTTTCCATACTTTTCTTGTATACACTTGTGAGCTTTTATTATTATTCTTTATCTCAAGTGTATTAGTTTTTATTTATGCTTTATTGAAAAACATTTTGATCTTGTGAGAATTACTTCTTAGTTTGCTTCTTTATAATTCTTTGAGAGGGTTTATCTTAAGATTTTGGTAGAAATCTTAAGAGAGTTGTAAGGTTCAACGTTGTCCTCAAATGTTGAATAAATTAGTGAATTTGGAAAAATCCTTAATTATGGAAAGATAAGGTAGTGGAGTAGGCAATTGGGCTTGAACCACTCTAAATCTTTGCATTCATTATTTCATATTCTTTCATTGCTTCCACCAAATTTTTAAAGGCCAATTCACCCCCTCTTGGCAATTTCATTTTGATTAATCAAGCTAACATAAAATAAGAGAAAACTTAAAGAAAACTATCTAAAATAAGCCTAATGTGTTGCAGCCTCTCTCCTCAGCCAAAATTGGTTGTTTTTAATAGCAAAATGTGACTCACTTTGTTAACCAAAATGCCCTTGAACAAGTCTTATCTGATTGGTGCTTCGATTAGACAAAGACTACCTCTGGTATCATTTTTTGTCCCCTTCACAATATTGATATAACGATACCCAAGGTAGGATATTGTGACATCCTAAATAGTCTTGACATGGGTTGCCCCTTGGAAGTTGATATCGTGATACCACTATAGGTGGTCTTCATCTTGGGCCTATGGGAGGTGTCCCAATATCCATGCCTCGATATCGTGATACCCCTTTCTTCGGTGATGTTTTCACACAATTTTAGGCCACCGTGGATTACCTACATCACTCAATTAGACGTTAGGGCCCCTAATGATACAATTGGCTGATTTGGGTTCAAAAATGAGTAAAAAGAAGCAATTACACTTATTTAATAAAAAATCTAAAAACTACGCTAAACTATGGAAAAGATGCTAATTTCCTAAAAAATAAGCTCCTTAAGTATAGCAGGGAAGCTTAATTTGACATACCAAATTACGACAGATCTCTTTCAGTTCCTTATCTATTTGAACCAAGGCTTTTACTTATATCAAAGTATACGAGTCATGCATACATAGTCCGTTATCCACTTAGGATTAAGGTATGTCACACTTTGAAAATTACAAGTGAATAAATCCATAAACGGATTTAAGATCTATTCTTCTTGGGTCCAGTCCAATGTAATGTTAGTCTAGTTAGTCACATCTATGTCTCTATCTTCAGGGAGTCGTCTGCTTCGGTGCCCAAGACAAAGCATCTCCCCAATTGTACTTGATAGATGACAAATTTGTCTTTCAATCAGTTTGTTCATTTTCGATTAGGCTAAGTACATGTTTAGGTTCGTTTACTAATATAACATGTCTTTCTGTATTACGATCCGACCATGTAATATTGCATAGTATTGGTTTAAACATTAGACAACCAACGAGCCAATATTTGCTTCTTTTTTTTTTCATGGAAAAACCACATGAGGAGAATTATACAAAGTATATTAAAGTAATCCATGAATTATTTTATTAATCAATCTGTTTGGAAAAAGTACAAGTGTACATAGACAAAAATACTACACTTACTGTACCAGATCCAACTCTCTCACCTATAAACACCTTTAAGAACAATGAAAAAAGGTTCGGCTCTCCAAAGATACCAAGTCTACACTCTACTATCTTACCTCCAGCTCGCTGTCCTAACTAGGTGAACCAGCTTCCGTGACTATCACCATACCCTCCTCCTTCTTACCTCTTCATTATTGTATTACTGTATCAACAAGTGTTAAAATATATGCCGACATAGTCATATCAAATTCAAATAACATTAATTTTCTATTTACACTTGCATTAATTTAAATTGTCCTTTCATAATAAGTTAAATACATTTTTTACTGATTAATCAATAATTCAAACGATGTAAATTCAAAGACACTAAAATTATATTTCATATCCATTCTAAAACTATTAATTTTTAATAATTTTTAATAATTTTAATAATTTTATAATTTTAATGATTTCTTTGTAATTTTTATAATTTTTTATAATTTCATAATGAATTTGCACAAATGGTGTCCGGATTCAAATTATTCTAGACAAATGGTTATTTAAGTTTATTGTGTTCTTATTTTTAAAATAATTTTATTTTTTCCAGTTTTTGCTGATGTAACATTTATTAATAGTGACATCAACTTTGTGTTAGTTTTAATAGTCAACGTTGGTCAGAGGGCTTCATTTGTCAAAATTATAAGTTCAGGCTTAATTGGGTGCAAAAAAAAAATTAGAGAGGCTTAATTAATTTTTCTGAAATTATTCGAGAGTTTACTGTACCAATAAACCTATGTTTTTAACATAAATGTAAAATGAGATACTAGGATAGATAAAATGATAATACACAGACTAAATTGGCAAAAAAAAAATGTTAAGTTGCCAAATTGAGAATTTATATATAGTACAAGGAATAGAATAAATATTATGCATACGATTTAATATCAATAATAAACAAATTTAAATTCAAATATTATATAAATTGCATAAATCGAGTATGCTGCCAATCTTACCTTTGCTCAATCTTCCTGTAAGTCTCACTCCTTCCAACATTTCAGCACATTTTGTTGGTGGAAGGAGCGACGGACATGCAAAAACAAGAGCAGAAACAGTATGATTTTCAACTTTCATGGTCACAAAATTCAACTAAAATTCACCGACCCCACCACGTAATCTGCCGCGCTTTGATATTGCGTGTAATCTAATCACGGAGCACTTAATTCAATGCTCCACATGTTGCCGTTTGTCTACCACATTCCATGGCAATTACTGGTCAGCCTTTCATATGGATCGAACTAATCCATCTGTGTATCTGTATCCCTTGGGAGTCAACTTTTGGGCCATACCAATTTTAAAATGTATTTATATTTGATATGTAAATAATAATAATAATAATAATAATGGATTAATTAATGCTGAGTTATTTCTTCTCATGATGCGTATTTTCTCTAACATAAGTTGATTTGCTAAAAGGCTCGTCCTGAATACAATGCAAACATTCTTGCTTCAACAGAAATTAATTTGTTAAAAGGCTTTTCTTTATTATTTTTCTAAAAGGATATCACATTCGATATACTATCAATGTATAAGTTGCTTAATAATTTCTATTTCTATTATGTATTAAATATTGAGTTGGTGTCACGAATTAAGAGAGCACTAAATCAATTGGATAATGATGAAAAATAGTATTACTTTACATAATAAATTATATTATTTTAAAGATAATTTTATCATGTTTTTCTTTTATGTATAAAAAAAAAACCCTTACTAATGAGGGATTGGATTATGGTTATATAAAATAAAAGGTTACTTTCCTCTTATGAGTCGTCATTTCTCAAAGGACAAAATCAGAGCATGTTTTTACATTAAAATAAATATTGTTAGACAAATCACGTTAGCGAATAAATATAAATATAAATAATTATATATATAAATAAAACAAATTAATATAAGTAAATATTTATATAAACAAAAAATTATATTTATGTAAAACACCAGATTTAAATAAAACAAATTAAATAATTATTAATATTTAATTAGAACATCAGTTTTGAAAACAATTAAATAAACAAGATTTTGGAAAACCAAAAACCGAATAAGGGGATCGAGTTTTACTAGATGTTGAGGCACATTTTCGCAGTTTCCTTAAGATAGATTCGACCGCTGCTATGGTACTTGGAGAAACGTTAGTCGACTGTCTCTCATGATACAACAATAAAATGATTGCGGCAGTAGTACCTTTGCAGTAATCAATGAACAAACCTTGCCTTTTTGTATCATTGAAACGTTTGGAAATTTGGAGGGGAAAAGGACAAGAATTTTTTAGAGTGAAAAACTTGTTATGTCTTCGTGTGTGTATAAAGAATTATGCAGTATCTTTAAGCTTTTATAGGCATTCAATATGGAGGAATTTTGGAAATTTCCATGAGCAATGATACAAATATTTCCATTAAAGGAGCCTTTAAATCAATTTGAATAAAATCAAATCAAAGTAAAAATCAATTTGATTGGAATAAAATCAAATCGAGATATTTTTCCTTTTAATACATATTTTGTATAATATCTGCTGAGAAAAATAAAATACATATTGGGCTAAAATATTCGCAGACCCTTTTTGCACTTGACTGATCCTAACATTTCACGTCGTACACGTCGTGGGGGTATGCCCCCAACCCCGGCAGGTTTGGACCTGCACCCCCTTGCGCGCGAGGCAGGGTTTCAAACTTAGTCATTCAATAATCACTCAAATGGGTTCTCAAATATATACATATCTCACACTTGGTATTTAACTGATATGGGATTTAAGTTTTTCTTTTCCTCAATAAATATTCACAAGTGGCTTATTTTGTGCATCAATTTCTCATTCATCACTCAACCATTTTGAGCATAATATATACCGTTGTAAAGGTTTCATTGAGTAGAATATAAAATCATAATTTTATGATTCAATTTTCCACCTTTACCAATCGAAAATATGCCTCAAAGTTTCCAAAAATTACATTTTTTTCCAACAATCACCCCATGAATAAAAATTGATAGTTTTTAAAAAAATTGACTCAATATGGTGATAGAAACTACGATCGATAGTTGCATAGGATAGGTAGGCATCCACCCTTGAACCTTCCTTTGTGAAAGTATATTTACTTTACTAGCGGACCAGTAGACACGATATCCTTGAATTGATTTGCCTTTTGTTTAAACGATGATATACTTCACACAACTACATTATTGGTAGGTTTTAGTTCTCATGGGTATGTTCATATAACCATGAACATCTCCTAGTTCTGCAAGAGTTTGAGAGAACTATGCCTTAGTAGTCTCCTCGAAGCGGCCCCACTTCACTCTTACATAGGTGACTTATGTTGTTCGGCTCACTAAAACACACAATGGTCATTAAAAGCATTGTTTAACCTATCTCATTTTTAATCATTGTTTATATCATAGGAATGAACTCTGGATAAATCCCCACAGTGACCTTACAAGGTCTATGCAAGTAGGTTGTCCTTTTGAACCTAGATCTTGGGATCTCCAATCAGCTAGGTAGGGTTTTCCTTCACATAGCGGATTTTATTTCTGTGGGCTTTAGTCCTATTACTTTCGATGTTTTATCAACTTGTTATCGATTTAAGCCTTTAGTTAGCTAATCCATAATTTTATCTTTTAATTTTACAAAATCAATAGAGATAACTCCGTTTGATATCAGTTGTCTAACAGTATTATGTCGACGACGCATATGTCTAGACTTATCATTATACATTACATTTTGTACTCTACCAATTATTTCTTGGTTATCACAATATATGCATATTATGGGCACAAGCTTTGGCCAGTCAAGAATATCCTCCAAGAAGTTTTGAAGCCATTTGGCCTCTTCTCCAGATTTGTCTAAAGCAACAAACTCAAATTCCATTGTGGATCTGGTTATAATCATTTGTCTTGAGGACTTTCATGATACAACTCCTCCTCCCAATGTAAAAACATATCCACTTGTGCCTTTCGTATCTTGAATATCATATATCCAACTGGCATCATAGAATCCTTCTAAAACACCATGATCTCTGGAATAATGCAATCTATAGCCCCGAGTATATCTAAGATATCTCAGTATCCTCATAACTACTTTCTAATGGTTTTCGCCTAGATTTCTTGTGAATCTATTTAAATTGCTTACAATGAAAGCAATATCTAGTCTAGTACAGCTCATAAGGTATATTAGATTGCCTATGACCCTTGCATATTTCACTGGTTAACACTTTCACCTTTATTCTTGGACAAATGTTGGCTAGTATCTGTTGGAGTTCTGGCTATGCCAGAACCATCTTTGCTAAATTTCCTAAGAATCTTGTCAACATAGTGTGACTAAGTCAACATGAGACCTTCAGATGACCTATTGATCTGGATGCCCAAAATCACATCAGCTAGTCCCATATCTTTCATGTCAAACTTTGACTTTAACATGTCTTTGGTATGTTTTACCATTTCATTCTTACTTCCAACAATGAGTATGTCATCAACATATAAACATAGGATTATATATCCAATATCGGTAGTTTTAACATACACACATTTGTCACACTCATTAATCTTAAAGCCATTTATCATCATGACATTATTGAACTTTTCAAGCCATTATTTTTGTGCTTGTTTAAGTTTATATAAAGACTTCACCAATTTACAAACTTTCCTTTCTTGACTTGGAATTACATGACCCTCAGGTTGTTCCATGTAAATCTCTGCATCAAGATCTCCATTTAGAAAAGTTATTTTAGCATTCATTTGATGTACCTCTAAATTTCGCAAGGCAACAATTACAAGTATCATCTTCATAGAAGTTATTTTGGATACTAGAGAAAAAGTATCTGTAACACCCCTAACCCGTATCCGTCATCGGAATAAGGTTTCAGAGCATTACCGAAACTTTCAAAATATTTTTCAAATAATTTATGTAAATTACTATTCATTAACCAAGAACATTCAAAACATCCCTTAATTGAACCCTCGAGGCCTAATACGAGCATTAGAATCGAGTCAGGACTTAATCGGGAGCTCTAAGACTTTTTCGTAAAACTTTAAACATTTTCCAAGGTGCAAGTCTCACACGCCTGTGCGGTCCAAGGGACATACCCATGTGACCCTAGGACACGCCCGTGCTGCAGGTCGTGTTCGACCCGGTGTAACTCTCTGACTTGTGCACACAACCATGCCACATGCCCGTGTGCTAGGCCATGTGGTTAATTAATTCAATTCGAAATTAGGTGCAGGTTTTATATGGCCAAGACACACGTCCGTGTTCTAGGCCGTGTGGCACACACGGCTAAGACACACAATCGTGTCTCTGCCCGTGTGCTCAATTCTAAGCATTTTATTTCTCAAAATTAAGGTGCAGGGGATACACGGCCTAACCATATGCCCATGTTACCAGGCCGTATGTCACACACAGTCTAGACACACGCCCGTGTGCCTGCCTGTGTGGACAAAATAAAGCCATTGCTAGCTTCATTTCTCACCTAAAATCACACCCATTACCTGCACTTGAAACACACATCCAATACCAAACATTCCTAGCATTCAAATTTAACAAATTCCATCATTCATCATGGCATACCATTATATGCATACATACTTACAATCTTACCTTAATTCAATCCATATATTAGACATAATTTGATCAACTACCATAACATGACATTACAAGTATATCAAAACAACCATTACTAGCCATTCCATGGCTAGATTACAAGCATCATTATCAAGCCACTGATAGTCAAGTTGTCCTACACATGCCATTATACCAAAATGATTTTACTAAGTATACCCAAAATAAGCTAGATGATAGTGTTACGATGCTCCACTGATCTCCAACCTTCGCGAGCTTCCGAGCACTGTAAAATAAGGGAAAATAAAACGGAGTAAGCATTACATGCTTAGTAAGTTCGTATAACAGAAACTAAACTTACCAATCCCGTTTATTAAATATAAGCATACATTATCATGTTTTCCATCCATTAGCAAAATTGCCTAAACACATGCATTCAATCAAACATGTTAGTCACCAAAATCTTCATATCAATAAAGTAAACATAGATGAGCTCATCATGCAATATTCTTTCCAGTCATTATCATTTCATCTCATGATTCTCATACCATGTCAAGAGTGTTATATCCATTGAATCATTGAAATTCTGATGGATGCTCAGGTAGTACACTCGAGGTGTACGATTCAATAATTCTCCAATTCTTATTCAAGGGTACCCATTAGGGTGCTTAACCAAGGCACACACTCTTGACCCACATACCGTATAACAGGATTACCAGTCCAGGCTAAATCCTTTATATAACGTATGCTCAGAAGAGCTCAATTAGGATTACTAGTTTAGGCTAAACCCTAATCATAACGTACGCTCAAGAGGTATTATATCAAGATTACCCGTCCAGGCTAAATCCTTTCTATAATGAGGTCAATAGGATTACTCGTTTGAGCTAAATCCGTCAACAATGAATGCAGGACTTCATCCATTTCGGGAAAGCACATATATTCATCGGAATTCAATATTCAATTTGGACTTAACCCATTTTTTCATCATTTCAAGCATGTATTAAGTTTTCCATTATAACATTCAAGTAATGCATATCAATATAAGTCACATTACATACAAACACAACATTCAATTAACATAATTACATGCTCGATTAAGTTACACGAACTTACCTTGACACTTGTTCGCGTAAGTAATCTACTAATCCAAAACCTTTTTTTTCCTCGATCTAACCTCAAATTTGTATTGTTTGGATCTATATAAATAGCCTTAAATAATCAATTTCTCATATTTCATACTCATTTGGACTCAATTTATGTCCTAGGAAAAATTACCATTTTGCCCCTAACTTTCCATAAATTCTAATTTCGTCCATAGGCTCGGAAAATGAAACTTATGCAATTTACTCCCTATTCCAAACCTAACCAAAATCCCATTACAAAATTTACAGCACATATATTTATAAAAATTTAGAATTTTTCATCAAATTTCACAACTTTACATTTTAGTCCCTAAAACATGTTTTCATCAAAAATCACTTTGTAAAAGTTGTTTATCTATCAACAACCTTTCATTTTCTACCATAAATTTATAATTTTAAGCAAATTCATCCATGACCCAAATTTCATACCTTGATAACTTTTCAAATTAATCCCCAAATAGATAGATTAAGCTATCCCGGTTTCATAAATATCAAAATTACTAAAAGGGGGATAAGGGAACTTACCCAATTAGGCCATGAAAGTTTCTTCTCACTCTTCTAGGGTTTCCATGTATTTTAGGTTGAAGAAGATGAGAAAATAAGATGATATTTTCTTTTCATCTTTTAATTATACTTTTAAATTCAAATTTAGTCCTTGCCCTTTTATCTAAATTTCCATGGATGAGTTACCAAAAATCTACATACTTTTCTTTAATGGTCTAATTACCATATAAGGACCTCTAGTTTTGAATTATATAGCTATTTAATCCTTATAGCTACTAGAATTCAACTTTCACATTTTATTCGATTTAGTCCTTCTCGTAATTAAACACTTAATTGATAAAATTTTCGTATCAAAATTTTCTCACGACATATCTATCATAATACGGACCATATAATAAAATAAAAATAAACTTTATTTTTGGATCAGTTTTGTGGTCTCAAAATCACTCTTCCGATTTCACTGAAAAATGGGCTGTTACAGTATTAAAGTAGTCAAGGCCTTCCTTTTGTCTATATGTAACGCCCTCACGCCCGAGACCATCGCCAGAGTCGAGCTTGAGGTGTTACTAAACTTAATTCATTACTTAAAAAGGTCAAACAACTTATTTTAAAATTTCCAGACAAGCTGGCTAACTGCGTCACAGTCACTTAAAAATTCATATCTTGAGTTTCAAAACTCAAAATCAAGATCCATAAAAATTCCCTGAAACTAGACTCATATATCTATCTACTAATTTTTTTTCTAGAATTTTTTTGTCAGACCAATTAGTACAGTTTATTAGTTAAAGTATCCCCTGTTTTAGAGTTTGACTACTCTGACCTCTGTGAATTACGAATCAGATATATCCCTGTACAGAGTTCCAATGACTATGCTGTTTGTTTCTAATAAAACTAGACTCAATAAGAAATCTGTCATATAAAGCATGACTTCTAATTATCTTTGTAAAATTTATGGTGAATTTCCAAAGTCAGAATAGGGGATCCAGAAATCGCTCTAGCCCTGTTTCACAAAAATTTAAACATCTCATAAAATATAACTCATATACCTGTTTTGTTCCATCCATATCAAAATAGACTCATAATTCTTCAATTCCATATTTTATTCATCATCTTATTATATCTCTACTATTTTTCAAACTCACATCACTGCTGCTGTCTAAATTTATTTTATGGTAAATTTTACCTATCTCATGGTTTCCATGGATTAGCTAACAATTTAGCATACATAACACCAAATATGATCATGATTAGCCATTCCAATGGCTAATCATTACCAAGCATTTCCATACCACTCAATAACCATATCATAAGACCATATACATAAAATGATTATAATGCTATACATGCCATGCTCAAAATATACAAGCCATTATGCCAAGATGATACACGAATAGTGTGAGCGAGCCTCCGACCGTTCCCCATTTTCGAGCTAGCTTGTCAAAACTACAAGGAATGAAAAGGAGGGAGTAAGCATAAAAACTTAGTAAGTTCACATGCAAATAGCAAGTAACACAACTATATAAGCAAACATAAAACATCATTTGCATAATCATCACAGAGACATTCATATCACATTTTCATTTATCATCTTACCATATTATTGTTATATCGAGTTTTCAACCCGAGGGTTAAGTACATACCTATTCAAAGTATCCATTTCACAACACTTACCAATACGTCCCTTTCATCTCGAGTATTCCTCCATTTGAGTAGAATTTTACTCGTTGAACACATCAGAATATAATTTGGATACATGGAAAGTTTGCACATAAGTGCCACATATGTAGCCAAGCTACCATGTAACCCGCCCATAAGTGAACTCGGACTCAACTCAACGAGCTCGGGCATTCGTATCCATAAGTGAACTCAGACTCAACTCAACGAGCTCGGATTCCTAGTTACATCTCTCGAACTCGGACTCGACTCAACGAGTTCGGACATTCGCATCCATAAGTAAACTCAGACTCAACTCAATGAGTTCGGATGCCCAAATATCCTAGTGACATGTCACTTGTATCCTAATCCATTCCTAAGGTTCAACGGGACCATTTTCCCAATCATGTGTCTCAACCATCTCCTACGGATTGCCGATACCGATACTCGGTAGTATTTCACATTTTCCAAGTATATCACATAATCTGACATATTATCAAACAATTATCACGAGTATAATATTTCACAATAATTATCATATCATTTAAATAACATAAAAACATTTAAAATAATAATTATGTTACCAAAATTTACATATGAACTTACCTCGTATGCGAAAATGGCTACTTTTACCATTTCATCCACAACTTGGTATTTTCCCCATTTTAGCCCGAATTTCAGTTTTCCTTGCTCTATCATTTAAAATATAGTTTAATTAGGACTCATATTATTCAAATTGACCCAAAATTATATTTTGGAAAAATTACAGTTTTGCCCCTAAACTTTCACATATTTACACTTTTGTCTCAAAGCTCGTAAATTAAAATTCAGCCTATTTTCTTATGTTTTATGACATGCTGATCATTTTTCCCTTCTATGGCAACATCAAATTCTCACTCTAACATGTACTTATGACTATTAGGTATTTTTACCGATTAAGCCCTTTTACTCGTTTTCACTTAAAACCGAGTAGCACAAGTTGTCTAACATAATTTAAAACCTCATATTCTATCATAAAACACCAAAATACACAAATTTCACCTATGGGTATTTTTCCAAATATAAACCCTAGGTTAAATTATTGCTAGCATAAGCTAAATCGAGCTACCGGATTCTAAAAACGTAAAGAACTTGAAAAACGGGGCTAGAATGGACTTACAATCGAGCTTGGAAGCTTGAAAAACCTTAGACATGGTTTCTCCTTGCTATATTC
The DNA here is from genome assembly GCA_025698475.1 of Gossypium anomalum. Classification (NCBI taxonomy): domain Eukaryota; kingdom Viridiplantae; phylum Streptophyta; class Magnoliopsida; order Malvales; family Malvaceae; genus Gossypium; species Gossypium anomalum. The sequence continues at coordinate 25,670,994 of CM046958.1, read as the reverse complement.
AGCCATGGGGTTGAAGATGGACACATTTGGGTTTTAAAATTTGTCTATTAATTCATTTTACCCCTAAATGACCAAAATACCCTTTTTACTATTCTTTAAATTTTTACCCTTCCAAGCCCATTTTTGTCCAAATTTTTTTTACAAATTGGTAAAATAACTCTTTAAGGACCTCTAATTAATAATATAATTCAATTTTATGCAAAATGCTTCTAGAACACAAGTTTTGCAATTTATTCAATTTAGTCCCTAATTTCAAATTAAACACTTTATGCTTAGAATTTCTTCACGAAATTTTCACACAATCATGCAATCATATCATAGACCTGAAAATAATTATAAAAAAATTATTTATATCTCAGATTTTTGGTCTCGAAACCACTATTCCGACTAGGCCCAAAACTAGGATATTACACTATAACCTTTTCTAATCAATTTGGCCTTGTACTTATCAATTATTCCATCTGCTTTCATTTTTTATTTGAAAATTCATTTAGAATTTAATGGTTTAATTTCTGGAGGAAGATTTATGGTTGTGAAAGTAATTATAAATTCGACTTAAGGCAAGTGCACCTATCGAACAGTAGTATAGTTCTGGTGAGACGGAAAATATCTTATCCACGAGGACTAAAAGTACTAGTAATAACTCTTTTTCTATTATTTAGCCTAAAAATAAAGAGGAATTGTTTTAACCTAAAATTTAACTAACCTAATTAACTAATTTACGCGACAGAGACAAAAGTTGGAAAAGACTTTAGCAAAACTGATGGAGAAAACAATACCCAAGGAAGAATCCACCTAGACTTCACTTATTACCTTTGACTTAGACGATTTATTCATTTGACTTATTCCGTAGAAATCCCTAATTTATGTTACTATCTCTTTCGAGACTAGAAACAACTGACTCTAGGTTGATTAATTAAAATCTCTTTCTAATTAAAACCCATATTGTCGCATTAACTCAATTTATGGATTCCCTTATTAGATTTGACTCTAATCCGGCAGATTAACGTCGTCCTATCTCTAGGATTGTATTCAACTCCGCTTAATTGAATGATCAACTCTTAAACAGGGATTTTTGCTCCACTGAATAAGCACATCAAAAGCTTGAATTAATATTTTAAAACAAGGATTAAAACTCACAGTTAAGAATAAGAACAAATATTTATCATATAAATCAAAGAATAATAAGATTCATCATAGGTTTCATCTCCCTTAGGTATTTAAGGAGTTTAGTTCATAATAATGGGGGAAAACATCTCAAAATTAGGGAAATAACAAAACATAAAGAAACCCAAAAACTTCGGTAGAAATTGAAAGGAGATCTTCAGTCTTGATGTATCCTGCTTCCGAGCTGATTCCAATGGCTTTCTTCAAGTATTTTCAGCGTTCTGCTCTGCGTGTCCTCTAATCCTCTTTTAGGATGTTTATATAGACTTTTGAATGCCCAAAATAACCCAAAATAAGCCTTTTTCGAGTGGAATTAGACTTGGGTTTGACAGGGACACGGCCGTGTGCCATGCCCGCGTGAAGCTGCTCAAGCCGTGTGTAATACTAAGTTGATTTTTAGTCAACACAGCCATGTCACACGAGCGTGTGGCCTTCTCATGTGACTTACACGAGCGTGTAGATCACCCGTATGGAAGTGCTTAGGCCGTGTGAAACACTATTTTAAGCCCATTTGGTTCGTTTTTGGCCCGTTTCTTACTCTTTTCGCCTTCCTATGCTCACCTAAGTATAAAACATGAAATTAAAGGATTAGGAGCATCAAATTCACTAAAATCAAGGAGAAAGCATCCATAAATATGCCAAGCGTGGGGTAAAAAGATGTATAAATTACGGTTTATCAAATATCCCCACACTTAAGCATTTGCTTGTCCTCAAGCAAAATCCTCAACTCACAATTAAAATAAACCCTTCTCAACTTATAATTCTCATCAATTATGTTTCAAAATAATCCACAAGAAATCATACATTGAGAATTTAAATAAAAGAACATTAAAGTTTCAAATAATTAAAGTTAAGCATTTTAATCATAAAATTATAGGCATCCCCTTTTTTCTAAGTAATTATATTTAATTCCAAATCGATAAGGGTTGACATCCTCACTAAAGATTCACTCAAATCACTCTAAGTGTTTAAGGTTTAACAACTAAGCACTCAATCATCAAACATGAAAAGTTATTACCATAAGCTTGCATGAAAATCAAATCTCCACCACTATAAATGAGATGATACACAAATCAAAAGGTCTTTAGCAGGGTTGTAATAGGGCTTGGGTTAAAGGTGTGGATAAAGGCTGAAAAAGAGGGTTAGAATCGGGATTAATTTAAATAGATTACCTAACTTAGAAGAATGAAGCTAAGTGCTGAATTTTAAAGAAGTGCCAGAATTTGAACTATCTAAAGCAAATGATGTGAGCTTTTTCTCAATATAACAACTTTAACTTATCCAAGCTCTTTAGACAATATGTAACTGAATGAATAAATATACGGGTTTTTTTCAGAACAAGAACAAGTATAATAATGGAAAATACATAATAAGAATTAATTCAGCAACTGGAATGAATGAACAAAGTTAGGTAACTAATTAAATCAAATCTCGGTAAAATGAGTCAATGAAAAGGGAGAAATTCTTAACAAATCAAAAAGAGTTTAGTTGTAGGTTATCATTACGGGTAAAATCAAGAAACAATGGTTAAGGCTCAAAGGGGTTCACTAAGGGTCGATTATATGGGTAGGCTCTTTATGGGGTAAATGGGTTAAAACCTAAGTGCTTTTATCATTTTAGTAAATCAAATCAAAGGTGTGGTCTCAACATGTACAATTGATGCAAGTTCTAGAATAAAAAATCACACACTTATAACCAATAAAGTAAGTGAGTAAGAAGGATATATGCTCTAAAAGGCTCAAAATCTCACGAAAATTATGGGTTTTGATGTCAAACCCGCAAATTCAAAACTTCAAGATAATACCTCAATTCAGGGAAACAACCTAGCAATTTTAATTCTTAAAAGTTTCAACTTATCATACTCGATTCTCTAATGTCTTAAATTCAAACAATCAATGCATGAGTACCTATTATTTAATTCAAAACATATTAATAAAAATCATAAATTAATCAGAACTTACTCTAATAGTGATATGAGAAAATTATTTGAGAATAAGATAAAAATTTAGGGATTTTCTGATAATCACATACATAACCTCCCCACACTTAAAATGTACATTGTCCTCAATGTACAAAGATAAATAATAGCAATATAAGCATAATATCAGAAGAGAGGGAGAGAAGCGAAACTGCCCTAAATTTTTTTGGATGCAATCCTTGAAATAGCGATGTCTGGATTTGTAGATATGACCAATGAAAGGCATGATTCTGAGCTATTAATAAGAAAATAAACACAACTGTGGAAGAGAATTAATGCCTTACTCGAGAATAACCATTAAGATAAATATAGTTCAAAATATAAAAAACAGAAGTCTTCAGAAATAAAAATACAAATACAAATACAAATACAAATAAAAATAAAATAAACTCGATAGACTCAAAGGTCCTCATCATCGGTGTCGTGAGCCGGTGGTGCTGGAGGAGCGATATAGAGGTGCTCGCGAATCTACCACAAAGTCTCATTGATACTGTCGAACCTCGCATCAAGACTGTCGAACCTCTGAGTAAAGTATTGACGGAAATCAGTAAACTCCTCGAATGACACTCCTTGAAAGCTCGCAGTGGAGGAAGTATGTCGATGGCTCAATGGTGGTGGCTGTGGTGGATCCTCGAAAAGGGGAGAGACATCATCAGTAATGTCCTCTGGCTCATCTTGGTCATCAGATTGGACAAGTCTGTACTAAGGGGGGTCGAATTTATGGTATCGCTCTATCATCTTCATGTGAATCATGCTAGAAATTCTCGAAGGAGACATCTGGCCGACTAATGTGAGTGTCGATGACATCTCTAGAATGTCGAAGAGGCCGAAATGTCGAGTGAGGTGAGTATCATAAGGGCCAAGGCAGATGGGGCCCCTCCTATGGCGATCCGTCTGGTGGCGAAAAGTGAGGGCGATGAAATATGCTAAGTCGAATACATGGCCAGTCGCCATACTCCATAAGAAGTATGCGTCAGTGGCGCTAACTACTCCAGTGCTCTCTCTCCTTCCAGTCAAAGTATGAACCAAGATGGCATGAATGTAGCAAAGTGCTGGAGGGAGAGCAGTCGCCTTCGAGCGACTCCGTCTTATATAATCTAGCCACCTGTGAGATCAGTCCAACAGCATGAAGGGGAATGATGAATGTGTCGATAAAGCTGGAGGAAGTTCTCAGCAGACATAAACTCCTCCGTGTAGAGGCCCAAAGAAGCTCCAAACTCAGGTACGCTCATATGCCTGACAAGTCCACCTAGTCAAAAAATAATAGTCCCAGCCTCGTCATGTGTGTTCATCACATGTTGCAGATGAAAAGTGGTGCAGAACTCCAATGTCAGCTCTGAATATGTGAGCTCGATGATTGCAAAGAACTGATCCCATGGTGCGGTGTCGAGATGGAATCGAACGAGGTGAGCAAGTTAGACCTACTTCAAAGGGCCCAATTAATACATTGTCCCACTCCTAGCAGTCGTACGCGCAAAAGCTAAAATAGGTCTTCCTGTGGGTTTGACGAGAACTGAACTAGAGGGTGATGAGTTTTGATCGAGGCGCTCAAGGAGGTTGCGCCAGGGCCCTTCCGCTTTTTCGAGGTGAGAACGACAGTCTTCTTGCCTCGTGTGTTGGTCATAATGTGCCTGCAGAAGTAGATTATTCAAATATCAGTAAAGGCAAGACAACAATATTAACAATCAAATATGTCAAAGATTTCTTTGAATAAGATGTGACTAAGACCAAATATGATAGACTCGAGTATGATAAAATTGGCTAATCTATATGATCTATTCCTAAATGCACTAATATGCACCCATGAATCCTAATAAGCTAATTAACAATAGTAATAGAAATATTAAATGAATAGGACAACGTGATAAAGAGACAAATGAAAAAGAAATATCCTTGCTTAATCAACTACTAACCAAAACCACAAATATCCAAAAGCACTAATTATTACTAACATGAGGCAGAGAAAAAGAATAAATAAGAATAATAAGACTAAAACTAGCAAAATATCAATAGAAAATGACAAAAGTTTCAAGAATTAATAAATAAATAAAATAAACTGAAGAAAATAACATAAAATATATAAAGAACTAGAGGAAACCGATTGGTACGGTTATGGTCAGACGGTGGTGAACCGATGCGGGTTGAAGGTTGGGTTGGAAGGGAGTGCTGCTCGGGCCAACCACGAACGTGGGGGGGCGAGCCGTGCGGTGCGCTGGTGGAAGGGGAAAAAGAAAGGGAAAGAAAGGGAAGAAAGGAAGGGGGAAGAAAGAAAGGGAAAGGGAGAGGGATAGGAGGAGGGGGGTTGCTGCTGCGTCGGCATAGAGAGGGTGCTCGGGGGTGGGGGAAAGTCTTAGAGGTTGCGACGGCTAAGAGGGAAAAGGTTGGGGAAGAAGACAAGGGAGAAAAATTAGGTTTTAGGGTGGGATTTTAAAAAGGGGAACGGCCGTGTGAGACCCGTGTTAGGCCACACGGCCTTGTCACACGCTCGTGTGGCTCGAGGTTAGCCCATGTTTATCGTAAAAAATAAATGCCCCGTCATCATACGACCCAGGGACAGGCCCGTGTGTTCAGGCCGTGTGGTTTACACAGTCGTATCGCACGACCGTGTGCGATGTTGTTCGCTTCTCCCACGCCCTTGTGACTTGCCCGTGTGGTATCATGACTTATTTAAATTTGAAAATTTTAGCTCCCTATGACACACCCGTGTGTGTAGGCTGTGTGTGTCACATGGCCGTGTCGCACGGCCGTGTGGATCGACTTCATGACTGTGTGGTTCGATATTTAGGGATTTTGTACCCCTGTTTCCACACGGCCCAGGACACGCCCGTGTGTCCAGGCTGTGTAGGCCACTATACCTGCATAAAAAATGTTAAAAATAGCTAAAATAAACTAGTTAGTGGTGTTAGTGCTCGGGTTGCCTCCCAAGAAGCGTTTATTTAGAGTCTAAGCTTGACTTACCTCTCCGTTGCATGGTTATGGTGGTTCAAGGAGTTTAAACTCCTCATTCCTGCTATCAATCTTATCAAAATAAGGTTTTAGACAAGTACTATTTACCTTCAAACTGTCGAATTTGGAATGAGTTACCTTAACTGTACCGTACGGTAAAATGTTGAGTACCGTAAAAGGGATTTGGGTCTGTCATGGCGTGGTTTTGGTTTATCGTGTGTTCTCGGTTTCTGTGTTCACCATTCATCCAGTTCCTCGATCTGTAGCCTTTTCTCTTCATAGATGGGTCCTTTGTTGTTACTTGAACATGGCTCATTTATGCTCTTCGAATGTGTTTCTTGTAAAGAAGGTTGCACCACATGATCAGTATTAATAGCATGATTTATACAACCACCCTCAATATTTGATGTGTTACTCGAATTACGAGCTTGAAGAGTGATTGTTTCATCACTCACACGAAGTGTGAGTTCACCTGTACCAACATCAATAATAGTTCTAGCAGTTGCTAAAAAGAGTCGTCCTAAAATTACAGGCATGTCACTATCCTCTTCCATGTCTAGAATAACAAAATCAATTGGGAATATAAATTTATCGATTTTGACTAGTACGTCTTCAATGATACCTTTAGGAAATCTAATGGTTTGTTAACTGAATACTCATCCTAGTTTGTTTGGGTTTCCTAAGACTAAGTTGTTTAAACATTTTATAGGGCATGATATTAATACTCGCCCCTAAATCAGCCAATGCATTATTAACATCTAAACTACCAATTAAACAAGGAATCGTAAAACTCCCTGGATCTTTCAATTTGTTGGGTAGCTTATTCTGTAGAATGGCTGAGCAAACTGCGTTCAACTCCACATGCGAGGCCTCATCCAACTTCCGCTTATTTGCAAAAAGCTCCTATAAAAATTTCACTACGTTTGGCATCTGAGAAAGAGCTTCAATAAACGGTAACTTAATATGTAATTTCTTTAATAATTTAAAGAATTTACCAAATTGTTCGTCCGTGTGGTCTTTTCTTGTCGTACTGGGGTATGCACACGAGGTTTGTATTCTCTACTTATCGATTTTTGCTCACTGTAGTCCACCTTATCCTTACCTTCACTTACCATAATTCCTTACCTCGGTTCTAGCTCAGGTTCAAATAACCCTTCCTCATCACGAACGGTAATCGCATTAAGTTGTTCCCTTGGGTTAGATTTAGTATTACTCGGTAAGCTACCTTGCGGTCGTTTAGAAATTAATTTAGCAAGCTGGCCTATCTGAGTTTCGAGCCCTTGGATCGACACTTGTTGATTCTTAAGTGCTGTTTCAGTATTCTGAAAACAAGTTTCTGACACCGAGATAAATTTTGTTAGCATCTCCTCAAGGTTCGGCTTCTTTTCCTGCTGGTAAGGTGGTTATTGAAAACCTAGGAAATGTTTTGGCCTTTGATTTCCTTGGCCACCCCACGAGAAGTTGGGATGGTTCCTCCAACCTGCATTATAAGTGTTACTGTATGGGTTATTTTGAGGTCTAGAATTATTCTTACCCATATATTGAACTTGTTTCTCCTCAGTACTAGGGTTGAAAGATTGATATTCTATGTGTACTCCTCCTTCATTTGAATCGCACCTCATCACTGGATGTACCTGAGTGGAACCATACAAACTGTTTATCTTTTTATTTAAAAGTTCTACCTAGTTAGATAGCATAGTAACCGCGTCGAGGTTGAAAACATCGGCTGCTTTCATCGGCTTTGTTCTTATGACTTGCCACTGATAGTTATTCAGTGACATCTCTTCAATAAATTCATACGCCTCTTCAGGTGTTTTGTTGTTTAACATTCCACCGGCGGCTGCGTCAATAAGTTGCCTAGTTGAAGGGTTCACACCATTGTAAAAGGTCTGAACTTGTAGCCATAGAGGTAACCCATGGTGAGGGCACCTTCTCAGTAGGTCCTTGTATCTCTCCCATGCATCGTAGAGTGTTTCTAAATCCATCTGTACAAAAGAAGAAATATCATTCCTTAGTTTAGCCGTTTTTGTCGATGGGAAATATTTAAGCAGAAATTTTTCGGTCATTTGTTCCCAAGTGGTGATTGACCCTTGTGGTAACGAGTTCAACCACTTTTTAGCCTCATTCCTCAATGAAAAGGGAAACAACCGAAGGCGAATGGCATCATCAAAAAAACCATTGATCTTAAAAATGTCGCCGAGTTCCAGAAAATTTGCTAAATGAGTGTTTGGATCCTCATCCTGCAAACATCAAACTGAACAAACTATTGTATCATTTGAATCGTGTTAGGTTTCAGTTCAAAATTATTTGCAGCAACAACAAGTCTAACTATACTCGATTCAGTTCCTGTCAAAGTAGGTTTAGCATAATCATACATAGTACGAGGAGTAGGATTCTATTCTACTGGATTTGCAGCAACCACAGGAGGTAGCGGATTATTATGATTTTCAGCCATCTCCTCAGTTGTGGTGTGAATATCGTCCTCTTGCCCTTCTTCTATATACTGTAGGCTTCGCCTTATTTCTCTTCAGTTTCTACTAGCTATGCTCTCAATCTCAATATCGAACAGTAGAGATCCTAACGGGTTTCTTCTAGTCATAAACTATAAAAACCTGCCAGAAGTAAATAAAAGAAGATTTAGTACTTTAACCAAAATTAAAAATTAAATTAAATTGCAATAAAAATAAATGGCTAAAGTAATAAAAATTAAGTGTTCCTAATATCTTAGTCCCAGGAAACGGCACCAAAAACTTCATGGTCGTGAAACTAACTATAAATTCGACTTAAGGTAAGCGCACCTAACGAACAGTAGTATAGTTCTGGTGAGATCAGAAATATTGTATCCACGAGGACTAAAAGTACTAGTAATAACTTTTTTTCTATTATTTAGCCTAAAAATAAAGAGCAATTATTTTAACCTAAAATTTAACTAACCTAATTAACTAATTAACGTGACAGAGACAAAAGTTGGAAAAGACTTTAGGAAAACCGATGGAGAAAACAATACCCAAGGAAGAATCCACCTAGATTTCACTTATTAACGTTGACTTAGACGATTTAATCATTTGACTTATTCCATAGAAATCCCTAATTTATGTTACTATCTCTTTCGAGACTAGAAACAACTGACTCTAGGTTGATTAATTGAAATCTCTTTCTAATTAAAACCCCTATTGTCGCATTAACTCGATTTATGGATTCCCTTATTAGATTTGACTCTAATCTGGCAGATTTACGTCGTCCTATCGCTAGGATTGTATTTAACTCCGCTTAATTGTGAATGATCAACTCTAAATAGGGATTTTTGCTCCACTAAATAAGCATATCAAAAGCTTGAATTAATATTTTAAAACAAGGATCAAAACTCACAGTTAAGAATAAGAACAAATATTTATCATATAAATCAAAGAATAATAAGATTCATCATAGGTTTCATCTCTCTTAGGTATTTAAGGATTTTAGTTCAAAATAATGGGGGAAAACATCTCAAAATTAGGGAAATAACAAAACATAAAGAAACCCAAAAACTTTGGTAGAAATTGAAAGTAGATCTTCAGTCTTGATGTATCATGCTTCCGAGCTGATTCCAATGGCTTTCTTCAAGTATTTTTTGCGTTCTGCTCCGCGTGTCCTCTAATCCTCTTTTAGGGTGTTTATATAGACTTTTGAATGCCCAAAATAACCCAAAATAAGCCTTTTTCGAGTAGAATTAGACTTGGGTTCGACAGGGACACGGCCGTGTGCCACGCCCGTGTGAAGGTGCTCAAGTCGTGTGTAATACTGAGTTGATTTTTAGTCAACACGGCCATGTCACACGGGCGTGTGGCCTTCCCATGTGACTTACACGAGCATGTAGATCACCCGTGTGGAAGTGCTTAGGCCATGTGAAACACTGTTTTAAGCCTATTTGGTCCGTTTTTGGCCCGTTTCTTGCTCTTTTCGCCTTCCTATGCTCACTTAAGTATAAAACATGAAATTAAAGGATTAGAAGCATCAAATTCACTAAAATCAAGTATAAATCATCCATAAATATGCCAAGCATGGGGTAAAAATATGTATAAATTATGGTTTTTCAAAGATCCACTAATTCTTATGTATGATTTTGCATGATGGAACCAATTCACTTTTAATAGCATCTTTCAATGAGTTGCTTTCGGATGACCGTATAGCATCATTATACATTTGAGGTTTGGGCTCTAGCATAAAGGTTATAAAATCTGGTCCAAAAGATTTTTCCACCCTTGCTCGTTTACTCCTCCCTGGCTCTATCTCAGTTTCAACCTCGTTTTGACGATTTTCATCTATAGTTTTTGAAGTTCGTTATGTTGAACTTGAATCAACTTTCTTAACTTTATAAGGGAAGATATTTTCAAAGAATGAAGCATTCTTTAATTCCAATATAGTATTCTTTTGAATGTCAAGATTCTTTGATTCATATACAAGAAACCTATATGCATTGCTATGATCTGTATAGCCAATAAAAATACAATCCACCATTTTAGAACCTATTTTCATTTGCTTTGGTAACGGAGCCATTACTTTTGCAAGAGACCCCTACACTTTCAAGTAGTTAAAGGAAGGTTTTCTACCTTTCCATAACTCATATGATGTCTTCTCCCTTTTCTTGTGGGGAACCTTATTTAAAAGGTAATTAGGAAACAGAATAGCTTCCCCCACATGTTCTGTGATAACTTAAAATTTCCTAGCAATTCATTCATCATTTCCTTTAAAGTCTAGTTTTTTTGCTCGATTACTTCATTTTATTGAGGAGAGTATAGTGGTGTCACTTTAATGAATAATATCATGTTGTGCACAGTATTCACCAAATGGTTCAACATATTCACCACAACGATCACTTCTTACTATTTTAATCTTTTTATTAAGTTGGGTTTTAACTTCCTGCTTATAGAGAATAAATTTCTCTATAGTTTCATCTTTTCTTTTAAGCAAATATACGTAGAAATATTTTGTGCTATCATCAATGAAGATAATAAAATATTTATTCCCTCCTTTTATTTGAACAAACTTTAAGTCACAAACATCATTATTTATTAGATCAAGTGGTTCTGTACTTCTTTCAATAGTTTGAAATGAAGACCTTGTTAATTTTTCCTTAACACAAGTTTCACATTTATGTTTATAATTCATGTGAAATGAAAGAATGCACTTTAAATTAATTAATGTACATAAAGTATCATAATTAACATTTCTGAGCCTACCATGTAACAACCCGTTTTTGGGTCAAATCAGAACAGTGGTTTTGGGACCACAAATCTGAATAAAAAATATTTATTTTATTATTTTAATAATGTCTATAGCATGATAGATTAATTACGTGAAAGTTTCGTAAAGAAATTTTACCGTTTAAATGCTTAATTCGGTAAAAAGGACTAAATTGCATAAAGAGTAAAAGTGGAGTTCTATTTGCTAAAGGTTTTAATAGCTATGAAATTAAACAGAGGAGGTACTTATGTTGTAATTAGACTATTATTAAGGTGGGTGGACATTTATGGACATTAATTATGCTTGTTTTAATGTATTAATAAAGGGTAATTAGGTAATTGTCAAAATAAATTTAGTAAAATAACTAAAAAGCAAAGCCATCATCTTTGTTTTGTCCATCTTGGCCGAATATTAAGGAAAGAGAACAGCCATGGAAGCTCTTCAAGTTTCAGCAATTGCATGATTTAATTATTGAGATAAATGATATTTGGATCTAGAACAGGGGAAAACAAAGTATCGAATTAGTCGACCTAATTCGTCGTTACAGCGAACGAGGTAAGTTCGTATAATTAGAATCAAACTTTTAAATACTTGAAATAATTGTAATGAATGTGTATAATTGAGTAGTTGATATACTTGGAACGTGAATGCTTTATCGATATAGTTTAATGGTTATTGAAGCCCCGTTTGAACCGTATGAATTCGTAGGATACAAGTGACATGTCATTAGGGTTACCATTTTGGTCGAGCTCCTACATTTGTTGCGAACCCGCCACATCTCGTATGAGCTTACCAATATATCAGCTCATAAGAGTTTACTGTTATCAGCTCGTAAGGGCTTACTATTATCATCTCGTAAGAGCTTACTATTTTTAGCTCGTCAGAGCTTATCGTTTCATCTCAATAGAGCTTATTGTCTATCAGCTTAGGAGGAGCTTACTGATCATAGCTCAAAAGAGCGAAAATGATAATGAATTGACAGATTACTGATTTATATACATAATGTATATCACCCGAGTATCCTTTGAAATTCTAATAGGTTCAACGGGCATAAATTATCTTATTAGTTATGTGAAAAAGCTATGTGTTATCAAATGAAATACTGTTTATATGATTGAGAGTGAAATGTTACAAATGATGTACATGATATATGAATTTGATATGATACACTGATGTATGAAATTGAGATAAAGGTTGATTATATGTATTTATGAGACTAACATATTGATGAATGGTTGTGTATAGGCATTTGGCAAGTGAATTTGATATGCTTTGTTTATTTATTTGATTGTGTATAAAAGGATAAGCTAAATTCTTAATTATACGGGCTTACTAAGCTATAAAACTTACTTTGTTTCTTTTCCGTGTATTATAGAGGTTCGATAGCTCGTTCGATTTGGATAAAGTCAGAGATACACATCACACTATCCAATTCCTATTTGGTACTTTTGAGCTTATGGATAATTGTAAATATGGCATGTATAGGCTAGTTTAAAGATGATATTAATGGTTACTTGAGCTAGTGATTTTGGTACATGTTGTGTATAAGGTAGAGCCATGTGATTTGGCTAGCTTGGTATAATGTTTTGGTTGTGTATAAGTATTCAATATGGTATGTTTTTGGCAAGTAGTAAATGGAATAGAAATATGCACTGTTGTCTTGATATGTGATAGGAATATGAATGGAAAATAATTGTAGTTCAATTGATTTAATATGTATATGAAATGTCATGGATTGGCTGCCTGTTGAGTTGTAAAATGTTGCAATTTTTGCTTGTGCATGCATGTAAAAAAAATAGGGTGGTAAAATGGCTTTGCAAATAGCCTATTTTTGTCCATACAAGCAGAGACACGGGCATGTGTCTCGACCGTGTATGGCACACAGTCATGTTACACGGTCGTGTGTCCCCTGGTGTTGAAATTAAAATGAAGTCAGTATGCTCTACACAGTCTCACACACGGGCGTGTGACTGGCGGTGTGGTACAAGATAGTGTACCCTACAGGTTTGGCATGGCCTAGCACACGGCCTGGCATATGAACGTGTGTGACCACTTCGAAGGGCACACGGGCTAGACACACGGGCGTGTGGTTAGCTATGTGACCCAAGTCAATATGTACCACTTGTTTTCACACGACTGGTGAACGGGAGTGTCTAGCGGCCGTGTGAGACACACGGCCTACCCACACTGGCATGTGTCCTCTGTTTGAAGCAAGTTTTTATAAGTTTCCCAAATTTGTTTTGAATTATCTGTTTAGTCCTGAATTATTTCTAAAGCAAGTTTAAGGCCTCGTAGGTTATTATAAGGGACAAATTGATTGAAATGGAATGATGATTGTATAATATTTAGATTGAATGTATGAGAAAAGTATGGTTATATGTGTTATAAGTCCGGTAATGCTTCGTAACCCTATTTTGGCATTGAATATGGGTGAGGGGTGTTACATACCATGCCATAAATTAAATGACTCAAGCATATAAATAGAAGAAGAAGCAATATTCTTATTCATAGTTTTTTCTTTGTACAGAGATTGCATTAAGTTTCCACATGTCATTTAATATATATCCCCTTCCCACAAACATTCCCCCCTTAGACAAAACTAGCTTCTAGGATTCAAACACAATCTTAAAGCCTTGTACACTAAGTAGTGTCCCAGAAACAAGGTTCTTACGTATGTCAGGCACATACAACATATTTTGAAGTTTGAGTTCTTTGTCAGAAGTCATCTTCAAGACCACAATACCCTTCCCCTTGATCTTGGAAGTCATAGCATTGCCCATATAGAGATTCTCCCCATTTTCATAAGGCTCCAACTCAGAAAAAGAGTCTTTGTCACAGCAGATATAACGTGTGGCACCAGTTTCAAGCCACCATTCTCTTTGATTTGAATCAACCATGTTGACTTAAGAAATCACAACACATAAGTCCATATCTTCCACAGTGTTGGTGGAAGTTTCCATTTTCTGTTAAAATTTCAGAAACGAAACCAAAATTAGAAAAATTATCAACTTTTGTTAGACGGCAGGAACTTTATAACATCCCATTTTTCAGTAAAATCAGAATAGTAGTTTCGGGACTACAAATCCTATCCAAAAATAAGGTTTCTTTTTATTTCATTATATATTTTGTATTATAATAGGCATGTTGAGTGAAAATGTTGATACGAAAATTTTATTGATTAAGTATTTAATTATGAGAAGGACTAAATCGCATAAAATGTGGAAGTTGAATTCTAGTAGCTATAAGGATTAAATAGCTATGGAATTCAAATCTAGAGGTCCTTATATGGTAATTAGACTATTAAAGAAGTATGTAGATTTTCTTTGATGACTTATCCATGGAAATATAGAAAAAGCGCAAGGACTAAATTGGAAATTCTTAAATACTAAATTAATTAAAAGATGAAAAGAAATTATCATCTTATTTTTTTCATCTTGAACTTAAAATTCTATGGAAACCCTAGGAGACAGAGGGGAAACTTTCAAGGCATAATTGGGTAAGTTTTCTTGTCCTATTTTTAGTAATTCTGATATTTTTGAAACCGAGATAACTTAATCTCTCTATTTGAGGGATTAATTTGAAGAGTTATCAAAGTTTGGAAAATGGGTCAAGGATGTATATGCTGAAAATTAGAAATTTATGGTAGAAAATAAAAGGTTGTTGATAGATAAGCAACTTTTACAAAGTTATTTTTGATGGAAACATGATTTATGGACTAAAATGTAAACTTGTGAAATTGATGAAAAATTCTAAAATTTTATGAATACATGTGCTGGAAAATTTGTAATGGGATTTTGGATAGGCTTGGAATAGGGAGTAAATTGCACAAGTTTCATTTTCCGAACCTAGGGACGAAATAAGAATTTATAGAAAAGTTAGGGGCAAAATGGTAATTTTACCTAGGACGTAGATTAAGTCCATTTAAATATGAAATGTGTGAAATTGATGGTTAAATTCATTTATATAGATCTGGACAACACTAATTTGAGGTTAGATCGAGGAAAAGAAAATGTTTCAAATTAGTAGATTTCTAACACGAACAAGTGTAGGGGTAAGTTCGTGTAACTTAATCGGGCATGTAATTTACGTTTAATTGAATGTTGTGTTGTATGGAATGTGACTTATATTGATAGACATTACTTGAATTCTATAATGAGAAATTTAATACATGCTTGATATGGTGAAAAAGGGTTAAGTCCTGGTCGAATATTGAATTCCGATGAATATATGCGCTTTCCCGAAACAAATAAGGTCCTGTATTTGTTGCGGATGAGATTTAGCTCAGACAAGTAATCTTATTGACCTTTTATAGAAAGGATTTAGCCCGAACAGGTAATCTGGATATAATACCTCTCAAGTATACGTTATGATTAGAGTTTAGCCTGGACTGGTAATTCTAATTGAACTCTTTTGAGTATACATTATATAAAGGATTTAGCCTGGATTTGTAATCCTATTATATGATATGTGGCTCGAGAGTGTGTTCCTTGATTAAGTGCCCTGATGGGTACCCTTGAATAAGAATTGAAAGATTATTGAATCGTACGCCTCGAGTGTACTACTTGAGCATCCATCGAAATTTCAATGATTCAACGGATATAAAACTCTTGACATGGTATGAGAATTATGAGATGAAATGAAAATGACTTGAAAAGAAATATTGCCTGATGAGCTCATTTATGTTTACTTGATTATTATAAGGATTTATGTTATATGAACTTACTAAGCATGTAATGCTTACTCCATTTTATTTTTCCTGTTTTATAGTGCTCGGAAGCTCACTAAGGTTGGAAGATCATTGGAGCATCATCACACTATCAACTAGTCATTTTGGGTATACTTAGTAAAATCATTTTGGTATAATGGCATGTATAGGACAACTTGACCATTGGTAAGTTGATAATGATGTTTTGTAACCTAGCCATTGGAATAGCTAGTAATGGTTTATTTTGGTATGATTAAGTAGGTTATTTTGATATATATATATACACATGTGTTAAGTTGAGTATATGTTATCAAAGGTTATTATTGCCTAAGTTAATCCAAGGTAAGTTTATAACCACCTATGCATGCAATGATATGCCTTGTTGAATGAAGAAGTATGTTTAATTTGAATGCTTGGAATGGCTAGTATTGGTTGTGTGTTTCAAGTGCAGGTTTTGGGTGAAATTTTGGGTGAGAAATGAAGCTAGGAATGGCTTCATTTTTTCCACACGGGTAGACACATTAGCGTGTGTCTAGACTGTGTGTGACACACGACCTGGTAACATGGGCATGTGGTTAGGCCGTGTGTCCCCTTCACCTTAATTTTGAGAAACAGAATGCTTAGAATTGGGCACATGGGCAGAGACACAGGCATTTGTCTTAGTCATGTGCTTGACACGACCTTAGACAAGGGCGTGTTACACGACCGTGTGAAAACTAACCTAAATTTCAAAAATTAAATTCGCCACACGGTCTAGCACACGGGGATGTGACTTGGCCGTGTGACTTCAATTTCTTCATTCCTTAAAAGTCAGAGAGTTACACGGGTTAGGGACACAGGCGTGTGTAGTACACGGCCTGACCACACGGGGCGTGTGAGCCCTGCAACTTGGAAAATTTTTGAAATGTCGCGAAAAAAATTTCTTATAAGTTTCGATTAAGTCCCAACTCAACTCTAATGCTCGTAATGGGCCTCTAGGGTCCAATTAAGGGACGTTTTGAATGATCATGGTAAATGAATAGTAACTTACACGCATTGGTTGTAAAATATTTTTGAAAGTTTTGATAATGCTCTGAAACCCTATTCCTCTGACGGATTCGGGTTAGGGGTGTTACAAATTTAATAAAACCCGAAACAAAAGTTTATACGGTCTAATCAAAAACACAATAAAATAATGCACCAGGTAGGTAACTCTGAAAGAGAGGTGGTGCACTTGGCACGCTTAAATACCAAGTCTTCCAAAGAACCAATCCTAAAATACACTCTCATATTCACTTTTGATAATTTTTTTTATTGATGTCATAATTTTGAAGCTACTATTTAAGCTTTCACAATTTAAAGCCACAATTAAGGCCACAGTAAATAGAAATTTTAATTTTCAACTTATGTTACCCTTTGATTTTGTTAAACAGCAGAATTAAAATTCTGAAACAAAATCGAAACCAATTTTGTTGAACGGCAAGATTAAATTCGAAACAAAATTATTTAATTAAATCTTCGTATGGAAGCAAACTCAAAATCAAAATCAAATAAAATATGTTAAACGATGGGAATAAATCTCGAAATAGAATTATTTAATTAAATCTTTGTTTAGAAACAAAATCACAATCAAATAAAATTCGTTGAACAGCGGGAATGAATCTTGAAACAGAAATATTCAATTAATTCACGTTTGGAAACAAAATCAAAATTGAATAAAATCTGTTAAACGACGGGAATAAATCTCGAAACAAATTATTCAATTAATTCTCTTTTGAGAACAAATCAAAAAAGGAATAAAATCTGTTGAACAGCGGGAATAAATCCTGAAATAGATTTTATTTAATTTTAATTTTTATTCTGAAATAGAATATGTTTTTTTTTCGCCTTTGTGTCTCATTCGACTCGGATTAGAGAATTGTAAAATAATAAATTTGTCTTAAGATTCTTGGACAAATCATGTTAGCAAACAAATATAAATATAAATAATTATATATATAAATAAAAAAAATTAATATAAGCAAATATTTATATAAAAATATTTATATTTATGAAAAACACCAGATTTAAATAAATATTTATATTTACTTAGAACATCAGTTTTGAAAACAATTAAATATGTAAGATTTTGGAAAACCAAAAATCGAATAAGGGGATCGAGTTTTACTAGATGTTGAGGCCTGTTTCACAGTTTCCTTAAGACATATTCAGTCACTCCTATGGTACTTGGAGAAATGTTGGCTGACTATCTCCTAAGATATAATAACATGATCACGGCAGTTGTACATTTGCAGTGATCAACGAACAAACCTTGCCTTCTTCTATCACGGAAACATTTGGAAATTTGGAGAGGAAAAAGAAAAGCATTTTTTAGAGTGAAAAATTCGTTATATCTCTGTGTGTCTCAAAAGAATTTTGCAGTATTCTTTAGGCTTTTATAGACATTCAATATGGAGGAAGTTTGGAAATTTCCATTAACAATGATACAAATATTTCCATTAAAGGAGCCTTTAAATCAGTTTGATAGGAATGAAATCAATTCGAGATATTTTTCCTTTTAATACAGGTTTTTTATAATATCTGCTAAGAAAAATAAAATATGCATTGGGCTAAAATATCCGTAGGAACTTTTTGGGCTTGACCAGTCCAGACATTTCACGTTGCCTACATCGTGCGAGTGCGTGTGCCTAGCCCCAGTAGGTTTGGACCTGCATCCTCCTGTGCCCAAGGCAAAGTTACAAGCTTAATCATTCAATAATCCTTCAAGTGGGTTCTCAAATATATATATATATATATGTCACACTTCGTATTGTAACCAATGTGGGATCTAAGGTTTTCTTTTCCTCAACAAATATTCACAAGTGGCTTATTTTGAGCATCAATTTCTCATTCATCACTGAACCATTTTAAGCATATGATATATCATTGTAAAGGTCTCATGGAGTAAAATATAAAACCATAATTTTATGATTCAACTCTCCACCTTTACAATTCGAAAATGTAACATCCCGATTTAGGGTCTAGTTAGAATAGTGGTTTTAAGACCACAAATTTGAAGTAAAAATAATTATTTTATGATTATTTGATGGTCCATAATATGAGTGCATGTTTGTGTGAATATTTCATGAAGAAACTTTATGCCTAAAGTGTCCAATTTAAAGCTAGGGACTAAATTGAATAAGTTGCAAAATACATGTTCTAGAAGCTTTGAGCATGAAATTTTATTGGATCATTAATTAGAGGTCCTTAAATAGCAATTTGACCAAGTTCTAAAATTTTGGACAAAAATGGGTATGAATAGGAAATTTTTGAAAGAAAGGCCTTAAGGGAATTTTGGTCATTTAGTAAATAAAAGAATAAAAAGGGAAAAATCAAGCAAAAACCTTGTCCATCTTCTCCCACCTTAGCCAAAATTTTCAGGGAGCCATAGCTAGGGTTTTGTTCATCCTTCAAGCTCAATTGTAAGTGCTCCCAAGCCCCGTTTTTAATGCTCTTTACATTTTTGAAGTTGTCATCAATCGATTTAGCTATTTCTACCATTATTTTAAGCTAGGTTTCATGTTCAAAAACTTAACCATGTGTGACATGCATGTGTTTTGATGTTTAATGGAGGAATATGAATGTTTGATGTGTGATAAACATCTTTTACTAAGTGATTTTTAGTGAAAACACCTAAAAATGACTTATTTGTAAAAGATGAAGAAATGGGTAGTAGAATTGTGATTTAATGTGAAATAGCAGCTGATATGACTTAGAATATGAATCAGCTAGGCTTAGGTAACCTAGAAAATGCATGCATTTCATTTTACGAGCCTAGGGACCAATTTGTAAATAAGTAAAAAGTAAGGGTAAAATGGTAATTTTACCAAAGTATGATTTTTGGGTTGATGTGAATAATGTGTGTATTGAACGAGTTAAATTTGGCATTATAGATCAAGAAAAATGTGATTCGAGTCTTGATCGAGGGAAAACCGAAGTTTACGAAGATTAGGCTCGTTTCTATCATTTTGTACTGAGGTAAGCTCATTTGCAAATAAAGCAACATGTACCATACTTTAAATGCTCTAATATTGCATGTATGGTGAGTATATACATATTTAATGTGATGTTGTATCATGTGTTTAAATGTTTATCCTTTTATTATGAATTATGCTTTGAATATTTCATGAGTATGTAATTGATGCTAAGAGTATTGAAATCGACATTATGAGCAAGTTTGATAGAGATGTGTATCGAAAAATCCTGTTTGAACCTTAGGAATAGTTAGGGATACAAGTGACATGTCACCAGGAATTATGTGATCTGAACTCATTGAGTTGTGGTCTGAGTTCATGATCCATGTGATTCGTACTCATGAGTTGTGGTCTGAGTTCATGATTATGAGACACATGTTTTGGCGGTCCGACATGTGTTACGGATACCCGACAGCTTGTATGAGTAGACCCGTGAGTAGCTTGAAATCGAGCAATATGTGATATGAGATGTGAAGTAGCATTGGCTATATATGAGGAACTTAGGTGCAAGATTCCGATGTATCTGACAGTAATTCGAGTGTTCAACAGGTAGTTCAAGAGTAGCTCAATGAGTAATCTTAATGATTGCACATCATTATTTGCAAGTGGCACAGGTATGTACATCGAACTCATGAGAATGACATGAGACATGATGAACTTGTGGTAAGAATATGTATATATATATGTAGATGAAGAATAAGTTAAAGAGATTTGATAAAATGCAAGATTATGTTCATTATGTTAAATGTATGACTAATGCTTGTTTAAGTTACATTTTATTTGCATGTGAACTTACTAAGCTTTAAAGCTTACCATCCTTTCCTTTCCTCTTCTTATAGTGTTGCCAAGCTAACTCGGGGATCGTGGAACATCGGGGACTCGATCACATTATCAATTGGATAATTGGGTATAGTTAGACTTATCATTTTGAGTATGGAATTTATAGATACTTGGTTCTTTTTGTTATATTTCATATTGATGTAGCCAAAGGCGTTGGCTTATGATAATATTGATTCATTTTTGTATATGGCCATGAGAGGTGGCTCATATTGATTGTTGGGTTGTAACCCTAATCATTTATGCATGCATGCAAATGTGTTTATATTTTGATGTGGTTTGGTTGCTTGTGGATGAAATGTGTGATGAATGACATAAGTAATTAATGAATAAATGGGGACTAATAGGTGTGACCATAATTATAGTGTAATTGAGTAACTTGAAAGAAGAATTAAAATGATGAATAAACATGAAATTGGTGTGGAATGCCAAATGGTAGTATGATGATTGGAGTATGTGATATGTTCACATTATAAAGTCATGGATTAACCATGAATGTGTTTGCTTGTGTAATTAAATGTACCTTATTGCATGCTATGAAGATTATGTGTGTAAGTGTTTATGGGTGGCAAATGGCTTAGAAAATAGCCTTAAAATTCTCCACACGGGTAGACACACAGGCATGTGTCTAGGCCTAGTGTGACACACGATCTGCCCCATGGGCGTGTGATCCGGCCGTGTATCCCCTGCACCCTAATTATGCAAGTCAGTATGCCCAATAGTAAACACAAGGGTAGAGACACGGCCGTGTGTCTCAGCCGTGTGAAGGACACGGCCTTAGGACATGGGCGTGCGCCCAGGCTATGTGAAGTTTACAGTTAATTTTTAGAATTTACTTCGCCACATGGCCTAAGCACACGGGCGTGTGACTTGGCCGTGTAACCTTATTTGATTGATGATGTCATAGTCAGAGGCTACGCGGGTTGAGGACACGGGCGTGTCCCAAGCCACATGGGCGTGTGGGACTACACGGCCTATCCACACGGGCGTGTGACTCTCCAAAACAAGAAAATTTTCTAAGTTTCCCAAGTTCTCGGTTTAGTCCTGAACCACTCCTAATGTACGTTTTGGGCATCAATGACCCATATAAGGGACAATATGAATGTGAATGAAAATTTTTAATTTTGGACTGAAACCCATGTCTCAATTTTGTACAATTGTTTGTGTTTAAGCCCGGTAACACCTCGAACTTTGTCCCGGCGTCAGATACGGGTGAGGGTGTTACAGAAAATATGCCTCAAAGTTTCCAAAAATTACATTTTTTTCCAAAAAATAAAACCTCATTCAATGTACAATGCAAACTTTCCTCCTCCAACAAAAGTTAATTGAATTAAAAGGTTTGCCTTTATTCATTTATTAAAAGGATATCATATTTGGTATATATAAGTTATTATATATCACGAGTAAATTGAATACCAATTTTGTTGGATAATGGTGAAAATATTCTTACTTTACATTGTAAATTAAATTATTTTAAAGATAATTTTATATAAAGTAAAGAATTACTTTCCATTCATGAGACGTCTTTCCAAAAGGACAGACATGTCCAAAGTAGATAATACATTACCGTAGGGATAAATATCAAAACTATACATGAATCTTGATACAATGTGCAATATTATATGTGAACTTTGATTTTGTGCGATTTTGTAAACGAAATTTTAATTTGATTAAAATTTCAGAAATCACTAATAACATTATCTATTAGTACTATTTTACGTTGACATATTGCATACACAAAAAAGTATATTAATCCAATATGAAAATAAATTTGTTATTCATTTTTTTAAATGTGTATGACTGAATCAAAATCGAAGTTTCATGTATACCTATGAATCACAATTCAAGTTTCATATGTATAATTGTACCAAATCAAAATTCATGTATCAAATTACACTTTAAACTAAAATAAATTTGATATTTATCCCTATTATCCTGAGTACAATACAAACATTCTTACTTCAAAAAAATTCAATTTGTTAAGGTTTATATTTATGTTTTTCTTAAAAGGAAATCACATTTGATATACGATAATAAGTTGTTTTAAAATCTATACTATATATATAATAAATATTTGATTGGATCACAAGTCAATTAGTCACCATTAAATTAGGTAATGATGAAAATACTCTCACTTTACAAAATAAATTATTTATTTTAAAGGTAGTTTTGCCATTTTGTATCTTTTGTATGAAAAAAATGCCCTTACTAATTATGTATTGGACTATTTTTTTCTATAAAGTAAAGAGTTAATTTCCTCTCATGAGACATCACTTCTAAAATTAGAAGATTAGGACAAATATGACATCCAAAATAGATAATACCTTATTTGGGAGTACAATGCAAATAGTTTTGCTTTTACAAAAGTCTATTTCTTAAGAAGCTTATCTTAATGCTTTTCTTAAAAGAATATCACATTTTATATACTGTAATAAGTTATTTAATAATTTATATTATATATTAAACATTTGACTTAACTAGTCACGAATCAACCGAATACAAACTTAGTTGAATAATGATGAAAATATATTATTTCACATATTAAATTGTGTTATTTTGAGGGTAATTTTTCATCTTATATATTGTTGGGGTTTTGACTCACAAAGGCAGAAAATAGAAGCAAGTAATTCGGATGGAATAAAGTTAAACTTCAATACTTGAATAAGCAACATGTCATATACATAAGTAATTCAAATAACATATGTTGGATTTTGAGTAAAACAAAGAAGAAGAAAAGAAAACGGATGCCAAAAATTTGAACAAGAGAAAATCTGAATTTGATCTCCAAAAATCTGATTTTTCATTAGCTTGAGATGCATTCATATTACAAAGAAATATGGCAGTTACCTAATGCTTAACTGCTCCCACTAATACATGACTTAAGCCTAGCTAGAATTAGACACAAAATGTAGCCGACATATCAGCCTTTACATCATATTCAAATCTTCAACAAATCCTACTAACTTTAAAAGTGAAATTACAAAGAAACTAAATCAAGTTACAAATAAACAAAATAAACAAAATGCTACTGCTCCTTTGGTTCAGCTTGGATGCTGGTTTGCATGCTGGTTTCCTGTTGCGTTGTAGGCCAAAGTTTAACACTCCTCCTTGGACTGTATGCAACAAACACCAATCCTTCTTCTCAAAGCATCAAATTGTGTGGCACCTAATGACTTTGTTAGAATATCAGCTAACTGATTTTCTCAGCTTCAATGAATCAGATTTACTTCCCTCAATTGTTCAGCCTCTCGAACAAAATGAAATTTAATCTTGAAATGTTTAGTTTTGCCATGAAAAATTGGATTTTTGGCTATAGCAACTGCTGACTGATTATCAACTCTGATTTTGGTAGCTCTAATCTATTCTTCATTTAAATCACATAGCAACTTCGTAAGCCAAATGGCTTGATTAATAGCTATAGCAGCTGTAATGTATTATGCTTCAGCTATCAGTTATGCAACAGTTTGTTGCTTCCTTGAGCTCCAACAAAAGACACCTGAGCCAAGAGTAAAAAAATAGCCAGTAGTACTCTTCATGTCATCAATGGACCCTGCCCAATCACTGTCAGAATAAACAATCAATTTTAGCTCTTTTGCCTTCTCATGTTTTACTCCAAAATTCAAAGTCCCCTTTACATATCTGAGAACTCTTTTCTGCTTTAAAATGGACAACATCATAGCAATGTATGAATCTAGACGACAAGCTAACAGCATACATAATAGCAGGCCTAGTAGTTGTTAAGTAAAGCAAACAACCTACCAAGCTTTGATATTCCTTCTCATCAACTCTTTCATGACTACTATTGCTTGTTAATTTCACACCTTGAGCCACAGGTGTGCTGACAGTTTTGCAATTGGACATACAAAACTTCTTTAAGATCTTCTGTGCAAAAGCATGCTGACTTATGAAGATGGCATGGTCTGATTGATTCACTTCCATGCCAAGAAAATATATCATTTCCCCCAAGTCAGTCATCTCAAAAATATTCTGCATTTGCATTTTGAACCCATCAATCAGCTCTTCCTTGCTTCCAGTTACAAGTAAGTCATCCACATAAAGTGAGACAATCAGAAGATTTTCATGTTCTGACTTCTTCACATAAAGTGTAGGTTCACTAACACTTTTCTCGAACCCGAGCTTAGACAGGTGTGTATCAACCCTGTCATACCAGGCCCTTGGTGCCTGCTTCAGACCATATAAGGCCTTTTTCAGCTTGTAGACTTTGTCCTCTTCACCATGAACCTTGAACCTCTCTAGTTGTTCAATGAAAATTTCTTCCTTGAGGAAGCCATTCAGAAAAGTAGACTTGGCATCCAGCTGGTGTATTCTCCAACCCTTTTGAGCTGCTAAGGTAAACAAAAGCTTTATTGCGTCTAGCCTTGCAACAGGAGCAAAGGTCTCAATAAAGTCAATCCCATACTGTTGGCTATATCCCTTCACCACAAGTATTGCCTTGTGTTTGTTTAAAGAGCCATCAACATTGTATTTGACTCTAAACACCCACTTTACACCAATAACTTTCTTCTGTTCTGGTTTTTCAACTAATTCCGAAGTGTCATTCTTGTGTATCATCTCTATTTCAGCTTCCATGGCCTTTTTCCAGCAATCTTCTCTAGCAGCTTCATCAAAATTTGAAGGCTCAATTATTGCAACATCACATCTTTAATAAATGTCTGCAATAATTCTTATGCCTCTTATAGGTTCATCATCAAAATTATCATCAACTGGCCCTTCTTTAACTGGCTCTAGATTGCTGTCTAGTTGATCTTCTTCACTCAAGCTTGTATTTGTCCCATTCCAATTCTATACTCTTTCTTTATCAAATTTCACATCTCTGCTCACCATGATCTTCTTTGTTGAAGGATCAAACGCCCTATAGGCTCTCTTGGTGCTACTGTAACCAACAAAGATCCCTGGCACAAATCTTTTTTCTAGTTTGGTTTTCTTCTCTACTAGTATGAGAGTATAGCAGACACAACCAAACACCTTTAGGTGTGACACTGTTGGTTTAAGATCATGCTAAGCTTCAAAATTAGTCTTTTCTTTAACTTCATTAGTTGGCAGCTTGTTGAGCAGGTACACTAAGGTGTTCACTACTTCAGCCCAAATTTTGCTTGGCAATTTGCTTTGAAATAGTAAGCATCTAGCCATGTCAAGTAATGTCCTATTCTTTCTTTCACAAACTTCATTTTGCTGAGGAGTATAGACTGTTGTTAACTGATGATGAATTCCCTTTTGCTCACACAGCTTTTGGAACTTATCTGACAAGTACTCAGCACCATTATCTAATCTCAATGCTTTGATCTTGCAGCTTGATTGGTTTTCAGCTAAGGCTTTGAATTTGCTAAATTCCTCAAACACTTTAGACTTTTGCTTCAAAAAATGGACCCAGCAAAATCTACTAAAATCATCTATAAACAGCACAAAATATCTGATGTCATTCAAATAAGAAGTCTTCATTGGTCCACATATGTCAATATGGACCAATTCGAGCTTGCCTTAAGCTCTCCATGCCTTATCAATTGGAAAAGGCAATCTTGCCTGCTTCCCAAGCTGGCAAATTTGACAAACATTGTAACTGACTTCAACTTTGGACATGTCTTCAACCAAATTCAATCTATGCAGCAAACCAAATGATTTATAACTGATATGGCCTAACCTCTTGTGCCATAAACTAGTTGTGTCAGTAGCACTAGTATAGGCCTTCATTTCTAACTGATTCATGTTCAACACAAAGCATCTTTCAGTCATATCCACTGTATCCAGTTCTTGACCAGATGAATCCTCAATAATACATGAGTTATTCTTGAAAACAAGTGAAAAACCCTTCTCAATTAACTGCCCAACACTAAGTAGGTTTTGATCTATGTCAAGCAAAAAAAGTACATCTGAGATTACTTTGTTACCTGAGTGTGCGTTGATCACTACATTCCCTCTGCCTCTGGCCTCAATGAGATTGCCATTTCCAACTCTGACTTTGGAAGTAGACCTTTTGTCAAGACTCTTGAACAGCCCTTCACCTAAAGCCATATGGTGAGAGCAACCACTATCAACTAACCAGTTCTTACTGATTTTGCTTGAGGTTGCATAACAGGATGTAGAGAAAACATACTCCTCCTGAGCTTGAACATCCTCAGCAGCTTGACCTTGGTTTTGTTACTGAGTTTGTGCCCTTCCTTTGTTCTTGCACACCTTCTCAACATGACCAAACTGTTTACAGCTCCTGCATTGGATATCTAGTCTGTACCAGCAATACTTCTCTAAGTGTGTATTTCTTTTGCAGTGAATGCTTGGTGGAAATTTCTTCTTTCCAGCATCCCTCTTTGGTTTCTCCTTTTTATCAAGCTATGGTTTCTTCCCTTTGTAGCTCGAACTTGAGCTTTCTTTGACTTTAGCTTGGAAAGCTCCCTCTGGATGCTCCTCCAACCTGTTGGCCCTCCTTTGCTCAAGTACATATAGGGAATTTACCAGCTCAGACAATGAGATGGTTGATAAGTCCTTCGAGTCCTCCAATGAAAAGATCTTTGACTCAAAATTTTCAGGGAGAGATGTAATAACCTTTTCAACAACCCTACTCTCACTGAAATCATTACCAAGGAGCCTAATGTTGATGACTATAGCCATTATCCTATCAGAGTACTGCTTGATGGTCTCTGACTCTCTCATCTTCAAGTTCTCAAAATCCCTCCTAAGGTTGATAAGTTATTGCTACCTTATCTTGTCTGACCCCATGAACTCCTTTAGCTTCTCCCATGCTTGCTTTGGTAAGTCACAAGCCATTACCCGAGTGAAGATCACATCAGATACACCATTTTGCAAGCAAGACATTGCTTTGTGCTTCTTGGCACACTCTTCACTGTGCTATCGAATTTGTACAATTGTGGGATTGGCCCTCAATGGAGCTGGTTCAGTGTCATTCTCGACCACATTCTAAAGGTCGTGTACTTGCAAGTAAGTTTTCATCTTCACTGCCCAAATGTGGTAGTTTTCTCCAGCAAACACAGGTGGTGGTGGTGGTAGTGGAAAACTCATCTTGCAGCAATAAAAACAACAACTTCAACTTCTTTCTCTTTAAGTTTTCTCCAAAAAAAATATACCAACAATAGAGGCCCTCAAAGATTACTGGCTCTGATTACCATTTGTTGGGGTTTTGACTCACAAAGGAAGAAAACAGAAGCAATTAATCCAGATGAAGTAAAGTTAAACTTCAATACTTGAATTAGCAACATGCCATATACATAAGTAATCCGAATAACATATGTTGGATTTTGAGTAAAACAAAGAAGAAGAAAAGAAAACGGATGCCAAAATTTTGAACAAGAGAAAAACTGAATTTGATCTCCAACAATCTGAATTTTCATTAGCTTGAGATGCGTTCATATTACAAAGAAATATGGCAGTTACCTAATGTTTAACTGCTCCTACTAATACATGACTTAAGCCTAGCTAGAATTAGACACAAAATGTAGCTGACATATCAGCCTTTACATCACATTCAAATCTTCAACAAATCCTACTAACTTTAAAAGTCAAATTACAAAGAAACTAAATCAAGTTACAAATAAACAAAATGCTGCTGCTCCTCTGGTTCAGCTTGGATGTTGGTCTGCATGCTGGTTTCTTGTTGCATTGCAAGCCAAAGTTTAACATATATTGTATATATAAAAATAGAAAAGCCATACACATACATTAGGATTTGAACCTAAACCTTAATAATTTTCAACATTTGTACTTTATTAACTCATTCAGACAGAATAATATTATAATTACATCAAATACAAATTCATTTAAATTTCAAACCTTACCATTACTATAACAAGGGTAAACATAAATTTTTGGTACTTGAACTTGACTTAAAGATTCAAATTGATTCCTAAGATTTTTATGGTCCAATTAGGTACCTAAAACCTTGGCCTCAAGGTTCAATTTGGGAGTTAAAACTTTGTTTGATCCAAATAGGTACATGAACTTGGTTTCTTTTGTTCAAACTAGTGATTGAACATGACTTCATAGTCCAAATTGGTTCAAATAAGTCATTTACCGTTCAAACCAATTTGGACCAAAAAATCAAATTCATGTACCAATTTGAACCAAGAAATTAAGTTCAAGTATCTAACGGGACAAAAAAAGCATTAAATATCAATATAAACCTTGAAGCAAAATAAAATACTAAAGTATATATTTATTCTTATATCAATGTGTTGCGGCCAGCACCACTAGCTTCAATGTTTCGTTTAATTGCGGCTTCCACTTTGTATAACAACGTACCTTTTTAACCAAAGTGGATGGCTTTTGATTTCCACCATTTTAATTGGTTTTCATTTTATATAGTTTAAAATATTTCAAAAAAGATATTTTTTATTATTGAAAAAAAGTAATTATAGATAATAAAATAAATATTAAATTTATATTAAACCGACATAATAAGCATTTATAGGATTCAAACTTTATTAATTAAATGTTGCAATATCCATCACATTCCATTGAATATGTTGTAGGGATAAAGGAAGTGGTCGACGTTGTACTACAATATCACCCTCCGTAATAGTTATGCCCACTATCTATATGCTACTAATATATTATTCCATTCAAATCTCAATACAAATACCTACTTTTAAAGTTATCTCCAGTCAATATAAATGCAGAATATGGTTCAAAGGCATCAATTATCCACCAAGTCTGCACTGCCGTTAAGGTCAAATTCTGGTTAAAATTGGGAAAGTAATTTTGTGTTAATTGAGAAAAGCAAAACGTATAAATTTATTTTATGCTCACACACATATATTCAGGTTATATTCAAAAAAAGAGTTTGATATGTTCCAAGGCATTTATTACATAATTTGTATTGTGCTTTAATAACTTTCTCGAATGTGTTTCAGTCTTGTCTTAATTCATTTTATATTTTGCATAGTTTATCAAAAGATGTAATTTTAAATACAAATTCATTTACTTCAAAATTGGATCGCTATATTTACTATACATTTAAATAATTAATTTAAGTATTATATTCAAAACTTTTAATCTATATTATCCAAGTATAACTAAGATATATTCTAGTTGGATTTTATTTTATCCCCAAACGAGTCCTTATTGTATAACCCCTTCACAATCCATTGTCCTTAGAAGTTCAAGCACTTGAAGAAATTTGTATGCCAAACAAGTAAACTGGGGTGCAAGCTCCTCGTGCCCTCAAGGTCCCCCGTTGCCTAGCCTCAGCTCATAGTCTCAAAAAGACTACACTTCCTAGGGTATTTTTCCCCCAAGGAGTCAAAGGAGTTCGCAAGACAACCAACCCAGGGCATAGGTCCTCAAGCCCCCAAGGTCCCTTGTCGCCTAAACTTGGACCTTGGTGCCTCAAGCCCCCTTCCAAAGTATTTCACTAATGCCTGGCCAATTCACTTCTAAAATTAAATCAATATAAACAATAGTGCCAACCTAAAAGTATGACAGGATCATTGTAGTAATAAATTTTACTATAAAATATTTGCATGTTAAGTATTCTAAGGATTCTGTCCATATGTATAATATTGGGTTTTTTTGAGTTCCCATAATTGAAGGCCCAGTTGAAATTTAAGCCCTTTTAGGTTTTTTTTTTTTAATTTAAGGAAATATGTTATTTTCGGAGAGAAAAAGGAAAAGCGCGCTCAGCTAAGGTCAATTCCAACAGCTTTTTGAACACTGGTTGGCAATAGTAAAAAAATTTAAAGGGCCCCAACGATCATTTTTTTCCCTATAAATACCATGCAATTTGAATTTTTTCACTCAAATCCAACTCTCTCAATTCTTTCTAATCTTTCAACTCTTTTAATTCTCTCAATTTCCTCAAGTTTTGTTCTAAATTTTTCAATACGCTTGTTTCAAAATATTATTATTTTTAATTATTTTGTATTTTTTTTCGTTTCGACAACTAGCACATTTTCGTTACTCAGTGATAATGGTAAGACGAAATTTAAAATTTCGTTATTTTAAATTAAGTTAAATTTAAAGTTTTAATTTTAAAATATTTGAAATTAATTTTTTTATCAATTTAAATAGACGGATGATCGTGTCTTGGAGGGGTTCATACACAATTTGTCAAAAGGCCCAACCATCGAAAATCGTTGTTATTTGCAAGACGCAGGATTCTTGCATACGTCTCATATGCTCGGGGGCTACAAACTCAATCCTACACTAATTAGCGTGTTGGTTGAAAGATGGAGGCCCGAGACACACACTTTTTATCTTCCATGCGGAAAGCGTACAATCACATTGAAGGACGTAGCTTTACAACTTGGTTAATCGGTGGATGGGTTAGTTGTCATTCCCGGTAAAGAGGACCTTTGCAAGGTATTTTTGGAAAACGTCCCAAACAAGTTTCAAGATGGTCGGATAAAGATGAAGTGGTTGGAAACTAATTTCAAATAGCTTCTTCCGAACGTGACCGACATTGTCAAAGAACGATATGCCCGGGCATTCATCCTGAGGTTAATCGGGGGTATTTTAATGCCCAATAAATCTTGAAATTTGGTACACATAAGGTGGCTACTACACCTAGCTGACTTCAAAGAATGCGGACGACTGAGTTGGGGACCAGTCGTGTTAGCCACATTGAATGGGAGTTGTATCAAGCGACGAAACCGGATAAGATGTCAACCAGTGGTTGTCTGCTCCTGCTGCAGTTGTTGGTCTGGTGGTGACTACCATTTCTACATCCCTGAGTAAATGACCCATAGATGTTCCCATTGGTGACAAGATAAATTTCTTAATAAATATGTAGTTTGTGTAGTAAATGTTGTTTGTTTATTATATGCTTCAATTAACATATCGCTTGTACAGGTGGAACCATGGGCTGGGTTATGTGGCACTACCCGAGTAGCTCGAAGATATTAGGCTGCTGTTAGATCAACGCTCAGAAGCTGAGGTTAGTTACTTATTCTTTCCAACCTATAATAATTACGCAATAATCTGTAAAATAAAATTCTGTACATAATAGAATTTACAATTGTGCAATGCAATTTGAATGGATGCCATACGCCGAGCCAGATATCATGGAATGCGTCCTACCAAAAAACTTGGCCAATCGGAGTATGTGAGACATGAATATGTTGTTAATAGTGTAGTGATAGTGGAAATGCACGAATCAGATCAAGTGATATGACAATTCGAGTGGAGGCAACAAATTTCGCCACCACCGTGAGACATGGAAACACTGTATAAGGTGGACCTGTGGAGGAAGAACGACGAGAATTGTCGAAAGGTGGACCTGCGGAGGAAGAACAACAAGAATTGTCGAGACATTCACAAGGAGTACATCGACGCTTGATATTATAAGATTGGAATTCTTACCCATTAGCGAACCATTTTTCACATTGGACATGACGACTTGTTTAGAGTACATGCCATGGTTCAAAGTCGTTGGCAAGTCGTATCTACTATCAGTGGAGGTGAAGAGTAGCCAATGACGACCACCCTAGCAACGTAGGTCTGGACACTGTCGCACGACGGGTTCGTCATCGGCTCAAATTGAACAAGTGCCGCCTATGTCTACGCTATATCTCAGTCATTTCACTCAACTTATTCTTATTCATTTCATTAACCCCATGTTTTTTTTCACAATCACCATATTGCGCACCACCACACATCCTTGTTTCTACCCATTCTGCAAGTACATATTTCGGAGCACCAATGTCCTCCGCATTCTACACCTCCATGCCGACATTGATGTTGGCACAAATACCAAGCCAGATGCCGACACATGTATTGTTACTGATACCGGCACTGATCCAGTCTTCCTTGCCCGGGCTAATGTCGATGTATCCAAGTTTTGAGACACCATACACCTACACGTCGATAGTGTCACTAACATCCACTGTATCATTGTTTTATCGAGGTAGGTCATCAGCGCAACCATAATATCGTGGAGTGGAGAACACATGATAGGAGGCTAGGAGGGCACCGCATTCAAGCTTGCACAAAGACGATGGAGACGAAGACAAAGTCGAGGGTTGAGATGAAGAAGAAGATGATGACGACAGTGGAAATGAAGATAAGCACGAGGGTAGAGGTAAAGCCGAAAAAGATGAAGATGGTGGTGACAATCAAGTAGATCAACCGCAAGCATTAGTTGTGCACAAAAATCCTGCTCGCACCTGTTAGTCGTCGCCCTGCAGTACACATTCGCCCTGACGACACTGATAATGTATTTTTTATTTACTTATTGTGATGTAAATATGATTGAAATCAATAAAAAAACGATAATTTTTTTAGTATATTTCCATTGCAACTCATATTTGTCTTTGTTAAAATCTAATGTAAATTTTATGTAAATTTTCATATACTACATATCTGATATGAAATATGTAACTTTGGATAGGCATCTTTATCGAACTGGTAGGAAGTCGCAAATATAGTTGAAATTCTAGTTAAAAAGAAAGAAAGAAATTTTAGGTACAACAAATGAATGCTAGCGACGTTGAGGCCCTAATGCACCCCTCAATACAACAATTGTTTCCTCCATATACCCTAGGTTTCTACAGTACCCGCATAACCTCTATTGACTGTCCCTCTCCTAAATATCCATATTGGTGCATATTTGAATAGAATTTGAGTGACCTTTTGGGACACGACGAAGGTTCATGTTCAGTGTCAACTCTTACGGTGTGTTGGGCACTGGCGGCCACGTACTCTCATCTGGGACGATTAGGAATTCAAGATTTCATACACTGTGTAACATCCTGAATTAGGGCCTAGCTAAAATAATAGTTTTTAGACCACAAATCTAAAGCATAAATAATTATTTATGATTATTAGGAGGTCTATGATATGATTGCATGTTTGTGTGAAAATTTCATGAAAAAATTTCATTGATAAAATGTCCAATTTGACATTTAGGACTAAATTACAAAAGTTGCAAAATGTGAGTTCTAGAAGCCTTAAGCATGAAATTGCCATGGATTATTAATTAGAGGTCTTTAAATATCAATTTGCCCAATTTTTATTTTTATGGACAAAAATGGGCATGAATAGGAAAAATTTGAAAGAAAGGCCTTCAGGGCATTTTTGTCATTTGGTTAATAAAAAAATAAAAAGGAAAAAATAAGTCAAAATTGTGTCCATCTTCTCCCACCTTGGCCGAAAATCTCAAGGATTCCATAGCTAGGGTTTTTTCAACTTTCAAGCTTAATAGTAAGTGCATCCTAGCCCCGTTATTAATGTTTTTTACATTTTTGAAACCCTCGTAATCTGATTTACTTATTTCTAGCCATATTTTCTAGTAGGGTTCATGCTTGAAATTTGACCCATGTATGACATGCATGTGTTTTGATGTTTAATGGAGGAATATGAATGTTTGATGTGTGATAAACATCTTTTATCAAGTGATTTCTAGTGAAAATGGCTAAAAAGGACTTATTTGTAAAGTTTGTAAAATGGGAAGTAAGATGTATGATTTAATGATAAATGTGGGCTTCTATGAGTATGTTATAAGTTCAGCTAGGCTTGGGTAACAGAGAAAATGAACATATTTCATTTTACGAGCCTAGGGACTAATTTGAAAAATGTAAAAGTTTAAGGGCAAAATTATAATTTTGCCTAAATGTAGATTTTGGAATGATTTGAAAAATGTGACAATTAAATGAGCTGAATTTGCTATTATAGATCAGGAAAAACGGAGTCTGGACTTAAACCGGGGGAAGAATAAGGTTTTAGATTAAATCGAATTAATTGTCCATATTTTGCATCGAGGTAAGTTCATATGTAAATAATGCAATGATATATCATGTTTTAATATTTTATTAATGCATCAGTCTCTATGTTTAATTATTATGGCAAGTGTATGAACAATGTTATAGTCTATGAGCATGACATTGTGAACGTGTTCGACAAACATGTGATATCAGGAGAAATCCCGTTTGAACCTTAGGAATAATTTAGGATACAATGTGACATGTCACTAGGAAATATATGTGTTGAGCTCATAACATATGTGATATGTGTCTAAGTGAATCCAAGTGTTAGTCTTGTACGTTATACTGGTGGCTGGGTAGCTCGGCATGTGTTGTAGGTACCTGCCAGCTTGTGTGAGCAGCCTGAGTAGTTATGTCCTGACTGCCAACTTGTGTGAGCAGGCCCGTGATTAGCTCGAGAGCGAGTAATGTGTGATTGTGATATGAGGTAGCATGTGGCTATGTTTGAGGCACTATGTGCAAGCCTTCCGTGTATCCGATAGTATTTTGAGTGTTCAATGGGTAAATCAATGAGTTGTTCGACAAGTCATTGATGAGGAAATGTGAGAAGGTATTACAAGTTAGTACAGGTATGTACAAAAAACTCTTATGAATGAACCCCATATGTAATGATCTTTAGGTAAGGTTGAAAATGTGTAAGTGATGCCTATGAATTTATGACACATATGTAAACTATGTTATGTCATGGTATCTATATATATATTAACGATTATGTTGCTATTTATTTGCATGTGAACTTACTAAGCTATATGTTTACTCCCCTCTCTTTTCCATTTTCTTATAGTATCGTCAAGCTAGCTCGGGGATCGAAAGATGTTGGAGACTCGATCACACTATCAATTAGACATTTTGGTATAGTTAGTCTCAATATTTTGAGTATGGCATGTATAGGGACTTCGTCTTTTTGTTATATGTCTTATTGGGTTAGTTAAATATGTTGGCTTATAATGATTTGATGATTCATTTTGTATATGGCCATGAGACTTGGCTCATATTAATTATGGGGATGTAATCCTATTCATATATGCATGTCTATGCTAAGGTTATTCATGATGTGGTTAAATTCATTTTGGCATAGATGAATTATGGATACGATTATTTATGTTTGACGATGGATTGTGAGTAAATGGCATAATAATAACTAAGACATAAATGTGTAAAATGGAGGTAAATTGATGTTGTATATTGCATGTGATTTAGTAAGCCTAGTTCAAATAAAATATGGATTCTTAACAAGTACTAATTGATAAGAAGTTGTTATGTATAAGCTTAGTTTGTGAAGGTGTAAGTACTCATTTATGCCATGTAGGATGTCATTGAGATGTGTAACTGTGCATGTAACATTAAGGGTAACAAAAGGCTTGGAAAATAGCCTCAATGTTGTCCACACAGGTAGACACACGGACGTGTGTCTAGGCCGTGTTTGACACACGGTCTGCCCTATGGGCATGTACTCTGGCCGGATGTCCCCTACATTCTAATTAATGTAAAATAGAATGCCCAGTAGTAAACACACGGGTAGAGACACGGGCGTGTGTCTCTGCCGTGTGAAGGGCACAACCTTAGGACATAGGCATGTGCCCAAGCCGTGTGAAGTCTGCACCTGATTTTGGAATTTAATTCACCACACGGTCTAAGCACACGGGCGTGTGACTTGGCCATGTGACCCTATTTGTGTTGATGATGTCATAAACAGAGACTTAGATAGGATGACGACAAGGGCATGTCCCAAGTCATACGGACGTGTGTGACCACACTGCCTACCCTCACGGGCATGTGACCCTATTTCATGAAATTTTTTTCTAAGTTTCCAAAGTTCTCAGTTTAGTCCCGAACCACTTTTAATGTATGTTTTGGGCCTCGTAGGCTTGTTTAAGGGATGATATGAATGCATGTGAAAGATTTTAAATTTGAGTCGAAATTTAAGTTTCAGTTTTGAATGTTTGTTTGAGTTTAAGTCCGGTAATGCCTCGTACCCTGTTCTAGCATCGAATACTGGTAAGGGGTGTTACATTTAGTGATATCAGAGCTACGATTTAGTCAATTTTCAAACTAACATAGCACGTGTATGAGTCTAGATATACACGCCATAAATATATTATGATAGTGTGACGACTCCTGACGATTTTAACATGTGCTTTCATATACTAAATGGATCCCGACAGAGCAGTGGCGGATGATGTTGAAAGTAATGCGCCTGTACCCGCTGAAGGGGCAGCGCCGTCCGATAGTAGACCCCCTACACTTAGTAGAGGAGAAGGAGGCAGGGAAGCCTTTCTCCATATGATGGATGCCCGATATACGGAGTTCGTTCGAATGAACCCGAACGCTCAACCCCCTCCACCCCCGCCTATTGTTCTTTATTTTTCAAGGTGTTAATGAATCAACCTTTGAAAAAATTTCAGATGCGAAGACATCAAAGGAAGCATGGGAAATTTTACAAAAATCCCTTCAAGGAGCGAAAAAAGCCAAAAAGGTACGTTTACAAACCCTTAGAGCCAAAATTGAAACGTTGAAAATGAAACCTTCAGAAAATGTTGATGATTATGTCATCCGAGTGAAAGCAGTGGTAAATAAAATGAAAAGGAATGGAGAAACACTTGATGATCTCAGAGTAATGGAAAAAATTTTGCGGTCATTGACACACAAATTTGATTATGTGGTGGTTGCCATTGAAGAATCAAAAGATTTATCACAAATATCAATCGACGAACTTATGGGTTCTCTCCAAGCCCATGAGCATAAAATGAAGCAAAATGATGATACTGGAAATTCGGACCAAGTCTTGCAAAGCAAGTTGTCCATCAATGAAGGTGAAGCTAGAGATAATTTTGGACAAGGTACGAGCAATCGTGGAGGATATCGTAGAGGATATAGAAGCAGAAATAGAGGTGGACAAGGAATACGTGGACGAGGCAATCAATCATATGGTAAAGTCCAAACAAGTGACGAATATCAAACATCAAGTCGTGGACAAGGAGCTCGAGGCTGAGGTCAAGGTAGAGGTAGATTTCAACAAGGAAATAAATCTCAGGTACAATGTTATAATTGCAATAAATATGGCCATTATAGTTACGAGTGTAGATCAAATCCCAAGATGGAGGAGAGAAATCATGTAGCAGTAGCCAAAGAAGAAGAAAATATGGAATCTAGTGTATTCCTTAACTATAAAGAAAGTGAAAAATCAAGAAAAAATATTTGGTATCTTGATAATTGCGCCAGCAATCACATTTGTAACCGAAAAGACTTATTTTCAGAGTTAGATGAGAATATTCATGGACAAGTAACGTTTGGAGATGAATCGCATGCCACGGTCAAAGGCAAAGGCAAAGTTACTATTACACAAAAGAATGGAGAAAAGAAGTTCATTTCAGATGTTTATTACGCATTAGCTTTGAAAAGCAACATCATCAGCCTTGGACAACTTCTAGAAAAAGGATATGAAGTACATATGAAGGATTCCATGCTCGCCTTAAAAAATAAGAATGGTGAATTAATTGCCCAAGTTGATATGACGCGTAATCGCCTATTTACTATTTACATTGAATCTGGATAGGTTAAATGCATGAAGAATGCAATTAAAGATGAATCATGGTTGTGGCATTTAAGGTTCGGGCATCTTGGATTTTTTGGTCTGAAGCTATTGTCAAAAGAAAATATGGTGAATGGGTTGCCAGAAATTAATCTTCCTGATCAACTGTGTGAAGCCTGCATTAAAGGAAAACAACACAGACAGAGTTTTGAAGCGGGAAAAACTCAACGAGCCAGGAGACCATTGGAAATCGTGCACTCCAACATAGCAGGTCCTTTTGATATACCATCACTTGGTGGAAACAGGTACTATGCTACTTTTATTGATGATTTTAGTAGAAAAAGTTGGATATATCTTCTTAAAACAAAATCAGAAGCATTTGACAACTTTATCGAGTTCAAGGCCATGGTAGAAAAACAGAGTGGACATTTCATTAAGATACTCAGAACTGATAGAGGTGGTGAGTATACTTCAAAGCTATTTAAAAGTTTCTGCAAGGAACATGGAATTATTCACTAGTTGACAACTGTGTACATGCCACAACAAAACTGAGTCGCAGAAAGAAAGAACCGCACTATTCTTGATATGGCAAGAAGCATGGTTAAAGGTAAGCATTTACCAAGAACTTTCTAGGCTGAAGCTGTTCAATGTGCTGTTTTGTTGAACCGGTGTCCAAAAAAAAGTGTAAAATACAAGATGCCAAACGAAGCTTGGAGCAATCAAAAGCCAGGAGTCGGACATCTCAAGATTTTTGGATGCATCGCATATGCTCATGTTGCTGACCAGACAAGAAAGAAGCTTGACGATAAAGGAGTAAAATGTATTTTCATTGGTTATGAAAAGAGGAGTAAGACATATAGGTTATACAACCCCCTCACCAAGAAAGTCATTATTTCAAGAGATGTTGAATTCGATGAAACTGATTATTGGAGATAGAGTGAAGAAGAAAAGAAAATTGAAGGATTATTTTTCAGTGATGACAAAGACGACGACTTCATTAATCAAGAACAAGGCAACGATCAAAGCCCTCCTCCAAGTCCTGTTGCAACAACTCTTACAATATCATCATCACCAACTAGCAGCAATACTAGCAACTCATAGGAAGCACCTACAAGAATGCGCAGTTTACACGATATTTATGAGGTTACAGAACCCATAGAAACAATGCTCGATTATTCATTATTTTGTTTAATGACAAAATGTGATCCAATAATATATGAAGATGCAATTAAAGATATCAGATGGAAGAAGGCAATGGATGAAGAAATTGCAACAATAAGAAGAAATGACACATGGGAGTTAACAAGTCTACCAGAAGGACATAGTCCAATTGGAGTCAAATGGGTGTACAAGATGAAGACCAAAAAAGAAGGAAAAGTGAAAAAATACAAAGCAAGACTAGTTACAAAAGGCTACAAGCAAAGATATGGTGTAGACTATGATAAAGTATTTTGTAATATCCCGAATAAGGGCCTAATCGGAATAGTGGTTTCGTGACTACAAATCTAAGATAGAAATAATTATTTTATGATTATTTTGAGGTCTATGACATGATTGCATGATTGTGTGAAAATTTCGTGAAGAAATTTTATGCATAAAGTGCTTAAATTGAAATTAGGGACTAAATCGAATAATTTGCAAAACTTGCATTCTAGAAGTTTTTAGTATGAAATTGCTTTGGAATATTAATGAGGAGGTCTTAAATAGAAATTTGACCAAATTCTAAGTCTATGGACAAAAATTGGACATGGATGGAATTTTTGGAAAGTTTAGTAGTAAGGGCATTTTAGTCATTTGGTAATTAAAAGAAATAAAAAGGGAAAATAAAGCCAAAATTGACTCATCTTTTTCATGGAGGCCGAAATTAGCATGGGGAAAGCCATGGATAGGGTTTTCAAGCTTTCCAAGTTCAATAGTAAGTCCGTTCTAACCCCGTTTTTCAAGTTCTTTATGTTTTTGGAATCCCGGTAACTTGATTAAGCTTATGCTAGCAATAATTCAACCTAGGGTTCGTATTTGGAAAAATACCCATAGGTGAAATTTGTGTATTTTGGTGTTTTATGATAGAATATGAGGTTTTAAATTATGTTAAACAACTTGTGCTACTCGGTTTTAAGTGAAAACGAGTAAAAGGGCTTAATCAGTAAAGATACCTAATAGTCATAAGTACATGTTAGAGTGAGAATTTGATGTTGCCATAGAAGGGAAAAATGATCATCATGTCATAAAACATAAGAAAATAGGATGAAGTTTAATTTTTGGTATTATAGATGAAGGAAATTGAGATTCGGGCTTAAATCGGGAAAATACAAGGTTATGGACTAAAATAGTAAATTGTTGTTTCTGGATCGAGGTAAGTTGGTATGATAATAATACTACAATAATGTTGTAATTTATATTTGAAAGTTAAATTTAGTGAATTAATTGAATTATGTTAAATTAAATGTTATGGTGCTAAGTTTATGAATTGATTTAAAAATATGTCTATGGTACATGAAGTGCATTGAATTATCATACATAAATGTGATTTCTATGATTATGGATATTATGAGAAATTGTTTAATAATGCAATGTGTAATTTAATGTTATTACCTTGATATTAAATGAGATGTAAGTAATATATCAATTTTACTTGTATTATGATATTTTATAATAATATTAGAAATATGTTTGTTGATAATTACTTGATTGGTGAAATTGTTGGAAAAGAGAGAAATCCCGGTTGAACCTTGGAAAGATTGGATGATCTGGATGGTATGTAGCTAGGTCACATGTATGGTGCTGAGTGCACATCATGTGTACAAGAGAGCTACGAGACATTATGATGTAGCTAGGTCGCATGGGTGATACTATGTGTACACCATGTAGACAAGAGAGCTACGGGATATATGTAGCTAGGTCGCATGCGTGGTTCCAGGTGAAGGACACCATGTAGACAAGAGAGCTACGAGATAAATTGGCTAGGTCACATGGGTGGTACTAAGTGTTCACCATGTGTACAAGAGAGCCGAATTATATGAAATATGATGGTGGAGCTGTGTGCTAAAACCATCAAGTATCGGGAATTGATCCGAATTGTTCAATGGGATGGCTTTATGGTGACATTGTAATCATGGACCTATACTTGTAATGTATGAAATGTGGTGAAAATGAATTGTGATATGTATGTTAAAATGAGATTAATACAAAGAAAGTGTGAAAGAGTGAATTAGCAATAAAATTGTTTTAGACAACAGCACTGATGTGACTTTGAAAATTCACTAAAATTTGCGTAAGTTGAATAAAAATTCCAATGGTATATGAAAATAAAGCTTAATGAGTCTATTTTCACATGAAAGAAACAGGGGAAGCAAAAGAATTCTATATTGTGTGATATTTGAATTCTTGTGAAACAGGGTCTGAATGAATTCGAGATCCCGTGTTCTGACTTTAGAAATTCACCATAAATTTTAAAAAACTTATTAAGAGTCATATTTTACATGAATAGATTCCTTATTGAGTATATTTTTAAGGGAAACAAACGGCATGGTTACGTTGGAATTCTGTATAATGAGAAATTTGGTTCGTAGTGCATAGAGGTCAGAGTAGTTGTACTCTGAAACAGGGGAGAATTTAACTAATAAATTATACTAATTGGATAAACCAAAAATTCTAGAAATTTTATGGGAGAAAGATATATGAATCTAGTTTCAAGGAAAATTAACGAAACTAAATTTGGAGTTTTGTAGCTTCAAATATGAATGATTTAGTAACTGTAACTCGATAACATAGCTTAACCTGAATATGTGTAATTGTACAATTATAGTGTTTTATCTTGAAAAGCGTGGTAGTAATT
Organism: Gossypium anomalum; assembly: GCA_025698475.1. NCBI lineage: Eukaryota > Viridiplantae > Streptophyta > Magnoliopsida > Malvales > Malvaceae > Gossypium > Gossypium anomalum. The sequence goes on along the minus strand of CM046958.1, from coordinate 25,629,055 downwards.
GCTTATTATTTTCATGCGAGCTTACTAAGCGTAAAGCTTACTTCCTCCTTTCCATTTTTTTTAGTTTGTCAGGTCAGCTCAAGGGTTGGAGATCGTCGGAGGCAGCATCACACTATCAAGCCATTATCCTTGGAGTATTGGCAAGTATATGTTAAATATTTTCATGTGAGTGGCATGTATAGGAAGTTTGTTTCATGTCATGTATTATTATTATGATTTGGCTTATGTATTGGCCTACATCGAGCTGTTGTATATGGCCATGAGATGTGGCCTTTATTCATTGTGGTTTGTAAGTTTTAATTTTGGGCAAAAAAAACTTGGTGACTCGATTTTATATGTTTGTGAATGTTTAAGTCCGGTAACACCTCGAACCCTGTCCCGGAGTTGGATACGGGTGAAGGGTGTTACATATTTGCTCCAGTTGCCAGAATTGATACTATAAGGCTTCTCATGGCAATTGCAGCACAAAATAAATGGAAATTTTATCAAATAGACATGAAGTCAGCATTCCTTAATGGCTACCTGGAAGAAGAAGTCTACATTGAACAACCACCTGGATATAACAAACAAGGACAAGAAGACAAAGTTTATCGCTTGAAGAAAGCTTTATATGGATTGAAGCAGGCTCCGAGAGCACGGAACACAAGAATAGATGAATACTTTCAGAAGAACGGGTTCATGAAAAGCCCATACGAGCATGCTCTATATACGAAGAAAAATAAAGTTGGTGACATCATGATCGTATGCTTATATGTGGATGATATGATTTTCACGAGAAATAATCCAGGTATGTTGTAACAACCCTAAAGTGACCCTAGTCGGAAAGCGGTTTCGGGACCGCTAAACCGAGTCACTGAATTATTTGAATATAATATTTACGATCTAAAATATGTGAATTTTGAATGTGTGAAAGTTTTAAGTTTCGATTTAGTCAATTGAATGTGAATTTAGTTAATAGGACTTATGAGTGACACTTTTGAAATATGATAGGTTAATCTAAAAGGACCTATTAGTTCAAGTTATAAAAAGACAAGGATTTGCATGTCAAATTTCCACTATTGAGAGTAGTGGCCGGCCATGATGGAACTAAATACATATAATATGTGTTAATTAATAGCTAGTGGCTTAATATTTTATATCAAAAAAAAAATAAGAAGAAAAGTAATTAAAAATAAGGAATTGGATGGTGAAGAAAACAAAGTAACATTTGTTCTTCTTAGCCGAATTAGAAAGAAAGGGAGAAGAGAAGGTTTCGGTCACTTTAAGCTTAAGGGAGGTTAGTAAATTGTGTTAGAGTTTTTAATTTCAAGCTTGTTTTTAATTAGTTAGCTAATTTCTTACATAACCCATGTTAAAATTTTGAAATCTTGGTGATGTTTGAGCATTCGGTTATAGTTACAAAATGATGAGATTAGGCTATGGTTTTATGTTTTATGATGAATTGTTGAAGAGAAGGGTTTAAGTTAGTCAAATTATAAATCTTAATGCTCATGAGTACAATGGCCAAACATAGATTTGTCTAAGGAATGGAACAAAGGCCGTGTGAGGAGGAATGGAATGAATAAGTTGGAGGTTGGATCATTTTAAGATTCGGCTATGTACATAAAGCTTAAGAGTTGATTTTTTTTTATGATTATTGGAAGTTAATTAAGGTTATGCACAAGATACATATTAAGAAATGGTTGTTGTTCATGTTATTTGGAGGAAAAGTGATACATAGGTGAATTAGAGCTTAGCAAATAAGCACACTTGGGCAATTGTGTTACATGGAAAAGAATCGGCTAACTAGGGTGTTCTAGGGCCGAATGTGGTTTTAGGCAATTGAGTAATGTATACATTTTTTTTTAATGGATACTTAAATTGTGTTAAGAACAATTGTAGGTTAAAATAAGGATTGATAAGTTAGCTATCAAGGTGAAATACAAATGTTAACAATTGATTTCTAGTGTATATATATGTGTGTATTAGCCGAATGTTTAAATTGAATAATGGTTTGAACACCATGTATTGTATTAAGAATGTTGAAGTAAATCTTATAGATAGTTATTTGATAAGTTTGATTGCTTAAATACATACTTGAATAAAATGTATACTAGGAATGTTTGAAAAAAAAAAAAATGATTTAGTGTTAAACTGCTTGGGGACAGCAGCAGTAAGGTGATTTTGGAAAATCACCATAATTTGTAGGAATTGAGTTAGAAGCTGGATGAATTATGTAATGAAAGCTTGAAGAGTCTAGTTTCTTTCAAAGGAAACTATAGAAATAAAAGAGTTACCGATTTTGAGATATTTGGGATTTTGTGAGGTTGAGTCGAAATGACTAATAGATTTCCTGTTCTGTTTTTATAAAATCAGTATAAATTGTACAAAAATGGCCTTAGGATAAAATTTATATGCTTAGATTCCTTAATGGGTCTAGTTTCAAATGAAATAAGTGAGAACACATTTTGAATCTTGTACAATGAGAAACCTGATTCGTATCAAAGAATGGTCAGTTTAGTCAAGCAGTGAAACAGGGTGAACTTTAAGAAAAATCTGGTAGTGATTGGCTAGACTAAAAATTATGAAAATTTTATGGCTAAAAGATAAATTAGTCTATTTTCAAGGAAAATTTACGGTCTTTGATTTGGAGTTTCGTAGCTCAAATTATAAGTAAATTAATGACTGTTGCTCAGTAACTCGACTTATAGGGAAGTTGTGATTTACTAATGACTTGCTTATTGATTTTTATAAGTTTACTATAAGTTGTATGTGTGAAATTCAAACATATATATATGTGTGCTATATTCTGAAAGTAATGCTTGAGTAATTGATTAATGGTTAGTTTAAAATTTATTGATTAAGCTCAAGAGCATAGAGGGCAACCTCGGATAAGGGAAAAGCTAAAGTCGCGGAATAGCCAACCCGAACTTGCTCGAGTAAAGATACAAGGTAAGTCTTTGAGTAATGGAATATAACTTATATTTAGACATAGAAATTATTAAATTATGATTGCGATGAATAAATTATGACAAAATGGTCTTGCTTGCATCTTATGATCAAATAAATAGGTAAAATACTTGTTTGTAATCGCATGAAAATAGAAAGCTTAGGAATAATGAAACGAGAATATGTTATTTGTTATGACTAGTGAATTAATGGTAAAATGATTAGAAAGAGTGCTGAAATTGTATTCAAATATCAATGCGTTGTTTAAATGTGTGAACGTATGATTGTTGATCAAGGTTTGAAACCGAGCTAAGTCTCGAAGGGGCTATCGGCCAGTGCTAAAAAAACCGGACTGGTTAGAAGGGCTTTAAGCCATCGATAAAGCCGGACTTAGTTCCGAAGGGCTCTGCGCCAGTGTTATTGCCGAACTTAGTTCGAAGGGCCTTTAAGCCAGCAGCGTAATCCGAGCTTAGTCTCGAAGGGCTTCTGAGCCAGTTCTAAGATTTGGATTTAGTTCACAAGGACGTCTTCGCGGCCTATTAGTTGGGTGGAGAAACCGTAAGTATGCACAAGTAAATTTATATAATGCATGTCGAGTTAATTCCAAGCATAAGTACAATTTAACGTGAAGTGATCAAGTAAGTAAATGCTTTCGTTGAAGATATGATTGATTGTTATATTTCGTGTTTCGAAAGTCGAAAATTATGCTTAGACTATTGTTTAAAATCCTTTGAATGTTTATGATTGAATTAGAAGGTATGAGTACTAACTTAGACAATTTCAACATCACTGAGAAGATTGCATTCGGTTATGAATTAAAGAAATAGATGGACATGTTGATTTCCCTTTTCGATATGATTGATGAGGAAGTATCTTCGTTAGGTTTGGATTCGACCCAAAGTTAATTCAAATAGACTTGATATTAATATGCTAATTTCCTAGATGATTTCATTACTTAAAGCTTACTAAGCATTGAAATGCTTATTCTTTTGTTTGGTTTCTCTGTTTTATAGATTTTGCTCGTCATCCATCGGATTCGGAAGTTCCAAAGTCGAAGTCAACCACACTATCTAAGCTTTTTGGTACTTTTTGTTTAAATTTCGAAAATGGCATGTATAGGATTGACTTTATAATTTGACCTAGTACCTTTTGGATGATGTATACATATATGTATAGCCATACGCAAATGGCTTATTTAGTCAACTTGCATTTTTATTTTTAGATGATGAAAACGTGTATGAATGTGATCAATGATGCTTGAATGTTTTATTTAGATGGTTGATATTAGAAAGCGAAATTAAGGTTTACTTAGTGACATTCTTAACTCCTCCATGACGGATGATGCGGGCTAGGGGTGTTACATTTTATTGGTATCAAAGCTACGGTTTAGTCGATTCTAGGACTACCATATTGCAAATTGGTCTAGCTATACATGCCATTATATGTTTATTTGATAGTGTGGTGATTTCTGACAGTTAAAAATGCGTTTATGTATAGTGATGGATCCCGATCCCAACCGAGCGATAGTTGATGATGTTGAGAGCGTGGCACCCGCTCGCGCGGAGGGACACTCGGTGAACTCTCAACCAATAGCTAGTAATCAGAACGAGGAAGCTAGACAAGCTTTTTATAGCGTGATGAATGATTGGTTCAACCAGTACATTCGAACTAACACGGCTATTCCCCAACCCCCACTTCCGACCAATACACCCCCTGCACCAGCGGTACCTCCGGTAACCGACCAGATGAGGTTAAACAAGCCCCCAGTTGACAGAATTCGAAAGCACGGGGCTACTGAATTTAAAGCTACGGACAGCGATGATGCCGAGCAAGCTGAATTTTGGTTGGACAACACTATCCGGGTACTTGATGAACTTTCTTGCACACCCGATGAATGCTTGAAGTGTGCTATCTCTTTGTTACGTGATTCTGCTTATTATTGGTGGAATACGTTGATTTCGGTTGTACCTAGAGAACGGGTAACATGGGAGTTTTTCCAAACTGAGTTTCGGAAGAAGTATATCACCAGAGATTTATCGATCAAAACGGAAAGAATTTCTTGAGCTTAAACAAGGTTCCATGTCGGTTCATCGATTATGAACGAAAGTTTGTGAGGCTCAACCGGTATGCTCGAGAATGCATTTCTTCGTAAGATGTAATGTGTAAACGTTTTGAGGAGGACTGAACGAAGATATAAAATTGTTCGTTGGCATTCTAGAAATCAGAGAATTTGTAGTACTTGTTGAGCGAGCTTGCAAAGCCAAGAGCTCGAGAAGGAAAAAAGGAGAGCGATTTGGGAGCAAGGAGTTTCGTAAAAGATCTTCGGAAAACCATTTCATCAATCATCGAAGAAGTTTAGAGATGATCCAAACAGATCTAAGAATACTTGTTTTTTCTCGGACGGGATCGTAATCGACCCCTATGAGTACACGAGCTATACATTTGCCGGTGTTGGCAATGATCGCCGGGATAGATCCGATTGTCGATGATGTGGCAAGTGGCATTCGGGAAGTGTAGAGTTTGTGACCGTTCTGTTTCAAATGTGGATCGACTGATCATTTTATCAAAGATTGCCCGAGATTGTCTGGTCAGAATGTGAATCAGAGTGAAAAGCCGACTAATACTGCAGCAAGAGGTAGGCCCCCTAGAAATCCGGGGAATGCTAGTGGCGGTCGAGAGGGCCTAAAGATACCACCACCAAATCGGAGGCTCGTGCTCTCGCTAGAGCTTATGCTATACGCGCACGCGAGGATGCTTCTTCACCAGATGTTATTACCGGTACTTTTACTCTCTTTGATACTAATGTGATTGCTTTGATTGACCCCGGTTCTACTCATTCCTATATATGTGAGACCTTAGCATCCAAAGAAGACTTTACCGCCGAGTCTCATCGAGTTTGTAATCCGAGTGTCAAATCCTTTGGGTCGTTATGTACTTGTGGACAAGGTGTGTAAGAAATGTCCTCTAGTAATCAGAGATTCTGTTTTCCGGCGATTTGATGCTTTTACCGCTCAATGAGTTTGATGTTATTCTCGGTATGGATTGGTTGATCAGACATGACGCAATTGTAAATTGCAAAGGAAAAACCATCGATTTGAGGTGTATGAATAACGAGATAATTCGAGTTGAGTCTACCGATTTGAATAGGTTGCCGGTGTAATATCGCCAATCTTTGGCTCGTAAATGTGCAAGAAAGGGGTGTGAAACATACCTTGCGTATGTACTTGACGACAAAGAATTAGAAAAGAAGCCCGAACTGTGCGGTGGTTTGTGAATACCCGGATGTTTTTCCCGAAGAATTACGGGTTTACCACTGCTCGGAGGTAGAGTTTAGCATCGAGATTGTACGGGACTACACCGATTTCGATAGATAGCTCCGATCGTATGGCACCAATGCAATTAAAAGAATTGAAAGCTCATTGCAAGAGTTGACGGATAAAGGTTTCGCTCGACCAAGTTTCTCACCTTAGGGTGCACCGGTATTGTTTGTGAAAAAGAAGGACGGGACCATGAGGTTGTGCATTGACTATCGCCACAATTTGAATAAGGTAACGATAAAGAATAAATATCGCCACGCGTATTGATGATTTGTTTGATCAACCGAGGGGAGCCTCTGTGTTTTCAAAGATAGATTTGAGATCGGGTTATTATCACCGCGAGTTCGAGATTCGAGATATACCTAAAACCGCCGTAACGAGATACGGTCACTATGAGTTTTTGGTGATGCCGTTTGGGCTCACTAATGCTCTGCGGTATTTATGGATTTGATGAATCGAATCTTCGACAATATTTGGACCGGTTTGTAGTCGTGTTTATTGATGACATCTTGGTCTATTCAAGAGATGAGACCCGAACATGTCGAGCACGAGATTAGTGTTGCAAATTTTACGGGATAAGCGGTTATATGCTAAGTTCAGTAAGTGTGAGTTTCGTTAGGGACGTTAGCTTTTTGGGTCATGTGGTATCCGTGACGGGTACTCGAGTTGATCCGAACAAAATCTCAGCCATACTTAACTGGAAACCTCCGAGAAATATTACTGAGGTTCGGAGCTTTTTGGGACTTGCCGGTTACTACCGAAGATTTGTAAAAGGTTTCTCGATGATAGCCACGCCAATGACGAAGCTACTTCAAAAGGATGTTAAGTTCGAATGGACGGAAAAGTGTCAGAAAAGTTTTGATCAACTGAAGACTTATTTGACCGAAGCTCCGGTACTGGTACAGCCCGAATCCGGTAAAGAGTTTGTCATTTACAGTGATGCATCCTTGCTTGGGTTGGGTTGTGTGTTGATGCAAGAAGGTCGAGTCATAGCATATGCGTCGAGGCAATTAAAGCCACATGAGAAAAACTATCCGACTCATGATCTCGAATTAGCTGCCATTGTATTTGCTCTTAAAATATGGCGACACTACTTGTTTGGTGAGAAGTGCCATGTATTTTCAGATCACAAAAGTCTCAAATATTTGATGACTCAGAGAGAATTAAATTTGCGACAAAGACGTTGGTGGAGTTGTTGAAAGATTATGAGCTTGTCATTGACTATCACCCGGGAAAGGCTAATGTGGTTGCGGATGCCTTAAGTCGTAAGTCAGTCCTTTGTTTGCTTTACGAGCAATGAATGTACATTTGTCTATTCTATCCGACAATGTGTTAGTGGCGGAATTAAAGGCCAAACCATTGTTGATTCATCAAATTCGTGAAGCTCGTAAAATCGATGAAGAATTGGTGCAAAACGGGTGAATATGTCCCGAATACGGAATCGAGTTTCAACTCGATGAGGACGATTGTTTGAGGTTCGTAAGTCGGTTGTGTGTTCCAAGAAATGCAGAACTCATTTCGATGATTCGAACGAAGCTCATTGTAGTCGTATGTCGCTTCACCCGGGAGTACGAAAATGTACAACGATCCGAGACGTCGCTTTGGTGGCATGGTATGAAACGAGACATTTCCGATTTTGTTTGAAGTGTCTAATATGTCGCAAGTGAAGGCGGAACATCAAGTGCCTCTGAGTTTACTTCACCGATCATGATACTCGAATGGAAATGGGATCGAGTCACGATGGATTTTGTAAGCAAGTTACCGTTATCGACAAGTAAGAAAGATGCGATTTGGGTTGTTGTTGATAGATCGACTAAGTCGGCTCATTTTATCCCCGTGACGCACGGATTTTCCATTGGATAAACTAGCTGAATTGTATGTTTCGGGATTGTGAGATTACATGGGGTACCAATTTCTATTGTGTCGATGAGAGATCCGAGATTCACCTCACGATTTTGGAAGAAATTACAAGAAGCCTTGGGTACCAAGCTGCATTTTAGCACCGCCTATCATCCGCAAACTGATGGTCAATCCGAACGGATAATTCAGATACTTGAGGATATGTTGAGATGTTGCATCCTCGAGTTTAGTGGTTCGTGGGAGCGGTATTTACCTTTGATTGAGTTTGCTTACAACAATAGTTTTCAATCAAGTATTAAAATGGCACCTTATGAAGCTTTGTACGGGCGTAAATGCCGTACACCATTGTTTTGGACCGAGCTTGGTGAAAGTAAAATTTTCGGAGTTGATTTGATTAAAGATGCTGAGCAGAAAGTAAAAATAATTCATGAAAGTCCAAGGCGTCACGATCGTCAAAAGTCGACGCGGACTTAAAACGAAGAGATATTGAGTATCAGGTGGGAGACAAGGTATTTCTTAAAGTTTCACCTTGGAAAAAGATACTCAGATTTGGCCGTAAGGGCAAACTGAGTCCGAGGTTCATAGGGCCGTATGAAATATCCGAACGAGTTGGTCGAAAGCATATAGATTGATTTTACCACGACCTCGAGAAGATTCACAACGCGTTTTTCATGTATCAATGCTTCGACGTTATAGATCTGATCCTTCGCACATAATTAATCCATCAGAGGTTGAAGTTCAATCTGACTTGAGTTCTGAAGAAGAACCGATTCGTATCCTAGCTCGTGAAGTGAAAGTGTTACGAAACAAAAAGGTTCCTTTAGTAAAAGTATTATGGCTCAAGCACGGGATCGAAGAAGCTACGTGGGAAACTGAGAACCCTATGAGAGAGAGATACCCAAATTTATTCATTGGTGAGATTTTCGGGGACGAAAAATTCTTTATGTGGGGGAGAGTTGTAACAACCCTAAAGTGACCCTAGTCGGAAAGCGGTTTCGGGACCGCTAAACCGAGTCACTGAATTATTTGAATATAATATTTACGATCTAAAATATGTGAATTTTGAATGTGTGAAAGTTTTAAGTTTCGATTTAGTCAATTGAATGTGAATTTAGTTAATAGGACTTATGAGTGACACTTTTGAAATATGATAGGTTAATCTAAAAGGACCTATTAGTTCAAGTTATAAAAGACAAGGATTTGCATGTCAAATTTCCACTATTGAGAGTAGTGGCCGGCCATGATGGAACTAAATACATATAATATGTGTTAATTAATAGCTAGTGGCTTAATATTTTATATCAAAAAAATAAGAAGAAAAGTAATTAAAAATAAGGAATTGGATGGTGAAGAAAACAAAGTAACATTTGTTCTTCTTAGCCGAATTAGAAAGAAAGGGAGAAGAGAAGGTTTGGTCACTTTAAGCTTAAGGAGGTTAGTAAATTGTGTTAGATTTTTAATTTCAAGCTTGTTTTTAATTAGTTAGCTAATTTCTTACATAACCCAAGTTAAAATTTTGAAATCTTGGTGATGTTTGAGCATTCGGTTATAGTTATAAAATGATGAGATTAGGCTATGGTTTTATGTTTATGATGAATTGTTGAAGAGAAGGGTTTAAGTTAGTCAAATTATAAATCTTAATGCTCATGAGTACAATGGCCAAACATAGATTTGTCTAAGGAATGGAACAAAGGCCGTGTGAGTGAATGGAATGAATAAGTTGGAGGTTGGATCATTTTAAGATTCGGCTATGTACATAAAGCTTAAGAGTTGATGTTTTTTTATGATTATTGGAAGTTAATTAAGGTTATGCACAAGATACATATTAAGAAATGGTTGTTGTTCATGTTATTTGGAGGAAAAGTGATACATAGGTGAATTAGAGCTTAGCAAATAAGACACTTGGGCAATTGTGTTACATGGAAAAGAATCGGCTAACTAGGGTGTTCTAGGGCCGAATGTGGTTTTAGGCAATTGAGTAATGTATACATTTTTTTTTAATGGATACTTAAATTGTGTTAAGAACAATTGTAGGTTAAAATAAGGATTGATAAGTTAGCTATCAAGGTGAAATACAAATGTTAACAATTGATTTCTAGTGTATATATATGTGTGTATTAGCCGAATGTTTAAATTGAATAATGGTTTGAACACCATGTATTGTATTAAGAATGTTGAAGTAAATCTTATAGATAGTTATTTGATAAGTTTGATTGCTTAAATACATACTTGAATAAAATGTATACTAGGAATGTTTGGAAAAAAAAAAAAATGATTTAGTGTTAAACTGCTTGGGGACAGCAGCAGTAAGGTGATTTTGGAAAATCACCATAATTTGTAGGAATTGAGTTAGAAGCTGGATGAATTATGTAATGAAAGCTTGAAGAGTCTAGTTTCTTTCAAAGGAAACTATAGAAATAAAAGAGTTACCGATTTTGAGATATTTGGGATTTTGTGAGGTTGAGTCGAAATGACTAATAGATTTCCTGTTCTGTCTTTATAAAATCAGTATAAATTGTACAAAAATGGCCTTAGGATAAAATTTATATGCTTAGATTCCTTAATGGGTCTAGTTTCAAATGAAATAAGTGAGAACACATTTTGAATCTTGTACAATGAGAAACCTGATTCGTATCGAATAATGGTCAGTTTAGTCAAGCAGTGAAACAGGGTGAACTTTAAGAAAAATCTGGTAGTGATTGGCTAGACTAAAAATTATGAAAATTTTATGGCTAAAAGATAAATTAGTCTATTTTCGAGGAAAATTTACGGTCTTTGATTTGGAGTTTCGTAGCTCAAATTATAAGTAAATTAATGACTGTTGCTCAGTAACTCGACTTATAGGAAGTTGTGATTTACTAATGACTTGCTTATTGATTTTTATAAGTTTACTATAAGTTGTATGTGTGAAATTCAAACATATATATATGTGTGCTATATTCTGAAAGTAATGCTTGAGTAATTGATTAATGGTTAGTTTAAAATTTATTGATTAAGCTCAAGAGCATAGAGGGGCAACCTCGGATAAGGGAAAAGCTAAAGTCGCGGAATAGCCAACCCGAACTTGCTCAGAAAGATACAAGGTAAGTCTTTGAGTAATGGAATATAACTTATATTTAGACATAGAAATTATTAAATTATGATTGCGATGAATAAATTATGACAAAATGGTCTTGCTTGCATCTTATGATCAAATAAATAGGTAAAATACTTGTTTGTAATCGCATGAAAATAGAAAGCTTAGGAATAATGAAACGAGAATATGTTATTTGTTATGACTAGTGAATTAATGGTAAAATGATTAGAAAGAGTGCTGAAATTGTATTCAAATATCAATGCGTTGTTTAAATGTGTGAACGTATGATTGTTGATCAAGGTTTGAAACCGAGCTAAGTCTCGAAGGGCTATCAGCCAGTGCTAAAAAAGCGGGACTGGTTAGAAGGGCTTTAAGCCATCGATAAAGCCGGACTTAGTTCCGAAGGGCTCTACGCCAGTGTTATTGCCGAACTTAGTTCGAAGGGCCTTTAAGCCAGCAGCGTAATCCGAGCTTAGTCTCGAAGGGCTTCTGAGCCAGTTCTAAGATTTGGATTTAGTTCACAAGGACGTCTTCGCCGGCCTATTAGTTGGGTGGAGAAACCGTAAGTATGCACAAGTAAATTTATATAATGCATGTCGAGTTAATTCCAAGCATAAGTACAATTTAACGTGAAGTGATCAAGTAAGTAAATGCTTTCGTTGAAGATATGATTGATTGTTATATTTCGTGTTTCGAAAGTCGGAAATTATGCTTAGACTATTGTTTAAAATCCTTTGAATGTTTATGATTGAATTAGAAGGTATGAGTACTAACTTAGACAATTTCAACATCACTGAGAAGATTGCATTCGGTTATGAATTAAAGAAATAGATGGACATGTTGATTTCCCCTTTTCGATATGATTGATGAGGAAGTATCTTCGTTAGGTTTGGATTCGACCCAAAGTTAATTCAAATAGACTTGATATTAATATGCTAATTTCCTAGATGATTTCATTACTTAAAGCTTACTAAGCATTGAAATGCTTATTCTTTTGTTTGGTTTCTCTGTTTTATAGATTTTGCTTGTCATCCATCGGATTCGGAAGTTCCAAAGTCGAAGTCAACCACACTATCTAAGCTTTTTGGTACTTTTTGTTTAAATTTCGAAAATGGCATGTATAGGATTGACTTTATAATTTGACCTAGTACCTTTTGGATGATGTATACATATATGTATAGCCATACGCAAATGGCTTATTTAGTCAACTTGCATTTTTATTTTTAGATGATGAAAACGTGTATGAATGTGATCAATGATGCTTGAATGTTTTATTTAGATGGTTGATATTAGAAACGAAATTAAGGTTTACTTAGTGACATTCTTAACTCCTCCGGCGACGGATGCGGGCTAGGGGTGTTACATTTGTTCAATGACTTTAAGAAAGCTATGACTAAAGAATTTGAAATGACAGATATTGGTGAAATGTCATACTTTCTTGGAGTCGAAGTGACACAAATGAAAGATGACACATTCGTGTCTCAAAAGAAGTATACAGAACAAATTTTAAGAAAATTCAATATGAAAGATTGCAAGCCATTAGCCACGCCAGCAGACCCAGGTACGAAATTAAGTATTGATTCATCTAGAGAGCTGGTAAATCCAACGTTGTTTAAAAGTATCATTAGAATTTTAAGGTACTTAACTATCACACGGCCAGACATCATGTACGCAGTGGGAATGGTTAGCAGATACATAGAGAAGCCAAAACAAGATCACCTAATTGCAGTAAAGAGAATTTTGAGATATATCAAAGGTACGATGGATCAGGGTTTATTTTATACATACTCACAGAGTTCAAAATTGGTTGGTTATTCAAATAGTGATTATGGTGGTGACTTGGATGATCGCAAAAGCACATCCGGATATTTATTCCATATTGGCTCCGCAGCATTTTCATGGTCATCGAAAAAGCAACAAACAGTAGCCCTTTCAACATGTGAAGCAGAATACATTGTTGTTGCAACATGCACGTGTCAAACAATTTGGTTGAAGAATATTTTGGGTGAATTATCTATTATACAAGAAAGTCCAATTACAATTTATGTTGACAACAAGTCCACAATATCTCTTGCAAAAAATCCAGTGTCTCATAGTCGAAGCAAGCATATTGATACAAAGTATCATTTTATTCGAGAGCAAGTGAAAAATAAAAATATGGAGTTAGTTTACTGCAGAACAGAAGATCAACTGGCAGACATTTTTACGAAGCCATTGAAAGCGGACATATTCTATAAACTCAAAGAAAAGTTTGGAATGAAAAGTTCGGTTTGAGGGGGAATGTCAGAAAACAAACCAACTTTTCAAAGTCAAAAATTGCAACCAAAGAATTTGTATCCAAATTGGCTTCTACCTCATACAACTTGGTTTTCAAATTGAATACAACTTTGCAAATTTGGATAAAGCTTATCATGTTGGAAACTTCATGAAAAATCAAGATGGTAGCAACATTGAAAAGTCCTACAAGGCAAGGCATGTACAATGGATAAGCATTATCATTTATGATATACTTAAGGGATAAGTAATCATTAAGGTAACTAGACTATGTCTATATATATGTATGTATAGTTCATGTGTGTGTGCTGAAAAATTAGCTAGAGTTTGAGAGAAAAAAAGTGTTGTGAGTATAGAATGAAAAACTAGTAGCAGCTAGTATAGAGAGAGAAAAAAAAGAGAGTTTGTATTGTATTTTGTATTGTGTTTATTTGTATGCAATAAAATTAGTATTTGAGTTTTTTTTTTTATTACGCTTCCAACAGACATAATCTGATTTGATCTTGAAAAAATTTGGTGCCGCATGTGTCCTATTGAGTAGAACTTGGATAGGCGTTCCGACAGGAAAACTAGCCCAGTAAACAGTTGATTCAAGCCAACTCATTTCTTTACAATCCTCTTTTGTAAGGTTCAACTCAGGGAAGCTTTGATTCACCACTGGAACAAGTTTATCAGCTTCTCCAAGGAACAAACCCATGAAACTAACTAGTGTCTTCTTCTCAAGAGGGCGGCTTCCATTTATAACAGATGTTATTTGTCTTATATAAAGGTCTTCAGGAAGTTTAGGTGCAACTTGCTGCCACTTGAAATCAACATCAGTTGCACCTTGCTCCAAAGTGAACGGCACGGTGAATACTGTAACTTTCTCTGGAACCTGAACCAGCTTGATCGTCCATGAGACAATGACAGCAAAGCTTGCTCCACCTCCTCCCCTAATAGCCCAAAAATGATCCTCACCCATGGAGGCCCGGTCCAGGATATTGCCATCGGCACCAACAACTTAAGCATCGAGGATGTTATCCACTGAGAGCCCATATTTTCTCATCATGTTCCCATACCCACCGCCACTGAAATGACCGCCAATGCCGAGACTAGGGCAGACTCCCGCCGGGTAAGCATGACCCTTGCTTTCGTTAGCAATTTTGTAGTAAAGTTCGCCGATTGTTGCACCAGCCTGAACAAAGGCAACCTCATTATCAACATCAACATCGATGGATCGAAGATTGAACATATCGAGAATGACGAAGGTGACGTTAGATCTGTACGAAAGGCCTTCATAATCATGGCCACCGCTTCAGACCCTGATTTGCACGCCATTATCCTTTGCACAAATAACAGTTGCTTGGACATGGGAGACATGAGAAGGTGCCACTATAGCAACTGGTTTGGGTGTTTCAGGGGTCGAAAATCTGCGGTTTCTGATATATGCTTGAAGAGCAGATTCAAAAGAGGAATTACTTGGGGTGTAAATTGATTCAAGCATTAGAGCGGAACTATTAGCAAGGCATTGAAGAAATTTATCAACTTGAGAAGAAGAGTCCGAAGTTGCCCGCCATGATAATGATAAGAATAATACTATTGTAACTAATGGGAAGGTTGCAGAATTTGAATCCTTCATTTTCTGATTGCCTCGGGATTAGTTTCTGCTTTTGGTACGTGGAGCTTCAATGTACTAACTAATTTATAGAGGGAATTATAGGTTTTAGAATTAATTATCCAGAACAAAAATGATGGGTTTTGGAATACAGATTGCTGGCCTAATAACAGAAACACAGGATTTTATGACACTAATAATCTTAAATTTACCTTCCATATGTTTTCCTGAAACGCATGTCCAAGGTAGGAAATTTTTCCTAACAAAAATTTGTGTTGAGTTTTAATTTAATTTCCATTCTTGTTTTTTTGTCCAAAAAAATAATTTGCATTATTGTTTGAGTTCAAGAGTCTAACTTTAAAATTTGGGGAGTTTATGAATTATATAAAAAATTATATAAATTTATGTAATTAGAAGAGTTAATAAAACATTTATATTTACCATACTAATAGTTTATAAATTCACATAATCAACCATGAAATTATATTTGCTAAAACTATAGTTATTTATCCTCTTTAGTTTTTTTTTTTAATTGTTAAAACAATTTTGAATCCTTTAGATGGTAAGGACATAGCGTAAACTTTCCTTAAACAAATTTTAATTTTGTAAAGTTTTCAAAATCTTTTGCACCAAATATGGTAAAATGATTTTGTAAAAATACATCCATAATTTCAAATTCATCTTTTGATATTTATATCTTTTATCAATTTAATCTTTATTATTTTTTAACCAAATTTGACATTCAATTTTTAAAAAAAGAGTCAAACCATTTTTTGAACAAATATGTTGACTAAAACATAAATTTTTAACCATGTTGATATGATAACCTAGATGAAAATCCATATGTATTTTCATACGACGTGAAACTATTTGTTTTATATATTACATCAACAAATAATTATAAAAATAAAAAAAGAATATTTAAAATTCAAAAAATTTATAAAAAAATTATAAAAATTTAAAAAATAGTATGAAATACATGTAAATTGTCATTCCGAGTTGCCATGTTTAAAAATTCAATGTTTAAAAACAATTTAATTTTTTTTGAAAGGTTGATGGTCAAATTCGACCATATTTAACTCCAAAAAATATTAAAGGCTAAGTTGATAAAAGTAATGTAAATTATAGACTAAATTTGACATTATGCCAAATACAAAATCTTAATACCTATCGTGAGCATATACTATACAGAACTTTTTGTTGGCACTTAAAGACTTTTTTCTTTTATCTTTGGCCCATGTGCTTTTCTTTGGTCTATCTCGTTAAAAAATCCATATTTTCATTAAAAAAATTAAGTGAACAATGAAAACTTTCTAGCTCTTAATGTGAGAAAAAAATTTTCAAACTAAAATAAATTAATTAAATGCCTAGGGTTTTCAATTTTTCACCATAAATGTTTCATCTCCTAGGGCCCTAAAAATTGTTCAGCTTTTATTGTATTACATTTTATAATATTTTTTTAAAAGAGGTACAATTTATTATTTTGTCTAGGACCCAAAAATGTCCAGAACTTTTTACTCTGAAAAGTTGCAATATGTCACATAAAAGAAAAAATTACTTACAATTTTAAAAATTCAGAAATATTTCTAATAAATCTCTTAAAATCTAAAAACCTGGAAAATTTTAAAAATTGAAATTCATCATTTATTTTAAAAAAATTATATTTTTTAATATGATAATTATGCCAAACTTCAAAAAATTTCATTAAAATGAAAAATCATAATTTATTTTCAAAAAATTTTAAAAAAATATTTTTTTTAAAATGATAATGATGCAGAAATTCAAAAAATTCCAAAAAAATTATAAATTTATTTTGAAATTACTATTTTTAGAATTAGAAATCTAGGTGCATTTTTTATTAGTGGCAACATTTATTGAGAGGATTTTTTTTAATGAAAATTGTAAACAGGGAGGCAGATAAAAGTAAAATACAAGAGTGAAAGTGACAAAAAAAATCTTGAAGTACTAAATTAAGAATTTATATATAGTGCAAAGGTCAAAATTGGTATTTAGATAAATAGAATCTACTCAAAATGTTATTATAAAATAAAAAGAGATAGATAGAGTAAAGAATAAAAAAAATATGGGAAGCAATAGAGAATGTATTTTATTTAACAATGGAATATTTACAATATTTCTCCAAATTCTCTATTTATAGGCATAAAAATATAAAGAAGTGGAGATCTATTTTTAATTACTATTAGAATTTAAAGTACATCAAAATCTATCTTGATCTTGATGGACATCCACTTAATAAGATATTCATAACACTCCCCTTTAGATGTCCATTAGTAGATAATGTACCTCGTTAAAACCTTACTAAGATAAAAACTCTGTGGGAAAAAATTTCTAGTGAAGGAAAAAGAGTACATATATCTATAATACACATAATATGTTGCCTCGTTAAAAACGACAAAACTTCATTAAAGGAAAAAGAGTTTAACGCCCCAAATTTTTTATTTTCGGCTTTTGTGAGTATTGGGCTTGGAAGTGTCTGAATTTGTGATTCATGTTATTTTGGCTTAATTATGTGTTGGGTTAAGTGATTATATGCTCTGGGGTGTGTTTAGGAGGTCCTAAGTTCAAGCTGTAATTTGGGCTAAATTTGGGTTTTATTGGAATAAAGCCTGACTTGAGATCAGTAGGCTTTTAAGGAGTTGTTGGTAAAGACTTAACAGAATGGGCTTGCTGGTCTAGTAGTTAACTGGTAAGGGATTATGCTTAGGGTCAGGGGTTTGATTCCCTGTAGTAGAGATGGGATTATTTTTGCTGCAAGTTCTAGTAAGCGATAGGCTTCAGTAAATTCTGTGTTGTAGGCTTAAGGGAAAACCTAGGGTTTTCTTCTTTTCCTCTTTTCCGTCAACAGTTGCTTTCTCTGCCGATTTTCTCTTTTTCTCAATTTTCCCTTGTGCCGAAAATTCTCTACTTCCTTTCCCTTCTCCTTCGTTTTTCTCCTTTTTCGATAAAGCTTAGGCGTGTTCAAGCGGATCTGTCGACTCGGTAAGTAACGTATAACTAAAGTTATGAGATTTCATTAAAGGTTACTTAAAAGAGTTTTGGTTAATGTTTAGGGAATATTCAAGGATCTGTGGATCATTAATCGGGGTTCTAAACAGCAAGGAAACACCGTTGTTCATTGAAGGTAGGTAGATCTCATGTTTCGGGTTTTATCCATTCTTAGGTAAATCGATTTAAGTGATTGATTTTGGGTTCGGTATTGTCAATCTTAGGCTTTGGAGTGCTCGTGGTTGGATTTGCAGTGAAAACGAACTAGGTGTGTACTTTGGTTACACAGAAAATGGTTTCAACGAAAGCTGAAACTGAAACTGTCGATGCCACACGGGCGTGTGGACTGCCCCTGTGGAGGCCGTGTGGCTATACACGGTCGTGTGATCGACGGGTCAGGCTATGCGCGTGCCACACGGGCACGACAGACACGGGCGTGTGATGGCTTGTAGGCCGTGTGCGAGGCACAGGCTCAGGCAAATGGGCCGTGTGGACCACACGGGCGTGTGGGAATCTGGGCCAGGTCGTGCGATCCACACGGACAAGGACAATTTGGGCCGTGTGACCCACACACTGGCATGTGAACCCAATTAATTTGAAATGTTCTATAAGGTTGCACAGGTCGCCTAAGTCTACTGTGACCTGACTGTAGGGTCGGTAAGCGTTACTTGGGCCCCATACTCTATTTAATTGTTGTATTGAATGCAAATTATGACAATTCAAGCATGTATATCTTTCTGACTCTGTATATCTGTTCTGACATGACGTATAATCTGATATCTGCATATTAGCATGCCATACTATTTATGTTGCATTGCATTGGGTTGGGTTGATATGAAGAGAAGTCCGAAGCGATCACCATATCCGCGGCTATATTTGCGTATATCTATTATGTACTGTTTTACGGTACCATTTGGTATGTAGGGCTGGATGGGTCGATTATATCCCATACTTGGTGTCTAGGGCTGGGCGGGTCGATTTGATCCCCACATGGTGTGTTGGGTTGGACGGAGATGGTGTGTAGGGTTGGTGGGCATGGTTTCTGATTCTGATATGTGACATGTTATGCATGCGATATCTATATTCTGTTAGCTGTTTGTTGCGTGCTGTTTGTAGGGATGTACACACTGAGTTTGCGAAAACTCAGTTTATTTGTCTGTCAGGTATTCCTCAGTAGTAGATGGATCGGTCCAATAGAGGGCTCGATGGTGACCACTGGTTGACTTATAGAGATTTATAAGTAACATTTATTTCATCTGTTTTATTTTAAATTTTTTTTTGGGGATTTATATGTCTTTGGACTTGAACTATTGTTAAGTTTATTTTGGGATGTTAAACTGTTAAGTTATTGTTTTATGAATTAATGATGTTTTAGCTTCCGCGTTAATGAAATGTTTTCATCCAATAAATAGAATAGAGATTTCATGACTTAAGTAAAGATAATAAACTGAACAATTTTCAACTTGCTAAGGTTTTCCGAAAACACTCACATGTGACGCCGTCAAATTTGGCCGTAACGTCTAGGCTGGGTTTGGGGTGTTACAAAGAGTACATCGCGTATTTACTCCCCCTCATGAAAATATCACATACTTTCTCATATTCTACGTATTCAATCTTGAATACTAGTCTTTCAAATGACTATTTGAATGTATTTTCTAAGTATTTATATCACCATTCTTTTGAAAGTCATGAGTGAGGGAAAATTTTGGGGGAAATATATTTTGATCTCTTCAGGAGTTTCAACAATAATCATAGCAAACTTTAATTATGATTCTTCTATAAAAATACAAAAAGGTATTTTGGATTATTTTATTGTCCTCCTTCAACTATTATTTACTAAGTCAAATTTACCATATATATTCAAATTATTTCAATTCATATAAATGAACAATTTCCCGAGAATTTCAATATGCTTCTAGCATTCTAAATCCTTCAAGGATTTTAATATAAACTTTACTATACAGTTATTCATAAAAGGTTGTAACAAAAACCATTAGACGCAAGTTAAATCTTTTATAAATTATTAGTTTAATAATATATCTAAAGGTTATTGTATCCACCATAAAATAATATTATATCTTTTCATAATCAATGCTAAGACTTAGTAAAAAAATTTATATTTTTATTTCGATTTGTGAAACTACTTCATTTGTACCCTCATTGGCTTTATACCTTTAGATATCTGGACTGTTAGTCTAAAAACTCCACGAATTTGAGTTGCATCTTTCTATTTTGACCAATCTATTCCATATCTATATTTCTCAATAGATTTATTCAAGATCCTCCTTTTATTTCATTATTTTAGCAATAATATTGCATGCAAAATCATTGTCGACCACTTTTATTATCGGTTCGACATTTGTTTGAATTGACATAACTTATCGAGATATCTTATTTTCACTATTTTAATCTTTAGTTTTAGGTATTTGAATCTCTTCTGGAGTTTTATTTATTAGTTATGTCTTGGGTATCTTCTAGAGCACCCGCCTTCAGTATATGGCCATCTAGATTTATTATTTTCTTTTATGAGAATTTTCATATTTGGAACTTGTAATGAGTTATCCTTGCTAAACTTCTGGTTCAAATTATTCTCCCCTCTAACTCATTACAAGTTATTATTTCTCTCCCCCTATGTCGATAAAATTAACGAATTAAAATAGTAATCACAAGTCATGTCATAATTGAATCTCTAATACAATTAAAACATATAATAAAACAAGGAGACACGTAATTAATATATATTTCTAACTTTCTTTGAGTATTCACTCATTTTTGTTGTGGTGGGCACATACAAAAAATTCAAAGATGATAAATATTTAGCTCTTGACCAAAAAGCAATTGCAATGGGGAGTATTTATAACTTATTGTTTGATGCGTACAATACATAAATCAACATAATCTCGTGTTAAAATAGGAAGTTAAGTTCTCATAAGTAATGGTTTAGACTTTAAATAGAGGCATTCAATTAATAATTAATCTAAACCATTATGCGCATAACTAACAAACTTTTACAAAAGTTTTTCAAACTCAATCAATAAAAGATTGAGATATAAACTCACCAGCATTAGCAAGATAAATTATCTTAATTGCATGATATGAAATTAATTGTTTAAACAAGCAATCTTACAAACAACAAGTTGCAAGTTGATAACACATAGTGATTATTTTGTAGATGCATCTACCAAAATCATATAATATCAAAACCATCCACATGGTAGATGAATGGACCTATATTCATTTTAGAAATGCAAGACATTAAATCTCAACTCTAGCTAGTGAGTTTCTAAAAATCAATTTTCATTAAGTACAAGCCACAAATGAGAATTCTTTAAATTAAAAAATCTTACGATTCTTTAATGAATGCTCATATGAATTCTCAATTAATTTTCGCATCATAAATGATTCAGAATGGTCTAACTGGTCACGCGAAGTAGCAAATGCATTTGTATCAGTAAACTTCTGGTTTACTTTAACATATGTTTCAATTGTACTAAACTGCAACAAATTGAAAATTTTACTATCATTCCTTTTACTTTGTATCCACATATAAGTACTATTGTGATATTTACTACTGGAAATGTCTAAATTAATATGAAGTCTATAATGCCACTAAGTCAATAAATATAATTTCCAAATAATTATATGCAATATTCATTTCAGGGAATGTGTCAAAATCTTCAAATGAAAGGCATTTGGTCTAGTGGTATGATTCCTGATTCGGATGCGAGAAGACCCGAGTTTGATTCATAATACTTTTAAAACCCTTTTAACAAGAGTTTTACATAATCAGTTAACTATCAAGAATAACTGCCTAGGTCATGTATAGAAACAAACATATATTAAATATATCAATAAACGTCACATATCAAATATAAAAATATGACATTATGAAAAAAAAAACTAGCAATTTTTTTTATAATCATCATCATAAACATGCATGAAATTTAATTCAAAATCCAACCATTCAAGCTTATAGAACTTTTCATTTACAATTGCTCATGTCATTTCTCCAAATAATTAACAAATGGAATAATATAAAACGTATAAACTAACCTTTAACAATTCTTTGAACTAAATCAAATCTAAATAAGCATAAAATCTATTGGCTTGTTAACATAAATTTTCATACTAGACATGTTTTAATCAAAGATATTATTTAATTATAAAACCTACTATAACTACATAAATAGATCAGTTAATATTCATTTTCATGAACAAATGAGATTATTAAAAAAAATATGTAACACATGAATTCAAAACTTAAAAAAAAGACCATTTCAAAATATTTAAATCATATATCAACTTGATTTAATATTTAAAGATGTAGCTTTTTTTTTTTTTGTTCTACGTTTAGTCTTGATGATAAGAAGTAAGCAAATTAAACTTCAATAGTAGACATTGAATCCGATCAAAATCTATTAATAGCAAACTTTAAGGGTGAATCTTATTTTCAAAGTGTACAATAGGTGCATAACCAATAAATCTTCATAAATAAATTGTTTCTCTTCTTAAAAAGTTCTTGGAAATTCTTGTTCTTTTCTAGCTTTCTTCATTTTTTCACTTCTGGTGGTGAGAAAATTTATTACGACCATCCCCATGACTATTATTATAGTCCAATTTACTACATCAGCGTCAAAGATTATGTCTTTCGAATTCATTACATATTGTTACATTCTCTTTAAGGAATGGTTAGGTTTCATGGTTAAAAACTTTTGTTCAATCATAAATAAAAAAAATCATGAGATTGCTATCATAGAAGCATATTTGAATCATGAAAAGTTGAATAAGTTCTCTCTAGCAAGGTTCTCATCATTAATATTTTTCCACGTAATTTTAATTGAGAACTTATTCTGAATATTGTATAGTTATACTCAAGGTTTTAAAAAAACTTGCAACTTTAGGTGCATCCAACTATAATGAGCTTTAGATAGATTTACCATATTCTATTGCTCATAAGTAGATCTTTCACAGTCAAATATTTTGCTTTTAGCCTATTAACGGGTATGATGACAAAATAAAATCACAAAGATAGTAACGATCAATTCAATTTATAACAAGAGTAATAAATATAAATCAATAACCCAATCCTCTTCTGATTTATATGAAATATAATCTTTTCTTCATTCACAATCCCAATATGATATCCATTATAATGACTATCTTTTAAAACTAATGCATTAACTATCACAAATTTTGTGTTTTTTAGATATTGATATATTAACTCTTCTAGAGCTTTCAACTAATTTTGTACTATCAACAAATATAAGAATAATATTTGTTTGTTTCAGTATCAAATAAGATAAATATTTTCTATCTGTAATGATAAAATTCATTACTAAATTCTCATATACTTCCTCAAAAAATATTAACAGAAACAAAATATTTGGGCATATGCCACATATGTGGCTAATAATCTTTCATATCACATTGATGACATAGGTTATCTTTACCCTTTGAAAAGTTATCTTAAGAACTCTCATTGTTCACTTATTTGTTACTATGTTCCCACTTTTAGTGGTTTATGATTATATCTTTTATTTTCTTTATGTTTGTATTCACTTCGGGGAATGTAACAAATCTAGTAGGATAAACTTCTAAACACCTCCATTGATTCTTTATTTCATAATCATTATCGCAAAACATGCATGGATTTCAAATCAAAAATTATCTATCATGATTAATCTCTAATTATAATAAACATGATATAATAAACAAATCATAGTAAAATACACCTCAGATTCTTTAACATCATTGTTATCACATTGACTATTATCACGAGCACTATTACAAATAGTAAAACAACTTTGTTTTCGTAATAACATTTATAACCTAATAGTAAAAAAATCATTTAATAAACAAAATCAAATTTTCTGTGTACGATGCTTGAAATTTATCCGATACACATTGTACCAAATTTTAATACCACATATATGTCATAAAATCTTATGATGCTCTAATCGAATATTTATAAATTCAATTTAAAAGATATGATACAATCATTCAACATTAGGAAGTTCATAAGACTCAATAGATCCTATCAAATTTCCCTTTAATCAACCATGGTAGGTTAATAACACTTTCCACCATAATTTTAATCAGATTACAAGAATAATTAATAACAAGAATTGAATAATCAAATCCTTAAACATCTAAATATTATGCATACTATAATTTAATAAAAATAATATTAGTTTAAAAGAAACATTAAAGTGATAATATTTTCCCATAAAATAATTTTACCAAAAAATCAATCAATAAAGGAGAAAAACATGTAAGGATTATATATATATATATATATATTTTTTTTTTTTTTTTGCATAAGAACTTATAAAAAATTTAGAGATTTATGTGTACCTGAGTGGTTAAAGGCTCGAATGATTACCCATAATGCGCGGGCCTCAATTGAAATATCAACAGCTCTAGGAGGCAATTGACAACAGTAAATTTTGGGATATTTTTGTAACTTATGGAGAAAAATAATTAAAAGAGAATTGTGTTGATAACATATTATAAAAAAAAAAAAAAGAGAGAGATAGAGAGGGTAAATAATAAAGAAAACATGGGAAACAATAGAGAATGTATTTTATTTATCAATGGGATGTCTTCAATGCTTCTCCAAAGTCTCTATTTATAGGCATAAGAAGTATAAATAAAGTAAAGATCTACTTCTAATCACTATTAGAACTTAAGTACATCAAAACCTATCTTGATCTTGATAGATATCCACTTAATAATATATTCATAACACATGTCATATTTTACAAATTATCATAATTGAGATAAGTTTTTCGATTTGCATGATTATATACGAATTTCAATTTAGCGTAATTATATATATACTAGTTTACATACTTTTTCAATGCACCAACTATTTGTCCATATTAAAGTTATATTTTTTCTATAATTTTGATTTTTACTTAAATTAATTAATTATTCATAAAAATATTAAATGATATTTAAAAAAATAAAAAATTTATTTGATGATTGTTAGATTAAGAGTTAATTCAACGAGGAAGGAAGGTGTTTTTTTTTTGTGTTTATTGGCTTTTTTACCTACATAATATAAAAAAAAATAAAATTTATTATCAATATAATAATATTAACCTTGATTTAAGTTAATTTTTATATAAAAATAAAATTATCTATAGATGAGCTCTTTTCCGGAAAATGACTTACACTTTTCAAAAAGGTAAATCATTTTACCTGAAAAAGGGCTTAATTTACCTTAACATGTAAGTCATTTTTCATTGACCAAACTATTTTCTGTGAAACAAACACAGGAAAATGCAAAAAAACATTTTCCATAAAACATTTTACATATAAACAAACGGACCCTAAGTAAGAAAGTCATTTATTATTTTATCAAGTCAAAATACCTTTCAAATAAGTTAGAATTGATCTAAAACAAAAGTATTGGTACCTTTTTGGCCAAGTATCAATAATTTTGAAATATCATTATCCTTCAAATAAACGATACCAAAATGGCATTTTGTTTTTCACAAAATCAACAAAGTATCGATACTGTATCGATACATTTTCCTAAAGTATTGATAAAAATTATTTTGGTATCGATAGTTAAACTCTAGTTGTCATTTAATTTAGCATTTATTGCAAAAAATATTGATACCTTTTTATCTGGTATCGATACTTTTTGTTACAGGTGTATCAAATGTTCTAGTTTTCACATCCCCAGCGGCTTAATTAACTACCACAACCTTAACGATTGGAAATCAATTAAGGAGTATAAATACCAGTTTCTAAAGATCCTACAACAACAAGAAATCATATTCAAGCAAAATCGTTAATCAAACAACCTTTGTACCCAATACTTCCATAATTTTCTTGTATACACTTGAGGTCCTTTACTTTCATTCCTTAGTTAAAGTGAATTTGGCAAACACTTTGATCATGCTAGGATTATTTCTTGGTTTGTTTCTTTGTAATTCTTTGAGAGGGTTTATCATAAGATTTTGATAGAAACCTTAAGAGAGTTGTAAGGTTAAACCTTGTCCTCAAAGGTTGAACAAATTAGTGAAATTGGGAATCTTTAGTGGAGTAGGAAATAGGGTCAAACCACTCTAATTCTTTGTGTTCATTGTTTCTTCTCTCTTTACTTCCACCAAATTTTTAAAAGGCCAATTCACCCCTCCTCCCTCCCCTTTGGCAATTTTGATTTGATTAATCAAGCTAACATACTCATTCATGGTATATACTCAAGATCTTTTAGTTAAGTAACTTCCCACGAAGGCTTACTTAAGTTAGAATGATAGCCAAACATTAAATGATTATTAGTACATATGAATACTTAAGGAATTAGGCTCATGTATTAATTGGATGAAAATTCATGTTCTTACTAGTTGATCAAGATTACCCCACGGTGACTTGAGTCAACAGTCGTAGGAATTATCGTTGCAATGGCTTACAAATGTTTCTAATGTTTAATGTAAAACGCATGCATTATCTTAATGCATATCTTGAAGTTTAAAAATGTTTTCAAATATTTGCTTACAAAGATATTAATGAATGAATATTTTATTTTCAATTTGAAAACAACACAAACTCTTTTAAAAATATATACTCATTGAGAACTAACTAAAGGGGAATAACTAAAAAGAATGGAAAAAGAACCTGATGTTTGTCCTAAGCTATGAGAAACTAAAGACACTCCTTGATAATAAATGTCCTTTGGCCACTCAAGTTAAGGCTAGAAAGCGCTGAGAGGATTCTGATGAGATAGGCCATTGCTACATGCTGGCAAGCGTGACCGCTACCCTTTATAAGCAATTAGAGAGTGATAAAACTGTCAAAGCAATTCTAGACAAACTAGAAGACATGTTCAGAGGCCAAGCTGCCTTGGCTCGGCACTCAATTATTATTAACTTGATAAATGCCCAGCAAAAGCCTAACACTTTGGTCAAAGACCATATGACCACTCTTATGGGATACTTTATCGAGGCTGCAAATTATAAGGCCAATTTGGACTAGAACACACAAATTGAGATGGAATTCAAAATCTTGTCCATCGGTTCGAGTCGTATATAACATTGGTAACAAGAATCTGACGCTTACATAACTCATGAAGGAATTACAATCCTATGAATTGATGTTTAATGAAAATCAGTCAGTCTGAAAAGAAGAAGCAAACTTAGTTATTGCTTCTTCCTCTAAAGGGAAGGGAAAACAAGCTAAGAGAAACAAGGCTAAGTTCTCTTGGCCACCTCAAGTGGAAAGGTAGAGCAATAAAAAAACATAAAGACTTATCTAGGTTTAAGTGTTTCTTTTTTAGTAGGAGAGGGCACTCCAAGATGAACTACAAAGAGTGGAAGGATTACCAGACCACTAAAATCAAAGGTATGGAGCTCTTTATGATAGAAGTTTGCTTAACTGAAGATTCAATCGACCACTGGGTTATTGATTCTACAGCCACTACTCATGTGTATGTTTCTATACAAGGGTTCAAGGAGATGAAAAATCTTAGAGATAAGAGTCTATCATTGCTAACCGAAAATGGGACAACTGTGACAGCTAAAGCAATAAGAGATATACATATTTATTTTGATAATTTTAGGAATATTATTTTGAAAGACATTTTATATGTATCAAGCTTCAAAAGAAACTTGATTTCTGTTGCATGTTTATATAAAGACAACTTGATCGTGACTTTTAACAGTAGTATTACAATATTTATAAATCATAAACTGATCTGTAATGGATGGATGTCAAATAATCTCTATTTAATCAAACCAAAGGTGTACATATTGCTTGAGATTGAAATTTTGAATAAAAGACTTAAAACTTTTCACTCTAATGAGTCGTACCTTTGGCATTTGAGACTTGGTCATATTAACCAATAAAAAATCACTAGGCTTGTGAAAGATGACATTTTTAGTTCGCTTAAAGAACTTAATCTTTCACAATTTGAATCTTACTTAGAAAGTAAGATGACTAAGCGATCTTTTAATGCAAAAGGGACGAAGGTTGTGAAACCCTTAGAACTTGTGCACATTGACCTATATGGCCCCATGAACTTTAGTGCAAGAGGGGGTTACGAGTATTATGTAACCTTTATTAATAATTATTCTAGAATACTGGTATGTGTACCTAATACACCGCAATAGTGAAACCTTTGATAAATTCAAAGAGTTTCGTGTGGAAATGTAGAAACCACTAGGTTTACCCATAAAGGCACTTTAGTTTGATCGAAGTGGGGAATATTTATTAGATGAGTTATTATGGTATCTCATAGAGAATGAGATTCTATCCCAGTTAACCACATTGGGCACTCCACAATAGAATGGCATGGCAGATAGAAGAAATTGAACATTGTTAAACATGGTTCATTCGATGTTAAGTTATTCGAAGTTGTCAATCTCCTTTTGCGGATACGCATTGCAAATAGCTTGTTATATTCTCAATGATGTTCTAACTAAAAGAGCATCTACAAGTCCATACGAATTGTGGCAAGGTACGAAGCAAAGTCTATATCATTTAAAGATTTAGGGATGTCTGGCCTGCATTTTGGATAAAGATGCGAGGAAGTGAGATTTACAGATAGAATTGCTTATATTTGTTTGGTATCCAAAATGAAAAAATGGTAGTTTTTTTAATAATCCAAAAAAGAAAATTTTTATAGTGTCAATTCATGCTACTTTCCTTAGGGAAAAAAGTGATGTAGAGTGTTGATTCTAGGCTTTGGGAAATAGCTATGAAAGCTGAGATGGATTCTATGGATTCCAACTTAATGTGGGAACTTGTAGACTTACCAAAAAGGATAAAACCAATAGGGTGAAAGTGGATTTACAATAAAAAATGAAATGTGGATAGAAAATTGGAAACTTACAGGACCAAACTTGTAGCAAAAAGTTATACTAAAAAAGAAAGTATCGATTACAAAAAAATTTTCTCTCTAGTTTCCATGCTCAAGTCAATCTGCATATTGTTATCCATTGGGCGGCTCTTGATTACGAGATCTGGCAAATGGATGTCAAGACAATGTTCTTGAACGACTATCTTAAAGAGAGCATTTATATGATGCAACTCACCAGATATAGAGCTAAAGGAAACGAGCATAAAGTTTGCAAATTGCTTAGATCCATTTATGGACTTAAGAAATCATCCCATTCATGGAATCAAAGAATTGATCAAATGATAAAGACATTTGGATTTGGTCAAAATGTAGATGAACCTTATGTTTATAAAGATTTTGGAGATGGAAAGGTGGTATTTCTCGTTCTACATGTCGATGACATTCTACTCATTGAGAATGGTGAAGGGACATTATTATCGGTTAAACTATGGTTAACCTAGTAGTTTAGCATGAAGGACTAGGGAGAAGGCTAATTTTATTTTAGGAATTTGAATCCTAAAGGATCGAAAGAACAAAGTGATAGCACTATTGCAAGCTTCATATATAGATAAGATATTGGAATGTTATACATTGATCGATTCGAAGACTGTAAGTCAACCTTCTTTATGTTAAGAAATTAGAAGAAAGAGAAAACATGAGAAATGTTTCTTATGCTTCTGTAGTGGGAAGTCTAATGTATGCTATGTTAAGCACACGTTCATATATCTATTTGCCGTGGGGTTGGTGAGTCGATATCAGGCAAATCCATGACTAAGGCAATAGCAAACAATTAAACATATACTCAAGTATTTAAGGAGAATAAGGGATTGTATTCTTGTATGTTCCAAAGAAGATCTTACTTCTATTCGATATGCTAATTCTAACTTCCAAACATGTCGGCACTCTAGGAAATCAACATTTGGTTGTATTTTTGTCCTAAGCTGCGAGTTCATTGTATGGATAAGTTTAAAGCATATTTGTATTGTTGACTCTTCTATGGAGGCCAAATATGTGGCTATTTTTGAGGCTACAAAAGAAGCAATATGGCTTCCAAAGTTCCTTACGGATCTTGAATTCGTTCTTGGTATGTGATTTTTGCACGCAAAGCAAAATAGAAGCAAATATTGGCTCACTTGTTGTCTAATGTTTAAAGTAATACTAAACAATATCACGTGGTCGGATCATAAACGAAAAATAACTTATATTAGTAGACAAACCTAAACATGTCCTTAGTCTAATCAAAAATTAGTAAATCAATTGAAAGACTAATATGATGGCTACCAAGTCCAATTAGGGAGATGTCTTGTCCTGGGCATCAAAGTGGATGACTCCTAGAAGATAGAGACATAATGTGACTGACTAGACTGATAGTACATCAGACTAGACCTAAGAAGAATAGATCCTAAATTTGTTTATAGATTTATTCACTTGTGATGCTCAAAGTATGGTATACCTTAATCCTGAGTGGGTGATGGACTATGTATGCATGACTCATGTACTTTGATGTAAGTAAAAGTCTGAGTTCAAAAAGATAAAGAATCGAAAGCTGGTGCGTTGGGTATATGACTTCTGCAGTATGTAACATCATTCACAATAGAGGAATTCATAGCCCGTGATATGAGTAAATGATATCCTCTCATTGGCATTACATGATAGATGAATAGTAAACGTGGCCACAGGTTATTCGTCTTTGTTATAAATGACTTGATTACTATTTGATAGTAATTGACTTTTCATGAAGGAAGATATAATGGCTATCATGAGATAAAATAGGATCATATTGGGATAGCGGGTTTATCCCAAACAAGATAAAAGATATCCTATGGAGGTAACACACTTATGACAAGGTCATCGAACTAGCACTATCGAGTTGCTTTTGCAATGATATGTTATTGGGGAGAGTTTAGTCATGATACTTTAGTGGAATGACTTCGGGGCTAAATGAGTTTATAATTAATGGGCAAAAAGCTAGAACTTAGTTATAAATCATTTGAATTGTAATCACATATGTCCAATCGATCCCTCCACTAGCTCGTTGAAATAAAAAATGAATTGTATATTAAATCAAATCAATAGAAATGGATAGAAATATTAAAGTTGGAGAAATAGGAAACATTTGAAAATGAATGTGGTTTTTTGACTAAATGGAAATGACCTAAAAAATTAATTTATGAGTTTTCAAATTATTATTTAATTAGTTAAATAATTGATATTCTAAAGTGGAATTAAATTAATTGGTCATAGTGAACCCGTTGAATGTAGAAATATTAAATAGATTTTCTCATAAATCCTTTTAAGGTAAAGTTGCAATGATTTTATCAGAATTTGAATTAGGTAGAGAAAATTATTTAATTGGAAAATTAATTTCATTATTTTAAAAAAATTATATTTATTTTGGAAAATAGAAAAACATGTTTTGAGTTGGATTGAATTAAGAAGTACTGGTTTAAAGTTCAGGAAGTATTTATAATTAGACTCGATACGAGAGAGGCCCAAAAGCCCCTCACCTTCAAGTTATTACATGGGACGACAAACCTAGTATATTTAACTAGGGTTGTCTCCTTTTTCTCTGTTAGTTAAACTAGGATTTTATTTTTCAATTGAAATAAACTTCTACTAATTCAACAAGGGTTTCACTTCTTCTCCTTATAAATAGATGGCACCGATAGGGCTAAATACACAACTTTGAAATATTGTTATTCTGCCCCAAAAAAAAAGTGAGAATTTATTTTCTAAGTATAAATTCTATTTTTTGAAATAACAATTCTATCGAATTCTATTGAAGAAAGATTTCTTTTCCCACTGAAAGTAAAATAAATAAATTATGGTTCTCCGTTTGATTTGAATTCGTTCAAGCCTTGTAACAACCTGTTTTTAGTAGTGTCAAAAATAGTGGTTTCAGGACCAATAAGTCAATGAAAGAGTTCGTAAATTTTATTAGTTAATATTTATGATTTAAGTATAATATTATTAAAATTTTGATTTAATAAATTTTTTTGATTGGTAGTATAGCTAAAAATGGTAAATTTGCAAGTTTCAGGTTTAGGGACTAAATTGTATAAAAGTTAAAATGTTGGGGGTAAATTTATAAATTGATAATGGAAGGGTTTAATTGCATCAAACTACTTGTTTGAATGCTGGAAATGTATTAATTGGGCTGAATTATTATTTAGATAAAAAACGTCGTAATCGAATTTAAATCGAGGAAAAGCTAAAGTTTCGGACTTGTTGTCGACTCCGTTTTAGTAATCATTTCAGTTGAGGTAAGTTCATATAATGGTAAAATGGTTAGTTTCCAATTTGAATGAATGATTAGTTAATGTTATACTTTGTTTAATTATTATTGAATTTACGCATGTTAATTAGTGGTTTGGATTAATTTGTAATGTTTATGCAATTGATGGATATTTGTGAAAAATGTGAGTTGTATGGATGTATATTATTGAAATGATATAAATTAAAGAAGTTAAAGGATTGATATATAAAAGTGTCTCATTTGAATCTTAAGAATTCTTAGGATGCAAATGACATGTCATTAGGGACTATACAGTTTCGAGTGCTGATCTTGGATGACCTACCAATGGCTGAGGTCCTACATTTGTTACAGATTCTTCACAATTCGAGTGAGCAACATCGCGTAGCTAACATCCTGACCCACAGCTCATGTGAGCATTATAGAGACGGTTACAGTTACATGTAAAGTCACACTTTGTGTAAGCATTTCCCGAGTATCCGATATTATTCTATTTGGTTTAACGGGCAATTAACGTTTAAACCAAAAAAGTGCGTATATGAAATGGGCTATGTTATTGAGAATATGGAGTGGAAATGTAATATATGTAATTGAATGGAAATTAAGGCATAAAATGGAAAGGTGTATGTACGCATTGGTTCATGTTAATAAACATATGAAAAGGAAAAGTATGGATTGAAAAGGGAACTAATCCATTTCATGATATGTACCATGTTTCATAGGTTGATATATTTTTAAGTATATCTACTAACCTTGTGGAATGTTGTGAATAGGAAAGGAAAGTATCCATATGATTTGTGCTAATGATTAAATGGTTTAATCATTTTATGTTCTGTAAGTTTAAGTTCCTTTTATACGAGCTTATTAAGAATTAGTTGCTTATGTAGTTGTATTTCTTTATTTTGTAAATCATTGGAAATCTCGATCAATTGAAATCTCGTTAGAGCATCACCACACTATCCATTCGTTATTCTGGTAGTTTTAGTTAATGGTTATAAATGGCATGTAATAGGAGTTTGTTTTATGCTATTTTCCAATGTAATGTGGTTAAGTTTATTTGCCTATATGCCATGATGTTGGCTTATAAATGAATTTATGTAAGTATGGTTTTTGGTTACTTGTGAACGCCTTGTGATTTAGATGGCTTTTGGTTCATTGAACTGTGAATGAAGTGGTTAAATGGTAGATGTATGATGTAAGTTTTAAAGTATGAATTTTTGGCATTGAGTTTGACATTGGATAGACATTTAAATTAAATGATATATGTGTGTGTTTTGGCATGTAATAAGGCTTGATTGTAGTTTGGCAAATTTGTATGTTTGTGTGGTGCCAAGCTTGTGTATGCCTTAATGTTTATAGTTAATGGATTGTTATTAATGGTATAAATTGATAGGTTGTTAAACACTTATGCATGCTTTGTGATGATAAGTAAACCATGGTTGAATGACATGTATGTTTGAAATGGCTTTAGTATATTTGATATATTCTTAGTTAATAAACTTGAGATGTTGGTTGGATTGATTTTTGGTGTATGAATTATGGTGCCTTTTGGTGGCATATTAGTAAGGTTTATAGGATGGTTGATTTGGTATGTTTTAAAGTGTTTCGATCATGTGAAAATGATGGAAAATGGTATGGTTTGTTTTACAAGAAAAGGTCAATCTTTTGGCTTGTTTTAAGGGCAACTTATGATGCACATAGCCTAAAACACGAGCTGTCACACGACCATGTGCCACACACAGCCACACCAAACGGTCGTGTGTCATTATTGTTTTAGGTATAGATTTCACACGGTTTGAGACACGGCTTGTGACACGGCTGTGTGGCCCTATTTTCAATAATCACATGGGCAGGCACACGGGCGGGCACACGACCGTGTGTCCAGACTTCGAATTTTCACATGGACTGGGTTATGTTACATGACCGTGTGACCCCTGTTTCTCAAATTTTCATGTTTTTCTAATTTTTTTTGTTTTGTTTCAAATTTATCCCTAATTGTTCCTAAATCATTTTTAGGGCCCCAAAGGCTCGATTTAAATCCCAAAAGTGTATTTTTACTATGATTATATTGAGTTGTTAGAAGTTGATATTAAGTTACATAATTATTTCTGTTTTGATGTTAAATGTTCTGATTTGTACGATAATGCTTCGTAACCCTATTCTGACAATAGAGATGGGTTAAGGGTGTGAGAAGCCCACACTCGAAGTAGTTCGTGGTAATAGAATAATAGAGAAGGTTGTTTGATTTAAAGCCAAAAACGATAAGGATTCGTGTAACCGAAAACATAGGTGCGATTTTGAGTAAAATTTATTGTTATAAATATCACAAACCAACTCAGTTTTTATAATTTTAATTTTTCGCTATGCAGAAAACCGTTTTCAATCCAGATCTTTTCCAACATATTCATGCCCAAATTGAACACTAGGTTAACATTTAGTATTCCAACCAACTCCAATTTATAAGTCCTTCGGCTTACCTGCTTTAGAACTCTTAAAGGGTCTCTGTATCTTTGCCAAGCCAACAGTAAGTAAAAATGAAAAACACTAGATAAGTGTTTGAGATGAACCTCTCCCATTGTAGTTACTCTCTCCTTAACACTCCAGACTCAATTTTCTTTCCACCATGAACATCCCCGGCTAGTTGAATTGTCGATAAAACCCACATTTCTCATCACGACTCACCGACACCACGCATTGTTGTTGACGAATATCCAAGATACATATGCAATTGAAAAAAGGAATCAAAAGAGCATTAATCTAATCAAGGAAATTCAAGCAAAGAATGAATTCACAATCATCCAACTGAATTGCCTCAAAATATTCCTTACCTTTCCACTCACCGATTTCTAGCTCAACTCCTTGTGCTACTCCCACAATTAGAACCTTTTTGAAATTTACCGTCTTGATCTTCTTAGTCGATTTTCTAATCGAAAGATCAAGTTTACCCATGAATTTCTTTGATATGAACAAATCAGAAGCCTCTGTATCAATAAGAGAACTTCTCTTTCGACCTATGATTTTGATGTCTACAAACATCAACCCTTTCTAATTCTGATTGATCTGTTGTAATTTCATATGTCAAATTAGGCTCTCAATGACACTCGAGGATTTTATTCTCAAGCAATTTCATTGTCTTTTATATGTTTTTTTTAATAATTTTTAGTTTCAAGACTTAATAAATGTTTTGCTAAGTTTTGTCCCTTTTCGAGACCCAAATTAGCAAAACGCACTATAGGAGACCTAATGATATTACTGAGAGGTGTAAGAAGTCGATAATGGTCAGAACTTCAAGAAATCATCGTTTAGAGGTGGGAGTATCACGACAATGAGGCATGAAAGTCGTGATACCCATAATAGTGTTGAAGTGAAAAACATTGAGGCCAGCTTTAGTGATATCACGATAATAGAGCTTGGGTATTACGACACCAAGACCCGGAACACTCCCAATTGCACTACTTTCATGGGTATCGCGACACTAAAGCCTAGGTAGCGCATGCCACTGCTTGATAGGAGAAAAACTACAAGGGAAATTTTGTGTCCAGACAAGCTTAAGTCTTTTCTCCATTTAAGGATATAATGGTAAATTTTAGGTTAAATTGTTAAATTAAGCTTTATTTGATAAAATATTTTTCTATAACAAATTAAAATTATTTTTGAATATAAGCTAGATTTGACAAAATAATTTTAAATTTGAATTCTAAGAAATAAAATTGTTAATACTTACAATAAACTTTTAGAAAATTTTGAAACAATTTTAAAATCAAGTGAAATTATTTTTAACCAAGTCAAAATGATCCCAATTAAGTTAAAATCATTTTAACACATCAAAATGATTTTCAAACAAGTCAGAATTGCTCCACTGCAAAAAGTATTGATACCATTTTGCCCAGTATCGATAATTTTTTAAAATAATTGATACCTTTACTAAAATCGAGAACAAAACGACATTCTGTCAAAAACCTAAAAATTATCGATACCATTATTTCGGTAGTGATACTTTTTCGGAAAAAATCGATACCTTACTTAAAAATGATACCAAACTTGTATTTTGTGTAATGACCTAAGACTCACGGGCACCGAAAAAGAACAGCATCGGGCCTCCGTCTTAATAAATCGGGTTTGTAAATAATTATTAGGA
The DNA here is from genome assembly GCA_025698475.1 of Gossypium anomalum. Lineage (NCBI taxonomy): Eukaryota > Viridiplantae > Streptophyta > Magnoliopsida > Malvales > Malvaceae > Gossypium > Gossypium anomalum. The sequence continues at coordinate 25,592,763 of CM046958.1, read as the reverse complement.
GTAATTATAAGTCTAGTAGTGTACTTAATTAAGTTTTAATTAGGTAAATTTAGCTTAAATTATAATAATTAGCAAAAAGGACTAAATTAAATAAAGGGTAAAAGTTTATTATAGATTAAAAGAAAGTATAAAGGGCCAAAATGACAATTAAGCCAATTTACTATAGATGAGGCGGCAAACTTAGATAAAATCTAAGATTTTTATTAAATTTTTATATGTTTAAGGTTTTAAATTAATTTATAAATTATATTAATTATTATTATATTACGAAATAAGTTAAATAAAGACAAATGTATGGTAGTGATTTAATAAAAGTGTATTAATAGAAATATATACATTTGTGATATTTTTTAATTAGTAAAAGATATTTATTAGATAAAATAATTAAATTGTGAGATTTTTGTGTAATGAACAAATTAGATAGTAACACTTGTAATAATGTGAATATATACATTTGTATTATATTTATTTATTTACTTAAAAAATAAGTAAAAGATAATTACTAATTAAATAATTATATTAGGAGATTTTTATTAGTAAATAAATTGGAAGCATGATAATTGTATAGTATTGATGGTGTACAAATGTAGTAAAAAAAAATATATGTGTACATTAGTATGTATATGATTAATTGTATAAAAGATATTTAATGTTATTATATTATAATATAATAAGTTAATTAATATAATATATATATATATATATATATATATATATATATATAACATAAAAGAAAAGAAACAAAGAAGGAAAGAACAAAATAGCAAACGGCAAAGAAAGAAAGAAAGGAGAAAAAGAAAAGAAAAAGGAAAAACTAGGGATTTAAAGCTTTAAGCGTTAAAAGGTAAGTCAATTAAGTCTTTTTTACTTAATTTTGATGTTTTTGAAGTCTTGAAATAAGGTTTTGATGAAATTAAGTTAATATTTTGGAAGTTCATAGGTTTTCAAATATAGTTCATGTAGAACAAAAATATGAATTAGGGGTTTAATTGAATAAATTTCAAGTTAAAAGTAATAAAGGGGTTAAATTGTAAAAGAAGCTATAAGTTTTGTGATAAAGGGATTAAATTGAATGAAGTTTTAGATTAGGGTTTTATTGTGAATATTGAATAGTTGAGTTGAATATAGCAAGAAATTAAGTAGAAGTATGAATTGAGTTAGAAAAGTAAGTGAATTTGGATTAGGATTAAATTTGGAATAAGTAGGAATTGAATAAAAATTCAATTATTTGTCATAATTTAATGCTGTAATTAATAGTGAAAATTATTATTATTATTTTCATAGCTAACACGGAACCCGAGGCATCGGCATCGAAAGGAAAGGAAAAAGTTGTCGAGGAGTAACCGAATAAATTCAGGTTTGTATTACTATAATTCAAGTTATTTATTATTAAATGTTAAATTTTTATTTATATGTATAGTAAATAAAATATGAGGTAAGTATTATTATGGAATTGAAAAGGAAATTTAATTGATGATGGATAAGTATTGATATAGAATTGTTTATTGATGAAAAGTGGAATTGAATTGATTCGTAAATGAATTAAAAGTGATATTGAATTGAGAAAGTGAAGCGAATACTCTATTAACTAGTCGGGCTGAGTCGGATATAGTTGGCATGCCATAGGATTGGAAGAGTTCAGGGATTCTTCGAGCTCGAGTCGATGAGACACTAGGTGTCATTATTTTACTTCGGATAGATTCGATGAGGTAGCGGGTACTACTTTACATTGGCTCTGCCGATGAGACACTGGGTGTCAACTTTGCTTCGAACTATTCGATGAGGCACTGGGTGCCAAACTGGTGTGTTTGGTTGGATCCGTGTATCCACCAAAGTCCAAGTTTGTTAATAGGGGTAATTAAAGGAAAAGTTAAACTAAATAAAATGAATTGGTTGAACCATTGAAAGAAATGTGAAAATGGAACGTGAATTAAAAAAAATTGTGATTTGAATGTGAGTATGAGAATGGAAAGCATGAACCAATGGTTCATCAGATGGATAATGGCTCAACATGAATGTATATGATTTCAATTGTTGATTAGCTAAATTGAATTGTTTGAATATATTAAGAATGAAAAATTTATGTTTGAATTCGTTTAGTAAAATAAATAAATAAATAAATAAAGTTATATGATTTAATGATATGATTATTATGTTTATAATTTGAATTATGGTAATACCACTGAGTATAAAATACTCAGAGTACGGTTGCTTCTGTGCGCAGGTTAATAGGTGTTTAGAGTCTTGGTTCAGCATCCAGGCGATCCCGACTCCAGCGCAAGACTCGATGATGTATTCTTGTTTTGGTAAAAGTGGCATGTACAGAGGTGTTATTTTGGTCACTTTAAAACACTATATGATTTTTGTTGTAAAGAATGGTATTTGGTACTTTGGTGTTTAAACTAATGAAATGGTATGAAAATTTATATGATATACATGGTATAATTGGTGCTAAATTTAGAATGGAATGAATGAAATTCTAATTTAATTTTTAATGGTAATATAAATGTTCATAGAGAAAATTATCAAATTAATGTCATAGGTATGATTTTAATACGATTAAACATGAAATTGCATTGGTTGAAATATTGGTTTTGGATTGGTCCCGGTTTGAAATTACAGAGAAGATTAGATATTTATAAAGGGGTTATATTGAGTTTAAAAAAATCCTGGGAGCTCCCGGACAAGTCCTGATTCCCCTCTAATACGTATTTTAGGCCTTGAGGGTCCAATCAAGGGACTTTATAATTATTTTATAATATAATATGTTCGATAATTATTTGAATATTAATCATAAATTTTCCTATTGTTCAGTAATGCCTCATAACCCTGTTTCGACGATGGTTTAGGGTTAGGGTGTGTTACATTTTGTTTTTCAAAAACCCTACTCGATATCGATTCGGTATCGATACCTCTTTTAGGAAGTATCGATAAAATATTTTTGAAGTATCGGTTTTTTCATTCCAACGGTCACTGAATTAGCATTTATGACAAAAAAAATCAATATCCTTTTTAAAGGTATCAGTACTCGAAGTTACAGGTGAAATAAATGCTTTGGTTTTACATCCCCAACGGCCATATCTACTTCTCCAACATCCTCAACAGCTGGAAATTTATTAAGGGGTATAAATACCATCTTTTAAAGTCCTACAACATCCAAGAAAATTACTTCAAGCAAAAATCATCAATTAAACAATTTTAGAGCTTAAATTTTCATATTCTTCTTACATACACTTGTGAGTTTTATCTCTTTTATTTTTTGCTCAAGCGTATTTCATTGTATTTGTGCTTCAATTTGCAAACAAATTTATATTGTAAGAATTGTTTCTTTATTTTCTCATTTGTATCTCTTTGAGAGGTTTTGAAACTTAAGATTTGGGGTAGAAATCTTAAGGAATTGTAAAGTTAAATCTTGTCCTCAAAGGTTAAACAAATTAGTGAATTTCAGAAAAATCCTTAGTGGTGGAAAGCTAAGGTAGTGGCGTAGGCAATTGGAGCTGAACCACTCTAAATTCTTTGTGTTCTTTATTTCTTTCTTGCCTTTGCTTTCACCAAAATTTTTAAAGGCCAATTCACCTCTCCTCTTGGCATTTTCGGTTTGCTTCATCGTGCTTTCAATTGGTATCAGAGTTAGATCTCTAGGGACGGTTTTACCACCAAGAGAGAAGATCCTCAAGGTTTTCTAGTTAGAAGCTCAGGTCAAGAATTCTCCTACATGGCATCGGAGCAAAATTTCACTATATTGGGAGAAGGGCATTCCACGATAAGGCATCCCCTATTCAATGGCACCAACTACTCATATTGGAGAATAAGAATGAAGCTATTCATCCAAGCCAATGACTATGAAGTTTGGAGGATAGTTACTAATGGGCCATCCATCCTAATAAAGAGGGTTGAAGATGTTGTTGTCCCAAAAGAAGATAACGAATGCGATGAAAATGACATCAAGAAGGTGCAATTAAATGCAAAGGCTATGCACACTCTATTTTGTACTCTTAGTCCCAATGTGTACAATAAAGTCTCCTTGTGTGACAATGCAAAAAAATGTGGGACAAGCTTGAAATCACCCATGAAGGGACAAGTAGAGTTAGGGAGTCCAAGATAAGTATTCTCACCATTGATTATGAATTATTTAAAACAAAACCAGAAGAAGGAATCAAGGAGATGTCCGATCGCTTCGCTCATATCATCAATGGAAAAGCTCTTGGGAAGTCATATCCCAATAAGGAGATGGTAAAAAAGATGTTGAATAGTCTCCCAGCATCTTGGGAACCTAAATTGACGGTAATAGAAGAGTCAAAGGATCTCAACTCACTCTTCCTTGATGAGCTCATTGGTTCTTTGTTGACATATGAAATGAAGATCAACTACAATGCAAAGGAAATATCAACTACAATGCAAAGGAAATCAAAGAAGTTCCAAAGAAGGTGGGAGTTGCTTTAAAATCAACAACTTGTGAGAAGAATAAAGACTCTAGCAATGATAATGATGAAAAAATGGCAATGATTGCAAAAAGATTCGTGAGGTTCATAAGGTCTGACAAAGGAAGACAATTCCAACAGAAGGAATGGCTTAAGAATGAATCTACTAAAAAGAAGGACCCTATCATATCCTATGAGTACAAGAAGCCGGGACACATCAAATTTGAGTGTCCTCAATGGAAGAAAAGAGGGCCAAGCAAACAAAAGCTTAAGGCTCATATTGCTACTTGAAATGATAAGGATTCATCGGGCAATGAAGATCAAGAAGTAGCCAATCTTTGCCTTATGGCCATCAATGATATTAAGGTAACTTCTAACTCATCTACTTTAAATGATTATTCTTTTGATGAGTTGCAAGATGCCTATGATGAATTAGGTTTAGAATTTGAAGTCATGATGTCAAAACATAAGAAAAGTGTTTCAAAATTGAAAAATGAAAATGACTTACTTTCTAAAACCAATCATGAACTTGAAGAGAAA